>CP106729.1:36065727-37437803 GCA_025506655.1 Gossypium rotundifolium | reverse complement strand
TTGAGCCATTTCTTTCACCCAATTCAAGCACACCCTTACAAGCCATTTGCACATATGACCAAGGTATCAAAACATACCAAAACATATATAATATAACCAATTCAAATGACCAAATTTTATTCAACCAATATGTCATATAGGCACCTCAAAAGCAAGCATTCGACTTAACTACACATATTCATAATTGGTCACCTTGCTACCATTTAAAACGTACAATACTTAACTTATACCATGTCAATATAACTTACCATTTGAACTATTATTCTCATGCATCTCAAACACACATATACCTAAACTTATACATATTTGACCATAACTCATCCATATATATTTAGCTTAATTCCATACCAAGTTATACTATAATTGACCACATTGAACTACATGAGCATATACCCAATTGGTCATTTTTTATACAAACACACTTAACTAAATTCCATATTCAAGCATACCTTAATTAACCATATTTCAAACATGTTATACTTACCTCTTTGGTCATAAAACCATGCATAAACTTAACCATATTAACACCAACCATCAAGATACCATAGGTACATTAACCGTATTGACATTTATAAATACCAAAACAATAACTAGATCATTTATACATAAATCCACCAATACATGCCATTATAACCTTGATCAAGACATCAGAATCTACCAATATAATTGTTGGATAGAAAGATAGACCTCCAACGAGTTTCCAAACTGATCAAGCTTCCAATAATCTGCAGAGTAAGAGGAAGATGACTACGTAAGCAATGAATGCTTAGTAAGTTCGTATAAACTTGAAACATAACTTATCACTTCAATACTATCATACATAGATTAAACATGATCCAACACCAATACTTTAAACTTAGTATAAACCTATTGAACACCATTCAACTCACAATTGAGTATATTTATAAACATTACATACACCTTTCATTCATAACCTAATAAGGTCTCATAGGTTGACTTACACAATTATCAACATTTCCTTAAAACGATGAACCATTTCATCTACTTAGTTACCATTTCATTTACTTAGCATAAACTTAATTACATTATTAACTCACGAACTAGTGTATTTATTCATGACATAAGTAAACTCACATATAGCATAAGTAAATTTCTTCCTTACAGGTAAATCCTTTAACTCAACAATCATTTATTTTCATCACATTGCATCTCAACTGTGAACTTATTATTTCATTACCTATTCTCACCCATTTCATTTGCATAACATACAAGGCATAAACATAACATTAACCATAGCTACAAGCTAGTGCATTTAAGCATAACTCTTTTAGAATCAACTGCACAATAAACCATTTCATGAGAAATTACATACTTTGATTCTTACCTCTCTCATGCACATAAGCATCTTTCTATTTGGTCACTTACCATTTCAATGCATTTCTTTAAAACCAACATAATACAATCCAACCAATAGCTTGGCACAAGCCTAAGCATCATCAACAACACATGTTAATGCATCAATTCATAATTCAGTTGAACAACATAAGATAAGTTATTAAACATGAATAACCTCACTTGAAATCATCAATTCCATGAACATAGTCATACTTTCATTTAACATTTCCTTTTCATTCTTTTTCATAGTTTTTATAATATAAGTCATTTGAATACTTACCGTTCCTTCCCTTTTCATGCTCGTTGAATCAAATGAAATAACATTGAATATTAGGAAAACACTTAAATAACCATTTAATTCTTTAAACACACTACAACATCACGATTTAATGTATTTATATACATAATAAGAATATAAAATTACACTAAGGCATTAACATACATTATCAGACTATACTAGTCAAACCTTCAACTCGTATTCATACTTACGATACATACCTCACTTGAAACGTGTTACCTAAATATCAAATGATCGTAGTGTGCCATGGTGTCTTTCAGCCATGGTCTTATTTATTCTCGTCTTGATGCCATAGTGTATTTCAACCATGGTCTTATTCATTTTCCGTCGTGTTGCCACAATGTCTTTCAACCATAGTCTTATTCGTTTGATTCGTGATGCCATAGTGTCTTTCAACTGTGGTCTTACTCAATAAAATCGTAATGCCATAACGTCTTTCAGTTATGGTCTTACTCGTTTCTGGTATGGTGCCATAGTGTCTTTCAACTATGGTCTTATTTATTTTTCGGTATAATGCCATAATGTCTTTCAACTATAGTCTTAATCATTTTCCTTCAAGTCAATCAACTCAATTCATATATAAACAATTAGATATTAAACAATTAAAACCAGAATTAATTGATTTAATCAAGTTACGAGCTTACCTGTCTAAATTGCAGAAATGTCAAAGTAAAGGGGTTTTTTGGTAATTTTTTTATTCTCGATTTTCCACTCGTTCTTGATCTAAATTAATAATTTCATTAAATTCAATAATTTAGATAGCAAAATCACTCCATTTTATGCAATTTAGTCTTTTTTAGCATTTTTATAAAATTCCCTTCAACTTTTCATTTTTATTCAATTTAGTCATTGAGCCTAAAACATGCAAATTAACCATTTTATTGAAAATTCACACCAACTGTATGTTACCAGCATCCAATATAGCCCATATTTGTAACAATTTCACATCTAATTCTTGTATTTTTACTAATTCAACAATTTAATCCATAATCGTTAAATTCATCAAAATCACTTAATAAAATACTTATAAATAACAACTAATACCTCAAATTTATCATTTAACATCTAAAATCTCAAAAATTCATCAATAGCAACATTCAAAATCTTTAATAGTTTAAAAAATGAAGGTACGGACTAATCGAACCTAGTTGCAACAATCTAAAAACATAAAAGTTACAAAAAAAAATGGAGAAATAAACCACTTACATGCATCCATTTTTATTTGGCCGAATTTAGATTATTTTCCATGGAAGAATCGTTTGAAACAAAATGGGAAAGAAGATGACAACCGTTTATCTTTTACTTTTGTTTTATTTAATTTATCAAATTACCATTTTAACATTGGTTAATAATTAAACAAAACATCAAATCCATGTACATTTTAGTTCACTAATTCCTTAAATGGTTTATTTACCATTTAAATTCATCCACTTATTTTTCTGTAGTCATTTAACCCTTTTAACTATTAGAAATCAACTTTTACACTTTTTACGATTTAATTTTTTGCTTAATTAACTATCGAAACATTAAAATTTCTTAACAAAATTTTAATACAACCTTAATAACACTTCGTAAATATTTATAAAAATATTTACGGCTCAGTTTATAGAAATGAGGTCTCGATACCTCATTATCGAAAACTACTTGACTTTGGGGTCTTACCACTTGAACCTAATTGTTCTTCCATTTAGCACAAATCATTAAATTAAATTTTTTATCAATACACGATATAATATTCGTAAATATTGAATAACAATATTTACGGATTTACATGTCGGATTTATGGCTCCGAAACCACTACTTCGACACTTCAGAGAAATGGGCTATTACATGTAAAATATAATTCTCAAACTATTTATTACTTCTAATCTTTTGCTTTTTAGTTTAGAAGATAATTAAATTATTTGTTTCGCTAATGATATTTTAGCACATTAAATATGTATTGCAGTTTAAAAATAATAAAGTAGGTTATATATTATTTTATGATATTATATATTATGATTTTATTAATTCATATTTTAATAATAATTATATTAAGAATGTTATTAAATTATATATTATTTTATTAAATTATGTTTAATAATAATTATGTTAAAATATGATTAAATTATTTATTTTGTTTTATTAAAATATATTTAGTAATAATCTTATTAAAATTTAATAACAATAATAATAACAATAACAATAATTATATACCTACAAAATTTGTTAAAGGTACTTTGGTCATTTAAGTCTTTTTCTTTATACTATTATAATATCTATTATATTTAACCAAATAAAAAAATACTATTATAGCTTTATTTCATTCCATTAAACCAAATAATTAAATTACTAATTGAAATTCTATTTTATTATAACTCTATTTCACTCACACCAACTGATGTCAATGACGAAGCAAGGAGAACATCCCAATAAAACAAGAAGGGAAGGTTTAGGGGTTTGTCCTGAGTCTACACCCAACAACCCAACAAGAGTGATATTGCAACACTTGAATTTTTATAATTTTAAAAGATAAATTAGGATTTTTTGAACTTTTAAGTTTTTTTTTTATATTTTTAGATTTTCTAGATTTATCATTAAAAATTAAATTGATATTTTAATTATAATAAATCAAATTAACTATTAAACCGAAAAAGAATTATATGAAATAGAGATATTATTTATTTTAATAGTTTTATATCACATCAAGATTATTATTCGAATTTTAAAATTTTAATTTTGATTTGATTTTTTTCAAGATAAAATTATTGATGTGACATAAAACTATTGAAAAAGAGATACAGATAATGTGACGTCACTGTTTCATCAATTCTTTTTCTATTTAACCTATGAGTTAATGTCTCATATCATTTCTTTATTATTGATATAATGAATAAATGACCAAAATATTAGAAATTGACGAGGGAAGGTTATTAAAAATGAGGTAATTAATAGTGATTGAGGCTTAAATAATGAATTTTGAAAATTTGAAGGAATGAATGAAACTTTTCATTCAATATTGAATAAAGTTTAACTTAATAACAACACTGCCATTGACGTTTGGGTAGGAGCAGCTACTACTGCTCTGCAAATGCAAGCCGCCCTTCCGTTTTGGTCGTGCAAAATACTATACTCTAAATCAAAGGAAAACAAATTGCAGCGGTTGTGATTCTCAAATTTATATAACTTTCTCAGTCTCCAATCCAATCCCAATCCCAATCCCCTCCTAATTTTTGAAATTGCAACCATGATCTCTCGTACTCGTAATTTAATCTCGAAGCTCCCCCTCCGCTGCAATTCATCTTCTTTCTTCGTCTCTCCTCCTCCTTTCAACCCTAAGTTCATCACTTCCACAACTTTCGGTTCCATCCAATCCCATCCCTCTCCCTCTCTCTCAACCCTAAACCAAATCGCTTCTCACTTCTACTCTGTTAGATCACTCTCATCGTGTTCTTGTTCCAAACCCAAAGCGCTGCTTAACTTCAATTGTTCCTCAATTGAACGAACCCAAAGTGTACTACTTGGTCCCAGATATCTTTCAACAACTTCTTCTTCTTCTAGCCCTGGCCCAAAATCCGACGATGAGAAATCACACACCAGTAGCAGTGAATCCCATCCGAGTCAAAACCCTGATTTCAAGCACCAAGAAATCGAGGGACCAACTGTGGAACGTGATTTATCAGCATTGGCTAATGAGACAAGAGATGTTCTTGAAGCAATGATGAAGAACATATATGGACTTAGTAAAGCAGTGGCTGTTCTGAGTCTGGTCCACCTTGGTCTTGGAGCTTGGATATCCTATGCTTATGGTTCTGGAGCACACCCATTAGGTGAGGTTTCCGTTCAAAGTATCATGGCATTTGGGTTCCCTTTTACGCTGGCGTTTATGCTACGGCAATCAGTGACGCCAATGTACTTCTTCAAGATGATGGAGGAGCGAGGTAGGCTACAGATTCTGACTCTTACTCTTCAGGTTGCTAAAAGCTTGAATGTTTTGTTTGTTCGGTTCCGTGTGGTTTCTGTGTTGTGTATTGCAGGGGCGTCAATTGGGTTGTTGTTCAACGTGTTGTCTAAGTGAACCCTTTGATTATTTCAGTTTTGAGCTCCCTGTTTCTGTTTCTACTGAATGTGTTTTGTGTTGCCTAACTAGCGATAAGATGATTGTTTTTGTTGGTTAAAAATAGAACATACACGGGACGAAATATCTCCTTATGTTACATTTGCTAATAATAAGTCTGTGAATTCCTTGTTGATTTCATTTGACATTTCGAGATGATGGGTTACATTACTAGTCTAAAATGCAACTAACTGCGCTGATGTTTTGTTATGCCCATTGAATGGCGATTGAGTCCTTGGCTGAAATGGCAAAGTTAAGCTCTGGGATATTAAGTGCTTAGGTTTAAGTCTCACAATGTGTAAATATCATGTGTGAGTTTCCGGTCCAAATTTTATTTTGGTTTAAGTCTCATCGTGCACGCAAGTCTTGTCCAAATTTATTAGTCTAGGTCTAAATATGTTCTGGTTGTCGGTCATCCCTTTTGCATTATAATAATGATTAAAGAATGGATGACAATGATTAAATACCTTAAGAATCCGTGACATGAATGTGGTACCATCCAGGGATGAAGCTTTGTCTGCTGCTTCCTTAGGCATAAACTTCACTTAAGCTAAACCCGTTTAGGATTGGCTGTTACTTCCTTAGCTACACTGTATTGCACCATAGGTGGTTTCTCTCCCTTGTTTTCACTTGATATACCGGTTTGAGACATTCCATAATTCCATGGCCAACAACAGTAACATCATTATCTCCTTATTGCCAGAAAGACAATAGGAAGACAGAGACAATCCAGCGCCTAAACTTCACTTAAGCTAAACCCGTTTAGGATTGGCTGTTACTTCCTTAGCTACACTGTATTGCACCATAGGTGGTTTCTCTCCCTTGTTTTCACTTGATATACCGGTTTGAGACATTCCATAATTCCATGGCCAACAACAGTAACATCATTATCTCCTTATTGCCAGAAAGACAATAGGAAGACAGAGACAATCCAGCCTCACTTTCTGATGATGTTATGTTAGTAAACAAGTTGTCCATCATAATCTCTTTGATGATATGCTGATTTGGTTTTCTTCGAAGGTTAAGATATAAATCATCAGCAACAGATTCTCCAAATTCAGCATGCCGGTCACAGGTCTCCATTTTTAATTTTCTCCCACTCAACTAATCAAGGTTAATGAACCTAGAAGTTCAAGCCCGTTTGCAGGTTCACCAATGCTCTGCATAGTGCAGCTAATGCAAGAAACAATGGCAGTATTAAGGAAAAGAAAAATGGTAGTGAAGGCTTATAGGCTGCCTTTGGTTCACCAGTTGTTGCCAGTGAGGTGCAGTTACTGCTATCAATCACACTGCACTGCTGTTTGGATCAGCATGAAAGTCCAGTGAAGTAGTATTTCAATCTCATTTCAATCTCACTGGGGGTTGAAATTTGACTGAAGATTTCAGCTCCAGTGAAAAAAGAAAAACCCAGTCAACATGGTTTTTTACAATTCTAACCTAACTCCTTTGTTTTTCAGGCAAAAATTCCTGTTAACCCTTACCAGTTTTTTAGCGTTTCTTCTCTTGTATTCTAACCACACCACACAAACATCATCAATAATCAAAATTAATACATGGGTTTTGTAACTCTCGAAACAACGATTGCAAAACGTAAAATTATCAAAACCAATCCAAATCATACCTTAATTTTGGCTTGCAAGTGCGAATGCTTAACTCAAGCTTTCTCTCTTTTCTTCTGTATTTTTCGGTTGTAAGAATGGATGAATGAATATCCACCACCACTTTTGTTTCTTTTATTATAAAATATCTATAATATAAAATAAATATAATATAACTTTTAACTAATATTTTAATATATAAAACATATAATTATGCATTCCATCATTCAATGCACCCACTAACCATAAAATTGGTTTAATTGCAACTTAAGTTCTCACATTTTATAAAGCCACAACACATAGGTGCTTTAAATAGTAGTTATATATATTATTAAATTAATATTAATTAATTAAAATAAATATTTTAATAAACATATTTTGTTAAATAAATTTATAAATTTACCTATTTTAATAATTTTATATAAGTAAAATAATTTAAAACTTCTATTATATATCAATTTTAATCTAATGTTCTTAATAGTCATTTTATATTTTCACCTCACGCTACAAGCTGCTTTGAATCCAAACACACATTCCATCATTGTTTCTAATCTCATGCTACAAGATCCAATCTCACCGCTACAGTAATTAATCTCACCGCCATCATTGTTTTGAATCTCAGAGGTAAACACACCGCCATCCAAACTAGGCCATAATTTCCCACTGGGTCAGTGTGGAAATTACCAACAAAGCATCAAATGCAATTACCAATTAGATTTCAATGCATTAGTTGGAATCACTACTCAAGTGGATCAAATACCAATGCTAAAAGACTAAACTCGAAAGGGCTGAAAACCAGGCGAATTGTCACAACTAGCAAAAATGCAGAACAAACTTCACTATCAATGCAACAGTTGGGCAAAATCAATTATTGATTTTCTTAATGTTTTTCATTATGGAGTGGATGTTCAATTTCTAGTATTTCATATCATCATCTTCGGAAGAGGTACCAGAGATGAATGATGATGATTGTTCACTGGTAAGAGATTTTCCTCACGGTAGAATTAAAGATTATTTAGCTCCTTTCTTTTATATATCTATATATAATATAAAACCAACTCGAGTAAATAGGAGTATTTTAAGTATAGGAAGTTAAGGGTAAGCTAATTAATTATTTTAATTATTTTTGTGTTTTTTTATTTTTATTTTTAATTTGTTGGAAGTTGTCTTTGTAGTATTTCTTTAAATTAATTATATTTTAAATATCATATTTATTATTAAATTATTTTTTAACAGTTAAATTTATTATATGATTTATTATTCTTTTAAATTTCGTATTAATATTTTAAATTAATTGTGTTTTAAAATTATTTTATATGTCTCTTATATATTTTTCTTTGTATTTTATTTTCTATAGTTACATAATTTAGTATGATACACGTTACATTTCCAACTTCCTTTTGAATCTTTCGAGTTTTAAGCATTTTGAAATTTTAAATATTATTAGAAATCTAATCACACGCGTATGTGTGTGGAAGTATAAATTTAGAACACGATGTATGTTTAAGAATAATATATAATAAATAATGAAGTGAAAAGTTTGAAACTAATTAATACACATGAAATATATACGATATTAAAATTAAAAAATAAATTAAATTGTGAGTAAAATAAATTTTAGACACATAAATACATCAGATTAACAATATTAAAATATATTACAATTGTTTATCATAGTGTTGGTGTCAATTTTGAGTTCGTGCCGTGTTGGCATGTGACATCAACTCAACCGGTGACATGATTTACATTAAAAATCCTATCACATGCATACGCATGTAGAAACCACGTATTTAGAACACGTGTATGTGTTTAAACATAACATATAATAAATAACGAAATGTAATGTTTGAAATTGACAGCAATAACACGTATGCAATATGTACGAAACTAAAATAAAAAAATAGTTTAACTTGTGAGTAAAAGAAAATTGAAATAGGTAAATACATCATATTTTTAATGCACTCCAACTGCTTGTGATATTTTCATTTTTCTAATATCATGTTAAAAAGTTATCAAGTTAGTGAAAAAATTCAATATTAAAATTCTAATTTAAAAAAAATTAAATATCAAGTTGACTTGTAACACCAACACAATTAGTGATTTTTATGTTAAAAGTTTTCTTAAAAAATTATTCAAGAATTATTATTAATGTAATGGTAAAAATTTTGTTTATAAATCAATTAAGCACAGGTTAATTTCTAAACATATTAATTTTAATTTTTATATAAAAATAGGAAAAGAGAAAATGCGGGTAATAGTGATTTAATAAAATGGTATATTCTTAATTTTAATTTTGATAGCAAAATGATGGATAGAGATTCCAAATTTCCAACATGATTACATTCAAGAAATTTACTATATAATTATATCTCCTAATCTATACCTTCAATAAAAATAGGAAAGTACATGTATATTAAATCATTAAAATGTCTTTTATATTTCACTTAAATATATACTTTTAGTAATGAAAATTTTATAATCATTTTATTGCATTTAAAATCTTTCATATATAATTTGTGAATAAATAAAATTAATAAAATAATTTAATTTTAAATATTAAAATGTCAACACCACAACGCAGGAGCATATTCCAAGTATATATATTAATGCATTACCCAAATCAACACAATTTAAGAAATTAAATTAGAGATTTAGAAACATATCGTTTGAAGATGATGCAACATAATTGAAGCTTTAATTCCTTAATCAATCATATAAGTTAACAAACATTAAAAGCATCAACCCATTAACCATGAAAGAAATTCATAAATTTAGGTTGTGTTTACTTAGTAATTAAATTTTGATGTAATTATATAAAATGGCATGTTTGGATAACTATTATAACCCATAGATCTCAATGAATTGGGTGTAATTAGAACACTTCAATTAGTCTTTTAATTCTTAGCGAGGTGAGAATTAGAGTATTTACAAAGATAATTACATCTAAATCCAATTTTTAAAAATATTTTTATACAATTTATAAATTTATATTAAAATAATGACGTATGAGTGTTTACTATGATTATGACCAAAAGTTCTTATATTATAAATTCTAAAAGTTATTTTATAAAAATAATTTGAGTATTTTTAAAGTTATAACAAATAATTATATTATTTAAATTCTAAAAATTCTAAATTTATGCTCAAAAATTTATTATAAAAATAATTTATATGTTATAAAATTTTATAATGTATTTATTTATAAAAATTTATGGTAAGTATGAACATATTTAAGTGTCCATGCTATATTTTATAAAAATAATATACTTATTCATAAAAATATTATAATTTTTCTTATAGAACTTATTTATAAAAATAACTTTTAAAAGTTATGCAAAAAAGTATATATCATTTATTTGAAGTGTTATGAAAGTTTTGGACAAATTTATAAAACTTTTTTATAAAGGTTAAATATTATAAATAGTATATTATTTTACTTTATTTACATATTTTAAAAGGGATATAACTTAGCATAAGTCTTTCTCCAAATTAAGTTTATATAAGTTTTATAATTAAAATTACAAACTATTTGAATTATGAACACAAATATTATAAGGTTAATATAATTATGCAAATAGAACAAAATTTTCTTACACCATATTGCGGTATGATACTATTTGAAAGAACAAAGCTAGACACATGCACTATAGGTAGCTCGTGGACTCTTTAATTTGAAACATTCAATACTTTGAAATGTGGTAGAGAAGACATTTGTTGTTCTAAAAAATATGCCATATTAACAATATCACCTTAGTATAACATAAAAAAACAAGGTGGATCGTACTAATATGTTGTATATTTTATAACTTCAATCATAGTTAGAATTGAGATGATCCATGTACTTTAAAGAGTACATGGAAGAAAGAGATATTGATAATCTTCATGATGCCGATTCAAATTTAGATGATGATGAACTCAATCAATGACTAACATATGATGATAAGAAGTATATGTTAAATATTAAAGATGGAATGACTCAACAAATATGCACTAGAACAATTAGATAAAATTATATATGATGTTTATTTTTCTTACTATTTTTATTAGTAATTGTATTATCATATACTTTTTAGGCAAGCATAATACATTTGATTATTTGATTTTAATTTCTATTACTTGTTCAAAATTATTTTATCATACTAATAATTTTATAGTAATTAATATTTTTAAAAATATAAATTATATAACAATGTAATTACAATTTGTACTACCAAACATGATATAGAGAATTACGATGTAATTACACTCATCAATCAAACACGTCTAGAGAATTACAATTCTTTATAATTGTAATTATAAGAGAGTGTAATTACTTCCCTAATAATTAATCTAATTTTGAAATAAAATTTTAATTATGAGATATTTGAATTCGATAATAGTTGGTTTTGGTGTTTCATATGGTGACTTATATTTTTTTTTTTTCTTGAACTATGAATTTGCACAAGCTTTTATTGACATTGCATTCAAATATTGGTTTAAAACGTGGGCTTTATTAATGAACATTCTTCATTCTTATGGCACATAAGATTGAAGCACATCTCCAAGGTTGGTAAGGATGAAAATTCTCATAATTTAGCCTTCATTTATTTTTAACTATTTTTGGATTGCATTAAATGAAAGCAAATCAAACATACAAAGAAAGATGTCACAAAAAGTAATGAACTATTTGGAATTATACATGCAAACATTTGTGAATCATTTTCAACTCCTTATTTAGTTAGAGAAAAAAACTTCATCACATTCATAAATGATCTATCTTGTAATGGTTACACACACATAATAGATGAAAAATCTCATATTGTTGACATCCTTGAAGTTACATTACAAAAGTAGAGAGACAATTAAATAAAAAAGTCAAAAGTATAAGATCAAATTCATGTGATGAGTTTTATGGTAAAAATGATGAGTCAACACAAAATCCTATCTTATTTCCTAGATTCCTAAAAAAGTGTCACATTCGAGCTTAATAAAAAATGTCAGGTCTAACACAATAAAAAAATGTTCCTAAAAGGTGTAATCATATTCTTATGGAAATGGTTAGAAGTGTGCTTAGTTAGTTTAGGCCTCTTCAACCCAGAGGAGTTTAAATAGTCTGTTGGTCCTCTTAAGGTCCCTCCATAGCCCCATAAGTACTTATCACGTCGACTCCTCAAGGTCTCCACGATCCCTTCTTTGATTAATCCAGAAGTTATAAATCTTTAATACCAACAAGAGTCCAAGGAGTCCATATCCTACAAGTACATTTTCCTCCCTCACACATCTTGGGCTTGTCCTCATAAGATACCTCAAGCATCAATAGTCAATTCCTCTAATGAGCCCAAGGAGTTTGCAAGCCTCATTAGGGTCCCTTCACAGCTACCGTGGTGTCTTAAATGTCAATCCTAAGGGCCTTTATAGTCTCTTCTTCAACTTGCCCTAGAATTTCACCCCTTAAAGACTAAGAGAAGTCTCAGGAGTCCGCGAGCCACCTATATTGTGTGACCAATGCAACTTGAGGGCCCTAACTGATAATTGAAAGAGGAAACTGTAGTTATACGATATGAACTCAAAAATTATTATCGCACCTTTAACCGAAATTATAAAAAAGATAGTAAGTTTTCAATAGGGTACTGCACAAGAGAAGGCTTTTCAAAGCCTTGAAAGATTAGTTATGTTTAGCTCCAATTTTAAAATTTCTTGATGTTTCTAACATATATGTATATGCCACCCACCACATAGTCATGCATGATACAAAAACAAACAAGTGGCTCACTCGCAACCGTAATTCTAGAGTAATCCCCTTCGACAGATCCTTCTTTTACTATCAAAATGCATGAGGATGAAAAGTAACAGAATAAGTTCAATCGAACTTAGTGAGTTCTAAAAATAGATACAACTAGTTTTACAAGAACTCCGATAATCAACAAGCATTAGTACTCGTAAGAAAAGAATAATAGACTTTTTTTGTGAGACTCTATCTTACAAACATAATACGGTAATTTTCATCCATAGTTCATTGGCAGTAACACTTCGTCAATTTTAATCATAACACATACAAGACTTAGGCAGACACATTCTTCACTTATAGACATCTCACTTAACCATGTATGGTTATCAATGACCCATCCTTGTGCCAACCTCAGACCCAAATCTCATAAATCAAAATCACATATCGGCCATATTTATTTTCATATTCATATCCTTGTTAAGTCAAACACGTGTTCTCCGGCAAGGTCTAGCCATAATCTGCTAGTCCGGTTTGTAATACAGTTCCCCTATCGGAGACATCACATATAGATCTCCTTTCTACAATTTTCACATATCATAAATTGTCTAGTACTAGGCTTGTGCATCAAGGAAGACATTTTTACTTTGACAATGGCCATACTCACACACACTTCACTGGTTATTACACACACGTCTAGATGCAACACATTGACTCATTTACAGTAAAATTATAGTAAAAGCAACTTACCGTACACAACCCATATACCATGGAAGTTTCATAACTCAAAGGAAGTAAGAAGGAACTCACCAGCAAACTTCACAATAGAATCTATTCTACTGATCATTTGCCTCGATTACTCAGACCTTCACTAGCTTCTTGAGCTAAATGAGAAATAGTTATAACCTTTAGACCATTTATCTACTTTAATTATGCATGCACTAATGCAAAAACATAAATCCCTTCAACAACAACCTAAGGGCTTTCTAGAAATTACCAGTAAGTTGATACTTAACAATGGTGTTTTGTCTAACTATTGGAAACATTCCTCGTCTTCTCTAATGAAGATGCCTTAAAATTTTCTAGAGACATAGAAAAGAACGCAGAGAAAAACAAAGGTGAAACATGCCGACTATCGACATCCTTATATAGTACAAACAGTGGGGGCAAAGCTTAATGAAAGGGTCAGAAAATCCTACTATAGCCCTTGAAATAAACATTTACCAAACTTAAATACTACCACTAACTAGTTTAGTGAGTAGTAAAATGTCGTTTGTACACTAAAACTGTAACACCCCTCATCCGTATTCAACGCCAGAATAGAGGTACGGAGCATTACCAGACTTACAACACTGTTAAACAAACATTTCATATACAATTCATCAAGTCAAATACAATTCAATCATAAATAATCATAGTGTCCCTTAAACATGCATTAGGAGTGGTTCGGGACTAAACCGAAAACTCGAAAATTTTGTGAAACTTAGAAAATTTTTACTTTAAACAGAGGACACACGCCCGTGTGGCTAGGTCGTGTGTCTCACACGGCCACCAGACACGCCCATGTCATAGGCCGTGTGAAAACAGGAGGTACATACTGACTTGGGTCACACAGCCAACCACACGCCTGTGTGTCTAGCCCATGTGCCCTTCGAAGTGTCCATACACGCTCGTGTGCCAGGCCATGTGCTAGGTCTTGTCAAACCTGTAGGGTATACTGACTTATGCAACACGGCCAAGTCACACGCCCGTGTGCTAGGCCGTGTGCCAATTAGGGGTATACTGACTTGTACCACACGAAGATCACACGTCCGTGTGTGAGACCGTGTAGAGCATACTGAATTCATTACAATTTCAACACCAGGGGACACACGCCCGTGTCTCTGCCCGTGTGGACAAAAAAATAGGCTATTTACTAAGCCATTTTGCCACCTATTTTGTACATACTTAAACCAACTCAAATGGTACCAATTCAATATACAATAAGCAGCCAAATATCATCAACCAATATTCAATTATACCATTTCATTACTAACCATACATATCACAATTTGCCATCTAACTATGTACCTAATTCACATATACAATTCAATTT
Organism: Gossypium rotundifolium; assembly: GCA_025506655.1. Lineage (NCBI taxonomy): Eukaryota > Viridiplantae > Streptophyta > Magnoliopsida > Malvales > Malvaceae > Gossypium > Gossypium rotundifolium. The sequence continues at coordinate 37,422,656 of CP106729.1, read as the reverse complement.
ACTAAACCATTCCAAACATGCATTATCATGTACCAATTCACAAGTATAAAACTTCTCAAATATCAATCCTTTACCATTCAAATTACCTAATATCATTAATCATCATAAACTCAACTTTAAACATACAATATTAGTCATATACCATAATCAAAACAATATCATTGGCTCATCTATATACATTATCTAATTCATTATCATAAGCCAACTCAAAAAGGCCAAAATAAATATTTATCAAACATACCAAAATGACTCAAGCCTATACATGCCATATACCATATATACACACTTCAAAAGTACCAAAATAGATGTTCGATAGTGCGGTGAAGTCCCTGACGATTCTCGATTCCGAGCTAGCTTCGATATACTATAAAACATAGATGAAAAATAAACAAAGTAAGCTATAAAGCTTAGTAAGTTTGTATATAAATGTGAAATAATCTCAATAATCATAAACACTTCAAAATGTATAACATAATTAACATTTAAAGCATTAATAAATGAACTAACATAAAGTTTAACAATATCGTAACTCATAAATCCTCAACTTCTTTCAACTCGATACAAGAATAGTTTACAGTACATACCTATACCGATACATATCTATTTACCACTAATTCTCTTACCAAATCAATTCGAGCTTATAGATGCTTACGAATCAACTACATCGATTTTCTGATGCCATAGTCTAACTATGGTCTTACACATACATTTCCAAGGCCCTGCCGTGGTCTTACATTCATATGCCATAACCCGATCATGGTCTTATTATCCGATTTGCCATAACTAGCTATGGTCTTATTCAACAACTCATATGCTTAAACCATACATTTAAATTCAATATCTCCAAATTTAACTAATGGAATACATACAATCTCAATTCTATCCATCAATTAAGCAAATGCACAATTAAGTTCAATTATACGAACTACCTCGTGTACTAAAATGACAAAACAAACTGACTATTCAATTACTTTGCTTTTTCCCTGATCTAAGTTCCTCTTTTCTTGATCTATAAGTAATAAAAATCAACTTATTTATTATTCTATTCATTCAATTCAATCCAAAACACATATTAGGGTTATTTTACATACTTTCCCCTAAACTTTCACATTTTTACAAGTTAGTCCTTATTTCACAAAATCATGAAATTCAAGACTAACCCATGCTATTTGAATTACCATTATACCCCTAGCAGCCTATATTTTTCATTTATTTCACATTTTAACCACTAACTTTACACATTTCTCAATTTAATCCCTATTTTGCATTATCACTAAAAATTACTTTATAAAACTTTTGTATCTAATAACAAGATTTCAAAATTCATCATCAAACATCAAAGAACACATATATTCATCAATGGAAACTTTCAAAATCTTTAACAGTTTTGTAAATTAGTCCCTAGGCTAGCTAGTACTAGATGCAACGATCACAGAAACATAGAAATCATTAAAAACGGGGCAAAAATCTCTTACCAAATTAAGCTTCAAGTGAACAAACCTTCAAAAAAATTTCATGGCTTTTCTAAGCCCTAATTTTAGGCTAGTAAGATGAATGAAAGGCTAATTTGGTTTTTGTTTTATTTTTAATTAACCTTTTATTAACTAGTTTACTAAAATAACCTTTGTTATAAATCATTTAAATTCATTTATTCATGTCCATTTATGTCCAATCACAATAATCATGGTCTAATTACAACATAAGGACTTTAACTTTAAGGTTCCATGGCTATTTAACACCTTTAACTTATAGAATCCTAATTTTACACCTTACGCGATTTAGTCCTTTTTACCGAATTAAGCATTCAAACAATAAAATTTCTTAACAAAATTTTCACACCAACATTCAATCATGTTGTAAACATTAAAATAATAATAAAATAAATATTCTAACCTCGAATTTGTGGTCCCAAAATCACTATTTTGATTTGACTAAAAATGGGCTGTTACAAAAACAAGCCAATTAAACAAGTCATTTAGCTACCTAAACACATCAAGTTGTCATCTACAGTACTCTAGTTCAATTCCAACTAGGTCTCAATTAAACTCTATCGATACTCATCGAGCCATCGTTTTCATGCTAAAAACATGAAAAATAAGTCTACCAATCCGCGAACTAACGAGTTTGCCCGAAGTATTTGGGGTTGATGGATTGGCACACAAAAGAGTCTGCCAAACCCTAGATTTCACCAAATGGTGAATTCCAAGAAGGCATCCTTCAATTGGGCATACTATCGAATCCACGCAATACGCCACCTAGACACTTAATGAATAATTCACCCTTTTTTTCTACCCTAACTTACTCAACTATACGCCAAACAACATATCGATACAGTCTGCACTGGGCAGACTATTACAAAACGATAAAATAAAAAAAAGTGGAAGATGTATCGAATAAACCGATGGATATGATGGATAGATGGATAAGTATCCAATTGAACCCTTTGAGATATAAACCCCAACAAACTCAATTAATGGCTCTAATCAACCCTATAAGAAATAATTTTGGAAAATTGAAGGATGAAAAATGAATTCTCACGACTCCTTGAAGAAAATCAAGAAGAAAATTGCTTCTAAAAATCACAAGAAGGCAATCTTGCAAAAAGAAAAAAGGAAACTAACTCCCAAAGTTGAAAATTTTATTAATGAAAAACAAATGTGTTTCTAATGAACAATGAAAAGGTTTTTATATAGGCTAGCTAATTATATCCAAATAAAACTATCAAGTATATTGAAACTCTAACTAAGGGCTAGTTTAGCGTTACTTTTGCAAAGTTGTTTAAAAAGTGGTGAAAAAGTTCTTTTGAAAAGTTTAGTTTAAGATTTGAGTATTTAGCATTGCTCCTAAAAAGTAAATTTGAGAAATAAAATGTCCATTTTACACATGGTATTATAAAATAATAAGTATGCATTTAAATAATGTTTAAATTAGTTAATATTATGATGTTTTAGCAAGAATATAAAAAAATTATTATAACTTATTGTTATTATTTTAATATATGAAATAATAATTTTAAATATTTTAAGTAATTAATATTAATTATTTATAAAATTTAATTAGATATTAACACAGTTGAATTATTTTAAAAATTGTTTTTCTTTTAATTTTAATTAATGATTTTAACATATTTGTAGTATTTTATTTTAAAATGTAATTTGAATATATAACTCATATTAGATATTAACATAACATAGAAAATTTAAACCTAACAAATTGAAATATTACATGCGTTTGGATTAAAGTTTTAAAAGAGGTAATATTTATATACCAAATACGTTATAAAAAATTTTACATTAGCATTTACAATTTAAAGTGAATTCATTAAACTAGAAGCTATAGCATCTCTTGTTAATTCCATTTCAAAATCACTTGAATTGTTTGATTCACCATTACCATCATCACTTTCTCCATCATACACATCTTCTGAATCAATAATATTATTATATGTCCTATTAATATTTTTGTATTCCATAAAATTTGCATAATGTCCACCACACCTCATCTTATGCCTTGACTGTAGTCTCACCACACCTCTCCCAATCATGGCCTCCGGTAAATGCCTCTTACAGGAAGAAGGACAGGTTATTAAGTGCAGTACCAATTAAACAACACATCTGTCTGAATTTGTTTCTACTTTTTAACACCATATACAATTCCTACTTTTTTTGCTCACCAGCCCTCTTACTTTATCTACACATCACTCATGTTGCGCTCCAAGTTAAAATACTTAAAAAGAAAGGAAAAGTCTGCAGTTAGAAGAAGCCATAGGACCAAATCATTCACCTACTTCCTCACTAAAACTGCCTCACGAGAGAAATAGTTAAATTTGAATGCATAAAATGGATAAACCATCATGAAACAATCCACAAATTGATATGAATATATGAAACAAGTAAAGTAGGAAAATTCGAATGAAATTACTCAAAACAAATTCATACTATAAGTGAAAAAGAGTAGTCCGCTAAAAACGATTTAGAATGTCAATTAATTTATTCAAAAATTGAGCTAACTCAAACTGTGCAACACAAACTTTTTTTACACAGTCATAGTTTGATTAAAAAATTAGTCACAGTGGCAATGAAAGTGATACAAGTCTATCATCTTCTATTCATAAACAATCTCTAGTAAAAAATAAACAGTCCTTTTAGATCGGAAGTTCAACAAATATTATGTCACCAATAGCTTTAGCATTCAATCTGAATCATTAAGGTTATTTTGTGCAAAATTTATGCACCTTTCAAAACTGTATCTCATATATTAAATTCCAGTACAATGAAGCACGAACCAGCTCATGCTACCTCTTAAAGTAGGTGTAATAGATACCAGGCATACAAGCAGATTCTTCTCACCATGTATCTTTACAAGATTCAGTAAGCATTGCACATAAATTGGAGGATATGCAACAACACTTCTCCAGTCAATCTCATTACTCCATTACCATCCCTAGCACTTGAAACTTCTTTTTTAATTTATTTTAACTCTGACCAGAACACTGGTTGTACACATTGTTAACTATATATATAAAATAGTCAAAATAAGAAACAAAATGGACAATAAAAAACAAGTTGCGAGACAAGTGGGTTCACCGTTCAAAGTCATCTGGATGATTATATATCTCATCTCGGTTGAAAAAAGATGAAAAATATAAAGGTTGAATAAAAGTAACTCCAATGCCACAGAAAAGAAGAAAAAATGGGTGTAGAAGAGAAGAAGCTCATAGCATTGGGGTTTTCCCAATTTGTACTTTTCAACTTCCTGTTCACAATGGAAACTTAAACCTCACTGGAAAAATAGTATGGCTAATATTCACCGTTAGTCAAATGATCTCATAAGAAACCAACAAAAATACTTTCGGCGGCGCAGCACAACGAAGATAAAAACAGTGTTAGTTGCGTTCCAAGTCGAAAACTTGGCAAACACGAGATCTCTCTAAAAGGTAAGTCCGGATGGCTGCTCCTGATATTCTTCCATGCTTATCAAACTGAATCTCAACAAATTAAAATGAGAAGATGGGATTAGGGGAGTAGAGAGAGAGAGAGAACACCTTGACCTTAAAGAAAATGGAAGAATGGAAGGAAATAATAGAGAACCAGAGAGATTCTTTTGAAGAAGAAATTATCCCTATACAGTGAAAAATTAAGGACAAAAAATTTAAATTAGCCAGCCAAAAGCACTTTTGGCTTAGAAAAAGCTAAAGTTCTCAGCTTTTTCAACGGAGGAAAAGCACTTTTTGGAAGTTAAAAAAAGCACTGAAATGGTGTTTGTTCAGCAGTCCTTTACAGCCAAAAGTTCTTTTGGAAGCACAACTAAACTGGGTCTAATATGAACAATAACTAGTTTTAAATTAAATTTTCTTATTATTAAGAAACATAAAACTTTTAAATAACTTAAAATATTTAAAAAATATTATCAAAATTAGGAATAAATAAATAATAAAATAATAAACCTAGTTAATATAATATTAGGCTCATATATAAAAAATTAAGCCTAAAAATTAAACTCAATATGATTTAAAATCGAATTAAAAGCCCCAAACTCGTAATTTCCTGTAATAATCCCGTACAAAAATTTTGCTCGTGCAGCCTTCATTAAAATGGTCATAACTTGAGTTCTTGAACTCGAAATCGAGTGATTCAAAGTGCATTTCAAAGGTAAGAGATAGATCTTTGGAATATATGAAGGGATTTCAATGGTGTTTTGTCTAGCTATTGGAGACCTTCCTCATCTTCTCCAACGAAAATACCTTAAAATTTTCCAAAGACTCATAAAAGAATGCAGAGAAAAATAAAGGTGAAAAATGTCAACTATAGACATCCTTATATAGCATAGAACGGTCAAAAATCTCACTATAGCCCTTGAAATTTGAGAATAGACTTGCCTAAACATTTACCAAACTTAACTACTACCACTAACCAGTTTAGTGAGTAGTAAAATGTCATTTGTACACTAAAACAAGCCAATTAAACAAGTCATTCAGCTACCTAAACACATCAAGCTATCATCTACAATACTCTAGTTCAATTCCAACTAGGTCTCAATTAAACTCCATCGCTACTCATTGAGCCATCATTTTCATGCTACATGGAAAATAAGTCTACTGAACCGTGAACTAACGAGTTTGCCCCAAGTATTTGGGGTTGGCGAATTGTCACACAAAAAAATCTACCAAACCTTAGAGTTCGCCAAATGGTGAATTCCAACAAGGCATCCCTCAATTGGGCATACTGTCAAATCCACCCAATACGCCACCTAGACACTTAATAGATAATTCACCCTCTTGTTTCTGCCCTAACTTACTCAACTATACGCCAAACAACATATCGATATAGTCTACACTGGGCAGACTATTACAAAACAATAGAATAAAAAAAGTGGAATATGTAATAAACCGATTGATATGATGGATAGATGGATAAGCGTCCAATTGAACTCCTTGAGATATAAAATCCAACAAACTCAATAATGACTCTAATCAACCCTACAAGAAATAATTTTTGGAAAATTGAAGGATGAAGAATGAATTCCCACGACTCCTTGAAGAAAATCGAGAAGAAAATTGTTTCTAAAAATCACAAGAAAACAATATTGGGAGAAAAAAAAACTCTCAAAGTTAACAATTTTATTAATGAAAAAAATGTATTTCTAATGAACAATGAAAAGGCTTTTATATAGGCTAGCTAATTATATCCAAATAAAACTATAAACTCTAATTAATCTAAATAAGAAGTAGTTTTAAACTAAACTTGTTTATTGACTAAGAAACATAAAACTCCTAAATAACTTAAAATGCTTAAAAATACATCTAAAATTAGGAATAAATAAATAATAAAATAATAAACATAGTAAATATAATATTAAGCTCATATATAAATAAATTAAGCCTAAAAATCGAACTCAATATGATTTAAAATCGAATTAAAAGCCCAAAACTCGTAATTTCATGTAATAATCCCGTATAAAAATTCTGCTCACGCAATTTTCTCTAAAATGGTCATAACATGAGTTCTTGAACTCGAAATCGAGTGATTCAAAGTGCATTTCGAAGGTAAAAGATAGATATTTGGAATATATGGAAAGATCTCAACCCAAAATGATTGGATCCCATCCAAAAAGTGTCCACAAGTTGATTGATTTTCTAAACTTGAAAATTGACAATTCCGGTAAATAGAATTTAATAAATTTCAGCACATCTATACATGTATCAATAGCCCATGCCACTCACCTAGGTAACTTCGATCTCTCAACCTCCTTCACTACTAACTCCATATGTCACCTCTTCTAACAAGGTATCCTAACATTACCCACTTCATAGGCCATGGAAAGTGGTGATTCCAATAAATGAATTGACGAAAAGTTCAAGTTTTTAGAGTTATGATTGATGAAAGAAAATTTAATGGAAAATTTTGAAGAAATTATTTTGAGTTTTGATGAAAGAAAATTACTTTTAAAAAGAAATTTTAAAATGGGTGTATTGCTTAGATGCCATTGAGTTAGTCGAAAGTCAATAAAAGGACACATGAAATTTTTGGTTGGTCAACATGCCACATCATCAAAAAAATCTAATGATGTTATAATCAGGTACTAGATTAGTTAACGGAATTAAACTTAGATACAAAATTGGACATTTTAAAAGTAAATGTACCACATTAAAATAAACTCTAAAGTATAGGGGTATTCATGCCATTAACCCATTTCAAATCTGTACACTTGAACCAAGTGTGCCCTCAAGTGTGTCCTTAGTTTCAAAATTGTAGTATGCACTTGAACCAAGTATGCCAAGTTGCCAACTGCTTAGTAAGTTCTATTGGTAACGGTTGTAATAGCTTGCGTTGAAAATTACCTCCCCAGCTCCCCTGTAATGTGCTGGCCTCTTGTATTTATTCTCAATTTGCACATGCTTAACTTTAGCCCTTTTTTTTTTCATTTTTTTTTAAAAATTGTCATTATTGATTATCTGTGTTTAATTTTTTAGATTTTTTTCTTTTGCTGAATTGTTATTTTTATAGATTTTTAGAAATTTTAATAATAACTGACTAATTTGTTTTTAAATATTCAAATAATATTAACTGAATAAATAAAAAAAGACGTATATGCATGAAATGAAATAAAACACGTATAGGCGGAAAGAGAGACAGCGAGGTGGTGGTGGGGGCAGACCCAAGTTGGACGGTTAATCTTTAAAAAAGCCCACCCTCTGTTACTACCTACTATTCCAATGTGTCACCGTTGCCTAGGCAGTGGCCTGTGGGGTGCGACTACAACTTCTCCGTATTTCCAATTCTACCCGTTTTATTTCTTTATCTTTCCGCAATTATGTAATATCTCCAAGCAAAGATGTGATGGCATGCCCCACTTATACATTACTACTAATATTATATCATTTCCCTATTCCACCATCTTCATAATCCCCATTATGCATTTTGCCCCAACATTACCAAAACTAATATATTATTATAGCCGAATTCTTCTTCTTCTTTTATATGTATATTTATTGGTTTAGTTGAAACGGTGTTTCCATAAAGGTGTTGATAAATTGGGTAGAGTCATTATTGTCAATATCAAATCTTATTGGGGTGTCAGAACAAATTGAATTACCAATACATTATTCAAGTAGTATCATAAAATTAAAACACGATTGAACCCATGATAAAATAAAGTAAAATTCGTTAGAATCAGTTTATTTAAATATTTAATTTTGATATTATTTATATTATATATAAAGCTTTTCCTACAATTAAAAATTTTAAATACTTCTTTTAGCAAATAACAAATATTATTTCAAAATATTTTTAAAAATACAATACTAAATTTGCAACTACAAGTCTTAACCACTATTTTAGGAAGATGTTATTTTCTTTAACGTTGAAAATGAATTATAAATATATCAGTTTTGTATAAAAAATATTTCTGTGGGTGTAATATAATTTTCTAATTTATAAAATATCATAATGATAAATTTAATTCTCTAAATTTATTTATTTATTTTTCACTTTGACTTTCAACTTTTAATCACATTTACTTGGTATCCTACCAAGTAGCAGTGTACGTAATTTCTTAAATGGATAATTTTTATACCATATTTATATCATTGAAAATGCATTTCTCTTTAAATTCTTCTCACTTTTTTCTTACATATTCCTCAACTCTCAATATCTGAAATTAATAACCAAAACCTTCCTCTCCATTTTCTACAAAATCATAACTTGGAAAAAGAAAAGGAAAGAAAGTGGGGTAAATATCTCATATATACTAAAAATAAAGAAAAATTACAGAAATGTGCTAGTTTAAAGAATATTTATGGGAAAATACATTTCCCAAAAACGCGTCCACACGTCAAAGACGTTTTGGGGATGTGAGAGCTAAAGCGCCATGTAAGCGCTTTTTTGAGTGGATAAAAGCGCGTCCTCGGTAGCGCTTTAGCCTCCAACGGTCAAATCCCAACGGGCAATTTTTTTTGACCGTTGGGGGCCCCAACGGTAAAAAAAAAAATTATAAAAACCCCCAACCCTTTATTTTTTTCACACTTCAATCCTTTCTCAATATTCTCTCAATTTTATCTCAATTTTCTCTCAAAGTCCTTGAAATTTATGCTCAAATTTCTAAATAGTCATTTACTATTTACGAAAAAGCCCTTTATAATTTTTTAATATATTTTTTTGAAAATTTTAAAATTTTTATCGGATTACAATGGTAGGGAATTACGTCGCCTAGACAACAAGCACATCTCCGTCGAGTAAATGCAAATGGTAAGTTTTAATTTTAATTTTTCAATATTATTTAATTTGTTTTTCAATTATGCAATTTTAATTAATTTTAATTATATAATTTTTAAAGCATCATAGATCGGTGTTGGAATGTTATATTCACAACATGCATGGTCCCCATCGCCGTTGATCGAGACTTAATCTGCGGAAGCGGGTTTTGGCACGTGGCCACGATAGTAGGGGTTCAAGTTGGAGCCGCTTTGATCGGTAGCGTTGATAGAGGTGGAGACCCGAGCGCACACTTTCCATCCGCCATGCGAGAGTGTACCATCACCCTAGAAGATGTGCGATTGCAGGTTGGGATTACTGGTGGGCCAGTCGATAGTCACCGGGTTCGCAACATCTACCGATTGGATGGCCATATGCTACGAGCTTACGGGTGCCATTCGGATAGAATTCAAGGAGCTCGGATTGATATGGTGCAGTTACGAGACGATTCCGGAGCCGAACGAGGTTCGATCAAGTAGAAAGAATACGGTATGCTCGGGCATACATTCTTCAAATAATTGGAGGCTATCGATCTGGGACCTCTCTAGAAACCTCGTCCACGATATGGCTCCTGAAACTTGTTGATTTGAGCGGTAGGTGAATTGAGTTGGGGTATGCCGTCTTTGTCGAGGTTGTACCGGAGATGTCTTGAAGCGACGCGGTCGAGTAAAGCCAAAATCGGAGGTTGCCTATCACTCTGCGATCATGGGCATGGTTTGGTTTCCATTTTATGTCCTCGACTCGACCAACCATATTCATTCCCAACGATAACGAGGTAAATTTAATATTATATTTTATAATTATTTCGTAGATTTATAGTATAATTGCATGCTAAAAGTTTATTTAATTAGGTGGAACCATTCGTGAGTCATGTTGGAATACCTAACTCGCTTGAGGATCTACGGCTCCTATTGGACCAACGGTCGGAATCACAAGTAAGTTTCGAATTTCGTTATTATAATTTAGTATTTCGTATGTAGTCTCTAATATTATGCATATAACTAATATTTTGGTAATGTTAATATAGTTTCAATGGACACCGTACGAGGATCCAAAAATTCGGGCAGTAATTCCGGAGGAGTTCTTCCAAAATCTGAACAGTTGGCACGTTAAGGTCCCATTGATCACCTACGCGACCGTAGAGATGCACCAGTCAGATTGGGTTCTGAGGCAATTTGGATTCCGAATCGATCCTCGTGCCACCGGAGGTGCTCGATGATGAGGACAAAGTGGACTTCTGGCGTACCGCATGGATTGGCCAAGATTTTGGTTAGGTCATATCGAGACGTGGGAGAACCAGTATGACTTTTTACCTATCCGAGAACTGATCATCGTTCCTGAGTTAGCGTGCGTGCCGGAGTACATGCCATGGTTTAGGATCCATGGCAAGCCGTATTTGTTGTCGGAAGAAGAGAGGCGATGGCAAATTCACGAGCAAAGGGAACGTCGGGCCCTTTTAAATCCAAAGAGAAGGGGTGATGAGACGGGGCCATCAACAGCGCCTACATAGTCATCGGGCCCATCAGTTCAGGCGACAACACCGACATCACAGCGTCCACCGTTTATGCCAGGTGCGTACCCTACCCTTTATATGTATCCTCCTAACCCGTATATGTTTCCTTTTCCCAGTCCCACCCCAGGTTGGAATGCATGGCCGGGTTCGAGTCCGTTCCCGACTACTCCTGCTAGCCAGCCGATCGTGAGGCCGACGTCGCATGTGGGATTAGAGGAGGGGCCATCGGGGAGTAGTTCTTTCTACCAGGCTCCTCCGCCGTACGGGATGCAATCACCCCATCGTGGTTTATGCAAACACCTCCGGGGTCATTATTTTATCAAGGTGGGTCATCATCGCAACACCCAGAACCAGACCCACTGCCGGAGGAACCCGATTCCCCGCCCGAGGTTCCACGACCCCTCCGAAAGCTAGAAGAAAGAGGAATCCAGTGCGTAACCACCGATCCGCCCCGTGTGCACTCGATTCCCACCAAAGATCGACCCTAAACCCTAATTTAGTTTTGTAATTTTATTTTTTTGTAATTTAGTTTAATATATTTAATAAAATTTGAGTTTAATTTTTTAATTTTTTGTAATTTAATTTTTTAATTTAATTTTAATATCTTTGATAAGATAGAAATGGTTTAATTTTTTTGTAATTTAATTTTTTATATTTAATAAAATTTGAGTTTAATTTTATTTCTTTTGTAATTTAATTTTTTAATTTAATTTTAATATCTTTGATAAGATAGAAATGGTTTAATTTTTTTTTTGTAATTTAGTTTTAATATATTTAATAAAATTTGAGTTTAATTTTTTTATTTTTGTAATTTAATTTTTTAATTTAATTTTAATATCTTTGATAAGATAGAAATGATTTAATTTTTTTTGTAATTTAATTTTTTATATTTAATAATTTGAGTTTAATTTTATTTCTTTTGTAATTTAATTTTTTAATTTAATTTTAATATCTTTGATAAGATAGAAATGGTTTAATTGTTTTTTTGTAATTTAGTTTTAATATATTTAATAAAATTTGAGTTTAATTTTTTATTTTTGTAATTTAATTTTTTAATTTAATTTTAATATCTTTGATAAGATAGAAATGGTTTTTTTTGTAATTTATTTTTATATTTAATAAAATTTCAGTTTAATTTTATTTCTTTTGTAATTTAATTTTTAAATTTAATTTTAATATCTTTGATAAGATAGAAATGGTTTAGTAATTTATTTTTTATATTTAATAAAATTTCTTTAATTTTATTTCTTTTGTAATTTAATTTTTTAATTTAATTTTAATATCTTTGATAAGATAGAAATGGTTTAATTGTTTTTTGTAATTTAATTTTTTATATTTAATAAAATTTGAGTTTAAGTTTATTTCTTTTGTAATTTAATTTTTAATTAATTTTAATATATTTGATAAAATAGAAATGGTTTAATTTTTTTGTAATTTTTAATTTAATTTTAATAACTTTAATAAAATAAAAGTTCTTGTACAAAAGTTCACCGTTTTCTTCCAAAAAATAGAAATTACATAGCTACCATGAGACAAAAAAGCTAAGAACACGGTCAACTATTCCGATTTGGACACGAGCGAGATGTATGGCCCGGGTTCCTACACCATCCGCACAACCGACTTTGGTTGCTCGTTTCTCGGATATCCATATTAATGTATATTCTAGTCGAGTAAGGTCGACCTTTTGGTTTGCGCCTCAATTGTCTATCCGACAATAGCTTATACGGTGCAAGCGATACCGACGGCCACTTACGTTCATCTGGGACTGGTGGGAATATGTGTCTCCACATGTTGTATATGTTTTCTAATTTGTACACTTCGTCGACATAGCTCATGGGATCAAGACGGAGATTCGACAATCCGAAAGTACATGAGCACATGGGTAATGAAGTGCATCAAATATCCACGATCGCGAGTTTTATTTGTCAAGTGTACGATAATGCCCGCCAACGATACCTTGGTTTGATCATCAAACTCCGTGACACGAAACCATAGGTCGTCATGATCGTGACACATTGTGTGCATGGTGTTCGCCATGCCTTCCACGCTTTATTTCTTGTAAGACCTTCGGCTCCATACATGGCCTCCTTGCATCGCCCTCTATAACTCACGCTTGCTCTCTTGGAAATAGTGCCGCTAAATAAAAATATATCTCCCGCACAACCGATGTAATCGGCAGATGATGGGTTCCTTTTAGAATAGAATTTATGCATTCGGCCAGGTTTGTGGTCATATGACCATATCGTAGGCCGCCGTCATATGCTTGTGTCCACTGTTCGAAAGGAATATTGCACAGGTAGTTTGTGCCTTCGGCGTTATCTGAGTGCAAATTGGCTAGCATCTCCTGAAAACGGTCTTTATTAATCTCGTTCCCTGCCAACATACATTGATAGCGAATATTACATACCACTCTTCAATTGATAATAAATTGAATATTACAAACGAAATTATATTAATAGATATTTCATACCCATATCGGTCACTTGTTGTTTTTGTCTTTTAGATCGATGTTGCCCATAGTAGTTGGATGAAACATGCCTCATGCAATATCGATGGTGTGTGCGATGCCACATGCTTCCCTGGTGTTCTATTGTCGTAAGTATTTCAGAGCCCCGATCTGATATAACGCATATGTCAGGTTGGGGACAGACATGCCTCCTTAACCTAGATAGGTAGAAGTCCCAGTCATCAGCTGACTCCCCCGGTGTTATTGCGAACGCAATCGGAAGGATTCTCCCATAGCCATCTTGTGCCACAGCTAGCAATAGCTGATGCGTATATCTACCATACATAAAGGTACCGTCAATTTGTACCAATGGCTTGCAGTATGTAAAAGCATCTCGGCATTGCTTAAATGTCCAGAACAGATGCTTGAACACTGCGCATCCACATAGCAGATGATCGTTATAGTATGCCGATTCCGTTCAAGGTCTGTCGTGCTGTCTGGGACATATCTCTCCAGCACCTGACACCACTGCCACACTTCATTATATGAAGTGTCCCACCGACCGTACAACTTTTCTAATGCCTTCTGCTTGGTTATTCAAGCCTTTACGTAAGAGGCGTGTACCCCAATTGGCTCTGAATATTGCCAATTAAAGCGCACCATCGTAGTCTTGGGATCGGCCTTCACCGTCGGGATTATTAAGTTAGCCAACATGTCTGAATCCACCTCGGATGATCTTGTGTTACACCTGTCATCGAAGTACGTTAAATAACGCAACATTACATAATATTAGTGTTATTCAAAATCATTGAACACATAGTGGTACTGCATCTTGTCAAGACATATATGTGGACCTTTGTACTTTTTGACCTCCCACAACCTCGTCCTTTTCCTCAACGATGCCATGATTTTCCATGAACATGTGCCGTCTTGCACTGTACACTTCACCTCGTACTTATCGAGCCTAGATTTAACCACATTGTAGTTAACCCCGTTCTTGATGCTGTATTATTTCAATGCAGCAAGAAAAGTATTCTTGTTGGAAAACTGGTTACCAACTTCTAATTGGTCTGAGTCCAATGAAGAATTTGTACGGTCACGCGTCCGGTGTGGTAGTTCAGGAAACTCCAATGCATCATCTTGAGATAGATCGACATTATGCATGTGGGTTGGAGATGAGTATGCCCTGAATAGCGGATCTTCTTCTTCTTCGTTTGAACCGCCCTCAACGTCTTCAGGTACAATTGGAACGGGCTCCGGTTCAGAAAATAATCCAACTTCCACACCGTCAGGCCCTAGCTCCCGAGGTGGATCCACATCGGATTCATCATCCGACCCTCCATAACCTACAACAAATGAGGGCCCCTCGCCGGTGGATGTCGTCGGGAGTACATTATCCCTCCTTAAACATCTTTCGTAAAGATCCCAATCATATGTAGATTGCCAACCACTAGAAGTTGATAACGTCCCCCAATACGTATTTCTATCATCGGATGTCGAAGGACAGATATGCATGTCCCATCCACCAACCGAGTGTCGTGCAGGGGTTATGTTTTCCATACTACCACTGCACACGGGCACTTCTATATTTTGCCTCCCACTTACAGAGTGTCGGCTTGGAGTCATGTATTCCCCTCGAACGGCAGTAGATGTTGAGGTCGTAGAAAGATCACTTGGAGATGAAAATTCTACATATAGCTCGAGATAGGGCGACCCACTGGCAAGATGAGTCTCCACCATTGCCTCAAGGCTCCGATGACCTTTCATGTCGAATGAGTCATATCTCACCGGATCAACCGAAGCGCAAAATCTATACTTAATAGACTGAACTTTCATTGGTGTTGTTCCGAATATTTTACGCCTAATTCTTTTGCGAAGTTTTACCAAATCGGCGTTCGATTAAAACTCGATCGCGTTGTGTTCTACGATAAGAAAACAACACCATTTTGATGTCACGAACTTCACCATCATAGTAAATAACAACATTAATACGTTCACTCATTTTCATTTTTTTTTCTCTTTTGCCTGAATTTGCCTTCTGCCAACTGAGAATGAAATTTGGCTGATTTATAGCCTAAGTTTGCCGAAGACCACTGTAGCAAAAAGTGTCCACGTGGGAGCTCTTTTTGGTACTCCTGCTGACAGTGCACCCTACTGAAAGCGTTTTGACCATCGTTTGTTCAAAACGTCTCCTCAAATTAATTTTTCCGAGACCATCAGTAAAAAGAACGTCCGTGGGAGCTCTTTTCGATACTCTCTGCCGACAATGCACACCTTCTTGGAGCGTTTTTAGCCATGTTTGTTGAAACGTCTCCTCAAATTAATTTTGCGAGACCATCAGTAGCAAAAGCGTCCCGTGGGAGCTCTTTTCGATACTCTGGCCGACGATGCACCTATTTGGAAGCGTTTTTGCCATTGTTTGTTGAAACGTCTCCTCAAAATTATTTTTCTAGAGACTCATCGCCCAAAAATTCAATTAATTATTCATAGGGAATGGAGGCAAAAATGCGTCTCGTCGTTTCGTTTCTTGGTTATTCAAGAAGAAGCGCCGAGAGACGAACTTTTGTCCACCTCGCAAAAGCGCCCACGTAAGCGCACTTTTGTCGAGGTGGACAAAAGCGCATCCTCGGTAGCGCTTTAGCTCAGATCCCCAAAATCGCTACCGGCGTGGGCGCTTTTTTGGAAGCAGTACTTTCCGTAAATATTCTTCAAACCGCACATTTTCGTAATTTTCTTTATTTTGATATATATAGGATATTTACCCAAGAAAGTGTTTGTCCTTTTATTTCTATTTTTATTTTTTCATAGTATTTAAAGTTATTCTTCAATTTTATAAAAAATATTTTTGTAATTATTACCCCAATTTTACAACAACTTTTTTTGTGTGCGCTAAATGAGATAAGACATGCAAAAGTCATTGTGTATGTTTTCAACTATTTCTCTCCTCCCATTTTTTATAAACTAGCTTCGAAGTACCTTTTAAAAATCAAAGTTTTATATTTATTTTCAAGTTCATCCAAACCAAACTCCACTCCAATTCTAACTTTTAAGTTTGTTCTTTTCGTTTTAAATTTTTTTCTATTTATCTTGCTATTTTATTTTAAAAATCTATACCTATTAATTTTAAGATAAACCCTAATATACTATTAATCTAACATCAATCTCTAATATCAATATAATATTTATCCTAATATTTTTGTCGGCACTAAAAAGAAGATAAAAACTGAAACCTTATCTCGTCACCTAATCGAACTTTTGAAAAATAAAACTAAAAATTAATTAAAATTTCAATTAGGTATTAATTTGTTGGTATGTTAAAAACATGCAAAGTAAAAATGTGGATTCAATTATATTATTAAAATAATTTAACAATGTTATTAAGTGATTTAAGTTGTTAAATAGTTAAAAGTAAAATTATATAATTTGATTAAATCAAAATTTTATGACCTGAAAATTGATTAAATTCAATGGTTTTGAATAATGTAATTACCTAATATACCGTCACTAAATGAGAATTAAAAGTTAAAATCTCTAATACTAAGTTTTTCTTCCTATCTTAATTCGTTGGCATATATGGGCAAAAATTATAATTGATAATTTTTTCTATAATTTTGTATTTTTTTATTTATTAAAGATAAAATTAAAAAGAGTATGAGTTAAGTTGACAAAATTATAAAGGTTGAGGGTTAAATTTATGATTTTATCTAATATTTTAATAAGGTTAACGAAAAACTAAAATGAGTGAATCAAAAGTAAAGAGATTAATTTTAATTAAATAAAAATAAATAGACTAAATCCGCACAAATCAATTGGGTCAATTTACCAGAAAATACTAATTTTTAAAAAAATTTACAAAAAGGACAGAAAAAATAATTATTTACCGGAAAGGGTCATTTCTCTCGAAAATGCGTCCACGAGGGAGCATTTTCTGCCACATCAGCAAAAACGATTCTTTGAGGGCGCGCTTTGCTGATGTGGCAAAAACACTCCCCCAAGGACACGTTTTAGACCGTGTTTTTTTCTTAAAAAAACTATTCTCGAATTAAATTTTCAAAAAATGTCATTTTTTAGATATTATAAAAATAGACCAAATTTTTTAAAAATTTATGAGAATAAACCTTTATAAAGGCTCAAAGTGACAATATCATTTTTTTTAAGGTGTCATTAATTAATATGGAAATATAACTTACAAAAGAAATGTATATCCTGATTTTGTGGGTCTGTGCATTTGATATGTTGCATGGCTAAATTAGTAGGTTAAGGCTTTAAGGTGTGAATTGGGCTCGGATTTGGGCTTTAAAATCGGGGATAGATTGTTTAAAAATAGTATTAGTAGTAATTAAATCTAAATAGTTATGTTTGGTAGCAAGCTGGGCTCGTGGCCCAAAAATCTGGAGTGCTTTGAGTGGGCATTAAGGTGGCGCCACTTAGGGGGATTATTGGGCCATGTGTGGCCACTTGAAGCCCAAATGGATGGGTCAATTTCGGCACTAAGAAGGGAAGGGGGTGGACGGCACATTGGTTTTAATTTAGGAGCCTTAAATTCTTTTATTTTGTGTAATTAAAAGATGATAGTTAAGAGGGAAGAGTTGGTTCTATTGTGGGCTCTTCAAAGGGTGAGATAGGGATGTGATAGTAGATGGAGGAGATAGGGGATAAGGGCTATCAAGATAGGGGGAGAGTTGGCAAACGCAACTCTGAGGTGTGTGCATGTGTGGCCAAATTGATAGCCGTTATCATCTCTTTTCATTTGTTTTCTCATCTTTTCTCTAAAGTCAATTCTTTTCTTCCATTTTCTTTAGTTCTTCCCAAAACCGAAACTTCTTAATTGTTTCTCCTCTTCTAAAACCCTTTGAAAATCGAATACTCTTTGTACATTTTTCTTTCTCTTTAAGCCAAATCATCAGGTGGGATCTCTGTTTCCCGAAGGTGCACCGTAAGCCAAATACTCTTTGTAATCCGGTGAGTTTTGGGATTTCTTTCCTCTGTGATTTCTCTATTTCTATTGAGTTTCTAATCCGAATCACTTGTACTTAGGCTCATCGATTTCCCTCTCATCCATAGAAGTTTAATCTGCCTATCTATAGTCAGAAGTGCCGATTTGGTGGAAAAGTCGAAGGTAGGTGGTGGTAGGTTTGACCGAAAGGCCTTTCTTGATTCTTTCCATTTAGCCGAATGACATATAGGTTGGGATGGTTTTGATTTTCGATTCGTTTAATATTTGGGGAATGGCCGAATGTAGGTAGGTTGGTAGTGGTGTTTTCTCAAGGACATTTGGGATTCGATTAATCAGGTAAGAGTTCTTTTTAAGCGTTATAATTGTTTGAGTAATTAGATCTCATCGTTTAAATGGTTTAGTGATTAAGGGATTGTTATGGACTCGAATAACAGTCAAGCAAAGGAAGTTGGATCTGTAGACCCAACGCCAAAATACAAGAGACGATCAGTATCAGGAGTGCGAGATTGGCCTTTGGAGTGTAGGCTGACATCAGAAGAAGATCGTAGGCCGATAGTGGTAGTATCGAGTGACAGTAGCATAGAAGTAGTAAAAGCGTTAGTACGAAAACCAAGTGTGTAACTCTTACACACTTTCTATGCTAAATATGTTATATGTTATGTGTTGTTAAAAGCCGGAATGACGACAATGGTTACTAAATACCCCTGTGAGTAAAAGCGAGGATCTTAGGGTAAGTTGTTATTGTTTCTCATGATGGTTGAGATCTATAAAAGCATGTTATTTTGTATTCATAAATCTTGTATGTTAAGCATGATCATACTAATATTGTTGGCATATATATGTGTTATGGGTGATGAGAGGAGGGGGAAGTATGATCTATCAGACTGCCACCAGTGATTTGGTATCACACAGTGGGTTGGCCCCACATATATTCATTACGGGATTGTCACCAGTGGTTTGGTACCACAAGTGGGTTGGCCCCACGTATTCTCTTTTGTGACATTTGTCACCAGTGGTTTGGAACCACCAGTGGTTTGGTACCACATATTGATGATTTCGTGACTCGTCCCAGTGGTTCGGTACCACAATGGGTTGGCCTCACATATATGATTATTCGGGATTGTCACCAGTGGTTTGGTACCACAAGTGGGTTGGCCCCACATATGATATTTTGTGACTCTGTCACTAGTGGCTAGATGCCACATATGGAGTGTAGCGGATGGAGGGTTGATTGTAGAAATCCCCACGGTGTGATTGGCTGGTACGGGTGGTGTGTAGAGGATGGAAATCTAGGTTGGGTTGGGTTTGCATCGCATTGCATACATTATCTGCTGTGACATATGATATGGGTTAAGGCCCAACCGAGGCTATTTTGGGCTAAGACCCAATTGCCACTGTTACTGTAATGGGATTCGGCCTAGATTGTTGTGATGCATGTTCTTATCAATGAGGGTTGTACACACTGGGTTTTCATAAACTCACCCCCTCTTTTTATTAAATGTTTTAGGTAATTCCTAGCAATAGAGGATTGCGAGTTGTGGAGGACTCGGGGTGGCTATACATCGGAGATACTACTCGTGAACTTTAAAAATTTCGTTTTTACCTTATTTTAAGATTACTTATTTTGGGTTAATATTTTGTAATAAGGCCATTGTTTTATTGTTTCTAATTTTTCATTTATAACTGTTAAACTTATAAATACGGGGTTTTTTCTTAAAATATTAGCAATCGTTTTCTAAAATATCATGTTTACGCAATGATGCAAGTTCAACTTTCATAACAAAACAATTTTTCAAAATAATAACAACTTTTAAATAGTCATTTAGTAAATCACATTTTTCTCAATCAAACAACGAACTCGGAGTTCAAAAATCTGATAAAACTTTTCTAAACAACTGCTTAGCTTTTCAACTTCCTTCACTGTGACACGCCAGATTCGGGCCTAACTTTTAGGCTGCGTTTGGGGTGTTACAAGAAATCTTTATATAGAACTAGGGGAAAGAATTGTATGTAACAGTGACACCATGTCATCATATCCCTTTCAATAGATTTATACCACATCGATTTTTATCTGAAAAATCAAATCCAAATTAAAATCTCAAATTCGGGATAAAAGGTGAAATTCAGGATAAAAATACGATGTGGCATAAATCTATTGGAAAAGGATACAGATGACATGGCGTCACTGTTTCATTCAATCCTTTCTTATAGAACTAAAGTCTCATTTCCCTTGTTTTCTTGAGTAATGTGAGAAATGAGATATGTGTATATATAGACTCATGAATAGTTTTGCAGCTTGTTCCTAAACAATGTGGGATTCCTTTCTCTTTTAACTAACAACATGAGATTAAAGTCTACACTATATTTAATTTTTTTACTTAAAGTTTAAATTTTGTTACAAAAAGTTAACATTTGTTACATTATAAATAAAACTTTTAAACTCTATAAGTAAAAAATATATAAAATATAAAGTGAGTATGGTAAAATATTAAAAAAATAAATATTTTTGTCTCTTTTCTATTTTTTATTGTGGTTGTTTGGGCCATAGTGATTCTTTTTGTGAAGCAAAAATGGCATAGGAGTGGAAATTGCAGAGATGGGGTGAGATTTATCGTTACGTGCTCAATCTCGAAAAGCTCTCGCTATGAACAATATTTGGTTGCATGAGGAAGGAGAGGGAGAATGGGGTGCTAATTGGGTGGGACGTTAAATTTTAAGGAATCATTAGGAGGTTCTTGGAAAAAACATGGGAAATAGAAATAATATAAATCCAATATTGGGAATTAATTTGGAAAGGAGATTGCCTACTTCATGTCGAGAAGGGGAAGACTCGTGTGCGGAACACTTCCATCCTACAATGGAACATGATCTAGAAGATGGAGTTTTAATCGGAGAGGAAGAATCAAAGAGGTCTAGGGGGAGATTGAAGATTCAACACTCAGGGAAGAGATCAAAAAGGTGGAGGTAAGGAATAGAAGAATGGTGGAAATGAATCATTTATTATCGGCGGTTGCCAAGAGCCAAGCTGATCGGGCGCAATGAAAATTTTAAGTTGGAATGACCATGGATTGGGGAGCCCATGGATAGTTCGAAAACTTCGGCATACACGGAAGTTATATAATCCTCAAATGGTCTTCTTCATGAAGACAAAAATTAGTAGCAGTCAAATGGAAAGAGTTCGAAGAAGTTGTGGTTTTTCCAATGGTATTGATAGAGAACTAATATCCTGCTTCAAAGTTTTTCGAAAAGGCATATTGACGTGGTAATAAAAGACGTGGATGAAAGCAATAAATGAAGATTTACTGGTTTTTATGGCTCTTCTTATCAACAAGATAGAGATGAAGTGTGGAATCTTTTAAGACTATTATGTACTCTTGGGGATCTTCCATGGATGGTAGGTAGGAATTTCAATGAAATTTTGTATAGTTTTAAAAAAAAATGGTGGTTTAATTCGTGAGGAGGGGAGAATGGAAGCTTTTCGAATGGTGTTGGAAGATTGCAACTTAGTGGATGTGGCATTTTCTGGGAACTGGCTCACGTGGGAGAGGGGAAATTTACCAGAAAAAAATATTCAAGAACGCTTAGATAGGGTTGTGGCTAATAATGAATAGTTATATTTATTTCCTAAGTCTCAAATTCAGCACCTCCCTCATTTTTTTCAGATCATTGTCCACTTTTTATTACTACAAAACGTGAATGTAAGGGTCAAATTAATAAAAGTTTTAAATTCGAAGCATGGTGGGTTATGGAGGAATTATTTTTTGGAGAGGTTAAAATTTGGGAAAAGTCAATAAGAGATTTATTAAGTAAGCTAGAACGTGTTAAAAGAGGGTTGCAAAAATGGGCAGCTCAAATTCAATATCGTAGAAAAGAGAAGAATGAGGTGTTAATCTCTAAATTGATAAAACTATTGGAAGAGGAGAGAAGTGATAAAATTTAGCAAATCTTATTGAGACAAATGTTGAACTTAATTTTGAGATCGAAAAAGATTGAGGTTACTGGGAAAAGAGAGCGTGAGTTAATTGGCTGAAATTAGAGACATAAATACTACTTTTTTTCACAAACAAGTTACACACAGATGGAGGAATTTTATTCATAAAATGCAATCTGATGATGGTAGTGAAACTGATAAAATTGAAGAAATGAAAGAGATAGCCAGATCGTATTTTCAACATTTGTTTTCTACTGGAATGGGAAACTATAATCACATTTTATCATGTATTGATCGGTGCATCTTTGTTGAAGACAAATCAAAACTTAAGGTGAATTATACGAAGGAGGAGATTCGAGAGGCACTAAAAGAATTGGGTCCTACAAAAGCACTAAGAGAGGATAGATTCCCAACGCTATTCTATCAAAAATGTTGGTCAATTATTGGGGAAGATGTTGCATCCTTTTGCCTTAAACTACTGAATGAAGGTATGGATCTAAGTGCAATCAGTAAGACTAATATTGTGTTAATTTCGAAAACTTCAAATCCTTTGAATATCATTCAATTCAGACCTATTAGCTTGTGTAATGTGTGTCGAAACCAATTTTTTTCGGGTTTTCAAAAATAGGGATCGACTTTAAAAATAAGGAAATAGAGTCGCCACCGATCCTTTATTTAGGGTATGATCGGATCACCTTGAGATGAATTATTTTAATAATACATTTTCATTAAAATAATAATTTTGGTCTACGAAATTTAAAAAAACTGGTTCGGGAGTGGGTTACGCAGGAGGAAGGATTAGCACCCTCGCAACGCCCAGAATTGGTACCAAATTGTTTAATTAATGTCTTGACGTCGAAAATTTAA
Source organism: Gossypium rotundifolium (assembly GCA_025506655.1). NCBI lineage: Eukaryota > Viridiplantae > Streptophyta > Magnoliopsida > Malvales > Malvaceae > Gossypium > Gossypium rotundifolium. Next base: position 37,399,190 of record CP106729.1, on the reverse strand, counting down.
AAAGATTTTAAATCACAATCCTTTTTGTTAGGGAAAACTTGAAGAAATTAAGCCTGATGTCGAGATCCGCTTATTTCGAAGGAACAAAGTATCGTACCCAGTGAGTTAGGATACAACATTTCATGTCCTCGAAAATATGCTTATCTTTCGACATTTAGTACTCGTACATTTAAAATTAAGAAGGATATTACATTATTTGGGTCAAATGAAAAATCGAAACCCATTAAGTTAGGGCACTATTTCTCATAATTCTCGAATACAGAATATTGCCTTTGTTGTTTTGAAATTCTTATCTCGAGATGATAAAATATCATACACAGTAAGTTAGGGCGCAATGTCCAAATTCCCGAGAATAAGTTTTTTATTTGAAATATTGTTCATTTGGATTTAAAAGAAAAAGGGCACTCGGTTGCTAGGTTTTAACGAGGAAAAATCGGAACCCAGTAAGTTAGGGCACGATTGTCTCAAAACCCCCATACACGAGCATTGCCTTATTTCAGAAAAACTTTAAGTAATAAGAAAAATGATCTTTAAAACTAAAGTGACATTAAACACAATATTTTTCATAATATACAATGGAATACTAATATACAAAGCCAACATCAAATGTTACAATGATGAATCACAAATAATTAATGGTTACAAATTAACAAATTATAATTCATATGCTAGCAATAATCATATAACGAAATTAACAATTGAAGGAAATAGAGCAAAATATTATACAAAAAATGAATATAAAATGAAAAGTAATATGCAAAATTATTTAAAGATAAGATATGTGTGAAATAATAAAAATATAATACCTTAAAATGAGCGACCATAAAACAATTTTAAGATGATAAATAAAAGTATAAAATAATTCAAATTAAGCGACATATGTATATATATATATATAAATATTCAAAGTAAATAATATGAAAAAATATTTGAAATAAATACTATGTGAATTTACAATAAAACATGACAAAAAAACTTTTCAGAAAGTGAATAAACAAATAGATTAAAATAAGTTTTTAAAGAATAATACATGTAAATAATGATTTAAAACAGGTAGGACATGAATATTTTTTACATCTTATAAAAAAGAGTTTAAAACTAAACTAATAAATGAATTAAAATTGATAAAAATGCAAAGATTATTTATGAAAATAAAAAGGTACTTAATTGAAACAAAACAAAATTAAAAAGACTATTTTATAATAAATAAAATCATTTTAACACATGCGAGGATCGAACAAAAATGCGGATAAACTATCAGGGATTAAACTAGCAATTATTCTTTGTCGCAAAATGTTGCGTTTAAGAGGACTAAATTGAAAAGGTGCTTAAATATTTGGGCAGAATTAAAAAAAGAAATGAAAAGAAGCCTAATTAAATTTGAAGGCAGAACAGAAGGATCGAGCACACAATTATACCATTATCATAAAATGCGCGGATCCTTAAAGGCATTGGGCCGGGTCAAATTGGGTCAGCCCATACGGTGCTCGTATTGAGGCTATTGTAATGAGCCCCAAACGCCACCGTTTCTCTAATAGCCTATAACCCCCCTTTTAACCAAATTAGAACTATCAGATGCCTTTTTTTTAAAACCCTAAAATCCAATTTTCTAATTAGCCCCCCAGCCGCAACTAAAGAAAGCCCTTCCGTCCGACCACCAAAGCGTCATTATAAATGGCACCTGGCGGTACACGAAGGTCCAAAGGAGGCCCTTTTGCATCTGCCTTGAAGTCCCGTCCTTATCCTCCGATCGCGATGGAGGGGATACGGACAGAACCATGCAAAGGTAGCTCCTTTCTCTTCTTTTTACTGACGTATCGAAATAACAAGGGTGCTTGAAATAGATTCTAAAAGGAATGAGCAATAAGGGAAAAAAATGCAATCGGAAGAAAAGAGAAACCTTTTTGTTTCTGATCTCTGTTGATATATTCTGTGTGCGTAAAATTTTCGTAACCCCTTACAATCGCTTTTCGTTCGACTTTTATAGTCGAAAAATAAAAAAGAAAAATACAAATTTCCTATTTTTGTTGTGTTGTTCTTTCGTCATTTGGTGCAGTACGAGGTCGATATAGGTACTTAGGAAAGACCATTGACGTGGCAATGCACGCGTAGGGCATCGTGGAGGCTACTACGGCGCAAGACTGCCTTGGAACCCCTTAGGGTTTCTGTTTTCCAGAACCATTTGGGCCATTCGGGCCGGTTCTAGAATTGGGCCTACGCAATTGGATCTGTTTGGGATCAGTCTTGGGTTTAGGATTTTGTATTTGTGCCAATATTTTAAAAAATTAGGGCCATCTGTAATTGGGTAGAGGCTAGTTTAGGTTTTGCTGTCAGTTTAAGGGACTTTATATTAATGGACTTTGTTTATTGGTTTTATTATTTGGTTTTTGTTTAATGAATTTGGTTTATTCGGGCCCGAGCAGATTGGGCCCGCTACAGCTGCCCCTCTTGCTCGTTGTCGTGTATGCATGATTCCCATTTTCGTTAAGATTGTATCACCAACTATTTTTAACAAAAAATCCCATGAGATAGCCTCAACTTAGACTCTTCCTTAAACTTGGTGAGTTTTAAAACAATAGTCCTGTTTCGAGTTCTTGTATTATTCAAAAGTTTCCTGAGTAATATGCGAAACTCATCTTATGAAAATATTATTAGTCCACTAATCGTTATTTCAATGCAAAATGCCTGAAAAAGATCATAACCATGGACAAGAAGGAAATTGATTAAGAGCATAGCTCGAGACAAATAAGCTAAGCAAAGATAGCAATCGCAATCAAGAAAAAAATTTATTATGAACATATTTTGAAAAGAATAATATAATCACAAATAACAAATTTAAAATGGGTAAAATGGACACTAGGTGCCCCAGATATCGCAGCCTGAGCTTCTCTGTTCAAACTTCTTGAGGACCATTTTAAGCTCAATATGTGTTTAGGGATCCGAAGTACTTAGTCGATGCCCCATACTTCTTCATTGTTAATTCAGGCATAGCAAGACTGTTGTATGGCCCAGTTTTGATCCAAATTTGAGCCGCCCTTTTCGGGTTTTCAACTCAAATTCCCTTTGGTCTCGAAGCGCCCTATGCGGGTTTTCGCCTTGGCCTCTCCTTCTTCTTTTTTTTTCTTTTCCTTTTTTGTTGTTGTTTTTTTTTTTTGGAAAACTTTTTATTGAATCTAAATTCATCGGATTGGGCATATCCCTGCCATCTATTTTGGTCAGAAAAGACTTTTTCTTCTACATAAAGTCTTTTCTAGTTTGGCCTCCATTTTTCTCTGAAATCCTTTTGTATATGAAGGATCTTCTTCAATGTCAGGTCCCCTATGGGAATTTTCTAGGATGAACCTCTTTGTCGTAAACCCGCATCATCTGACTGTAATGGATAGTTATTAAATTTTCCTCACAAATTTGATTGATCATATCGGGATTGGATCCATTTGCTTCATCCAACTTCAGTTCTGATAAAACTCGGAACAAAGGAACTTCGACTTCAATGGGCGAAACTAATGAGAAATGTGTTGCCCCTTTTGATAAGCATAGAGGGTAAATAGTAACTTCTGTATGCCAATCTTTACAAGTCTCTGTCCTTTTTTATGATCATTTGTTTTTCTTTTTGGTTGCTTTTGCTGCACTGATATATGGCACCTGATCTTTGAATAGACCGTAGACTTTTGACATTGTGCGGTTAAACGTGATCTTTTTTTTACCTTTTTTTAGTATTTTTTCTAATGACTATCAACTTTGTAATATTGGCATATGAAGCGACCTTTACCCTCTTAGTGAAGAAATTGACACCCACGAAGATAAATTGGTGTCGGCTAAATGCTCTTGACGAGATCGGCCTCATAACATCTATGTTACACATGTAGAAAAAATAGAGGAGGCACATAAGTCCTGTCTTCCTCAATTTGGCATTTACAACGTAACTGATGCAATTTCCTTTTCTTGGTAAATCAGCAGCTCGAATCTCCTGATTGGCCTGGTCATCGTAGAACCATTAACACCAATCTTAACAGCATTCCCACATTTCAACATCCTGCCGTGCCTTGATATGATCGTGCAAAAACATCTTGAAATTCTTGAAAATAGCTCAATGATGTCTCATCTTATTTTTATGGTGAGTTAGGCTTCGATCTTTACCATTTTCCTAAGCTCGCAACATCCATTGACCCTTTGCAAGGTAGAGTCTATTTTCACTTGTTCTACCATCCTTAACAAATTGAAAGATAGGCTACAATCTCTGTCATTTTCAAAGTCTTTAGATCCCCTAGACCCGTATCTTATTCAAAAAGGGAGTCAGTAACAACGTCGCTCATATCATTGATATCTGGGTGCCTGAGTACGAAGACAAAAGAACCAAAAATGATTCTAAGGATGATTATTTGTATGGTATGGTCATAAATAAAGAATGAAAGAATATTCTAAAAACCAAAGAATTCTAAAAATAATAGAAATATTTACTCAAAAAGATGCATATTATTGAAATAAAAATTCTGGACACAAGCATATTTCACAAAAGGATTCTCATTGCCTCTAGGCTTAAAGCAACAAGCATGTTTTGAATATTACTCTAGGTTAGTTCTAAAATACATAGATCCCTTCTACAGTCCCATTGTTTAAAATCTTCCCAATTACGTAAAGGCAGAAGCTTGGAAAAGTCTATTCATTGGTTCACTCTTTGGATATGCCATTGGTGTTCGACTTCCTGATTTCTAGGCTTGTGATGACTTCTTTAAGGAATCGCAACTCTCTTGCCCCCTCCTTCAATTATTGCAGCTGACTGCTCCGGTCGACTCATCGAACTTTAAAACCCTTATTTTAATAAACCTCTCAACCAATTTCTTAAATCCAATGTAGTTATCAATTGAGTGACTGTTATTCCCGTGTGATACTTGCATTGTGTATTTGAATCATACCATTTGGGGTTTGGGGTTGTATTGGTTCCATGTAATGAGGAGCCACCATATTGCATCAAATAGGCTTTGATACAACTCCCTATATGTCATTGAAATTGGCGTAAACCGGAGTTGCTTGACACTGGATTCTTGTTTTGATGAGCCTTGATGACCAGTGGTCACAGCCCTCGGTTGACTTATAGTGACCGATTTGGAACGCTTGCTCAAGCTGTTCACTTTATTTTCTTATTTCTTGGGGCTGATCTTTTGACACCTTCTCCTAGCTCTATCCTTCCACTTTTTATGGCATTCTCAATCATTTCTCCAGTCATTACAACGTCTGAGAAGCTCTTCGTAGCGCTCCCTCCCATATGAGTGATAAACGGGGCCTTCAGTGTATTAATAAAGAGCATTGTGGTCTCTTTTTCCAGAAGTGGTGGTTGAACTTGGATAGCCACCTCTCTTCACCATACTGCCTAAAACTTTCATTCGCCCTTTTCTCCATATTTTGAAGAGTAATCCTGTCGGGAGTCATGTCTGTCACATGACTGTACTGTTTCATGAATACTTGGGCTAAATCTCTCCATGAACCAACTTTGGCTCGACTCAACTGGTTATACCATTTGGCTGCTGCTCCCATCAGGTTATCCTAGAAGCAATGGATTAATAGTTGGTCATTATTAATGTATCCCATCATTCTTCTACAAAACATAGTGATGTGAGCCTCGGGGCAACTTGTTCCATTATATTTCTCAAATTCAGGCATTTTAAATTTGTATGGGAGCACCAATTCGGGACCAAGCTTAAATCTTTGGCGTTAATTCCATAACAGTTATCAACACTTTCGATCGCTTTAAACTTATCCTCCAACTGTTTATATCTATCTTCTAGCTGTTTTGGCATTTTTGCTTTTGTCCTCTCTCCTTCAGCTATTTCATCCAAATCAAGAACGTTAGTAATGATTGGGTTATTTCCTGAACCTGAGTCAGTTTGGAGGTTCACTGAAGCATTAGTTTGGAATTGTTGAGGCCTGATCGTGACAGATGGCTTTTGTACAGTCACTTCAGGCGGTGTTTGCACGTGTGGTGGAGTAAAACCCTGGGGATATTGATGATACTCAGTATTCTCCTCAATATTAACCATGGGCTTTTTCTTTTATCCATAAACCCCTTAAACAATTGCGTCATCTGAGTCATCAAATTTCCCTGAGCATCCATCATTTTGTCCATCATATCCTGCTGAATCTTAGCGAGCTGCTCTTGTATTTACTGTTGAAGTTTATCTTGCATCTCCCTTTGGAGTTGTTCAAGTTTTTCTAATCTCTGATCCATGTCTTTCATCTTGGTTTGGGTATCGTAAGGATGTTTGGTGTGATGGTTAATGCTGAAATAATTTTTATTCAATCAGGGTCTTCTCATGAAATCTAATGCATATGATGTAATGTCATGTAAATGCATTCCATGGATGCAAAAGGTATCGATTCTAATTCAATTTCCATTAGAAAACTTTTCTAGAGGGAAAAATTCTTTACATGAAACAGATTACAAATATACGGACAACCGTATTGTCTTCCATTTTATCAAGAAATTCATTCTCCATACAAACTCTCTAATTTGGTAATTGAATACGAATCGACACTCTTTTAGATATGAGATGATATGTGATGCGATCATAATCAAAACAAAATGAAATATATTAGTAAGAGATGAAAGTAAACAAAAAGAAACAAGTAGAGTACTTATTCGGATGACCACTATGGTTTATTGCGGCACCATTCAGGGTGAATTTTTAAGGTTCACTATATGTGGTTTAGTTCTAACAAGAGGGTACCTAAACCAGCAGATTCCTCAATCATCACCCATTATAAGCTCATACAGACCGAGTTCGGTTCAGGGGAATACATTTCCCTATGGCTGCACGGAGATGAAAATCTCACGAAGACATAGGTACGAATGTATCCCGAAAGCGATTCACTATCCTGCACGGAGGTGAAAACCTCACGAAAGAGTAGCTTCTCACTCTCACTTAAAAGGTATGACCCGACGGTCATGCAATATGATGCAAAAATATTCTACAAGACTCGAACCATAACAATCAAATGAGATGACACAAGCGAATGCAAATAAAATGATTGTAATTTTTCAAATCAAATTTTCAATTTTCGACAAAAGAAGAAATTAATCAATTTTACGGCTTGACTCTCTTTCAGGCTCCCTAGTGGAGTCGCCAAGCTGTCGAAACCAATTTTTTTTGGGTTTTGAAAAATGGGGATCGACTTTAAAAATAAGCAAATGGAGTCGCCACCGATCCTTTATTCAGGGTATGATAGGATCACCTTGAGATGAATTAATTTAATAAAATATTTTTATTAAAATAATAATTTTGGTCTACGAAATTTAAAAAATCGGTTCGGGAGTCGGTTATGCACGAGGAAGGATTAGCACCCTCGCAACGCCCCGAATTGGTACCAAATTTTTTAATTAATGGCTTGACGTCGGAAATTTAAAAAGATTTTAAATCACAATCCTTTTTGTTAGGGAAAGCTTGAAGAAATTAAGCCTGATGCCGAGATCCGCTTATTTCGAAGGAACAAAGTATCGTATCCAGTGAGTTAGGATACAACATTTCATGTCCTTGAAAATATGCTTATCTTTCGACATTCAATACTCGTACATTTAAATTAAGAAGGATATTCCATTATTTGGGTCAAATGAAAAATCGAAGCCCATTAAGTTAGGGCACCATTTCTCATAATTCTTGAATACGGAATATTACCTTTGTTGTTTTGAAATTCTTATCTCGAGATGATAAAATATCACATCCAGTAAGTTAGGGCGCAATGTCCAAATTCCCGAGAATAAGTTTTTTATTTGAAATATTGTTCATTTGGATTTAAGAGAAAAAGGGTACTCGGTTGCTAGGTTTTAACGAGAAAAATCGGAATCCAATAAGTTAGGGCACGATTGTCTCAAAACCCCTAAACACGAGCATTGCCTTATTTCAGAAAAACTTTAAGTAATAAGAAAAATGATCTTTAAAACAAAAGTGACATTAAACACAATATTTTTCATAATATACAATGAAATACTAATATACAAAGCCAACATCAAATGTTACAATGATGAATCACAAATAATTAATGGCTACAAATTAACAAATTATAATTCATATGCTAGTAATAATCATATAACGAAATTAACAATTGAAGGAAATAGAGCAAAATATTATACAAAAAAAAAGAATGTAAAATGAAAAGTAATTAATACTCATATTATGCAAAATTATTTAAAGATAATATATGTGAAATAATCAAAATATAATACCTTAAAATGAGCAAATCATAAAACAATTTTATGATGATAAATAAAAGTATAAAATAATTCAAATTAATCATATGATATATGTATATATATATATATATATATATATATATAAATATTCAAAGTAAGAAGAAAATATTTGAGATAAATACTATGTGAATTTACAATAAAACATGACAAAAAAACTTTTCAGTAAAGTGAATAAACAAATAGATTAAAATAGGTTTTTTAAAGAAAAATACATGTAAATAATGATTTAAAACAGTAGTACATGAATATTTTTTACATCTTATAAAAAGAGTTTAAAACTAAACTAATAAATGAATTAAAATTGATAAAATGCAAAGATTATGTATGAAATCAAAAGGTACTTAATTGAAACAAAACAAAATTAAAAAGACTATTTTATAATAAATAAAATCATTTTAACATATGCGAGGATCGAACAAAAATGCGCGTAAACTATCAGGGACTAAATTAGCAATTATTCTTGATCACAAAACGTTGCGTTTAAGAGGACTAAATTGAAAAGGTGCGCAAATATTTGGGCAGAATTAAAAAAAGAAATGAAAAGAAGCCTAATTAAATTTGAATGCAGAACAAAGGGATCGAGCGCGCAATTATACCATCATCATAAAATGCGTTGATCCTCAAAGGCATCGGGCCGAGTCAAATTGGGTAAACCCATACGGCGTCGTATTGAGGCTATGGTAATGAGCCCCAAACGACTCCGTTTCTCTAATAGCCTATAACCCCCCTTTTAACTAAATTAGAATATCAGACACCTTTTTTTAAAACCCTATAATCCCCTTTTTTGCTTAGCCCCCCAGCCGCAACTAAAGAAAGCCCTTCCGTCCGACCACCAAAGCGTCACTATAAACGACACCTGGCGGTACACGAAGGTCCGAAGGAGGCCTTTTGCATCGGCCTTGAAGTCCCGTACTTATCCGAACTCCGATCATGACGGAGGGGATACAGACAAAACCATGCAAAGGTAGCTCATTTCTCTCTGTCTTTTTACTAACGTATCGAAATAACAAGGGTGCTTGAAATAAATTCTAAAAGGAATGAGCAATAAGGGAAAAACAATGCAATCGAAAGAAAGAGAAACCTTTTTGTTTCTGATCTCTGTTGATATATTTTGTGTTCGTAAAATTTTCGTAACCCCTTACAATCGCTTTTCGTTTGACTTTTATAGTCGAAAAAACAAAAAAGAAAAATACAAATTTCCTATTTTTGCTATGCTGTTCTTTCGTCATTTGGTGCAACGAAGGCCTTATACTTGCTGGCGGAGGCACGGTGCGCGTAGAAAGGACCACTGACGTGGCAATGGGCGCTTGGGGCATCTTGGAGGCTATTGCGACGCAATACTGCCCTTGGAACCCTTAGGGTTTCTATTTTCCAAAACCATTTGGGCCATTCAGGCCAATTCTAAAATTGGGCCTATGCAATGGGATCTATTTAAGATCAATCTTGGGTTTAAGATTTTGTATTTGGGCCAATATTTTAAAAAATTAAGACCATCTGTAATTGGATAGAGGCTAATTTAGGTTTGCTGTTAGTTTAAGGTACTTTATATTAATGGACTTTGTTTATTGGTTTTATTATTTGGTTTTTGTTTACTGAATTTGGTTTATTTGGGCTCGAGCAGATTGAGCCTGTTACAATGTGCTCTATAAATTGATGGCAAAAGTTATTGCAAATCGCCTCCAAATTGTGATGGATGAATGTATTGACTTAATACAAAGTGCTTTTGTGCTTGGGAGATTGATTTTCTTAATGTTTTATTGGCCTAAAAACTTCTACATACTTTAAAGCACAAAAGGGAGGGGAAGAAAGAGTTTATGGCGGTGAAATTAAATATGAGTAAAATGTATGACAGGATTGAATGAAATTTTATAGAAAGAACAATAAAGAAAATGGAATTTGACTCAAACTAGGTTGATTCGTTAACGAAATGTGTTACTACAATATCATACTCGGTGGTCTTTAATAGGTATACCGGACAAAGTTTTACCCTTTTTAGAGGCCTAAGACAGGGTGATCCTTTAAGCCCTTTTTATTTTTATTTTGCAAAGAAGGCCTCTCTAGCCTTATGAGGTCAGCAATAAAAGAAATAGTAATTAGAGGGGTCAAGGCAAATAGAAGTGGACCGCAGATTTCACATCTGTTGTTTACGGACGAGCATTCTGTTGGGGAGGCCACTGAAAGAGGGCAAATTCATTGAAGCAGATTTTACATGAATATGAGATTTGTTCTGGTCAAAGTGTTAATTATGCTAAATTTACTATTTTCCATAGTTCCAATACGCAAGAGGGGAATAAAAGAATAATAACCAGAGTTCTTGGGAGTACGCAGCTCAAACGATCCAGAACGATATCTGGGACTACCTAATTTGGTGGGAAGAAAGAAGAAATCGTCTTTTCAAAGCTTTAAGGATAGACTACAGCAGCGAATAGACGGTTGGAACATAAAACATCTTTCTCAATGAGGAAACGAGGTATTTATTAAGGCTGTTCTTCAATCCATCCTAACCTACTCAATGGCGTGCTTTTTGCTTCCTAAGACCCTTTGTACTGAATTGGAGGGTTTAATAGCAAAATTTTGGTGGCAAAAAATCAAGCTAAAAAGGGTATTCATTGCTGCACTTGGAAGGATATTTGTTCGTTAAAAGAAGATGGAGGTCTCAATTTTCGAAAACTAGATAAATTTAACATCACATTATTAGCCAAACAGGGTTGGCGTTTATTTTAATTATCCAAATTCCTTGTTAGCTCAAGTTTTAAAAGCTAAATATTATCCGTCCTCAAATTTTTTAAAAGCCCTATTGGGAAACTTAGCTTCACTCACCTGGAAGAGTTTATGGTCAGCTAAAGAAATTTTGGACAAAGGATTGTGCTGGAGGGTTGGAAAGGGGGATAGCATTTCTGTTTGGTCTGACATCTGGATATCGGGTTCAGAGGAAGAAAAGTTGCAGAATCACAACAAAAATGTTAACATTTAGTATCGGATTTGATTGATGAAGAAAGTAGAACATAGAAAGCAGAGTTACTGGCTAATACCTTTAGTGCAGATATTGTAAAAAAAATCATGCAGATCCCTTTGGCGAGGTCATTGCACGAGGATTTTCAAGTATGGAGAGGGGAACCATCCGGGAATTTTACAGTTAGAAGCGCCTACAAACTATTACAGAAGACTACTCCGATTCCTAGTAGTAACAATATACAGGCCGAAAATAAAACTTTCTACAGAAAATTGTGGAATTTACACATTCCCACAAAAATTAAAATTACAGTCTGGAAAATCTCTTGGAATTACATCCCTACTTTTGCTAATCTTAAGCTTAAATGAGTGGCTGTTGAAGCTTGGTGTCCTAGGTGTCGACAAAACGAGGAAGACAGTAACCACATTTTCCGGCAGTGTCCTACAATGGAAGAAGTATGGAGGAATTTACAATTTTCTTGGGTGCTTAATAATAATGCTCAAGGTGTATGGGAATGGCTCACCTGGGTTTTCAACCGGGGACAAGTGAACAGTGTTGTCTCTTCTGTTGTGGGCTCTGACTTATCTGGACAAGTAGAAATAAGCTCTTATACTTAAATAAGATTTCAACAAGCAGAGATATCTCCAAACAAATTATCAGCTACATATCAGAGTTGCAAGGAGTAGAGGAGAAAATACTTAAACTTAGAAAAGACAGAGATCTTAAATATGATGACCGAAGGACGAGTGTGGCTATTTATTTTGATGCGGCTTTCGATCAACAAAATTTCAGATATGCTTTGGGGCTGATAATTCGAGATGTGGGAGGGGAAATCTTGGCATCCAAATCGGTTCTTCACTCAGACGTTGCTTCACCGTTTGCGGCGGAGGCATTTGTAGGGTTATATGCAATAAGATTAGGGATCTCCATGGGATTTCACGCATGCAAAATTTTGGGTGATTCAAGAACAGTAATCAAAAAATGCCAGAGCACAGAATATGATAGATCGATCATCGGAGCACTCATTAGAGATATCCAAAACTCAAAGACACATTTTCAAGAACTGGGGTTTCATTTCATTCCAAAATCAGAAAACATTTTTGCTCATTTTACTGCAAGAGAGGCATTGAAAAAAGGTGAAGGACATTACTTGGAGGGCGGCATCCTAAGCTATGTTAGACGAGCAATGGAGAAGACAAGGCCGAGAGCACCAGATTGAAGATAAGGAACGGCTCTTTTGAAACTTGTAGCAGAAGACTAAAGATTTTAATGAGATTTGAAGAGGACTGCTATTTCCAATAGCTGGGGCAGTTCAGATGAAAAAACAAGACATTATGAAGCCAGCTGTTGTTGTCGACTGGAATTATTAGGTTTCCTTTTTTTACAGTTTTTATTTTTTTATCTTTATTTTATTTTGGGCCAATTTCGGTTATAGCCCGATTTTTGTTAATTGTTTTTTGGACCTGCTTTATTGGACCCTAATCCAAGATGCAGGAAGGCCCTTGTCCCTTTATATTTTACTTTTTATAAATCAAGTCGATTTATTCAGAAAGAAAATAATTCAATTTTTTTGTTGATGAGAATAAAAAAAAAGAGGAAACATAATTCTAAGTTAATTTATGTGAAACAAACTCATATATTCATTACATTAGACACGTCAGAAAGGAGAGAAAAGTAGGAATTGTATTACAGAAATGAAGAGAGAGAGAGGAAGCAAGTTGAAATAGACAAAAGTGAGGGAGGTTAGTTTTGTAAAATACTAGTAGCATATGATGAATAAATAAATAAATAAAGAAGTAAAACGTTTGTTTCATACGCGTCTCTATGAGGCCCATATTCCGTCGCCATTACTGACCGACCTTTCTCGACCCCTTCAAATCCCCTCTCTCTCTCTCCTTAATTCCAACGCCAACGCCCCCTAATTTTCTCTCCAACCAAACACTAATTCTCTCCGTCCTCTCTATCTTCCCCTTCAAATTTGTTGTTTTCCTTTTACTCCATCGAAATCAGCTCAAGGAGATATGGCTCAAAGAACCGAAAAAGAAGAGACTGAATTCAAAGTCCCTGAAACCCTGACGCTATGCGTTAACAACTGCGGGGTTACGGGGAGTCCAGCCACCAACAACATGTGCCAGAAATGTTTTAGTGCCACTACGGCCGCCACATCCTCCTCTACCTCTTCCTCTTCCACCAACAACACCGCTACTTCCGCTACCGACGATAAATCCTCGAGATCTACGCCGACTCGTTCACAGGACAACCGATCCGATTTCGCTCCGCCTACAACAGCTGCAACATCGGCAACAGCAACGACGAATAGTCCGATGACCGCTTCAAATCGGTCTGGATACGATACCGCAGAAAAGAAGTCGGTGAATCGATGTTCTGGTTGCAGAAAACGCGTTGGGTTGACCGGGTTCCGGTGTCGATGCGGGGAGCTTTTCTGTTCGGACCATCGGTACTCGGATCGACACGATTGTAGCTACGACTACAAGGCAGCGGGTCGCGAAGCCATCGCTAGAGAAAATCCCGTGGTTAAAGCAGCCAAGATTATCAGAGTTTGAGTTTTTACCAAATGGATCCAAATTAAATTAAATAAACTATTTAAAACATTTTTCGACCTGAAAATAGCAAGTTGTGGAGATCTATGCTCGATCTCAAAAGGAATAAAAAAAAAGTAAAAAAAGACTTTCAGAGAGGGAGAAATGAGTCGGTCGAAATCTTGATTACAAAAATTCCTGGAGATGAACAAGATATTCTCTCCTCTGCTTCTTCTGGTTGGATCAAATCTATAGTATTTTCATATCCCATCTTTGCTTCTACTTTTTACTTTTTATTATTAATTTAGAAATGAAAGATTATTGTGGTTTATTAGTTGCAGTTGGATATGTGTTACGATGACTGGACCCCTTCCATGATTAAGATCTTATATATCGAGGCTTTGGTTTAGATTGTTTGTTTGTTTGTTTGTTTGTTTGTTTGTTTGATCCATATGTTTGATGGAATTATTGCTAATTTAGAAGTTTGTTCATAAACTAATTTAAAGGGATAATAATGGCATATATCTTAAATTCGATGGACAGCTTTGGGCAATGATGTAATTTTGTTGTTTTGGGTATTGAAATCTGTACTATTTTTTTATTTGTTAATATCACATTTTCTAATAAAATTAAAAAATAAAAACTTAATACTCTCTTTGAAAATGATGTGTATAATAGTTCTTTTAGAAAAAAGTCTTATCGAATGTTTTAACCGGACAGGTGTGGCAAATAAAAAATAAATGAAATAGTAATAGTTTTATAAGTGGCCAGGGGTTTGATACGATTGATTTGATGTTGTATTTTGCTCAATTCAATCAGTAGAAGGCACGTGTAGATAGATATGAAAAAAAAAAAAAAAGGCTGTAAAGATGAGTTGGGTGGTTGCTGTTGAAGAACAAAATCCAATAAAATAATGTTAAAAGAGATTGGTGGAGGGGGACGTGTTAAGGAAAACGATCATCGGGTCGGGTTTGGTATTGGGTCCATATTTGTGTTTCACAGGCGTATTGCTTTTGTCAAATAGCAATACCACTGCCTCTGCGCATGGGGACCCAATTAATTGCAGTGTCCTTTCTTGGCCTGAAAAGCTGTGAATAACAAACAAACTTTACGTTTCCCATTTTATAATTTAATATTTAATAATTACTTCTTCTATTTAATTTTCACTATTTTTTCTGTTTAATATCACACAGCCTTTGGTTGAGATTTTAACATAAGTGAGTTGCAGTTTGGGTACCAGTTTCATTGTATTACTATTTAGTTTAGTATTTCAGGGGTAAATATCACAAAAATACTAAAAAACTAAAATTATCGGAAAAGAAAGGTTTCAAAAATATTGATCGGAAAGGGTAATTTTTCAAAAATTACGTCCACGTCGTAGCGTTAAAATCGGTTTAAAACGCGTCCATGGGGGCGCTTTAGGCCACCTCAAATAAAAACGCTCCCACGAGGCGCTTTTCTTTGAGGTGGCCTAAAAGCGCCCCTACGGACGCGCTTTTAGGCATTTTTGGGAATCTTTTCCATCCACTTGCAATGTGAAAAATGAAATAATTTTTGGACAGTGAGTCTCCAAGAAAATAATTTTGAGGAGACGTTTGAACAAATCGTGGTAAAAACGCTCTCACGTGGACGCGCTTTTACTCTGATGGTCTCGGCAAAATTATTTTGAGGAGACGTTTAACAAACAAGCATGGCCAAACGCTTCCAAATAGGTGCACTATTACCCGAAAGAATCGAAAAGCGCTCCACGTGGATGCACTTTTGCTACTGATCTTTGTCCGGCAAAATTAGGCTATCATCGACCAAATTGCATTCTCGGTTAGCGAAAAGCATTCAAGCAAAAATAAAAAAAATTGAAAATGAGTGAACGTATTAATGGTGTTATTTACTACGATGGTGAAGTCGTGACAATCGAAAATGGTGTTGTTTTCTTATCGAGAGAACACAGTGATTGAGTTTTAATCGAAGCGTCGATTTGGTAGAACTGCAAAAAGAATTAGGCGTAAAATATTGAACAACGCCAATGAAAGTTCATATATTAAGTATAGATTTTGCGCCGGTTGATCCGGTGAGATATGACGATTCGGCATCAAAGGTCCCTCGGAGCCTTGAGGCAATGGTGGAGACTCATTTTGCCGGTGGATCCCCTATCTCGAGTTATATGTAGAATTTTCATCTCCAAGTGATCCGTTTGCTACCTCAACATCTAGTATCGTTCGAGGGAATACACGACCCAGTCAACACTGTAAGTGGGAGGCAAAACACGAATTGCCGTGTGCGGTGGTAGTATGGAAAACATAACCCCTACACGACACTCGGTTGGTGGATGGGACATGCATATTCGTCAATCGACGTCGGATGATGTAAATACGTATTGGGGACGTCATCAACTTCTAGTGGATGGCAATCCACATACGATTGGAATCTTCTGAAAGATGTTTAAGGAGGATGATGTATTACCGACGGCATCCACCAAATGAGGGCCCTCGTTTGTTGCGAGTTATGGAGGATCGGCGATGAATCCAATGTGGATCCACCTCGGGAGCGGGGGCTGACGGTGCGAAGTTGGACTATTTTACGACCGGAGCCCGTTCCAATTGTACTGAAGATGTTGAGGCGGTTCGGACAAAGAAGAAAAGATCCGCTATTCAGGGCATACTCGCCTCCAAAGACATGCATAATGCCGATCTATCTCAAGATGATGCATTGGAGTTTCTGAACTACCACACCGGACGCGTGACCGTACAAATTCTTCGTTGGATTCGGACCAATTAGAAGTTGGTAACCGTTTTCCAACAAGAACACTTTTCTTGGTGCATTGAAACAATACAACGCCGAGGACGGGTTAACTACACTATGGTTAAATCAAAGCTCGATAGGTACGAGGCGAAGTGTCTTGTCAGCGAGACGGCACATGTGCATAGAAAATCATGGCGTCGTTGAGAAAAGGGCGGGGATATGGGAGGTGAAGAAGTACAAAGGTCCGCATACATGTCTTACTGATGCAGTACCACTATGTGTTCAATGATTTGAATAACACTAATATTATGTAATGTTGCATTATTTAACGTGCCGTTGTGGGTGTAACACAAGATCATCCGAGATGGATTGAGACATGTTGGTGATTTAATAATCCGACGGTGAAGGTGATCCCAAAACTACGGTCTTACCTTAATTGGCAATATCCGTAGCCAAATGGGGTACACGCCTCTTCTGAAAGGCTTGGATAGCGAAGCGAAGCGTTGGAAAAGTTACACTCGGTGGGACGCTTCATATAATGAAGTGTGGCGATGGTGTAAGTCTTTGGAGAGATATGTCCCAGCGAAAGACAATGACATTGAAACGAATGGCGTATTACAACGATCGTGCGCGCCCGTGGATGCGCGATGTTCAAGCGCTGTTACGGACATTTAAGCAATACTGAGATACTTTTACATCTGCAAGCCATTGGTACAAATTGACGGTACCTTCATGTATGGTAGATATACGCATCGGCTATTGCTAGGCGTGGCACAAGACGGTACGTGGGAGAATCCTTCCGATTGCATTCGCAATAACACCGAAGTCGGTGATGACCGGGACTTCTTCCTATCTAGGTTAAGGAGGCATGTCGCCTCAACCCGATATATGTGTTATATCGGATCGGGGCCTGGAATACTTGCGGCAATAGAACGACGAGGGAAGCATGTGGCATCGCACAAACCATCGATATTGCCTGAGGCATGTGGCATCCAACTACTATGGGCAACACCGATCTAAAAGACGAAACGGCAAGTGACCGATATGGGTATGAAATTTCTATTAATATAATTTCTTTTGAAATTTTCAATTTATTCGCAATTGAATAGTGGTATGTAATATTCGATATCAACGTATATTGGCGGTGCGAGATCAATAAAGACCGTTTTCACGAGATGTTGGCCGGTTCTTGCGAAGATAACGCAAAGGCGCAGAGTACTGTGCAATATTCCTTTTGAGCAGTGGACACAAGCATATGACTGCTGCTACGATATGGTCATATGACCACAAACCCGGCCGAATGCATAAATTACATGTAAAAAGGAACCCGTCATTTGCCGATTATAGCAATTTTGTGAGAGACATATTTTCGTTTAAGCGGCACTATTTACAAGAGAGCGAATGAGTTATCGAGGGCGATGCAAGGAGGCCATGTATGGAGCCCGAAGGTCTTGCAAGAAATTAACCGTGGAAGGCACGGCGAACACGATGCACACAGCTTTGTCACGACCATGACGACTATGGTTTCGTGTCACGGAGTTTGATGAGACCGAACCAAGGTATTGTTGGCGGGCATTATCGTGTACACTTGACAAATAGGACATGCGACTGTGGGATATTTGATGCACTTCGTTACCCATGTGCTCATGTACTTACGGCTTGTCATAATCTTCGTCTTGACCCCATGAGCTATGTCGACGAAGTCTACAAATTAGAAAACATGTACAACGTGTGGAGACACGTATTCCCACCAGTCCCAGATGAACGTAAGTGGCCATCGGTATCGCTTGCACCGTATAAGCTGTTGCCGGATAGAGAATTGAGATGCAAACCAAAAGGTCGACCTTCCTCGACTAGAATACGCAACAATATGGATATCCGAGAACCGACCAACCAAAGTCGGTGTGCGGGTGGTGTAGGAACCCGGGCCATACATCTCGCTCGTGTCCAAATCGGACTAGTTGACCGTGTTCTTAGCTTGTTTGTCTCTTGCTGGCTATGTAATTTCTGTTTTTTTGGAGGAAAACGAAATTAAATCATTTCTATCTTATCAAAGATATTAAAATTAAAATAAAAAATTAAAATACAAAACAAATAAAAGTAAACTAAATTTTATTATATAAAAAATTAAATTTAAAAAATTAAAAAATTAAAAAATTAAATTACAAAAAAAAAACAAACTCAAATTGTATTAAATATATTACAACTTAATTACAAAAAAAAAACCAAACCTATTTTGTCAAAGTTATTAAAATTAAATAAATTAAAAAAATTAAATTGAAAAAAAACTCAAATTGTATTAAATATATTACAACTTAATTACAAAAAAAAACAAACTCAAATTGTATTAAATATATTACAAATTAATTACAAAAAAAACCAAACCTATTTTGTCAAAGTTATTAAAATTAAATAAATTAAAAAATTAAATTACAAAAACAAACAAACTCAAATTGTATTAAATATATTACAACTTAATTACAAAAAAATAAACTCAAATTGTATTAAATATATTACAACTTAATTACAAAAAAAACCAAACCTATTTTGTCAAAATTATTAAAATTAAATAAATTAAAAAATTAAATTACAAAAAAACAAACTCAAATTGTATTAAATATATTACAACTTAATTACAAAAAAAAACCAAACCTATTTTGTCAAAGTTATTAAAATTAAATAATTTAAAAATTAAATTTAAAAAATTAAATAAATTAAAAAATTCAATTACAAAAAAAAACAAACTCAAATTGTATTAAATATATTACAACTTAATTACAAAAAAAAAATAAACCAAACCTATTTTGTCAAAGTTATTAAAATTAAATAAATTAAAAAATTAAATTAAAAAAAACAAACTCAAATTGTATTAAATATATTACAACTTACTTACAAAAAAAAAAAACTAAACCTATTTTGTCAAAGTTATTAAAATTAAATAATTTAAAAAATTAAATTACAAAAAAATAAACTCAAATTGTATTAAATATATTACAACAATTACAAAAAAATAAACCAAACCTATTTTGTCAAAGTTATTAAAATTAAATAAATTAAAAAATTATATTACAAAAAAAAACAAACTCAAATTTTATTAAATATATTACAACTTAATTACAAAAAATTAAACCTTAATTACAAAAAAAATTAAACTCAAATTATATATTAATTTACAATTACTCAAATTAGGGGTTTAGGGTTTAGTGCGGATGCTTGGGGTGGGAACCAAAGTGCCACAGGGCGGTCGATTGTCTGTGGGATTCCTCCTTCTTCTAGCTTCCATGGGTTGTGGAACCTCGAGTGGGAATTGATCCTCGGCGGTGGGCACGGTTACAGGTGTTGCGATGATGACCCACCTTGATAAAATAATGACCCGGAGGTGTTTGCATAAACCACGGCGGGGTGGCGCATCCGTCGGTGAAGAAGCTCGGTAGAAAGAATCGCCCCGACGGCACCTCCTCTAATCCCACACCCGATGTCGGCCTCACGATCGGTGGCTAAAAGGAGTTATCGAGAACGGACTCGAACCCGCCATGCATTCCAACACAGGGGGACTAGAAAAAGGAAACATATATGGGTTAGGAGGATACATGTAAGGCGAGGTACGCTTTGGCATAAACGTGAATGTTGTGTTGTCGGTGTTGTCAATCTGAATCGATGGGCCGGTGATTGTATAGGCACCTTGTTGATGGGCCCGGTGGTGTGTAGAGTCTTTATTCTTGGGCCCGCTCATCACCCTTCTCCTTGAATGTAAAGGGCCCGACGTTCCTTCGCCGCGAATTTGTTGTCGTCTCTTGGTAGACAACAGATCTGACTTGCCATGGATTCTAAACCATGGCATGTACTCCGCACGCATGCTAACTCAGAACTACGATCGGTTCCGGTTAGGTAAAAAGTCATACCGGTTCTCCCGTCGCCTCGATATGTTCGACCAAAATATTGGCCAATCCGTGTCTTTGCCAGTAAGTCCACACTGCGGCTCATCATCGAGCACCTCGAGAGCCACGGAATCGATTGTCGGAATCAAATTGCCGCGATAACTCGATCCGACTGGTGCATCTCCACGGTCGCGTAGGTGATTAGCGGGACCTTAACGTGCTAACTGCTCAATTTTGGAGGAACTTCTTGAATTCTTGCCTCAATTTCGGGATCCTCGTCACGGTGTCCATTGAAACTATATTAACATTACCAAAATATTAGTTATTTACATAAATACTAAATTATAATAACGAAATTGATACTTACTTGTGATTCGGCCGTTGTTCCAATAGGAGTAGTATATCCTCAAGCGAGTCGTATTCCAACATGACTTGTCGGATGGTTCCACCTAATTAAATAAACTTTTAGCATGCAATTATACTATAAATCTCGACATAATTGTAAAATATAATATTAAATTTACCTCGTTATCAATGGGAATGAATATGGTCGGTCGAGTCGAGGGCGTAAAATGGAAATCGAAACCATGCCCATGACCGCAGAGTGATAGGCAACCTCCGATTTTTGCTTTCTCCCAAGACCGTCGCCCACACATCTCCGGTACAACCTCGATAGCACGGCGGACCCCAACTCAATTCACCGGTTTGCTCTGAAATCAACAAGTTTCAGGAGCCATCTCGTGGACGAGGTTTCTAGAGAGGTCCCAGATCGGATAGCCTCAATTATCAAGTATGTATGCCGTGCATACCGTATTCTTTCATCTTCGATCGAGTCTTCATTTGGTGCATGGAATGTGTCTCGTAACCAAACCATATCGATCCGACCTCCTTGCAATTTATCCTAATGGCACCGGGAGCTCGTAGCATACGGCCATCCAATCGAGAGATGTTACGGACCGGTGACTACTGGGCAGTCCCACCGTAATCCCAACTATAATCGCACATCTTCTAAGGTGATGGTACACTCTCGCATGGCGATGGAAAGTGTGCGTCTCGGTCTCCACCTCTCTATCAACGCTACCGATCAAAACCGGTCCAACTTGAACCCCGACCTATCGTGTACGTGCCAAAAACCCGCTTCCGCAGTAATTCTCGATCAATGGCGATGGGGACCGGGCATGTTGCTAATATAACATTGCAACACCGATCTACGATGTTAAAAAATAATAAAATTCAAAATTAATTAAAATTGCATAATTAAAAAATTTAATAATATTGAAAAATTAAAATTCAAACTTACCATTTTCAATTCTTTGGACGCCAATGTGATTCTTTGTCTAGGCGATGTAAATCCCGACCATTGTACTCGATAAAGAATTTTAAATTTTCCAAAAAATAAATATATTAAAAAAATTATAAACGGCTTTTTCGTAAATGGTAGAAGACTATTTTGAAATTTAAGCGTAAATTTCAAGGGCTTTGAGAGAAACTTGAGAGAAAATTGAGAGCAAATTGAGAGAAAATTGAGAGAAAAATGAGAAAGGATTGAAGTGTGAAAAAAATGAAGGGTTGGGGGGTATTTATAGGTTTTTTTTCCCGTTGCTTTTTTGACCGTTGGGGTCCAACGGTCAAATTTTTTTTGACCGTTGCGGCCTAAAGCGCGTCCATGGGGGAGCGCTTTAGGCCACCTCAGCAAAAGCGCGCCCTCGTGGGAGCGTTTTTTTGAGGTGGCCTAAAGCGCCCCCATGGACGCTTTATTTCCCCTAAAACGCTACCGACGTGGACGCGATTTGGGAAATTGCCCTTCCGGTCAATATTTTTGAAACCCGTCCTTTCCGGTAATTTTGATTTTTTTTGTATTTTGGGATATTTACCGTATTTCAAAGGCATTAAAATTAATTTTAATAATTTAATCTCACTTTTGTGCTGAAATGGGACTAGAGATTTTACATGCAATAAAATTTGTAACTCCATTTAAAAGAAGGAAAGTACCATTTCATTTATGCTTTTACTTTTTTCTTTTATTTTTTATATCTTATTTTTAATTTAAAATTTTAAATAATATTATTAATATTAAATTTAATATGTATTTTTATAATTAAAAAATTTAATTATTTATTATTATAACTTTTCATATTTTGATGTAAAGTTTTTAATATTTTATTTGTTATTTATTATATATAATTTCTAATCTTATGTCTTTAATAATTATTTTATATTCTTACCTTACCGCTACAGTATCCAAACAAACACTTCACCATTATTTCTAATCTTACTGCTACAATATCTAATCTCATCTCTACAGTAACTAATCTTACCGTCACCGCTGTTTTTAACCTCACCGGAGGTAAACACACCGCCCATTCAAACTAAGCCTCAAGTAATATATATACACTCACAAACGGGACAAATTTATCCGGAAAAAATAATTGACAAATTATGTTATTTTTCTTAAAATTTATCGATTTAAGCTATCTTCGAAGAGAGAAAAAAAGTGTTTTATAGGGCACATTTTTATTGATGTTTCAGAGAAAATACGCCACGTAGGATGCATCGTGGCACATTTTCTCTAAAACATCAGTGAAAACGTACCTTGTAAGATGTAATTTCCCAACAATCATAAATCCAAACAACTATTTTTCTTACATAAATCCTCCGATTATCATTTCATTCAATTTAACTCTCAACTTATTATTCTCAATTTGTTATTCTAAATTATTTCCAATTTTTTTAAAAAATTTCTAAAACTTTGATTTTATTTTATTCAATTTTTGATGACATATCAGTTTATTCGTTTGGATGACAAATACATCTCCGACGTTCAATTACAAATGGTAATAAAATGTTATTTAATTATTTAATTTTAATTAGTTAATAATTATGATGCTAAGAAAAATATCAAATTATTTAATTTTAAGTTAATTATTATGCTCTTTAGATTAGTAATTTTTTTATGTTTATATTCTTAGGGTGAAGATCGAATTTTGGAGATGTACATAAACAACTTAATCGAAGGTGCACTGGAGGTCATTCATGGACACTTGCAAGATGTAGATTTTTATTCACTACTCGCATGCTTGGGGAACTAAATTGGTTTCCCCACTCATCAGTGCTTTGGTTAATAGATGAAGACAGGAGATGCACATGTTCTATCTCCCCTATGGTGAGTGTACAATTACACTCGAGGACGTTAGTTTACAACTCGATCTACTGGTCAATAGAAATGTCGTTACAGAGCTAGTTGTTAGTGTCGATTGGAGTGCAACATGCAAGGAACTACTGGGAAATGTTGAACTGGTTTAAAGGTAGCCAGATTGAGATAAGATGGTTGGAGCACAACTTCCTAACTATCGTCACTTCAACGAACGACATTGAAAAAGAGCAATTCGCGCATGCATTCATCTTGAGGTTGATCGGGGGCTTGCTAATGCTAGATAAATCTAGCAATCCGGTACACTTTAGGTGGCTAATACTACTAGTCGGCTTGAGAGAAGTGGGAAGACTTAGCTTGGGATCGGCAGTTCCGGCGACATTGTATCGAGAAATATTTGACGATACCGAAAAAGCTAAAATAGGCATTTACATGTTACTTCTTCAATTGTGGGCATGATATTGACTACCATTTCTACGCCCCTAAGTGCAAGTCCCTTACGAATTCCCACTCATAACATGGTAAAATTTATTCTATAATATTGTTATTGTATCAAAATTTTCATTGTTATAATTTTGGAATAACATATTTTTTGTACAGGTGGAACAAGCCCGCCAGACATAGCGGTATACCGATCGAGTTTGAGGATATCTGACTAGCTTTAGACCAACAAAAGAAGAGGAGGTTAGTTTATGAATTTTATAGTTATCAATTTTCTATTCCAACATTTTAAATTAAATATTCAACACTTGCTAAAATTTATAAATTCGTACTATAGTTTGTATGGATGCCATACGCGAATCCAAGGATTCAAGAATGCCTCTTGGACAAATTTTTGGCCAACCACAGAATCTGACAAGTGAAAGTGCAATTGATCATGTTTGCAATTGTTGAGATACACGAATTTAACCGAGTTATGCAACAGTTCGGGTGTATGCTGTAACACCCCTAACCCGTATCCATCGCCAGACTAGGGTTAAGAGGCATTACCGGACATATCGAAACTTTTCACAAACATACATTTCACATCAACAAAACGTCATCATCATTCATAAACACTTTGTCCCTTTAGAAGATCTACGAGACCTTAAACATGCTTTAGAGAGGTTTGGGACCAAACTGATCTCATACGAAAACTTTATAAAACTTAGAATATTTTCTTTCAAAACAGGGAACACGCCCATGTGGCTAGGCCGTGTGCCTCACACGGTCGTGCCTTGGCTCGTGTACAAAACTAACTAAAGTTACACGGCCTGTCACACGCCTGTGTGTCTGGCTCGTGTGCAAGTCTGATTGTATCGGATTATGACAGTAAAGGACACGGTCAGGACACACGCCCGTGTGCTCAACCGTGTGGGCAATTATAAGCCATTTACAAGGCCAAATTGCCACCCATTAAAGGGTCATACCTACAAGCATCAAACAAGAATCATTTTATGACTCAAAAACAACCAAAACATATCAAATTTATGCACAATTTAACCCATAAAAACATCATTCACTTCTATGTATAAATCCATCCAAAACTTACCAACTCAATATGCCAACCTTTCATCAAAAATATACTAATTTTGCATCACATAGCATGGACTATATTTACCATATTCACATTCATCATTAAGCCATATCACATGGTTATATACACATATTCCAAAACGTATCTTAACATTTCTAGCCTATACATGCCATACTTCAATATATATATTTTCAAAAGGCACCAAAATATAGTTTGATAGTGTGGTGATGATCCTCGACGATCCCCGAGCTTCTAGTAGCTTCAATAATCTATAAAACAATGCAAACACACACAAAGTAAGCTTTCAAAAGCTTAGTAAGTCATATACAAATAGACTTATCACATAGAACAATTCTAAGTCATTTCATACATATGATTAATGGCATAACATATTTACAGGTCATATTACTCTTATATTTCAAGTGATCATTTCCATACATACCTTTCATTGCCAAATTTCATATACAAACATACATACCGAAATTTGGTTGCACATTCATTTACTCATTCATT
The DNA here is from genome assembly GCA_025506655.1 of Gossypium rotundifolium. Lineage (NCBI taxonomy): Eukaryota > Viridiplantae > Streptophyta > Magnoliopsida > Malvales > Malvaceae > Gossypium > Gossypium rotundifolium. The sequence goes on along the minus strand of CP106729.1, from coordinate 37,373,658 downwards.
TCTCGGAGTGCCCATTGAACCGTTCGGAATTAAATAGGATACTCGAATAGCTCGAAAAGCTAGTACAATGCGAACGTCCCAGACGTGGTCATACATGTAATCAATATCGATGCCACTGTCCTAGACAGGGTCTTATATGAAATCAAATATGATGCTGATATCCCAGACATAGTCTTACACGTATAACACAAATCGATGCCAACGTCCCAGATGTGGTCTTACACGATAATACATATCGGATTCCTATGTCATGACATGTGTATCCTAACTACTCCTATGGTTCGTACGGGACTTTTCGGACGTCGTCACATTATCGAAACTTTTTCGTATTTCACAGAATCAACTCAAATAGCCATATAGCACCATTCATTCACATATAAACAATAATAATTCAATCTAAATACATTTATTTTTATATCGATTTACCTCGTACAGATACGAACGGATAGAAACGACTACTCGGCCACTTTCGATTTCCCCGATCTAAATCATTTTTCTTTAGTTCTTGATCTATTCACATTCAAATTTAACTCTTTTATTCACCAAATCATTCAATTAAATCCATATACACATATTTAGGGCATTTTACAAATTAACCCTTACATTTTCACATTTTGACATTTTAATCCGTATTTCATAAAATCACAAAATACATATAATTTCTCCATACACATGCTTGGCCAAATATTCCATTAGTCCATATAAGCCCATATATTTTATTTATTTTACATTTTAGTCCTTCAATTTCTCATTTTCACAATTTAGCACAAAATACTCAAATTCATCAAAAATCACTTTATAAAACATGTATATCAAACACCAAACTTGCATAATTCATCATCAAACATCACAAAACTCATGAATTCATCAATGACAACTTCCAAAATCATTATTAATGTAAGGGCCCAAATTTGTCCGGGCCCATCAAATTAAACCAAAATAAAACCAAAGCAAAATTTAAACAAAATCTAATAAAAAGTCCACAATCTTTATTTACAAAATAGTAGTGCCCAATCGGCCCAAATTGAACACAAATACACAACTCAATTCTAGAAATGGCCCAAATGATTCTTTCATACTGAAACCCTAAGGGTTCCAGAAGCTCAGAGACGCTGCGCGCCCCTCACGCGCCCTCTCACGCACCTCCGTCACCTTGGCGCCTCCAGTGCAACCACGCCACCTTCAGTGCACGCAAACCAGATTGACAACAAAAATAATAGCAAAAAAATATATTTATTTTTGTTTTGTTTTTGAGGTTTTCGACTTAGGCTTTTCGGATATAAAAATCGAATCAAAATCCTTGTATCGAGGTTAGGCTCACAAATATATGCATATAGAGAATATAACAAGAGGAACGAAATAAAAAGAGAAAAAAGGTTGTTGTTTTTTTTTTACTCCATTCCTCTTTATCTTTTCGAATCCAGTTCTATAATATTTCTTTTCTATTTTATTTGTATGGGAAAAATGAAAAGGGTTACCTTTGTAAGATCCAGTCCTCGTCTTCTTCGTCGCGATTGGGGCTAGACGAAGATATGGGTCGGTTAAAATGGGCCTTCCTGCGCCATTACCCACCGTTTATGGTGGCGTTCTAGTGGTTGAGCGAAAAGGCTCACATTGCGACTGAAGGAAAGGGTGACAGGGGCTAGGGTTTGGATTTCAAAAGAAAAGAGGGGAAAGGCTGATTTTCGGATGGTTTTTAGGCTTTTAGTAGCCTTTTAAAACCACACGAAATGACGCCGTAGAGGCTCGGTTCAAATCGACCCGACCCGATGTCCACAGGACCCACGCATTTTCATGGTGATGGACAATTTGCGTGATTAGTCCACCTTCTCTGAGTTGTTATTCGATTAGACCCTAACTATTTCTTATTTGTTTTTTAAATTTAGCCTCAATAATTTAAGCGTTTTGAGCTTCGAAAATATTTTTGATTTAGTCCCTGATAACCCACGCGTTTTTCAATTCGATCCCCGCATATGTAAATTTTTTTTTTAAAAATAGTCTTTTAATTTTATTTTGTTTCAATTAAATGTCTTTTTTGTTTTCATATACACTCCTTGCATTTTTTTGACTCATTTATTAATTAGATTTTAAACTATTTTATCATATGACATAAAAATATTTATACTATTTGTTTTTTAATTATTGTTTATATGTATTATTTATTTTAACTTATTTTATATAACGGTTATTAAAGTTAGTTTTATCAATTATTTAAAATAATTATATATATTATCTATTCTAAACTCTTACATATATTTTTTTGTTTTGTCCCATTTTTCTTCAATAGATATTGTTGAAATTGTGTCATGCGATTGTTACCATTGTATGGATTACATTTTTTTATTTGTAGCCATTAATTATTTGTGAGTAGTCAGATCTTATAGGAATAAAATGGGCAGATTTCGTCAATCGGTCAACTACGACCCAAATCGCATATTTCTTTCTCGGAGTCAGAGGCAATCCAGAAACAAAATCCATTATTACTCTATTCCATTTCCATTCAGGAATCAGAATCGGCTGTAGCAATCCCGATGAAACTTGATGTTCGGCTTTCTCTTGCTGACAAACTAAGCATTTTGAAACAAATTCAGAAATGTCCCATTTTATAGCAGACCACCAGTAGTGTCGTTTCAAATCATGATACATTTTAGTACTCTCCGGATGAACAGATAGGCGATTATTATGTGCTTCGCTTAATATCATTCGAATCAACTCCAGATTTCTTAGAACACAGATACGATCCCTAAATCTCAAACAACCACCCACAATTTGAAATTCAGATTCGAAATTCACTTCACACTGATTTAGTTTCGCTAACAATTTATTATCGAATTTCTGAGCATCACATATCTGTTGTAAAAACAACGGCTTTGCTTTTAATTCAGCTATCACAGAACTATCATCAGACAGATCTAACTGAGCATTCAGAGCACTTAATGCAAACAATGACTTTCTACTCAGAGTATCTGCAATAACATTTGCTTTCCCCGGATGATAATCTATCACCAGCTCATAATCTTTTAACAATTCAAGCCATCTTCTCTGACTCAGGTTCAAATCTTTCTGGGTCATTAGATATTTCAAACTTTTATGATCTGAAAACACATGACATTTCTCACCATACAAATAATGACGCCAAATTTTAAGTGCAAACACAATCACAATGAGCTCAAGGTCGTGTGTCGGATAATTCTTTTTATGAGGCTTTAATTGTCTCGAAGCATAAGCTACCACTTTGCCCTCTTGCATCAAAACACATCCCAGACCGTTTAACGAAGCATCACGGTAAACAACAAATTCTTTACCCGATTCTGGCTGTACTAACACTGGAGCTTCTGTTAACAGAGTTTTCAATTGGTCAAAACTTTTCTAACATTTATCTGACCATTCAAATCTAACATTTTTTTGAAGTAATCTAGTTAATGGAGTAGCTATAGTCGAGAAGCCTTTAACAAATCTGCGGTAATAACCAGCTAAATCTAGAAAACTACGAACTCCGGACATGTTCTTCGAAGGTTTCCAATTCAAAATAGCAGAAATCTTGCTCGGATCAACACGAATCCCAAAAGATGACACAATATGCCCCAAAAAACTGACCTCATTCAACCAGAATTCACATTTGTTGAATTTGCGTACAATTGCTTTTCTCTCAAAGTTTGCAACGTAATTTTCAAATGTTCTGCATGCTCATTCTCATCACGTGAGTAAATCAAAATGTCGTCAATGAATATAACAACAAATGGATCCAGATACAGTCTGAAAATTCTGTTCATCAAGTCCATAAAGACAGCAGGAGCATTGGTTAGTTCGAATGGCATAACTAAAAACTCATAATCCCGTACCTCGTTCGAAAAGTATTTTTCGGAATGTCTGAATCTTTAACTCTCAATTGGTAGTATCCCGATCTCAAATCAATCTTGGAAAACACAGTAGCTCCTTTTAACTGATCAAACAAATCATCAATTCTAGGCAAAGGATATTTGTTCTTTATAGTCACCTTATTTAACTTACGGTAATCGATACACGTTCTCATCGTGCCATCTTTCTTTTTCACAAACAAAACAAGAGCACCCCAAGGCAAAAAACTCGGTCTAGCAAACCCTCTATCAGTCAATTCTTGTAGCTGTGACTTTAACTCTTTCAACTCTATTGGTGCCATTCTGTACGGAGCTATTAAAATAGGTGTCGTACCGGGCAACAATTCAATACAAATTCAACTTCACAAATCAGAGGTAAACCTGGTAACTCTTCAGGGAACACATCAGAAAAATCACAAACAATAGGTACTGATTCAACTTTCTTCTCGGATACTTTTGAATCAATCACATAAGTAAAATATGATTCATACCCCTTTTTCACATAACTTTGAGCTTTCAAAACGGATATCACAGCAGGCAATCCATTCAAATCATCAGACTCAATCCGTACAATCTCATCATTCGGACTTCTTAAATCAATAGATTTTCTTTTACAGTTCACAGTGGCATCATGCATAAACAACCAATCCATTCCCAAAATAATATCGAATTCATCAAATGGCAAAAACATCATATCAGCATGGAAACAAATATCTCGAAACATTAACAGACAGTTCTTGCATACTTTGTCAACAAGGATACTTTTACCTAAGGGGTTCAATACTTTTATAGTAAACTCAGTAGACTCTACAGGCAAAGTCTTGCTGAATACTAAATTCATGCATATATACGAATGCGTAGAACCAGAGTCTATTAAAGCTATCACAGAAGTATCATAAAGAGTAAAAGTACCAGTTATCACATCAGAGGATGAAGCTTCCTCACGAGCTTGGATCGCATACGCTCTGATAGGCGCTCTAGCTTCAGATTTGACAACATTATCTCTCGTAGTTCTCTAACTACCACCGGCATTTCTTACATTCTTTGAAGATCTACCTCTCACAGGTGCACTATCAGATCTTGGATTCTGAACAGTCTCTGGTTTGACAGGCTCAGGGTAATCACGGATAAAATGATCAAGCGATCCACATCTGAAGCAATCTTTGCCATTTAATCTACAGCTTCTCGGATGTCTTTTTCCATAATATTTACATTCGGTTCTCTCAGATCAAACATTACCAACACTAGCCACTGAAGTTGCTGGGTTTTTGGAACTCATTTGTGATCTAGCTCTATTTCTGTTCAAATGTCTCGCATTTTCTCTAGAATGACTTTGATCATCTCTGTATCTCTTTGAAGCAGACTGAAATGATTTATTTTGAAATCTCTTTCTTGTATCTCGAGCTTCAGACTCAGCTCTTCTTTTATCCTTCCTGAGTGCCTCAACTTTGCATGCTCGGTCAACGAGTACTACGAACTCTTTTATTTCTAAAATCTCAACTAGCAAATAAATATCTTTATTCAAACCATCTTCAAATCTTTTGCACATTATAGCTTCAGATGATACGCATTCACGAGCGTACTGACTCAACCTAACAAATTCCCGTTCATATTCTGTAACAGTCATACGGCCTTGCTTTAGTTCCAGAAATTCTTTTCGTTCCTGATCGACGAATCTTTCACTGATATATTTCTTTCGAACTCAATCTGAAAGAAATCTCATGTAACCCGTTCTCTCGGAACAACAGAAATTAAAGTTTTCCACCATTGATAAGTCGCATCTCGAAGTAAGGATACAACACACTTTATACATTCATCCGAAGTCAGAGACATTTCATCAAATACCGGATCGTGTTTTCTAACCAGAACTCAGCTTTTTCAGCATCATCAGCATTAGTAGCTCGAATTCTTAAGCCCCATACTTACGAATCTTGTCAATCGGAGGCTTATTTAACATATTCGGATACATAATCGGTGGCACAACTGTAGTCTGAGAGGGATTAACCGGGGGCGGAGGTTGCGAAACAGTCGGGTTATTCTTTACGAACTGAGTGAACCACTCACTCATCATTTGAAAGAAAGCTTGTTTAGCTTCTCCCTCCTGACCGCTTGTAGTCGGTCTCGGATCAGAAGGCTCATCTTTGCGCGGAGCAGCGGATTACTTTCTCGTCATCATTCTGGCTCTTTTGGGATCCATTGCCATACAGAAATCACATTTTACAAGTCAGGATTCATCATACTATCACAGTTCAAATATATAGCATGTATAGCTAGACTCTGACACGCTACGTTAGTCCGAGAATCGACTAAACCGTAGCTCTGATACCAATCAAATGTAACACCCTAACCTGAAAATCATCACCAGAATAGGGTTAAAGGTGTTACCAGACAGATCAGAAACATTTATAGAATTAATCATACATGCATTCAATAATATCAAACATGGTGTTCCTTAAGTAGATCATTAAGACCCTAAGCATGCTTATAAACTGAGTCGGGACTAAACCGAAACACATAAGTAATTTTATAAAAATTTGAAACTATTCTAACCTCTGAGGACACACTACCGTAGGGGTAGGTCGTGTCTCACCCACTGCTACTTGACACTCCTGTGTCCTCCCGTGGTAGTATATCGCCAAAATCAACACGGTCACCAAGCATGCCCGTGTGCTAAGGTCGTACTACTAGATCACATATCGCCATTTCTCACACGGCCATCAAGCACACCCGTCGAGGCCGTGTGCAATTTAAGCCACATTCTGCCAATTTACCCACGGTCTTAGGCACACCCGTGTGCCTCAACCGTGTGACATTATAGGCCATTCTACAAGGCCAATATGCCATCCACTTAGGGTCTTCCTACAAGCAATATATACCAAAACGTATTATGCATATATGGCAACCACAAACATACCAAATTGACCATTCAATTTATACACTCAATACCAATTCCAACCATGATGATTCCAAAGAAATAAACTCATATCATTACAAGCATAATTCATTCAATAGCTCACTCAAAACTTGGCCATTTCATAAGCTTCCACCTTATCAAGATATGCATCATATATCACATTCATTCAAGCATATTACCAAATTAAACTTGCCAAAACACATGGCTAAGTTCACTTCCAAAAACATATACACCTATCTAGTCTATACATGTCATATTTAGCTATATACATTTCCAAAAGGGTACCAAAAATAAGTTTTTTTTTGTAGTGTGATAATGATCCTTGACAATCTCGAGCCTTCAGTAGCTTCGACGACCTATAAAATAGAGAAAACACACACACAAAGTAAGCTTTCCAAAAGCTTAGTAAGTCATATACAAATAAACTTGGTATGGAAAGCATATATCAATCACTTAGCAAACTTTCACATATTTGTTTTGGTTCATACACTTTTAACCACATTAGCCATTTTCACCTTTCAAGAATCATATGAACACATAGCTCATCTAGCCAAAACAATTCTTATCATATCACAAATTCTATGTACTTATCACCATAGTAAGATCACTTAGATACTTACCTTACATACACAAATAGTGTATAGACAACGTACCTGAATCGAACTTAATATCACATAATTATTCATAGCTTAGATTTGACATTCATATCATAGTCTTGCCCGTTGAACCCATAAGAATCTAGTAGGATGATCAGAAAGCTCAAAATAGTCGTACAATGTCAACGTCCCAGACGAGGTCTTACATGTACTCAGACATTGATGCCTCTGTCCCAGACAGGGTCTTATACGAATTAATACGATGCCGATGTCCCAGACATGGTCTTACTCGTAAGCTCCTATTGATGCCTACGTCCTAGATGGGGTCTTTTACATATAATTCATATCAATGCCTACGTCCCAGAAGAGGTCTTACACGAAATTTCAAATCAACGCCAACGTCCCGGACGTGATCTTACATGATAAAACAGAACAGATACCTATGTCATGACATAGCTAATCCTATCTATTCCTAGGTTCGTACGGGACTTCTCGACTTTATCACTATATCGAACTTATTTCAAAATTCATACACTTAGCATCTCATACTCATTCATTTTCATCGATAGACATATGAATACATATATTCAATTCAATACAGATAAGTTTATTTGCATAGTGACTTACCTCAGATTCGGTTTATCGAAATGAAAACGGCTACTCGTTAACTTCTATTTTCCCACGATCTAAGTCCATTTTCCTATTTTATGATATCATATAATCATTTTATACATAAAAGATATTTTTAACCTTTAATCAAATATATTAAAACATATAATTCAAGGTCATTTATGACCTTAGCCATCCACTAATCACTTAATGGCATATTTGTCTATTAAGGCCACAACATTCAAAAGCCACATCACTTAAGTGCTTTAGCAAATAGCAAGCAACTTTCACATTTCATGCAATTTAATCCTTTTGTCAAATTAACCACATAGACAATCAAATTAACTTACGAAAATTTAGTACATGCTTAAACACATATCAATGGCATAGAAAATAATATTAAAATATTATTCAGACTTAGATTTGTGGTCCTAAAACCACTGTTTCCAACTAGGGTATAAACCAGACTGTTACACAAAGCCTTAATAATGAGCGATGACACCTTAAACTTTTAAAAAGGGATCATTCTCATGAAATTCAGCATTCATGCAAAACACATTTAGTTAGGAGCATTTGATTCATTTCGATCATTGTATCCTAATCATTGCAAGAAATCATTCTCATGACATTCTGCATTCATACAAATGTCATCCATAAGACACATCTATTTAGGGGCATTTGATTCATTCCGATCATTGCATCCTAATATTTGTAAAAAGACCATTCTCATGACATTCTGCATTCATACAAATGTCGTCCATAATACATTTCGTTAGGAGCATTAGATTCATTCTAATCATTGCATCCTAACCATTTTGCAGGACAGATCCCTAGAGGACGTTGTCACAACATCGGTGAATTTGAAGATCTTACCTTCCCAAGCTAAGCGGATCGAAGATACCAGATCTGGCAATCCTGAAGTTGTAGGAGCAGATTGGAGACATCAGTCCTATCTCCTTGACCAGTAGTGGAATAGGTCGAAGATTGTAGATCTTGTCACCCTAAGCAATGGGGAACTAAGACCGAACGACAAATCTTGTCTCCTTAAGCAGTAGTAGAGTAGATTTAAGCCATCAGCTTTATCTCCCTGACCAGCAGTGGAATAGGTTAAAAATTGTAGATCTTGTCACCCTAAGCAGTAGTGGACTAAGATCGAATGGCAAATCTGGTCTCCCTAAGCAGTAGTGGAACTGATTTAAGCCACCAGCCCTATCTCCCTGACCAGTTGGAATAGGTTAAAAATTGTAGATCTTGTCACCCTAAGCAGTAGTGGACCAAGATCGAACGGTAAATCTGGTCTCCCTAAGTAGTAGTGGAACCGATTTAAGCCACCAACCCTATCTCCCTGACCAACAGTAGAATAGGTCAAAGATTGTAGATCTTGTCACCCTAAGCAATAGCGGACCAAGATCAAACGACAAATTTGGTCTCCCTAAGTAGTAGTGGAACCGATTTAATCCACCAGCCCTATCTCCCTGACCAGCAGTGGAATAGGTCAAAAACTGTAGATCTTGTCACCTTAAGCAGTAGTGGACCAAGATCGAACGGCAAATCTTTTCCGTAGTAGTGGAACAGATTTAAGCTACAAATCCCTTCTCCCTGAGGTTATTGAGGATCAAGCTATTTCCGAGAAGTTTCAGTAAGAAGACTGAAGTTACAAATCTTTTCTCTCTAAATTCTTATCACCTCGAAGTCTCAGTGGAGTAGATATAGGCTACAAATTCGTTCTCCATGAGGTTATTGAGGATCAAACTTTATCTCTGAGAACTTTATTTCCAGTTCTATAACATTTCTTTTCTATTCTATTTGTATAGGAAAAATGAAAAAGGGGTTACCTTTGTAAGATCCAATCTTCGTCTTCTCCATCGCGATTAGGGCTAGACGAAGACATGGGGAAGTTAAATCGGGCCTTCCTGCGCCATTACCCACCGTTTATGGTGGCGTTCTAGTGGTTGAGCGAAGAGGCTCCACATTGCGGCTGAAGGAAAGGGTGAAAGAGATGCTAGGGTTTGGATTTCAAAAGAGAAGAGGGGAAAGGCTGATTTTTGGATGGTTTTTAGGCTTTTAGTAGCCTTTTAAAACCACACGAAACGATGCCGTAGAGGCTCGGTTCAAATCAACCTGAGTCGATGTCCACAAGACCCACGCATTTTTACAGTGATGGACAATTTGCGTGATTAGTCCCCCTTCCCTGAGTTGTTATTCAATTAGACCCTAACTATTTCTTATTTGTTTTTTTAAATTTAGCCACAATAATTTAAGCGTGTTTTCAATTTAGTCCGACTTGAGCGCTGCGTTTTGAGCTTCGAAAATATTTTTTGATTTAGTCCTTGATAGCCCACGCGTTCTTCAAATCGATCCCCGCATATGTAATTTTTTTTTTAAAAATAGTCTTTTAATTTTATTTCATTTCAATTAAATGCCTTTTTTGTTTTCATATACACTCCTCGCATTTTTTTGACTCATTTATTAATTAGATTTTAAACTATTTTATCATATAACATAAAAATATTTATACTTGTTTGTTTTTTTAATTATTGTTTATATGTATTATTTATTTTAACTTATTTTAATATAATGGTTATTAAAGTTAGTTTTATCGGTTATTTAAAATAATTATATATATTATCTATTCTAAACTCTTACATATATTATTTTCTTTTGTCCCATTTTTCTTCAATAGATATTGTTGAAATTGTGTCATGCGATTGTTACCATTTTATGGATTACACTTTTTAATTTGTAGCCATTAATTATTTGTGATTCATCATTATAATATTTGATGTTGGCTTTGTATATTAGTATTTCATTGCATATTATGAAAAATGTTGTGTTTAATGTCACTTTAGTTTTAAAGATCATTTTTCTTATTATTTAAAGTTTTTCTGAAATAAGGCAATGCTCGTGTTTAGGGGTTTCGAGAAAATCGTGCTCTAACTTACTGAGTTTCGATTCTCCTCGTTTAAAACCTAGTAACCCAGTATCATTTCTCTCTTAAATCGAAATGCACGATTTTAAATAAAAAACTTATTCTCGGGAAGTTGAGATATTGCGCCCTAACTTACTGGGTGTGATATTTTATCATCTCAAGATAAGAATTTCAAAAGAACAAAGGCAATATTCCGTATTCGGGAATTTTGAGAAATAGTGCCCTAACTTACTGGGTTACGATTTTTTATTTGACCCAAATAATTGAATATCCTTCTTATTTTTAAATGTACGAGTATTGAATGTCAAAGGATAAACCTAATTTTGAAAATATAAGATGTGGTGCCCTAACTTACTGAGTACGGCATTTTATTTCTTCGAAATAAGAAGCTTTGGCATCCAATATGATTTTGTCCAAATATATATTAAGTAAATGGATCGTAATCTAGAATCTTTTCAAATTTTCGACATCATGACATTAATTAATCAATTTGGTGCCGATTTTGGGCGTTGCGAGGGTGCTAATCCTTCCTCGTGCGTAACCAACTCCCAAACCCATTTTCTTAGATTTCGTAGACCAAAATTATTGTTTTAATAAAAATGTTTTATTAAAATAATTCATCCCAAGGTGATCCGATCACATCTTAAATAAAAGATCGGTGGCTATTCCATTTCTATATTTTTAAAGTCGATCCCTGTTTTCCAAAACCCGATACAAAAATATGGTTTTGACAATCAATTTCATGAATTAAGGCATGGGCTTAAGAGAACATGAAGCAACGGTCTCAAAAATGTAGAAATGATAAAAAACCGAGACAAAATCATACCTTAGTTAAGCTAAACCTAAGCCAAATGAAGCTAAGCTTTAAACTCCTTCTCTTTTCTTTCAAAATATGTGAAAAGAGATGATAATGGCCATACATTTTGTTTTTATTTAATTATAATAACATTAATTAACAAATTTCGATTTTAACCCTTGCTTTATAACATTTATAAACATAAAATAAATGGCCATAATTGTCCTCTTTCTAGTTAATGGCATAATAACAACATAAGGACCTCACATTTAAAAGACATATCAATTCAACACTTAGTCAAATAGAAAGCTACTTTTACATTTTTTGCAATTTAATCCTTTTGCAAATTAAACACACAAATGATCAAATTAAATCACAAAATTTCACATCATAGTCACTAAATTATTTATATCCAATTCACATGTTATAGACTTGGAAAATAATATTAAAATGCTTTTTTGTACAGAATTCATATGACCTTCTTATTTAGACTCAAATTTGTGGTCCCACTTCTCTTTAATTCAATCTACATAAAATATCAAACACACACAAGTAAGTTTGATGAAGCTTAATAAGTCCATAGGTTTAAAAGTAGCTTACCACACATAATATTTCCACACAATAACAAAGTATTTACTAAAGTTCCTGTCATTCACAACCATTGTTAAAGTACTTCACATAGTTGAGCTCAACATTAACGATCATTCAATCTCTTTCATTTGATTCACACCTTTTGTATTACTTATTATCAAATTAGAAAGCGTCTTTAATTTGAGTACATCGTTACTCGATTACCCGTTCACAACTCAAGATGGTTAATACCATACCTACGTTTCACAACTCAAGATGGATGATACCATACCTACATTTCATAACTCATTATGGATGATACCATACCTACATTTCACATTTGCCATGGATTAACCATGGTCTTATCCATCAATTCATCACATGTCACGACACCTAACGTACTCAATTATCGCTTTCCTAATTTGAATTACCGCCATTTATTCTTTCATTTTATCATATTTTCACAATCCCACAGCAAATTCACATATAACAGCACATTATATCATTCAATCTTTCACAAATAAACATATAAATTCAACCATATGAACTTACCCTATTGATTTGTAGAAGATTTTGAAATTTAGGACTACTCGTAACTTTTCTTTTTCCTCTTTCTTCTTTGGTTTCTTGATCTATAATGCAAAATATTTTCACTCATTAGCATATATTTCATTTCTATTTCACTTCATAAATTATGCTCTTCAAATTTCAAAATTGCACTTTTACCCCAAAATTTACAATTTTTACAATTTAGTCCCTGCTCAATTCAGCCATCAATTGAACTAATTTTTCTCAATAAACACTTTACTCTATCATTACAAACTATTTCACAACCTTTGATATTCTGAATTTCATCACCAACCTCTAATTTACAACTTTTCACAATTAGGTCCTAAATATCATTTCCTATCAAAATCACTTAATAAAACCACCTTAAAAAACTACTATTTTTATTTAATTGACTACCCAAACATTTAAATTTCTCAACCAAACTTTAATACTAACTTAATAACACTCCATAAATAAATTTTGACCTATTTGACCTAATAAATTCTTTTAATTCATCAAATTCACCAATCCACAAATTCTTCTCAATTCTCACTTGACAATTCTCCCCTTAGGTGATTTTCACCATTTCCGTCTCCAAAACCACTATTCGAAAACCGATCTTACCCCCTTAGGGATGAATAGGTTCGGATATTGTTGTCTCATAACATCTTCGGGCTCCCACATAGCCTCTTCAACACCATGTCGATGCCACATTACTTTTACTAACGAAATTTTCTTATTTCGTAATTCTTTAACCTCTCGAGCTAAGATCCGAATCGGTTTTTCTTCATAAGTCATATCAGACTGAATTTCTATCTCAGACGGAAAAATCACATGCGAGGGATCAAATTGGTATCGTCGAAGCATCGATACGTGAAACACATTATGAATCCTTTCTAGCTCATGTGGTAGCGACAATCTGTACGCAACAGGTCCAATACGTTCGATTATCTCATACGGCCCTATGAATCTTGGACTCAACTTGCTTTTTCTGCCGAATCGAAATATTTTCTTCCACGGAGACACTTTCAAAAATACTTTATCACCGATCACAAATTCAATATCTTTTCGTTTCAAATCTACGTAAGATTTCTGACGATCAAACGCTGCTTTCAAACTATCGCAGGTCACTTTCACTTTCTACTCAGTCTCTTTTATCAACTCAACCCTGTGTATCTTGTTCTCACTTATCTCTGTCCAATACAATGGTGTTCTGCATTTACGACCGTATAAGGCTTCGTACGGTGCCATTTTAATACTCGATTGAAAACTATTATTATACGCGAATTCAATAAATGGTAAATATTGTTCCAACGTACATTCGAACTCAAGAATGCAACATCTTAACATATCCTCATGTATCTGAATAATCCGCTCAGATTGACCATCCGTATGTGGATGAAAAGCAGTACTGAAGTGCAATATCGTACCTAAAGCTTCTTACAGTTTCTTCAAAAATCGCGAAGTAAACCTCGGATCTCTATCAGACACAATAGATAGTGGCACCCCGTGTAATCTCACAATATCATAAATGTATAACTCAGCTAACTTATCAAGTGAGTAATCAGATCGTACCGGAATAAAATGGGCTGATTTCGTCAATCTATCAACTACAACCCAGATTGCATCTTTCTTTCTCGGAGTTAAAGGCAAACCTGAAACAAAATCCATTGTCACTCTATCCCATTTCCACTCAGGAATCATAATCGGTTGTAATAAACCGGATGGCACCTTATTCAGCTTTAACTTGCTGACAGGTCAAACATTTCGAAACAAAATCAGAGATATCTCTTTTCATTCCAGGCTACCAATAAAGTTGTTTCAAATCATTATATATCTTTGTACTTCCTAGATGAACAGATAAACGACTACTATGTGCTTCTTTCAAAATTAACTGAATCAACTTTGGATTTCTCAGAACACAAATCCGATCTTGGAATCTCAGACAATCATCAACATCAACTCGAAATTTAAAATCAGGTTTCAAATCACACTAAGATCGTTTTGCTAACATTTCATTATCAACTTTTTGGGCATCAAATATCTGCTATAAAAATATCGGTTTCGCTCTCAATTTGACTAAAACCAAACCATTATCAGATAGAACCAAATGAGTGTTCATCGCACGTAAGGTAAATACCGATTTTTGACTCAAAGCATCAGCGACAACATTTACTTTTCACGGATGATAATCTATCACAAGATCATAGCCTTTTAACAATTCTAACCATCTTCTCTGATGCAGCTTCAATCTGACTTTAGATTCTGTACAATCTCTTGCTCAACAGACTCGGGACAGTCTTGGATAAAATGATCTAATAATCCACATTTAAAGCAAGCTCGATCATTTAATTGACAATTTTTCGGATGTCTTTTACCATAATATTTACACCCGGGTCACTCAGATCTAACATTTCCATCACTAGCTATCGAAGTAGGTGGAGCTCTGAAGCTCGAATGCGATCTAGCACGATCTCTATTCGAATGTCCCACATTGGCCTTTGAACGACTATACTCATCTTGAAATTTCTTTGATGTAGATTGAAATGGTTTACTTGAAGATCTCTTTCTCACATTTCTAGCTTCTGACTCAACTTTTCTTTTCTCTTTCCCAAGTTCTTCAGCTTTACACGCTCGGTCAACAAGCACAACAAATTCTTTTATTTCCAGAATTCTGACTAACAAATGAATATCTTCATTCAATCCATCTTCGAACCATTTACACATTATTGCTTCTGTCGAGACACACTCTCATGCATACTGACTTAGTCTCACAAATTCTCGCTCGTATTCTGTAACAGACATACGGCCCTATTTCAATTTAAGAAACTCTTTTCATTTTTGATCAATGAATCTCTGACTAATATATTTCTTCCGAAATTCAGATTGAAAGAAATCCCAAGTAATTCGCTCTTTCGGAACAACATAAGTCAAGGTTTCTACCATTGGTAAGTTGCATCTTTCAACAAAGAAACGGCACATTTCACACATTCATTAATGGTACACGACATTTCATCAAATACTCGAATTGTATTCTCGAGCCAAAACTCAGCTTTCTCAACATCATCATCACTAGTGGCCCTGAACTCTTTAGCCCCATATTTACTAATTTTATCGACCGGAGGTTTATTTAACAGATTCGGATTCATAATCGGAGGTACAACAGAAGTCTAAGGAGGATTAGGTGGGGGCGGAGGTTGAGGAACAGCCAGATTTGTTCTAATATACTGAGAGAACCACTCATTCATCATTTGGAAGAAGGCTTGTTTCGCTTCTCCTTCCTGACCGCTAGTAGCCAGTCTGGAATCAGACAGCATTATCCCTTAAGCGGGAGCAGGCGCATTACTTTCAAAATCGTCAGCTACTGCTAGTTCGGGATCCATTTACTATACGGAACAAACATTTTATAAGTCAGGATTCATCACACTATCCAGTTCTTATATATGGCATGTATAGCTAGACTCTCACACGCTACGATAGTCCTAGAATCTACTAAACCGTAGCTCTAATACCAATAAATTGTAACACCCCTAACCCGTATCCATCGCCAGACTAGGGTTAAGAGGCATTACCGACATATCGAAACTTTTCACAAACATACATTTCACATCAACAAAACATCATTATCATTCATAAACACTTTGTCCTTTTAGAAGATCTACGAGACTTTAAACATGCTTTAGAGAAAGTTCGGGACCAAACTGATCTCATATGAAAACTTTATAAAACTTAGAATATTTTCTTTCAAAATAGGGCACATGCCTATGTGGCTAGGCCGTGTGCCTTACACGACCGTGCCTTGGCTCATGTACAAAACTAACTAAAGTTACATGGCCTGTCATACGCCCGTGTGTCTGCCCATGTGCAAGTCTGATTTGTATCGAATTAAGATAGTAAAGGACACGGTCAGGACACACGCCCGTGTGCTCAACCGTGTGGGCAATTATAAGCTATTTGCAAGGCCAAATTGCCACCCATTAAGGGTCATACCTACAAGTATCAAACAAGCATCATTTTATGACTCAAAAACAACCAAAACATATCAAATTTATGCACAATTTGACCCATAACAACATCATTCACTTCTATGTATAAATCCATCCAAAACTTACCAACTCAATATGCCAACCTTTCATCAAAAATATACTAATTTTGCATCACATAGCATGGACTATATTTACCATATTCATATTCATCATTAACCCATATCACATGATTATATACACATATTCCAAAATGTATCTTAACATTTCTAGCCTATACATGCCATACTTCAATATATACATTTTCAAAAGGTACCAAAATATAGTTTGATAGTGTGGTGATGATCCTCGACGATCCCCGAGCTTCCAATAGCTTCAATAATCTATAAAACAATGCAAACACATACAAAGTAAGCTTTCAAAAGCTTAGTAAGTCATATACAAATAAACTTATCACATAGAACAATTCTAAGTCATTTCATACATATGATTCATGGCATAACATATTTACAGGTCATATTAATCTTATATTTCAAGTGATCATGTTCATATGCTCATAATCTCATATCATGTAACATAGTTCACATATCAAATGATCATTTCCATACATACCTTTCATTGCCAAATTTCATATACAAACATACATACCGAAATTTGGTTGCACATTCATTGACATTCATTTCACAGAGTGCCCGTTGAACTGTTCGGAATTAAATAGGATACTCGAATAGCTCGAAAAGCTAGTACAATGTGAACGTCCCAGACGTGGTCATACATGTAATCAATATCAATGCCACTGTCCTAGGCAGGGTCTTATACGAAATCAAATACGATGCTAATATCCCAGACATAGTCTTACACGTATAACACAAATCGATGCCAACGTCCCAGACGTGGTCTTACACGATAATACATATCGGATTCCTATGTCATGACATATGTATCCTAACTACTCCTATGGTTCGTACGAAACTTTTCGGACGTCGTCACATTATCAAAACTTTTCGTATTTCACAGAATCAACTCAAATAGCCATATAACACCATTCATTCACATATAAGCAATAATAATTCAATCTAAACACATTTATTTGTATACCGACTTACCTTGTACAGATACAAACGGATAGAAACGACTACTCGACCACTTTCGATTTCCCCCGATCTAAATTCTTTTTCTTTAGTTCTTGATCTATTAACATTCAAATTTAACTCTTTTATTCACCAAATCATTCAATTCAATCTATATACACGTATTTAGGGCATTTTACAAATTAACCCTCACATTTTCATATTTTGACATTTTAATCCCTATTTCATAAAATCACAAAATACACATAATTTCCCCATGCTTGGTGAATATTCCATTAGTCTATATAAGCCCATATCTTTTATTTATTTCACATTTTAGTCCTTCAATTTCTCATTTTCACAATTTAGCACATAATACTCAAATTCATCAAAAATCACTTTATAAAACATTTATATCAAACATCAAACTTGCATAATTCATCATCAAACATCACAAAACTCATGAATTCATCAATGACAACTTCCAAAATCATTATCAATTTCATGAATTAAGGCATGGGCTTAAGAGAACATGAAGCAACGATATTAAAAACGTAGAAATTATCAAAAATCGAAACAAAATCGTACTTTAATTAAGCTAAACCTAAGCCGAATGAAGTAAGCTTTAAACTCCTTCTCTTTTCTTTCAAAATCGGTGAAATGAGGATGATAATGACCATCCATTTTGTTTTTATTTAATTATAATAACATTAATTAACAAATTCCAATTTTAACCCTTGGTTTATAACATTTATAAACATAAAATAAATGGCCATAATTGTCCACTTTCTAGTTAATGGCATAATAACAACATAAGGACCTCACATTTAAAGAGACACATCAATTCAGTACTTAGTCAAATAGAAAGCTACTTTTACAATTTTTGCAATTTAATCCTTTTGCAAATTAAACACACAAATGATTAAATTAAATCACAAAAATTCACACATACCAATTCACATGCTGTAGACTCAAAAATAATTTTAAAATATTTTTTGACTCGAATTTGTGGTCTTAAAACCACTATTCCGACTAGGGTCTAAATTAGACTGTTACATACGCTTTATTCCGCTGCAACTTTAGAAGCTCGATGACCTGCACAAGATCGACTTGTGGGGGAGAATTGACAAAATTGGACAACATTTCACAAGTATATCGAGATTTGCCAGCATGGGTACAATTACTTGCCAATGTGTGAACTATTTCTTACGCTAGAGTTGGCAACAACTCCGGATTACATGGATTGGTCTAGACATCACGAGAAGTCATATCTACTTCAGTTTTCAAAAAGTAGGCAACATTGTTGTTTGAGACCAAGATAAATGCCCATCAATCCCAAGTTGGGAGGAGATGTTGAGAAGGGATTGACATGTCCGCCACATGCATACAATGACCTAATTGTTGTGCAACATCCTAGTTAGTATATTTCATTTATTCCTATCACAAACCCTTTTTATTTCACACCATCATCACTATACACACAATCATTCCCACAGCACCGGTTTATTTTACATGAGCACCACATCACGCACAATCATTCTCTGCACCAACACATTTATCACCTTTTTATTTCACACAAGCACCACTACATGAGCAATCTTTCCCTGCACCGGCACATTCATCACAAGTTTATTACACACAAGCATCACAACACGTGCAATCATTCCCTACACTGACACAACCATCGACGATTTATTATTCACAAGCACCACAGCATACACAATCATTCTATGCACCGATACCTTCTCCAATGCTATATGTCCTATAACCACCACCCACTACATCATATTACATGCCTCATGTCCAGCTGCACGAACACATCTCATATTGTCGATAGTGTCACAAACACCCTCAGCATCGTTGTTTTTTCGATTTGGGTCATCATCGCATACATCGACTCGATCGAGGGGGATGTACTATTGGTAGCCTAGAACACATTCACAGTCATCCATACAGGAAAGAGATGAGATCATCGATTAACCCCGAAGTGCACATGTAGAAGGTTGAAGAGGAGTCGTTGATCGTGTCAAACAGTTAAGTTTTAATATTTATAAAGAATGATCGAACCTGTAGACTAACTATGACAACGATAGAGGCAGGTGCACCTATCAAACAGTAGTATAGTTTAGGCAAGAATATCTTATCGAACCCAAAGGAACCTAAAAGTACTACTACTCACTTTCTTTCTATTATTTAGCCTGAAATATGGAGTGATTGGTTTATTAAACTAATGAAAAACTAAACTAGATGCAAAGACAAAAGAATGAATTAGAAAAAGACTTTAGGAAAACTCAGTTGATAAAGACGATACCCTCAAGAAGAATCCACCTATGACTTCACTTATTATTTATTCCCCAAACCATATGATTTCTTTACTTAGCTTGATCCGTGAGACTGCCTAACCTATATTAAACCCTCTCTCGAGGCGAATAACGTCTAGCCTTAGATTAATTAGTGGAACTCTCGTTCTCTTATAATAACCCCTAAGGAAGCGAAGAAATTGATCAATGGATTCCCATATTAGGTTTCATTCTAATTCGACAAAATCTTGTAACCCTATCTCTAGGCACCGATCAACTCCACTCAATTATGCTAGATCTACTCTTGGCGTGGTCTATTCCTCCTCCACCTAAGCACATCATATTAGATTAAGCAACATAATTAAGAACAAACTAAGTACTTCTCATATAAATTTAGAAATCAAATAACAAAATCCATCATAAGTTTCATCCCCTTCAGGTATCTGAGGGGTTTAGTTCATAACAAAGTAGGAAAACATCTCAAGAGAAAAGATAAAACAAAATATAAGAAATCCTAAAACCTCCTAAAGGAATTGAAGAGAGATCCTTCGTCTTAAATGGAGCTCCGGCTTCTTAAGATGGATCAACTAGCTATCTTTAAGTGATTCCCTAAAAGATGAAAGCTTCGGCAAAAGCCTCTGCCAAAAAATACCCCCTTGGAATAGCTGCATTGGGTTGTTTATATAGGCCTTTGAGATGCTTTACTTGGCTCCTAAGTACATCTTCCAAGTAGAATTACTATTAGGGAGTTTAAATAGACTTAGGAGTATGTTTCTTTGGCTTCAAGCGTCAAATTTCTAGTGAAATTGCTCATTCCCGTGGTAGGGGCACGGCCATGGCACACGCCCGTGTAAATCGTGGTTGGATCGTATCTCAATTCTGTCATTTCGGGCACGGCCGTGTGAGTTAAGATTCAGGCCGTGCTTCGGGTCTGTCGATTGAGACACGGCTGTGTAATTCACTTAACACGCCCGTGTGTGGTAATGAGGTGATGCGCGACCGTGCAACTCGTGAGTTAGGCCGTGCTCTAGGTAGTCGGTGAGACACGACCGTGTGGGCTTTGGGCCAAGCCGTATCGAATTCTTGGGCCCAATTTAGTCCATTTTAAGCCCGTTTTACGTTCTTTTATCCTTAGGTGCTTTCCTGAGTATAAGACATGAAAAGAAAGGATTAAGAGCACCTTTTTACATAAATCAAGGATAATTCATCCAAAAACATACTAAATATGGGATTAAAATATGTTACTTTTACGGTTTATCAAATACCCCCACACTTAAGCTTTTACTTGTCCTCAAGCAAAATTCTCAACTTACAATTAAAACAAACTTTTCACAATTCATAATTTCTATCGACAATGTCTCATCATAATTCATAGATAATTTATACATGGATAATTTAACTCAAAGAGTCCTAAAGATTCAATTACGATCATCATACCTTTGTAGTAGTACGAAAACATAGGTGTCTCCCTTTATCTAAGTAATTTCCTTTAATTTAAAACCGACAAAAGGTGTTTAAGGTTCAAGAATAAGCACTTTAAGTCGAACCTGAAAAGTTAATCCCATAGGCTTGCCTGAAAATCAAATCTCCACCACTATATATGAGATGATACACAAATCAAAAGGTCTTTAATCAGGGTTGTAACGGGGCTTGGGTTAAAAGGTGTGGATACAGGCTAAGTGAGAAGGTTAGAATCAAGATTGGCTTGACAAATTACCTAACTAGAAACACTGAACTAAATATGAATATTTACTTCGTATGAAAACTAATAATACCACTATTGATAATTACTCTATAATAACGAGTATTTCCCTCACTTAAAATTTGATAATATTTTAATACAAGCTTTTTCTTCAACAATTGGATTTTAAATG
The DNA here is from genome assembly GCA_025506655.1 of Gossypium rotundifolium. Classification (NCBI taxonomy): domain Eukaryota; kingdom Viridiplantae; phylum Streptophyta; class Magnoliopsida; order Malvales; family Malvaceae; genus Gossypium; species Gossypium rotundifolium. The sequence continues at coordinate 37,351,611 of CP106729.1, read as the reverse complement.
CTCTAAACTCTTTTATATACTGCTAATATTGAATAAACTTGGATTTTTTTTAAGGAACAAACTAAAAAAAACATAATAGAAGGAACTTTGATAATTGAAATAACCTAATTCGGCAATTGATCAAATCAATTCTCGATAAAGGGTAGTCAAAAGAATGTTGATAACAAATACAAAGGGATTTTGGGTTAATATTAGTGGGTGAGTCAATAAAAAGGTTGTTAGGATTCAACGGGGTTCACTAGGAGTTAATTTGTATGGGTCGGCTTTTTAGTGGAGTGAATGGGTTAAAACCTAGGTGTCTTTATCATCTCAGTATATCAAATCATTAATGTGGTCTCGACATGTATAAACGAGGCAAGTTCTAAAATAACAGTTCAAAGTTGACACGCTCATAATCAATAAAGTGAGCATGAAAAAGGGTACATCCTCTATAAGGCTCAAAATATCACAAAAATTATGGGTGTTTTTGACATCAATCCTTATAGATTTTGAACTTCAAGGTGATACTCAAATTCGGTTCAACAACCTATCAATTTTAATTTTTAGAAAGTAGACTTATCATGCTCGATTCTCTAGTATCCTTCAAATTTAATCATCAATGCACAATTAACTATGACTTATTCAAAGACATATCAATAAAAATCATAAATCATTAGAAATTTCACCATAATTAATAAAATGAGAAAGATACTTAAGATCAAGACTAAATTCAGGATTAATGAAAAATTAGGCATTAAATTGAGAATTATACAAAAAGTTGGGCACTTTTACCCCCCACACTTAAGATGTACATTGCCCTCAATGTACTAAGATAGATAAATAACAATTAATATAAGATCAAAAGAGAGGGATAGAGTGCCACTTTCTAAATTTTGGGTGATTCCTGACGTCTTTGGTGGCGGTGATGGTGTTTTCTATGGGCCTGGTGGTGTGGCTACCGAAAAGCACTTTGCTAGATGAAGAAATTGGGTAGCCTGTGAAGATATAGCCAAGAGATCTAGAGAAATAATAATAGTATACTAATAATATAATTCAAGTTTAAGAAAATAAAGAGAAGGATACTAAGAAGAAAACTAAAATTTAAAGAAAAGACTAATGGACTAATAAGTCCTTATTAGCAGATGGTTCATGAGGTGGGTATGATTTCTAAGGCTGCGGAGTGTTGGTGATGGTGGAAGTGGCGTGATTCCCTAACAGCCTTTAGAACCTAAAACCAATAAACTAATATAAAATAAATTAAATTAAGCAGAAAAGAAGTATAGATAAGGAAAATAAAGGAGAAGAGAAAGGAAAAATAGAACCAAAAAGGTTTCGGAGACCCTTGGCATGTCAATTAGCTGAAGTTGCCGGCATGGACTCATTTTGAGGTCTCCTCTGAGGAGACGATTGCTTTCCTTCTTACGTTTCTTTGGCATGATTTTTGTGTTGCTCAAGAGTCTTGGACCTTTTTTATGAACAGAGAGAAAATTTTGGAAGAAAGAAATGGAAGAAAGAAGATGGAAAAAGGGGAAAAAGCTGTGGGGATTTAAATAAGATTTCAAATCTGGCACGTTCCCACGCCCGTGTGCCAAGAGTGTGTCGATTCACACGACCGCATCGCACGGCCGTATTGTGGAGTGTGTTGTTTCCATGCCCGTTTTATCGATTGGCACGCCCATTTCCAAAAGGCCAGTATGTGAGCACGGTTGGAATGCACGGGCGTGGCTCTGCCTGTGCTCAATAAGTCAGTATCTTAGCACAGTCGTGAGGCACGATCGTGCTGTTTTGTCAGTGCCCATGCTATGGGTGGTTGGCTCCGTGACGTTGGGGGGTGGGTGGACTGACTTGCACGGCTCTGCTCTGTCAGTGTGATGGTTAAGATGGTCCACACGGCCATGGGCACGGCCATGTGTAAGGCCGTGTGGCCTGGGAATCTGTATTTTTTAGTTTAAATGTTGAGAGAAGAGAGAAAGGAAGAAAAGAAAATAAATTTGAAAGTAAATAGTGTTAGTGCTCGGGTTGCCTTCCGAGAAGCGCTCATTTATAGTCTTAAGCTAGGCTGTCTTTGACTTTGAAATTTTTAGAGAGGTTTAAAAGTTTGAATATTTTCCCTCTTGCTGACAGTTCTATTTTCGTGACAAAGTTTAGGTCGAGAAGCGTTTACGTTGAAATTGCCGACTATTAGATTGCTTACCTAGACTATTTCATGTGGGAAAATATCATGTACTTGAAGGAGTATTTCTTCCTTTTTTCTTCAGGTCTGTTGAAGTGATGTGAGAATCGACTTTGTCTAACAGCATCTAGTCTCTTATTTTAAAGTGATTTGATGTCCCTATGAGCTCTTCTGGTGGTTCCTTTGGTTTTACTTCGTGTGAATCTAGTTTTTCTTTAGTGTGTATCTTCTGCTCTTCTAAATTGTCAATCTTATGGTTTTGTTCCTGGTGTGATTCTTCTATGACGACTTGGGGACTATGAGTTGGCTCAACTTTGGTGCATTGTGATGTTTCCTGCGATGAAGGTTGAACAATTTGGTTATCTATTGAAATGACTTTCTTACCTTCATCTTCTGTTGTTTTGGTGAGTCGAGAGCTTGAAGATTGATCGATTCTTCTCCTACACGAAGTATGAGTTCTCCTTTGGCAACATCAATTTTAGTCTTGGCAGTTGCAAGAAAAGGTCTTCCTAAAATTAAAGGATTGAATTTTCCTCATCCATGTCTAAAACAACAAAATCTACTAGGAAAATATATTTATCAATTTTTACTAAAACGTCTTCAATAATTCCCCTAGGAATTCTAACAGTTTTATCAACTAGTTGAATACTCATCCTAGTTTGTTTGGGCTTCCCTAAATCTAGTCATTTAAACAGTGCATAAGGCATGACATTTATACTTGCCCCTAAATCAGCTAACGCATTATCAATAGTTAAATTACCAATTAAACATGAAATCGTAAAACTCCATGGATCTTTTAGTTTTTGTGGTAGTCTATTCTGTAGCATTGCTGAGCATGTTGCGTTGAGTTCCACATGGTGCTCTTCATCTATTTTGTGTTTGTTCGTCAAGAGCTGTCTTAAAATTTTCCTTAAGTCGGGCATCTAAAAAAGAGCTTCAAGAAGAGGTAAGTTAATATGTAATTTCTTTAAAAGTTTTAAAAACTTACCGAATTGTTCCTCAGAATCATCTTTTTTCAATGTTTCGGGATAAGGTATGTGAGGTAGGTACTCTTTGATTACCGGTGTTTTTTGTGCTACCTCTATTTTACCTTTTTCTTCCTTGGTTTCTTGTGCTGATGTGGGCTCGTCTACCTTTGTACCCTCTTGAGCTGTAATGGCTTGGATCTGCTCTTTTGGGTTTATTTCTGTGTTGCTTGGTAGACATCCTTGTTGACGTTCAGAAATCAGTTTTGTGAGATGTCCCACTGACCTAGTAAGTTCCCCAACTTGATTCTCGATCCCCTTGATCGATTTTTGTTGCTTCAGTCTTTTGGAGACGAGAATCTATAGCTGCCATGAATTTTGTCAGCATCTCTTCAAGGTTTGATTTCTTTTCCGTGGATAAGGCTGATTTTGGTAATTAGGAGGAGGTTCTCATCTCGATTTCCTTGGTTTCCTTGTCCTCCCATTTAAAAATTTCGGTGGTTCCTCCAACCTGCATTATAAGTGTTACTATAAGGATTATTATTAGATCTGAAATTGTTACCTATATAGTTTGTCTGCTCATTTTCTGTCTCTGGTTGGTAGGGTGGGTACTCAGAATTCACCACATTCCCGCTTGATTCGCATTGCATGACTGGGTGTACCTGCGAAGAACATAAGTTATCAAGCTTTTTATTCATTAACTCCACCCGCGTTGACAGCATTGCCACTGCGTCTATATTAAAAACTCCGACTGATTTTGTTGGTTTAGCTCTTTTAATTTGCCATTGATAGGTGTTCAACAACATCTCCTCAATAAAATTGTAAGCTGCTTCAGGAGTTTTATTGTTAAAAGTTCCACCAGCTGATGAATCAATCATTTACCATGTTGAAGAATTCACACCATTGTAAAAAGTCTGGACTTGAAGCCACAGAGGTAATTCGTGGTGTGGGCATCTCCTTAGGAGATCCTTGTATCTCTTCCATGCATCATATAATGTTTCTGCGTCATTCTGCACAAAAGAAGATATGTCATTCCTAAAGTTGGCAATTTTGGCCGGTGAAAAATATTTTAAAAGAAATTTTTCGGTCATTTAATCCCATGTGGTGATTGACCCTCGTGGTAACGAGTTCAACCAGTGTTTTGCTTTATTCCTTAATGAAAAAGGGAATAACCGAAGACGTATGGCATCATCAGAAACGCCATTTATTTTGAAGGTATCACAGAATTCTAAAAAATTAGATATCTGAGTATTTGGATTTTCATCCTGCAAACCATTAAATTGAACAAACTGTTGAATCATTTGTATTGTGTTAGCCTTTAATTCAAAATTATTAGCAGCTATAACGGGCCTAACAATACTAGATTCTGCTTCTGTCAAATTAGGTTTAGCATAATCATACATAGTACGAGGAGCATTCTACTCTTGCACATTTGGCGATGGATTGTTTTCGTCCATCCCTTCAGTAGGATTGATCTTGTTCCTCTCTTTGGTAGTCTAGAGCTCGTCTAATTTTTCTGCGATTTCTACGAGTGGTAGCTTCAATGTCACTTTCGTATGCTAAAGGTCCTCTCGGGTTCCTTCTAGTCATAAACTAGAGGTACCTGCTAGGAGAAGAAATAAAGAAATTTAGAAAAACAAAGATATATGTAGAAAAATTTAAAAATAAAAATAATGGCTAAAGTAATAGAAATAGAGCTTTCTTAATATTTTAGTGTTTCCCGGCAACGGTGCCAAAAACTTGAATGTGTCAAATAGTCGAGTTTTAATATTTATAAAGAATGATCGAACCTGTAGACTAACAATGACAACGATAGAGGGAAGTGCACCTATCAAACAGTAGTATAGTTTAGGCAAGAATATCTTATCGAACCCAAAGGAACCTAAAAGTACTACTACTCACTTTCTTTCTATTATTTAGCCTGAAATATGGAGTGATTGGTTTATTAAACTAATGAAAAACTAAACTAGATGCAAAGACAAAAGAATGAATTGGAAAAAGACTTTAGGAAAACTCAGTTGATGAAGACGATACCCTCAGGAAGAATCCACCTATGACTTCACTTATTATTTATTCCCCAAACCATATGATTTCTTTACTTAGCTTGATCCGTGAGACTGCCTAACCTATATTAAACCCTCTCTCAAGGTGAATAACGTCTAACCTTAGGTTAATTAGTGGAACTCTCGTTCTCTTATAATAACCCCCTAAGGAAGCAGTAAATTGATCAATGGATTTCCATATTAGGTTTCACCCTAATCCGACAAAATCTCGTAACTCTATCTCTAGGCGCCCGATCAACTACGCTCAATTATGCTAGATCTACTCTTAGGCAGGGTCTATTCCTCCTCCACCTAAGCACATTAGATTAGATTAAGCAACATAATTAAGAACAAACTAAGTTAGATTAGATTAAGCAACATAATTAAGAACAAACTAAGTACTTCTCATATAAATTTAGAAATCAAATAACAAAATCCATCATAGGTTTCATCCCCTTCAGGTATCTGAGGTGTTTAGTTCATAACAAAGTAGGAAAACATCTCAAGAGAAAAGATAAAACAAAACATAAGAAATCCCTAAAACCTCCTGAAGGAATTGAAGAGGAGATCCTCCGTCTTGAATGGAGCTCCCAAAATTGGTGTTGAAGGATGAAACCGATGAATGTTTTGCCATTGACGATAGTTTTAGGGGGTCTTTGTATGAGCTCTGCAATAATGATGTGAACCCACTGCACAACCATACGGTGGGACTTTCAGCTCCTTCAATCGGGGTAGAACTTGGCAATCACTATGCCATCGAGCTATAGCCACCTTTGTCCTATTCGATAAAGTTGGCATAGAACTCCAGTACAACATTCCTACTAGAGCAATGGGATTTGATCACTTGCTCTTAATCATTGTCCCTCATAACCTCATAGATGGCACATCTAATGGCTTTTCATAACGAGATATATATATCAATTTAAGGCTCAAAATTCTTCTCCGAAACTCTATTTTGTGCCTAATCCTTATCCAAAGCTCTTTCAATGTTAGGCCACAATTGAATGCCAGATCTTCAGATTGTACTGATACAAAAATGGGGCCAATCTCATTCCTACAATTTTGACTGTTGTAATGGATAACTACTCTAACTCGTCTGTTCATTTCAACAAAAATACTCTATTCCATATGTTTAAAACTAATGAAATAGTAAGAAAACACAGTTCCCATCATCCAAGACCATAATCCTACACCTAATTTAAAGAATTACCTTTGTTTCGACAATAATGTAAGAATGAAATCCAAGCTTGTATGAAAATGCTTATTGCTTGTAATGCCAAGTAACCTTCAACAATTTACTTCGAAAGCCGTATGGAAAACCAAATGATTGTATTATGCTTATAGAATTTTGAAGGGTAGAAAACGCTCCCCCACAGGTTCATTTTTTAGGAATCCTAAATTTTATCCCAAAATTTCGGGTTGGAGAAAACCTAAAATAGAATCACTCCTTATAAGAGGCATTTTCAACTAACATGTCAGAAATACACTGAAAATGCCTCCCGCAGGAGGCTTTTTCCATTCAAAAATGCAGAGAGGAAACGCCTCCTGCAGAAAGTATTTTCACTACAATGTCAAACAAAAACACCTCCTGTAGAAAGCGCTTTGCCTCTAGGGGTTTCAACTCCAATCAAAGTTAATGGCTTCTGTGTGTAAAACCTGCAACCTGGGATTCCTAGGATAAAAAAATCCCTATTTTATATCGTCTCATTCCCTATATAAATGCACTAAACCTAAATCTAATCACTCATATCTCTATTTTTTTCTTTCTCTCGCGTCTTAAAATTCTTGGGTTTGAAGATTTATTTCCCTTACTTTGAGAGAGACATAGTCTTAGTTTTAAGTTATGTTTAGGTTCACGGTGATGTAATGTAGCTAGGTGACCTACAAATTTCACCTATCGTGTGAGCATCGAGCCATCACCCGAGAAGCCAAGATCACATTGCAACTCAATGTCCAAGTTGACAGTGATTATGCCGTCTTGAGTTGAATTGTAAATAAGGCTTCAAGTTTACAAATGGTATGACGAGCATAGCTTTGGCCCCAGTAAGTGGTAGTTATATGGACATGAAAACGATCTCTTTCATCATCAAAGAAAGAAGTTATTTGCCACAAAAACATAAGTATGAGGAAGAAAAATGCAGTGACATTTTAGTATAATCAAGTAATTCGTGGACATGGATAAAAAAAATTTACTTGATTGTATTAAAATGCCACTGCGTTTGTCTTCGTTGTATTTATGTTTCGTGGTGACTAGCATCCTTTCTTGTCGATGAAAAACTTATTTTCATCCACGCATAACCACTGTCAACTAAGGCCCCATTTATGCTCCATCCCTTGTGTGACACTCATAACCTGTTTTCGTTGCCGGAATAAGGTTACGGAATATTACTGTACATAACAAAACATTTTATAGCCAATAATAATTAATTTTTAAATTAATTTAATAAATACATAAGAAATTAGAAATGGAATATATCATGCATTTACGGGCTGAAAATCGAGCCTACGTGGCCTTAAAAATTGCTTTCAAGCAATTAGTGACCAAATTGGAACAAATCTAAAATTTCAGGAAAAATTGAAAAATTTCACCTACAGGGGTCACACGGCCGTGTGACAGAGCCTAGATCGTGTGGCTCCAAACATGATCGTGTGGCTATCCCACATGCCCATGTGAATCCTGTACCTAACATGCTCAGGGCACATACCCGTGTGTGACACACTGCCGTGTGACAGCCCGTGTCTCAAGCCATCTGTGCCTAAAAAATGACCAGAATCATGTTATTTCCTCACCCAATTGTATAGGTACCTAAACCAATTCATAATACATGTTCACAAGTCTATAAGTACACCTTTAAAAAACCAAAACATGCCATTTTCAACTACTAAAGATCACATTATAATGCTCATACCAAAACATCACCTAGCTATCATTTACAAGTCTCAACATGAATACAACAAACCACTTCAACCATTTTATACCAAGTTAGAATGACACATACCATTCCATGATCATTCACACAAATTTAGCTTAATTAATAATAAGCATACTTACTAAAATTCACGTTCAAAACATCAAACACCAAATACTAAAACTTAAGGGCTACCATTCTATCTATAAATACCAAACAAACTTGCATAACTATGAGATATAGCATAATAACCATTGCCCTATTACATACTATATAAGCTACAATGTTTACAAAATCTACCAAAAGTGTCATCGAGATAGTGTGATTCTTCAAGTTTAATCCGATCTCCGAAAACAAAATTTAATCTAGAAAAAAGAGGACAAAGCACGAGTTAGCCTACTTAAAGCTTAGTAAGTTCGTTAAACCAAATGATAATCTTACCAAATTAAAGCATAACATAGCAAATTTCACGATTAAAATAACCAAGTTCCTATCAGTCATAGTTGTAATAGTTTGGTCTAGACCCTAGTCGGAACAGTAGTTTCGAGACCACAAATCTAAGTCAGTAAAATATTTTAATATTAGTTTCTGTCTTTGATATGTGACTAAGCATGTGTGAAAACCTCGTATGAAAATTTGATCGTTTGTGTGTTTAATTTGAGAAAAAGGGTTAAATTGCATTAAATGTAAAATTTGCATGCTAATTGTTAAAGTACCTATGTGTTGTGGCTTTTTAAGGTGGAGGCCTTATGTTGTTATAAATCCATTAATAAGATAATGGATGATTAAATGACATAGTGACCATTGTGTTATTTTGTCTTATTTGATATATGGAAGGGTAAATTAATAATTTGATTAATAAAAGATGATTAAACAAAAACTAAGGCTAAAATGCTATCATCTTTATGTTTCATCACCGAAAATAAGAGCAAAGAAGAAGAGTTTGAACTCTTTTTACATTCAGCACATACTTGGGCTAGATTAAGGTATGTTTTGTTTCGGTTTTTGATAATTTTTATGTTTTTGCAATCGTTGCTTCGTATACTATAAAACCCATGTTGTAATTTGAAGAATTGATAATGTTTATGAGATGTGTCATTGGTGAAATTGTGAGCTTTGTGATGACTATTGGTGTTAAATGAAAAATATGTGTTTAATGAACATGCCTTGTTCTTGAATTTTTGATAAATTAAGCTAATTAAGGCTAAATTGTCAAAATAATAATTTGAAGGACTAAATTATGAAATAAATGAAATGTATGGACTTGTATGAGATATATGAGTACTCGAGTAAGCATGAGTGTATTGAAATTATGTATAATTTGTGAATTTGTGAATTAGGGACTAAATTGTTGAAATGTAAAAATATGAGGGCTAAATAGTAAATTACCCTAAATATGTGTCATTTATCTAATTGAATGATTTGATGAAGGAATCGGTTAAATCAGTATATGTATAGATCAAGAACCGAGGAAAACGAATTTAGATCCGGGAAATTCAAAACCATTGAATATCCGTACGATTTTGTTAAACCAAACTCGAGGTAAGTCAATATACAAATAAATGTAGTTGAATTGAACTATTTGAATATATATGATATTTGAATTTTTATGAATATCCATTGAGATGAAATATATGTGAAATCCGAGTTTACGAGTAGGTTGACAAGTTGTTTAAGTCCAGAAGTCCCGTTTGAAACTAGGGATAGATACGATAATATATGTCATGACATAGGCATCTGTTATGTGATATCATGTAAGACCACGTCTGGGACATTAGCATTGATTCGAGATTTCGTGTAAGACCACATCCGGGACGTTGGCATCGATATGAGATTTACGTGTAAGGCCATTTTTGGGTCATTGGCATCATATTGATTCGTGTAAGACCCAGTATAGGACAGTGGCATCGATATCTGAGTACATGTAAGACCTCGTCTGGGACGTTGGCATTGTACGATTATTTCGAGCATTCTGAGTATCCTATTAGATTTCTAATAGTTTAACAGGAAAATACGAGAAAAGAACGATTATGCGAGTTGTATATCTATTTCAAGTACGTTTGAAAGGTACACTATGTGTGTATGAAAGGTAAGTGTCTATATGAACTTACTAAGATGAATATGTGTATTGAAATGATGAGATAATATCTGAAGATATGCTTGAATGAGTTATATTTATATGTGATAATTGAGATTGAAGAATGTGGTAAGATATGGTTGAGTATATGAGCCAAAGAATATGTGATGAACTAGCTATGAGAACTATAAATGTCATTGTATCAATATGGTTATGTGTATTTTATGCTAAGGTTATTTGTATATGGCTTATTAAGCTTTTGAAAGCTTACTTTGTGTGTGTTTGCTCTATTTTATAGATCGTCAAAGCTACTGAAGGCTCGGGGACTGTCAAGGATCGTCATCACACTATTCAAACTTGTTTTGGTACTTTGAAAATATGTATATAGCTAAATATGGCATGTATAGGCTAGTCATTTTGGTATAAGTTTGAAATGTGTGTAAATAGCCATGAGATGTGGCTAATTAAATGTTGATAATATGCATATGTGAATTTGATATATGATGCATGATTTGGTATGGTTTGATAACTAATGAAATGGACAAGGCTATGGTAAGCATATGAATGCATTAAGAGTAAATATGATTTAGCCAAGGGATAATCATTTGAAAGGTAAATGTAGATGAATGATGCTTGAATGTGTATGTGCTTTAGCTGTGCAAATTGGCATGTTTGAAAATGATATTGGATGCAAAGCTTTGTTGATTAGTTTGATATGTTTTTGGATATCAATTGTGCATGAAATAAATTGGTGTGTAGCTAGTAGAGATGACCCTAGTGTGGGTGGCACTTTGGCATTCTAAGTGGTCTGTTTTGCCTACATGGCTGTGGCACACGGGCGTGCCTGGTAGCCGTGTGAATAAGTCAGTAGATATTATAATTTTACATGGTCGTGGCACATGGGCGTGCCTGGTAGCCATGTGAATAAGTCAGTAGCTAGCCTAAGTGTACACGGCCATGACACACGGGAGTGTCTGGTGGCCGTGTGGATAAATCAGTATACAAGCTCTGTTTTGGCACGGCCAAGACACATGGGTGTGTCTGGTAGCCGTGGAAGGCACACAACTTGCCCACACGGGTGTGTGACCTCAATAACTTAGAAAAGTTTTTAAATTTTTTAGAAATCTTATATGCGTTCGGTTTAGTCCTGACCCTATCCTAAAGCATGATTAAGGTCCCGTTGACCTATAAAAGGGACACTTTGATTGTGATTGATGAGTTGTAATATGAAATATCTGTAAAAATTTCTGATCTGTCTGGTAACGCCTTTAACCCTCATCCAGGGTTTTACAATAGCTCACAGCAAGTGAGTATTGAACAATACATTAGATTCAATCCAGATTCCAAGTCATCGTTTAATAGGTTCTCCAATCACCAATATCCATTACGAATTGTTACACAGGCCCGAAGCCTTTTAGACACTAAGCCCGATAAGTACACTGACACGAAGACTACTTGGCATTTAGCCCGATAGATACACCGACAAGAAGCCTGCTAGGCAACAAAGCCCAATACAGTACAGTTTACCGGCATAAAGCTTGCTAGGCTCAAGGCCTGAATTCAATACACTCAATACATTTCAATTTCACTATTGACCTTCGTTAAATCGAACCTTTAATAATCACGAAACACTACAATTACTAAATTAAAGTCAAGTAATAAAGAAATTATCTAAAATAATAGTTCAACTGTAAGGACTACTCCGCCACCTTTTCTTTTCCACGAACGTCAACATGTTCTTGATCTAAAATAATAGTTTCATTCAATTAACTAAATCAATAACAAAATTAAGCCATTTTATGCAATTAAGTCTTTTTTGACATCTTTATAAATTTACCCTAAACATTTCACTTTTATTCAATTTAGTTCATATGCCCAAAATTCACAATTAAACCAATTTATTCAAAACTCATCCTAGCCGAATGTCAACAACCCCCAATTCAGCCTATATTTGTGATTAATTCACAACAAGTCCTTGAAAGTTTATCACTTTAATAATTTAATCCTTAAATGTTAAAATCATCAAAAATTACTTTACAGAATAACCTTAACTAACAACCATACTCAATAACCCTCCATCGAAATTTAAAAACAATCCAAACAAATCAATGGCATAATCTAAAACGTTTGACAGTTTTACAATTAGTCCCCGGGTTAGCTAGATTAAGCTAATACGAGCTCAGAAACATAAAAATTACTAAAAACAGACCAAGTTTCACCTACCTATTGATGGAACAAAGCTAGCCAAATGGAGTTCTCTTCTTTTCTCTAAAGTTTTGGCAAGATAGGAAAAAAATAAAGGAAGATGGTGATAGAATTCATCTTTATTTTAGTTTAATTAAAATTTATTTAAGTAATTACAACTTTGACTTTTTAAATTTGACTTGATATTTTAGCTAAAATAAAGCTAAAATCGTCCACTCACCTCCATAATGGTGTAATTACCATTTAAGTAACTTCCTTTACTTATCAATTATCATCTTAAACTTTTAATTAATGGAACTCAACCTTTGCAGCTTTTATAATTCAGTCCTTTTTACTTAATTAACTATCAAAATTATCAAAACGATAAAATTTCTTATCCAAACTTTAATATGGCACGAATGAACTTATAAATATTATCTAATTAATATTTACGATCCAACATTATAGATTTGTGGTCCTGAAATGACTACTTTCAACACCACTGAAAAACGGGTTGTTACATATTGATAGGCATAACCTTTGTAAAATTGAAGCCTTAATTACACTTCAACCGGAGACCATATAACCACCGTCAACCGGGTCCTTGAGTTGCAATGCAATCTAGCTGCTCGATTGATGGCTCCATGCTCACATGCCATATGAAATTCATAAGTCACTCAGCTCCACGACACCACTGTAAATTCAAACATACCTTAAAACTATAACAATGTCTATCTTGAACACGAGAAAAAATAAATCTACAAACTTATAATTTCAAATTGCAAGAAAAAAAAAGTAATTTAGCAAAGTGAAAACGTGTCCTGTAGGATGTGTTTTCTTTTCTCTCCAAAAACAACGTAGATTGGTAAATTTTAAGAAAAATAGTATTGTAATGACCCAAAATTTACGGTATCGAAAAAGTACATTTTCGGGTCATTGTTTTTAAAAATCGGATTCGTAAATATTTATTTAAAAATATTTACGAAGTTAGTTGTGTGGTTAATTAGGTTTTGGCTAGGTGAATTAGCTTAAATTAAAGTTAATTAGGTATAACAGGGGCGAATCTAGAACAAATTTTGGGGGTGCGAATGAAAATTTAATTTTTTATGGTCTATATCTTTATAATTTTTAAAGGATTAAATAGAATTTCTATAATTTTAGGGGGGCCAAAGTAAAATTTTACCTTTACTAATTTAAAATTTTAAAAAAATTCAAGGGCTTAAATATAAATTTTCCATTTTAAGGGGGGCCAGGGCCACTGCCAGCCCCCCTTGTATCCGCCTCTGAGGTATAATGATTAAATTGAATAAAGGAAGAAAGTTCAATTATAGATTAAAGAAAATGAGGGATTAAATGAGAAAATAAACCATATGTAACACTTGTAGAAAGTAAATACAAGTGTATAATAATTATAAAATACATGTGTAATATTTATGTACATATACTTGTAATAATTATATACATTTACTTATTATTTAAGAAAATATTATTATGTTAATATAAGATAATATTATTATAATATAACTAAAACATAAAATAAACAAAGAAAAAAGATAGAAAAGAAAGAAAGGAACGAAACAGAGAAGAACAGGGAGAAAGAAAAGGGAAAGAAAAGAAAGGAAAAATTAGGGTTTTAAGTTCAAAGCTTAAGTGGTAAGTTAATTTAATCTTTTTTTTGTAATTTTTGAGTTTTAGAATTCTAGAATAAAATATTACTTACTTTATATTGAAATTTTATAAATTAGTGAATTTTAGAAGTTGTTCATGTTGAATAAATTGAAGTGTTAGGGTTAAATTGAAAAAATTTCAAGTTAGAAGTGAAAAGGGATTGAATTGTAAAATAAATCATAAGTTTTGAGTAATAAGGACTAAATTGAGAGAATTTCGAAATTAGAGTTTATGGTGAAATTTGAAGGTTGAAATTAGTCTAAAGTGGGAGTTAAATGAAAATATGAAATTAGTTTTAAATAAAATAAAGTTAGTTTTGATTAAGTATTAAATTGAAATGTGAGCAAAAGTTGAATAAAAAATTAAAATATTCAATGTGAAATTGTGTGTATTAATGATTTTAAATTGTTTTAATTTCCGTAGCTATTGTTGTGCCGGAAACCTCAGCTAAGAAAGGAAAAGACAAGATTAACGAAGAGTATCTCGAGAATTACGGTTTGTATTTTTATAATTTGAATTTAGAAATTTTAAATTGTTGTATTTTAAACTAATGTTTATGGTAAGTAATTAAGGTGAGTGTTGTTTGTTATTATTTTTTAAATGTTCAAATATATTAGTGGTTAGCTAAAATCACTTTAGCATCAAATTTAATATTATTATATCAAATTTCTTGAGTCGAATCGGGTATAAGGATGTTACAAACATAGTTTCTCAAAATTTGTTTCCAGCATATATGGGTAAATTTGCCCACAAACGGAGATGTAAAATTTAAGTTATTTTACATTATTTTATATTTTTATAAAATTTATATTTTAATGATTTAATAGTTTTATTTTTAAGATATTTGTACTTGTCATGCATATAAAAGTTTCGATATTTCTATCATATCAATCTAAAATATTATTTATATAATATATATTTAATAGTTAAATTCTTTTTTTACATAAAATAACTAGTTTTTTTTAATTTATGCCAAACTTTACATCTATGATCTATATGAATGGAGCATGAAATATAAAGATTGAATTATTAAAATAAAAATTATGAAAAAGTGAAATCATTTAAATTTTGTACCGATATAAGTAGATCTCTCTGAATTTTTAATTATTTTAAAATGGAAATAAGATAATAAACCCTTAAAAGTATGCTGTATTACTGTCAGCTTAGTCATTATCTAAAACATTCAAATGTAATTGAAATTTAATATGAAGGATGTATAATGTGTGCAAATTAAATTTAAATATGTATATATTTATTTCATGAATAATATAGATTTGACGAAAAAAGTAATCATTTTAAATTTTACTGACTTTAATACATTGTGTCCAAATAGTAAATACATACATATATATTTATAATCTGATTAATGTATTTTTAAGGGTAAAATATCTCAGTTGGTCATCTAACTTTTAAGGTATTTTTATTTTGGTCACCATAAAAAATTCTTGTAATTTCGCTACCTAACTTTCAAGACGATTTCATTTTAGTCACTCAAGTGTTAAATCTTTAATGATGCCAAATTATGTCCACATCATGTTTGTATTTTTATTTTGATCACCTAACTTTTAAGCCGCTTTCATTTTTCACCAAAGAATATATTTTTTTAAAGCTTTGATCTAGGTACAAAAAAAAAATTAAGGATTAAAGTGAAAAAGTGGTAAAAATTAAAATAGTGCATTAAAATTTGTCATATCGTACTTGTTTATCTATTACCGAAAATTCTAAAAAATTTCAATATTGAAAATTTAAATTTCAATACATCAAAATCAGTGAAATGAATTGTTGATTTTTTTAATCTTTTGATAATGTCAATTGATTTTTACTATAATATTACAATTAATTAATTTAATCTCCTTCTGAATTTTAAGTTTTATTTTATATTTCCAAATTATCCTTAATGAAATCAACTCAAATAAATTATATTTAATAATTGTCTACAAAATTTAAATTTCTTTTGATTATATAATCTCGAATATTCTATCAACAATTGTAGAGTGTAGCGGTAAAGCATATTACATTTTCAAGGGGCACAAGTTCGAATTTTGGAGACAACATTGTTGGGAGGGGCAATCGCAAACTTTAAACATGAACCGCAAAAAAAAATATAAATAATATTTTAAAAAATCACGAATCTTCCATACTAAGCTAAAAGCAAAGAAAAATCCTTGCAATTATTAAATATGGGTTATTTAAGTTAATTTCGTTAAGGATAATTTACAAACATAACATAAAATTTTAAATTTTAGAAGATAATTAAATTAATTAATTTCAATATTATAGTAATGATACTACCAAGAGACAAGAATTTTCAACAAGTTATTTAATTTACTTTGATGTTTTGAAATTTAAAATTTTAATATTGAACAAAAAAAGAAGAAGGGAAATTAAGAACTTTCATTAAGGGTAAACAATTACAAATTGACAATTTTTAATGGATTATTTTAATTTTATCGTTTTTCACTTTAATCCGTAATTTTTTTACCTCAATCAATATTTAAAAAAGAATTTTTTGAGTAACCAAAATGAATTGTAAACATAGTGTGACGTGTATAATCAACCGTTGTTAGAAATTTAACACTTAAATAACTAAAATGAAAGTGCTTTAAAAGTTGGGTGATAAAATTACAAAAATTTTCTTTGAGTGATAAAAATAAAAGCGCCTAAAATTAAAAATAAATAGTTTAATTTTTTTTAAAATATACTTCCCATCAAATTTGAAACAATACTTAATGCTTAAAGGCTAAACAAAGATTATGTTTAATAAATTGAAATATTAAATGTTGAAAAATATGTTTGATATTTTATTTAAAATTAAATACTGAATAGAATTATATTATTTGATAAAGAATTTAAATAAAATAAAAATAAAATATTATTTATTAAGTGATAAGAATGTTCTATATACCTATAATTTTTATAAAAAAATCTATTTAGTAATTTTTATCATGGGTCATCAAATGTGTTTAAAAATTAAGTTACTAGAAATATTAATTTTGATTGATGAATCTGGTCTAATTAAAAGATGGGATTGAAGTAATACTATTTTTTTTGAAGATTATTAATTTAAAACTTAGTTTATAATTTGAAAATGTTTGATCTTTAAAATATAATTATCATTGTGAGCTTAATATTTTGGTTTCATTTTTATAAATTTATGTTGAAATTGCTAATTAAACTAAGGGATGTCATACAAAAAGAAAAGATTGAAAACATGCCGACAAATTAAAAGCAAATAGATATTTCATGGAAAGAATCTTATTGCTGCACAAATTGATCAGAACAACACATGAGATGAGCATCCCAACTTTACTTTTCACCTTTCGCCCTTTTTTAGTAATTTATAAAATAATCCATCATTAATTTTATTTATTTCTAACTTACAATAATATTATTAATTTGTAACATTTTAATCACTCTTAAAATTAGTGATATTACAAAATATGATGCAACATCATTAAATATTGATGTCCCATCCCCATCATTCACATCATTCAATTTTAACTTTTTTTTTTTCTTATTCTTTCCTTCTCATTATTCTTGTCTTTAGCCACCAAAGATAAAAGAATATAATTTCCAACAGCCCAGAAAATTAAAAAGAAAAACACAGATAATTTAATGTGCAATAAGCTCTAATTTCCTCTATGCATGAAAGAAAAGATTAGAAAGGGGACCACCGCCACCGGTGGTAACTTAAAATGATCTGTTTTATAGTTTGGAGACTTGCATCCCGCCAACGCCGCCGGTGGTCTCGAAAGAGATTGTCGAAAACAGAAGTTCACAAACATCAACGAAAGCACTAAAATTGATGGCGAAGAAGGAAGCCCGCAAGCTATCTCCCATAACAAATCCCATCAATCCATACCATCTGCTAACTATCAACACCCTCCACCACCACCCATCATCTTCATTTCATCCACTAACACCTTCACCACTACCATGACCTTATTCATGACAAACCCAACAACATCATCCCCTCACCAAATAAACCCATGTTTAAATCAATCAATAACCCAAGCAAACAACAATTAATAAGCCCCAAAGATTAGACTTGCAACAAAGGAAAAGGGTATAAAAGAGAGAAAATGGAGAAAAAGAGAGGAGTTAGATTCGGGTCAAGGGGTTGGAGGTACTCCGGCAACTTGCTTGCCAATCCTAACAGTCAGGAAGGAGGCATTGGTGAGGAGGAGCACATATCAGAAAATTGGGCCGATCTAACGGCCGATGACGGAGATTCGGTCTTGGGTAGTCCAAAAGTTGGGGGTTTTTTAAGAAGTTTTCGAAAGCTCTAAATCGAGAGAAGGGTAGAGGAGGAAGATATCATTTTGATGGCCTCTGATTGGAGCTCCTATGGCGGGTTCGACGGCGGCAGCTACAGTTGTAAAGGGAAGACGAGAAAAGAAAGGTGGGAGAGTCATGAGAGTAGTGAGAAGCAATAGAAAGAACTAGAGAAAAAAAGAAGGGAAATAGAGTAAAAAATTTTTTTTTTTTTAAATGTTACAAAAACATGGGTAAATTATGTGGTGATGACGTGGCTAATACATAAACTTTTAGTGTTCTAATTTGTGTCACATATAAGATCACTAACTTCAAATAAGGCCAGAGTAACTAAAAAGTTAGTAATCAAATAAGATGGGGATGTAAATCTCAGAGCTATGAGAGGATACGAATAGGTGTAAACCCGATTAGTAGGAAGGGTGAACAATTGGTCTTTAGCTTCCCAATACTTGGTTCTTTTGGACTTGGACCTTTCTCTCCGTCGAGGTGACAATTATTAAAATTTCCGATAATAAGTACCGTGTATACGGATCATAGACTTCCAAGTGTATTGTTCATTACATTTTGGAGAAAAGCTGTCTGACTGCAGTTCTGGTCGATACCCATTTAGGTCCGTATTTGGCCACACAATAAGCGTCAGTAGTTTCACGTCCAACTCTTGACTTCATTGGAACCAAAACACTGGCACCTACAATCACCAACTCCAACACACCAAGTGCTGGTGGCCACAGCCCGTTAAATGGCGCTCAGTAATCGCTGCTGCAATCAAAGGATCCATCGAATACATGATAGCCACCATCCAAAGATATTCTCACGTAAGCTTACTAGCAAACTTTAGCTCCTGCACCACATCTCCACCTCCCTCTAGATTGTACCATTTTGCACCAACTGGTTCAGGCAGTCACCCTATGTAGACCTCGGATAGATGAATCATGCACCTTCCGAGGCTAATGGCTAATTTCCTCATTGTTTTTAACTACCACGGTCAGAACCAAATGATCATAGAAGGGCTCTGCTGCAACAAACATCAAATCTTCGTTCCATCTAGGATTCAATGACTTGTCTGCCGAAACTCTAGTCCTCAACTTCACATTCCCAAGAGTTCCCTTGACATAAACCTCCGAGTTCTGATTCTTGTCTCCAGGCACTACCAAATCCTGCGCTTCAATTATATTGACTCTAAGAGGTAGACTTTGGAACAAGTATTCATAATGCTGTCACCAGTCCAGTAACAGTGGCTACATATGAATGCCATGCATCAATGAACACTTCATCAGCTTGTGTCCCGAACCAAATAACCAACATCAACTCACCTACTGATAAATTGGCCTTGTCCATGTCTTTGTCCTCCAATTTATACCACTCTGGGGCAAGTGGACTATCCAGCGGAACTTGAGTGGGAATGTCGGACACTTTAATCACAATCTTACCTATGAACTCATTGTTTACAAATTCCTTTTCTTTTCTCTCACGGGGATCTCCACAGATAGCGACTGAATTCAATCTTTTGTGAAGGCAAACACTTGGTTTTCTGGGTTTGGTTTATTCATCTCCAAGTACTAGGTGCTCCCCTTATAGTTTCCAATCTTTATTTCAACAAACGGGTGACAAGCATCACCACCGTCGTTGCTCTTCCCCCACCAATATTTGGCTTGGTCTCCTTCAAGGAAAAGCCTTCCTTCCCTTCTCCTGGCATCCCGCAGTTATTACCATGTGCTGTAGGATTGCGCCATAAGCGTTTCGAATAAGCACGCATATATATATATATATATATATATATATATAAATTGCAGTATTCATTAATGTTTTGAATCGTTACTTACATAAATTGAGCAGCTTTTTATAACATAAGAATCGAAAGAAAAAATAATCTATAATTTTGGCGATGAAAGAACTGCTTTAAAACTATGTAACCCTAAAGCCTATAGAATATAAAAAACAACCAAAAGATCATATGATTAAAAACACAAATAATTGTATACTAATATTGTCAAAGAACAAGAGCCCAAGAACACAAAGGAAATTGATTTACCTGACAAAAAATAGAAAAGAAGCAAAAGTTGAAGGAGGCAAACCACAAATTAAGCTTAGGGTTTTCCTTTTTCTAACATAATCATAATGTAAGATACAAATATATAGCTACAAAGGAGTTAAATAAATTTGGAACCTGTTTTTAAAAAAGAAGTTAGTGAAAAAAATAAACTCTGTTTCATCTTCACTTTACAAATCTCTAACGATTGAGATTAAAAATTGGCATGGATGGATGCACCAAATCAAGCAAAAATATCCTCAGTAAGTAATGATTGTTCAAAATCACCAGAATTTGTAGAGGGCACTTGAAGCTGTTCATAGTTGAGCTGTCTTGAAGCTTCATACAAAGCAATACCAACACTCACAGACAGATTCAGACATCTAACATAAGTCTCAACCATTGGAATTCGAATGGTTCCACCACCAAAAGTTTCACTTTTGCAATCTAACAACACATCAGGAGGCAGGCCACAAGTTTCTGAGCCGAATATCAAATAATCACCTTTTCTATAAGAAAAGTCCTGCAACACACAATGTCAAGTTATAATTAAAACTAACCCTTAGGATGCAAAATTAACTTTATCAGAGTCATTGGTCGCCTAAGAGCATAATTTAACCGGAGCAGTCCATCTACTATAAACATGAGCAATTCAGTTTTAAAGTAAATGGGTAAAATTTCAAATGAAAATAACATTAAATGGTTAAAATGCTTATTTTCATGTTTTGACACAAAATAGAAAAAAAACCCAAAATTCTAACATTTTTTAAAACATGACAACTACTAAATTGCTTAATTCTTTTCATGTCACTTAAAACACAATAAATCAGCAATTTTAATGTTAGAAATTACAATTGCTTACGATTTTCCTATTTGCTTTAAAATTAAATGTACAAGAACTAGGTTCCTCACTTTCATAGTACAGTGACTGATTTTGCTCCTAAGCCTATAGTGCAGAGACCAGCTAGTTAGTTAAGTTTAACCTAAATTTTCCAACTCTCCTTTTATCTCGTCAAAAAGGTAGAGAAACAAAGTCAGTGTCATATTTTCACATTCATTCTCTTGCAGTTGCAGTGAATTCAATGATTTTCTAGTTACAGAAAATTGTCATTTGGTAATGATAATCAAAGTTAGATCAGTTTATTCCAAGTCATGAAAGATTGGAACACTCGCTGCAACCAAGAACAGACTAGCCCTTGTTTGAATTCTTTGGCAACCAATGCCTCTGCATGATTCCAATGAATTATAATAAGCACCAATATAGTACTTAGATGGCGGTCGTCCAACATACGATAAATGCATAGATAGATCAACTTTAGCACTTTGCTTGACCTCTTTACAAGATATTTAAACGAGGGCCATAAAAGATTTAGAGACTCTAGGCTGAATGTTTATCAGGAAACTTAATAGTATCTTAAAGATTGCAACCTAAGTGCTAGCAATTAACAGTAACATAAAACATAAGGTGGAAAAGAACTTCAAGTGATGATAGCAAGACAAAAAAAAGATAATTCTAGCATTCCAAATGGTCATATCATAGAGTATAAAAAGAAAAGAAAGCATACTGAATGAATTGCTGTTCCTCTTTTAGTAAAAGCCAGCAAACGCTTATCCCCTTCCTGTATCATAGGAACAAATATATTTGGAGGAAATTAATGACAAAAGATACAGAACATTTCTAATCCATTGTTGGGACAGGAAGAGAAAAAACCTGTTGCTTGAAATAGTTTTGAAACTCTGCCCACGAGCCATGTATTCTAACAACAACAAATCTGACATCAAGTTATTGGTGAAAACAGGAGAGCAGGAGATATTTCAGAGTTGGAAGGAAAATGAAGTGGATCGAATGCGATTTGGGTCAATCTTTGTAAAACATGCTAAATGGGAAGCCTTTGAGGCTATAATTTATATATGAAAACTTGTTTATGAGGATAGAAAAATATATGCCAAACTGTACTATGAACTGATGAACAATTAGGAAGTGCCCAATTTGAATAGAATCTTAAATTGAAAATAGAGAGAAAGGGTGTCCATGCATTTCATTCAGCTGGAAAAAGGGTATGTAGAGAACACAAATATGGGAGGATACGGCCAGTAATCCAGTCCAGCACGTTTTAATTTAGTATCATCCACTTTGAATCCTAATGGCTGAAAAAACACAACAGCAGAAGCATCTTAAATAAAAGGTCAAGGTTGGCAAAAATAAGTAAAGTAAAACAAAAAAGAGAGAAGAGAAGAGAAAAAGATACCCCAACAAGGTGAAGGGCAACAGCTGAGGCAGCGCATGTTCTTGCAATGCAACCTGCATTTCCAGGAATCTGAAGGGATGGGTAAGGGCAGAAAAGGGAAAACAATTAAGTAGAGATGCTTGTATATGAGCTATAACACGTTAAAGATGAAAAATACAGTAGATACCTGAGGAGAAACTAAGACGACTTGAAGCAATTTTTGTTGGGGGTCAGGGGCAGGCAGAGAGTTGTTCCCATTTCCTGTTTCAACTTCAGCAACAACCAAGCCCACAAAGAAAGAAGATTAAGAAAGGCAGTGAACTTAATTAATTAAGAACAAAAAACAAGCATATATACATATATCAGGGGAGAGAGAAAAGGGTCTTACTCTTAGTCTTAGTGTGAGTGTCAGCCCTGGTATTAGAGAAAGAAGAGAGGCGTGGTATGCGTAGGGAAGAAGGGCGAAAGTTTGGGAATAAAGAAAGAGAAGAAGTATTGTTAATATGTCTTAGGCTTTGAAGAAGATGGGATTGGGAATAATATGGGACTGCTCTCATTCTTGCTCTTATGCTGAAAAGAGAGACAGATACCAATGCAGATAAAATGCTACACCTATTGAGTTTGACCTCTCTTTCTCTCTGGGTGGGATCACTGGATAACTTCACTAATACATATTACTTACTAATTACTATCACTAAGTAAATAACCCAGTTTTTCTTCTTTTTCTCTTTAACCCTCTTGGCCTTGGCCTGCTACCTTTCCTAATGTCCTCCTTCCTTTATAAAAATAAAAAATAAAATAAAATAAAGGGTTTTTCCCTGGTTGGAAAGGAAGGCTGGGTGGCTCAGATCAAAACGACGATACCCTCTGCCTCTTCCACTCAATCTTAACTAGATACAGGTCTCCTTTCTTTCTTTTTTCTTTGCTCAATCGAGAGATCGACTTGAACTTGGGCCGCCTCATCCGCCAGAAGAGTTATAACAAAATACGAGAGATTCGAAAAATGGATTTAAATGAAATTTAAGATCATTTTTTATAGGGGTTAGATTTTGGGGTAAATATTTAGAATATACCCAAAAATAAAAAAATTATGCAATTGGTCCGGTTTTTAGAATATTTACAAAAAAAGGCTGTTTTCCTTCAAAATGCGTTCGTCAACGCGTTTTGAGAGTAAATATCAACAAAGCGCGTCCCCTGCGCAAGCTTTCTTTAAAAAAATTTATTTTAATTTAAAATAAATTATAAAAATAAAAATAACTTTTATTTATTTAAAATATTAAAACTAATAAAATAAAAACAAAAACAACTTCTTATTTTATTACATATATTAAAATTAAATTACAAAAATAAAAATAAAGAAAACTTCTTATTTATTTAATATATTAAAACTAAATTATAATAAAATAAAAATAAATTCTTATTTTATTACATATATTAAAATTAAATTACCAAAAAATAAAAAATAAAGAAAATTTCTTATAGTTTTAATATATTAAAACTAATTTACAAAAATTAAAAATAAAGAAAATTTCTTATTTATTTAATATATTAAAACTAAATTATAATAAAATAAAAAATAAAAATAAAAAATAACTTCTTATTTTATTACATATATTAAAATTAAATTACAATAAAAATTAAAATTTCTAATTTATTAAAGATATTGAAATTAAATTACAATAAAAAATTAAACAACTTTTAGTTTATTAAATATATTAAAATTAAATTACAAAAATAAAAATAAAAAATAACTTTTATTTTATTAAAAAATTCAAATTAAATTATATAAAAAAATAAACAACTTCTATTTTAGTGAAGATATTAAAATTAAATTACAAACACAAATAAAAATAATTTTTATTAAAAAAAATTTATTACAATTTAAAATAATGTAATATCCCGAATTTGGGGTTATGCGTTTGGAGCATAACTCAAGTGTTAGTAGGCTTTAAGGGTGTTTGGAGGTGTTTTAGGAGTTTTTAAAACTTTAGGATTAAAAGGGAATGCATTGGAAATTTTTGGAATTTTAAGTGAGAAGAGGAAATTAGGCTGAAGAGGCCTTAAGAAAATTTTTGGGGAGTTTAGGACACAAGAAATCCAAGTGGTAAATTGGCTGGGAGGCGCCACTTAGTGCTTAGGGGAGTGACGCCTCAAGGAGCTAGGTGGACAGGGTTCGAGCAGCGTGGGAAGCAATGGGCTTTTCTTTTTGCGTCTGGAAGGGGAGCAAGGCCAGGGAGGCCTTAAAGGAAAAATCTTAGGCGTGTTTGGCATAAAGCAGGCCTTGGTAAAGTGGCTTCCATGCGCCACTTAAGGGTCTGGAATGACGTCTAGACAAGGGCCTTGGTTCGAATCTCGTTGGCGGCATGGGCGTGTTTTTATTTTTCTTTTGGCGCTAAGACAAAGGGAACTGGGCTAAGTAAGTCTTAAAAAAAATTCTGGGTGCATTATGTCACAAAAAAATGCCTTGGCAGAGTGGCTTGGGGCGTTAAAGCTAGCGTTAAAGGGGCTTGGTGTAGTGCAGGTCATGAGTTCAAGACGCAAGGGAAGCAAAATTTTGAGGTTTTTTTTATGCACGTTGGCATTAAGGGAGAGAGAGCTAGTGGACGGCTTATGGACTCTCAAGTGGGCAAGGATAATGCTAGTTTAATTCTTTTAAAATTGCTAAGTAGGATATATGTGGATTTAGTTTGTTTATTTTATTTATGGGAAGATGAGAGATAAATGTGATGGATAATTAATTATTTTATTAAGGTGATAGATGAGAAGATGATTAAGGATTTGATAGGAAATAGTTAAGGGATTATTTTTAGTATTATTTTATTAAGATGATAAGGTGGATTTATTTTAAGTTGATAAATAGAAGATAATTATAGATTTATTTTATATATTTTAAATGTGTGATTAACGGATAATATAGGAGATTGAGATAGGATAAAGGATGGATTATTTTAAAATATTAATTGGGGATTAATTGTCAAATTGGGTAGTATAAATAGGTGTGATCATCTTTTGTTATTCTTTTCTTCTTTAATATCTTTGTGCCGAAATTTAGTCTCTCCTTTCTCTTTAGTGCCATCTTCTTTTGTGATAAGTCACCTAGTTTTGGCTTTCACATGTTTTTGGTTAGTGACCGAAATTTCAAAGAGCATTAAGGCCATTTATATTTCATTCTTTCTCTCCTATTTGCTAGCTTGGCGAACCTATCACTCTTCTCAAACTTCTCCTCTTATTTTGTGATAGCCGAATACTTCATCATTCTTGGAGAGCCATAGGCCGAACTTTATAGCCCATTCTTTACTTTTTCTTCTTCACTAGCATAGTCCGAAACACCATTGTTATTCTCTAAAGCCGAATCTCTCGGTGTTCAAGGAGACTTTAGGTGCAAGCAATTCGATCGGTTCGATAGTGTGAAGTGATCTTCGGGATTTGGAGACTTGTGGTAAGCAACGTGGAAGGGTGCATTAAAGCGATTTTTGGATTTGAAGCATTCAAGGAGCAAGCAAGTATTCGGGTTTAAATAAGTTAGGTAAGTGATTGCAAATATTCTACCAAAGGCCATTTTATGGGTTTAAGAACCGACCGATTGTGATTATGGCTTTTAGAGGCAAATCGACGTGAATAAAGAGTTTCGGATTCTAGATTGTGTTAGATCCAAATAGATCGGATTTCGCTAAGCGATCAGTGCGTAGTTATCGCACTGTTCTTCTGTTATTTGTGCATGTTGCTATATATGTATATGTTATGATGTGAATGGTAGCCAAAAATAATGGCTAAGATGGTGGATACCATGGTGGGTAACCTTAAGCAGTCAAGATTTTATGATATTAAACTACCGTGTTATGTGTATGAATTGTGGTAAAGCATGTGATGTGTACTCTTTACAATGTTACCTTGTCATGATAAATATATGCACATGGGGATTGGGACATGAATATTGAAGGAAAGGGTGTACATTATGTACGTGGTCTAATGTTAGCCTTGTGCTACATTAGCTTGATGGTAGCTATGTGCTTCATCAAGGGAGGTGTTAGCTAGGTGCCCATCTCGGCGGTTGATAGTCGTGTGCATCACCGTGGGTGATTGATATGTGGGATCACTTAGGTGATCGGTGGCTAGCCATGACCTTGAGCGGCAGTGCTGCTAAGGTAGGTGTAACTGATGGACTTAGGTTGGGTTGGGATGCATTTTGCATGATTGATTATGTGGATTTGTGTGGATATGGGCCAAGCCTATATGTATGAAGACATGTGAAATAACTATGCACCGAGTCTGCTTTGACTCACCCAATATTTCTCAAACCTTACGGTAATGCATAAAGCTTGGACCGGGTTGGAGTGGATACAAGGTGGCCCATGCAGTTGATTTTCTTATTTTTATACATTTTATATTATCGATTTTTGGGAATTTATTTGATGTAATAAGGGCCACTTATGGTATTTGGGAAACTTTATTTACGGTTTGAAATTTATTTTATTAATTGAACTAATAAAGGAAAAATATTTTTGAATCGATTTATATTATAATAACTTATGTAAAAGTTTTAATCTGGAATTTATAACAACTAAATTTTAATGGGCTTTTAAATACACAATGTTTTATTAAAGTTCACAAATTTTCACGTTTTCACCTTTAAGACAAATTCTTCGCAAAAGTTTTTCGCAGTGACATACCAGATCCGGTCAAGGCTCGTGGGCCGGGTTTAGGGGTGTTACAGTTTGGTATCAGAGCCCGATTCAAAACTCGACTTTGAGGGATTTGGGCCCAAAAACATTTTTTTTCTAAAATGAGCTTTTCAAAAATATGGATTTTTCGTAAAATTTTTTAGGTTTTCTGGCATGGTACCTGTATCTCCGACCCGGAGTCCACCAGGTAAGTACCTCTGACTATTGAAGTGATTTATATGTGAGTGTTATGGGCTTATTTGGGCTCGTAGATTAGAATGTTAGGGCTATTGAACCCAGGACTAGTGTACTCAAACATATGCATAAGACTTAAGGACAATCAAACAAACACAGTCTAAGTCATGGAGTTAAGGTGTGGCAACCATTGTGCGCATGTCAGGAGTGGATTCAGAAGAGCTTGGTACTTAAGCAGTCCTAGCGACTCACCTCCTCTTTACTCGAATCCTACAGTGCGTAGTGATGGTTCACCCAACCAAGAGGACTTAGTCATGAGCTAAACCCAATAACTAAAACCCGAAAGGGAACTAGCAGTAATTTTATAAAACCCTAGTTTTAAAACTCTTAAAATTACCCTTTTGATTTAGAAAGACTACTTTTATAAATTTTTCTGAAATATTTCTGATTTACAAATTTACAAAAAAATACCCCTAGTGTATAAATTACCAATTTACCCTTAAAATTTTCCAAGAAGAATTTTAATTTTGTAAAATATCAACAACCTCTATTTTACGACATTTTCAAATACTCTAATTTGAAAATTATCAAAATACCCTAATTTGAAAATTTACCAAATTACCCCTGGCTTACGAAATTACCAAAATAACCCCAATTTATGAAATTTCTGCAATACCTTGATTTGGAAAATCTTTCTTCCAAAATACCCATGAGTTTGGAAAAATTTCAAATGACTTTTGTGATTTTCAAATTGACCCGATTTATTAAGAAATACCCCTATAGGAAAAATGACGAAATTACCCCAGGGTAGGAATGATCGAAATGCCCAAAGTAGTGAAGTGAATGTTGTGGATGAATGTGAATGAGAATGTGATTCTCGAATTAGAATAGTGAACTTAAACCTGAAACTTTGATTGATCGAAAGAACTACTTACGAAACTTCTTATCATAAAATTTGCTCGTGGATAAACAGTGAAACAAAATTTCTAATGCATAAAACTTTTTAATCAGATTAAATCGCGACGTTAGACATGAGTTCTAGAGGGCGAGGTCGTCGTGGACGCGGTAGAAGTAGAATGGCCGTGTCAGAACCCGTTAGGTCAGGTCAAGGATCTGAGAATGGGGTACCACCGCCACTACCACCAGCTTTTGGTGTTGAGCAGCAAGACCACACGGGATGATGCAAGATGTCGCGGTGATCGAGGGTTTTGAGATGGTGGCTGGAGCAGGTGGAAATATGAGAGCTAGGAAGTCTATACCTGAGCGACTCCGAGCCAATGGAGTTGAAGTGTTTCGTGAAGTATCTGGGGTGGCACCCAGTACTGCTGAGTATTGGTTGGAGGCGACGGAACAAATTATGGATAAGTTGGATCTGACCCCTGAGGAGAAAGTGAAAGGAATGGTGGCGCTGCTACGCGATGAAGCGTATCAATAGTGGCTCACATCTCGGGATGGTGCCACAGCTGAGGATCTAACCTGGGAGTATGTGAAGGCGGCGTATCAGAAGAAAATATGTGGGAACCAGATATGCTGATGAGCAAAGGAAGGCCTTTTTGGGGCTGGTTCAAGGGAACAAGTCCGTAGCAGAGTACGAAGCTGAATTCCTGAGGTTAAGCTGATATGCTCGAGGAGTAGTGGCTACGGAACATGAGCGGTGTATCCGATTCGAAGAAGAATTAAGGGACGACCTGAGGTTATTGATAGCTCCACAGCAGGAGCGAGAGTTCGCCGTGTTGGTGGAGAAGACTAAAGTAGCTGAAGGGATTAAGGACTCTGTGAGACAGAACAGAGATAAGAGTAGTTTTGGACCATCAGAATCATCTGAGAACTTTCAGGAAAGACCAAGGGTCGAGAATTCTATTTGTGCCGCTAAGCCAGCTACTGGAAATCCGGACCGTCCATGTGCTCAATGTGGGAAGAATCATGTTGGCGAGTGCTGAAATCAGAATCGGGAGTGTTTTAGATGTAAGTCTAAGACTCATTTGATTAAAGACTGTCTTCAGGATCCGAGTAGGGCTCGGACAGAAGGTCAAGGAGGAGTGCAGCCGGGCAGGAATGGTCAGCAAGCGACAAGGGGTCGTGGTTCAAACCATGGAGGAAATGGTTCCAGCCGAGGTCATGGAGCACCGAGCAGAGGTGCTATGGGTACAGACACGAGGCAACCAAGGTTGGTTTATGCAGTTGGCTGTCGCGATGAGGAAGATGTGCCAGATGTGACAACTGGTACGTTCCTTATTTCTGGAATACCCTTAATTGCTTTGATTGTTGTATAGTTTTCTTGTATCGCTAGTGAAAGTGTTCGAAGCCTTGCATGTGAACTTAGAGATTGTGCATAGGAAGTATGATATTTTATAAGATTAGAGTGCGCAACGTAAGCATAGTGTGGTGAGTAGGAGTGCAATTAGCTAAGTAATTTCGAGGACGAAATTATTTTAAGGGGGTAGAACTGTAATATCTCGGATTTGGGGTTATGCGTTTGGAGCATAACTCAAGTGTTAGTAGGCTTTAAGGGTGTTTGGAGGTGTTTTAGGAGTTTTTAAAACTTTAGGATTAAAAGGGAATACATTGGAAATTTTGGAATTTTAAGTGAGAAGAGGAAATTAGTGAAGAGGCCTTAAGAAAATTTTGGGAGTTTAGGACACAAGAAATCCAAGTGGTAAATTGGTGGGAGGCGCCACTTAGTGCTTAGGGAGTGGCGCCTCAAGGAGCTAGGTGGACGGGGTTCGAGCAGTGGGAAGCAATGGGCTTTTCTTTTTCGTCTGGAAGGGAGCAAGGCCGGGGAGGCCTTAAAGGAAAAATCTTAGGCATGTTTGGCATAAAGGTGCCTTGGTAAAGTGGCTTCCATGCGCCACTTAAGGGCTGGAATGACGCCTTTGGACAAGGGCCTTGGTTGAATCCGTTGGCGGCATGAGTGTGTTTTATTTTTCTTTTGGCGCTAAGACAAAGGAAACTGCTAAGTAAGTCTTAAAAGAAATTCAGGTGCATTATGTCACAAAAAACACCTTGGCAGAGTGGCTTGGGGCGTTAAAGCTTGCGTTAAAGGGGCTTGGTGCAATGCAGGTCATGAGTTCAAGACTCAAGGGAAGCAAAATTTTGAGGTTTTTTTTATGCACGTTGGCATTAAGGGAGAGAGCTCTTGGACGGCTTATGGACTCTCAAGTGGGCAAGGATAATGCTAGTTTAATTCTTTTAAAATTGACTAAGTAGGATATATGTGGATTTAGTTTGTTTATTTTATTTATGAGAAGATAAGAGATAAATGTGATGGATAATTAATTATTTTATTAAGGTGATAGATGAGAAGATGATTAAGGGATTTGATAGGAAATAGTTAAGGGATTATTTTAGTATTATTTTATTAAGATGATAAAGGTGAATTTATTTTAAGTTGATAAATAGAAGATAATTATAGATTTATTTTATATATTTTGAATTTGTGATTAACGAGATAATATAGGAGATTGAGATAGGATAAAGGATGGATTATTTTTAAAATATTAATTGGGATTAATTGCGAAATTGGGTAGTATAAATAGGTGTGATCATCTTTTCTTATTCTTTTCTTCTTTAATTTCTTTGTGCCGAAATTTAGTCTCTCCTTTCTCTTTAGTGCCATCTTCTTTTTGTGATAAGTCACCTAGTTTTGGCTTTCACATGCTTTTGGTTAGTGACCGAAATTTCAAAGAGCATTAAGGCCATTTATATTTCATTCTTTCTCTCCCTATTTGCTAGCTTGGCCGAACCTATCACTCTTCTCAAACTTCTCCTCTTATTTTGTGATAGCCGAATACTTCATCATTCTTGGAGAGCCATAGCTGAACTTTATAGCCTATTCTTTACTTTTTCTTCTTCATTAGTATAGTGCCGAAACACCATTGTTATTCTCTAAAGTCGAATCTCTCAGTGTTCAAGGAGACTTTAGGTGCAAGCAATTCGATCGGTTCTGATAGTGTGAAGTGATCTTTCGGGATTTGGAGACTTGTGGTAAGTAACCTGAAAGGGGTGCATTAAGGGAGATTTTTCGGGATTTGAAGCATTCAAGGAGCAAGCAAGTATTCGGGTTTTAAATAAGTTAGGTAAGTGATTGCAAATATTCGCCAAAGGCCATTTTATGGGTTTAAGAACGACCGATTGTGATTATGGCTTTTAGAGGCAAATCGGCGGAATAAAGAGTTTTGGGATTCTAGATTGTATTAGATCCAAATAGATCGGGATTTCGCTAAGCGATCAAAAGTAGTTATCGCCCGTTTCTTCCGTTATTTGTGCATGTTGCTATATATGTATATGTTATGATGTGAATGGTAACCAAAAATAATGGCTAAGATGGTGGATACCATGGTGGGTAACCTGGTTAAGCAGTCGATATTTTATGATATTAAACTACCGTGTTATGTGTATGAATTGTGGTAAAGCATGTGATGTGTACTCTTTACAATGTTACCTTGTCATGATAAATATATGCACATGGAGATTGGGACATAAATATTGAAGGAAAGGGTGTACATTATATACGTGGTCTAATGTTAGCCTTGTGCTACATTAGCTTGATGGTAGCTATGTGCTTCATCAAGGAGGTGTTAGCTAGGTGCCCATCTCGGCGGTTGATAGTGTGTGCATCACCATGGATGATTGATATGTGGGATCACTTAGGTGATCGGTGGCCTAACTTCTGACCTTGAGCAAAGCAGTCTGCTAAGGTAGGTGTAACGGATGGACTTAGGTTGGGTTGGGATGCATTTTGTATGGTGATTATGTGGATTGTGTGGATATGAGACAAGCCCATATGTATGGAGACATGTGAAATAACTATGCACTGAGTCTGTTTGACTCACCCAATATTTCTCAAACCTTACAGGTGATGCATAAAGCTTGGACCGGGTTGGAGTAGATACAAGGTGGCTCATGCAGAAGTTAATTTTCTTATTTTTATACATTTTATATTATCGGTATTTTGGGAATTTATTTGATGTAATAAGGGCCACTTATAGTATTTGGGAAACTTTATTTACGGTTTGAAATTTATTTTATTAATTGAACTAATAAAGGAAAAATATTTTTGAATCAATTTATATTATAATAACTTATGTAAAAGTTTTAATCTGGGAATTTATAACAACTAAATTTTAATGGGCTTTTAAATACACAATGTTTTATTAAAGTTCACAAATTTTCACGTTTTCACCTTTAAGATAAATTCTTCGCAAAAGTTTTTCGCAGTGACATACCAGATCCGGTCAAGGCTCGTGGGCCGGGTTTGGGAGTGTTACAAATAAGAAACCCGATCCGAATCAATGTTGATGTCGGTCGGAATCAATGCCACAGGGCGATTGATTGATTCTGTACCGGATTCCTCCTTCTTCTAGTTTTCGGCGGGGTTGTGGAACCTCGGGCAGGGATTTCAGTTCCTCCGGCATTGGGTCTGATTTTGGGTGTTGCGAGGATGACCCACCTTGATAAAATAACAACCCCGGAGGTGTTTGCATAAACCACGGTGGGGGTGTCTGAATCCCATATGGCGAAGAAGGCTGATAGAAAGAAGTACTCCCCGACGGTGCCTCCTGTGATCCCTCACGACAACGATCTCAATATCGGCGGGCCGTCGGAGTCGATCGATGTGAACTCGAACTCGCCATGCATTCCAACTTGGGGTGGAACTGGGAAAAGGAAACATATACGGGTTAGGATACATATAAGGGGTAGGGTACGCACCTGGCATAAAAGGTGAAGGCTGTGATGTCAGTGTTGTTGGCTAAACTGATGGGCCCGGTGACTGTGTCGGCGCTGTTGATGGCCTCGTGTCATCATCCCTTCTCCTTGGATTTAAGAGGCCCTGACGTTCTCTTTGTTGACGAAGTTGCCGTCACCTCTCTTCTTCCAACAACAGATACGGCTTACCATGGATCATAAACCATAGCATGTATTCCGGCATGCACGCTAACTCAGGGACAATTATCGGTTCCCGGATGGTAAGTAGTCATACCAGTTCTCCTACGTATCGATATGTTCTGACCAAAATCTTGGCCAATCCATGTGTAACTGCCGTAAGTCCACTTTGTGCTCATCATTGAGCTCCTCAAGTGGCACGGGAATCAGTTGCCGGAATCTAAATTATCGCAGAACCCGATCTGACTGGTACATCTCCATGGTCGCATAGGTGATCAATGGGACTTTCGCGTGCCAACAGTTTGGATTTTGAAAGAACTCCTCCGAAATTACTGCCCGAATTGCCGGATCCTCATACGGTGTCCATTGAAACTATATTAACATTACAAAAATATTAGCTATATACATAATACTAAACACTAAATACAAAATACTAAATTATAAATACGAAATTCGAAGCATACTTGTGATTCTGACCATTGGTCCAATAGAAGCCGTATATCTTCAAGCAAGGTAGGTATTCCAGCATGACTCTCCGAATGGTTCCACCTAATTAAATAAATTTTTAGCATACAATTATACTATAAATCTACATAATAATTGTAAAATATAACATTAAATTTACCTCGTTATCAGTGGGAATGAATATGGTTGGTCGAGTCGAGGACGTAAAAATAGAAATCGAAACCATGCCCATGACTGCAGTAGTGATAGGCAACCTCCGATTTTTGCTTTACTCGTGGCGTCATACGCACATCTCCGATACAACCTTGATAGCACGGTAGACCCCCAACTCAATTCACCGGCTGCTCTAAAATTAATAAGTTTCAGTAGCCATCTCAAGTGTATGAGGTTTCTAGAAAGGTCCGGCATCAGATAGCCTCAAATTATCTAAAGAATATATGCCCGAGCATGCCGTATTCGCTCTATTTCGGTCCAATCCTCATTCGGCTCCAAGAATGTGTCTCGCAACCAGGCCATCTCGATCCGACCTCCATGAATTTTATCCGGAATGACACCCAGAAGCTCGTAGCATACGACCATCCAATCACCAGAAGTTGCGAACCCGGTGACTACCGACCCGTCCATCGGCAATCCCAATTGTAACTGCACATCTTCCAGAGTGATGGTACACTCTCCGCATGGAATATGGAAAGTGTGCGTCTCGGGCCTCCACCTTTCTATCAACGCATTGATCAAAGGCGGCTCCAACTTGAGCCCCCGGCCTATTGTAGTCACGTGCCAAAAACCCGCTTCCCGCGGTAATTCTCGATCAACGGCGATGGGGGACCATGCATGTTGCGAATATAACATTCCAACACCGATCTACGATTGTTTAAAATTATAAAATAAAATTAATTAAAATTGCATAATTGTAAAAAATATTAAATAATATTGAAAATTTAAAATTAAAACTTACCATTTTCATTTTCTCGATGGAGATGTGCTTGTTATCTAGACGAAGTAATTCCCCGGTCATTGTAATACGATCGAAAATTTTAAAATTTTCCAAAAAAATATATATTAAAAAAATTAAAAAGGGCTTTTTTGTAAATAGTAAAGGACTATTTTGAAATTTGAAAGTAAATTTCAAGGACTTTGAGAGAAAATTGAGAGAAGGATTAAAGTGTGAAAAAAAAAAAGATGTGGGGTTTTTATAGGAAGAAATTTTGACCGTTGGGCCTTTTGACTGTTGACCCAACGGTTAAAAAAAATTTGACCGTTGGCCAGCAAAGCGCGCCCTTGGCATTTTCCTTCAAAACGTACTGACGTGGACGTGTTTTGAGGAAAAACGACCCTTTCCGTAAATTTTTAGAAAACGGCCCAATTCCGTAATTTTTTATTTTTTTTGTATATTCTGGATATTTACCCTAGATTTTGAGTCTATATTTTTCTCAAGACCCAACCTAAATATTATGTTGTAAAATAATATTATATTAATTATATATATTAAATAATAATTATATATTTATATTTATATTAAATTGTTAATCTAATAATGATTAAATTTATTGTACAAAATCTAAAAAAATATAATTTATATTTAGTACGATAAAATATTTATTATATTTATTTTAGTTTTTAATATAATAAAACATTTAATATAAATACTTTTAAAAAATTATTTTAACCTTCATTTAGGTAATGAATTAATATTTCTTTTTCATTTAAATTCCATTTTGTTAAATCTTTATTTTGAGTCAGATTGTGTTAATTGACTCTATTTTATCATTGTCCTGATACTAATTTAAATTATCTATTTTAAAATAAATCGTATTGATATAGACTCTTTAACCAATTTTCTTATTCATTCATTCAGAATGTCAAATGATTTTTATCTTTTGACTAGTATATTATATTTTAGAAAAATTAAATATGAATAGATTAAGTCAGACCGAAGTTTTTTTTTTTTGTAAATCAGAGCGAATTTAAAAAAAAAAGTAAATCTATTTTTTAAGTTAGACCTGGACTTAAAAAAAAAATCTAAATACTTTATATAAACCACACCCCCCCAACCCAACCCATCAGCGGCTAGATAGACTGCGCCCCTTTTATCCCTTTGTTTTATTTTCTTAGTTTCAGTTTATCTGGATTAAGAATGCTTTTAATTGTTTTATTCGGGCGTATCGGATGCAACCCATGCTTCATATTTCTGCTGTTAATTTGCGAAGAATTATGTCCAGCTAAATGCTAATGGTTTATCTGCCCTTTGGCTTTTTGGATGGAGAAAAGTCAAATTGAAATCTGACTGATCAGACACTGGTTATCCTCGAGAACTGGGAATTTATCGATGTGCCTCTTTAGTTCTCAATTCTGCTTTTGCCAAATGTGTGTATGTTTTATTTGAAGGGTGAAACATTTTGTGTAAATGTAATACCATCTCTTACTCTTATTATAAATTCAGACCTTAAGACCCACCGCTGCAATATCTGAATAGTTCAGAGCCTTTACTTATCCAGCAAGTGTTGTTGGCTCTTTCCCGATGGAGAAAGGAGTGCCATCTAGCCTTTTTGCTAATGATGGTTCCTTTATGGAGAGGTTTAAACAGCTTCAACAACAGAAGGATGAAAAAAGACAAGGCTGCAGCTTTAGAAAAATCTAAACCCCCCAAATTTGTAAAAGGGTCTTCAGCTTCCAAACCTGCCATTGCCCCTAACAAAATAGCCATGGAATGTAAGCCCAGTGATTCACATAAGACCACCCAAATTTCTTCCGGAGGCAAACTTGCATTCAGCTTGAAGCAGAAACCAAAGCTCGTGGCACCTCCTCTCAAGTTGGCTGCAGATGATGATGAAGAGGAGGACCAAGCTGCAGGGAAGTTTTCAGATGACAGAGACCGCTTAAACGGAAAAAGTTGGGTCTATCAGAAGCCTCTGGACAAGGATAAAATAGTGGATGGTGGTAATTTCTGCTTTTATCTATCTTGTTGTGTTGCTTTTTATGACTTGGTAGTCCTTTGGGAGTTTACATGCTTAGTCTGCATGTCTGATACGACGCCAAGTTTGCAACTAGAATGAGTTCGTGAATATTTGAATTACTAATCTATATTTGTTGTTATGGGACTAGATAATAATTGCTCTTTTCTCTTCTCATTAAGAAACGTTTTATCGGTGTCTGAGTTAAATAGTCCCCTTAATTAACTGCTATGATTTATGAAGTTATCTGGCGGTAAGTCTTCTCTGAACTGAAAGTGGTTGAGGAAGAGAGCAAAATTTCTTGAATATTTCTCATCTCGTGAATGCAGCTTATGCCTTAAGTACCAAACAACATTGGTGGAAAGAGATGTTCAACGAAAGATTTGGAATATGTCGCCTGCCTGCTACAAGAGTAATTTGCATTCTCTTCTTCATTCTCTTGGTATTAATCAGTTTTATAAGTGACGTGCAGCACCACCTTCCCCAACCGATCCTATTGTGAAGAAAGTTGCAGACAAACTAGCAAGTTTTGTTGCAAAAATGGATGGCAGTTTGAACATGTTACACGTCAGAAAAACCCTGGAGAGACACCCTTCAAGTATGTGCATTTTTGCATCATTTTTTGGCTCATTATGCTCTGTGCCTACGTGTATGAATGCATTCTATTTGTTCCTTTCTGCTTCCCTTTTTGGTTCCTGTGTTTTGTGTATTTAATATTGTGGTCTCCAGGTTCCTTTTCGACGAGCTGTTGTGATTACAAATACCATGAATACCGGCTTGCTGAAGAGGACAAAGCTCTTTTACAGAACAAGGAATCGCAAAGTGGTATTATTGTCTTTCTCCTGCCTTGGTCATAAGGTTAGGTGGCAACACTTTGAGGTTGGCTGCTTGGAGATCTAAAAGCATTTTTTTGGGTTCTCTTTGATGTGAAAAGTTTCTTTTGCCTTGTTTGCCTTGTTGCTTCACTTATTCTGTTTCTACACCAGATAAAATAGATTGAGGCATGAAATGACTTAACAGATCTTAACAAATATCAGATTGTTGAATATCTAAAAGGGATATTTTTCATCCTTCTGTACTGACTTGATAAATGCCTTATCTAGTTGGTACTGGCATTTCAGCTTCAAAGTCTACAAGCAGCTCCTGTAGATCAGTTCTGCAGCAATCAAGCTATCGAACGCCTGCCTCTGCTTTGTATGAGAACAATGAGGAGCCTAGATCTTCTGTGACATCAGTAGGAAAATCAAGTAAATAATGCATGAGATACTGCTGTTAGGTTTTTTAAGTGATGCATCATCACCTTAATTTGGGAATGGACAATTTTGTTTGCCTGATGTTATACATACATTCATATCTAAGTTTCAGGTCCATCTGGTGCACCACCAGCCGCAGATCCTATAACAATGATGGAGTTTTACATGAAGAAGGCTGCTTAGGAAGAGAAGATGAGACTGCCTAAGCAGCCTAAAGATGAGATGCTGCCACCTCCTCCTCTTCAAGGTGAATTTTATCCCTGATTGAAGTGTATTCTTTATTTTGCTCCTTAGACACATTGCTTTTATTTTGCTGGCTTAGCAGATGTTCCTATTAAGAAAGGTCATCACATGGGTGATTGTATCCCACCCAAATAGCTTGAAAAGTTCTTGGCTGCCTGCAATGATGCTGCCGCACGAAAGACTATCAGGGAAACTGCAGAGAAGGCAAAGATTCAAGCTGATCATGTTGGGCATAAACTCTTATCAAAATAGGTTGGAAAGATGGTGCTTTTTTTTATCTTTAGTCTCTCTTGTATGCTTGTTCAGCCTGTGTTAACCCACAGTTTTGAATTCTGTTTTAAATAATGGATTATGGTAATTGAGTTATGAACTTATGACAAATTGCCAAAGATGAATGATGTAAATGTTTATGGAAATTATTATTAGCTTAGCAGAGGTGACCTTGACCTTATGCTCTTTCTGCAAATCTGCAATGATTTAGTCCTTGGACTACTGCTGCCAAGAAAAGAGATACCTTTTGTTATGAGGTGCATTCATTTTTCCCTTTGTGCATGGTTTTCAGGGGAGGGATTAGGGAGCTCTAAAAATGGTATTTCAGATCCAATAATGGCTGGTGATGTAAAGATGTGCTCATCATCCAGGAGAGGTGACTCCAGATGATGATATATACGAGCAGTATAAGAAGCGGATGATGCTTGGTTATCGATATATTAGCAGATTCTTTTTTCATTTGAAAAAGTCGGTCTCAATGGGAAAAACGTTTGTTAATTTTACGTAGGAATTTTTTTCTCAATACTAATTCCATCAAATTATATAAATTGTTGAATGTTTGAAACAGACAACAATATCTTAAATTAATTAAGGAATTGAGACAGAATATATGCCTAAACCAACATGCGAGTTCTGGCCATTGGGCTGCGCCACAATTTAAGCTAAAAACAACAGAATTATAGGAACACGCTTTTTCTGTGGCTAAACAGTGGCATATATGTACTAATAATTATTATCCTTTGAAATTTAAATGGCGATCTTTTTTTCTTTTTTTACGGAGTTAAGTCGTAATTAATTAATATAAGGTTAAGATGTGCCACATACTTTTCGAAAATTAGAATTAATTCCTCTATTTTTAAATTTTAAATTTAGGTTTAATTATTAATACTGTTAATAATTTTTTGTTAAATTCAAGTTAAG
Organism: Gossypium rotundifolium; assembly: GCA_025506655.1. NCBI lineage: Eukaryota > Viridiplantae > Streptophyta > Magnoliopsida > Malvales > Malvaceae > Gossypium > Gossypium rotundifolium. Next base: position 37,312,240 of record CP106729.1, on the reverse strand, counting down.
TGAGATTTCACAATAACAAATTTTAAAAAATATAAGAGTGTTAATAGTTGAATTTAAATTTTAAAATTTAAAAATAAAAAAAATTAAAAAATAAAAATAGGGAATAAGTTCTTAATTTTGAAAAGTATAAGGATTTATGAAATATTTTAACCTTATAATTACTAAAAATAAATAAACAAATTATTAACAATAAATATGCAATTCCTTTTAGTTATCAAACAAAAAATTTACGATAAATATAGCTTACCTTTTAAGTTACATCATAGGTAATCCATACATAATTATTTACCTAATTTATTTAAACAAATTATTATTTAAAATGTAATTACCTTTGTATTATTTTATGTTTCACCCAAAGGTCCCAAACTATTACCCAAATTTTAAATTGGTCTATAAATTTCAAAACAAAATGCTCTATTTTATCAATTAAGTTTTTCATTAGACTATTTGTCAATTCAAGTATTAAATGTTGGTTTAGATTTGGCATGAAGTATAACATGCAAATCAAATTATAAACATGTATATACCAACCGTATAAATAATTTAAATTTAACATATTAAAAAAAGAAGAGAAAATAATAAAAAAAAGTTGATATTACACCATCAAATTCAAGCTCTCCATGTCGTAAATTTAAGCAGGCAATTAACGTCGGTTGTAAGAGGATTCAATTAGAATGTTATATAAGTTTGGGGGAGGATGTATAATAAAATTAACCCTTTGTTGGCAGATAGTGAGAATCCATCGAGTATTATTATTTTTTCGTTCAGCCCGGTCGCTACAATGTCGATTGTCCAAAGCTCTTGTGTTTTGCCTTGACTTTCCAAGAAAGTGGAATCCCCAAACTCTTTTTTGTCTCTGCTGTTTGTTGGTAATAAGAGTCGTCCGTGAAGACTTGTTGTTGGAACTTAGGGACAGGGTCAGTTCGCAAATCCAGGTGCTGGTAGATCGAGAAACTCTTTTTTGAGCTTTGCTGCCAACTGAAATAGAAGAAATGTCTAGTTTGCAAAGGGGTTTCGATCAAAAGATAGATTATGTGTTCAAAGTGGTGCTGATAGGAGACTCTGCTGTGGGGAAATCGCAGCTCTTATCCCGCTTCACAAGAAACGAATTCAATATCGATTCCAAGGCCACCATCGGCGTCGAATTCCAAACTAAAACTTTGCTTATCGATCATAAATCCGTCAAGGCGCAGATTTGGGATACTGCTGGTCAAGAAAGGTATATATACTTTATACATACAAACCCTTTTCCTATTACTCACTTTTACTGCTATTTGTTTATGGGAATTGGGACGATGCCCTTTATCAACCATTGAACATGTCTATGTTGCTAAAAAGCTTGAGACTTTAGATTAGAGGATTGGTTTCTCTTTGATTTCTGACTGTATTTGGTCAGTCGTAATTGAACTTGATAATAAGTGAAACTATGTGTATATATATATACATATATATATATGTACGGTATGTATGATATGTTGATAATGGTGGTTGATGGAACACAGGTACCGGGCGGTAACGAGTGCATACTACAGAGGAGCAGTGGGGGCAATGCTGGTGTATGACATAACTAAGCGTCAGTCATTTGATCATGTTGCCAAGTGGTTAGAGGAATTGCGTGGACATGCTGATAAAAACATTGTGATTATGCTTGTGGGAAACAAGTCTGACCTTGCCTCCCTTAGAGCTGTTCCCATAGAGGATGCTAAGGAATTCGCCCAAAGGGAAAGCCTCTTCTTCATGGAGACTTCAGCCCTTGAGGCCACTAATGTCGAATCGGCTTTCCTTACTGTTGTAACAGAGATTTACCGAGTCATCAGCAAGAAAAACCTGGTAGCCAATGATGAACAAGAAGAATCCGGGGGTAATGCATCACTTCTCAAGGGAACCACCATTGTTGTCCCTGGTCCCCAACCACAATCTGGTTCTGGAGGAAAGAGTTTCAGTTGCTGTGCGTCATCATCATAGCCATAGGGGGAACTGAATGATACTGCTGAACCCTTTTCTATGTGTTGTCTCTTCTTTCTAGCAGGTCTTTTTAATCTTACTTTTATAAAATCACCCCTTCCTTGTGTGCCTGATCATGTGTAGAGTTTGTACTGCAACACCCCTTCCCCTAGTTGATTGATATATATATATACACACTCACATAGAGAAAGAGAGAGAGAGTTGTTTTGGTTTTTCTTCAAAAATTAAAAAGATGTAATGTATTGACATTAAGATTTGTCTTGTACTCTCTATCTGACTCGAAATCTTGTGTGGTTCTGATTGTTTGGTTTAGCTGTCATTGTTGCCAAACGGCTAATTTATTACACTTATACAAAGCATTCTTATTTCGGATGTTCTGGTGTAATGGAAATAATTGAAGTCTATTATCTAGTCTAGTCCAAGTCTAAGATTTTGTTATTTGTTTACGGCAGAGGGCTGAGGAGACATTTCAACTTTTCTGCTTCAATAAATTAACTGCCATTGGTGAATGGTGATAATTCCATCCATTCCGTCCAAGTCCAACTATACCCAAAAGAAAGTTTCTCTTTTGTCTGAGACTTTCCGGTATAGATAGCCACATTAGATTCGTACTAAATTTAAAGTTGAACCTCTAAAGAAAGCAAAGTTCTTCTATCATTGTTTTTCCATCCACAAGACTCGAATATGAGATAAACAGCGAAGTTTATGAATACTACAAGAATAGCACTCTCCAATATAAGCAAAAGGGTTCCTAGGTTGTTAGTTGATGGTTTAAATTCATCAATATAAAGTATAGTATCATAGTTTGACAGAGAAAGAACACACATGCATATTTAAAAGAAAAATAGTGGCAATGAACTGTCTATTATAGAAGGAAATATCCTTTAATATGCAACTAACTAAGCAATCTTTTGATATAATATATGAATCTTTTCATTTTTGTGCAATCTACAGATAGTACGAACAGGGAAATGTTCTGATGAGGAGCTCTGCACAATTTTATTCTTAAAGAAGTTAGACATGCATCTACTTCATTGCATCACCTGCGCATGCATCAGAAAAAAGATTTATTACTTTGTTGAAATATGCAAGGAAAAAGAATATCAAGTGCTTGTAAAGAGGGTGAGGGGAATGGAAGAATACATGGTTCGAAGTTGGCAGTACATTTCTGAGGCAGCTGGCGGGCCATGTTCCGATCCACACCAGTTATGGGAGGACCATTAACAAGAACACACAGACACGGTTGTCCCAGAGCTTTGATGGCATTGCAGCAAGTCTCACTTGGTGGAATACGGCTAAAGGGAGCAACTGCTGCTCTGCAGGGTATTAACTGCACCAGTGCTGACAAGAATGTGCTGTGACAAGTGGTGCCCTCGCCTTGTTCCACCATACCTGTAAGGACCAACACAAACACCATAAAAGGCACAGCCTTGGACTTGGTGTTGGAGTTGGACCCAAAAAGAAGCAGCAGCAGCTTCATATTTGATTTTTTGAGCTTATCTTTATCTCCACTCCCTTGGAATATTGGAAATGCTTAGACTTCCCTCTTTCCTCTTTCAAGGACTATATGTTTCACACGCACTTCAACTGCAGGTGTCTATATATCTATATATACATACATGAATAACAGTCATTCCATGTCATGTCATGCCATTAGGTACCTCTATCCTAACCACATATCACACAGTTCATGCCATCATCTCGCTTAAACTTCTTGCAGTGATGAAACCGAAACAGTTAGTAAACCAAACTGTCAGGACCATTTTTTTGCCTAAACTTGTGAAAAAAAGAGTTCAGCTCTGAAGCATGGCTTTCATGTCAATCACAGCAGTGAATTTTGGTGCGTCAAAAATGTTTGCAAGTGCCAGCCACTGGATATAAAGTTACTTGGTCTCTTTGAGTTGTTTCTGAATTCTAGTGCTATACGCTCTTGAAAATAATTCAATCTAATGGTATGAAGTACGAATTGATGGGACTGCCAAATCAATGGCCTGACTAGATCTACCATCTGGTTCTTCAAATTTTACCTCTACTTTTATTTAATTAATATTAAAGATAAATTTCAGAATAATTTTAAAAAATTATAATTATTTAATTTTTATTAATTATAAAAATAAAATTATTAGCTCCTATTGCACGAGTTGATTGTATGTATCAATTAAATACATTTAATTATTTCTTAAATTCCTTCATAAATTTTATAATATCTTGTTCGTTATAAAATTAAAACATAATAATATATAAAGTTTAATTTTATAAATATGATAATTTATATTACATTGAATTTAAATAAACAATATTTGGAATTATTTTAAAATATAAATATTATAAAAATAGATGGCATGAAATTTTTTATATATACTTTCTAACTTAATTTTAATTATTAATTAGTGAATGTAGATTTTAATTAATTTTAAATATTATGACATCTCAATAATTTATTGTAACATTATTTATATTTTAAATATCTATTTCAATTTTAATAGTGTATTTAATTCATAAAAATAGTGATAAACTTAAAAAAATATATCAAATAGTTTTAAAATTTATATCGACTTATTATGTAAAATTATAAGTTGAATTATTGAATATAAATAAATTGCAAGAACTTATTATAAAAATATAACTTATAAAACACCATTAAAAATTATAAAAAAGGGCGCAGATATTTACTTTCTTTCCTTATCACATGTTAAACTAGGATAATGTGAACACATAAAAATCTTATAATATAGAATATTTAAATTTATTTTAAAATATAAATATTATTGCAACATATATGATCTGAAATTAGATATGGATTTTATATTAAATAGCAAGTTATGGTATATCATTTAAAATATTTTTTTTGTCATGACCCACAAATTTATCATTTAAAAATAAAAGAAAAATAAATTTTAATGGAGTCTAAATACTTAAACAATCAACAAGTAAAGGGATAAACAAAGTATTTTAAGTACATTAATTAAAAATAAACAAAACAAGTTTCATATAGATAAGTATAAACCCATTTGCAAAGTGATATGTTGATCTAACCTTTTAAATATATAATTTTAAGTTAATAATTAGTTTAATTGATATAATTAAACTTAAATCTAGTTATTTAAATTTTCAAGGTAATATTTAAATATTTTATTAGTTAATTAAACTAATTATTAACTCATAAAATATATATCAATTTATATAATAAATCATTTGGTAATTATAAATGTGTACAATTAACTACTATTAATAATATAAATAAAAATGTTTAAAGGGTATAGAAATAAGGATTAAAAAGAAATTCTTAAAAGCTTAAATTACGACTTAGCTCTTGTATATTTAGGGATTAAATCTTTTAAAATAGTTAAATAAAGATTAAACTTTTTCTAATATGCTTAAATAAGGGCTTTTCAAATATTGTACATCATGTTTCAAATTATATTTTTATTTTAAGTCATATCTAACTCAATGACATATGCTTTATTATTAACACATCAATATTCACCTAATTTTGTACTACACACTAGAGTGAAGTGCATTAAAAATTCATTTATTTAAACACGTTTGAAAATGTTTGGCCCTTATGTGAGCAACCTTAAGGTTTGACTCAATTTAAGCATTGGCATAATGATTTTTTTGCCTTTCAGTTTTACAAAAAAATCACTTTAACCACTCATTTAATTTTTTACTTCTTTTAGTTATTGAACTCGTAATTTTTTTGTCAAATCACTTCAAAATGGATGAAAAAATTGACATTTATTAATTTTGTTGGCGTGACATACACGTGGATAATATGTCATCATTTAATTGATTTTTTTAAAATTTTAAAATATTTTATACTTTTATACTTTTTCAATAATTTTAATGATTATTTTTACAGACAAAATTTTTAATTAACTAAATGCTGATGTGTCATCCACCGACAATTCACATGTATACCACAATAATAAAATTAAAAAAGTAAATTTTTCATCCATTTTGAGGTGATTTGATAAAAAATATAAGTTTAAGAACTAAAAAATAAAAATTAAATATAAGACTAAAATAATTTTTTTTTAAATTGAAAGGCTAAAAAGTCATTATAACTTAAGCATTTAGCCCATTAATAATGATTTGTGATGATAGTGAATAAGATTACAAGTATCAAAACTAGCTAAGTTTGTCTCGTAATGGTAAAAGCATGAATCGATAAACATATGTATCAAACTCAAAAATGAAAATAATAACACAAAAAGGCAAGAGCAACACTGTATTCTCTCCAAACTAGAAAAAGTACAGGGAAAAACCAACCAACATCACTTCTGAAATCTGTGCTTGCAACATATAACGATTTCAACATGTATCAAACAAAGGTTACAATTTTCTCAACTCACTACTTTTACAAACTCCATCTTCTCTTTCCGACTTCGTATGATGAAGATCAAATCAGAAAAGACAACTCTTCCAACACCACCCACTTGAGTGACTGAGATTGCTAGTGTTTTTTGCTCTAAAAAGTATGGTATGTACCGTTGACTTTTCATTATCATGTTTTTTTTTATTCTGCCAACCACAAAGCTCTAAATGTATTTATTAGCTTACCACATTTGTCTTCACCAGCTTTGAATATGTCAACTAGCCACTCTTGCCTGGTTTACAGAGCTATCGAGGTTCCAGGTTATTCCCAACAATTCTACATGCATGTTCCATCGTTTCATCGACATCATTGCATCAAGGACTATTAGAGTTAGTTCAACAACAGAATCAGTTATATTGTTGATGATTTTGTTGTTAGATTTGTAAAATAAATCTTAAATAAAATTTTATAAATCAGGATCTATCACGTCAAATCATTAAGAATAAATGAAGAATAAAATTAAATGCGGAAGCGTACCTGAATCCATGAATTCCTTGCAGTTTTAACGGATTTTAGGATTTGATCTTCTAAATTAACACACAAGAAATTTATACTCTCTCTTTACTAATAATGGGATATTAAAAAGATATCTTGTATATAATTTAGGGACCATAACCTAATATTTATAACCTTCTAATCAAATTCTAATTAGCCCATCATTAATTAGAATTTGATTAGAAGAGTATCTACATATTTGACCCATACTTTATTTAATAATTAAAAGCCCAATAAAATTCTAACCAAATCAGATCACTTTTAATTTGGGCTAACCTATCATGATAGTAAATAATAACATGTAATTATCATTATTATATATGTGATGTCCAAATTTTCCAACATTTGTTACTGTTAGCGACAATTTATCATCTCTTTAGATGTGTATAAATTCATTCTTATGTATTAGAAGTAATCAAGCTATATTTTTAGTTTGTTAATGAAAAATCAGAGTTTATTGCTTCAAGGTTTCGTATTTGTTTGTGAGATTCTATCTGTTGGATCGCCGGTACACCCCTTGACGCAGCAGAGAAAATATTCCGACGATCATCAACTATGAATCCATGTACGAGGAATGAATCGGGTTGAAACAAGGGTCGAAAATATACTTTTTCAAAATTGAAAGAATGACGAACAACGTTGTTGTCAGGATCCCTTTGAACGAAGTCGATCCCAAGCCGTAACAATAACGTCTCAGCCTCTACGTAATCCACCCAGTCAAAGAATGAACAACAAAATTCTCTTGAACTTTTCAGAGAATATTTTCAAGAACGACTGCTAGACCTTTTGAATTTGTGTTTTCTTGGTAACCCTAACACACTAAGGATTATTTTTCTTTTATTTTCTTTGATATCACCTATCGTAAAAAGAAGAAGAGAGGATTATTCCTCATTATTAGAGAAACAAATAAAAAGTTAGAAAAGAAATTTTATTCTTTCCAAAAGAATATCAATTTTCATGTCTTTTATATTTTGACCGAAATTAATTATTATAACGGTTTATATTAATAATTTCAATAAACTATATACAATTAATATTTTGTATGAATCAAATTCATATATTATTTTTATCTATGTTCTCTATTTGTGTACAACAAGTTTGTACATATAATGTGTTCAATATTTAATTATCAAATTAAATTAATTAAATACCAAATGTATTTGGATTATGTTCGCTTCAACTGTAGGGTGTGGCCCTCTAGGTTCTTGTAACGTTTGTAGTAATGCTAAAACGTTTCTAATATTACAAGTAATGAGTGACATCTAGCAATGCATCATTGCTACCCAAGTACAAGAAGTCGTGATTCAACACAACCTTTTTGGGATAATCTTTTCATGTATATATATGGTTTTATCCTTAATATCTAGATTGGGCACAAGTCATGGAATAGTCACACTTGTATAGTTCAATCTCATATTTCTTGATATTCTGAGTAGACTACAATAAACAAATAAGTTGATATCTCATATCAACTTATTCCAGCATTGCAACCTCCCAAACCCGACCTAGACATTATGGTCGAATCATGAAGATCAAATTGGTCACCTACACGGCAAAGCTACCTTATCATTCGTTGAAAACCTTAAGTACCCTCTCTTTTAGGGAAAATTGCAGTTTACCTTTGTTAATTTGGGAAAACAACTCATTAATTAATTCAACCAATCTTAAGTCATGTTATTAGTGTCAGCGTGGTTTAGAAATCACATTGCTCACCGTTACTCTACTCAAAACTTTGTTATCTTTGGTTATAGCGGAAAACTCAATTATAATTGTTTAATCATTAAGCCAAGTAACATGCTCTGCCCAATTTCAAGATGTGCTTTTAAATCAATTTAAAGTATGTCAAGTATGCATGCATGAAAACCCCAAAATAGAATAAAAACCCAAACCACAGTCTAAATAACTTTATAGTCCAAGAACCAAATAAATTTAGTTAAAAATCAAGCAAAATAATAATTAAGTCAAAAGTTTGTCGTATGTCCCGCATGCCATATCCGATCCTAATCACGAGCATTACTTGAGGAGGTTGAAACTATGGGGTGAGCTAACTAGCTCAGTGTGAGTCTAAACAATAAGAACATTCAAATATTCATTCAAATATCATTCACCATTAATAACATTGTATGTAACACCCCTAACCCGTCTTCGGATTAAGACTAAATCATAACAAATGATAACCTTTAAAAACAATTAATCAACTTATATAATAACATTCAAACTAATATTTATTCATGGCATAAGCATGGATACGGACCTTAATTCGAGCTTACAAGGACATAAAAATAGGTTGGGAACATCCACGAACTAATTTGAAACAAATTAGGAAATTTTGGAAAAATTGGGAAATAGAGGCCCCACGACCATGTGGGTATTCGAAGTACAGGACACACGGCCGTGTCCCAGCCTGTGTATCCGCCTATGTAGGTATTCAAAATAAGGTCACATGACCGTGTCGCAAGCCGTGTGCTAGACCATGTGTGCATTCGAAGTTTGGTCACATGGCCGTGTCGCCAGACTGTGTAACTCTCTATGATCGTGTGGTTCAACCTGCACTTAAAATTTAAATAACACAAGACCATGTGGGGTGGCCGCGTGTGGCATATGGCCATATGACAGCTCGTGTCCCAGGCCGTGTGCTCCATTTTTAACCCTTAATGCAAGTCAAAACAAGCACTAATTCTTGCACACCAAGACACACCATACATAGCCTATTTCATATGGTTAAAAACACATTCAAACACACCAAATGTGCTAAATCTCACATCTTATGTGCCTAACCAATATGCCCTCAATTAGCACCACAATTTATAGACAAAATCAATTCAAGAACAAGTTACAACTCCACACCTTAAACACATAACATTTACACCAAAAAGACCATTTCATTCTCAAACTACATGACTGCCTCTGGATGTACTAACATCCAGAGTGTAAATACTGCACCTAAAATATAGATTTTAGGTGATGTTCGTAAGTATATAGGTCAAGTTGTAATAGAGTTACAACAAAGTAGGTAAGTACTCCAAGGATTGTACCCAAGGGATTGTAGTTTGGGGAAGATTGTTATTAAACCAATTACGAGAAATAATTACTAATCTACTTGATTCACAAATTAGTAGTGTTTATATGGAAGCAAGATGATAATAATATTAATAAACTAAATAAATTGAATTAAACCTAAATATACTCCTATGTTCATGTATTGGCTTCTCCTATCCCTTCTTTCGACTACGCGAGTTCCTTTAGCCTAAATCCAATTGCTTTACCTAATTAATTATTGATATAGGGTTCTAATCAATCAACTAGTTGATACCATAGCAGGGCCTTCTGATACGTCTACTAGAATAACGAGTCAACAAGAACTACTTATCTTTCGACCTCATAGTCCAGACCAGTTCGAGGTTAAGGTGTTCAAGGATGGGCTATACCAATTTTGGGTTAATTCCCACCTAAATGACTTTTTAGAGTTGTCAAGCTTAGGGTTTAAGTTTTCCTTCTCCTAAATAGCTGATCCGCTAAGAAGTTCTATCTTTCAATCAATTAATAAGATTAGAACAGTTGAAATATGCAAGATATGTATAAAGCATTAATTGATTCTAATCTTTACACAAACATTCAATTAAACAATGTTCAAGAAAGAGATACAAAGAATAGAATAAAGTAAAAGAGATGTTCATGGAATTATTGATGAAAGCATGGCTCCGAAACAATCTCCACTCGCGAGAGTCTCACTTTGAAATAGGACCTTTTAATTACAAGAACATAAAATACCCTAAGTAGAAATTAAGAATGAAATAAAAACCCTAAATATATTTCCTATCTCCTTAAAAATTGTGTGTTTAAACTGATTACAATGACTTTTATATAGGCTAAACTCGGAATATTAAAGTGCCTAAAATATTCTTGAAGTCCTTAGTGTAACACCTCTTACCCGTGTCCAACGCCGTGACAGGATACGAGGCATTACCGGACTTAACTTGCTTGAACATACATTATTGGGCTATAAAATTTCTTTTCAAACATAAAAATTTTCATTCATATTCATAACATCTTTATTATGGGCCTACGAGGCCCTAAACATACATACGGAAGGGTTCGAGAATACATTGGAAACTTTTACGCACTTAGAAATTTTTTACCTAAAGGGGCCACACGCCCGTGTGAGCAGGCCTTGTGGTCACACACGCTCGTGTGGAATTTATTTTTCATTTCGAACCTACAGGGGTTTTCACATGGCCGGACACACGTCCGTGTCCATCACACGGCCTAGACACGCTCGTGTCCTCACCCGTGTGTGAAAACCTTAGCATTCTATTTATGACGTCAACAAACTCTTAAAGGCACACGGCCTAGGCACACGCCCGTGTGTTGGCTCGTGTGACGAATCAAATTCTCGTAAATTTGATGCAGGGGACACACGGCCTATCAACACAAACATGAGGGTTGACCGTGTGTCACACACAGCCTAGACACACGCCGGTGTGTCTACCCGTGTGGACAATTGGAAGGCTATTTACCAAGCCAATTGTCACCCTGAAACATAAACACACAAATACCAACACAAGCAAGACATGACAAGACAATAATATCCTATAAAGAACCACTAATCATCGTTCAAACACGTCATATTTTACCTCATCATTTGCATAAACTTTCCCTTCATAAAACTTATCATCATTAAAATATGAACTTGACATATATTGGCCAATTCCATATGAGCATATATAAAATGAGTGTATAACATTAGTAGCCAACACTTTGGCTCTCAATTATGATATAGTACAAAATGACCTAGTTCCTATACATGCCATACCCAAAATAAATCAACTTTACTATACCAAAATAATGATTGATATTATGGTTCGAGCTCCGACGTTCTACGATCCCTTAGCTAACTTGGCGATACTACAAGGAAAAGGGAAAAGAAAGGGGTAAGCACATAGCTTAGCAAGTCTGCATGAATTAATATAGCAACATAAATACTCATAGTAAAATCCATTCATCATGGAACAATAGCAACACAAGTTCTCAAGTTCTTTGACATACTAATTCTTACCCATCATATATCACATTACGGATTTCATAACTCGTATTTTACTCATGGTACCTTATCACTTTAGCACATAATTTAGCACTTATGCTACCTTGATCATAGAATTAAATCATTAACATCCTTAACTTAATTAGAACTCTTTTTCATCCTTACATAATATTTAGCTCATTGTCATCTTTACATACTTATCTCTTTTTCCCATTGAACTACTCGGAATATCGGAGGATACTCAATCTCATCATACATGTATCACGATGCCAATGCCATATCCCAGATATGGTCTTACACGGGATCTCTTAGCTCGATGTCGATGCCATGTCCCAGACATGGTCTTAGACGAGATCGTATCTGGATGTCGATGCCATGTCCCAGACATGGTCTTACACGAGATCTTCCTTTGGTGCCGAAGCCATGTCCTAGACATGGTCTTACACGGAACCTTCCTTATTTGATGCCGATGCCATGTCCCAGACATGGTCTTATATGGGATCTACATTTGGTGTCGATGCCATGTCCCAGACATGGTCTTATACGGGACCGTCCTTATCTTATGTCATGACATAGGTATCCTCGTTATTCTGAATCTTCAACCGGGACTTCAATTTGTCATATTCTCTTCACTTTCTCATCGAGGTATCGTTAATCAATTTCATGGAAAAAATAATATGCATTTCTCATAATAAAAAAAATTTAAATACGATAACACATGTAGCCTTAATTTCACACAAACTTACCTCGGCACTCAAAATGCGTGTAGATGTTCGATTTAGTCTAACACTTTGTTCTTGCCTCCATTTCGGTCCGGGCTTCGTGTTTCTTGATCTATAATAAAAAAATTTCACTTGTTTAATACTCACATTAACTAAGTTGACTCATGAATCACACTTTAGCAAAATTACAATTTTGCCCTTAATTTTCATATAATTATAATTTTGCCCCTAGGCTCGTAAAATGATTTTCATTCAACTTTCTTGTATTTTAAGCCTAGCCGAATCATTTTATTAACTATAATAGCCTCTAATTTCCACTATTTCACCTATGTATGACCATTTTTATAAGTTTTACAATTTGGTCCTTTTATGCATTTTTCATGAAAATCACTTAGAAAAAGATGTTTATTCTATATCAAACTTTCATATTCTTCCATAAAACATCAAAATACATGCATGTCATACATGGGTAAATTTTTGAACATAAGCCCTAGCTTAAAATATAGCTAGAAATAGCTAAATCAAGCTACGAGGATCTCAAAAATACGAAGAACATTAAAAACGGGGCTAGGGTGCACTTACTATCAAGCTTGGAAGTTGAAGAAACCCTAGCTATGACTCCTTAGTGATATTCGGCCATGGGAGAAGAAGAAGAACACACTTTTGACTTCTTTTTCCCTTTTTAATTCATTAATTAACTAAATGAAAAAAAATGCCCTTAAGGCCCTTTATTGAGATTTTTCCTTCCCATGTTCATTTTTGTCCATCTTAACATATAATGGTTTAATTGCTAAATAAGGACTTCTAATAATTTTTATGATGCTATTTCATACTTAAATCTTCTAGAATCTCATATTTTCTAATCTTTAAAATTTAGTCCTAATGGATAATTTAATCACTAATTAATAAAATTTCTTCATGAGATTTTCACACAATCATGCAAAAGCATCATAAGCCTCGTAAAAATCATAAAACACATATTTCTACTTCAGATTTGTGGTCTCACACAACTATTCCGACTAGGCCCTAAATTGGGCTGTTACAATTCTCCCCCTTAGGAATTTTCATCCCCGAAAATCTTACCAGCAAAAAGGTTTGGGTAATGGTTTTTAATAGCCTTCTCGGGCTCCCATTAGCCTCTTCTACCATGTCTTTTCCATAATACTTTCACAAGAGCTATACTTTTATTCTTTAACTGTTTGACTTCCCGTGCTAAGATCTTAATCGGTTCTTCGCCATATGTCATGTCGGGTTAAATTTTAACCTCTGTCGGTGTAATCACATGCGAAGGATCTGATCGGTAGCGTCGCAACATAGACACGTGAAACCCATCATGAATATTTTCTAACTCAGACGGCAAAGCCAATCAATAGGCTACCAGCCCTATCCTCTCGGTGATCTCATATGGTCCGATAAAACGCGAATTCAATTTACATTTTCGGCCGAATCTGAGAACTTTCTTCCATGGTGACACTTTCAAGAATATTTTATCACCGACTTGAAACTTGATCTCTGTTCGTTTCAAATTCGAGTAGGATTTTTGTCTACCAGAAGTAGCTTTTAAACAATCTCGAATCACTCTTACTTTCTCTTCGATTTCTCTAACCAAATCGACCTCGTGAATCTGATTTTCCCTGAGTTCAGTCCAATATAAAGGCGTTCAGCACTTACGCCCATACAAAGCCTCGTAAGGAGCCATTTTTAAACTCGACTGAAAACTGTTATTTTATGCAAACTCTACTAACGGTAGGTACTTTTCCCAGCTACCCTGAAACTCAAGAACACAACACTGGAGCATATCCTCAAGTATCTATATTAATCTCTTCGACTCCGTCGGTTTGTGGGTGAAAAGTTATACTAAAACTCAACTTGGTGCCCAGGGCCTCTTGTAACTTTTTTCAAAATCGAGATGTGAATCTCGGATCTCTATCCGATATAATCGATAAAGGCACTCCATGTAGCCTCACAATCTCAGAAACATACAAGTCTGCCAACTTATCAAGCGAATAATCAACACGTACCTGTATGAAATGAGTCGACTTCGTAAGTCTATCTACCACAACTCATACTACATCTTTCTTGCTCGGTGTCAACGGCAAACCCTTTACAAAGTCCATAGTAATATGGTCCCATTTCCACTCGGGAACCATAATAGGTTGAAGTAAACCCTAAGGTACTTGGTGTTCGGCTTTCACTTGTTGAATCAAGCATCTTGATACAAAGTCAGAAATATCTTTCTTCATACTTGGCCACCAATACCATCTATTCAAGTCGTTATATATCTTGGTGCTACCCAGATGCATAGATAGGTATCCACTATGTGCCTCGTGCAAAAATTTTCGAATGAGCTCATCATTTCTCGGTACACAGACTTTATCTCTGAACATCAAACATCGATTAGGATTAATCCGAAAGTCAGACTCAACACCCGACTCGTACTGAACTCTTTTGGCTCGCAAGTCACTGTCATCTTTTTTAGCCTCATAAATGTCTTGAAGGAACATCGGTCTAGCCCTCAACTCAGCTAGAATGGAACCATCGTCTGGAAAATTCACCCTTGTATTCATAGCCCTCAATGCAAACAAAGATTTCCTACTCAAAACATCGGCGACTACATTCGCCTTTCCCGGGTGGTAATCAATGACTAGCTCCTAATCCTTTATTAGTTCTAACCATCTTCGTTGCCTCAAATTCAATTCCTTTTGAGTCATCAAGTACTTTAGGCTCTTATGATTGGTGAATATCCGACATTTCTCACCATACAAATGATGTCTCCATATCTTTAATGTTAACACAATGGCAGCTAACTCTAAATCATGTGTCAGGCAATTCTTCTCGTGTGGCTTTAATTGTCTAGAGGCATATGCTATTACCTTTTGTTCTTGCATAAGCACATAGCCCAAACCATACAAGGAAGCATCACTGTAGATCACAAATTCTTTTCCCGGCTCAGGTTGCACTAGAATTGGAGCCTCTGTCAACAATGCTTTTAATTTCTCGAAACTCTGCTAGCACTTTTCTGTCCACTCAAACTTTACATCTTTTTGTAATAACCTCGTCATCGGAGTAGCTATCATAGAAAATCCCTTGATGAATTGTCGGTAATAGCCAGTTAGGCCCAGAAAACTTCTAACCTCAGATACATTCTTGGGCGGTTTCCAATCAACAATAGCTGAAATCTTACTTGGGTCGACTTGGATTCCATCTCCTGAGACGATGTGCCCCAACAATCCAACCTCTTTGAGCCAAAACTCACTTTTGCTAAACTTGTCATACAACTGATTATCTTGCAAAATTGGTAAAACCGTCCTCAAGTGCTCGGTATATTCATTCTCTTCACGAGAATAAATCAGTATATCATCAATAAAAACCACAAAAAACTTATCCAAGTATGACCGAAATATACGGTTCATTAAATCCATAAACACCGCAGGGACATTTGTTAAGATAAAAGGCATGACTAAAAATTTATAGTGCCCATACCTTGTTTGAAATATAGTTTTCGGCACATCTGAGTCTTTTACTCTCAACTGGTAGTATCCCAAACTCAGTTTTATCTTGGAAAACACAGTGGCTGCTTTCAATTGGTCGAACAGATCAGCAATCCTTGGCAATGGATACTTGTTCTTCACGGTTACCTTATTAAATTGCCGATAATCTATGCATAGTTTCATGGAACCATCTTTCTTTTTCACAAATAGCACTGGAGCACTCCACGGGTAATAACTCGGTCGTACAAAAACTTTGTCCGTCATCTCTTGCAACTGTGTCTTCAATTCCTTCAACTCAGTTGGAGCCATTCTGTATGGAGCAATCGATATCGGTACTGTACCAGGAGCTAACTTTATACCAAATTCAACCTCTCTAACCGGAGGCAACCCTGGCAATTCTTTGGGGAAAACATCTGGATATTCACATACTATCGGTATTGATTCAATTCTTAACTCGATTTCTTTGGCATTCATCACAAAAGCAAGATATGCCTCATACCCCTTTCTTACATACCTCTAAGCAGACATGTTTGAGATCACTACAGGCGATCTGTCTTGTTCATCTGATTCAACACGAAGAGTGTCCCCATTTTCACATCTCAATTTAATGTATTTTTTTCCACAATTTACTGTCACATCATGAGTGGTTAACTAGTCTATACAAAGAATTATATCGAATTCATCAAATGGCAATAGCATGAGACTTGCCTTAAAATAATGACCTCTAATCATCAATGGGCAATCTTTGCATACCTTATCAACTAATACACATTTGCCTAAGGGATTGGACACTTTAATCATGAACTCTGTAGATTCAACAGGCATGCTCATACTAGATACTAATTTCATGCAAATAAATGAATGGGTAGACCCCAGATCAATTAAAGCAGCAACATTAGTGTCATTGTAACATCCCAAAATTGGGCCTAGTAGGATTGAGCCCATTGGGCCTTGAGAACGGAAGCATTTAAAATTTTTGGAGAGTAAGATAATGGCTTTATTTCAAGTTGAACTTATTGGGAGGGTGATTTTGGAAAGTTACAGGGTTTCTAGGAAGTTCCGAGTTTAAGTTGGGCCTTAGAAAAAAATTATGTTTAAGCCTACCAAGGAGAGATAGTAAGTGGCATCAAGGCTTATAGAAATAGGAGAGCAATTTGCTTGCATAAATGAGCATATGGTAAAGAGGATGTGGTGTCACATGAAAGGCTTTAAGGGAAGAGGTTCGAATCCTTCTTGGTGCAAAAATTTGACTATTTTTTTTTTTGTATTCCTTCCCTAAGTGTCGGCCATGGGTGTATTTTTGGTAAGGTGGACTTTTTAATTTTGGCAAGGTGGCTAAGGAAATATGGTAAGGAAAAATAGATGGAAAGGAGTAAAAAAAAAGGGAAGGAATAGGGAAAATGTTGGCATTTTTCGTGGGGGATGTTTTGGAAAGGTTTTATTTGGTCTATGTTCATCTTTTGGTAAAGATGATAATGGTTTGAAAAAGGGAGAGGGTAGCCAAATTTTGATGGGAGCATTTTGATAGTTTTGGTGCTTGTTAGGTCTAATTCCTTTGGGCATCCTTTGTGTTCATTCTTCCAACTTCTCCTCCCATTACTGCAACTTTAAGACAATAGTGGACATTTTCTTTTTTCTTTCTTGTCTTGCCGAAAACACCTAGCCTTTGTGATCAATTATTTTCACTCATCTTCTTGAAAACCAAACACCGATCCTTCTTTGTCAGATTGCTACTAGTGCTAAACCGTGTTCTTCATTTCGGTTCATCCCTATTATTAAGGTAAAGGTTCTTTCTTCTTATTCATGTTGTTTTTTCTTTCTTCTCTTAACTTGGCTAAGCCGAAACTCTCATCCCTTGGCTAAGCCGAACCTAGCCACTTATTGTTATTTTAAACTCCTCTTATTCTCTTTTGATGAAAGCCGAATCAAGTCATCATTTGCTGCTACTTATCTTTCTCTTAGCCTTGGTTTTGAAAGTTGATTGGGACTCATTGCAATAGCCAAGGTGCAAGGCCGGATTTTAGAATCTAGTAGGGAAGGATCGTGATTGTGGTAAGTGACTCTTGTGAGTGAGTACTTTTGGGCTTTTGGAAACTTTAAGAAATCAAGGCTAACTTTTGATCGATTTTATTTTTAGGGGGCAACGAAGAGTGGTTCTTTAGGGAATCCTAATCAAGGTGTGTAATTCCATACCCTTCCGAATACATGTTTAAAATGGTGTGTAATCTCACATCTTTCTGAATATTTACATGAATTTTTTTGTGATTTGTTCGAAAGATCGAAAAATAAACAATTATGATCATCAATACTGAAATTATTTGCCATGTCATTATGAACCATTTCTCTTTTCTTCATCAACTTAGCATCTTCTAACTGTGCTGATCTGATCTGATCGAACATTACTGGTTTAACTCTTAATTCAGCCAATAGACTTCCATAATCACTGATACTGAGTTGTGCAAACATTGCTCATAATTCAATCGTTGCTTTTCAACTTAATGCATTAGCAACAACATTTGTTTTTCCCGAATGATAATCAATAACACAATCATAATCCTTTAGAATCTCTATCCACCGACGTTGTCTCAAATTTTCCTTTTGAGATAAAAGATACTTGAGACTTTTATGATCAGTATAAATATAGCATTTCTCACCGTACAAATAATGTCTCCAAATCTTTAGTGCAAAAATCACAATAGCTAATTCCAGGTCGTGTGTCTGATAATTACGTTCATGTGGTTTCAACTATCGAGATGCATAAGCTATTACTTTTCCATCTTACATCAAAACACATTCGAGACCATTTAAAGAGGCATCACTATACACAATAAAATCTTTTCCCAATTCTGGTAAAGTTAAAATTGGTGCTTCAGTCAACATTTGTTTCAGCCTTTCAAAACTTTCTTGGCACTGATCATTCCAAGCAAATGGCACATTCTTTTGCAACAGTTTCGTCATCGGCAAAGCAATCTTCAAAAATTCATTTACAAATCCTCGATAATAACCAACTAATCCTAGAAAACTACATACATCGATATATTTCTCGGTGTTTTCCACTGAACAATAGCTTCAATCTTCTTTGGATCAACTCTGATTCCATCTGCCGATACCACATGTCCCAGAAATACAACTTCCGATAACCAGAATTCACATTTGCTAAGCTTTCCATACATTTGTTTTTCTCGTAGTATTTGCAAAACAATTCAAAGATGCTGTTAATGTTCGATTTCAAACTTTGAATAAACCAAGATATCATCAATGAAAACCACTACAAATTGATCCAGGTATGGTTGAAAAATACGATTCATAAGATCTATAAAAGCAGCTGGGGCATTAGTTCATCCGACAGGCATAACTAAAATTTTATAATTTTCATACCGTGTTTGAAATGCTATCTTTGGTACATCATTTTCTTTTACCTTTAGCTGGTAATAGCCCGATCTTAGATCAATCTTTGAAAACATATAAGCTCTTTTCAACTGATCAAATAGATAATCAATACGATGTAACTGATATTTATTCTTAATTGTCACCTTATTCAGTTGCCGATAATGAATACACAGTCGTATTGAACCATCTTTCTTTTTAACAAACAATACTGGGGCTCCCCAAGATGAAGTACTCGGATGAATAAATCCTCGATCCAACAAGTCTTGCAACTGCGCTTTCAATTCTTTTAACTCCTTAGGCAACATACATTATGGAGTTATTAATATCGGAGCTGAACCAGGGTACACTTCAATTCCAAATTCAACATTTCTATCAAGTGGTAATCTAGGTAACTCTTCAAGAAATACATCAGGAAATTCACATATAGTCCGATTTTACTGCACTAACTTTCAACAGAGTTTAAATTAATAACATATGCCAGAAAAGTTGTACAACCCAAAGAAGAAGTTTATCTACTTGAATTGTTGAAATAATATGAGCCGACTCGCTGGTTCGAATACTATTAACTTCAATCTTATCTTTATTTTCACTCTGAATAGTAAACTTCTTTTTACAACAATCTAAATCACCCCATGTTCAAATATCCAATCCATTCCCAGAATTATATCAAAATCACCAAATGGCATTATTAACAACAGGAAAAATTATATTTTGTATCATTAAAGGACACATCCTACACACCTGATCCACTAGCACAGTTTGCCCCAACGGACTAAACACTGCTATTGATACTTTAGACAACTCAGATTTTAAATTTCCCAACTCAACCAATTTTGTATTAGCATATGAATGTAAAGATCACGGATCAATTAAAACATAAATAGGTTCTGATTGCAATAAAAATATACATGTCACCACATCATGAGCATCACCCTCTTCACTAGTCCTTACAGCATATGATCGGTCTAGTGCTCTAGCTTCTGATTGCTGTGTGGCAATATCACTTCCTCTTCTAGCTCTTCCTTTGATAACCGAACCACTTCGGCCCAATCTTTGGCCTCTAGAAGTAGATTTAGATCTCTAAGATGTAACTAGTGCATTATTTTTATTTTTCGAGTAATCTTTAACAAAATGCTTGGTAGACCCACAACGAAAGTAACCTTGTGTCAGTCTCCAACATTCACTTCGATGTTTATTCCTGCATTGTTAACATTTTGAAATTCCAGTATTACGTGATGGACCTTGTACACTACCAATGGAAACTGTCATCTGTCTTCCCCAACTTTTATCTCATCTATCAGATTTGAAACTTGGTCTCCAACTGCTATGGAATTCTTTTGATCTTTTTGGTGGTGAGTTTGAACTAGTAGCTCTAGGACGTTTCCCAAATGAATGAGTAATTTCATGCTTTTTATCTAACTCCAATACCTGTTCAATCATCTTTGCTCTTTCAACAAGATCTGCAAATTCCGTAATTCTGAAAGGTACCAGTTGCACTATTAATTTATTACATAGACCCTGTAAAAATCTCTTGCAACTATTAGTTTTAGTTGGCACATACTCAACAACATATCTACTAAGTCATGAAAACTCTCTTCCATATTCTATTACTAACATTTCACCTCGCTTTAACAAAAAAAATCTTGCTTTTTATCTTCAATGTACAGCTCACCAATATACTTTTTCTAAAATTCCCTCTAAAAGAAATCCCAATTTACCTGTTCTTCTGGTACATGTCGAGTCACTGATTCCCACTAGACATACACTTCTTCTTTTAATAATGAGACAACACATATTAAACTTTCTCGGGGAGTACACTCAAGTTGTTTCAGAATTCTTTTTGTAGACTTAATCCAATTCTCAGCTGTAGATGGATCGACTCCCTTTAAACCCAGAAATTCAGTGGCATCGTACTTACGCAGTTCTTTAATCAGAGCTCATCGAGTAGTAGGAGTAGATGTTATTACAGTTGCAGTTTGAGCTACTCATTGTAGAGAATCAGTAATAATTCTGAGTAATTCTAAATATTCTCTCTCTTTAGGATTACCCCTTTCAACATTAGGTGGTTGATTACCTACAGGGTTTACACTAGGTGTTACAGACTCTGATTCATTTACATCACACGATTCATCATCTCCTGTATACATTTCTTGATCAGTATCTTCAACATATTCATCAGACATCTTTATCTATAAATAGAAACAAACAAATATATCAGCATCCAAATCCCAACCCAATTTGACTCAATTATGTCATGTACCTCTAGACTCAATTTCGAGCCCAATTTAGTCCTAGAATTGGCTAAACTTGAATAGCTCTGATATCACTAAATGTAACACCCCCAAACCCTTATTTGTCGTCGGAACAGGGTTACAGAGTATTACCAGTCATTTCAGTTCAAATATAAACATTATGCAATTAAATAACATACATTTCATAAATTAATCAATCTAATAACCTAACCTATTTATTTATATAAATACTTTAACCATAATATCCAAATTAATTTAAAAACCACCATTTGAACCAAATATAAGATTATACTAATTTCAACGAAAATATATCATTTAATAGATATAACCCAAAACATATTTATATAAGTACCAATATTAGCTTATACTTCATTTACAAACATTATCCAAAATGACAAGTATAACATCCTAGGTACATGCCATTTACCAAAAAGAAATGTACATCACCACTTTGAGTTCGGGATCAACTCTAGATGTTGATTCAATGATCTAACTTTACCTAACCTGGGCACGAAAATAAATCGTATGCTGAGTATAAACTCAGTGGTATTTCTATAATCATGTAACACCCCAAACCCGGCCTAGAAGTTAGGCCCGAATCTAGCGTGTCACATTGAAGTGTTTTTTGAAAACCATGTTTTCATTGAAAACCCTCATTAATATTTAAAACTCAAGTCTCAATTTGTGTTCGTTCAATTTCACAATGTGGTTCATTAAAAAGTTAATCACTTTTAAAAACGATATTAACTCCGTTAAAAATCTCTTTTAGTTGTGGAAGCTAATTTAAGGTAAAAAAGTTTAAAACGTATGTTTTTTAAATAGTAATTGGGTTGCAAACTCGTCTACGTCTAACAAATATAAAACGTAACAAAATCCCAAATTCAGAATTAAATCCAAAGAGGCCTTATTACAGAAATATCAACCCGATATAAAAATTTAAATAACTCGGTCTAATATAAAACATTATCGAATATGTGGCCACCTCTAAGTCTCTCGCAGCTCCAAACCGTCTAATGCTGGGGATTACCTGCACACTTAAAAATGGGGTGAGTTTACAAAAACTCAGTGTGTAATCCCCTTACTAGAGTAACAACGATATATAATGCAAATCGAAATGCAGGCCAAAGCCCTTAATAGTAATAATGCAGTCCGATTCGAGTATACGTGGGCCCAAGCCCACTACAATATCATTTGGGTCATAGCCCATAACAGAATCAATTGGGCCTAGCCCAAACCAATAACAGAATAAGTGGCCTAAGCCTAGTACAGTGACAGATCTCATAAAAGATATGCAATAGCATGAGGATACATCCCACCATGATCCAGCCAACACACCACCCGTACCAACCCTGCACTCCTGTGGGGATAAAATCGGTCAGCCCAACCAACACACTAAGCTTAGCACCGGTTGCAGCACTAAGTCAACAAAACGGCTCGACAACGTAGACAGAACGGCTAAAAGTCATAAATATCACAACAACCCGCCAGTTAACAGAAAGGCTAAAAGCCATAAACAAAATGGTTATAAACCATAATCAAGATGGCACAAAGCTATCAGTAATTGTAATAAGTTTGGCACATAGCCATCAACGACGGCAATATAATCGGCACACAACCACGGGTAATTATGATCGACATAGAGTCATCAGTATATATGTTAAGCACATAGCCATAGGTAAATACGATTGGCACAAAGCCATAAAAAAGATGGCACATAGCCATATTTAGGTTGGCACAGAGCCGTAATCAGATTACGCGGCTTTAAGCCGTCCGTCGTTCCACAATAGTCTCATGCGACTCGTTCGACCTTAACAGATCAATATTGGATCCACAGTCATCTCATGCGACCCGCACGAACCTATCAGGACTTCCTCCGTATTAATGTCCCAACCCCATGCAATATGTCGTGTATGTCATGCTCAATCATTACACGTGTATGCAAAATGGCTATGCTCAATAACAGTCATTTAAACCTATATTAAAAGCATATCAGTCACACAACCACAGTCAAGTCAGTTAAAACACAGTCATGCAATCACATTCAAATCAATCAAATTTATAGCACAAGTCAGTCATTTACCCACAATGGCAAAACAGTCATTTTACCCTATAAGGGTATTTCGGTAATCCTACCTTTCAGGGATATTTCGATAATTCTACCCTACAAGGGTATTTAGGTAATTTTTAAATTAGGGGTATTTTAATAATTTCTCAAATTGGGGGTATTTTAGTAATTTTACAAATCGAAGGTATTTCGGTAATTTTACAAATTAGAGGTATTTTGGTAATTTCACAATCCAAGGGTATTTTGGTAATTTTACAAATTGAGGGTATTTCAATAATTTTACGATTTAGGGGTATTTCGATAATTTTGCAAATCGAGGGTATTTTTGTAATTTCATAAATTAAGGGGTATTTTAGTAATTTTACAAATTAAGGGTATTTCGATAATTTCACAATTTGGGGGTATTTCGATAATTTTACAAATCGAGGGTATTTTAGTATTTTTACAAATCAAGGGTATTTCGGTAATTTCACAAATTGAGGATATTTTGATAATTTTACAAATCAAGGGTATTTCAGTAATTTCATAATTTAGGGGTATTTTGGTAATTTTACAAATTAAGAGTATTTCGATAATTTTACAAATTGCGGTATTTTTGTAATTTTACAAATCGGGGTATTTTGATAATTTTACAATTCGAGGGTATTTTGATAATTTTACAAATCGAGGGTATTTTGATAATTTTACAAATCGAGGTATTTTAATAATTTTACAAATCGAAGGTATTTTGGTAATTTTACAAATTGGGGGTATTTCGATAATTTTACAAATTGGGGGTATTTCGATAATTTCACAAATCGAGGTATTTTAGATAATTTTACAAATCGAGGTCTCAATGACCCGATAGAAGTTCCACCGTCATTCTCGAGAGCCACTTAAGTAACCTAAATAAATACAATAAGGTGTAAATAGGCCTAAGGCCCATTACTCGGCCCAAGTGGGCCCACATGCTCGTGTGGCCCAATTAGCCCAGAAATAGCCTCGGCTATACGAACAGCACAAGTCAAACCAATAGAAACCATATAAAATACATTTTATCCGAATGGGGCCCACCAGCCCAGTGGGCCCATATGGCCGATTGCCCAAAAACGACCCTAGCCATGTGGACTACACGGCTCAGTCTAAAATTTACCACAATATACAAATTTAATCTGTGTGGGGCCCACAGTCCCATTAGGCCCACACGACCCACTTCGCGGCCCAAAATGACCTAAGCCTATGAGAACGCTCATGGTGGCCTCAACCTTCTTACGCCCATATTCGTGGGCTCAGTCCACCACACATGCGATCGCACACTCGTGTGGCATCATTCGTTGATACTTGACTTTTCGACATTTTGTCGATCTACGATCAAAAGGAGTGTGGTTACACATACCCTATCGGCTTTGTAACATCCGTAAATCGGGGTCCTTGCATTTTGTGTGTTTGCATGTGACGATATGCTTATTGTGCTAGTTTAGCATGTTTTGGGGCCTAGGCATGACCTGAGGTTAGGCACGAGTCATGGCTAAAATTTTGTTTTGGCACTTAGGAATAAGGAGCTAAGGGAGTTAGGGGTTAAAAGATATTCTTGGTGTGTTGTGACACAAAGAACCCAGTTGGCAAAGTGGCAAAGTAGGCGCCACTAGGGTACCAAAAGGTGACGCCACATGCAGGAAGGGGAGCTCAGTTTGAGCAAAGAATCTCATTTTCTACTTATTATTTTAACGCCAAGCTGAGGAAGTGGTGTGCTCAGGGTGGACTCTGGAGGGTAAGGATGGGAGGAGTCAAATAGATGAAGGTGAGAAAATTTAGGAGCTTGAATCTTATCAAACTCATTTGAAGGTGTCGGCCAAAAGTTAGACTGTGGGGAGAAGGAGTGCAATTGGTTTTGGGTTCTTTGGAGGGTGGCCGAATGTGCTTTGGGGAAAAGTTAAATCGGCTAGCTTTGGGAGTCTTTTTTTTTTTGTTTAGTGTCAAAATCGAAACCTCTTCTAAGTGACCTCTCTCATTCGACCTTTGCTACTTGTTGATCGAACCACTCTTGTTGTTTCAGTAAAAAGCCGAAAGCAACTTTTTTCACTTCATCTTTTCTTTCTTCCAATCTTCTTGTGCCGAAATCACTTTCACTTCCCCTCTGCCGAATCCATTCATTCCTACTCCACTTTCTTCTTCATCTTTCCAGTGTTTTAAGAAGCCGAAAACCCTGAGTTCTCTTCTTGTTCCTTCAAAGTGATTGGCCGAATACTCTGCTCATAAGTTCTTCTCTTCTTGCATTTTCTCCTCTTTGCCGAATCTATCTCTTCCTTTTTGGGTTATAGCCGAACCTCCTAGTAAGTGTAGATTTTCTTTTTCTCCTTCGACTGATTTGGTTACTGCCGAATCTCTTTTGTCTTTCTTTTGATACTTCTTCAATCATTATTAATCGGGATTTTCAACTTCATTCTTGTTTTATATTGGTAGCCGAAATCCTTAACATCATTTGGAGGTGTCGAACGTCGGTGCTTGGTGGCCGAAACTGTCAGTAAGGTATGGGAGTGACAATCTCTTTTGATTTTCGGGATTCATGCTAAAGCCGAATGGCTTTTGGATTCCTAATAATGGGTCTAATCGATTGTAGGAAGGGAGGAGTGTAGCCGAATACAGTAGATCTCCAGGATTTGTTGGCTTGCGATTTAAGCTTAAAGGCTCAGGTGTAATCGATCTTGGTAAGGGTCTTATTATGCGTTATTTCATCCTTTGGGATTTCTAGATAAGCCGAATAGTTTGTTCATTAACAAGGTGTTGTCCGAATACAGGAAGGGAGGAGGCAAACGTTTCAGAATCTTCGGGTTCTATTGGTTTGGGAATAGATTGTAGTTTCAGGATTTCGCTAGATTCGCGAATAATCAGGTGTGTAACGCTTACACACTTTGTTAGTCTGATATGTTTATTGTGTTACTGTTATAGCCATTGAAATCGGTAGTTATGCTTTGTAGGCATGAGCATGGACTCCGGGTAAGTCCCCTGATTATGGATCTCGTTATATGCTATCATGTCATTGTTAAATGTTATGCTATGTGTTATTTGCATCATCATGTATTATTATGCCACGAATGTTATGGTCATGATGGTGGGATTGTTGAGAGGAGGGGGAAGAATTATTTGGACTGTCACCAGTGGTTTTGACCACATGACGGGTTGGCCCCGTCTTTGATATTATAATTTGTGACTAAGTCCCAGTGGTTTTGACCACTAGTGGTTTTGACCACACATGGATTATTATGACTCGTCCCAGTGGTTTGGTACCACGATGGGTTGGCCCACATGATTAATTACAGAGATTGTCATCGATGGTTTTGACCACGCGATGGGTTGGCCCCATCACTTGATTTGTGACTACGGTCACCAAAGTGGTTTTGACCACACCGATATACATATTTTTGTGACTACGGTCACGGTGGTTTTGACCACCAAAGGTTTTGACCACACGGGTAGATAAAGGAGATTGGATGGTTAGGTTATGGGGTTTGCATGATTTGCATGTTATCTCGATGATTTGCGTAAGTGCTTGCACTATCAGGTTGGCGATTTATACACTGAGTCTCGGTGACTCACCCTTCCTTATATTTTGCGGATGAGGCGTAGATTGCGAATATGGAGCCGGAGAGGACTCGAGGCAGCCATGCATGCTAGTTTCAAGTTTTGACTTTAAAGTACTATTTCGGTTTTATTTACTTTCTTTCAATTTGGTTTTGGTTTTGTAATAAGGCCGCTAGGTATTATTTTGGGTTTTACTTATGGATTTTATTTTACTTATCTTATGCATGTGATTAGTAGTTTGATATTGCTTAAGAAACCGGGATTAAATCGATGTTTTCAAAACTATACTCGATATTGGGTTTTTCAAACGTTACCATCGGGTAACATTATTCACAAGGTAATAACAAAGTTAACATAGATGATTCCAAGCCTAAAGTTTCAAACAACTCCAAATGCAAATGGTTTCAACTTGACTATGCTCATTTCACTCGATTTTTTTTAGTGTCGTATGACTTCTAAAAACTAGTAACAACCAACAGATTTCAATAAAAAAAATTTTAACCGGTAACTGGTTTATTCAAACATTTTTACTCCATGACATACCAAATCCGGTCGTGGTGTATTGACCGAGTTTGGGGTGTTACATTTTTGGTATCAGAGCCAAGTTCAAAAGCTCGACTGTGGGCCCGAGGCCCAAAATGTTTAAAAGTGGAGATTTGAAAATTTTTTGGGAAATGTACATGGTTTGAACAGCATGGCACCGAGTCTCCGGCATTGATCTGCTCAGGTAAGTATCCCTAACCATTGTATGATTTGAATGTGGAAGAAATGGGTATTTTGGGATCGTAGATTAGAAGATTAGGAGTTATTGAACCCTAGGAATAGCCTACTCCAACGCAAAAATTACATAAGACTTAAAGATCAACTAAACAAACCTGTGAGTACGTCGCTAAGTTAAGGGTGTGGCAACCACAGCGCATGTCTAGGAATGGATTCAGGGGGAGCTTGGTATTTAAGCAGTCCTAGTGACTCACCTCCTCTTCACTCGAATCCTACCTGGTGCGTAGTGACGGTTCACCCTAACTGAGACGACTTATTCACAGGCTAAATTCAATAACTAAAACCCGAAAGGGACCAGCCACCTTGTTTTGAACAACCCTAAAATTAAACCTTGGTTTTGAAATTACCAAAGTACTCTTGATTCGAAAAAAATTCCTGATTTGAAAAAATACCAAAATACCCTTGACTTTGCAAATTAACCAAATTACCCCTTACTTGTAAAATTATCGAAATACCCTCGGTATGAAAAATTGTTGAAGTACCCCTGAATTTAAAATTTCCAAAATACCCCTATTTCGTAAAATCACCTGGAACCATATTTTAGAAAATTACGAAAATAGCCCTCGTTTATAAAATTACCAAAATACCCCCGATCTCTGGAATTTCTGAAATACCTATGATTTGTAAAGGTTTCCAAATTAACCCTAATTTATTATTGAAATACCCTGATAGGTTAAATTACGAAAATACCCTCGGGTAGTGAAATAACGGAATACCCCTACAAGTGGAGTGTGGGTGGAGGATGTTATTGATGAATGAATGTGATTCACTGAATTAGGATAGAAGACTTGAAACGAAAACTTGCAATGATTGAAAGAACTACTACTAAACTTATTTACATAAAACTTGTTCGTGGGTAATCAGTGGAATAGAAACTAATGCATAAAATTTTTAAAGCAGATTAAGGCATGAGCATAGTCATGAGTTCTAGGGGACGTGGTCGTAATGTGTGAGGGCGTGGTAGAGGCAGAATGACCGTATCGGAACTCGTTAGGTCTAGTCGAGGGTCCGAGAATGAGATACCACCACCACCAGCTGCTGGTGTTGAGTACCGTGATCGAGGGGGATGATGCGAGGTCGCAAGTGATCTCATGCGAGTACTTGAGAGAATGGCTGGAGCAGGTGGAGGTACGGGAGCTCAAAAATCTATATCTAAGTGACTCCGAACCAAAGGAGCTGAGGTATTTCGAGTTGTATCTGGTGTGGCCCAATACGGCTGAGTATTGGTTGGAGGCAACGAAACGAATCATGGATGATTTGGATCTGACGGCTGAGGAGAAGCTAAAAGGGGTAGTGTCGCTTCTCCAAGATGAGTCGTACCAGTGGTGGCTCACGGTTCGGGATGGTGCTACAGCAGATGATCTCACTTGGGATTATTTCAAGGCGGCTTATCAGAAGAAGTATGTTAGGACCGATTATATTGATGCGTGAGGAATGAGTTTCGAGGTGGTTCGAGGAATAAGTCCGTATCGGAGTACGAGGCAGAATTCTTAAGGTTGAGCCGGTATGCTCGAGGCATCGTGGCTACGGAGCATGAGCGATGTGTCAGGTTCGAGGACGGATTGAGGGATGATCTGAGATTGCTGATTGCTCCACAAAGGGAAAGAGAGTTTGCGGTCTTAGTGGAAAAGGCCAAAGTTACGGAGGAAGTGAAACAACAAGAAGACGCGAAATCGGGACAAGGGTTGGAATAAAAGAATTTCGGATCATCCGGGTCTATGGAAATCAATAGAAGCGGGGTAGATATAGTAGGCGAATCAAGCTACTAGGCTCTCGCTACTAATACTCGATGGCCACCACGATGTGCTCGGTGTGGAAAGTCTCACACGGAGAATATTGGACTAGAAACAGAGGATATTTTGAGTGTGGATCGATGGAGCACCGAGTGAGGGATTGTCCACAGAGGTCAGCTAGGTTACAGTTTGGGGATCAGAATTGTACACAAATTAGGAGGGATGGTCGGCAGACCACGGAGGGGTCGGTGTAGCCGAGGGAGGTAATAGCTTTGGTAGAGGCCGTGGAGCACCCAAGGCGAGAGTGCGAGGTGGTACAGAGGCGAGACAGCCTGGATTGGTCTATGCAACGAGGCGTCGAGAGGAGGACAACGCACCGGACGTCATAATCGGTACGTTCTTAATCTTTGGACTACCTTATAATGCTTTGATAGATGTGGGTTCGACGCACTCATATGTAGCCGGTAGCATAGTGGAAATTATGAATTTAGACTCTGAGATTACTTCTAGGAAGATGACAGTGATAAGCCATCTAGGTCACTTTGTAGAAGTAAGTAAACTATATAGGGATGTACCCCTAGAACTTCAAGGGGTCGTGTTTTTGGCTGATTTGATGGAACTGCCGTTTGGGGAGTTTGACCTGATTCTCGGGATGGATTGGCTGGTGAAGTACCAGGCCAGTTTGGATTGCGCGGCTAAGCGCATGGTGTTGAGGACAATGGAAGGTGGGGAGGTGGTGATGATAGGTAATAGAAGAGATTACTTATCCAATGTGGTCTCTGTACTGAAGGCGGAGAAAATGGTAAGGAAGGGTTGTGAGGCATTCATGGTGCATGTTTGTGCTTTGAGAGCCAAGGATGCAGCTGTAGAGAGTGTCCGAACCATAGGAGAATTTGCTAATGTATTCCCAGAGGAACTTCCGGGTCTGCCTCCTGATCGCGAAGTTAAATTCGGTATAGACCTGTTACCTGGAACTGCGCCAGTGTCTATTGCCCCGAATAGAATGGCGCCAAAGGAATTGGTGGAGCTGAAGGCTCAAATTCAAGAATTGTTGGATAGAGGTTTCATCCGACCGAGTATATCTCCTTGGGGAGCGTCTATGCTCTTTGTTAAGAAGAAAGACAGTACAATGCGGATGTGTATAGACTACTGCCAGCTGAACAAGTTGGCGATCAAAAACAAGTATTCGTTGCCCAGGATTGACTACTTGTTTGATCAACTCAAGGGTGCATCGGTTTTCTCTAAGATAGATCTTAGGTCAGGGTATCATCAACTCAAAGTGAAGGAGGCTGATGTTCATAAAACGGTATTTTGTACCCAGTATAGGCATTACGAGTTTCTGGTGATGTCGTTCGGGTTGACTAATGCACCGGCAGCATTTATGGACTTAATGAATCAGGTGTTTTAGTAGTACTTGGACCAGTTTATCGTGGTATTTATACATGACATATTGGTGTACTCAAAGATTAAGGAGGATCATGATACGCACTTGCGGGTAGTTTTGCAAATTCTGAGGGAAAAGCAGTTATTTGCCAAGTTCAATAAGTCACGAGTTCTAGCTTAGGAGGTGACTTTCTTAGGTCACGTGAGTGTCACCAAGGATTAGAGTGGACCCCCGCAAGATTGAGGCAGTGTTGGACTGGAAACCGCCTAGGTCGGTTGCGAAAATTCAGAGTTTTCTAGGTCTGGTAGGGTATTATCAGAAATTTGTGGAAGGGTTTCCTCTGATCGCGACCTCGTTGACCAAGTTGTTGAGGAAAGGAGTTCCATTTGTGTGGTCAGAGAAACAACAGGAAAGTTTCGACAAGTTGAGGAAGATTCTGATGGAAGCTCGGTTACGTTCACTTGAGGCGGAAAAGGTATTCTGATCTCTTGTGATGTATCACATAATGGCTTGGGATGTGTGCTGATGCAGGAAGGGAGAGTAGTGACATATGCTTCTCGACAGCTGAGACCGCATGAGGTTAACTATCTGACACATGATCTTGAGTTGGCTGCAGTGGTTTTTGCCCAGAAAGTATGAAGACACTATTTGTATGGGGAAAAGTCGATAGTTTACACAGATCACAAAAGTCTGAGGTACCTCTTGACTCAAAAGGATTTAAATTTGAGGCAGCGAAAGTGGATCGAGTTGTTGAAGGACTACGACTGCTCGATTGAGTACCATCTAGGTAAGGCCAACGTAGTGGCTGATGCATTGAGCCGTAAGGTGGTAGCGGACTTACGAGTGATGTTTACTCATCTTAGCCTGTATGAAGACGGGAGTCTTTTGGCAAAATTGCGAGTTAAGTTGACTTGGGTAGAAGCGATTAAAGAGAAGCAGTTAGTGGATGAGGGTTTGATTGCTCGGAGGTTGCAAGTCTGAGTAGTGATTTGGAAGGTTCTGACTTGACCAACGATAAAGTGTTGTGTTTCCAAGGGAGAGCTTGTATGCCGAAGGATATTGAGTTGAGGCAAAGGATTCTTCAGGATGCACATAGTAGCCCATACGCTATGCATCCTAGAGGTAGCAAGATGTATCGGGATTTGCGAGAGCGATTTTGGTGGCAGTGCAAGCGGAAGTGACGAGTTTGTGGGTAAGTGTCGGCGTGTCGTCAGTCAAAGTCAACATCGCTTGCCATCGAGTTTACTTGATTGGTAAAGATTCCTCAGTGGAAGTGGGAAAGGATCACTATGGACTTTGTCAGTGGGCTACCCCTTACGCCTAGTAAGAAGGACTCAGTCTGGGTGATTGTGGATCGTTTGACTAAATCGGCTCATTTCATACCGGTGAGGGTTGATTATTCACTCCAGAAGTTAGCCAAGTTGCATGTGGCCGAGATAGTAAGGTTACATGGAGTGCTAGTGTTGATTATCTCGGATAGGGATCCCAGGTTCACTTCGAGGTTCTGGAGAGCTTTGCATCAGGCTTTGGATACGAGGTTGGATTTCAGCACAGCTTTTCACCCACAATCTGATGGACAGTCTGAGAGAGTAATTCAGATTTTAGAAGACATGCTAAGGGGTTATGTTCTGGATTTCAATGGTAGTTGGGAGGAGTATCTACCATTGACGGAGTTCGCTTATAACAATAGTTATCAAACAAGTATCCATATGGCACCATATGAGGCATTGTATGGAAGAAAATGTCGTACTCCGACGTGTTGGACAGAATTGGGTGAACGGCAGATATTGGGTCCGGAGTTGGTGGTAGAAACTGAGGATAAGGTTATGGTGATTCGGGCTCGTCTTAAGGAAGTGTCAGACATAGGCAAAAGTCTTACGCCGATCTTAAGCGCAGGGATATAGAGTATGCAGTAGGTGACAGGGTCTTCCTGAAGGTATCGCCGTGGAAGAAGGTGCTGAGATTTGGGCGAAAAGGGAAGCTAAGCCCTAGGTTTATCGGACCATACACGGTGTTGAAGCGAGTGGGACCGATAGCTTATCAACTTGAGTTACCGACAGAGTTAAGTCAGATTCACGACGTCTTCCATGTTTCGATGCTTAGGTGCTATCGATTAGATCTGTCACACGTTGTGCCAATTGCGGAGATTGATGTGAGCTCAGACTTGTCTTTCGAGGAGGAACCGGTACAGATTTTGGATCGGGATGTCAAGGTCTTGCGTAGGAAGTTAGTTCCCTTGGTGAAAGTGTTATGGCGGAACCATTGTATGGAGGAGGCCACGTGGGAACCAGAGGATGTGATGCGGTAGTAATACCCTCAACTCTTGACTGTAATTTTGAGGAAATTATTTTTAAGGGGTAAAACTGTAACATTAAGAATCGGGGTCTCTGATTTTGTGTGTTTGCATGTGACGATATGCTTATTGTGCTAGTTTAGCATGTTTTGGGGCCTAGGCATGACCTCGGGTTAGGCCTGAGTCATGGCTAAAATTTTTGTTTTGGCACTTGGAATAATGAGCTAAGGGAGTTAGGGGTTAAAAGATATTCTTGGTGTGTTGTGACACAAAGAACCTAGTGGCAAAGTGGCAAAGTAAGGCGCCACTAGGGTACCGTGAAGGTGACGCCACATGCAGGGAAGGGGGAGCTCAGGTTCGAGCAGCAGAAATTTCATTTTCTGCTCATTATTTTGATGCCAAGCTGAGGAAGTGGTGTGCTCAGGGTGGACTCTGGAGGATAAGGATGGGAGGAGTCAAATAGATGAAAGTGAGGAAATTTAGGAGCTTGAATCTTATCAAACTCATTTGAAGGTGTTGGCCGAAAGTTGAACTGTGGGGAGGAGGATTGCAATCGGTTTTGGGTTCTTTGGAGGGTGGCCGAATGTGCTTTGGGGAAAAGCTAAATCGACTAGTTTTGGGAGTCTTTCTTTTTCTTTGTTTAGTGTCAAAACCAAAACCTCTTCTAAGTGACCTCTCTTATTCGGCCTTTACTACTTGTTGATCGAACCACTCTTGTTGTTTCAGTAAAAAGCCGAAAGTAACTCTTTTCACTTCATCTTTTCTTTCTTCCAATCTCCTTGTTCCAAAATCACTCTCACTTCCCCTTTGCCAAATCCATTCATTCCTACTCCACTTTCTTCTTCATATTTCTATTGTTTTGAGAAGCCAAAAACCCTAAGTTCTCTTCTTATTCCTTCAAAGTGATTGGCCGAATACTCTGCTCATAAGTTCTTCTCTTCTTGCATTTTCTCCTCTTTGCCGAGTCCATCTCTTTCTTTTTGGGTTATGGCCGAACCTCCTGATAAGTGTAGATTTTCTTTTTCTCCTTCAACTGATTTGGTTAATGCCGAATCTCTTTTGTCTTTCTTTTGATACTTTTTCAATCATTATTAATCAGGATTTTCAACTTCATTCTTGTTCTATATTGGTAGCCGAAATCCTTAACATCACTTGGAGGTGCCGAACGTCGGTGCTTGGTGGCCGAAACTGTCAGGAAGGTAAGGGAGTGACAATCTCTTTTGATTTTTGGGATTCATGCTAAAGCCGAATGGCTTTTGGATTCCTAATGATGGGTCTAACCGATTGTAGGAAGGGAGGAGTGTAACCGAATAGAGTAGATCTCCGGATTTTTTGGCTTGCGATTTAAGCCTAAAGGCTCGGGTGTAATCGATCTTGGTAAGGGTCTTATTGTGCGTTATTTCATCCTTCAGGATTTCTAGATAAGCCGAATGGGCTTTTGTTCATTAACAAGGTGTTGGACGAATACAAGAAGGGAGGAGGCAAACGTTTTAGGATCTTCGGGTTCTATTGGTTTGGGAATAGATTGTAGTTTCGGGATTTCGCTAGATTTTCGATTAATCAAGTGTGTAACGCTTACACACTTCGTTAGTATGATATATTTATTGTGTTATTGTATAGCCATTGAAACCGGTAGTTATGCCTTGTAGGTATGAGCATGGACTCCGGGTAAGTCCCCTGATTATGGATCTCGTTATATGCTATCATGTCATTGTTAAATGTTATGCTATGTGTTATTTGCATCATCATGTATTATTATGCCACGAATGTTATGGTCATGATGGTGGGATTGTTGAGAGGAGGGGGAAGAATTATTTGGACTGTCACCAGTGGTTTTGACCACCTGACGGGTTGGCCCGATCTTTGATATTATAATTTGTGACTAAGTCCCATGGTTTTGACCATCGGTGGTTTTGACCACATGGATTATTGTGACTCGTCCGGTGGTTTGGTACCACAGTGGGTTGGCCCCACATGATTAATTAAGGGATTGTCATAAGTGGTTTTGACCACGCGATGGGTTAGACCCATCACTTGATTTGTAACTACGGTCACCAGTGGTTTTGACCATACCGATATACATATTTTTGTGACTACGGTCACCAGTGGTTTTGACCACTAGTGGTTTTGACCACACGGGGTAGATAAAGGAGATTGGATGGTTAGGTTATGGGGTTTGCATGATTTTCATGTTATCTTGATGATTTGCATAAGTGCTTGCACTATCGGGTTGGGAATTTATACTGAGTCTCGGTGACTCACCCTTCCCTTATATTTTGCGGATGAGGCGAGATTAGGATATGGAGCCGGGAGGACTCGAGGCGACCATACATGCTAGTTTGGGTTTTGACTTTAAAGTTCTATTTCGATTTCATTTACTTTCTTTCAATTTGGTTTTGGTTTTGTAATAAAGCCGCTAGGTATTATTTTGGGTTTTACTTCTGGATTTTATTTTACCTATCTTATGCATGTGATTAGTAGTTTGATATTGCTTAAGAAATCGGGGTTATATCGATGTTTTCAAAACTATACTCGATATTGGGTTTTTCAAACGTTACCATCGGGTAACATTATTCACAAGGTAATAACAAAGTTAACATAGATGATTCCAAACCTAAAGTTTCAAACAACTCCAAATGCAAATGGTTTCAACTTGACTATGCTCATTTCACTCGGTTTTTTTTAGTGTCGTATGACTTCTAAAAACTAGTGACAACCAACAGATTTTAATAAAAAAATTTTAATCGGTAACTGGTTTATTCAAACGTTTTTACTCTGTGACATATCTGATCCGATCGTGGTGTATTGACCGGGTTTGGGGTGTTACAGGCTTTCTCACCGACTATCGAATACAAGGTACTGTTACACACCTTTGTTGTGAAGAAAGCGAATAATCCTTGAGCACCAAGACCTACATCGATTCCCAACATATGATTAATCACATGTTGATAGGGATACAACCAACCTTAATAGTCACATAAACATACCACCTTCTTAATACTTAGCCCCAAAACATTCACCACCCTTACCTTGATTGAGTGAGTGCCTCCAATCGTCTAAGATCATTAACTATGATAGATCACACACCTTGCCACCAAACTCACTACGATAGATCTTTGTTAGGTAGTACTGATCATAGATGCAGTCTTCAACCCAAATTTTACTTTGCAAACCCACAGGGCCTAATCGGTCTATACCTAAAGAGTAAGATAACAAATTACCTCAATCAAACTATGAGAGAAAAACCTCGATGGCCTTAGCACTCTAGAACTTCTTCGCTCCTCGGATTTGACTAGCCCCCAACGACCATCATATCGTGCAAGAGAATCAAGAGTGTAATTAGAGTCGAAAGGAACAGAAGTATTCGCTTCCAAAGAAATACTAAAAGAGATCAAATTTGAATGTAAAGAAGAAAGTATAAACACCTACCTTTTAGTCAGGAACACTTGCAAAATCGATTAACAATACCAACAGTGGAGCATAGAACTATTCGGCCAAGGATAGGGAGAGAAGAAGGTGAGTACCTTCGGTCTACCAAGCAGAAGAAAGAAAAGAGGGAAGAAGGAATAGTTAAGGAGCAATCAGCTAGGCTAGAAACTAAAAAGAAAGAATGACACTGCAGGGAAAAAGAAAAGATAAGTATTCGACCAATCGAGGTGTAAAAGCAGAAAAGGTAAAAGAAGAAGAACATTAGGCAATACCCACCAGTTTTTCCCAAATAGTCAATTTGACAACCCCAGTAACAAAACGCAAAAAAAAAGTGAACTCATACGAAACTTAAGAGCTCAAAACAACTCGGCACAAAAAGGAGATTTTTTTCCCAACTCAAAAAGTGACCAAAAACTAAACCAAATGGGAGAAAAACCCTCTTGGTCGAATTTCTCTAAGCATAATCACCCAAATTCGGCACAACTTCACTCCATAGCAAACTCCTTTTTTTCCTCCCCCTTATCCCTCTCCTAAATCTCTCCACCTTATTCAACTCAACCACCTATTCAAACTCCTTTCAAACTCCTCCAAGTTTATATCCCATAAATCTCTCCCCCAAGACCAGTTCCACAACCACTTGAGCAGATTTCGATTCCAACACAACCACTAGGCGACACAGCTTCAAAATAAATAATCCATAGCTTACTCCAAGTCTCGAACCTTTGACCTTCTTGGCACACTTGTGACGCCACAACCACTGTACCAATAGGCTTTTTGTCATAATTTCCCCCAACAATATTCTTAAAGCCTACTTACTTACATCCAGGGTTTTATTCACCTAAAACCAAAATTTTTCTAAAGCCTAGGTTTGAATCCAAGACTTCTCCAATACTCCTCAGGACCCTTAACCACCAAAGTAGACATACTTTTATGTTATTAACATGCACAACTAAATTCCAATTCCTCCAGCACGCGAAGCCCATTTCTTCTAGGCTCAAAATTTAGGGCATTACAAATCCGAATACATATTAAGCAAAAATTTATATTGTTTATATATATATATATATTCACACAAACATAATCATTCAAACAATTAATCAATTTCTTATACATATCATTCTTAACACTTTCAATTATCATCTCTTCTATATCAATCTCATAATTGCTATTCAATAACTTTTCATAATAAGATACTCAATTCAATTTCAATATCAATATCCTTTTCATGAATCCATGATTCATGCAATTTCATGCATTTCAATTGCATATTTCATTTCATTGTTCATTCCAATCCATATTCAACATCATTCAATACCATTCAATAACAACCAATTGTTCAATACAGTTGTACAACCCTATTAACATGACTCGGACTAGGACGGATACGAAGATCCAACCAAAACACACCAGTACAGCACTCAATGCCTTATCGGCTATGCCGAAGTAAACAATACGATCTTCGAGTACCTCATCGGATTTAATCCAAAGCAATAATACGACACATAGTGCCTCATCGGAATTATCCGAATAAATATTACGACACAAATAATGCTTCATCGACTCGAGGTTGAAGTATCCCTGAACACTTCCAATTCTATGGCATGCCAACTATATCCGACTCAACCCGATACAGTTAATAGGGTATTCAATTCATTTCTCAATTCACAGTAATTATACATTTCAATATCAATTTCACAATAGTCACAAATCATCATAATCTCAATTCAATATTAATATAATAACAAATAATACTCAATTCAATTCGATTTATTCAATTCAACACCACAATTATCCAATATTCAAATATCATATTAATCACAAATTCACATACATTCAATTCAATATCAAAACACTAATACTTACCTTAATATCTTTTCATACACATATAATCAAAATTCAAAAATTAATAATTAAATTTGGATTATAAAAATACAAACTATATTTTTCCAAGTCACTCGTCGATGACTTTCTCTTTTCCCTTTTTAGATGATGTCCCGGTTCAACATTAGCTATGGAAATTTAAAACAATTAAAACTTATCAGTACAACACAATTCACATCAATTATTTCAATTTCTATTCAACTTTTGAATAAATTCTAATTTAATCCCTAACCAAAACTAATTTAATTTTCTTTACAATTTATTCTCTATTTTTCATTCAACTATCACTTAAAACCAATTTCAACTCTCTAATTTCACCATAAATCCCTAATTTCAAATTTCTTTCAATTTAGTCCCTACTACATAAAAATTATGATTTTTTTTACAATTCAATCCTTTTCTCGGTTCTAACTTGAAATTCTGTCAATTTAACCCCTAATTCTTCAATTATTTCAACATGAACAATATTTAAAAATAAACTAACTTTTAAAATTTCCACATAAATCAAGTAGTGTCTTTTCTAGGATTTCAAAAACATCAAAATTACAAGAAAAGGGACTAAATTGACTTACCAATCAAGCTTTAAACCTTGAAATCCCTACTTCCCCTTTCTTTCTTTCTTTTCTTTCTTTTCTTCCTTCTCCCCTGCTTTTCGTTTGGCTATTTTGTTTCTTTTCTAACTTTGTTTCTTTATTTCTTTATTTAATTTATATTATATTATATTATATTATATTATATTATATTATATTATATTATATTATAATAATTATTTCTTAAATTCTAAGTAAATACATGTATTTATTACAAATGTATGTATATTATTTAATACAGATGTATTTTATTTTTACCACACACTTGGCACCTATGGCTTAATTGCTAATTTAGTTCATCATCTTTTCTTTATTCTACAATTAAACTTTCACATTTTATTCAATTTAATCCTTACACTAAATTAACCTTAATTCAAGCTAATTCACCTAGCCAAAACCTAATTAACCTCACAATTAACTTCGTAAATATTTTTAATAAATATTTACGAACCCGTTTTACGAGAACAATGACCCAAAAATGCACTTTTCCAATAATCGTAAATTTCGGGTCATTACAAAGTTAAATAAAATGTGTAATTTGAGTCTTTTGTTGACCTTAGGGGCCGAATGAGGCCTAAAGGTTAGCTAATACACTTTGGGAGTGTGCAGGAGACCATTAGAAGGCGCGGTAACTCGATACTGGTCATTAGATTGCAACACAAAGCACTAGATGTCACAACATAGGGAGCAGAATAGAATAATTCGGAGATTGCCTTAAATGTCATGACACAACCTAAGGATGTCACGACATACCCCTAAAGACAGAGGTGAAACTAGAGGGCTGGTAGGGCCCGGCCCCTCTAAATTTGAAAATTTTCCATTTAGGCACTTTGAAATTTTTAAAATTTTAAATTAGTAAAGGTAAATTTGCACTTTCCCCCCATAAAAATGATAAAAATTTTATATAATATTTTAAAAATTATAAAGATAGAGTCTATTAAAATGGTGAAATTACATTTTTACCATTTCAACCCCTCCTAAAAAAGATTCTTAGCTTTACCCTTGCCTGAAGATACCCTGAAGTTTCACATATTGCCCTCGATGTCGTGACACAGGACCTGGTGAGTCACGACATCACTTCTGTACGGAAAATAATTACGAGCTAAGGGCATTTTCGTTCTCACAATCAAATGTTAAGTACGACGACGGTAGCTGACCTCGGGTTGAGGATGACGACCATTATAAATAGGCTCATTCAACATATGTTATGGACACCCTTTTGATCTTGTATAATTTTATCTTTAGATTTAGTTTTTAGTTTTTCTCTTTTCTTAGGTATAGATTTTATTTTCGTTCTTGTTATTTACTTTTTTGGGGAAATCAGATTTAGGAAATACTGTCAAAATCGATGACGATTCTTCGCTTAAAATTTAGTACAAACCAGGCTTCTTCTAAACTCTATTCTCTTGAATTGCTCTTTATGTTTATTTTTTTATCAAGTTTATATTATTTATTAGATCCATGAGGAACTAATCCTCCTGTGGGGGATTAGTGAGTGGAGATATGATTAATTAACTGTTTTATAGGGGTTTTTAACGGATCAGTTTATTCAGTAGAGGAAAAACCTAAAACCCTAGGCCTACAAACCCTAGGAAGTCATTAAGGTGGGAATTAACCTAGATCTGGTATGGCCTATCTGTGAACACTTTAACCCTGAACCGGTCTAGACTGTGAAGTTGAGAGATAAGTAGTTCTTGCCGACTCAATATGTTAGTGGAATATCAGAAGATCTTGTTGGGTATTGACTAGTTGATTGAACAAGAAAACCCGAGACGATAGTTGGTTATGATTACTAACATAAGCTAATCACCCATGCCTAGATTTGATACATTTTACTCTTTGATTTCTCGTGTTTTATTTATTTCCTTACTTTCTTTTAGTATTATTTTTTAGTATAGTTTACCAAAACCTTTCTTTTGATTCTTTGCACTATAATCCATTTAAAGTACTAACTAGATCTACATATGTTTAGATTAGAATTAATTTAGTGCATGCCTCATTTGGGTACGATCCTCAGAGTACTCACCTATTCCGTTGTGTAACGGCCAAATTTTCAGTGGTGTCGAAAATAATGATTTGAGATCACTAAATCCTACAAGAGAGTTTGAAAATTTTATTATTTAGTAATTATCAATTAAATGTGATTTTAGAAAGATCTTTGAATTGATGATGTGTATTTTAAAAGGATTTACTAGGTAAAGTGGTTTCAAAAATGAGGTATCGAGACCTAGATTTCATAAATCAAGCCGTAAATATTTTATAAATATTTACAAAGTGTCATTAAGTTACTATAAAAATTTCGTTAGAAAATTTTAACGTCTTGATAGTTAATTAATTAAAAAGAACTAAATTGAAAAATGTGCAAAACTTGCTAATTAAGAGAAATAATGATTAAATAGCTTAAGTGATGAATAAGGGAGGACTAAAAAGGTAATTATACACTCATTACAAAGCTTGGACGGCATGTGTGTATAAGAAACAACAAAATTAGTGTGAACAAGTGGCAAAATTGGAAAAAAAACCTAATAGTTAAAAATAGGATGTAATTGAACATCTAGACAATTCTTCAAAATTCTCAGCCAAAATCACCAATGAAGAACCCTTAAGAAGCTGGTTTTCATATTTTACTACATGTGAGTTCAATTCTTGCTCTTTCTTGAATTTTTGTGTTTTTAAGACTTTTGCAATTATGTCAAACTATCTAATTCATTAGTTTTTGATTTTATGGGTAATTTTGAAAGTTACCATTGATGAATGTTGGATTTTTATGATGAATTAACATGGATTTGAAGTTTTAATTTTGTTATATGATGATTTTATTAAGTGATTTCAAGGGAAATTGATTTTAGGACCAAATTGTAAAAAAGATTAAACCTTAGGGTTTTGTATTAAATTCTTTTTATCAAAAGCTGTGTAATAGCTTAGAATTTTTAGATAAAATGTTAATTGAGAAAAATTAGCTCATTTGATGGGTTAATTGGTGATGGAATAAATTGTAAAAACTGTAAAAGTTAAGGTAATTGTGTAATTTTGAAAATTGAAAGGTATAAAATTGTGAAGTGAATTAGAATTGAATTAGATGCTAATTAATAAATAATTTTATATTTTAGATCAAGAGCTTGAAGATAATAGTGAAAAAGGAAATTAATAGAATAGTCCCTAAATTACAACAACTTCCACAATCTGCTTCAGAGAAGTTTGTATGGTTAAAATTTAATGATTATTTATTAAATTGATTAATAGTATTATGTATTTATTTATATTTTTGTTGTACAAATTAAAACTACTGTTAAATTATAAAACTGGATTGGATGTTCAAAACAAGTACAACGTAGGATTGAGTACAATTGTTTTATGGCAAAAAGATGAATTGACGGAAAAGACCATGCTTGGACCATGGAAGTGTTTATATGTAAGACCATAGCTGGGCTATGGCATTTTAATAAAAATACCATAACTGGGTTATGGCACTTT
The DNA here is from genome assembly GCA_025506655.1 of Gossypium rotundifolium. Taxonomy (NCBI): domain Eukaryota; kingdom Viridiplantae; phylum Streptophyta; class Magnoliopsida; order Malvales; family Malvaceae; genus Gossypium; species Gossypium rotundifolium. The sequence goes on along the minus strand of CP106729.1, from coordinate 37,269,316 downwards.
GAACGTAAGAACATGGTTGGACCTTGACAGCATTTATAAGTAAGACCATAGCTGGGCTATGGCATTTTGATGATAACACAATAACTGGGTTATGGCACTACGAATGTAAGACCATAGCTGGGCCATGGCAATGTATGTATATAACTATAGTTAGACTATGGCATAAAGAAAATGATGTACTCATATCCGTAAGTTGTTCATCGATTAAGTAGAATTGGTAAAAGACCTATGTGAATGAATTGAAAGATATGTTGATTATAAATGATATTGAACTGAAGGAAGTGAGTTTATTGATTTATGTTGTATTTGATAGGAAGAATGTATGATTTATTTACAATTTAGTTTATTATATTAAGTTCGATAAGACCAATGTTTAACCTAATGCACTTACTAAGCTTCGATAAGTTTACTCGTGTTGTTTAATGTTCTTGTAGATTAACGTGAAATCAGAGGATCGGATTAGCACATCAAGCCACACTATCAAGTTTAATCTGGTAGTTTTCGAAATGTAATTTTTGGTTTATATGGCATGTATAGGGTTGGTTTAGTAATGAAATAGTTTGAATTGTGGTTGAGAATCTTAAATGTTTTTATGTGTTTAATTAATAGTAGAATTTGCTAAATCAATGAAATGAGCTAAATGGGTAAGTATAAGTAATTGATGTATATGTAATGTTATATTATGTTTAGAACATGTATTGGTTGGTTTTGATTGCTTGGTTGGGATATATTAGTGTATTTAAATGTTATATGTAGGTTGATGTCTAAAAGGGTGAGAAAAGTGGCCTTAAAATGGCCTACTTTCGTCTACATGGGTAGAGACATGGGCGTATGTCTCAGCTGTGTATGACACACGGCCATGCACGTGGGCGTGTAGTCTGGCCGTGTATCCCATGCACCTTGAAATTTCAAAACAAAATGCCTAGGTATTTGCACACGGCCTAGCACACGGGAGCTTGGCTTGGTCGTGTGATGCCTGCACTTTGCACACGGCCTAACACATGGGCGTGTGGTTGGCCCTGTGACCCAAGTCAGAGAGTTACACGGGTAAGGACACGGGCTGGGACATGACCGTTTGACTCGCATCGAATGCCTACACGGACGGCCACACGGGCTTGTGTTCCCTGCTCCTAAGAAAAATTTTAAGATTTTGAGAAAAATTCCCTAAGTGTCCAGTTTAGTCCCGATTCACTTCTAAGGTGTATTTTGGGCCTCGAGGGCCTATCTAAGGGACAATGTGAGTGTTATATGATTGATTCTTGATTTGTATAATAAAGTTTATGAAATATTTGTAATTAATCTGTAAAGTTTGGTAATGCTCTGTAACCTTGTTTCGGCAACGGATAAGGGTTAGGGGTGTTACACGTTGTAACTATATTACAACCTGACCCTTATACTTGCGGATACTATCTTTTATATCTTTTGTGTGGGATTCTAGTCTAGACATTTGTACGTCCGAAGGCGGTCAAGTTGTTGGCGTCGTTGCTAGGTAGGCAACGTTACAATATTGATTTTAATTTTTGCATATTAATAGAATATCTAAGAAATTTACGCATTATAAATATGAAATTTAAATCCTAAGTTACTAACATACCTTTATTTCTTTTTAGCTTCAAAATCCAGGAAGTATGATACAAACACTAGGGACATTTTTTGAAACAGGATGGTTGTGATTTAGTATTACTCGTTCCATTATTTATAATTCACATTTTGAGCTAAATCCTTCTTTACTAGTGTGAATTTCTAGCAATGTCACATTCAATGATCTTAAGACAAAGGATCCTATAGTCTTTTTACGATAATTTGAATATATATGAACACTGTCGCTTACGTTGGAGTACCACCAGACACTATCAAATTATTACTAATCCTGTTTACATTGGATGAAAAAGTGAAACCTTGGTTAGATGCACTCCCACCCAATACTATTACAACTTGGACTACTTTTGTGCAGTTATTTCTTCACTGAGTCCTCCCTATGACTCAATTAATTTGATACTTTGGAAATAAAGCCTACATGTGATGTGATATGCCTAAGTGTGTGATGTCATTATATGTGTTGAGTATAAATGTCTGAATGTGCATTATGATTAGCAAGTTTTATGCACATACATCTGATATGGAAGTGAATGTGGCTCAATGAGAAAATGCTTTCACTTGAAAGTGCATGATATGAATATGTGGAAAGTGATGTGGTTGTGATATATGTGCAGGTGTGCATAAACTAGAAAATTAAATGTGAAATATGGATATGTTGGCCTTGTGATCATTTGAAATCATTAGATATAGTTGAAATTTCATAGTATTTGAGTACTCATATATGTGTTTTTGTTATTGGGACATGTTGGAGGGATAAGAGAATCTAGAGCACTACTCCATTCATTAGGATATGTTGGTGTGTTGAAGAGTGTTATCTTAATGCTACACTTGCTTGGGACATGTTAGACTCTATGATTCATTGGTATGATGAAGATCCATGTATCTAATGTGTTGTGTTTTTATACCTATTTCATAATCACAAGATGCTAATGTATTAACATGAATGAATGTGTGGTGATGATAAGTGTTTAAGTGCTTACTAATCTTGCTTTTAACCTTGATATTATGGTTTATTGTAGCATCTTGAGCACTCACTGAGATTATTTAAGTTCACACTCTCTTGTGTTTAATTTTGCAGAGATATAACTTGTGTGGAGTGGAGAAGTAAGTGACCTTGTGAACCCAAGGCAAAGCAACTAAATTGTGTATGTGAGATAGTTTTCTTGGACAATAAAGGATGGCAATGTGGGTTCATTTTGAGGAATTAGACTTTAGTTGTTGTTTTGGTTTGTAAATAGACTTTCTATAGACTGTTTAAGAACTTTTATATCTAGTTTTTAGATTCTAAATTGCTTTGGATTGATTAGCATGCTTTTGCCTTAGTGAATTATGGCTATAGACGCTTAAATGACTTGTTGAATGCTTGGACAGATGCAAAATGACCAAATGGTAGGTATGGCCTATAATTCACTTAAAATTTCCTTATATGCAAAGTTGGTATGTTGATTAAATTGAATTGGAACTTTAGGAAGCATGCTAGCATAGGCAATTTGATTGAATACCAAAGTAAGTTTTAATGTAACTGAGCATGATTTGAATGATGTATTGGCATGAAAACACGAATTGGTAAGTGTAATGGAGTGTCAAAGTGTCATATACAAGTTGCTACAATTTTTTTGCAAAATTTCTAGTTGTCATCGTGGCAAGCTTTAAATGACATCATGATGAGTGATCTTTGTATGGACGAGGAACCCTATTCAGGTGACATCATGTCGTGAAAAATCACTTCATCTCAACGTGGCCAGCTATGTGTTTGGGCAAGTTTTGTTAATTTTGCAATTAAGTCCTGATTTCTGAGCAATGCAATTGAAGGCCTTAAACACCACAAAATGCTTTGAAATTTATATGAAAGAGTTTTATATGTTGAATTTTAAAATTCTATCTTCAATTTCATAGAAAGGTTTTCCTAGATATTTTGTAAAATTTACGTTTTAATCTCTAAACTCTATTTAAAATTGAGAGAGTTTTAATCATCGTTTTGAACTAAATATTTCGCATCTGGTTTGAAATAAAATTCCTAAGGCACTTATCGGGTTAATTTCATGATTTGTAAGTATTTCGCATTCATTATGTAAAAATGATAATTTTACCCCTATAGCTTTTTTTTTTGTGTTATGCTAGACGAAACATGTTTTAGGCTTTTGCATGTTTTTATATTTTTAATTAAGCTTGTACTTGATTGGTGTGACTGGTGGTTTGTGGTGCTTTTGTTGGTCGGTAAGGAGAGTCACGTAAGTCACTAATGTAACATTCTAGATTCGGGTTGGATCGTCCCGGTCAAGTTTTGGGTGCCATAACCCCATCTTCTTTCTCACAGATGCCATAATTTTCCATGGACATCTACTATCACACATTGCGCACTTGGCCTCATATTTTTCGGCTCGAGATTTTATAACATGGAAGTTTACCCGATGCTTTATGTTATATTGTTTCACTATAGCAACAAAAGCATCTTTGGAGGAAAACTCCATTTCAACTTGTAAATCGTCAAAATTTGTATAAGAACTCTCATGACCTGACCTTCTATAAAGAAGTTCTGGAAATTCTAACTCACCTTTAGTAGCAAGGTCGACATTAAGCATGTAGGGTGAAGGTGCAAATGTTGTAAAATTTGGATGGATTCCTTCAACATAATTCGAACCTTCACCATCAGAACCACTCCCTTCTGGTTCAATAGGACTAAACTTTGGTTTAGAAAATAATTCAATTTTCAAATCATCTGGCCGAGACTCCTAGATTGGATCATCATTGGTTTTAGATCCCTCTTCATTCTCAGCTTCCTCTTCATTCTCTTTGTTTTCACCTCCTTCTTCCTCTTTGCTCCCAGCTTCTTCTTCATTATCAAACTTAGTTGAATGTCCAGGGATGGAAGTTCTTTCACTGGTGTAGGTTGTAGGGAGTACATCATCTGTTCTTAAAAACCCTATGTTATAATCAAAAATACTTGCGGATTGCCAGCCAATGTAACTTGATGGTATACCTACATAAGTGTTTTCCACATAGAACATTGACATTGGGAAGTTGAAATCGAAAGCACTCATAGGATATCATGTTGAGGTCTCTAAGTTCAGGTTACTAAACATCTCTGGACATATTAACATCCAGAGTATGAATACTACAATAAAATAGAGAGTTATAAGGCGGTATCCACAAGTATGCGGGTCGAGTTTTAATATAGATTTTACAATAAAATAGGTGAGTACTTTGAGGATCGTACCCAAGGAAGGCGAGTACTAAATCAATCTTAATCTAAACAATTAAAGATCTAATTAATACTTTAGATCAGTTATAGTACGAGAGTAAAATAAGAAATATGTTTATGATTTGTAAAATAATAAAATAAAACAACATAAAAAAATAAATTAAAATTGCAAGAGATAAAGATAAATATAGTGAATCAAATCTGAGAATGGGTGATCAACTCGCTTCAGCAATCCCAATTACCTATTGTCTCGGGTTCTCGGCAACCAACTAGTCGCTACCCTAGTAGGATCTTCCGATCTTCTACCAACATAACGAGTCAACAAGAACTACATATCTTTCGATCTCACAGTCCAGACTGGCTTGGGGTAAAGGTGTTCACGAATGGGCAATATCAATTTTGGGTTAATTTCCACCTTGATGACTTTCCAGGGTTGCCAGGCCTAGGGTTTGTTTCACGTTGTTCCTTTCTAAACAATTAATCTGTGGAGTAACCTTACAAAACAGTTAAGAGATTATTCCTCCATTCGTTAATCCCCTATAGAAAGATTAGTTCCTCATGGCTTTAATAAAAAAACATGGAAAGAATGGAAGAATTGATCATGGGGAATGAAACAGAATAGATAGTTTAAGAAAGCTTGATTGATATTGAATAATATGAATCCACAGAAGTTGATCTTGTTTTACAATTAGATCTCTTGAAGAAACAAATAAATTGAACTATGAAAACCTAAAAGAAACAAGAAAACAAATCTAAAAACCTAATAAAAGAATCTAAGCAAATGGAATGGTGTCCATAATGTGTGCCAAAGAAGCCTATTTATAGCCTTCAAGTAGCTATCGTCCTTAACTCTAGGTTAGTTGACATTCCCGAGCTTTAAGTTTGATTTGGCAGACCAAAACGCCTCTACTTCGTGTTTTATTCTAGTCAGAGTTGACGCCAGACACACTAGGACCTGTGTCGCAACATAGCAACCAGTATGCTCCACTGCAACCATCTTCAAGGGTATGTCACGACATCTTTAGTCTGTGTTGCGACATTGAAAGCAGTTTCTCACTTTCTCTATTCTGCTCTCTATGTTGCAACATTGGATCTCCCATGTGGCGACATAGCATCCAGTATTGGCCCAAATGCCTTCTAATGGTCTTCTACACACTCACAAAGTACGTTAGCTATCCTTTAGGCCTCATTCGCCCTTAAGGTTAATAAAAGACTCGATGTGAACATTTTATTGAATGTAAGTAAAACTAAAGAAACTTAACTAAAACATAACAAAATGTTTGTATTTAAGCTCCTTAAATGTGAAAACTAGTTTAATCTGCTACACCAAATTATGGCAGATCGAACTCCCCCACACTTAAGTCATTGCTTGTCCTCAATCAACATAAACAAAATGACAAATAAAAATGATGACCCTTGAGCAAGTATGATACAAGCATTGATTTCAAAGCATATGGCTTAGGCATTTCATGCTAATTCAAAATTTCAACATGATGAGTAGTTGACTTACCACTTTTGATTACAAATATCTAAGTTTAATATGTTACAAAATTTACAAGTATTAAGGTTCTCACCTATAGGAATCTATCAACAAATCATTCAAGTGCTTTGATTATCCAAGCAGAATACAAATAGTCATTTATGCATATGTCCAGTATGATGTTCATTCATGTATGAGGATACTTAGGTCACATAGGGTTTTTCAGCTTGTAATGGTCTGAGGCTTAGGACAGGTATGGAATTCAAAAAAGTAAGCATCAAAAGGTTACAAACACGAAAATATTTTGGCACATCGTATTAATCCCTTTCTTCCCCTTTAGTGACCTTTACCTGCTCACCGCCTTATTTCTCCTTCTCTCACATTCCTTGTCTCTCCATGTATAGGAATTCATAACATGACACAGTAACTATGGCTAGCCCTACGAGTTTTTGTGCACTAATGAATGAGTTTTTCTTTCTTTTGTAACTTTGTGACTTTTCTCTTTTTCATTACATCTCACTCATGAATGCTTTTTTGTTGGTTAAAGACTTTTTCTACTCGCACTAATTCCCTTTTCGATTTTTCTTTTTGTTTCGCACATTAAGCTAACTTATAGTTCCTATATCACACTAATCTTTCCTATTTCACTCTAATTTTACAAACTCCGTTGTGATGTATCTACTTAACCCTCAATATGTATGGCTAAACATCTATAATTGTGCAGTATAGGACCAAAGAAAAAGGGTATATATAAATTAACATTTTCAGACTTGGGGTTTGTAATATGGTTCATCAAGAAGTGTCAACAATGCTCAAAATTAGTACTAAAGGTAGAGTAAAATAGGATAGCTTTTTTTTACTCTGGATGTGTTCCAAACAATGTCTTAGGTCATCCCTAAATATCTCATTATGCACAAATTTAATCAACCAAACAAACACAAATTCAACCATTTATCATTCATACTACCATGCTTGTTTCCTTGGGTGTTTATATAGGCTTTGAGATGCTTTACTTGGCTCCTAAGTATCCTAATTCAAGTAGAATTCCTCCTAGGATGTTTAAGTAGACTTAGGAATGTGTTTCTTTGCCTCCAAGCATCCAAATCCGAGTGAAATTACTCTTTCCCGCGGCAGGGGCACGCCCATGTCACACGCCCGTGAAAATCGTCTTCAGGCCGTGTCTTGATTCTGTCGATTGGGGCATGGCCATGTAAATCATGGCATGGCCATGTGAAGTAATTTTGATAAGGCACGACCGTGTGGCTTGAAGTCCAGGCCGTGTCGATTTCTTTTTGGCCTAAATTGGCTCGTTTTAAGCTGTTTCTCGTTCTTTTATCCTCGGGTGCTTTCCTGAGTATAAACATGAAAAGAAAGGATTAAAAGTACCTTTTTACATAAATCAAGGGCTAAATCATCCAAAAGCATACTAAATATGGGGTTAAAATATATTACTTTTACGGTTTATCAAATACCCCCACACTTAAGCTTTTGCTTGTCCTCAAGCAAAATTCTCAACTTACAATTAAAATGAACTTTCCATAATTCATAATTCCTATCGACAATGTCTCGTCATAATTCATAGATAATTTATACTAACTCAAAGAACCCTAAAGATTCAATCACGATAAGTCATACCTTTGTAGTATAAAAACATAAGTGTCTCCCCTTATCTGAATAATTACCTTTAATTCAAAACCGACAAGGATTGACATCCTCACTAAAGGTTCACTCAAATCACTCAAAGTGTTTAAGGTTCAAGAATAAGCACTCATAAGTTGAACCTGAAAAGTTAATCCCATAGGCTTGCCTGAAAATCAAATCTCCACCACTGTATATGAGATGATACACAAATCAAAAGGTCTTTAATCGAGGTTATAACGGGCTTGGGTTAAAAGGTGTGGATAAAGGTGAATTAGAAGGTTAAAATCGAGATCGAATTGACAAATTACCTAACTAAAAATAATGAACTAGAAAATAAATGATTACATCAATTGAAACTTTAAACTAATAATAATACGAGCTTTTTCTTTTTTCTTTAATAATTGAAATTTAAATGCACAAGCTCATTTTCTATACTAATAATACTGAATATACTTCAATTTTTCGATGTTTGTTTTTTTTTCAAAACAAACTAAAGTAAATACATAAAGAAAGACTTTATCAACTGAAATAAACTAATTAGGTAACTGATCAAATCAATTCTCGATGGAAGGGTAGTCAAAAGAAAGGGTGATAACAAAGGGTTTTGGGTTAATATTAGTGGGTGAGTCAATAAAAAGGTTGTTAGGATTCAACGGGGTTCACTAGGGGTTAATTTGTGAAGGTAGGCTTTTTTATGGAGTAAGTGGGTTAAATCCCAGGTGCCTTTATCATCTCTGTATATCAAATCAAAAGTGTGGTCTCAACATGTATAATCGAGGCAAATTCTAGAATAACAGTTCAAAGTTGACACACTCATAATCAATAAAGTGAGCATGAAAAAGAATATATGCTCTATAAGGCTCAAAATCTCAAAAAAATTATGGGTGTTTTTGACATCAATCCTTATAAATTCCAAATTTTAAGGTAATACTCAAATTCAGTTCAACACCCTAGATAATTTTTTTTAAAATAGACTTATCATGCTTGATTCTCTAGTATTCTTCACGTATAAATCATCAATGCACAATTATCAATGAGTTACTCAAGAACATGTCAATAACAATCATAAATCATTAGAAATTTCACCCTAATTAATAATATGAGAAGATTTCTTATGAACAAAACTAAAATTTAGGATTTGAGAATAATGCAAAAAGTTAGGTACTTTTACCCCCTCACACTTAAGATGTACATTGTCCTCAATGTACAAAGATAGATAAACAATTATGTAATAAAAAGAGAAGGGGAGAAGTAACACTTCCTGAATTTTGGATGATTCAGGGAGTTGATGTCTTTGGTGGTAGAAAGTAGGTAGAAGAGGTGGTGGTGGTGTTTTCTTTGGGCCTGGTGGGGTGTCTACCGATGATCTTTATGCTAGATAAAGAAATTGGGTAGCCTAAAAAGATATAGCCAAGAAATCTAAAGAAACATTAATAATATACTAAAATTATAATTAAAGACAAAGGAAATAAAGAGAATGAGACTAAGAAGAAAACTGAAATTGAAAGAAAAGACTAATGGACTAAGGAGTCCTTATTGTTGGATGGTTTGGGAGGTGGGTGTGACTTCTAAGGCAGTGGTGCGTGATTCCCAAGCAGCCTTTAGAACCTAAAACCAAGAAACTAAATTAAAATAAAATAAACTAAGCATAAGATTGTTAAAGAGAAGGAAATTGAAGCAAAAGAGAAAAAGAAAATAAAAACTATATGGTCTCAAAGACCCTTGGCTTGTTGTTTGAATGAAGCGACCGGTATGAGCTTATGTAGATCGGTCTCCCATAGGGAGATTATGCTTGCCTTCTTTCGCTTTTTCGGCATGGTTTTGGTGTTGCTCAAGAGTCTTGACACTTTTTCTAAAGGAAGAACTAAAGTTTTGAAGGAAAAAGAAAGAAGAAAGAAGAAATAGAATGGAAGAAGAGGAAGGGCTGTGGGGTTAAAATAGTATCTCAAATCTGTCACGTTCACATGCCCGTGGTCTAAGGGTATGTTGAGTTACACGGCTACCTCGTATGGCCGTGGTGTGGAGCGTGTTGCATTGCCCAAGCCCGTTCTTGATGTGCCATACCTGTGTCTGAGTAGTCAGTGTCGACCACGGTCGCATCGCACGGCCGTGGGTACAGGTGTGTTGAGTCTCCCACGCCCGTTTCCTAGTCAGCCATGCCCATTGAATGATAGTCAGTAGCTTCACACGGTTTAGGGGCACGGTCGTACGCTTGTCAGTGCCCATGGGGAAAGGCGGTTGGGCCCGTGATGTCTGACAATGGTTGGCCTGAATTGCACCTCTCTACTCTCGATATGATAGTTCGGTGGTCCACACGACCACGACACGGCCGTGTGTAAGGCCATGTGGCACGAAATATGCACTTTTATGTTAGTTTACAACTAATTATTTAGAAAAGAAGGATGGAAAGAAAAGAAACGAAAATAAATTTGAAAATAAATTGAGTTAGTGCTCGGGTTGCCTCTCGAAAGCGCTGTTTATAGTATTAAGCTAGACTGTCCTCGTATTTGAAAATTTTAAGGAGGTTTAAAGGTTTGAATATCTTCCCTCATGCTCACAGTTCTATTTTTGTGACAAAGTTGAAGTCGAGAAGCGTTTACCTTGAAATTGCCAAATATTGGATTGCTTACCTCGACTATTTCATGTGGAAAGATATCGTGTACCTTAAGAAGAATTTCTCCCTTTGCCTTCAGGTCTGTTGAAGTGATGTGGGGATCGGCTTTGTCTAATAGTACCTGGTCTCCTATTTTAAAGTGATTTGATGTCCCTACGAGCTTTTCTGGCGGTTCCTCTGGTTTTACTTCGTGTGGATCCGGCTTTTCTTTGACTTGTATCTTCTGCTCTTCTAAATCATCGACCTTAATGTTTTGTTTCTTATGTGATTCTTCTTTTTTGATTTGGGGCTATGAGTTGGCTCAGGTTTGATGCCTTGTGATGTTTCCTGTAGTGAAGGATGAATAATTTGATTATCTATTTAAGTGACTTTCTTACCTTCATCATCCGTTGTTCTGGCTGAGTTGAGAACTTGAAGCTTAATCGATTCATCTCCTACGTGAAGTATGAGTTCACTGTGGCAACATCAATTTTATTTCTAGCAGTTGCTAGGAAAGGTCTTCCTAGAATTAAGGGGATTGAATTATCCTCATCCATGTCTAAAACATCAAAATCTACTGGGAAAACAAATTTATCAAATTTTACAAGAACATCTTCAATAATGCCCTTAAAAATTCTAACAGTTTTATTAGCTAGTTGAATACTCATCCTAGTTTGTTTGGGCTTCCCTAGACATAGTCGTTTAAACAATGCATAAGGCATGACATTTATACTTACCCCTAGATCAGCTAACGCATTATTAATAGTTAAACTACCAATTAAGCATGGAATCGTAAAACTCCCTGGATCTTTTTGTTTCTGTGGTAGTTTATTCTGTAACATTGTCGAGCATGTTGCGTTTAGTTCCACGTGGTGCTCTTCGTCTATTTTACGTTTGTTTGTCAAGAGTTGTCTTAAAAATTTCCTCGAGTCTGGCATCTGGAAGAGAGCTTCAAGAAGGGATAAGTTAATACGTAATTTCTTTAAAAGTTTAAGAAACTTCTTGAATCGCTCCTCTGAATCATCTCCTTTCAATGCTTGGGATAAGGTATCGAGGTTTGTATTCTTTGATTATTGGTTTTGGCTTTTCGTGTGCTACCTCTATTTTACCTTTTCTTCATTGGTTTCTTGTCTTTGTGGTGGGCTCGTCTACCTTTGTACCCTCTTGAGTTGTGATGGATTGGATCTGTTCTTTTGGGTTTATTTCTGTGTTGACTGGTAGACGTCCTTGTTGACGTTCAGAAATCAGCTTTGTGAGATATCCCATTGATGTAGTAAGTTCTCCAACTTGATTTTCGATCCCTTTGATCGATTTTTGTTGTTCATCAAGTGCTGCTTCAGTCTTTTGGAAACGAGAATATGTGGCTGCCATGAATTTCGTCAGCATCTCTTCAAGATTCGGCTCCTCTTCTTGTTGGTGAGGTGGTTGTTGAAAATCTGGGGGAAGTTTCGATCTTTGGCTATTTTGATCATCCCACGAGAAATTGGGATGGAACTTCCATCCTACATTATAAGTGTCACTATAAAAATTATTTTGATTTCTAGAATAGTTACTTGTATAGTGAGCTTGCTCGTTTTCCATGCCACATCCGTAGGGTGGGTACTCAGGATTCACCACGCCTCCTAGATTCGAATCATATTGTATTTCTGGGTGTACCTGTGAGGGACTATACCAATCATCAATCTTTTTATTCATCATCTCTAACTGATTAGATAGCCTGGTGACCACGTCGAGGTTGAAAACACTGGTTGCTTTAGTAGGAATTGCCCCCATGCCTTGCCACTGATAATTATTCAGTGCCATCTTTTCCATAAATTAAAATTTTCTGCCAAAAGCAAAATAGAGAAAAAAAACTAGCAAAGTAAAAATAATAATAATAATAAATAATAAAAATAAATTGTAATAAAAAATTGGCTAAAGTAATAAAATTAAGCTTTCTTAATATTTTAGTTCCCGAATTGGTGCAAAAACTTGATCGTGTCAAGCAATTGAGTTTTAATATTTATAAAGAATGATCAAACACAGAGACTAATTATGACAACGATTGAGGCAAGTGCACCTATCGAACAATAGTATAGTTTAGGCAAGATTATTTTATCGAACCCAAAGGAACCTAAAAGTACTACTACTCACTTTCTATTATTTAGCCTAAAATATGGAGTGATTGGTTTATTAATCTAAAAGACTAATGAAAAACTAAACTAGATGCAAAGACAAAAGAATGAAACTTTGGGAAAAGACTGTGGAAAAACTCAGTTGATTACAACGATACCCTCAGGAAGAATCCACCTATGACTTCTCGTCATATCTAACTTTTAATTCATATGACTTCTTTACTTAGCTTGATCCGTGAGACTCCTAACCTATATTAAACCCTCTCGAGGTGAATAACGTCTAACCTTAGGTTAATTAGTGGAACTCTCGTTCTCTTATAATAACCCCCTAAGGAAGCAGTAAATCGATCAATGGACTCCCATATTAGGTTTCACCCTAATTCGGTAAAATCTCGTCACCCTATCTCTAGGCGTGCGATCAACTCCGCTTAATTATGCTAGATCTACTCTTAGGCAGGGTCTATTCCTCCTTCACCTAAACACATCAGATTAAATTAAGCAACATAATTAAGAATAAACTAAGTACTTATCATATAATTTAGAAATCAAATAAAAAAATCCATCATAGGTTTCATCCCCTTCAGGTATCTGAAGGGTTTAGTTCATAACAAAATAAGAAAACATCTCAAGAGAAAAGATAAAACAAAACATAAGAAATCCCTAAAACCCCCTAAAGGAATTGAAGAGGAGATCCTCTATCTTGAGTAGAACTTTGGCTTATTGAGATGGATCAACTGGCTATCTTCGAGTAATTTCCTAATAAAAGCTCTGGCAGAAAACTCTGCCCAAAACTTCTTCCCCTGTTTTGACTTCTTTCAAACTCCTCTTTTTAGTTGCTACCTTGGGTGTTTATATTGGCTTTGAGATGCTTTACTTGGCTCCTAAGTATCCTAATTCAAGTAAAATTCCTCCTAGGATGTTTAAGTAGACTTAGGAATGTGTTTCTTTGCCTCCAAGCATCCAAATCCGAGTGAAATTGCTCTTTCCTTCGGTAGGGGCACGCCCATGTCACACACCCGTGTAAATCGTCTTCAGGTCGTGTCTCGATTCTGTTGATTGGGGCACGACCGTGTAAATCATGGCATGGCCATGTGAAGTAATTTTGATGAGGCATGGTCGTGTGGCTTGAAGTCCAGGCCGTGTCTATTTCCTCTTTGGCCCAAATTGGCCCGTTTTAAGCTGTTTCTCATTCTTTTCATCCTCGGGTGCTTTCCTGAGTATAAACATGAAAAGAAAGGATTAAAAGCACCTTTTACATAAATCAAGGGCTAAATCATCCAAAAGCATACTAAATATCGGGTTAAAATATGTTACTTTTACGGTTTATCAAGTCTCGATTCCTTCATCCACTGAATCATCAAATCTAGTTTTGGATGACTACTCTCACCAACATCTTGTTGAGCTCATCCAACCTTTGTGACGACGTGGGTGTAGCTTTCATTTCTTGATGTTGCTTGTTCTCGTGTTTCATTTGTTTGACCCTTAGCTTTATGTATTTTTGGAACAAGGTATCACCGATAATACTTCGAGATGGTTTCAACGACTGCTCAGTGGGTGTTATAGGTACACCCGCCTTTTTGCATAAAGCCATCACGAGATGGGGAAAAAATACTCCCACCTTCTGGCTATTAGTGCATCTTCCCATGTTCTGGTGAATCCATTTTCCAACACATACCTACTTTTTCTTTAGAATAGCATAAAGTAAAATTGCTCTAAAGGCATTAACATTAGAAATATTTAAAGCAGGTATAATTCATGTGAAAACAAATTGAATCCATATTTTAGCCTCAGGAAACATAATAGCTTGATGAAAAGATACTAAGATATTGCTACCTGCGTGATGCTTCCATTCACCCCTTCCTTCAGTTAAAAAGTTTATAATACTATCCATATCTATGTCTCTAAAATATTCCAAGTTAGTTTCATCAATAAAATCATTCTCATAATATGGAGCATTATAGAAATTACAAATTATTTGAAGGGTTATTCGTACCTCTTTCCCTCGCACAAGTGTTGTATCCCATATTTGACCTTCAATATTTCTAGACTCGTGGTCTCGTAAAGATGCATAGAATTCTTGTACAATGGGGACCACAATATTATACTTTGGGATCATCCAAAAACATTCCCATCGATGATACCTTACCAAATGCCATATTTCTTTACACAAGATCATCGATGGGTTAAATCCCCTTTCCTAAATGAATGTTTTTCATTGAAGCTCATTGAAATACTTTTCAACATTCAGATTTGGAAAATTAGAGGGAGTTTGAACCATCAACGACTCCATTTTCATCGTTTACCTAACTTTCCTAAGAGGCATTGTATTTCAATCTAAATAATGAATTCAATGAAATAGTAAAAAAAATTAGTTTAGGAACCCATAACCATAAATGTATATTTGAGGTTTGTTCGAATTCCTTGCTTGCTCGTGATGTCCTCGTTCCTTGTTGCACCAAGTTTGTGGAAGGGAATTTGAGAAATTGGGGTTTAGATTTTAAGGGATGTTGATAGATTTGAGAGAGTTTGAGGAAATAAAGGTTAAGGGGTGTTTTAATTAGTAGTAGATATTGTTTTGGGTTATAAAATAGGGTTTTAAGGGTTAAAAATCGGGTAAAGTTAGTGTTTAAGTCGTCGGGTTGCACAACGGATTGGGTCAATCATGCAAAAATTTGCAGCTATGTCGCGACATAAAACCATCAGTTTGGAGATTATCAAGGACTATCTGTTATATCACAACTCTCTAGTGCAATGTCATGACAATGACTCTAATTCGGTCCAAAATTCCACTTCAAGGATGTTTCACGTCTAACACTTGAACATACATCAAATAAAACTTAGAATTTAAATTATGGGGTTAGTTAAATATACAATAATTTAAAAAAAAATCATGTAGCAATTCACATATTTTAAGTTATACTGCTAGATTTATCCAGCAATATTGTCGATTCACCCATGGATGATTTCTTTATTCTATGAGTATTAGTCCACTGACCGTCGTGCCACTCCACCTTTGCCCGCTTGTGCCATTGTTTGGACTTATTTATTCTTTCTACATTCATAAAGGAATCATTCCCCTTGACTTGGGAATGTTGGAGATGAATGATTTTTTGCAATGCTCCCCTAATATCCTCCGCTCTTCCTCATTCGATTGATAACCACATTTGAATATTTCAATCTCACCATTAATTTTTATAGTTAGCTCATTTTATTTCTAAATCAATGGTGGATCTAGAAGTGGCCAGGAAATGTCTTCCTAGTAAGACCGGTATCTCTCGATCTTCCTCAAAATCAGGTACTACAAAATCTGTTGGAATAATAAAACTTCGCACCTTGACCAGCACAACTTCTAGTACTCCATTCGGATGTACCAAAGACCTGTCAACTAATTGTAATGTTATTTGAGTTATTTTAATATTCCCTAGCCCTAGTTTTTCAAAAATTAATAAGGGCATTAAATTGATATTGGCTCCTAAATCACATAGAGCTCTATTAAAATGAATGTTCCCTATTTCTATGGGAATAGTGAAACTTTCGAGTCTTTCAACTTCTGAGGTACTTGTCTTGAAATACTCATACTACAAGAAGCACTGAAATTAACTTATTCTCCTACCTTGATTTTCTTATACCTTGCCATCATCACCTTTAAAATTTTGGCATATTTGGGAACCTTCTCAATTAGCTCGATTAAAGGTAGGTTAACATTTAAAGTTTTAAATAGATTAAAAAAACTTATGAATTCATCCTCGTACCTCTTCTGTCTTTCTTCTAATCTTGTTGGAAATGAGACTTTCATGATTTCGACATCTTTAGATGTCTCTTTTCCTATCTCAGCCATTGGTGCCTTCTCTTCTTCTGAATCAATCCGTCATCTACTTTCATGGAATTGTCTTGAAGTTCATTAGTATTATCCACAATTACCTCTGGGGTAGGTATTTCTAGGCTACTCAGTACCTTTCTTGATCGAGTGCTATAGCTTTCATATGATGTTTTCCTTCTCTCCATGGATTATCTTCCGTGTTACTAGGAATGCCTGAGCCAATTTTTCTTTTGATATCACCCATCATGCTCATCAATTGGCTCATTTGATCCTCGAGCTTAGTAAATGTTCTTGTTGAGTTAGTGCACTGAGACTGCACCTACTTGATGTTTGTTCTCATTAACGACATCTCCCCCTCAATTTCATCCACACGTTGACCACATACAGTATGGTCATTTGGTTTGGTTCTGTCCTGAGGTTTCTACAAATAAGGAGGTTGGTAATTAGTATTTTTAACTTGATTTAAATTGTTACCTCCTCCTTGGTTTCCTCCCCATCTCAGGTTCGAGTGATCCCTCCAACCAAGATTATATTTATTTGAATAAGGGTTTTGTAACACCCCAACCCATATACATTGCCGAAATAAGGTTACGGAGCATTACCAGTAATTACAGAACATTTTCAGATAATTCGAGTAAATTACTGTTCATAGCAAAACTATCCACCTAAGTCATAGTCACTAAATAATTTATATCATGAGCTACAGAAATTCTAAATTAAGATCCACTTGATTTTTCTGAAACTAGACTCAAATATCTTTCTACTATAAAATTTTCAGACTTTATGGTTTAGCCAATAAGTACAGTAAAATATTCAAATTTACCCTTGTTCTGCTGTTTGACAACTTCGACCTTTCTTTACTAAAAACTAATTATCTCTTAGTACGGAGTTTGGACGATGCTTCCGTTTGCTTCTATTGAAAATAGACTCATTAATAATTTAAGCATATAAATTTGAACCCCTAATTTTTTTTTCAATTTTCAATGATTTTCCAAAGTCAGAACAGGGGAACCCAAAATCATTATGACCTTGTCTCACAAAATTTATTATATCTCATAATTTATAACTCCATTGCTTACATCGTTTCTTCTATGAAAAACTAGACTCAATAAACTTTAATTTCATATTTTATTCAACCTCTAATTCGATTTCCACAATTTTTGGTAAATTTTCAAAGTCTATGCAAACACATACATAATCACCATATCATAATTTCATAAATATACCAAACCAATCATCACTAGCCATTCCAATGGCTAGGTTTCAAACCACAATTTACAAGACAAGATTTAATCGAATTAGCTTATACATGCCATTATAACCATAATTGTTTTACCTTGTACACTGAATGAACTGTTGGATAATGTGAATGATCTCCGCCAAGCTACCAATCCAGCTAGCATTTTGATTTACTATAAGACAGGGAAAAATAAAACCGAGTGAGCATATAATGTTTATTAAGTCTGTATAACTTAGTAATAAACTTACGATCCATTCATCATCAAAATAAATATAAAGGGGCATAATAAAACCATTTAATCTCACAAGCCCTATCACACATTCTCATCACCCTTGTTAGTCACATATTTCATGTAAACTTCAAGAAACACATATGTGAATTCATCAATATTTGGATTCTCATACACATGTTTTTCCACATCATGTATTCACATAACATATATACAAATTATTTCCATGAATTTCAGATATATTTTATATTAATTCAGCTCGAGTTCAGATGTATATCATGTCAGGACTTTACTCAATAATCAATTGCTTTATTGATAATCACTTGGGTAGTACACTCTAGGTGTACTAATCTATTCTCATAGATGAATATATTCATCAAACCATTCCATGTTCATATATAAACATCTCACACTTCCATATTTCCTTTCATGTAACATATTTTCATATTTCCACATATCATGTCTCAATCTATAACCATTTAACTCAATTTCATATTTGCTCATATTAGAATTTTACTCGTTGAATTTATTTAAATTATCGATGGATTCTCATGTAGTACACTCATAGTGTACAAATCATAATCCGTTAATTCATATCCAGTAGTACCTTTTAGGTACACTCTCAAGCCACATATTATACAGCAGAATTACCTATCCTGGCTAAATTCTATCTGTAACGCATATACTCTAAAGGTTTTGTCAGATTATCAACCCAGGCTAAATCCTTTATATGACAAAAATTCTATATAGAGTCCAATCTGGAGTACTAGTCCAGGTTAAATCCAGTCAATTATGATTACCAGTCTAGGCTAAATCCTAATTGAAACATATGCTCGAGAGACCCATTTCGGATTACCCGTCCGGGCTAAATCCTTTCCATAATGAGATCAATGGATTACTCATTCGAGCTAAATCCTTTCTGCAACACATGCAGGACCTCATTTCATATAGGGAAATCACCACTATCCATCGATAATCATTATTCAACCGGACTTACCATTTATGGGATATTATCATTTATTGGGCTATATTGAACATCCTTAATTTCATAAAATATATATATGATTTATATATCATCACATATATATATACCATCACATTCATTCAATTCAATTTAAGCATATTAACATACATAGTTAAGTTACACGAACTTACCTCGACAGTTGTTTGTGTACATGAAATCTATTAATTCGACATTTTCTCCTTTCCTCGCTCTAACTCCATATTCAGATACCTAGATCTATACGAGTAAATTTAACATCAATTTAATGCAATTCAGACTCAATTTAATCCAATTTACATTTTAGGCAAAATTACCATTTTTCCCCTAAACTTTTAATAAATGATTTCGTCCCTAGGCTTTGAAAATAAAATTAATGCAATTTATTCCTTGTTACAATCCTAAATATTTTCATATGTAACAATAGCAGCCCTTGAATTCCATGAAATTTTAGAATTTTCCATAAATTCAACAATTTTACAATTTTATCCCTAAATCATTATTTTACTCAAAATTCTTTAATAAAGTACCTTTACATATCCATTAACATCTCAATTTCATCATCAAATAACTAAAATCATATGAAATTATCAATGGTATCAAAAACTAATGAATAACAAGTTGGACCTAATTGTAAAAGTCCAAAAACATAAAAATTTCAAAGAAAAAGTAAGAATTGAACTTACTTGAAGCTAAAATATGAAAGACCAGCTCAAACCCTCTTCAATGGTTGTTTTTGACAGAAAATTGATGAAGAAAATGTCTAGAAACTATTAAAATAACATTTGGCCATATAAACTTTATTTTAATTCCAATTTTGTCCCTAATCACATGAATATCTTTGATTTTTCTCACGTTATGTTGCCTCAGCCATTTAAGATGGTCTATTTTCCCTTTTAGTCCTCCTTTATTTACTATTAGGCTATTTAATCACTTTAGCAAGTTTTGTACTTTTTTCAATTTAGTCCTTTTTAATTAATTGACTACCGAAATGTTAAAATTTTCTAACGAAACTTTAATACTACATATTGACACTCCGTAGATAAATATTTATGGCTCATTTTATAACACTGAGGTCTCGATATCTCTTTTTCTCAATTAATTGACCTAATATTTTTTTATAAACACAAATTTACTAATTAAAAAATCTTTTAAAAACTACATTTAACTCATAAATATTAAATAAATAAAATTTACGAGCTCATTTTCGGATTTAGTGGCCTCGAACCACAGTTTTTGACATCACTAAAATTTGGGCTATTACATGTTTCCACCCCTATTCCCAATGTAATTCACATCCTCGGCAGGATTGTTGATATAATGGAAGAATGGCTTGTCTCCTTCATACATAGATGATGCAAAAATAGATTAAATACGGTTTAATTTGTCTATTATTTACTGATACTTATCATCCTCTTGAATAGCTTTGACCATAGCAGTTTTCTGGCCATATGTGAAACGTTCAATTCGCCATTAACAGGAATTTAATGCCATTTTTCAATAATTTCATACGTATCCTTGTACGTCCTATTCATAAGAGCTCCTCCTGCTGTTCCGTCTAGTTCAGATCGTGCGTTTGCATCCAACCTATTGTAAAATACCTACAGTCACATCCATTCAAGAAATTCGTGATGTGGACATTTTTGAATCAACATTTTGAAGTGTTTCCATGCCTCATAGAAACCTTCTCCTTCCATCTGCCTAAAGACATTAATCTCTTTTCTTAGCCGAACTGCTTTTGCTAATCCAGCAAGTTCATCCCATGTTGTGATAGATCCTGGTGCCTATGAGTCGAACCAGGAAAAAGCGTTATCAATCAAAGAAAAGAGGAACAATTAAAGATGAATAGCGTCATTAATGACCCCATTATACTCAAAAGTTTCACAGAGTTGGAGAAATCATTTCAAATGTTGATTAGGGTCCTCTGTCATAATGCCCCTAAACTACATATTATTTTAGATCATTTGTATCATCGCCAATTTGATTTTGAAACTATTAGTTGTAATCACTAGCTTTGTTATACTTGTCTGAACCATGTCTAAGCCTGGTAGGGCATCATCCCTTAGAGTCCTCTCATTTCGCGCCATTTGCACATTTTCAAGTAACTGCGGTGTTAGTGGGTCTCCTAGGGCATTATCACCAATGTCGCGAAACAATGAATTGTTACATGGTATGTTAACTATAGTTGGTGGTGGTGGTGGATCTTACATTTGCTGTTGCTGTTGTCAATGATTTCTTCAGATTATTCTTTTTGGATTTGTGGCTGCTACAATAGGTGTATCTCTATTACGAGTTATACACCAACCCTAGAAAGAAAAGATTAGTAGTACTAAAATAAAATAAAAATGTATCTATAACTGAGAAATTTCCTAATTATTATTTTAAGAGCAAAAATTAAAATTAATCTAGTAACGTTGCCTCCCAGGCAACAACGCCAACAACTTGACTGCCTCAGGATGTACTAACGTCCAGAGTGTGAATCCTACAATAAAATAAAGAGTTATGAGGCGGCATCTGCAAGTATACGGGTTGAGTTGTAATATAGATTTTACAACAAAGTAGGTGAGTACTTTGAGGATCATACCCAAGGGAGGCGAGTACTAAATCAATCTTAACCTAAATAATTAAATATCTAATTAATAGTTTAGGTCAGTTCTAGTACGGGAGTAAAATAAGAAATATGTTTAGGGTTTGTAAAATAATAAAATAAAATAACATAAAAAATTAAAATTGTAAAAGATAAAGATAAATAAAGTGAATCAAATCTGAGAATGGGTGATTAGCTCGCTTCAGCAATCCCAATTAACTGTCGTCTCGAGTTCTCATCCGATCTTCCACCAACATAACGAGCCAACAAAAACTACTTATCTTCTGACCTCACAGTCCAGACTGGCTTGGGGTAAAGGTGTTCACGAATGGGCAATACCAATTTTGGGTAATTTCCCACCTTGATGACTTCCCAAGGTTGTCAGACTTATGGTTTGTTTCTCATTCTTCCTTTTCCAAACAATTGGTTCGTTGAGTAACCCTGCAAAATAGTTAAAAGATCATGCCTCTACTCGCTAATCCCCCATAACAGGATTAGTTCCTCATAGCTTTAATAAACAACATGGAAAGAATGGAAGAATTGATAATGGGGAATAAAGCGAAATAGAAAGTTTAAGAAAGCCTGATTGATATTGAATAATACAAATCCACAGAAGTTGATCTTGCTTTATAATCAGATCTCTTGAATAAACAAATAAATTGAACTATGAAAACTTAAGAGAAACAAGAAAACAAATCTAAAAACCAAAGGAAGGAATCTGAGCTAATGGAATGGTGTTCATAATGTGTGCCAAAGAAGCCTATTTATAGCCTTCAGGTAGTCCTCGTCCTTAACCTTAGGTTAGCTAACGTTCCCGAGTTTTAAGTTCAATTGTGCAGACCAAAATGCCCCTACTTCGTGTTTATTCTCGTCACAGAGTCGATGTCGCGATACACCAGAACCTATGTTGTGACATAGCAACCAGTATGCTCTACTGCAGCCATTTTCAGAGGTATGTCGCGACATCCTCAGCCTGTGTCGCGACATTGAAAGCAGTTTCTCTCTTTCTCTATTCTGCTCTCTATGTTGCAATATTGGATCTCCCATGTGGCGACATAGCATTCAGTATTGGACCAAAATGCCTTCTAATGGTCTCTTGCACACTCACAAAGTACGTTAGCTCTCCCTTAGGCCTTATTCAATTCTTAAGGTTAAAAAAAGACTTGATGTGCACGTTTTATTGAATGTAAGTAAAACTAAAGAAACTTAACTAAAACATAACGAAAATGCTTGTATTCAAGCTCATTAAATATGAAAACTAGTTTAATCTACTACATTGAATTATGGTAGATTAGTTACCAACTAACCCTGATTGTATGCCAAGGTTGAAATTGAGGGCTGAAACGAATGAATGCCTTCCCCTTGATGATTCCAACATTTTCTGATCGGAGTTTTGTAACAATGTTGTGAAACCACCGCACAACAGTGCGATTAGACTTTCTGCTTCTTATTACTGATTTACTAGAATTATTGTCGAACTCGAACCACTTTCCTCGACATCGACAAAGTGGGCATATAACTCTAGTATAACTTTCTACTAGATCAATGCCTATCAAGCATCTCCTTGACATCCAAGTCGCCTTTTATCTCAAATATACCATATCTAATATGGTTTAATGACATTAGATATCTATATTTCAAGCTCATAATTCTCCTCTGGCTTTAAGTCAACACTTTCCTTCTTTCTTGATAGAAGCTCATTCAATTTTATGCTCCGGTTGAAAGCCAATTATACAGATTATGTAACAACCCAATTTTAGTGGTGCCAAAAAAGGCGGTTTTGGAACCCCATTTCCCTAAATCGAATCTGTAAATATTAATTATAAATATTTATGGAGTTGGTATAAAAATTTATTAAAGTTTGGTCTTTAATTTTTCCTATTAATTGCTTAATTTGGGTACAAGGATTGTAAAAGTCTTATTGCGATAGGTTTTTAATTAGCTAAATACTAAGGGACTTAAATTGCAAATTTCAAAAGGTTCAAAATGAAAATTAAACCATTTTGAAATATGAGTTAGTGTTTTGCGATGGAAGAATCCACTTAGTTTGATTAATAATGATTAATCTTAGTTAATTAAGTTAATCGAGTGATTAATTAAGTTCTAATCTAAGTATAAAAGCCAAAAATTAAGTAAAGTTGTCATCTTTATTAATTTTTCTTCTTGCCATAAACCAAAGAAAGAAAAAAACCCTTTTGGAAGCTTACAACTTTTGATCCTCAAGTCTAAGGTAATTTCAAGTCCTTTTCTTGTAATTTTTATATTTTTAAGGTCACGGAGCTTGATTTAGCTAGACCATGTACCAATTTGCAAAATAGTTAAAGTTTTTGAATGTTTCCATTGTTTACTTCTTGAAGAAATTGGTGTTAAATTGATAGATTTTAAGCTTAGATAAAAAAAAGGACTAGATTGTAATATTTAATTGTTAGTTTTGTACAAAATGACTAAAGTGAATAAAATATAAAATTTATGTGAAATTTTAGTAATAATAGATAGTGGAGGGTCCCTAATAGATGTAATTGAAATCGATTTTAAAACCGAGCTCAAAATTGAAAGTTACGACTATTTCAATTTTAGGGACTAAATTGAATAATATGTAAAACATTAGGGGTAATAAAAATAAAGTTTCATAGGTTCATTCATATCATGATATAATGTATAAATGTTTTATATTTGATAGATTGAATGAAATAATTGTTTAGATCGAGAATTGGATCAAACCGGAGATAATCGTGGAAAAGTTAAAATTGTTGATTAGTCCATGGAGGTTCAACTTGTTTCTTGTTTTGACCAATTAAGTTCATATGGTATGAATGTGTTTAAGTTGTTATGTATTTTATTTATGTATATATGTTTGAATGTGAGTTGAATTGTGATAAATTGGTATGAAAGGTGAGAGTTGGAATAAATTGTAAAGAAATGCTTATATATGTTAAAGATGCTCAAGTGAACTTAGTAAAGGTTAGGATACGATTGGCATACCAATAAGGTCTTGTGCACACTCGTACTGGATTGATTACAAATATTATCGAGGTTTTACATTTGTTGTGGATACTCAAATTCAAGTGACACAAGTTTAGCTTGGACAAGTAACTTATGTCATTTTAAAGGTTTAGCCCAGACGGGTAACCTGACATGTATATATACTTAGCTTGGACAAGCAATCGGAAGTGCCAATATAAAGGTTTAGCCCAAATGGGTAACTTGACATGAATATACTTAGCTCGGACAAGCAACTGTTGTGATGTAGATACTTGTGTATCTGAGTCCTTTTATTAGGGTTCATCGGGCAAAACAACTTATATGAAATTAGAAATTGAATTGAGATAAAAAGAACTGGATGTTCAAATAGAAAAATATTGAATTAAGTATGAACCATGTGTTTGAATGAGTATGAAATTGAAATTTTTATCTAATATGTCATGAACTAGCATATTAATTACTTATAGCATCATATGATTTGATTGTGGTATAATACTCACATTGTTAATGTTGTGACATGTTATGTTTAGCCAGAACCCTAGTTTCCTCTCAAAACTGGCATATTTGCCTAATTACCCCCATTTCAATATCTATTAATTTTAATTAGTTTGTTCATAACGAAAAGTTGAATAAATCGTATTTTAATTTAAATTTAATATAAAAATTTTAGTGTTGAAAAATTAATGTCTATAGTTACAATTTATATTACTAGATTCTAATGTTACATGCGTTGTATGTGATTTTACGTATTTAATACTTAATTAGTTTTTAAATATTGTATTTTTAATTGTAGTAATTAGAGTAAAATAATATTTATTATTTTAATTATTGAATATAATTAAAATATATTAACTTATCAATTCAAATACTATAAAATAAACTTTTCAAACAATAATTAAAACTTTTTAACATATCCCGCATACAATATAGTTTTACTTTAAGTAATCAAGGCAAAGAAACATTATTTAAAATAATAACTAACTAATAATGAACTTTAATATATTAATTAAGTGATAATATTAAGGAGTGTGAAACAACTTTTACTATATTTTATGCTTAGAGTACTATTCAAGTAATAATTATATTTTAAATTAGCATAACTCTTTTAACTAATAATTGTAATTTAAATTCTAATTATTTTTAAATGTGTAATTATCTCAAGTTCTATTAAGTTATGATTATTTTAAATGTATAGTTATCACAATTTCTATTTTATACCAACTTTTTAAACTAATAATTCTAAATTAAATATTTTAATTATTTTTAAATGTAAATTTAATAACATGATGAAAAATAAAATATATTCACCTCAGTTCAATTTTTTTTCAAATTCATTTTTTATAAATACTAATTTCTAATTGCACATGCGTTACATGTGATTTTATGTGTTTAATTTTTAATTTATTATTTAGATTATTAAATATAAATAAAACATATTAACTTATTTAAAACTTCAAATATAATAAAAATTAAATATCATATTAAAAGACTAATATTTTGTAGATCAATATTTTTAATAATACTAAAATATAAATAGAAATTAAAATATTTGTACTATTTTTAACATATAGTATAATTTCACTTTATGTAATCATTAATTAAAATAATAACTAATAAATACTTTTAAAATATATTAATTGTTCTGATAATTCAAATATAGTACGAATAAAAATTCTTATTACTAAAGCATTTGTTGGAACAATTAAAAAATGGTATACTGTAAGGTAAAATCTTCATATTCAATATTTTCTTAATAACTAATAATTTGATTATAATAATTTGTAAATAATACACAATTAATTTTTAGCAAAAATAATATCAAGTAAAAAATAAAAATATATTAAAAACTTTTTAAAAATGATTGTAATTGAAAAACTTTTTTATTTCAACTTTACGTCAATTATTGTAATATCCTGGATTATGGCTTATGCATTATTGTTAAATTATGTGAAATAGCATGCTTATGAATATTCTGAATGTGTTCTATGAATTTTGTGAACCGTAGTGTGTAGGTGAATGCCTTAGAAATTATTTAATTTTAAGTCTAAAAGAGGGAGTTAAGCCTGATAGGCCTTAAGAAAATAAATGGTGGAAATTAGACACAAAGATGGGCTTGTTTAAGTGGCTTGGAGGTGCCACTTAGGGCCTCTGTAAATGACGCCACCAATAGGTGTAAATGGGCCAAGGTTCGAGTCGTATGGGAAGCTAAATAAAGCTTTTATTTTTGCGGCAACAAGGGGAAGTAATGGATGGCATGGGAGTCTATGGGAGGAGTTTAAGATGAGGTCTAATTCTTTTGGAAATTTCGGCTAAGGTAGGAGATAAGTGATGACTTATTTTAAATTATTTTTGAAAGGGTAAGGAGAGAAAAACAAGGGATTGGATTGAGAGAGGCGAGTTGGCCGATTGGAGGAGACTAAGGTCGAGATTTTCTACCAAAGGAGGAATTAAGGCCATTATTCATTCTTTTTCCTTTTCCTTCCTTTCTCTCTTAAATTCTCTAACAATATCCTCTTTTCTCTTTTTATTTTGTCGTCAAAATCTTCTTCCTCCTATATTCACCATTGCCGATTCCTCCTAGGTCCTATACTCTTCCATTAAAGCCGAATTATCATCATCAATCTTCCTCTTCTTCTCACAAGTTTCATTAAAGCCGAAAGTAAGATCTTCCTAGCCCCTAGCCGATTGTTCATTAGATCTCAACCCGAAGCAAAGCAATTACTATCTAGCAAAGATAGCCGAAACTCCTTGGGACTTCAAGCAAGGGTGTCGTCAACTTCTGTATTAAGGGAGGCTTCGGGAGTTAGGTGCTGTCGACTACAAAGAAGGATCTTTCGGGACTTTAAAGATCTAAGGTAAGTCATATTGGACATTCGGCCAAGGCTTAATTAGGAACTTAGATCTATTTCTTACTTCGGTTAAAAGTCGAAAACTAACCTGTGAAGTGATCTAGTGCTTGGCCGATTACAAGAAGGAACATAGCAAAGTTTCGGGATTTGATTTTTAATCCAATTGGCGACAAGGTAAGTTTTTGGTTGCAATAATCTTTCGGGATTTGGTTATAGCCGAATGGTTTTGCTAATATGCCTAGTGTTGGCCGAATATAGGAACTAAAGGATCTAAAGCTTGGATCGGGATTTTTGAGATTTCGATGAACTCACTAAGTAAATCAGGTGTGTACCCCACACTAAGCCTTAATTAATTTACGGTTATGTTTTAATAAATATGTTACTATGAATATGTTAAGATGTGGCTAAGAGTATTGTACTCAGGTACGTTTACCCACTCCTACTATGAGTATGACATGATCTATGATGGCACATATGTCAAAAGTGATAAGAATGTGAAATAAGGCATGATATTGCATGATTTGTTTGACATGGGGCATATGGGTGACATGTAAAGGGGAAGTGAATTGGTGGTTTTATACCCCAATATCTGAATGTGGTGACTTATGTCACGTAATTTGAATGTGGTGACTTATGTCACGAAATCTGAATGTGGTGACTTATGTCACAAAATAATTACCTGGTGGCAATGCCACGAATTTTATAAGGTCGATGAGCACGTCGACTGCAGCGACTGCCTTCATTGGTGTGTAACGGATGGAGGGTTGACTTAGTAGTCCCACGGTGTGATGGCTGGTACGGGTGATGTGTAGCGGATGGCATCTAGGTTTGGGTTCGGGATTGCATCATTTTATTTAAATGCTATATGAATATGTATGATTTGATATGCCATAACTGTTGGGACTTAGTGTTGGTTGTACACATTGAGTCTGTTTGACTCACCCCGTTGTGGGAATATTTTTTAGGTGACGCTCAGTAATGGACCGGGTCGGCAGGAGCTTAGTGGTGACCATGCTCAGCACGAATTTTATTAGTTGGACATTTTATTTTATTTAAGTACTCTAAATTTTATTTTGGGTTTATTTTTGATGTAATAAGGCTATAGTATGAACTATTTATGCATGCACTTAAATTATTTTATTATGGCACGATACTTATCAAATTAAAGTAAGCAAATTTTCTTAATAATAAATGAAAAATGTTTTGACATCTAAAATACAAAGGATTTTCAATTTAATTAACAAAGTTTAAAGACTCGACTTTTACCGGTAACTCATGGTTTTGAAATATAACCACGTAGTTTTAACAAAACGAAATCTTTGAAAAATATCTATGTTTTCAACTTGAACCCAAATCAAATATTTCTCTAAAATCACTTAAAGTTTTCCCAAGAAATAAACAAGTTGAGTCATTTTTCCCGAGGAACATACCAGATCTGGTCGTGGCTCGTAGGCCGGGTTTGGGGTGTTTCAGCTTGGTATCAGAGCCCGATTCAAAACTCGGCCTTGAGGGCTTTTTGGGCCCAAAACGTTTTCTTTCTTTTGAAATTGGACTTTTCTAAGAAATAAGCAGGTTTTCTAGCATGGCACCTGAGTCTCCGGCCCGAAGTCCACCAAGTAAGTACTCCCAATTCTTCTGTGAATTGTACGTGGGAATATATAAGGACGTAGATTAATGGACTAGGAATTAAACCCTAGGACTAGTTTACCCCAACATGGGAATTACATAAAACTTTAATGCCCAATTAAACAAACCTGTGTCTAAGTCGCCGAGTTAGGGTGTGGCAACCATCGTGCGCATGTCTAGGATTAGTTTTGGTGGGAGCTTGGTATTTAAACAGTCCTAGTGACTCACCTCCTCTCCACTCGAATCCTACTTGGTGCGTAGTGATGGTTCACCCTAACCAAGAGGACCCAGCCACAGGCTAAACCCAATAACTAAAACCCGAAAGGGACTAGCCATATTTCTATAAAAACCCTAGTCTTAACATCACCAAATGACCCCTTTGATGTGTAGGAAAACTATTTTGAAAAAAAAATTCTAAAATATTCTCGATTTACTAAAATAACCTAAATACCCCTGGTTGAAAAAAAAAGAATTTACTAAAATACCCTTGGTTCATAAAATCTCCATACTACCCACAGTTTTTATCAAGATTCTCTTACCTTACAAATATCCAAAAACCCTATTTTTACAAAATATTAAGATACTCTGATTTGGAAAATTTATGAAATTACCCCTAACCTGTACAAATGACCAAAATACCCTCAGTGAGGAAAATTACCGAAGTACCCTCAAATTAGAACTCTTTAAAAATACCCTTGTTTTGAAAAGTCACCAGGAACCATGTTTTTCAAAAAATTACTGAAATGACCCTAGCTTGTAAAATTACAAAAATACCGCTAGTGTATAAAATTACCATTTCACCCTTGAAATTTTCCCAGCAAGTATTTTAATTTTGTAAAAATATCAACAATCTCTATTTTGCAACATTTTCAAATACCCTAATTTGGAAAATTACCAAAATACCCCTATAGGATAAAATTACGGAAATACCCCTGGTAGTGGAAAACAACAAACAATGACAACTACAACATTTCTATGTAATGAACGCAAGTTCATAAATGTGATTGAATGAATGAAATGAAACTGTATGTGTATGAAATCGAAAGAACTACTCCTTAGAACTATTAAACATAAAACTGTTCGTGATAAATCAGTGGAACAAAACTAATTCATAAAATTCTTTAATCAGATAAACGCAAATTAGAAGTATGAATTCAAGGGATGTGGTAGTAACGTGTGGTAGTGGTGAGAGGCCGAATAGTATGTTCCGAGCCCGTTAGGTCCGGATAAGGGTGCGAAATGAAATGCCACCACCACCACCACCATTGATGTGGAATATTAGGATCGGATGGGGATGACGCAGGTCTGGCGATCTTGCGGGTTTTGGAAAGGGTGGTGGGCGAGTGGAGGCATGGGAGCTCGAAAGTCGGTACTGGCGACTCGAGCCAACCAGAGCTAAGGTGTTCCGTGGTGTATCTGGTGTGGCACCCAGTACAGCTGAGTATTGGTTGGAGGCGACTGAGCGGATTATGGATGAGCTCGATTTAGCTGCCGAGGAAAAACTGAAAGGAATGGTGTCGCTTCTCCGCGATGAGTCCTATCAATAGTGACTCACGGTTAGGGATGGTGTTACACTGAGGAACTCACTTGGGATTATGCTAAGGCGGCATACCAGAAGAAGTACGTTGGTACTCATTACATCGATGCACAGAGGAAGGTATTTCTGGGGCTGGTTCAAGGGAATAAGTCCGTGGCGGAGTGCGAAGCTGAATTCCTAAGGCTGAGCCGTTATGCTCGAGGCATAGTATCAACTGAGTATGAACGGTGTGTCCTATTTGAGGACGGGCTGAGGGATGACTTGAGACTATTGATAGCTCCACAACAAGAGCGGGAGTTTGCTGTGTTGATGGAGAAGGCTAAGGTAGCCGAAGGAATTAAGGACTCTGTGAGGCAGAACACGGATCGAAATAGGCAGAAGAGAGGCTTTGGATCATCAGGGTCTTCAAAGAATGAGCAAAAGAGGCCTAGAGTTGATGGGCAGCGAGGTCAGCGGGCTATGATAGGAGGGCAATACCGTGCTTGTACTCAGTGTAGGAAGATGCACTTAGGAGAGTGTTGGAAAAAAACGGGAGGATGTTTTAAGTGTGGGTCCAAGGACCACATGATTAAGGATTGTCCTATGAGAACCGAAGGGGGACGACCAGTAAGTCAAGGTTCTAATCAGGTTGGAAGAGGAGGCCAGCTGACCACCATGGCCGTGGTTCTACCGGGGGTAATGGTCTTTGGTAGAGGACCAGGGAATCTGGGTAGAGGTGTTGGTAACACGAAGGCCAAGCAGTGATTTAGTGTATCTGATTTGTCGGAGAGAGATGAGACGCATGCCGGATGTCATAACCCATGCGTTCCTTATATTTGGCAAACCTTATGTTGTTTTGATTGATGTGGGCTCGACCCATTCTTATGTTGCATGTAGAGTAGTAGAAACTCAAGGAATAGCCTCTGAACTATCTAATAGGGAGATGACTGTAGTAAGCCTATTAGGTTAAACTATAGTGGTGAACAAGATCTTTCGGAGTGTACCTCTAGAACTTCAGGGAGTGATATTCTCTGTCGACTTGATGGAGCTACCCTTCAGAGAATTCGATCTTATTCTTGGCATAGACTGGCTAGTAGAACATCGGGCTGTATTGGATTATGCAGCCAAGCGAATGGAGTTAAGGACCTCGGAGGATGAGGTGGTAATCTTGATGGGAGAAAGAAGGAACTACCTGTCTAACGTAGTTTCAGCTCTAAAAGCGGATAAGATGGTTCGGAAGGGGTGTAAGGCATTTCTGGCTCTCGTTAGTGCTTTGGATATTAACGAAGGGAGAGTTAGTGGAGTTAGAACGGTAAGGGAGTTTGTGGATGTCTTTTCAGAGGAATTACCAGGAATACCCCTGGATAGGGAAGTGGAGTTCGGAATTGATTTGCTGTTGGGAATAGCTCCTGTGTCTATTACCCCATACAGAATGGCACCAAAGGAGTTGGTTGAGCTCAAGGCTCAGATCCAAGAATTACTAGGCGTGGATTTATTCGACCCGGTGTGTCTCCATGAGAAGCACGGTCTTATTTAATGAAGAAAAGGGCGGAACTATGCGCATGTGCATAGATTATCGTCGATTGAATAAGTGACCATCAAGAACAAGTATCCGTTGCCAAGGATAGATGACTTGTTCGATCGACTAAGGGGCCGCAGATTCTCGAAGATAGATCTAAGGTGCGGATATCATCGACTTAAGGTGAAGGAGGTGATATCCATAAGGCGGCTTCCGAACAAGGTACGGGCATTATGAGTTCTTGGTAATGCCGTTCAGATTGACAAATGCTGACCTCGTTTATGGACATGATGAACGGGTTTTCCATATTATCGGGCCGGTTCATTGTTATGTTCATAGGCGACATATTGTGTATTCAAGTGCGAGGAAGAACATGATGAGCACCTCCGAGTTGTGTTGCAAGTATTGAGGGAGAAGAAGCTCTATGCCAAATTCAGCAAGTGTGAATTTTGGCTTAAGGAGGTTACGTTTTTAGGACATGTGGTATCTCCTGAAGGAATAAGGGTGGATCCTCGAAAGATTGAGGCAGTTTTGGATTGAAAACCCCCTAAGTCTGTGGCGAAAGTTCGGAGTTTCTTAGGATTAGCAGGCTATTACCGAAGGTTTGTGAAAGGGTTCTCATCGATAGCTGCACCTCTGACAAAGTTATTGAGAAAGGAAGTGCCTTTCGTATGGACCAATAAGCAACATGAGAGCTTTGAGAAGCTTAAGAGAGTCTTGACCGAAGCTCCAGTTTTGATTCAGCCTGAGGTAGGGAAGGATTTTGTGGTGTATTGTGATGCTTCCCAAACAGGATTGGGAGGTGTCCTTATGCAAGACGGGAAGGTAGTTGCTTATGCGTCTCGACAACTAAGGCCACACGAGGTTAACTACCCGACGCATGACATGGAATTGGCGGCAGTTGTCTTTGCTCTTAAGGTGTAGAGGCACTATCTTTATGGAGAAAAGTCAGTAATCTACACGGACCACAAAAGCTTGAAACATCTGCTGACTCAGAAGGAGTTGAATCTGAGACAGCGAAGGTGGGTGGAATTATTGAAGGACTACGATTGCTCCATAGAGTATCACCTGGGCAAGGCGAATGTGGTGGCAGATGCCCTAAGTCGAAAAGTTGTGTCAGATCTGAGGGCAATGATCGTACATCTGAGCTTGTATAATGATGGAAGTCTGCTGGCAGAATTGCAAGTTAAACCGACATGGTTGAATGAGGTAAAGGAAAGTCAGTTAATGGATGAGGATTTAAGTGCTAAATTACGGCAAGTGCAGAATGGAGAGTTAGTGAGTTATGGTATTAATGACGAGGGAGTGTTGTGCTTCAAGAGTAGGGTCTGTATGCCGAAGAACGAGGAGTTAAGGCAAAGAATTCTTCAAGAATCGCATAGTAGTCCTTATGCTATGCATCCCGGAGGCGATAAGATGTATAGAGATCTAAGGAGCAGTTTGGTGGCTTTGGTCTTAAGCGGAAATGGCGAATTTGTTGGCAAGTGCTTAACGTGTTAGCAAGTTAAGGCTGAACACCAAGTTCCGTCAAGATTGCTTCAGCCGATTAAGACTCCGCAGTGGAAGTGGGAGAGAATTACCATGGACTTCGTTAGTGGGCTTCCCCTTACGCCTACTAAGAAGGACTCGGTATGGGTGATAGTGGATCGGTGATAAAGTTCGCATATTTTATTCGGTCTTGGGTTGACTACTCCCTACAAAAGTTAGCAAGGTTGTATGTAGCGGAGATTGTAAGGTTACGGAGTGCGGTGTCGATTATCTCGGATAGGGACCGAGGTTTACGTCTCATTTTGGAAAGCTCTACATCGGGCTTTAGGCACTAGATTGGATTCGATCGGCTTTTCATCCACGATCGGATGGCGGTCTGAGCAGTGATCCAAGTGTTAGAGGATATGTTAAGAGGCTGTGTGATAGACTTTAGAGGAAGTTGGGAAGAATATTTGCCTCTAGTAGAATTTGCTTACAACAACAACTATCAAGCCAGCATTTGGATGGCACCATATGAAGCGTTGTATGGACGGAAGTGTCGCACTCCTACGTGTTGGACAGAATTAGGGGAACGTCGAGTTTTGGGTCCAGAGATGGTGGCAGGGTCTGAAGAAAAGGTTGAGGTAATTCGGGCACGATTGAAGGAAGCATCTGATAGGCAAAAGTCGTATGCAGATCTCAGACGAAAGGAAATAGAATTTGATGTGGGGGATCAAGTGTTTCTGAAAGTCTTGCCTTGGAAGAAAGTGATGAGATTTGGTCGCAAAGGGAAGTTGAGTCCAAGGTTTATAGGACCTTATCGGGTATTGAAGCGGGTTGGACCAGTGGCATACCAGTTAGAGTTGCCATCGGAGTTGAAGCAGATGCACGACGTATTCCATGTTTCCATGCTACGTCATTATCGATCGGATCCATCTCACGTAGTACCGATTGAAGAGGTACAGCTAAGGCTAGATTTGTCCTACGAGGAGGAGCTGATTCATATTTTAGAACGAGATGTGAAAGTGCTACGGAGGAAGTCAGTTCCGCTAGTCAAGGTTTTATGGCGTAATCATGGGCGTAAGAAGCTTCGTGGGAGCCGGAAGAAGTAATCTGACAATATACCCTCACTTATTTCAACCGGTAAT
The DNA here is from genome assembly GCA_025506655.1 of Gossypium rotundifolium. Lineage (NCBI taxonomy): Eukaryota > Viridiplantae > Streptophyta > Magnoliopsida > Malvales > Malvaceae > Gossypium > Gossypium rotundifolium. Next base: position 37,234,704 of record CP106729.1, on the reverse strand, counting down.
TTCGAGGATAAAATTATTTTAAGGGGTAGAAGCGTAATATCCGGATTATGGCTTATGCATTATTGCTAAATTATGTGAAATAGCATGCTTATGAATATTCAGATGTGTTCTATGAATTTTGTGAACCTTAGTGTGTAGGTGAATGCCTTAGAAATTATTTAATTTTAAGTCTAAAAGAGGGAGTTAAGCCTGATAGGCCTTAAGAAAATAAATGGGGGAAATTAGACACAAAGATGGGCTTGTCTAAGTGGCTTGGAGGCGCCACTTAGGGCCTCTGTAAATGACGCCACCAACAGGTGTAAATGGGCCAAGGTTCGAGTCGCATGGGAAGCTAAATAAAGCTTTTATTTTTGTGGCAACAAGGGAAGTAATGGACGGCATGGGGAGTCTATGGGAGGAGTTTAAGATGAGGTCTAATTCTTTTGGAAATTTGGCTAAGGTAAGAGATAAGTGATGACTTATTTTTAAATTATTTTGAAAGGGTAAGGAGAGAAAAACAAGGATTGGATTGAGAGAGAAGAGTTGGCCGATTGGGGAGACTAAGGTTAGTATTTTCGGCCAAAGGAGGAATTAAGGCCATTATTCATTCTTTTCCTTTTCCTTCCTTTCTCTCTGTCAATTCTCTAGCAATATCCTCTTTTCTCTTTTTATTTTGTCAAGCTGAAATCTTCTTCCTCTTATATTCATCATTGCCGATTCCTCCTAGGTCCCATACTCTTCCATTAAAGCCGAATTATCATCATCAATCTTCCTCTTCTTCTCACAAGTTTCATTAAAGCTGAAAGTAAGATCTTCCTAGCCCCTAGCCGATTGTTCATTAGATCTCAACCCGAAGCAAAGCAATTATTATCTAGCAAAGATAGCCGAAACTCCTTGGGACTTCAAGCAAGGGTGTCGTCGACTTCTGTATTAAGGGAGGTGTAACATCCTGAAAAGGGCCTATGCATTTTGGCCTAATTGTACAAAAGACATCTTTTATGTGTTTTGGAATAAATTTGGAATGATTTTTGGAAACCTAAGAATGTATGGAAATGTTATGTTGGAAATAGGAAAATGAACATTTTGGAAACCTAAGCAAATTAGGAAAGTGAACATTTTGGAAACCTAAGTAAATTAGGAAAGTGAACATTTTGGAAACTGAACATTTTGGAAACACGAACATTTTGGAAACACGAACATTTTGGAAACACGAGCATGTAAGAAAAATGGCAAGTTCTGAGCCGATCGAAAATTTTAGGAAACTTAGAAATAATCGAGAAATGTCAAATTTTAAAGTTTAAAATAGGAAATAAGGGCAAGAGGGCCTTAAAGGTAAAAGTTGGTGAAATTTGACATACAATCGGGCTTGGAAAAGTGGTCCAAATGTGTCACTTAAGGCTTATGGAAATGGCGCCATGTGTAAGAGGAATGGGCAGAGTTCGAGTCACAGGAAGCAAATAATGAAGGTTTATTTTGCTTCCCTAAGTAAGAAGGTGGACGGCACCTATTTTCTAGAAAGGAGGAGTTTTATTTTATTAAAACTTGATTATTAAGTGATAAATAAGGGATTTTAAATTTGGATTATCGAGGAGATAATTGATAGATTAAATACTTTTAATTTTAGATAAAGGAGATAATATTATCTTAAGGAGAGTGGTGGCCAAGTCAAGGACTCTTGGCCTAGCAAATCGGCTATAAAAGGAGAACCCAAGGTCTTATTCTCTCATCTTTCCAAGTAGCCGAAAATCCCTTGCTCTCTTCCCCCTCTTGCCGAATTTCTCTTTAAGCAAAATCCATCTCTTCTTCTTCTATTTTCTTCTCCTCTCCTTTGCTATTGTCGAGCCAAAACACTCTTTGATCCTGATTAAAACTCCATAGCAAAAACTCTGTGACTATAGGCAAGGAAGCAATCAATCAAAGCATTAAAGGTAAGGCTAAGCATTAATCAAGTCCTTTCTTTTTCTATTTGCCGAAAAGAAGGGTCTAATCCTATTTTTGTCTTATGGCGAATCTATAAGGATCTCTCGGGTTCTTTTACAATAGTTGAATACAAGGAGGAATCTTTAGGAAATTCGAGGATCTAAGGTAAGATAAATACATTTGGTTAAAGGTTATGATTTATATGTTAAAATAAATTTAACATATGATGCTAGGGATGTCGACGAGTCTTTATAAGGCAAGGAATCCTTTTGATTTGGAATTTGTAAGGTAGGTGATATTCGCCAAGGCTTGTTTTTTGATATTTAGGATTATTTCCCATTATTTCAAAAGCGAAAACGACATGGTTACATGGCTAGTGTTAGCCGATTTCAAGGAAAAGGAATACTAGAAATTTTGGGACTTGATTTACGAGACATCCAAATTCGACAAACAAGGTAAGTAATACAAATCCTACTTGGATTTGGTTTTAAACCAAATAAGTTTGTTAATATATTTTAATGGTTGGTAGAATATAGGAGTAAAAATCTAGATCGGTAGATCGTTCTTGAGATTTCAAGGAATCTATTAAGCAAATCGGTGTGTCGCACACTAACTTTCGATATTTCATATGGCAATTATTTTATTATGTGATTATACGTAAGAATATGAATATGGCTAAGTACCCTAATGTGGTACAAAAGTACTGGTCGTTTCCTACTTCGATAGGATTATGAAATATGTTATTTTATAACATGTGAATATATGTATATGATTATGAAATTAAGTATGTTATGCATGATATATATTTTGGGGCATTGGGATTTATGTGAAAGGGAAGAAGGTGTTGACTTGGTCTCACCAATGTTAGAAGGTGTTGACTTGGTCTCACTAACGTTATATGGTGACTACGGTCACAAATATTTGAATTTGGTAACCGGTTACATTATTTGAATATGGTGTCTAATGACACAAATTATATGGGCGATGAGCACGTCATTGCAATGATCGCCTTCGATGGTGTGTAGCGGATGGAGGTTGACTTAGTAGTCCCACGGTGTATTTGGCGATGCGGGTGGTGTGTAGCGGATGGACCATTAGGCTTGGGTTTGGGTTGCATCATAATTTATTTTATATGAACTGATGTTTGAACATGTATGCTGATTTGTTGAATGTTAGTATTATGCACATTGAGTGCATTGACTCACCCGTTGTGGAATTATTTTCGGTGATGAACAGGTGATTGACCGGGCAGTAGACCTTGAGGTGGCCATGTCTCATTTGAAGATTCCGTTTAAATTTGGACTTTATTTACATTTAGTTCCTTTAATTTTATTTTTGGGTTTTACTTGATGTAATAAGGCCATAAGGCCCAGTGGATTTTCTTTACTTGCTTTACTTTTTACTATTATATTACTGAACTAAATATGACTAAATTTAAAGTGATATATATTTTTTATAAACCCTAAAAATTATTTTGTCACCTTAATAAAATTGGATTTACAAAGATTAATTAAATGGGTTTCCAATCTAAGCCCAATTCACAACAACATTTTTCTAAATATTTTACAAATTTTTCTAAGTAACGAAAATCTTTGAAACCGGTTTACTTTAGGAACATACGAGATCCGATTCGGGCTCGTGGTAGGGTGTGGGTGTTTCAATTTGGTATCGAGCCAGTTTTAAACTCTCGGCACGTGGCTAAGGCCCAACGTTTCCAAAGAGCCAAATAATTTTCTTTGAAAATAAGCGAGGCTTCGGCATGGGCCCTAAGTCTCAAACTGCAGTCCACCGGTAAGTGCCCTAACTCTATGTGTGATTTTGTGAATTGTATAAGGGTAGAAGAGGCATGGAGCGTAGAATAGAATGATAGGAACTTGAACCCAGGATTAGACTACTCAAACACAAACACATAAGACTTAATGCCTTGAACAAACCTATGGCTAAGTCATTGAGCTAGTGGTGTGGTAACCCTTATACGCATGTCTAGGATTGGATCCGGAAGAGCTTGGTATTTAGCAGATCCTAGTGACTCACCTTCTCTTGAGAATCCTACAGTGCGTAGCTTGGTTCACCATAACTCGAGGGCTCAGTGGTGTGGCAACCTCTGTGCGCATGTCTAGGAATGGTTTCGGTGGGAGCTTGGTATTTAAGCGATCACGTGACTCACCTCCTCTCCACACGAATCACTGCACAGTGCGTAGCTTTAGTTCACCACGACCAAGAGGGCTCGGTCATAGGCTAAACATAATGACTAAAACCCGAAAGGGAACTAGCCATGTTTTAAAAAAAAAAGTGAACAAAACAACAAACCCTAGTTTTTTTTTCAAACTTTTAAAACTTTCTTTTAAATCTGAGAAAATTATTTTTACAACATTTTCTGAAAAACTCCTGATTTGCGAAAATTACAAAAATGCCCTTAGAGGTGAAATTACCAAAATGCCCTTGGTTTATAAAATGTTCAACTACTCAACAGCTTTACCAAAATTTCATTATTTTATAAACATTCAAAAACCCTAATTTGTAAAATATCAAAATACCTTGATTTTAGAATAAAATTACAAAATTGCCCCTAACTTACAAAATTACCAAAATGACCCTGAATTTCAAAATTTTTGCAACATTCCCATTTTTGAAGGAACAATTTTCGAAAAGAACCCTCAGAGTTTTACAACTTTTGAAATACCCCTGATTTATTAAATTTTACAAATTTACCCTGATTTGTGAAAAATTACCAAAATACCCCTAAGGTTAAAAATTACCGAAATAACCTCGAATTTTAAATTTTTTCCAAATTACCCTAGACTTCAAAATTTTCAAAATAATTTTGACAAAACACCAAGGAACGTTTTCTTACGAAAAATTACGAAAATGCCTCATAGGACAAAATTACGAAAATACCCACAGGTAGTGGAAAACAACAACAACAAAAACTACAACGTTTCTCGAATGAATGAAAGTTCATACTTGTTTGATGGATGGATGAATGAATGGAAAAGACGTGTGTTTGTATGAATACAAAAGAACCACTCTTAAATCCCTTTTCATAAAACTCCTTCATTTGGTAAATAAGTGGAACAATGACTAATTCATAAAATTTCTTAATCGGATCTCGACGTTAGAAAATGAGCTCTAGAGGGCGTGGTCGTCGTGGTTGAGGTAGAGGAAGGATGACCGTGTCGAACACGTTAGATCGGGTCAAGGTCCGACAATGAAATGCCACCGCCACCACCACCCCATTTGTTAATGTTGAGCGGCAGGCTCGAGACGGGAAGATCTTTGTGTCGTGGCGGTCTTTGTGAGTTTTGGAATTGGTGGCAAGTGCGGGGAGGAAATTCAGAAATCGAAAGTCGGTACCTGAACAACTCCGCGCTAATGGAGCGGAAATGTTTCGAGGAGTATCTAATGTGGCACCCAGTCTGGTGAAATCTTGGTTGGAAGCAACGGGCGTATCATGGATGAGCTCGATCGACTCAGAGGAAAAGTTGAAAGGGATGGTGGCGTTGTTACACGATGAAGCGTATCGATGGTGGTTAAGCTGCTCGTGATGGTACCACTACCGAAAATTTGACACAGGAGTATGTTAAAGAGGCATTTCGGAAGAAGTATGTGGGAACCGGTATCTGAGATGAACAAAGGAAGGCTTTTCTAGGGTTGGTGCAAGGGAGTAAGTCATCGCATGAGAATATGAGGCGAATTCTTGAGGTTGAGCCGCTATGCTCGAGGGTAGTGGCAATGAGCATGAACGCCGTGTCCGTTTGAGGACGGATGAGAACGATCTGAGACTATTGATAGCCGCATCAAGAGCGAAATTCTCTACTTTGGTGGATAAGGCTAAAGTGGCGAGGGAATTAAGGATTCTATCAAGCGAACACCGATCGAAATAGGTCGGAAAGAGGTTTTGGATTATGCGGATCATCGGGGAATAAGAGGCTAGAAGCGATGGGCCAAAGGATCGACAAGTTGATACCGGAGGCGATATCATCCTTGTGAGCATTGTGGAAAGAAGCATTTAGGTGAGTGTTGGAGAAAGACAGGAGCATGTCTTAAGTGTGGGTCCAAGGACCATATGTTCAAGGACGTCCAAAAATATCGGATGACAAACGACCAAAGAACTCGGCATGTTAATCAGTGGTAGGGAAGGACAATGACCTCAACGAGGTCGAGGTTCGAATAACGAGAGTAATGGTTCCGCCAAGGTCGTAGAGCACCAAGCGGAGGTGTTAAAGGTTGAAGCAAAGGCGACCAAGGTTAGTTTATGCGATCGGTAGTCATGAGGATAGTGACGCGCCAGACGAGACAACGAGTAAGTTTCTTATTTATGGATTATACTTCATTACTTTACTCGCTATAAGATTAGTTCGATCTTATGTTGCTAATGAAGTATATGGAACCTTGATTGTGAACTTAGAGAATGTGCCTAGAAAGTATGATAGTTCTTTAAGATCAGAGTGCGCAGCAATAGCGTAGTGTGGTGAGTTAGGCTGACGGATGAGCGATAGTAAGTAATTTCGAGGACGAAATTATTTTTAAGGGGTAGAAGCGTAACATCTGAAAAGGGCCTATGCATTTTGGCCTAATTGTACAAAAGACATCTTTTATGTGTTTTGGAATAAATTTGGAATGATTTTGGAAACCTAAGAATGTATGGAAATGTTATGTTGGAAATAGGAAAATGACCATTTTGGAAACCTAAGCAAATTAGGAAAGTGAACATTTTGGAAACCTAAGTAAATTAGGAAAGTGAACATTTTGGAAACACGAACATTTTGGAAACACGAACATTTTGGAAACCCGAGCATGTAAGAAAAATGGCAAGTTCTGAGCCGATCGAAAATTTTAAAAACTTAGAAATAATCGAGAAATGTCAAATTTTAAAGTTTAAAATAGGAAATAAGGGCAAGAGGGCCTTAAAGGTAAAAGTTGGTGAAATTTGACATACAATCGGGCTTGGAAAAGTGGTCCAAAGGTGTCACTTAAGGCTTATGGAAATGGCGCCATGTGTAAGAGGAATGGGCCCGAGTTCGAGTCACACAGGAAACAAATAATGAAGGTTTATTTTGCTTCCCTAAGTAAGAGGGTGGACGGCACCTATTTTCTAGAAAGGAGGAGTTTTATTTTATTAAAACTTGATTATTAAGTGATAAATAAGGGATTTTAAATTTGGATTATCGAGGAGATAATTGATAGATTAAATACTTTTAATTTTAGATAAAGGAGATAATATTATCTTAAGGAGAGTGGTGGCCAAGTCAAGGACTCTTGGCCTAGCAAGTCGGCTATAAAAGGAGAACCCAAGGTCTTATTCTCTCATCTTTCCAAGTAGCCAAAAATCCCTTGCTCTCTTCCCCCTCTTTGCGAATTTCTCTTTAAGCGAAATCCATCTCTTATTCTTCTATTTTCTTCTCCTCTCCTTTGCTATTGTCGAGCCAAAACACTCTTTGATCCCTGATTAAAACTCCATAGCCGAAACTCTGTGACTATAGGCAAGGAAGCAATCAATCAAAGCATTAAAGGTAAGGCTAAGCATTAATCAAGTCCTTTCTTTTTTCTATTTGCCGAAAGAGAAGGGTCTAATCCCTATTTTTGTCTTATGGCTGAATCTATAAGGATCTCTCAGGTTCTTTTACAATAGTTGAATACAAGGAGGAATCTTTAGGGAAATTCGAGGATCTAAGGTAAGATAAATACATTTGGTTAAAGGTTATGATTTATATGTTAAATTAAATTTAACATATGATGCTAGGGATGTCGACAGTGCTATAAGGCAAGGAATCCTTTTCAGATTTGGAATTTGTAAGGTAGGTGATATTCGGCCAAGGCTTGTTTTTTTGATATTTAGGATTATTTCCCATTATTTCAAAAGCGAAACTGACATGGTTACATGGCTAGTGTTAGCCGATTTCAAGGAAAAGGAATACTAGAAATTTTTGGGACTTGATTTACAGACATCCAAATTCGGCAAACAAGGTAAGTAATACAAATCCTACTTGGATTTGGTTTTTAAGCCAAATAAGTTTGTTAATATATTTTAATGGTTGGCCGAATATAGGAGTAAAAATCTAGATCGGTAGATCGTTCTTCGGGATTTCAAGGAATCTATTAAGCAAATCAGGTGTGTACGCACACTAACTTTCGATATTTCATATGGCAATTATTTTATTATGTGATTATACGTAAGAATATGAATATGGCTAAGTACCCTAATGTGGTACAAAAGTACTCAGGTACGTTTCCTACTTCTGATAGGATTATGAAATATGTTATTTTATAACATGTGAATATATGTATATAATTATGAAATTAAGTACGTTATGCATGATATATATTTTTGGGGCATTCGGATTTATGTGAAAGGGAAGAAGGTGTTGACTTGGTCTCACCAACGTTAGAAGGTGTTGACTTGGTCTCACTAACGTTATATGGTGACTACGGTCACAAATATTTGAATTTGGTAACCGGTTACATTATTTGAATATGGTGTCTAATGACACAAATTATATGGGCGATGAGCACGTCGATTGCAAAAGAAGCGCCTTCGATGGTGTGTAGCGGATGGAGGGTTGACTTAGTAGTCCCCACGGTGTGACTGGCAGGTACGGGTGGTGTGTAGCGGATGGACCATTAGGCTTGGGTTTGGGTTGCATCATAATTTATTTTATATGAACACGATGTTTGAACATGTATGCCTGATTTGTTGAATGTTAGTATTGTGTGCACATTGAGTCTGTTGACTCACCCTGTTGTGGGAATTATTTTCAGGTGATGAACAGTGACGGACCGGGCCGGTAGACCTTGAGGTGGCCATGTCTCATTTGAAGATTCCGTTTAAATTTAGACTTTATTTCAGTTTAGTTCCTTTAATTTTATTTTTGGGTTTTACTTGATGTAATAAGGCCATAAGGCCCAGTGGATTTTCTTTACTTGCTTTACTTTTTATTATTATATTACTGAACTAAATATGACTAAAGTTAAAGTGATATATATTTTTTTTTATAAACCCTAAAAATTATTTTGTCACCTTAATAAAATTGGATTTACAAAGATTAATTAAATGGGTTTCCAATCTAAGCCCAATTCACAACAACATTTTTCTAAATATTTTACAAATTTTCTCTAAGTAACGAAAATCTTTGAAACCGGTTTACTTTAGGAACATACGGATCCGGTTCGGGCTCGTGGTAGGGTGTGGGGTGTTTCAGGAGGCTTCGGTGTTAGGTCTTTGTCGACTACAAAGAAGGATCTTCGGGACTTTAAAGATCTAAGGTAAGTCATATTGGACATTCGCCAAGGCCTAATTAGGAACTTAGATCTATTTCTTACTTGGTTAAAAGCGAAAACTAACTCGTGAAGTGATCTAGTGCTTGGCGATTACAAGAAGGAACATATCAAAGTTTGAGATTTGATTTTAATCCAATTGGCGACAAGGTAAGTTTTTGGTTGCAATAATCTTTCGGGATTTGGTTATAGCCGAATAGGTTTTGCTAATATGCCTAGTGTTGGCCGAATATAGGAACTAAAGGATCTAAAGCTTAGATCGGGATTTTCGGGATTTCGGTGAACTCACTAAGTGAATCAGGTGTGTACCCCACACTAAGCCTTAATTAATTTACGGTTATGTTTTAATAAATATGTTACTATGAATATGTTAAGATGTGGCCAAGAGTATCTTGCATTGGTACAAAGTACTCAGGTACGTTTACCCACTCCTACTATGAGTATGACATGATCTATGATGGCACATATGTCAAAAGTGATAAGAATGTGAAATAAGGCATGATATTGCATGATTTTTTTGACATGGGGCATATGGGTGATATGTAAAGGGGAAGTGAATTGGTGGTTTTATACCCCAATATCTGAATGTGGTGACTTATGTCACGTAATTTGAATGTGGTGACTTATGTCACGAAATCTGAATGTGGTGACTTATGTCACAAAATAATTATCTGGTAGCAATGCCACGAATTTTATAAGGGCAATAGCAAGTCGACTGCAGCGACTGTCTTCGATGGTGTGTAGCGGATGGAGGGTTGACTTAGTAGTCCCCACGGTGTGATGGCTGGTACGGGTGATGTGTAGCGGATGGCATCTAGGTTTAGGTTCGGGATTGCATCATTTTATTTAAATGCTATATGAATATGTATGATTTGATATGCCATAACTGTTGGGACTTAGTGTTGGTTGTACACATTGAGTCTGTTTGACTCACCCGTTGTGGGAATATTTTTCGGTGGCCTTCGATAATGGATTTGGGTCGGCGGGAGCTTAGTGGTGGCCATGCTCAAACGAATTTTATTAGTTGGACATTTTATTTTATTTAAGTACTCTAAATTTTATTTTGGGTTTATTTTTGATGTAATAAGGCTATAGTATGAACTGTTTATGCATGCACTTAAATTATTTTATTATGGCACGATACTTATCAAATTAAAGTAAGCAAATTTTCTTAATAATAAATGAAAAATGTTTTGACATCTAAAATACAAATGATTTTCAATTTAATTAACAAACTTTAAAGACTCGACTTTTACCGGTAACTCATGGTTTTGAAATATAACCACGAAGTTTTAACAAAACGAAATCTTTGAAAAATATCTATGTTTTCAACTTGAACCCAAACCAAATATTTCGCTAAAATCACTTAAAGTTTTCCCAAGAAATAAACAGGTTGAGTCGTTTTTCCCGAAGAACATACCAGATCTGGTCGTGGCTCGTGGGCCGAGTTTGGAGTGTTTCAATTATAATTATTTTAACTAAATTTTTTAAGTAATAAATGTAAATGTAAATTATTTTAAATGTGTCATCATAGCTTTTATTAAATTATAATTATCACAAGTTCTATTTAATGTTAAATTTTTTAGTTAATAATTATAAATTAAATATTATAAATATTTTAAAATGTCAATTTAATAATATGATAGAAAATAAATGATGTTCTCATTAATTTAAAAGTTTTTTCAAATTAGTATATATATATATATATATATAGATTATAGATTTTAAACAATTATTATTTATTTATAGTAACTTCTTTAAATTAATGTCATTATTTTTTTATTTTAAAACTTACTGGAAACTTTATTTTATACTTCATTAATTTTTAGAATAATAGTGGAAGTATAATCTATGTAGTAATACAAAGAAAATCAAAATAGCCTATTTTAATATAATAAAATTATAAGAGAAATAGTAAATACAATAAAACGTAATAGTTTAACGAATAATTTTGGTACTTTGTTAGTAGAATATTTAGACTACACAAACAATGTCATTGGTTGATAAGTGTCTTATAAGGGCATAATAAAATATTAAAATAACTATTCAAAAAAAATATGTCAATTTTTAAAGCTGCTTATAAAATAAAATAAAATACACAACCAATGTACTAAATACTAACCCATAGTTTAAATATAAACTAATTTTCTTTATATCAAATTTTTAAAAATCCATATTAAAGTATGTACACTTGGCACATGAGGACTATGCCAACTAAGCAAAATTTTCATATTTGCAAGAAAACCTTTCTATAGTATATATATGTTAGTTTGACATTAAATATTATTTATGAGCCGACAATAACAAAATAATATTAATTAACTATTAATTAAAACCATTAAATAAATGATAGGTGAATTATTAATTATTATATGATAACAACAAAAGTAATTGAATAGTTTTTTTTTTTTACTTTCACAATTTCTTACAAATAATCATGGTAAAATATTATTAATATAATATAAATATTATAATTATTTTATTAATAAATTTTATATAAAATATATAAAATAATTTTAATTATATTTATTTTATTATTAAATTTTCCCAATTTCACTATTATTATGACATAGTAAAACTTTGAATTCATATCAAATTATATCTATTATTTTAAATAATTATTTCTTAATTATTATTATAATTATATACAATTAAAATTAATATTTAACCCTATTAAATATATATTTTAGCAAGATATTTTCATTCAAGTAGCACTTAGAGAATCACTAAAAAACTTTTGACATATTTTGTTTTCATCACAAAAAGTTTTGAGTTTTATTATTATTTGATATGTGTATGGTAAGCTTTCAGAAGAAGAAATAGTCTGGTAGGTTTATTTTGGTAGCCGCATTTGTAAAATAAGTTCATTCATTTTGTAATTATTGAATTATACAGTTGAAAAATTAAACTTATTAAATACAAGTAATATGGACTAAATACATTATATATGACAAAAAATTTTATTTCCTAAATCGATTTTTTGAAAATTTAAGGAAATAGGCTATTTTTGAGAGAGAGTAGGAAAGTGTGTCAAGTTGGATGAGTTTTTCTTAAGTTGTATTTTTTAATTTTTTTAAATATAATTAGTTTGTTTAGTCAGACGGTTAAATCTTAGTGGTTTTGTCAAGTTGCAGGTTTGATTCCTCTCCCACTCCCATTTATATATTTTTTTCAATTTGTTTTAAGCTTTTATATTCTTAATTAATATTTTAATGTATTAGTTGATTTGATTAAATGGTTAAATAATAATAATTTTATCCTTAAGACCGAAGTTTAATTCCTTTCTTCTAAACACATTTGTAATTTTTATTTCATATTATTTTAAAAAATATTTTTAAAAATATAATAATTATATTATAATTTTTGTTTCAAGCTTTTTTATTTTAATTAATAAATATATTATTTAAAAATTTATTTTTAATTTATCTTTTAATTAACAACTCTTTTATTCATAAAATCAAATAATTATTAAAATATGATTATCTTTAGTAAATATAATTTTTATGTATAATATTTAATTTTCAATCTATATCATGAGTGTAGTAAGTTTTAGTATTATATATTTTTGTATGTGCATTTAAAATATTTCAAATATAAACATAATGCTATTTGAACTAATTAATTGAAATATTTCACGTATAAAAATATTTGAAATATCATACCTACAATGTAGATGAAAAATAATGATATTTAAAATATTTTACATATAAAAATAATAATTATATTTGAAATAATTAGTTCATTTTATAATATTAGAAATCACTATACAATATATGTGAAGAAAATAAATATTTGACATATAAATATTATACATAGAGAAAAATATATCAAAAAATAGTTGGTGTTTATATTATATATAAAGGAGTTATTAATATAAAATATTTTTAGCATAATGATACATGTAAAAAATATTTTTTATATAATTACATATTTATTATTTGATTTTATCAATAAAAGAGTTATTAATTAAAATAAAAATTGAAAATAATATATTTATTAATTAAAAATAAAAAATTGAAACAAAATGAAATAAAATTACAATTATGTTTAAAGAGGGAATTAAACCTAGGTCTCAAAAATAAAATCATTATTATTTAACCAAAATATAAATGTGAGTGAGAGAAGAATCGAACTTGAGACTTAAAACAAAATCACTAATATTTAATTATTTAACTAAACAAACTAATTATATTAAAAAAAGTCAAAAATATAACTTAAAAGAAAAAGTGTACTTAGCTCAACACGTTTTCCCACTCTCTCTAAAAAAAACCTATTTCCTTAATTTTTCAAAAATTGACCTATTTAGCCCATAAACTTTTGTTTTTGACATATATAACTAATTTAGCCAATAATATGAACTAATTATTAATAATGGATAAATGTATATAAATAATAATTTTAATTTAACTTTTGTATAATAGAGTTTTTTTGAATTATACAATTGAGTTGAAATTAAATTTATCAAATCAACATAAAATAATAATTAAATATTTTAAAATTAATTATTATTTAATTAGTATTATAATTATATATCAATTACAATTTAGATTTATCAGTCTAATACTTGATGTTTTAATTTTAATTATAATCATTAATTACATTTAAATAAATAAGATTTTTATATGTATTGCACATGGTATAAACCTAATAAAAAATTATAAGTATATTTTATAAGACATGTGTCAATCTCTTATCTTTTTGTAAAGTACTCTTCAATCTCGTTACACCAAATAATTTCTTAAAATTTAACCCAAATTTTAGCATAAAATCATAAAATTCAATAACTATTTAAATAATAAATATATCTAAATTGTATAAATTTAAAATTCTTTTGAAGAGAGATAATATTTTTGAAGATGAAGAGATATAAATTTTAATCTTTTATCCAAATAAAATTATTATAGATATAAGAAAATGTTTTCCAAAAAATGCCTTTAAAAATAACGAACGTACTCTCATATATCTCTTCACTGATATTCCCCGCCGCCAGATAAACCTCTCACCACCACTGTGTCCCAAACAAGCCTCGCCTTTCTCTTCTGACGCAAGGCCTCTATTGCCTTCTAGTTTCCGACACACCAGGAAACCGAATAAGGTAATTTTCAAAACCCTAAACTTGAGCCATGAGATTTTGTGTTATACGCTCTCGGCCTCTGTATCACTCTGTTATATTTTTGATTTATTTTCTGTTTTTGATCGTACTGCTTGGTACTTTATCTCATACTCTCTATGTTTACTTTGTTGAGAAGGAATTTTTTTTTCTAAAAGCTATCAGCTTAGAGTAAATAACCGGCCGTTATTGCCGCTATTTAGGTCTTTAGCGGTGGCTCACGGCGCTGCTACTGCAAAATAGCGTCCACGATACCGCTATTTGAAACTCTGTAAAATAAAAATACAGCATCTATCTACACTTGCTTCTGTTGGATGTATTGTTTCTTAAAATAGTTTTGGTTTAATGTTTCTGTTTTAATTTCTCTCTTGTTTTTGCTGATTGTAAGTTTGTCTAATAACGAGTTTGCATCTTATTAGGTGCATTCAGGGGTTCTGTCTTAAAAATGTTTTTCTTTTTAACTTATATTACATGCATATTAGTTCAATTTCTAAGGTACTGTTTATGATATATGACCAGCTCATGGGCTTTTGTTTTTGTTCTCCTTTCTAGTTTATTCTGAGTTTGAATAGAATTCATTGCATTTGTTGCATATGTGTTCATGTTATTGTTAAAATTAAGAGAACTATGTTATACACGTATAATATTTGTAGAATAACCAACTCACCATAGAACTTTTCCAAACTCTTTATATGCTTATAAATTAAGGTATTGGGAATCAAGCTCGTGCAAATGGCGGGGAAATCTAATAAGGGAAGGAATCGGAGAGGGTCACACAATTCAACCACTTGTTCAGAGCAAGCTGCCTCTTCTGATGCTCCCTTGAAGGACAATGTAACTGCTTCCAAGCCTCCTAATGTTGACTCTAATGGAGTTTCAAACATGGTTGAATCATCTGGTTCCAAGTCAGAGTTGACAGAGTCTGAAGCTTTGAATTCATCAAGCCAACCAAAGCAAGGTGAATATTATGCATGATTGCTATATTATTACTTTTGTTGTTATGTCCTTTCATTAGCATATTCAGATCACCTCTCAAATCTTATAATGATTTCTTTTTTATTTTCAATTGCATAGTGGTTTAAAGAAAGAGTTCCATTGTTTCCCGCCATATGGAAATGATAATCTATGATTTCAATCATTCATCTGTGTATACACGTTCTGTTGTCTAATAAACATGTTTCCTTAAACAATGTGAGACAGATGAATATTCATTCAATATCTTCAATGTTTTAGACCAGCTTAGGTTCACTTTCTGCTTTTTCTGTTGCTTATATGAAATCTTAATTTAAATCTGTTTTATGGTTCTATCGTATGCTTCTTAGATTGCTATTGGACTCACTTTTTTCTTTTCTTCTATATTGATTCAGGTGACCTTCACCTTTACCCGGTGCCTGTTAAAACACAAAGTGGGGAACGGCTTGAACTGCAGGTGAACCAACTTGATTTTGAAACTATGCCTTCTCTCTCTATATGCATAGATATGATTCGCAGATGTGTGTTCTTTTATGTGTGTATGTACGTAAGCATCTATATGTGGATGGATTTTCATTGGTTACAATTAAAAATTGAATTCTCTTTTCGCATGGATACCTTATTATTGATGCGGTTCAAATGATGAATTGACTGTATGTATTTGCAGTTGAATCCTGGAGATTCTGTCATGGACATACGACAATTTCTTCTTGATGCCCCCGAGACCTGTTATTTCACATGCTATGATTTACTGCTGCACATTAAGGATGGTTCAACTCATCATTTAGAAGATTATAATGAAATTTCTGAAGTAGCTGATATTACTCTCGGTGGTTGCTCCTTGGAGATGGTTGCTGGTATAATTGCTTTGTTTTCTGTTTTATGGCTTTAAGGTCTCTATATGGGCTCTAACCTAAAACTTTTGGCAGCATTATATGATGATAGATCTATCAGAGCTCATGTTCACCGCACAAGAGATCTGCTTTCCCTTTCTACACTTCATGCCTCACTCTCAACTTCGCTTGCATTGCAGTATGAGAATGCCCAAAGTAAAGCTCCCAATTCAGGAGGTTTGAAATTGGACCTTAAGTCACTGTCATTATCATTTACCATTTTATAAACTCTGTGATTTTCACTTTCAGTTTTATGTTGTGCAGATGCTGCAAAAACTGATGTTCCAGAGCTTGACGGCCTGGGCTTTATGGAGGATGTTACTGGATCATTAGGTAAATTGCTGTGTACACCTTCGAAGGAGATTAAATGTGTTGAGAGTATTGTTTTTTCATCCTTCAACCCTCCACCTAGCTATCGAAGGTAGAACGCTGAATTTATATTCTTTATGTTGAATGATATTTTTGTTGTTGATGGTGATTGAGTTTTGGCATTTATCTTGAACGAGTGTTAACAAGACATTTGAACTTTGTTGGGGACAGGCTTGTAGGGGATTTGATCTATTTGGATATAGAAACTTTAGAGGGTAATAAATACTGTGTTACGGGAACCACAAAGATGTTTTATGTCAATTCAAGCACGGGGAATGTTCTTGACCCCAGACCGAGCAAAGCTGGTTATGAAGCAACAACTCTTGTTGGACTCCTGCAGAAAATTAGCTCTAAGTTCAGAAAAGGTAACATTTATGCAAAACATTCTTTTAAGTAGTGTTAGAGGTTGAAAATTTCTGGTCCATTTACTGTTATCCACTAATTATTTCCTTTTGTGTACCTGTAATGAAGCTTTCCATGAAATTATGGAGCGGAAGGCCACTGCACATCCTTTTGAAAATGTTCAATCTCTGCTTCCACCAAATTCATGGCTGGAATTATATCCAGTTCCTGGTAATTTCGACTTCTAAAGTTAATTCAGTGTTCAGCTTTGAAAAAGGAAAAAGTAGATTGAGCTCTCTAACATGGAGGGTAATTCTTCTATTGTCTATTTTCTTACACTATTTCCAGTAGGGAGGAAAATTGAGGGAAGGGAAAAAGAGGAGGAAAGAGTAAAAAGAAAGAATGGAAGTTATTTTTTCTTCTTTATGTATGGTATGGAGGATAAAAATAGAGGAAAAGAGAGACATAGAAATAAGATAGGGTTTAAAGTTGCAAATAGAATTGTTAATTTATATCCCAGATTTAGAAGGATTGAAATTTGAGGGAAAGGATAGGTGTAAATCCACCTTGGGGAGTTCTATCCTATCAAATGAAGGACAGTGTGAAAAGAAAGTAACTTTTCCTTCTACTCTATTTCCTCTCCATCCTTCTTTCTTTGCTCCTATCTGATATAGTGTATATCTTTTTTCTTTTTCGTATGCTTGCTAGAAATTTTTGCTGCAAGACTATATGTTATTTTCATTTTAAAAAAAACAAATATAAGTATGTTGCATTGCAAAAGCAGTATTGTTGTACTGCAAAAGCTGATTCTGTTGCTTGTGTTGTTTCCAGATCACAAACGTGATGCAGCCAGAGCAGAGGATGCATTGACTCCTTCATATGGGAGTGAGTTGATTGGCATGCAAAGAGATTGGAATGAGGAACTGCAATCTTGTCGAGAATTTCCACATACAACCCCTCAAGAAAGGTACATAATTTATTCCTAAATGTTTGTGACTTTTAATTGTCCTACTGCTTCTTTGGAGAACCTAATTCATTCTGTAGATTTATAGAGCTTATTATCTAACAGCTAACTAGTAATAAAACATCTAATTATTTATGACAAAGTATGTCTAGCTGGATATACGTAATCATTAGAATGCTGATTGTTCATTTTGATAGCATTGTATTATGTTTGAATAACAGTTTTATATGCTTTTGCAATTTAATTAATAGGTACTGTATATTTAAATTTCAATAGCATGCATATCAGACACAAAATAAAATTTTGATGTGTCATAGTGAAAAGAAACGAAGTGTTTTTAATCTGATTGACATGAATGTTGTAATCTTGACATAATAAGCCCCAAAATGTGCAGTTAAAGTGTGTGATTGAATGGGAAATTAAGAAATTTAATCGAACACTTTGTTATAATCTTATTGTTAAGATTATAGAGTATGAAAGGTACTACTTTGTAGTTTGAGAATGAATTACTGTCTTATTTTTCATTTAACCTTGTAATGGACATGCTTGCCACTTATTCACAGGCATTAAGCTGTTATGAATGATTTTGGAGTGTCTGCTTATCATGTGTACAAATTTGTTGCAGGATCTTGCGGGATAGGGCTCTCTATAAAGTGACCTCAGACTTTGTTGATGCAGCAATTAGTGGTGCTGTTGGAGTCATCAACAGATGTATACCCCCCATAAATCCAACTGATCCTGAGTGCTTTCACATGTTAGTGATCCTTAAATGAACTCTGCATTTGATTGAGAATTTTTTTGCGAACAGTGTTATCTTGCACATTGCCTTTGGAAACATCAGTCATGATTTCTCTTAGGACTTATGCTGTCCCATTTCCCCTCTTCATTTTGTGATATTGTATAAAAGTCCTTAGGATTAGGCATCTCTTAGCAATTTGTCAATTCATTTATTTTGTTCTCTGTGCTTTGTTTAATAAATTCATTTGTTACACTATAACATTACCCCCAAATTGCTTTTTATACTTGTTATTCTACTTTACAATTGAGATAAATTTTGTACTGTTGTTTTTTTCTCAGGTATGTTCATAACAACATATTCTTCAGTTTTGCTGTTGATTCGGATATGGAACAACTGTCAAAGAAACGTGCAGTAGAGACCAATTCAAGTTCTGAGAGCAGAAATGAATCTGCTTCATCTGAGATGTTGCCTGGAGGTAGAATGGATTCAAATGAGGAAAGATGTGGTAGATCTAGCATAGGGGAAAGTGATAGTATAATGGAATTGGCTCAAGGGTCTGTTGAGACACCGTTGGCTGAGAGTGAGCAGGCTACATATGCTTCTGCAAATAATGATTTGAAAGGAACAAAGGCATATCAGGAAGCTGATGTCCCTGGGCTTCATAACCTTGCTATGGCCATAATTGATTACAAAGGTCATAGAGTGGTGGCACAGGTGAAGCTATATATCTTTTCTATTTTAGTTGTTAGATGTGGAATTTGTGTTCCTTCTTCTGCCTATTTTTTTTTTTATTTCTTTTTTTATTTGCTCTAGAATTCTGTAATAATTTGATACTTCTCTTTTTGTAGAGTGTCTTACCTGGCATTCTCCAAGGGGATAAATCAGATTCTCTCCTTTATGGATCTGTTGACAATGGCAAAAAGATTTGCTGGAATGAAGATTTTCATTCAAAGGTGAGAAATATGAAATTTAACGTTCTAAAAAAATTGTCTGGTTTCTGTGGCATGTTTGTTGAGTAATCATCTCTTTCAACATTTATATTTCATGTTATTAAGTTTCAGCTAAATTTGATACTCTTTACATAGAACAAATGTTTTTATGGAGAGTGCTGACTTCTATGTTTCTTTAGGTGCTTGAAGCTGCCAAACGCCTTCATTTGAAGGAGCACACAGTACTTGATGCATCTGGGAATGTTTTCAAATTGGCTGCTCCGGTGGAATGCAAGGGCATTGTTGGTAGTGATGACAGGTGACTTTTTCTTGTGGTTTGCAAGTTAATGAGCTGCATCGATATGGACTGCAATATTTTGTCCTTGACATCTTTTGAAACCCACCATTAGCCTTAAATTCATGTTTTGTGACTTACGGTTTGTGACTTTATGTTCACAAATCATGGATTTTCTTGGGATGGCAACCCCCCCCCCATGGGTTCCCACCTGATCTAATCAGGTGGTTTTTTTAAATCAGGCTCAGGTCGGGTTGATATTATTTTTAAATCAGCCAGGTTCTGGTTTTGGGAGGACCGTGCTCTACCCCAAAATAATTACAAAAATGCCCTTACGTATAGCATATTACTTGGGTTTAAAAGTTTAACTTCCCCTTCTAGACACATATATTCTTCTTGCCAACCTACCTTTGCTACTGCCTCCCCATCTTTATTTCCTTGAACCCGCAAGTTTCTTTTCTTTTTTATTATTTCTTCTGATTGATCAGTGGTAGTGCTTGATTTGCAGTCTGCCATTCCCACTTCCTTCGGTTAAGTGTGTCTTCTATTTTTTACATTTCTGATTATCTGACTCTTCCCTTTTCTTAAGAGCTGCAATATCCTCACACTTCACCAACTTCATCCCAGATTAACTCACTGTCTTCTAGCTATCAGTTTATTTTCTTTAAGTTCCTTGTCATAGGAATTGTACCTACTTTGCAGCTCATATAGCTAGATGAGATTAGTTAATATTCTTCCTTGTGATGAATGTTTCTTCCATGAGAGAAGAGATGTATATATTTTTTCATTGTATGTGCTAATCAGAGCTAGACCCTTTGCATGTTATAATTTATGCTTAACCACATTTTATCATTAGCTTTCTTTTCTTTTCTTTTTCCCCCTAATTCCATTTCTTTTATTAGGCATTATCTTCTGGATTTGATGAGAGCGACTCCTCGTGATGCAAACTTTATCGGACCTGGATCCCGATTTTGTATATTGAGACCAGAACTAATTACTGCATTTGTCCAGGTAGAACATTCATACATTAATGTCAATTTGCAATTTGTTTGAAGTGCTCTTACCTGATGTTGACCTGCTTAACTGGAGAAGGCTCAAGCTCCTGAAAGCTCAAAATCCGTGCCTAAATCTGAGGGAGAAGTTAATGTGGCAACTGATTCTTCAAAATCTGAGGGAGAGGTTAATGTGGCAACTGATTCTTCAAAGACTGCTGTTGTTGAAACTCCAGTAGTGACTGAGTCTCATGAAGCTGCAACTTCTGGTGATAACCAGGCAAGGCTCTCTTCATGATAACAAATATCTAAGCTGTTGCTTTTGACTTCCTGTATACACTGTTCAGGTTTGCATAGAACACTTGATCTTTTTCTTTTTTGTTGCCAAATGCGGTGAATGGTGATAATTCCCCCCAACTTTGAAAATATGTCTCAAGTGAACAGTTGGTTTGTCAAAGCTTTAAATATTTTCTGCTAATTTATGTGGATAATGGAATTCTTATTCAAGTCTTCGATAAGGTGGAACTTCCGAATTGTATGAATTTTGTATCTATTTTTTTAAATGGGGATTAAGGCATTTTGTGTGCATGGTAACATGCGCAAGTAAGATATGAGTTTGTTGGCATTGAATGTTATATTTAATTACACTTAGTTCTATTATCTTATAATTGTTTGTGGTTAAATGTATTTTGCTCCTGCTCCTTATGACCACAGGGTATAACCAATGAAGATAATAACAAGGCTGATACGGAATGTGCTTCTGCATCTGTTAAAAGTTGTGAAATGAATGAGGAGATATTATTTAACCCCAACGTTTTCACTGAATTTAAATTGGCTGGGAGTCGAGAAGTGAGTCTCCTTTATCTGCAACTTTCCTTCCTTTACAATGCTGCTAAACTGTGGATTTTCTTAGCTTTTTCCATTGTGTATCCCAGGAGATAGTGGAAGACGAAGAAAATGTGAAGAAACCTAGTTCTTATCTTGTTGATGTTGTACTTCCTAAGTTTATACAAGACCTTTGCACGCTGGAAGTTTCACCCATGGATGGTCAGACACTAACAGAAGCACTTCATGCACATGGGATTAATATTCGATACATTGGCAATGTGAGCTTTATGTATTTTGTGGGTTTGTTCATTAGTCTTGCTATTTCGGTAATAGAATGTTAAAGCTGTTGGTGAATGGTATAATTTTACAGGTTGCCAATGGAACCAAACATCTACCTCATCTATGGGATCTTTGTTCTAATGAGATTGTAGTCCGGTCAGCAAAACACATCTTGAAGGTGATGTCATTTTTTTCCTGCTTGACATCTATTTTTGTTATGTAATGCTTTCTATGTTTTGGAAATTTTGTTGTGAAATTTTTATATGGAAATTGTAATTGCTGGTTATGCAGGATGTTCTGAGAGATACAGAAGATCACGATCTGGGTCCTGCAATCTCACATTTTTTGAGCTGTTTCTTTGGAAGTTGCCAATCTGTTGCTGCAAAATTGACTTCTAGCTCACAGTCCAAAAACCATAAGAAAGTATGATCTATTAGATGAGTTTTTCATCACAAGTAACTAGACTATAAGCAATCTCAGGGATCTGCAGTATTCGGTGTTTTGATGTGTCAATGATCCAAATCATTATAAGCTTAAGATTCTGTTTTTTAAGAGGAACTGCATTAGGTGATGATAATCTAGCCTGAACTGGTGCCTGAGGTCAGTTTTTATGTCCAAATATTTGCAGGAGCAAGCAAGTCATCACTCATCAGGCAAGACGTCAAAGGGACATGCTAGATGGAAGGGTAAAACAACTGTGAGGAAGAATATTTCCTCTTATATGAATGTCAGCTCTGAAAGTTTATGGTCTGAAATTCAGAAATTTGCAAAGCTGAAATATCAGGTATTGAGTTGTATTTTGTTTTTGAGTATGGATGTTTTATAAAGTAGTTAGATTATCTGTTGTCAAGTAGTACTAGTATTATGAATAAATGCTTACCATCATATCTGTGTTTATTGAATCTATGGAAACAGGATAATCCGAGTTTATTTAATCTATGAAAATACTTTGCATTGAGTATATTAATTTATGCTATATGTTTGATTTCTGATTTTTCTTTATGTAGTTTGAGTTACCAGAGGATGCAAGATTACGGGTGAAGAAAATTTCTGTCTTACGCAATATGTGTCAAAAGGTTTGAGTTCTTACAATTTGCTATTTCTTACATCTTTCCTTGTTATTTGTTTGATGAGTTGCCAGAGGATGCATCATGTAAGGAACAAACTGCATAATTTTGTTAGGGTGGTTTCCATCTTTATATGTTTTGTGGATTGTTCTTGACTACATGTGCTCGTGTGTTTAAAGTTTGGATGAATTTCTAGCTTAGGTTACCTTAGACACCTTGATTATGTTATATGTGCTATGTAATTTGCACTGCTTCCATCTTCTAGTTTTGAATTTTCGGACAAAATCAAGCTATAACTTCTGGTCAATCACATGCTTACATGAATGGGGTTCCCTATACAGGTTGGTTTAACTATTGCTGCTCGCAAGTATGATTTTAACACCGCAATGCCCTTCCATACATCAGATATCTTGAATCTCCAACCTGTAGTGAAGCATTCAGTTCCCGTATGTTCAGAAGCCAAAGATCTTGTAGAGATGGGAAAGGTCCAACTAGTTGAAGTAAGCATTGTATTCCCTTTTTCAGTCAGCAAACAATATGAAATATCTTTAATGTCATGC
This sequence comes from Gossypium rotundifolium, assembly GCA_025506655.1. Lineage (NCBI taxonomy): Eukaryota > Viridiplantae > Streptophyta > Magnoliopsida > Malvales > Malvaceae > Gossypium > Gossypium rotundifolium. The sequence continues at coordinate 37,211,191 of CP106729.1, read as the reverse complement.
AATGTTGTTAAGGCGCGTGCCTAGGCACTAAGTTGCACTGAAAATCACCATTACGCATTTTAACATTCTCAGGCGAAGTGATTTTACTAGGCGCTCGCCTTAATTCACTTTTACTGTACTTTGAGCTCTAAGTTAGGCGACAAAAAAGCTTAGCTTGAGTGAAGCGGTGAGCTAATTTAAATTTTTTTTTTCTTTTTAAAACTCAAATACCCACTTAATAGAGTGAAGTGGTGGAGAGGCAACTTTTAATATTATTTTTTTCAACTCAAAGACCCATTCAATAGAAATATATTTTAAGGGAAAAAACCCAAATACTCATTGAAGCTGACTATAAATTTTAAGTTTCTTTTTTCTTTTTATTTTCTAAAGAAAAACTGAAATATTATTAATTCCTAATCTGACTTTTAACTTTGCTTTCTTTTCTTTCATTTTTATTTAAAGACTCAATGTTATTATTTCTCTTTATTTTATTAATTGTAAACTTGCTATTCCTCAACTTTATTAGTTAAAATCAGAAACAGACCCTATCAAGCTAAAGGTAAACATTTTTTTATTCTCTATCTATTCTATTATTTCTTATTCTTTTAATTCTTTCTCTTTTTTTATTTTATTTTTCAATTGCGATTTATTCAGTAATTTTGGTAATATAAATTTGGAGCAATGATTGATATATTTCTTTTTTTAACCATTATTGTAATGGTGAAGACCTGAAAGCAATGTAATTTTTTTTATTTTTTTGACTGACCAACCATAATGTAATGTAATATATATTTATATGTATATGCATGCGCCTTATTTTACTTGGGCGAGCGCTTGTTTTGTGCCTTGTGCCTTGGGCTATGTTAGACGAGAAAAAATGAGGGTCAATTTTTTCTACAATTGCAAATGGGTTTATGGTAGAATTGGATTGGTAATTATGTTGGATGTGTATTTATGGCGATTTAATAAACTGTTGGGTTCCTATCTTTCTCCTAGGGCATGCTTACTGAAGCGTACACAATGTTTTCAGAGGCTTTTTCAATACTTCAACAGGTAAGTTGGATCATTCCTCTTAATATGAATTCATAAAAATAAGCCTTTTCATGATTTATTCAATTGATTTCAGGTCACTGGACCAATGCACCGGGAGGTTGCCAATTGTTGTCGGTAGTTATCACAACTCAAAACATTTTATTGATTTTTGTTTTAGTCATCTTTTTTGTCTTTGATATTTTTAATTATGCGAAAAAAGAAATATATTATGTACTCTTTGTATCATCTTAATGGAACCTCGGTTGTATGTTTTGCTTTTATGTAATTGAACCAACCTTTGTTTGTGTTAAAGACATGGTCATTATTACATCTTTCTTCCAAAAATTAGCCAATTTTTTAAAAACATGGGTTGAGTGTTCAGTGTTTTGATGTCCAATCTTGTCTAAATAGTTTTGCTTCCAAATTTTCAGGTACCTTGCTATGGTTCTGTATCATGCAGGAGATATGGCTGGGGCCATAATGCAACAGCACAAAGAACTAATTATAAATGAACGTTGCTTGGGTTTGGACCACCCTGATACTGCTCATAGGCATGGTTCATTTCTCTATGTTCTCTCAGGCACACATAATGGGTTCATTTGGTGTCATGCAATCTGACTTATCCTAATTTCTATTGCTGTGATAGTACTACTTTGAGTTTTGAACTTTGTTTCAGATATTTGTACCCTTTCTTGCCCTTTTCATGGGTCTAAATCAATTTAATTTGCAACTATCCTGCTGCAGTTATGGCAATATGGCCCTTTTCTACCATGGCCTGAACCAGACAGAGCTAGCACTACGACACATGTCCAGGGCACTGCTTTTGCTAAGCCTATCTTCTGGCCCAGATCATCCTGATGTTGCTGCAACTTTCATAAATGTTGCTATGATGTATCAAGATATTGGGAAGATGAATACAGCACTTCGTTATCTGCAAGAGGCCTTGAAAAAGAATGAAAGGTTGCTTGGTGAGGAACATATTCAAACAGCTGTATGCTATCATGCGCTTGCAATTGCATTCAATTGTATGGGTGCCTTCAAACTTTCGCACCAGGCATGTGTTTCTGGAGGAAGAATTCAGTTTTTCTCAGAAATAAGATTAAACAAGATTGATTTAACTCTGACTATTTCTTTTGGTGTGCACAGCATGAAAAGAAAACATATGACATTCTCGTAAAACAGCTTGGTGAGGAGGACACGAGAACAAGAGACTCCCAGAACTGGATGAAGACATTTAAGATGCGTGAACTTCAGGCAAGTGAATGGTCAAATATAAAGGAAAATAGTTATTTGAAGGGTAATGTTTAGTCTGGTTTTCATATTTGTTCTACGTGGTTCCTGAGGTTGCTAATTTGCGTTGCAGTTGAATGCTCAAAAGCAAAAAGGTCAAGCTTTAAATGCTGCTTCTGCTCAAAAGGCAATTGATATCTTGAAGGTATTTTAATCACCCTAGTCTTTCTTCCTCCCTTCTTTTCGCATTGTCAGTTGACTAGTCAACTGCTATTAGAACTTACGTATGATCTAGGTGCCATTTTCAGTAAATGAGGAGGCAGATCTGAGAGACAAATGATGTTATTTCTTGATATGGTTAGCCACTGTTTATATGATTCATAAATTGGCATCGCAGGCTCATCCAGATTTGATGCAAGCATTCCAAGCTGCTGCTGCAGCTGGAGGATCTGGGAGTTCTAGTGCATCTTTCAACAAGTCTCTTAATGCAGCAATGATTGGTGAGACTCTACCTCGTGGACGAGGATTCGATGAAAGAGCAGCTCGAGCGGCGGCAGAAGTAAGGAAGAAGGCTGCTGCAAGGGGTCTTGTGACTCGCTCACATGGAATACCAGTTCAAGCTGTGCCCCCATTAACTCAGCTTCTTAACATGATCAACATGGGGGCGACTCCAGAGGCAGGAGATGGTGGAGAAGCTTCTGGGGAGAAGAGGGAAGAAGCAAATGGGCATCATAATCCAAATGGTGCAGTTGATTCCAAAAAAGATGAGTCAACAACATCCAAGGAAGGAGAAGCAGCCCCTGTTGGATTAGGCAAAGGCTTGGCTTCATTGGATGCTAAAAAACAGAAAACAAAACTCAAAGCCACATCTTGAGTGGATGTCTACTACTGTGAGACTTGATCAAGTTTCAGGACTGTTTGTTATTTTTTAACAATTTTCATTCATGGTAAGTGATGAATTGGTACTCAATTGCAAGTCCAGGGAGTAGCATTGCCAGCAAGAACTCAAAATTACATATAATACCTTTTTGTTTTTGCTTTTGTCCAATAATCTGGCATGGCAGGCTCAGCTTGTTGCTAAGCACTGGGCAGCATCTGAGGGGAATAGGAATTTAGCATTGTCAATGAGTTGTTTTCCTTTTGGGCGAATAATTTTAGAATTATTTACTGATCTTATGTTTTTTAAGTGTTTGGTATTGGACTGTACTGAAATGAGCATTTTCTTTTTGGGTTTCATTTGATAGTTGCATTTACCGTTCTTGTATTTTGTTCTAGAAGGTTTATACAGACAATTCACTTATAAATTAAAATAAAATGTGGAATTTTGTTTAGTTTTCAAATTAAAATCTAATATTATTAATTAGTGAGATTTTAATCATATCCTTATCATATTTTCATGTAAAATTTATACATTTTACTGATTAATATATTTTGGTGGGCCCCATTCTATTGAAACTATCATTCCGATGGATACTGTCGACCAATACATTCAATGTTTCAAAAGTTTAGTTGAAAAAAATCTTTAATAAGCACTAAGAAATCCTAATTAGCAAATTAAGATGAAATAAATCAAGATCAAATAACTTAATTGAACAATTTAACTAAATGCAATTGCAATAAATTTGTATTGCAACTCGCAAGAGGAGCATACTATTTATTTATTTATATCATGTTAGCTGATACTTATTTTCCTATAAATTGGCCCAAGCCAAGCCAAGATTGTAGAGCAAACTAGCATCATATCATATGACATACGACATCACAGTAAGCTATCAGTTCGAGCCGGCAGGCGTTTGAAGAAACTGCTGGGCACAGATGGCAGCTTGCTCCGGAACCTGGGATGGCGCAGATAATACAGGCCGCCAACCAGAGCCACCACTCTGAACGGGGTTGCATACAGCACCACTGCCGCACAAACACAAAACACAATGAAAAGGCTGGTGGCACGTGGATCTCTCCACCCCAGCAGCGACTCAAATCTTTCCCCTTGTGTTGCTATGTCACCTACGACAGTTTGAATCCTCCCCGCAACGCTCCGAAGCCGATCATACCTCATTCTAACTACGTCATGTGGTTTACATGTCGGAAACGTGTCAAACTCTTCGTCTAGCTCATCCGGATTCACTGACTCCGCCCACGAAAGCTTTGTATCCATGTGGGGTGGGTACCTTGGGCGGTACCTATAGTTCCATAGTCCCACTAGGAACATGTAGAAACATAGCGTCGGCAGAATCAACTCTGGATACCATACGAGGATCAGAAACAGAATATGGACTAGGACCGAGGTGATGGGGTTCTTCCAATAGCAAACATTGCCGAACCATTGACCAATGGCAACCATGCCCGACACGAGTGACATAATGCGGAAGAAATTAGCTTTGCTTCTTCTCATGCTCCACATGTGGGAATCCACATCTAACATATATTCCACCACCTCTTTTCTCAAAGGCGGCTCTGCTCGACCGAGTCGCCTTGCCACGATATTCATGGCTTGGTATCTCAGATTGTCTACCTGGTTAACTGTGAATGGATGTAAATAATGCATCTTAGGTAGCAAGGGTTGCCCATATATGTATATCATGTTAGCAAGTGACAGGGTAGTGAATCTAATTGCCAGTTGTAGCTCCCCCATTTTCTTCAATCCATGTGGGTGTAAGACCAGGAGTGGATAAGAATGTGTGTAAGTCCTATGAGCTTCTAGAGTTGATAGCCGAATCCGCACCTTTCCGATCCGTGCATCTCGTCCTGCATTGCTCCCACCCCCACTGTTACCGCCCAAGTGGCTGTTGTCGAAAACTCCTAGCGTGATCACCGTGCAAGGATCATAAACTTCCCACGTATATTGCTCGTTCCATCTAGGATTGAAAGTCTCCATAATGGTTCTGGTGCGGACCCACTTCTGGCCATACTTAGCCACACAATAAGCATCTGTACTCCCTCGGCCATCCTTCATTTTCATTGGGAGCAGCCCTTGTGCACCCAAAATGCCCACTTCTAGTATCCCAACTGGTTGTTTCCAAAGCTGTTTTGCTGTGGGCTTTTGATCACTAATGTACATTGTTGACTCATCAAGCACATGATATCCACCTTCAAGACAAACTCTCAGATGAATCCTACTAGAAAACTTGAGTTCTTTCCTCCTATCACCTTCCATGACACCAAAACCGTACTTCTCAAGATTGAACCACCGAGAATTCACTGGGCGGTGGTCTAGTCGCTTCTCGAACTCATTGAGCGGAAGGCTTATCTTCCCCAATACATCTTCCTTCGAAGGGTGCACTCGATCCTCGACAGTGATTAAAAGCTGTTCCTCAAATGGCTCAGCCGTGACAAATACCAAATCCTCATTCCACAGCGGGTTCGGCGTCCGGGTGGGGCATATCTTGGTCCGCAGCACTTGGTTGCCTATCTGTGCTTTCACGAACACATCCGGGAGGCGACTTCTATCATTAGCCACCACATCCTGAGCTTCAATCACATTCACCCTCAGGTACCACAGCTTTGGCGACACATAAACCTTGGACCGGATGTTGAAAACACCCTCTCCATGGACAGAAGCAGCATCAGAGTGCCATGCCTCTGGAAATGCTTCATCAGCTTGTGTTCCCATCCAAACCGCAAGCATCACCTCACCCCTCACCTTGCCTTCACCACGCCTGTCCTCTAATCTGTACCATTGAGGAGCCAATGGGCTGTCGGGTGGGACTCTAGTTGGAACCTCGTTCAAATCAAAACTACCCTTCCAACATAATCATCTCTGCCCGCCATTTCTTTATCCTTCACAAAAACTTCAAGTAACGAGGATTGAACACGGTCCTTAGAGAAAGCGAAAACTTGGTTCCATTCAGGGTTGGATTTCCGATCAAAGTGCTTGGTTCTTCCTTTGTAATTCCCCAGCTTTACTTCCACGTAAGGGTCGCAGCATCCAGTTAGGGAACTGGGAGGCAGCTCTTTAGCTTTCACGACCCTGACGTAAAGATAGAACATCTGCTCCACAAGATCGTAAGTGCTTATGAATCTATCACCACCATTCATCCAACTTCTTCCTCCGAAAGCACCGCCGTTAGGCCATCGCTCGCCCAGCTGGGGACTGGTGTCCTTGAGATTATAGTCCTCCTGGTGATCGCCAGGCAGCAGCGGGGCTTGTGCGTTGAGAGACTGCATACGTTTCTCCATTGGTAGGCCGGGTTTGCAATACTTGGCAGGTGCTGTTTATGTGAGAATTTAGCAAAGGGAGTAGATGATGAGTGTGCAGTATCTGTTGCATCCAGGACTTGAATGACTAGCTTCATGCTCCTTTGGCACTATTAAGTAAATAAACTTAAGTGTGTATGTGGCTGGTGCAAGAAGCCAAGTTAGTAGGTCCTCACAAGATATCTCAAACTCGATTGTGAAGCAAAGAACGTTGTAAGAAAGGCGAAGATAAAAAAAGATGGAATACTTAAAGATTCTCTTCTCGTTGAAGAAAGGAATGCATTGTTTGAGAAGATGAGTTTGGGTTCAGACTCGGGTGAGTAATTGCATGAAAATTAATCATATTATAAAGAAAATCAATATTCTCTTATCGACATTTAAATTAATTACTACATACATTACAATACAAATATACACTACTAGTGCTTGGCCCTCAAACAGATGTTAGTCTCTTATTCTTTTTCCCATATTCGCATAAACCTTACTAAGTAGTTCCCTCCCATGCTCCATGCATGGATAGTTGATAACATATAATAATTATTTGGAAGTGAAAATCCAGAAGATATGTATTTAAATTTTTAAAAATAAATAAAACATGTCACAAAATCTTATCCAATTTGTGGAATAAAACTTTCCATCACTTATATATCAAATAATTGATTATAAAAGTAAGTAGGGCAAATACAAAAATTTTTTAGAAGGGTTGAAATTTAATTTTAATTTTACAATAGTAAAATGTAATATCACCCTTTGATAATTTATATCTTTATAATTTTTAAAGAATTAAATCAAAGTTTTATCATTTTTAGAGCGAGTCAAAGTGTAATTTTACATTTACTAATTTAATATTTTAAAAAAATTAAAGGATTTAAATAGAAAATCTTTTTTTTAAGGGGCATCGACCACTGCCAATTCTCTTGGCTACGTCCCTGAAAGTAAAGCCTTATCATTTGTCCATAGTTATTACATTATTAACAAATGGTTAAAGTTGAAATTTGATATCTCTATTTTTTAGATTATATAAAATAGTTAAACTTCAATTTCAATCCCGCAAGCTCAAAGTTGAGATTTAATTTTATATGGGATAAATCCTAAAATTATACATGAATTATGGTTTAATGCATGAACTTTGATTTCGTGTAATTTTGTACATGAAATTTTAATTTGATCTAATTCTTATAAATTATTAACATATAACATCATTTTATGTTTATATATTGCATACATAAATAATTCTATTTATCTAATATAAAATAAATTGATGTATTTATACTTTAAAATATGTATGATTAAATCAAAATTAAAGTTTCAAGTATACATTTGAACCACAATTAGAGTTTGACGTATATAATTACACCAAATTAAATTTTATGTATACAATTACACATTAAATTAAAATTCATGTATAATTTTGAGATTTATCTCATTTTACATTAGATCTTTCTTTTATGACACATGTCATAACTATTTTTCATTTTTTACATTATTAACATAATGGTCAAATTTCAATTATGATCCATATAATTTTTTTGGTCCCTACACAACACTCAAGTTTGAAATTTATTTTTTCTATACATAATTTAGTACCTCAATGTTAGTTTAAATATTTTATTATGATTAAAATGTTGACGTGAATTTTAAGAATTATTAATATCATTGAAATTTTCTATTAAATTTAGGTCTATTACAATGTCATTTTTTGTCGCATAGTTATGAAGTTGAGTATATATATATATATATATATATATATATAATTTTAGAATATCTATTACTGAAATTAATAGAAATTTTTAAACATTATTAACAACTTGACTTGAATTTTTAGTTTGAAAAGTATAGACTAATATTTTAAAATAGAAATATAAAGATTAAATTTAAAATATACGAAAAATACAGAAGGTAAAAATCATAGTAAGAAATACTAATAATAATAATAATAATCTCTAGTTTCCTTTGATTTCTGTGAATGTGGCAAATTGTGAAAATTTAATGAAATTTAGTTAAGTGAGGATTAAGGGCATTCCTTTCGTACGTGCACCGCTAACAGACAGACAATGCCTAAAGCTAAAAGATGAGGAAACGATGATTGGGAGTTGAGACAGACAAAAAGCTTACAGTAGATGGAGAGGGAAAGGGGTTTTGCAGGGATTAAACCTACCCAAGGGTGAAGATCTCATCAAGCAGGTTTCCTTTCGACCCATACTTTGCTTAAAGGTTGGTTTTTGCATATATGTAAAGGTGTTTTTATATATACTTACACCAACCATTAAAAAAACATTGCTTAATATAATGAAGAAAGCATCAGTTAAGAGTTTAAAAAAACAAAACTAGCTACTGTTTGACCTGTTTTTGCTCCCATATTCCCTATTGTAACTTTATCATTTTTCACTTGCTTTCCCGACTTGGGTGGCTGAGTGAAGTGAAGCAACCAGGGATTTAAATTGCGGTCGCTGCCACATTTTCGGTCGAGTTGCGTTTATCGCGGTTACAGACATAACGGATGCTATTGCGATCACTGCGGGTATCGCAGGGTCGTGAGTTTTTAAAAAATTCACAACTTATTATAAAACATAATAATTATAATTATAATTATAAAAAAATCACTTTTAATAATTTTTAGAGTGTTTTCTAACACTTATAAACTTTTATTTATATGATATAAGAACATAATTTTTATAATCATTAATTATTCTTACATTTATTTACAATTTATTTTTAAACCTTTCATAATATAATGTTTGAAACTACTCTTTCATATAAAATTATTTTTTTGGTATATAATATTTAAATATTTTAACTCTCTTGCTTAAGTTGATCCATTAAATTACTTATTTTACTATTAAAAATATTTACCTATTAATACATTTTAATTTATTAATTAAATTAAAATATGAATGGTCTAATTTAAAATAATTTGTCTATGTCCAAAAGTTCAACCTTAGTTAAAATCCAAATCCTATAGCCCACCCTTTGAGGATGGATTGATAGGATTAAGTCCAAAATTCTAATTATTATTATTATTATTATTATTATTATTATTATTAATCAAATACTGAATTCATTATTCATTAATAGAGGTTTAGTGGCTCAAAAAAGAACCGACAAAGGAAACAAGAAACGACAACAACAATTAAACCACACATTGGAAAAACAAAACCAAAAGAAAAGAAAAAGAAAAAAGGGCACACAGAGAAACCAAAAGCGGAAAAAACAATGACCACAAAACCGATCAAAGCGAAGAAAGCAAACCGCACAAAATATCAAGAAAGACTTTCCAAATCCTCAACAAGACTCAAGAAGCGGAGACCACACCGAAAAAACCAAAGAAAGGAGATTCTACGAACCTACAACTCGGAAGAAACGCCTCTGTGTTCTTCACTTCTTTCTTATTTCTTAAAACTGAAGAGTTTTAGAAGAAAACCAGCAAAGGAGATTTATCTGCCGCTGTGTTCGTGTTGTTTTATTGTGTTTGTGTTTGAGTTGAATGTTGATAGATGATTTTTTTTTATTTACTGTAACGTAGAATAACGGAATAGCGGCCAGTTATTGTCGCAATTGGCCATTACCCTTTAAATTGCGGCCGCGATCCGTCGCTATCGGTGTGACTCTGCTTCACACCATTATTTTCAGTAATAGTAATTTCAAACGGTACTGCTACTGCTATACAACAGCCACTATTCTAATATCAAGCCACTATTTAAATCCCAAAAGCAACAACATCTCCCCTCCTTTACACTTTCTTTTAACATTTCTTAAAATTACTTATGTTTTTATTTTTAAAATTTAAAAATGCAATTTTCATAATTACTTTTTAATATATATATTGTTACATTAACTCTAACAAGACTCGTACATTGACAAAGGACAACTTACTTAGCAACTACCTCGTCTTTACCTCGTAACTTTCAACTCCAACATAATTGACAAGTTTGCATGGAAGAAATCAACCTGTACCACTTCAACCTCCAACTTGATATAAAAGTTATGTATTATTTTTATCTCCACCATTGTTAGTCTACCCCATTTTTTCTATTTCTATCTTCTTCTTTTCTTAGATATAGAAGGAAAGCTCTTCATTGACTTAAACTTAAATTTCAGAAAGTATTGTAGAACATAATCCCAAGCAACATCTAATCAATATATAATATATATACTATGATTGCATTAATTATGATTTTTCCAATCGGATCAATGGTCAAACTGAACATTGATTTTTAATTTCAGCGTCAATTCAGTTTAAATTAAATAAATTATTAAAAAAATTTAAAACTCTATTTAATTATTCTTGGTTCAAAGCATTTTGCACTCCAATCAATTCAATGTATTGTGTGGACGTGATACATTAGTCAATTTCCCACCGACCAATCTAATTCCAAGCATATGTCACGGACTTAGATTTTTCGCTTTGCAATCCATGCTACTTTAGGTAATTCCTTCACCCAAAAACGCCTAAGTCGGCCTAACTCCAAACAATTGAGGATTCAACAGAATTCCTCCAAGGAACCAACACAAAGTGGAAGCAATTCAAAGATGAATAAAGATGAACGAAGAACAAAGCCACAGAAAAACTAAGAACATAAGAGAGAAGTTTTTGAGTGAATACTCTCAAGAATTCTTATTACTCAAGAATGAAGTCTTTTACAATGAGGGGAATAGTTGAGTCTCCTCAAATTCAACGGTACAGATCAAAGTATATCAATTGCTAAGATTAAAAGCTATCTACAAATTAAATTTATAAGATTACAGAATCATATCTAAGATTGCATATCTTCGAAGATTACATTCTATATTTGCCAAGCTTTGTAGATGGGCCTTCAATCTCTCCAAGCAATGTGTCAATTCAATTGGGCCAAATAACCTCTCTTGAACTTGATGGATCACACCAGTGTGTCATGTTTGAGGGCTCCCATGTGCAACCCAAGACATTCTTCCCCACCTATTCTAGTGATGCCTTCATTATGTCCTCCACATGGAATTGATCTATCTTGCCTTAGAACTACTACAAGGCCTCGACAAGTTCCTAACTTGCCTCGTTGTTAAGAAAACCCTTCCATCGAACTAAGTATTCATGCCTCGGCCGATAGTACTTTCTTCTGATCACACGGTCTACCTCGATGCTTTCAACTTCACGATCGTAAGAGACCTTTACCCCTATTGGTGCTCGTTCAGACTTGTCTCGATTTGGATCCTCTTGATCCTCATGGAATGACTTAAGCATACTTATATTGAACACTAGGTGGACTTTGAGCTTTGCAAGCAACTCAAGCTTGTAGGCCACTTGGCCTACTCTCTTCACAACTCGAAAGGGTCCCTCGTACCGTCGCACAAGCCCCTTGTGCAAACCATTATGTCACAAAATTAAGTGTAGTTTAGCAAGGACTGAATCACCAACCTGAAATAGCACATCCCTTCAATTCTGATTTCCCTACTTCTTGTTGTGCTTACTTACCTTATGTAGACAAACTCTAGCTAAATTATTTTGCTCTTGCCAATCCCTCGCAAATCGATAAGCCGCTGGATTTGGTCCAGCATAGCAAGTCGCAATAGCATTAGGTGTAAGTGGTTGTTGCCCCGTCACTATCTCGAATGGACTCTGATTCGTAGCCTCACTTCGTTGCAAGTTGTAAGAAAATTAGGCTGCATCCATCAACTTTGCCTAGTCCCTTTGTATAGCACTCAAATAGTGCCGAAAATACGCCACCAACAACGCATTCACTCATTCAATTTGCCCATCGGTTTATAGATGCATGCTAGTGGAAAAGTTTAAGTTTGAGCCCATTAACTTAAACAACTCGTCTAGAACCAGCCGTGAATCATCCGTCTCGATTACCAATGATAGACTGTGTAACAACCCTTACCCATATCCCATGCCGGAACCGAGTACAAGGCATTACTAGACTTAACAATACATTTGGTCAAATTAATTAACACATATACAAAATGACTTAGTCAAGCCCCTATACATGCCATAACTTAAATCATTTATAAATAAATATACCCATAGATAGCTTGATAGTGTGAAGCGATCTCCGACAACCTCCAACCCGAGCTTGTTTAATAGGACTCTTTAACATGGGAAAGAAAAAGGGGTAAGCTTATAAAGCTTAGTAAGTTCACATGTAAAAGTAATAAGCATTAGCAATGAATTTAGCTAACTACTAAGCTGTCATAACTTGCATAAATAATGCTAAGTTCTTACTTTCCCAACTTACTCATTTGTAGCCTTATCAAAGCCTCAACATGACAAATTCTCACAACAAGTTCTCAAATTGATACAAACATTAAATCACATGCTTATACCTTATTACTCATGTTCACATTAATCTATCTACTTGAATCGCTGTCACTAAATTATTTATTTCTTGAGCTACAGAGCTCCAAATTTCAAACCACTAATTTTCCCTGAAACTAGACTCATATATCTTCATTCCATAAAATTTTCAGAATTTTTGGCTTAGCCAATTAGTACAGTTTATTCAAATATATCCCCTATTTTGTTGTCTGACAGTTTTGACATTTCTTCACTAAAAATAAATTATCTCATTGTATAGAATTCAAATGATATTACTGTTTGTTTCTTTTGAAAATATAATCATTAATAAATTCAAGGATATAAATTTTATCCCATTATTATTTTTTACAATTTTAATGAATTTCTAAAGTCGAGCAGGGGATTCCAAAATCATTCTGACTCTATCTCACAAAAATTCAAATATCTCAAAATATAAAATTAGTTTGCTTACACCGTTTATTTTATGCGAAAATAGACTCAATAAGCTTTAATTTTATATCTTATTCAAATTCTAATTCACCATTTTTGGTGATTTTTCAAAGACATATAACTTCTACTGTCCAAAACTGTTTTATTTCTAAATTTCACTCTTTCATGTTTTCTATATAGTAACTTTCATTGTAACACTTACTCTGTATCAATCTTACCAAAGTTTTGTCACATATCGAGTACATTACTCATAAGTTTACGTACATATACCTACACTTATTTATCACATAATCACAGTCATTTACACTTAATCATTTCCCGTTGAACACATCGGAATATTGCATATAGTGCCACACTTGTAGCCAAAGCTACTTCACATCACTTATCATACATAGGCTCGTTCTCGAGCTATTCGCATTCGTGGGTCTGCTCACACAAGCTGCCGATCATACGTAATTACTCAGTGTTGCTCACACAAGCTGTCAGGTATCCGCAACACATGCAGGATTACCCAGCCACTGGTAAAACTTATAAGGCCAGGACCCGTTTCACATAATCACAATCTCGAATCTGTTCACACAAGCCTTCGGTCAATACGTAACTACTCAGTGCTACTCACACAAGCTGTCGAGTATCCGTAACACATGTCGGATAACTCAGCCACTGGTAAAAGTACGGACCAACACCCGGATCACTTATTTCACTTAGATTTCACATAGGTTTCTAATGAACATGTCACTCGTATCCATTTTTATTCCTAAGGTTCAATCGGAAAATTTTGTACTTGTCGATATTTTGTCAATTACATCAAATATTCAGCCACAATTCATACCATTTATCAAAATATGAAAGTGTAAGTAAAAACGATGCATTATTTACACATAACTTTCATAATTACATTCTCAATCTTATCACATCATCAATTTAACTTATCCTCCCCAAATTATTCTATTCAATACTTTCTTGATATTACACAAAATCATCTCTAATTTGGTCTTACATGTAAATTTATACCAATTCTCATTAAAATATCGAGTCAATATCGGACATTATAATTATATTGGAAAATCAATACTAAAGTATTCATAACTAAAATTTCAATTTAGCATTCAAACTTGTATCATTAAATGCTTATTAAACATATGAACTTATCTCGATACCAAAACGGCCATTTTACCAACTTCCTAATTTTCAATTTTCCTTCCGTTCTAGGTCCAAATCTCATTTTTCGGGGTCTAAAACATCACATTTCACTTATTTAATTAATTTATTATTCAAAACAGTCCTTAACTCAACTTTTGCAAAATTATAATTTTGCCCCTAAACTTTTACATATTTACACTTTTGACCTAATACTCGAAAATTAAACTTCAGCCCTTATTCTTATGTTTTATAACATGCTGATCATTTTTCTCTTCTATGGAAACATCAAATTCTCACTAATTCACACACTTATGACCAATTTATAACTTTTACAATTTAACCCCTTTTTATACGATTTCATCGAAAATCATCTAATAAAACTCGTTTCTCAAATCATAGACATGCATAATCTACTATAATTCATCAAAATTCACAATTATTCAACATGGGTCAATTTTTAAAATTAAACTCTAGTTCAAAATAATGGTAGAAATAGCTAGACTAAGTTACTGAGATTTCAAAAATACGATGAACATTAAAAATGGGGCTCAAAAACACTTATTATAAAGCTTGAAAAGCTTGAAACCCTTAGCCATGGAGTCTAGAAATTTTCGGCAACAACTTGAAGAAGATAAGCAGATTTTTTTCTTGTATTTTGTCTTTTTATTCATTTAAAACACTAAATGACTAAAATAACCTTAAGGCTTTTCTTTCAATTTTGTCCTATTCATGCCCATTTTTGTCCATCAAGTTATTCAATGGTCTAATTACCTTTTAATGGCCTCCAATTTAAAACTCATAGTAATATGGCACCTCTAATATATAGAACTCAACTTTTGCACCTTTTACAATTTAGTCATTTTGACTAAATTGAGTGCTCAAACATCAAAATTTTTGAACGAAATTTTTACGAAATATTTCCGTAAAATTGTAGACCATAAAAATATAATAAAAATAAAATTTTCCTCGTCGGATTTGTGGTCTCGAAACCACTGTTTCGACTAGACCCAAATTTAGGCTGTTACAGACTGTGGCACTCCCAGTATTTCACCACATGTCTTAGGAACAAATGAGCTGCTGGTCGTTGGAATAAAAGTTTCATACTTTGAAAACCTATTCACCATAATAAAAATGCTTGCAAACCCATCATATTTAGGCAAACCCATAATAAAGTCCATGGATACACTCTCCCATGGTGATACGATCTCGGTTCTGTAAGATAAACCGAGTCGTATGTTTGCCCGATTGTTAAACATGAAAGTTTTGTTCGGTTTCAAAAAGGCTCGGTTATTAGGTTTAGAAAGGTTGGAGAACAAGGATAGGTTCAATAGAAGAAGGGAAATTCATTTTAGTAGGCTCGGGTAAGAAAGAAATAGGAAGGTTCGGAATTAGGAAATAATCGAGAACTTAAGGTCAAGAATGAACCATCACTTAGGCTGAAGGTTGACCCGAAACTTATAAGATCTTAAGTTGTTTAGAGAAGGAAAATATGAGACCTTGACCCGCTATCTAAAGAGATAGGAACCTCGGTATAACAGGTTTCGAATGCCACATGTAAACATGATAAGTTCGGTTGAACAAAATGGGTCGACGCCACAATCTAGGTAGATAAGTTAACGGAGTCTTTGGACGAAATTTGAGAAAAATTCTCACCAAAATTTGGCAGCAATTCATTAAGGTTCCAAAGTCCCTTACAAATGAGATTAGCAAAATATTTATAGGCTATCAAAGAGGTAGTCGAATGGTCAAAACAAATACTTAGTAACTAAGTAAAATTAGGTCATAAATGAGTTGGAAGATTCTGGAGAAATCCTTTAAACTCTTGTAAAGTTGGGCTGAAATTGGGAGCTCTTGGGATGGTTTCTAGAAATGGCCATTGAGCTAGCCGATCAGCCTTGAATGCTGGCCATTGCTTTCCAAGAGATTGGCTCATTGGGGAAGCAAAAATAGCAACTCCTTTGAGCTCCATGATGATGCACCAGCTGGGATTAATTCCCTTGTCCTTTGGTCTCCACAAAGAGATCACATAGGAAAAGAAGTCAACAGCCCATTAAATCCATCCACCAATAGATCATTAAATGGTGTTCCCTACATGAAGAATCCAGTAGCACATTAAATGGCATTCACGCATGCTGAACAGCCCTTGAATCCTTTCCTTGCTTGCCCAACATCTCATTAAATTTGGCCAACAACATGCAGCAAAATTCGGTTGGACAACATAAATTAAATTTGGCTGGACAATATGAATTAATTCGGCACATTAATCATAAAGCTTTGTGAGCTAAACGGTTGCCTTGGAGAGTGAAGCAGCAGCCTCCATAAACCCTTGCTGTTCATGATGAAAGCTTGGGAGAGCAATCAGCAACATCCCATTAATTGCCGTCCTTTGCTAGGTACCTACACCAAATTAAAGTCAGCCATTAAGTCATGTTCAGGACAACATAAATGTAGGCCATGAGACAAAATAAATTCGGCAGCCACCTTAAGACGTATTAATTCTATACAAAAACTAAGACACCTTAATTAATTGTAGTAAATTTGGCTGACTAAGACACATTAAAAGCTTGAACTAAATTAAGACAAATTAAAAACATGCAGCAACTAGACATAATAAACACTTGAAATAAATTCAGACACATTTATTGTAACTCAATTAAATTCATAATTTAAAGGCCGTAACTAAATTAACTAAATAATTATTTAACTAAGTGCAGTAATTAAATATTTATTCCATCAATTTAAAGGCTTATTCCAGCATATTAACGCATGCAAATATAAACTAAAGATGAGCTCCTTGAGCTAAGTTTGAGCTAGTTGAACATGAAGAAGGTGGCATGGCTTGCTCGATTCATCGTTCCCAAATTGTCCAGCCATGGCGTTGCTCCACATTTTGTCTACAAGAGCCGAAACTTCCTCCTTGAACCTTTTAGCACGAGCACGAATGATCGGCCCCCTTGGAAGCTCCAAGTGATCTTCATCCGTATCATCCCCTCCCCCTTCGAAATGACTTGTCCTCAAGTCGTCGCCCACATCATAGGGAGACAAGTCAGACACATTAAAGTTAGCACTTACGCTATACTCATCGGGAAGATTGATTTTATACGAATTATCATTGATCCTCTCCAAAACTTGAAAAGAACCATCGTCGCTCGACATCAATTTAGATCTTTGTTGGGCTGGGAACCTTTCTTTCCTCATGTGCAACCACACCCAATCTCCGGGCTCAAAGGTAACTCTCTTGCGTCCTTTGTTTTCCTTTTCCTCGTATTGCTTAGTCCTCTCCTTTATGTTCTTTCGCACCTTTTCATGTAAGCCTTTCATGAACTCAGCCTTTCTTTTCGTATCTGCATTTACAAATTGTTCGTTAGGCAATGGAATTAAATCTAGAGGTGTTAAAGGATTAAAACCATAAACAATTTCAAAGGGAGAATGTTGAGTAGCCGAATAGATAGAACGGTTGTAGGCAAACTCAATGTGTGGAAGGCACTCCTCCCATGATTTGAGGTTCTTCCGGATTATGGCACTCAACAATGTGGACAAGACTCGATCCGTAACTTCCGTTTGTCCTTCCATTTGAGGATGGTAAGTAGTCGAAAATAGTAGCCTTGTGCCAATCTTTCCCCAAAGCGTTCTCCAAAAATGGCTTAAGAACTTTGTGTCTCGATCAAAATAATAGTCCTCAGCACACCATGCAAATGTACAACTTCCCTGAAAAATAAATTAGCAACATGCAAAGCATCATCAGTTTTGTTGCAAGCAATGAATTTTGAAAACCTATCTACGATAATGAATGCCATTTTGGTTCTAGAAGTCCTAGAACAAAATCCATCAATCCACCTTGGGATAGGCAAATAATCCATGGGGTTGAACATCGATCAAGCAATACATCGATCACAAACTCGCTCCATGTTTATCTTCATTTTTGGCCAATAAAAATGCTCACGCAAGGTGGCCATTGTCTTTGCTATACCGAAATGGCCCATGAGGCCTTCACTATGCGCCTCATTCACCAAGACACTCCGGATGGATCCTTGAGGAATACAGAGCTTACCTTCTCGAAAAAGGTAATCATCACAACGATAGAACTTGTCACAAGTACCAGATTCGCAAGCTTTATACATTTTAGCAAAATTATGGTCAATAGCATATAGTTCTTTTAAATACGCAAAACCCATCAATTTCGACTCTAAAGAATTAAAAAGGGCATACCTCCTTGACAAAGCGTCCGCCACTACATTTTCTTTACCTTTTTTATACTTGATGACGTACGAGAAAGATTTTAGGAACTCCATCCACTTGGCATGTCGTTTGTTCAATTTATGTTGTCCCTTAAGATGTTTCAATGCCTCGTGATCCGTATGGATGGCGAATTCTTTGGGCCACAAGTAGTACTGCCACGTTTTCAAGGCCTGAATCAACGCGTACATCTCCTTGTCGTATGTGGGATAATTAAGTGTCGCCCCGTTTAGCTTTTAGTTAAAGTATGCTATCCGCCGTCCATCTTGCATTAGAACGCTCCAATGCTTAAGCCCGAGGCATCACACTCGATCTCAAATGTCTTTTGGAAATCTAGCAAAACAAGTAAAGGAGCGTTAGTCAAAATATCTTTAATAGAGTTAAAAGCTCGTTGTTCATCATTCTAAAAGAAAGCTGAGTTTTTCTTAATAACACTAGTTAACGGAGCAGCAATGGTGTTAAAATTTGGGACAAAACACCTATAGAAACTTGCCAACCCGTGGAAGCTTAGAACTTGGCTGATGCTAGAGGGTCTTGGCCACTCACAAATTGTTTTAACCTTCTCTTGATTCACTTCGAGCCCCTTCGCGCTAACGACAAAACCTAAGAAAACAACTTGATTAGAACAAAAAGTACATTTCTTAAGGTTAGCGTACAATGTTTCCTTTCGTAAAACTTCAAGTACGGCTCGCAAATGGGCTATGTGATCTTCCAACGACCTGCTATAGATAAGAATATCATCAAAATATACAACGTAAAATTTTCTAATAAAAGCACGTAAAACATAATTCATTAATCACATAAATGTACTGGGTGCGTTAGTTAAGCCAAATGGCATAACCAACCACTCGTACAAACCGTGCTTGGTCTTAAAAGCCGTTTTCCACTCATCTCCTTCTCGCATTCAAATTTGGTGATATCCGCTAACAATTTTGAGCACATCAACATGTCATCTAGCACGGAATGGAATGCCTATACTTGATAGTAATTTTGTTGATCGCACGGCAATCCACACACATGCGCCAAGTGCCATCCTTCTTGGGCACCAAAAGCACGGGAACGACGCACGGGCTTAGGCTCTCCCGAATGTATCCCTTAGCCATCAATTTAGCCACTTGGCGTTACAACTCTTTCGTCTCTTCAGGATTGCTTGGATAGGCTGGCTGATTCGGTATCGTGGCTCCGAGAATGAAGTCAATCTAGTGCTCAATCTCTCGAATGGGTGGTAAGCTGCTAGGGATGTCTTTCTTCTTTGAAATCCTGCAACAAAGAAACAATCGAAGATGGAAGTGAAGCATCTAATTCATTAGTATTAAGAAAATTTTCCTTATACATGAAAATAATAATTGGTTTCTGAAGCAACAACATTTTTCTAATCTCTCGCTCTTTTGCATACACGCTCAATTTTTCAATTCCTATTCATCTCATTTTTCTTGCTCTTTGCTCTCTTTTACCTCGCTCTCTTTATTTTTACCTCTTAATTTTACCTCACCTTTTTCCTTTGTTTTTCCACTCTTTGTTTCTTTTGCTTTCATTTGCTGAACAGAGTTTTTCAATCGCATTTGGTCTTCGTACACCTACTTGGGAGTCATTGGCACCAAAGTCACGTTCTTACTAAGATGTTGGCAGGTGTACCGATTTGTATAACCGTCATGAATGGCTCGCCGATCGAATTGCCAAGGCATTTCCTAATAGTAAGTGACTTGTGTATCACAACCACGTTACATACGACCTCGTCACTATACTTGTCAATTGAAAAAGGAATGATAGCTTGTTTAGTGACCTTTAATTCGCCTTCATCATTCAACCATTAAAGTTTGTAAGGCTGAGGGTGTTTCGTCGTCGGCAGCCCCAATTTCTCAATGAGCATGCTGCTAACAACGTTTGTGTAGCTTCCCCTATCGATGATCATGCTACAAACTTTGTCGCTAATGTGACATATCGAGTGGAAAATGTTTTTGCGTTGAAGCTCGTTTTGGTGCTTTGGATGCTCAAGCTACGCTTTACCACAAATAATTCTCCTTCCACGACATACTCAAGTTCTTCTTTCTGCTTCAGTGGGAGGGTCGAACTCGATCTCTTCCTTATCACCTGATTCGATCTCACCGTCAGGTCTCATGGTCATCACCCGCAGGTTTGGACACTGATTAGCTATATGGCCTCTACCGAGACACTTGAAACACTTGATGTCTCGAGTAGAATTACGCTCCTTTTTATTGTTAGGTTTACTTGTTTCCCCACTCGGTTTGTTAACCTTCGAACTTGCAACATTCTCTCGTGCCAGAAAGGAAGTCTCCTTTTTGTCGGCTCCTTGGTTCCACTTTTGGGTAAGAGTGGAGCTTGGGTAGGTTTCACGAGTGGAACCTTTCCTCTTGAGCTGTTTCTCCACCTTAATGGCTATGTGCACCATTTCTTCAATTTCGACATAGTGCTGGAGTTCAACTACATTAGCAATGTCTTTATTTAATCCTGCCAAGAATCTCGCCATGGTAACCTCCCGGTCTTCCTCGATATTAGCTCGGATCATGGCTATCTCTATTTTCTTGTAATTATCATCCACACTCCGACTGCCTTGAATGAGTTGTAACTTCTGATATAGCTCCCGATGGTAGTATGCCGGAATGAACCTCTTACGCATCAATGCTTTCATTTTAGCCCATATACTAATTGGTCGCACCCCGTTCCTCCTCCGGCTAGTGGTTAATTGATCCCACCAGACCATTGCATAATTAGAGAATTCGATGGCCGCTATCTTTACCTTCTTGCTTTTTAAGTAGTTGTGACACTCGAAAACTAACTCAATCTTCTTTTCCTATTCTAAGTACTCCTCCGGGTTGGATTTCCCTTGAAATGGGGTATCAACAATTTGATGTTCTTCAAATCATCATCTACTCAGCCTCGATCTCATTGGCCACGTTGTGGTTGGCCTCTCCGTCGTCCACCTTGATTGGATCCATGATCACTCTAAGCTTCACTTGGCTCAATCCAATCTTCTTCGAGTGCTCGTTGCCTTCCTCACTGGACATGTTCTTCGACTCGGTCGAGCCGTTCTTGGATTGGCTCGAGTTTACGGTCGAACAAGCATTCTACTTCTCGTAACGGGCTTGCAAGTTAAGATCCGGTACATTTCGAACAGGTTGTCTATCAATTCTCTCTACCATATTATGTTCCGGACTTCGTGACATGAATGAATTTTAATCCTCACCACAAATCCTCTCGATCACTCAGAAAGAAAGAGTAGATGTTTCTCACGCTCGTGTTTGCACTCTATTTGGCTTTTACCTCCACTCTATTGTGCTCACACACTCGTTCCTTTTTCCTCTCGTTTCTTCTCTAGTGATTTCATATAAGACTCGGGGTGACCCAATCTACTAGATTAGAGGGTCGACTTCAAGGGGTTAATAAGGGTTAAAGTGATATGGTACAGTAGGCTGAAAAGAAAGAGTAAGATATCGAAAAAGTGTGGCGTTGATTGAAAGGGATAAGAAAGGATATGTGGGGATCGGGGATTGAAGAAAAAAAGAAAAAAAATCATAAACTAATTTTTTTTTTTCATAATATAATATATATTCCTTTTTTTGTTTATATTTCGCATATACTCTTTTTTTTACTTTGATTTTTTTAAAATACGTACCTAATTCGGGATTACTCGAACGTCTAAACTTCTCGTTTAATTAGCTCTGATACCAGATAATACGATCTCAGTTTCGTAAGTTAACCCGAGTCATATGTTTGCCCAATCGCTAAACAAGAAAGTTTCGTTCGATTTCGAAAAAGACTCGGTTATTAGGTTTAGAAGGTTGGAGAATAATGATAGGTTCAATAGAAGAAGGGAAATTCATTTTAGTAGGCTCGGGTAAGAAAAAAATAAGAAGGTTCAGAATTAGGAAATAATCGAGAACTTAAGGTCAAGAATGAACCATCGCTTCGACTGAAGGTTGACCCAAAACTTATAAGATCTTAAGTTGTTTACGGAAGAAAATACGAGACCTCGACCCGCTATTTAAAGAGATAGGAACCTCGGTATAATAGGTTTCGAACGCCACATGTAAACATGATAAGTTCGGTCGAACAAAAACGGTTTGAGCCACTATCTAGGTAGATAAGTCAACGGAGTCTTTAGACGAAATTTGAGAGAAAAATTCTCACCAAAATTTGGCAGCAATTCATTAAGGTTCCAATGTCCCTTACAAATGAGATTAGTAAAATATTTATAGGCTATCAAAGAGCTAGCTGAATGGTCAAAACAAATACTTAGTAACTAAGTAAAATTCGGCCATAAATGAGTTGGAAGATTCTGGAGAAATCCTTTAAACTCTTTCCAAAGTTGGGCTGAAATTGGGAGCTCTTG
This sequence comes from Gossypium rotundifolium, assembly GCA_025506655.1. Classification (NCBI taxonomy): domain Eukaryota; kingdom Viridiplantae; phylum Streptophyta; class Magnoliopsida; order Malvales; family Malvaceae; genus Gossypium; species Gossypium rotundifolium. The sequence goes on along the minus strand of CP106729.1, from coordinate 37,188,305 downwards.
GGATGGTTTCTAGAAATGACCATTGAGCTAGCCGATCAGCCTTGAATGCTGGACCATTGCTTTCCACGAGATTGGCTCCTTTGAGAAGCAAAAATAGCAGCTTTTTGAGCTCCACGATGATGCATCAGCTGGGATTAATTCCCTTGTCCTTTGGTCTCCACGAAGAGATCACATAGGAAAAGAAGTCAACAGCCCATTAAATCCGTCCACCAACAGATCATTAAATGGTGTTCCCTACATGAAGAATCCAGTAGCACATTAAATGGCGTCCACGCATGCTGAACAACCCTTGAATCCTTTCCTTGCTTGCCCAACATCTCATTAAATTCGGCCAACAACATGCAACAAAATTTGGCTGGACAACATGAATTAAATTTGGCTTAACAACATGAATTAATTAGGCACATTAATCATAAAGCTTTGGTGAGTTGAACGGTTGCCTTGGAGAGTGAAGCAGCAGCCTCCATAAATCCTTGCTGTTCATGATGAGAGCTTGGGGGAAAGCAATCAGCAACATCCCATTAATTGTCGTCCCTTGCTAGGTACCTGTACCAAATTATAATCAGCCATTAAGTCATGTTTAGGACAACATAAATGTAGGCCATGAGACAAAATAAATTCGGCAGCCACCTTAAGACATTAATTCCATGCAAAAACTAAGACACCTTAATTAATTGTAGTAAATTCGGCTGACCAAGACACATTAAAAGCTTGAACTAAATTAAGACAAATTAAAAACATGCAACAACTAGACATAATAAACACTTGAAATAAATTCAGACACATTTATTGTAACTCAATTAAATTCATAATTTAAAGGCCGTAATTAAATTAACTAAATAATTATTTAACTAAGTGCAGTAATTAAATATTTATTCCAGCAATTTAAAGGCTTATTCCAGCATATTAACGCATGCAAATATAAACTAAAGACGAGCTCCTTGAGCTAATTTTGAGCTAGCTAAACGTGAAGAAGGTGGCATGGCTTGCTCGATTCATCGTTCCCAAACTGTCCTGCCATGATGTTGCTCCACATTTTGTCTACAAGATCCGAAACTTCCTCCTTGAACCTTTTAGCACAAGCACGAGTGATCGGCCCTTTAGAAGCTCCAAGTGATCTTCGGCAGCTTTGGGTGGTGCCCGAGCCACGATCGTATCATCAACCTATTGTGCTTCTTTTGGAACAACACTGACGCACTGAATGAGGCTTTAGATGGTCTAATGATCCCAACATCTAAAAGCTCCTTCAACTATTTTCGCAACTCCTCTAGCTCTGACGGAGACATCTGATATGGGGCCCTAGCTGGCGGCTCACTATTGGGCATCAACTCGATCATGTGATCCACCTCCCTCTTAGGTGGCAACTTTTTGGGCAATTCTGCTAGCATTACGTCTTGAAAAGATTATAGTAACTGGCCCACTTCTTTTGGGATTTCATCGACGGGTTTCACGGCTTCATAAACCTTTAAATTGGCTAAATAAGAGACTTCATCTCTACATACTCCTTTAGCAAACAAGATCGTTGACAGTGTCTTTCCCTCCATGCTCCCTTTCCTTTTTATTCTCACCATACATTGATGGTTCGAATCAAAATCACCATGTAATTGCCAAAAGAAAAATATTTGCATTAATCCATTCGATTAAGCTTAATCCAACCACAAAATGATAATCGCTAAGTGGTATTACCTTAATGTTTGCCTTACCAGTCCACTTGTCAAGTTTGAATTCCACTCCTTTTGCTACTCTCGTTATTGGAACACTTTTCAAGTCACTATTTTGATTCGACCAAATCTTTCTCAATTTTGAGACCAAGTTGCCTCGTCATCTCTTCAGACATGAATAAATCTGATGCGCTAGTATCGACAAGCACATTCAATCCTCTACTAGCCACATTGATGTCCACAAACATCAACCCATTACTTGCCTTGTCTTTGACACTACCCAATATTGCATTTAGATTTTCAATGTCTTGCTTGGCCTCTTTGTGTGCCACCACATCATTGAAGGAAGCCTTTTTCGGACAATCTTTTATCTTGAATAAGCATTGACAAAGAAAGCACCTCAAAAGAACTTTTTTCTCCTATGATTTGTCTTGCCTAACTTTTGGGTCTTCGCCATTGTTTTTCACTTTGCCTTTGTCTCCCCCACCATTGCCCTTGGGTTTGGATTTGGGCTTGGAAGACTCATGATTATCGAACTTTCTTCCCCCAAACTCACAAAAATTCTCTGCATCAACCATTGATGTGGTAAGTTCAATGATGCCTTAGCGATGTAACTTTTGCTTTGCCCACATTTTCAGTCCATCCTTGAATCAATAGAACGTTTCCTTCTTGTTCAAGTCTGAGATCTGAAGAATCAACTGCTGAACTCCCGAACATAACCTCGAACAATACTTTATTGTGTAAGCCAATGCAACTTGGCTCGAGCCTCTTTCTTAGCATGCTGTAGGTAAAACTGCTTCTTCAACTCTCATTAGAACTCTTCCCATGTTTCGATAGTTGTTCCTCCATATTTCTCATCCATGGACCTACGCCGCCACCATAAGAAAGCAACATTAGTAAAATAAATCAAAGCAGTGTTTACCTTGGTAGCATCATCCTTGATATCTATCGCTCGAAAGTCCAATTCCCGTAGGAAGTTATCCACTTCTCTCACGGACCTAGTCCTCTTGAACTACTCAAGTTTTGGAACATCCATCTTATGTTGCTTTGGTCCTAAAGTTAGCATCCCACTTCCCAAGGCAGCCTTGTAGATAGTGAGCTCCCCCTTGAGCTTAACAATTTCCTCTTTCATAGTCGCCACCATGGCCTCAAGAGCATTATCTCTTACCGTCAACTTGTCCGAAGTGGATTTGAGAGTCTCCCACACAAAGTCTTTAAAATCCTCCCTTATTGAGCTCAAATCCTCGATATGACCCATGACCATTTCAAGTGTCTCTTTCATGTGCCCCACAAACTCTTCGAGATTGACCACCTAATTTTTCAAGCTCGATAGCATGTTCCTTAATCGACTAGCCTTCTTGGCCCTCCATCAAGTCTTCATTAGCTCAACATGTTCAACAATTTCTTTCGACATCTTTCTAGCTTGGATACCAACTATCATGGACTTAGATTTTTGCCTTGAAATTCGTGCAACCTTAGGCAATTCCTTCACAAAAAAACACCTAAGTCGACTTAACTCCAAACAATTGAAGGTTCAACAAAATTCCTCTAAGGAACCAATACAAAGTAGAAGAAATTCAAAGATGAATAAAGATGAACGAAGAACAAAGCCACAGAAAAGCTTAGAACACAAGAGAGAAGTTTTTGAGTGAATACTTTCAATAATTCTTAAAAAGACATCTATTTATAATTCAGTCTCCCCAAATTCAATGGTATAAATAAAAAGTACATCAACGGCTAAAATTAAAAGCTATCTACAAATTAAATCTCTAAGATTACAGAATCATATCTTCTAAGATTTACATATCATATATAATATTGCATATCTTTGGAGATTACGTTCCATATTTGTCAAGTTTTATAGATAGGCTTTCAATCTCTTCAAACAATGGGCCAATCCAATTAATCTAACTAACTTCTTTTAAACTTTATGGATCACACAAGTGTGCCATTAGTTGCAGGCTCTCATATGCAACCCATGACAACCCATGACACATAGATGTAAATGATGTTTGAGGAAGGGCTTGATTCAACCATTAGAAAATGGGGCAACACTTAAAAGAACCCAAAAAAGAGAAGATACTTTTTTTGTGGGCTTTGCAAGTGTAGGGAGTTTAAATTGGACCATAAAGCTCTTGTAGGAATAAGTTAAAAGGCCTTTTGCTGTCAAAAGCTTTAGAATTTGTGTGCATATTGATATGGCTTTGCATTTGTACATGAGAGGAATTGTGCCTGCGTACGATGATATTTTATATTGGGAGAGCCTGAAATAGGAAACTCATACTTTATTAGGGATCCAAACATTTAACATCATTAATGGATGATAAAGGAAAAAGGACACGAAAATTTTTGTTAAAACCACTTTTTATTATTTTTGGGTTTATTTAAAAAATTATTATGTTTTGGTTTTATTTCTTCTTTTTAAATAATTTTTTCTTAATTATTATTAATTTATATTTTTATATATAGCCAATTCATTAAATTAAATAAATCCGTAATGTTCAACTTATTGGAATTTTCCAACTAGAAGTTGACTTTGCATTATTTTTATCTTACAGAGAAAAAGTAAGCAATGGCTAAACAACAGCAGAAGGCATCCTTGGCAAAGAAATGGCCACCATATTAGCAAAACAGGAGCTGGCTTTTACTAGGGTTCATGAACGTTATAATTATTCCGCACAGCTCAGCTGGAATAACTCAACTACATCCATTTCACACAACCACGGGATTCGTTCTCAATCTCCCAACTCTCTTCTTTATTCAAAACGAGGCTATGTGACCTTGAAACCCGCATGCTTTTCTATGCCACTCATCTTATCCCTCCCACTTACATATCTATCACTCTGAGTTTCTACACTATATCCCAAAAGAAGCAGAGACACGTGACAATAAGGGAGATTTCTACAAGGAAAAAAATCTTTATTATTAATAAATATACATGTATAATGATGAGGTACCTATATTCAACGACTTAAAAAATATATATTCTTAAAGAATCAAAGAATTATATACTATACTTACTCTTATTATATGTGAACATCTATGCTGCCTTTGAATACGTTACATACACATGCAAGCAGGATGGTATATGCAAAGACCGGAATACGATACGCTTGCAGAAAAGCTTGTGAGGGCTGCGGTCCTTCTTGAAATGGCGCTCCCAACAATCATCAGTGCCTGAAAAATCATTATTCTCCATTTTCAAAGGGCTCAAATTCGGGGAAGCACTGAGAAATTTGGATTCTCGATGAAGACTCTTGCAATGTTAGCTATCGGGTTGGAAGCTTTCTGTATCAAATGTAGTGGGAATGTGCATCATTGCACATACATTCTGGAACCGGATACTTGGTTACATCCCTTCCAGCTTTGCTGGTCCTGAGTTCTGGTTGTCCCAAAGATTCATGGTGTAATTCTTTTATGATCCTGTTGAACTCTGCTTCGGGCATTGAGGAGTTCAGAAAATAAGGAAGCATATGTCTTTTATTTGGAGTTATATACTTTTTGTGTCCTGAAAACGCTCTCTGTCCCTGTATAACAACCAACAACATAAGACATTATAACTCAATATTCGACGTGAAAAGGAGGGGGGGACCCAAAGCACAAAAACTGCAAGCAACTCGGGTACCTGAATAGCGTGGCCCATATTTCCACCATGGGATGGCATGAAAACATCACTTTTCTCAGAAACTATATAGTCAATGGCAGCCATAAAAGAAGCCTTCTTAGCAAATGGTTCAAGTTCCTCAGGCAATGCAAGATCATCTTTATTGTAAAAATGGGGAAATTCTTTGGTTAAAGGTGACAAGGCTTCTTTCCCACCCAGTGGTTGTCCCCCAGCCCAGTATATTTTTGCAGTCTTTGGAGCCCCCAAAGCTTTAAGCAGCCTAAAACATACAACAACAGAAGATTGTTCAGTACAAAATAGGCAACAATTTGAGCATATAGTGTTGCATAACTTTGCCCAAGAGAACTAACTCTTACCTAGTCACTTCAATAGCATTCAAGGGGCAGAGTCCCGCAAGCTTCCGCTCATGGAATGTCATGTTTGATCTCGCAGTAAGAAGCTCAGGGCGTCTTCTCCTTTCACTTTGGATTAACTCATCATATTCTTTACTCAAGCCTGGAAGGCAACCAGTCCTCACCCATACATCCTTCTCCATACGAAGATGAAGAGCAAGGTAGGGTCCTTTACTCTGCATTCTCTGAGCCAGCTTGTTACCAAGTTCAAGGATTGATGGAGCAAATTTTAAAGCTTGAAATGCCACCTGATATTAAACAATGAAAAATTAGATTCTTCAAAGCTCAGAATCGTATATGATTCGAAGAGAAACAACTATCCATCAACATAACTTAGTAAAGAACAGAGTGAATGATGTACCTTGCAGCGAAGCTTTTGAAGATCAGACGGAAGATCCTTAGAGAGCCTCGAATCCAAACCTCGTAAAAGCAAAACTCCTTCCCTATTTATCTGTTGCAAAAAGAGAATCATATTTAACAGGTGCAGTAAAAGGAAAAATGAAGAGAAAATTGACAACTAGTTCATACTCAACGTGTGCAACTTATCTAACTGAGTTTAACAAGACATTATTAATCATTACTAATCCCATTGGCTAATACAATGTGACATAGCTCTACCATACATTTAACGACAAAAAATCTAATATTAGGCCAAGTGACTAACATGGACAATACCAAACATGAGCTTAGTGGACCCAAAAGCTAAGATGAAATTGTTTCAAAAACTGCAGTAACTGATAATGGCTTATCATCTAAGGACATTTACTCAAGTTTTCAAGATACCATAAAACTGAAAAAGGATTGTATACCCGCTTTAGATAACGTGAACGAATCCATTGAGGGGAGACGTGGAGTGGAGTCCGTTTCTCCTCTACCGGCCTTGTCATTACATGGGTAGAAGGCAATGAAGATACTATACGAACATCATTGGCAAGAACACTCTTGAAATGAGCCAAATCGAATATATCAGAAAATTCACTGCAAGGATGAAATGTAAAACAGTTTATTAACACTACATATTATGAAAAGCTTGAGTCGAGGGGGGATACCCAAAGCATGAAATGGTTTTATTTTTATTTTGTTTACCTTTCATCACCCCAGATGACATTGACTTGCAAGATGGGAACGACCAAAGCAGCCCCAAGAATCCTAGCGATGACAACGGCGTCAACGATTTGGTTCCTTTGCTGGCTTATGCCACCGGAAACAACCACCAACAAGTACTTGCTCCGGTCCTTAACCATGACCTGGCTTGTTCTTCGATACTCGGCACTGAAGTCCAAACACGGCCGGTAACCCATCCCATCAGGCTGCTTCCAAAACTCGAATATTTCCGAGGGTGAATCATGAGAGGGTTGACCGAGATTATTAGCATTAGCAACCAAGGCGTCGTGTTTTTGAGCAACGATGTCAGTGTTTGATTGAGTTTCGAGACATGGGTTGGGGTAAGGAGAGAATGGGATCAAAGTATCAATATTCCACCCCAACCTCAACATGCCAACAAGGCCGAAGAGGAAGAGAGCGAACAACCAGACCCTTGGGCTTCTGCATGAGTGTTTGTAGACGGAAAAGAAGATGTTGCTGTTATTCCTCTTGGGGGAAACCAGGAGGGACTGGAGAGAAGAGGAGGAGAGAGAGTTGATTATCTGAGACGGAACGGAAATGTAAGATAGCTTCTTGGCGTTGCATACGTTCTTCGATTTTGCCATTAAAATAAAAACAAATAGTTGTTATTGTTCCTTTTTCTGTTTATTAAAGAAGAATAGACATAAATGGAAATGGAAATGGAAATGAAGAGGAAGAAGAATGGACGGCGGGAACGCGTAGGCCGTGTCTTAAAAAGGAGAGAATGAAAGAGGATGGGTTGACAGGCAGGCAGCCTGGAATTGTTGAATTGAGTTTCTATTTTGGACTTTTATTAGCCCCGCGGTTCAATTTCATCATTATATTTATTAAGAACCTGGAACGAAGTTGGGTTGGGAGGGAGGGTGGGTGGGTAATACTTCACGCTTTCAATTTTATTTTTACGACTATTGCCAATCCTATTTTGCTATTCAACATCCATGTGTCCAAACTCTTCATTTAATATTTACAAGTTTTACGTTAACCATTTAATCATCTCATTTTAAAGATAATTACTAACAACACTTTTTTTATTTTTATTTTAAATTCCTCTAACATTTAATTTTCGCATTTTATTCCTCTTAAATTCTCGTTTTTATCCGATCACCAAAATAATATAAAATTTAATATTTTTAATTGTGTTAATATTGTATATATGTAAATTATTATGTGAATAACAAGTTAATATTTAATTACTTTTTAAATTTTAAAATTAAATTTTAAAATTTTTAAAATTAAATAAATATTTATCTAATAATTAATATATATGCTACATCAATAAAATTAATAAATTTATCTATTTTGGAATGATTTATTAGAAAATTATAAATTTAAGAACTAATTAAATAAATAAATAAGCCGATTAAATTTTAGCTTGATTGACATAGTATTATTGTTAATATAAAAAATGTGAATTTGAATGTGTAAAAATACATATTTATGGGTTGAAAAGAAATTTTGAATAATTTTAAGAATTGTGTAAAAAGAAATAAGTTGGTTAAAAATGAAAAAAGAAAAAAAGGAGTGGGCTGGGTGTTTGGGCATATTGAAAACTGAAACCCAATAATTGATTGTTCATAGCTTAGATGGCCAGGCTGTTCCAGTAAACAAAATTCGTTTATTTATTTGCAGTGAGACCGCATGTGAGCTGCTGCCTCTGCCTCTGCCCTATTTCCCTCTTTTATGTTTTATCTTCTTCTGACAAAAATACAATCAATAAAAAATAAGACAACCTGTTTGGTTCTTTGTTTTCTTATTGCTTTTTCTTTTCTATGTTTCGAGTTTCATTCTTCAATCTTCATTCTTTATATTTAATTATTAATTTCCGAGTTACGAGCAAAACGCAATACCCTTAAGCAAAGCCAACTCTGATTAGCCAGCTGGTACGCACCACTGGCCACGCTGGCAGTTTTGCCACGTACATATGAATGAGACTTCTCACTATCTGACACGTGGGTCTCTTTCTTTTCGAGATGTGGACCCACCGCTTCAACTTTACGTACTGGGTTTAGCGTCCACCAGTTTTAAGGTTTTTACAAAAACAAAGAGATAGAAAAGATGAGTATGACTTTGATCGTTAAGTGAGTATAATACAAATGTTGGAAATTAATATAGTTTGGATACACCGAAAGATAAAAGAAAAGAATTCCCAATCATGAGTTGAATCGAAAGTGGAAGTAGCTTAGCTTAGAAGAGATGACAGGATACATTAGTGTATGGGTAGAATAAGCAAGAAATAAGGATTTTTTATTTTATTTTAGGATGTTTAGGCGGTTGCCACGAGAGCAGGGCGAGAGATGTGAGGTGGTCCCATTGTCCAGGCTGACGCGTAGGCATAGGCGACAGCTGTTTAGCCTGCCACTTAGTGCTGTTCCTTTCTTGCACTCTCAATCTGATCACTCATTGGTGTATCGATTCTCAAGTATAAATCCACTTTCACATTTCAAATTCAAATATTCAATCATCATATTCGCGCACTCCACTTTCCTCTGTTAATTTCTGTGTGGCTTTTTGGTTTTTAGGAATTTCGTTTTTCTTCTCATTATTTGTTCGTACAAATGTTAAATCCATGACATATATAAACTTTTTCAGAGTCAGTTTCATAATACATTTAAAAATATTTTTAAAATGTGTTGTAGAAAAATATTTTTAAAAAGTATTTTGAAAAGTATTTTAAAAATTTTATTTTAAAATTTAAGTATTTAATATTACTGTTAAAAATATTTTTGAAAAATAAAATGTCTATTTTAGACATATTATTATCAAGTAACAAATATACATTTAAATAAAATTTAAATTACTTAATATTATTATATTTTAATAAGAATATAAAAATTACTATAATTTATTAATATTTTAATATATGAAATATAAATTTTAAATATTTTAAGTAATAAATATTATTTACTTATAAAATTTAATTAGAATATATATATTACATTTTAAATATTTAAATATAACTATTAAATATTTGTAATTAATATTTTAAAAAATATTTTTTATTTTAATTATTAATTTTAACACATTTGTAATTAAGCACCACGAAAAAAAAAAGAAAGTGCTATATCATTAGAGAGGTAAAAAAAGTAATTAAACACTAAAAGTACTTTTGAGAGAGGAAAAATTAAAATTTTTAACTTTTCCTTTTTAAGTCTTTTAAAAGATTTATGAAAAGTCAAAAATTCCAAAAAATAACTTGTTTCAAGAGCTTTTTCTTCCAAAAATACTTTTAAACTAAGATTTTTAAAGAATGAAGAATTGACCCCCAATCTCATCCTTCCTTAATCACAAATTATTTTTTAAATTTTTATATATTATTCAAAATAAAATTTCAAAAGTTAAAAAAATGTATATCATTCAAGTGTAAATAAATGTCCGAGTAACAATTTCATATAGAATAAAACTATTACAATACAAATAGAGTCCAAATTTTAATATAAGAATAATTGTTAAATTTAAGACTTAATTTAGATAAAAGAAATTTAAATTTCAATATAAAAATTATCAAATTTAAATTCTAAATAATTAATTTGACCCAAAATTAAATTATCATCACAGATCCAATTTATATTATAAATTAATTAATTGAATTAAAACTTGCGCACAACAAAAGCTCATAATAAAACTTAAAAATCCACGCATTTTAATTACATACGGTGAATATTGAGACACTCGTAGAGTCAAAACCTAAAGTCTCTACCAACTGGCAAAATTTTCTTTTTACCTATTTTTAGAATTTTATAATATTCTACTTTTTTAATTTACTTTTAAATTATTTCACATAATAAACGAGGTGATAATGTTGATACGGTATTTTTACCATGTGCTGCCTTCCTATTGAAAACTGCTTTGCCATGTCATAGTTGTCAATCGCACCAATTAGTTTGACAAAACAAAACTTTACATAGTTTTCGTAAAATGATAAATAAATTTAAACATAATATTTCAAAAATAGTTTTTCTTACAAGTTATTTTTAATAATTTTGTTAATTTATTATTTTTGAATTAAATTAAATGTTTTGCATGGCATGTATGTAGTTTAGCTTTTTCTAATATTAGAATATAAAATTTAAAAAAGATAAAATAATTCCAAGTATTTTAATTTTTAAACACACTCATTTTAAATACTATTTTAAAATGATTTAAAAAACAACATTAAATATCCTTTAAAAGGGTAATCATACTATTACAATATTTATTTAACTTAACATGTGATTTTAAGAAAATATATTTTTAATATGAAAAGTATGGTCAAAAGTCAAAATGACAAAACACACGCTTTAATATTTAAATAATATTTTTAACTAACATAATAAAATTTATGTTAACTTTTTAAAAACATAATATAACCGCGTAATATAATAAAAATAATATTTATACCATCACATAGTTTTTGTTTAATTTTTAAAAATATGTTTTTTTAACTTGACACTTGTCAACATGGTATGACATGAAAGGTCAATTTTTAGAGTGAACACATATATCTTACAACCTTATAATATATATTAGTTTCTTTTATCAGTACAATGCACACACAGGTACATTGTATATATTAATAAAAATAAAAAATCTCAATAATTTTAAAATATTTATATTTAAATATCATTATAGGAAAATTGACATGTATAATTGTAATGAATAAAATAAATTATATTTGAAAATTTTAAAATATCATTGCAAATAACTTCAATTTAACGACTAAAAATAAATGTTTGATAAACAAAATTAATTATTAATAAATTTATTATAGAAATAGAATTCAAAAATTGCGGAGAAAATTTAAACTCAAAATTAAATTGAAAAACTAAAAAAATTAATTAATATAATTTTTAATAGAATAATTTGTACGTTTTGGATTTCATTAAAAAAGTTTTGTAAAACAGTACTAAGTAGAACTATTTTGAATTATAAAAAATATTGTTTTAGACATGTTTTCTTTTAAATAAATATTAAACGTGATTTTAATTTTATTTAAAATGAAATTAATAAAAGTGTATTAAATTAAAAATAATATAGACAATACATGTAACATTCATTTAAAGTGTCAATGTTGTTATTTTAAACTATCCACATCAATATTGATTCTAGACCTTGTAATATATATATATATATATATATATATGATACTATTACATAATCTTTTATTTTAATATTTAAAACATGCTTTTTAACATGAAATGATGTTAAATGTCTAATTTTTAGACTGTGAATAAATATTTCTAAATAACTTGTAATAATATATATAATGTGCTAATCTTGTGTATGAAAAGATAATCTTCTAATGAGAGTCAATAGTAACGAACCAGTAATCATGAAAGTTGAACTGAAAATTATTTATTGTGAGAAAAAAGAATTTTAATCTTAATTTATAATCAGTGTGTATGTAATTAAGGGTTCCATTCATGAAAATGGAATATAATATATATGCATGATTTTGGCATGCCACATAATATAAATTACATTCTTTAAACTTTATTAATAATACAACCTAAATATATAAGAAGTACTTACCAACGGCAACCATATTAAATTTGTTTACTACAATACGTTCTCGGTTCAATTTGTTTACTTTTCTTTTCCTTAGCTGTTCATTTGGTTTATAGTCAACCACTATTGGCGTAAGCAAAAGGATTTGAGATTTTATACGAAAAAAGAAACTAAACTATTTCCTGTGCATCCAAATTTGCTTAAAATAATCAACGGTTAATATATTATATAAAATTTTAAGGCTAACGAAGTTACCCATCGAAAAGCGAATTGCAATCTCCTAGCATGGCTGCGGTGCCGCCAAAGGGCCACTAAGTTATTTGTTTTCGCCACACAAGTGTGAGATGGTGACAGATCAATCGAATGTCGATAAGATGTCATTTAAGCTAAACTCTTATGACAATGGGGTAACGATTAGAGTCCTTCAGAAATGATGGATAATGATATGGAGGAGGTTGTTGATGATGAGATCCTGATCGAAGTAATAGATGGAGTGCTTGCAATTACATTTTCAGAACGGAACCATATTATTATGGCCAAAAGCATGTCGGAATATGCTATTATCAAGCTTTTTTTGTTAGAATTGTTGGATTCAATGTCATTTTGAATAAGATTTATGTTTTTTGAAAATCGGTTCCACTAAGTGTTGCGATAGACTACGCTTTGCCCAACTCTTTGTATAAGGGTTGGGATATGTATGCCTAAGGCAACGCTTGAATAAGAGTTGGCTTTTGTGTAGTCCTAAGATGACACTTTTGTCGCGACACTTTCCTAAGTGTTGGGATAGACTATGCTTTGGCCAACTCTTTGTATAAGGGTTGGGATATGTATGCCTAAGGCAACGCTTGAATAAGAGTTGACTTTTGTGTAGTCCTAAGACGACACTTTTGTGGTGACACTTTCCTAAGTGTTGCGATAGACTACGCTTTAGCCAACTCTTTGTGTAAGGGTTGGGATATGTATGCCTAAGGCAACGCTTGAATAAGAGTTGGCTTTACTCTAGTCCTAAGACAACAGTTTTGGGCGACACTTTCCTAAGTATTAGGATAGACTTGTCAACATACGCCCGGCTAACTCTTTGTATAAAGGTGTAACGTCCCAAATTTCCTTAATTCGCTTTTTTGAATGTGTAGCACCAAAAATTGGATTTAAAATATGAATATTATTAAAATTTTACATCATAATCAGTTTTGTGAATAATTATATATATTCAAATTAAAAATAACTTAATAGCTTTGAGTGTGAATAAGGTTTTTAAAAAAATGCATAAAAATTAATTTAGTTTAGGGTTTACGGTTTAGTGTTTAGAGTTTAAGGTGCATGGTTTAAGATTATAATTTATTGTTTAATGTTTTAGGGTTATGTATTTATAGGTTTGGGGTTTAAGGTTTTAGGATTTTCGATTATAAGATTAGGGTTTAGGGATAACATTAATATGAATATATTAAAATTATAATTATAGTTTAAATTATTTAAGAAATAATAGATAAACTTTATATATATTAAAATTTAAAAATTGGTAACTCATGCATCTATAGAGAATAAAATTAATTAGTAAATTGAAAATGTTATTTAAATTTCCTAAAATGTTGAAGGAATATATAATATTAAAATTTTATCTCACTAATTTAGGGTTTAAGGTTTGTAGTTAAGGGTTTAGGTGTTTGTAGTTCATGGGATATGTGGTTTTGAGTTTAGGGTTCAAACATTTAAAATTTATGGTTTATGGTTTAGAGTGAGTGTTTTAGAGTTTAGGATTTAGAATTATAAGGATTAAGGTTTAGGGTAGATCAAATGAAGACGTGAGTGATGGAGAGATCAATACTACTAAAGAACGGTTTGATTCAGAATCGGTTAACCGATGTCAATCGGAACTGAGCTATTTATAATCAAGCATTTTTCACCCTTATTTTTAAGGTTCTTAAAATGTCATATGTTCGTGCTCATGTTAGAAATCAAACTAATCTAATTAGAAGTAATCAGTTCGGTTTGACCAGGTTTTTTGGTTTCTCATTCATTGTTAGGCTGGATAATGATACCATTCTAGAAATCAATTTACTATTTAAATGTTGGTCAATGATGTTTCAACTGGACAATATTGGCTGGTCGGATTGGCAGCTAGCCGGGGTTACTAGTCTGAAGAATGGCTTTGATTCGGTTAGACCAGTAATAGGCATGGACTGATTAAATTGACAGTTGAATTGGGTTTTTATTTTTGAATTTGTAACGATTTTTTAATCGAACCGGTCGGATTGGTGAATTGGTGGCTGAACTGGTTCGGTTTAAAAAACATTAGTGTTGGTTTGTTTAGTTATTCGATTTAGATATTTAAGGGAAAAAAAACCTAAAAATCAACCACACAATCACGTCCAAATTAAAATACATATCACTAAATATTCTTGATAAAAATTGATGTCGGGGACAGAGTGCTTAGATTTAAGCCTCTCATTTTTGTACAAATATTGAGATTTATATTTAGCTTAGATCTTTCAATAAGTCGGTTTTGTCCAATGTTATTATTAAATTATTGACTAGATTTTCAATTTCTTTATATATTCAAATTTATATATCAAATTTATTTGTATATAAAATTTCATATATTTATATATTTAGTTCGTAATTTTAATTATAATTAATTAGACATATATTTTAAAATTATATTTTAATTTTTATTTATTTAAGCTTGAATTAGATTAAGTGATAGTTATTTTATTAGTAGAAAATATGAAAATTTTATATTAATTTTGATTATTAGTAAATAATTAATAAAAAAGATGGAGCAGTAACATGGCAAAGGATCATCGGTCAATTGCCAAACTTACTTGATTCTTACCCAAAAACCAAACTCTCTTGGCCAAAGAAGACCAAGCATCTGTAGTCCACCACCTACAAGCGTTGGTTCATTTGTGTCGACCACTGCTCCACCAAATAACTGGTACATTTGCAGTCCACCACTTGTCAGTAGCTACCATGGTCCGTCATGGTAATCGATTTCAAATTTTTTCTCTGTGGGTAGAAGTTGTGGTTCCAAAATGGCCAAATTGTGTACTGCAAGGTTCTGCAAGGCGATTCGGGTTCAATAAATTGAATGTGAGTTATAACCATCTGTAGGCGACTTCCCAAGAACAAATTTCTGTTTCTTCATTTGTGGAAATGAGTGTTTGTGTGGACCTCCATTATCGCCTTGTAAACTGTATTTGGGTAACAAGTGTTTGTGGAAATGTCACCGAGGTTAATATAATCAATAAAAGTGTTTGTGAAGTTTTACAGATTTGATGTGTACTTTTGCCTTTGGCAAAAAACTGAAATATTGAATAATAATTAGTGTTTCGTCATTTTTATGCGAGGATTGACGGTGTGAATTGAGGTCCATCGATAGAGAATCGTCACAAACTTTGGTTATTCTCGCCTTGAAAAATTGACGATAGAAGGGTTTCGAGGAATAGAAGCCTTTCCACGTTGGTCGGAAATCTCTTCTCTAAAGCATCCGAGAATCCATTTATGCAAGAATTAATCTCTCTTCATATAAAGCCTTCTTTTAAATTTTTTGGCCTTTTGTGGCATTATGTTGCGGATTTAGTTTGGGCATGGATACTTTTGAGACAATCAATTTGAGAACCAACTTATGAATTGAATGCGGACACAAAAGTAAGTTGTGCTTCTATTTTCTTTAGATTTTGCCTTTAGATTTTGATGTGTTAGAGCTCAAGGAAGAGGAAAGCAATGTCATTTAACAAAATTGGCTACAAAACCCTTTCTATTTCCTTTAGATTTTGCCTTTAGATTTTGTGCAGACCAAATTATGATGCCTTTAGATTTTGCCTTGATTGAAAAATGGCCAATACTGGTTCAGGTCAATTTTATCAAGAAGAATGAGAAGCAAGAACAATGAAACAATGAAAGAAAAAAATGCATTCACCAAGTATATAAGTGAAGCTTTAAGCTTGTATTGGGACATGAAAATGGATAATTATTGTTTTCCGACTCCAATTGTAGCATGTAATAACTTTGTTCGGACTACTATAAGTTGAAATTAAAGAATCCATAACAACAAAGATCCAAATTCGATATAATGGTTGTTTTAAGACATTCGTTAGCATCTTAGCCGAATACACGATATCTGGGTGCGGATTTCCATAGTTTTCTTTTTCTAAATGAAGCATTAAAGTTATAACTTTTACATAGTTACTATCAAAATGTTGAGATTAGCGAGAAGACATATTATTTATCAAAGAGAATGAAGGCCTAATTCTTAGATACAATATTGTTAAAAGAAATAGACATAATTTTCACATAGAAAATCTTGAATAAGTTGTATTGACAATGGTGGAGAACTTTATACAACTTCTATAATACTAAATTGTATAATTTGGCTAGTATTTCTTGTATTAAATGTTGAAAACCTTGTGGTGTATCGCATCGATGTGTTGGATGAGATCTAATCGCCATGGCGACTTTCTATTTATTTCTTTGTTTATCGATAGCAATTTTGAATGGTTTTCACATACTAGTAGTTATGATATTCTCTTTCCACCCCAATAATGTTGCTATTGAATCTGGATCCAATTAAAGGACTTATCATTACAGTACTCGAACAAAATATCAACAACAAAACTAGGGATCGGATATGTAGTGTATGAACATGGAATTATGTATCCTCCATTCCCGACAAATTCTCTTTTGATTCGTCTTCATCAATCTTTGTTGAGTCTGTTATTATCATTCGACTTCTTTAATTATTTGCATGACCTTGCTTGTTGTTAATCTTTCGAGAAAGGAGTCACTTGTTTCTGTCTCGACAAAGGTGTGGTATATGGAGGCTGCTTAAGCAATTTGCAAGACTATGGAAATAAAAGTTGTCTTTGAGCTGGTGTATGGCCCAATGGATCCCTCTCTACCATTCTACTACCCTCCTCAGTAATCCCCAAAGCTGCAACATTTGACTTACTTGATTTTTTTTATTTTTATTTGGGGAATATCTGCAGCTACAGAAGAGGTGGTCCCTTGATGCCAAGTCTTGTCTACTTAACATGCTTAGGGATATAGATGGTGCACCAAACAAATCGATGGCACCCCACTTCACGAAATTTGGGTGTAAGAGCTTTCAAGTCAGAATGTAGAAAAGGTGTGCCAGTACACTTGAGATGACTCCTTACTCAAATCGATCAAGAACCGTGTCACTATTCCCTTCATGTTAAGTAATTGCAACTGAAATTATTAAGAAATAGATAGAAATAAACATATTATTTTGCATCATTCCTTGCCTTTGATGAAATTCGGTTTCATGGCTAAATGATTCATGAAATGTTTGAACCATGTCTTTTCTAGTCTCATGTCTTATCATGATTACAAAATTAACAAAGGCAATCATCAATCAACACCATGATTTAATTCCTGGCGGATGAACATGTGGTGACCGGTGCTTGCTTCGATGTTCTTGTCTTTGTATGCAATTGAAAATGAACAAAATTATACAAGCTGCAGTGTTTGAAATACATATTGCAATCTCCTAGCATGGTCTGTGCTAAAGGGCCACTAAGTTATTTGTTTTCGCCACACAAGTGTGAGATGGTGAGATCAATCGAATGTCGATAAGATGTCATTTAAGCTAAACTCTTATGACAATGGGGTAACGATTAGAGTCCTTGAAATGATGGATAATGATATGGAGGAGGTTGTTGATGATGAGATCTGATCAAGTAATAGATGGAGTGCTTGCAATTACATTTTCGAGCGGAACCATATTATTATGGCCAAAAGCATGTCGAATATGCTATTATCAAGCTTTTGTTAGAATTGTTGGATTCAATGTCATTTTGAATAAGATTTATGTTTTTTGAAAATCGGTTCCACTACAGAAAATGACTTTTAGGCGTTTTTGGGCATTTAGCGCGTTTATAAGCACCAAAAAGTATTTAGGCGCTTTTCAAGCGCACAAAACGCCTAATACTACTGCAAAATTTTTAGCGTTTATTAAGCAAAGATCTGACTTTAGGCGCTTTCCCAAACGCCTAAAGTCGGGGCTTTAACGCTAGCGTTTCAAAAGCCGCTAAAGTTAGGGTCTTTAAGCGCTTCTAAAACGCTAAAAGTCGAGCTTTTAGCGGCTTTTCTAAAAACGCCTAAAAGTCGAGCCTTTAGCGCTTTCAAAAGCCGCTTAAAGTCAGAGCCTTTAGCGTTTCAAACGCTAAAGTCGGGGCTTTAGGACTTTACCATAAAAGCCGCTAAAAGTGTCGAGGGCTTTAGCGCTTTCAAAACCATAAAATTTCTTGAGATTTAGCGACTTTTGTCTAAAGCTGACTAATTTGTCTGATTTAAAAAATAAAATTTTTCAATATTATACCCTCGCACTAAAACCAACCAATAACGTATATAATTTCAGCATAAAGCAACAAATTTAGCATAAAATCACACAATTACATTAATTCTAAATGATACTTGAAATTTAATAAATTAAATGAATGATAATGAAAATATTGTAACAATAATGTTAAATGTAATAATGTCAAAACTTCTTACAATGAAAAACTAAATGTCTAAGATGGCGGTTTCTGCATTGCTTGAAACATCCATCATATCTTAAGTGGTCTTGGAGCTCTTCGTATTTTTGTTCCTCTCTAGCATCGATCTCTGCCTCCCTCGCATTGCATTGCCTCTCTCTTGCTCTCTTGCCTCCCTTGCTTGCTGCTTCGCATCCGCTTTAAGCTATTCTTTGGAGTTCTTCATATTTTCTTTGAACATCGACAATTTCTTGCCTCTGCTCAACCGTGCTCTCTTGCATCCGAGCTATCGGTTTTGTAGCCTCTGAACTTTAGACGAGATTGACCCGGAAGGCATGTCTTCTGGAGGCGGATCCAAAATATTGGGTGGGTAACACGGATCCTTTAAATCGAACCCGACCATACCTTTCAAGACCAAAAACATCAATGATAATTCTATTAATAATATACTAAAGATTAGCGAACTATCGATCGAAGCGATCGTACCTTTCGGACCCAAAACATATGTAATAATTACATTATCAATCTCCTCAAGATTAACAGAACTATCGTCAAGCGACAGCTTCATACTCGCCTTCTTCTCCTTTAGTTTATCCTAATAAATCAATGAAAGAGTTAGAAACGAAATATATAAATAAGAAAGAATGCAACATAATTTAACATTATAAATTTAAAACTATAAACGATGAATTAAACTATTATAATTAAGCGGTAGAAATATTTATAAAAATAAAATTTTATTAAGTAAATATACCAAAATTTCGAGCTTCGGATGTCATCGGAGATCCATCCTTCTTTCTATGTAATGTCAAAAAGTGAATCGTCCAACTTTTTGACCAATAAGTTTCCTACATTTTAGCGAGAAAAATATAATTTAATAGTATAAAGTAATTAATATTTGATGAATTAATAAATTATATTACCTCGCACCTACACAAGCAAAACTTCTAGAACCCGCGTGATCGTGAATTTACATTTACATCTGCTTATTCCAACTCGCCACGATCCTACATAATGCAATTTGAATTATATATATAGTAAATACTATAAACCAAATAATTTATACGATTTTAGATGTACGTAATACCTCTCCTTTTTTGAATTCCAAAATCTAACTTGATCTTCCCATTGGTACCTCAACATTCCGTGAACATTTCTTAATTTTTCGTCGAGGCTTATGTCTTTCTTGAAATATTGTTTTTTGAGCGTGCTTTTATTGTCTCTCCATTTTTACCCAATGTCTTCTTAACATAGTCATCGAGACCTCTAAATTAAATCTACCCTGAAGAAAAAAAAGTATAAAAAGTTAATATAAATGAAAATTAAATTAAAGTATTATAAATTACATTCACGTTTTATTACCTTAATATTTTCGAGGCCGATTTTTGTTGGCATCGGGCATGTGATGCCATGATTCAGTTAATGGGCAACATATTGGAATTTCGTGCTAAAATGCCCAAATAGCCTCCTAACAATGAGCTTAGATCCAACAGTGGCCATCATTGTTTCTCCTTACTTTAACACGATCGCTAGGCTCTAAGTCGTATAAATCTTGAAGTAATGATCGTCCCCGACCTCTCGCGTCCCACCACCTTCATTTGAAAAATAATATATTATTATATTAAAATTAAAAATGAATCAATAATAAAATTCAACATGCATGTAAAATAAACTTAACATTACTTTGAAATTCTCCGGGCTTCCATCTATGTCCGAAGTAGAAGATCTAACAACCTGCTTTGTTCACTACTATTAGCTTCTTACGGATTTGGAGTTTCATGGACAATATTTAAATCTAGTAATCGTCTTCTAGGCATTTTTCCTGCAGGACACATGAAAATTATATAACATGACCAACATGAAAATTATAATATTACATATAAATAATAAATCGTTAAATCTTACTACATCATATTTAGTAAATATCTTCGTCCACATCCGACGAACCCATTGAAATTGTTGACTAGTACTAGGGATATTTTCGTTAAGTCTTGTTCGAAAAGGCAAAGTTTTGATCTTTCGACTATGTCATCTCTATTTCCACTGCCAACGTCGAAGAAGTCTCTAGGGGTGTTTCAAGTACAATGTACCAACCCTCATCAGTTGGATCTTCCGAGTAAAAACTTGTTTAACTTGAGAAGAAAACACATACGCTCGATCCATCGTTGTTCTCCGTGTGAATTAATCGAGAGAAATTCACCATTGTAAAACCATATTGATCGCTTTTAATTCGCGAGTATTCACATCACCCAATCACCTCGAAATAGGACAACTTTGCATTTGCCGTAATAATCCAACTCAATGATGTCGAAATAAGTCCGAAATATTCCAAATTCCCTCTACTAGATTACGTCCCTAGCATTAGCATAACTTGTAATCGAAGAATTAACAACAATTCGCAATTTTGAGTTCTCCTCAATCTCTCGCGATACCTTGTATGAAATCAGATCCGTTGATGGGAAGCCACTATATCTTTTAACTATTCTGCTTGGACCTTGTGAAAGCCATTTAACGTCAGTTATTTACTTCATTCCACTCCAAACCTATTGAGTCGAAAGTAAATCGAGTAATTATGAATATTATGAGAAAATATTATTACTTGTCAATGAAAATTTAAATTGCATACCATTTGGCTTAACCATTCATGGAATGATTTTGCTAACAACTTATTAATTTCTGTCGATTTAATCTTCGAGATCGTGAACGAGCTCTCAATATTTGTTTGTACCGACTACGGTAAAAAGGTTTTACTTTGTTAGAAGACAAACAAATCATAATTGATGAGTATTTATCAAATTGTAGAACGATTCAAATGGTTCCATTGAATCGTGATGGAAAAGAACGTATCGATGTGCTTGGACCCACGATCTATCGCCTAATTCGTAATTTCGACTCTGCTGATCGGTTCTCAAACTTTGAAATAAATAAGTTTCAGCCAAATTATGATCTGTGAGCCCAGATTTCTACTTGGTCTGCATTCATTCTTGTTTCAACATCTTCTAAATACCTCAACGAAAGTCATACATTCCTCCGCCAAGTATCCTTGGCAATTGATCCTTCCGGATAACGCTTATTGCGAGATGACTTCAATTTGGAAAGGAACCTAAACACGATATACAACATTATCAAAAGTTGGAAATAAAGGCATTTAATGAATGAAGGAATATTTTGCAAATAAAGTAAGACCTTTCAATGGGATACATCCATCGATAGAAAATGGGTCCACCAAGAATTGCTTTCGCGGAGATGAATTAACAAGTGCACCATGATAGTGAAGAAGGAAGGCGGGAATATCTTCTCCAGATTGCATAAAGTTAATGCGGCTCGATCTTGCGTCTCACAAGTTCTTGAACATTCAAAACTTTACCACAGATGACTTTCATTATATTTGAGTTCAATTACGAGGCCGTCACCTTTTTCGACATACAACACCGCATAGCAACGCGATGAAGTCTTGCATCAATATGTGATAGTCATGCGATTTTAAGCCATATAATCTTGATCCTTAAGACTCACACATCGCGATATATTTGATGCATACGCATCCGGACCTTTATATCCTTCAACACCGCATGAACACTTCTTTCTCCGTCTTGACATTGAAAAAATAGCGACGGTAATCGATATTTCATATTCGAAAGTGCTTCGGGATGAAGCTCACGCCAATTCCATGTGGACTAAATCAAGTCTATTCGAAGATTATCTTTCGATTTTCCATCGATATTCAAAATAGTCCCAATGATGTTCTCGCGACATTTTCTCTATATGCATGACATCAAGGTTATGACGTAAAATCGATGCTCCCAATAAGGCAACTCGAAAAAATACTTCTTTTTCCACAAGTCGACCTCATTAGGATCATCCTCTTCATCGATTCATCATCGATTCATCCTTAGATCTTCTATTTCTATGCGGGTTTGCGGTTGATTCATCTTCCATAAATGAAATTCATATCTTTCAACGTTAACAATATTTGGATCCACCGTTCGAAGGAGCTGATCTAACTACTATATTGTTAGATTCCAAAGATGGAAGTTGAACAAGTTGATCTTGATGTAATTGCTCTTGCTCGAGGACCGCATAAGGTGGTTTCCACATATGATGGGCTTATAATTAATGGTTTTAGGGTCCATATAAAAAACTTGAGCAATATCGTAAGACTCAAAATAGTGGCGTGATGGTTTTTTTTGTGGAGAAACTATTATGGCAATTGCATTGAAATTGTCGAGCTAAACTATTATGAAAGGTTTTGGGTTATCATGCTTAGATGTGATTGGGTGAATATTAAATCTCCTAGGAGTATGAAGAAGGATGCAAATGGTTTTATTATGGTAAAATTTTCGAGCTTATCCATGTAGGGAATCATGATTGGACGATCCATACATATTGGCTTCTCAAGCGAAACAAGTATTTTATGTCGAGGATGGCAAAAGTGAAGGATGGTTCCATGTTATCGAATAAAACCAAGAGATTTGTTCAATCTAAGCGTTGAAACCCCGAGAAGATGATGAATATCCGCAATGTGATCATCATATTGTAACTTAATAATTTTAGTTTTATTTTGAACAAGAACGATGTTTTGAAGTGCAAAGATTTCGTGTATTTGACATTTATATTATATTAACATCTATATATGTTCATTTATATATTTGAAGTCATTTTGGGTTATAGGAATTATGAAATTATATACTGTTGGAAGCCACAAATATAGTCTTATTCAGCATATAAGCTTCATTCTCAGTACTGGGATTATTTTCTTTTCCATGTGTGAATATGTTTTATGCCTTGTTGACATGATTATCTTGTTAACATGTTATAAGCAACAGGTTTTTGTCACACTGCTTGCGTGCTCAGCTCGTGTCAACTGGTTCATTTGCTTGCACTCTGCATTGCTTCATTTTAGAAAAAGGTTCATACCTTGTTGATTTTTGTTTTTGATTTTTTCCCCGTTAATTTGAATGTGATGTTCGTATAAATGGATGTCATGGTTGTGGACAAGTGGCACTTAGCTGGAAATTTTCGGGTAATGGTTGATTTTTCCATCAATCTTCTCTCACGATCAAAGAGCAGCTTCCTATCATCTCTTATGTTGACTTTTATCGTGTATTTAATTTGTAATTTTTTAAATCTAATGTGTATGTGTTTTCTTTCGTGTTTAACCATTTTATGTATGTTTTTAGTGGTTTTGACCGATTTTTATAGTTTGGACTCTCTTGTATCTTGCCGGCGTCGTCTCTTGAGGTCACTGGTGGACCTGAAATTCCCTTCCATCCTGGAAGACTGGTTAGTCACGATTTCTACTTCGTCCTTGAATGAAAAGGTTCATGATTTTTATAGTAAGTGACTTTCAAGAGGTCGATTTAGGTTCGTTTTGAGCTCTAATTAAAAGGTATGTTTGCAAGGTTGCATGAATGACTAAATGTTTGAATGAAAATGAAATGAATTGTTTTGTGATATAATATATCTTTGGTTGGATGAAAATGAAATGTATGTTAGGGTGATATAATATATCTTTGGTTGGATGAAAATGAAATGTATGTTTGGGTGATATGTTATGAAATGTAATGATTGATGATCAGAAAACAATGAAAAGGAATTAATTAGTTAAGGCAAGTGCTAATTAAATTTAGGTGAAAACATAAATTGTAGTTAAAGGTGAAACCGATAATGTGGGCCATTGAAGTAGTTAACTAAATAGGGATGCCTTAATATAGAAACATGAAAGGTAAGTGGTAAATAAAATTGCATCAACATCTCACATCCTAAAGGAATTGCGATTCTTTTTATATTATGCAATGAAATGGTTGCCCACAAGTTATTGAGTCAAATTTCAAACATGGTTAAGGGAAGTAGGAGATGTAGAGTTAGAGGTTACATGCACAAATAGCTTGTATGACTCATTTCCTATCTAAGTAATTTGTAGTAACAAAAGATGTAGGTCTTTAGGTGGGAAGTAACTTACTCTTCAACGTACTTTATGGGAATCTCTTTGTTTCTAAATCAATCATATTGCTTATGAAGGTTGGAAAAGTAGTAGCTATAGCTATCAAAATATGGGTTTAATTATACCACCAAAATGTTAAACAACAATCATTTAGTTGATGTAAAATATGGAAATGTTGCCAAAATGTCTCCAAAGAAACTCCCTTCATTTGTAATTATAAAATTTTATTTAACATATTTTACACGTTAATATAGTAGAAAATCATCCTCATCCATGGAAATATTATGTCTCCTTAATTTTCTTAATTTACGCCTATATTATAGTGACTTGTTTGAACTAATTCCTATATTAATTAATTATTTATTTAATCTTTTATTAGGATATTTATGGTTTAAATATATTATTGAGCTAATGTTTTAAAGTTTTTGTTCTAATTTATTGGGCTGTATTTTATTGTTTTGTTTTTTGGGCCTGATTTGGTTTTTTTTTTGTTTTGCTTGGTTTTGGGTTTTTTTTTTGGGTTTGTTTTGGCCTAGCTGTTAATGAAATGGGCAGTATATTTTAAACAATATATAAAACCAATTGCATGGACATTCCATTGCAATTGTCGGCCAATCCCTAGGTGCATAACGAAGGAAACCTTTCTCCAAAATTACAGTGGGTTTCAAGTTTCCCGGCAATAGTAAGTTGAAAAATCATATTTTTCCCACTTTTTCCTCCTCAAAACCCATGAAATTTTCGATGCTCTGCTGCTGCTTCATCGTTAAGCATTACCGATTTGTTTTCTAGGAAAATGACCGGCAATAAGCGACCATTAAAAGGTGTACGATTCTCTTCAAGGGTTCTTCGACGTGGTCGAATACATTGGAAGTGTTGCTACCGATAGTCTAAGCACGGAGATGAAACTCCGACTCAATCGTTGAAGATGTACCGCAACTCCTACCGGTACCTCCATTGCGTCCTCATTTATTTTTCCCGGTTTCAAACTACTTTATTACCTTCGCTAGTATTTATTCTTTCCCTCATACTTATTCTTTCTCTGCTACTTTATACTTTGTGTTTGGTTTTTGGCCGACCGATCTTTCTATTTGTCGTTTGCTCCTCTTTTTCCACTCCATTCTTATTTAATTTTTGGTTTTGTTTTCTTTCCTTCATAGATTCCTCTTCGCCTTCTCGCTACACTTGACTTTTCACAACTTTCAAACAATTTATTTTGTTTGTTAAATTTGATGGGTTTTACATTTTCTTTGTTCTTCAATTGATTTAAAATCTTGTTTTTAAATAATAACATATTTTGAAGAATTACAATTTTATCCTGAATTTATTGAAGATATTTTATATTTTGATTATCTTACAATTTTGATGGAAAGGTTGATAGTAATTGACTTTTAGTTTAACACGTATTGAATCATTATACATTTCTCTTAATGTTTGAACTCTCTAAATACAGGCATTCTGGTTTGCTGCTATACTTAATAAGACCATGAAAAAAAGTATGCACTATTTGGTTTAACCCATATTTTGACGTATCTGAAACTTAATAGCATGCCCTTTGTCTTTAAGTACCTTGGTTTATCTAGCCAGAGGCAAAATAAGGACCATAACTAGGCATCAGATGGATTATTAAAAAAAACTTAATTATTCCACCAAGAGCAAAAAATATATAAGTATCTTGCAACTAGGAGAGCTATGGATATCATTGAAACCAGTCAAGAAGAGCAAGTAATGTATCTTGGCCATTAGTTTAGTTGAAGTTATTTAACTATGTTCTTTTTTTCTTTTAAATCTCTTCGTAAGAGTTTTTGTCTCAAGATGCAATGGATTATTGATGTTAGTGGTGAAAGCTTATTCGCCTTGGAGGTGTGATCACTTTCAATCCTAGTAGATTATTTATATTTTTATCATGTGCTATTAACCTTGTTGTAAACCGAGCTATTATGTACTTTAATCTACAATGGAATGGGTTGAATTACGATGAGAAAAAAAGGTTTTGCTTGAAGTCGCGCATATTGGTAATCTACGGCTTGTTTCTTGTTGATAAAGATACGAAGATATGCAATGATCACTTGGCTATAGAAAGAATCGATGCTTGCTCCACGACTTTACTTGGTTTCCTTTTGATCAAAGCAATTACATATTCCATAAAGGTTGCATCACAAGGCAAGATGAGAGCCCCATTGCTTGATAGACCAAACTCTTACGCTAAGTCGAATGCACTCCATTACTATTTTGTTCTTCGAGATATTCCAATGGAAGCACAAAGCGCTTCGATCTGCTACCAGATACCACAAAGTGACCTTTCTTGACCGTGATGATGTCTTTGAACTGGTTGTGTCAACAACATCGCCACTAGTTCTTGAGAAGGTGATTCTTTTCTCTTAATGGCTACCATTTTTGCCATTTCCTTGCTAATTTGATGAGTTTCTTTGCACCGATCATCTTGTTTGCTTTTGTAAAACAAGGAGAATATTTAGTTGGACAAGAGGAGGAAGTGATTGTAAAGATCTTAGGAAACGAAGAGCTTTCGTTGTCTTGGTGATGAAAGCGGGATTGGATGAATCTATATATATATACACACACAAACGGCATCCCAAAGGAAGTCTTTTGAATGAAGCAACTCATTGTAGGGACTCAATGGAAGTCACACCATGGGGTTATAAATTGTGGCATCTGCAAGTGCAACAATGAGCATTGTAGTACCCACAATATGTTCGGATATATTACCTAACAACAAGAAATTGTGGTGCTAGTTTATCGCAACTGGATTGATGGATTATACAACTCAAATAGGAGTAGACCCCAAATGACCGTACTTAGTGCAAAATGTCTTTATTTCAGTCATTATGCTTTGGATATCTCATATCGTTATCTACTTTCACATTCATCATCATTAATCACATTCATCTATCGTTATGCTTTGGAGTTTTGTTATTGTTGAAAAAATCAGTTTTTATTAAATATTTCTACAAGATACATTATTATTTTTTTCAATTTTCATATCTAAAATGTAATTGTTACTTTTGACAGAGGCTACTAAGGGTACTAAGAGAAAGCGAGGGCCTACAAACATGAAAGATATATGGAATCTTCAACCTGGAACTCGTATAGTAGTAGATGCCAACCAATATGGGCAGCCTATTGGGAAGGAAGCGTCCAAATTGGCTGAATTTTTCGGACAATTGCAAGGACTGGTTCTATCATCCTTTGAATACAAAACATTGAAACATCTTCCTAAATATGTGTTGGAAAACATATTGAG
The DNA here is from genome assembly GCA_025506655.1 of Gossypium rotundifolium. Classification (NCBI taxonomy): domain Eukaryota; kingdom Viridiplantae; phylum Streptophyta; class Magnoliopsida; order Malvales; family Malvaceae; genus Gossypium; species Gossypium rotundifolium. The sequence continues at coordinate 37,160,318 of CP106729.1, read as the reverse complement.
AATCGTTCATGTATGTAGTACATATTCATTTTGTAATTTAAAGTATTGCAATAATTTTGCATTATTTGATATTGTATGTAATGAGTACTTGTTACATTATTTTGTTATATGTGTAGATCTCCAAGGCAAGGTGGAGGACTCTGACATCCTCTCACATATTGGAAAACTGCGGAAGGAGTTTAAATCGACTTTGAAAACTAGATACTACAAAGAGATGGTCCAAGAGGGTCGACCGATTGAAGAAATATACGGAAACAATCCTCCTGGTGTGCATCATGATCAATGGAAGTGGCTAGTGGAGCGATGGGGAACATCACAAGCTACGGTAAGCACTTTTATTAGAGTAAATGTCTTATTTTTCTTGATCCCGCATACGGTATGATCAAAGTAGGGCTTGCATAAATCGTGATTTGTTGAATGAGGCATAATAACCTTAGTTTTCCTATTACTCTCATATTTTTCTCATTCTTTAAACAATAGGCACAATCGTAAAAGGCAAAAGAAGCTCGAACAAAGGTGCGTTTTGCACACACTTTGGTAGTACAGGATATGCAACCCTCAATGCATTTGTAAGTATTACATATTGATCAATATGTAACTTATATTATATTCATTATTCTACCCTCATTGTTGAATATTGTTAACAACTTTTTTGTTGTTGTTGTATAATAGGTTGACAGGGAAGGCCGTGAACCTTCAGCGTTTGGAGCAATTTAGATTTCAACATTTGCTTAAAGATGGGAGTGACAAATTCGAGGAGTGAGGCGTGAGAACAAGTTTATGTAAGAAATAAATGGGTATTATATTTTCATTTATATTTAATTTGACATCTATTTTTTCTTCAAAATATAATTTTCTAATTAAAGAGAACTATAGGATGAAGCATGCAAGATTGTTAAAGAGTCTATGCCAACACCGACAGTTCTTTCACACCAAGATAACATTGCATTAGAAAACGAGGTCTATACACAATTGTTTGGCCCGACAAGGATGGAAAAATGATGGGATATGGACGGGATGACCAAATCCAAGTTGTTTGGCTATGGGTCATTCACCGAGGAAGCCAATCTACATCGGCCATTAGTACATTGATTGAAGAGATAAGCGCTAAACATGTTCAAAAATACAAACAATTCAAGCCGAACAAGCAATTCGAGAAAACTTTACTTGAAGCGAATCTCGATTCCAGACGCGAGGCCGAGGAACGGAAGCTCGTTTGATAGTGAGGCGTAAGAAAGATTTATGAAATTAAATGAAATTCGAGAGGCAAAGTTCATGGAGATGATGGATGCTCGTGAGAAAAGTATAAGGCTCTCATCAATGAGTGTATGGAAAAGGATTGTCAAGTAAGTTCTAGGTTTTCATAGAAAGCATAGTAAGTGACTATTTTATGACTAGATTGTCAATAAGTTTGTTAATGGTTTAATAGACATTGATTGTTGTAATTGAATGCTAGGTTCTTATTTGATGTCTTCGTTGCTTGCTCAACTAATATTTAGTTGATGTCTTTGAAAATTCTTTATTTAGCTTCAATTTATGGTTATTTGCTTAATATTAAAATATCCTTCTCATGTGTTCATGTTGTTTCTCATCTAACTTGTATAAATAGAAAATGTACATTGCTATTTTTGCAGTTGACTTTCAGACTAGCGGACTTGATGATAAAGCCTTCAGTTCGGATGATGATGAATGACGCTTACTGCATATTTTGTATTATATATATATGTTATAGTCCCATAATTTTTTGGTGTCATAGGAATCATTTTGACCACATGTTTGCAACTTGTTGACTACTACTATTAGGATTTTGTATATATATTACTAACGCATTATTTAATGATAATTTTGTATTTATATGATCATTTTATGTTAATTAATTGTTCAATTTATATTCACCCAAACATTTCTAAACTCAATACATATAAATTTGCTCATATTTCACCAAAATATGCCATTAAAATTGGGGAAAACGTCATAAAAAAAATATTGGACATGAGACAAAAATCTATCCCGACCTTTTACATTTGCCTTCGACGGGTTAGCCCGACTTTTATAAAGTTGCTTTAGACGGGTTTATCCCAACTTTTTTAAGTTGCCTTGGAAAAGGTCTATCCAACCTTTTAGGGTTGTTATAAACGAGTCGATATCAACATTTTAACGTTGTCTTAGACAAGTCAATCCCAACTATTTTTAAAGTTGCCTTCGATAAGATCTATCCCGACCTTTTACGGTTATTTTAGACAAATCTATCCCAACCTTTTTAAGGTTGCTTTAGACAAGTCTTTCCCAACACTTTTTCTAAAGTTGCTTTATACAAGGTGTATCCTAACATTTTTAAAAAGTTGCCTTAGGCAGGTCTATCCCAACCTTTTGTAAAGGTTGTCTTAGACAAGATCTATCCCAACTTTTTCTAAAACGTTGCCTTAGATAAATTCTATCCCGACTTTTTTCTATGGTTGCCTTAAACAAGCTCTATCCCAACCATTTTAAGGTTGCTTTTAAATGAGTCTATACCAACCCTTTTAAGAGTTGCCTTAGACAAGGTTTATTGCAACTTTTTAAAACGTTGCCTTAGATGAGGTCTATCGTGAACTGCTTTTAAAAGGTTAGCTTAGACTAGTCTATCCCAACGTTTTTAGGGTTGCCTTAGACACGTCTATCACAACATTTTTCAAAAGTTGGCCTTGACTAGGTCTTTCCCAACGCTTTTTAAGAGTCGGCATTGACTAAACTTTTCACAACCCTTCAATAAGGGTCGGCTTAGGTTGACTTATCGCGACGCTTTTACAAAAGTGTCGCCATGCCTATCCCAACTGTACCAAAGATGACTATTTTGGAAGCGTCGGACAAAGCGTCGCCGAGCCTATGCCAACGCTTTTTGCGTCGTCTTAGGTCAAAAAAAGTGTCGCCGTAGGGCTGTTTTGTTGTAGTGAAAACCTTTGATATCCAAGGCTAAGATTGAAGAAAAGATGCAAAGAATGGAGCACAACTCCATTTCTAATGTTTATTTCAATTGAGGCCTTTTGTAGGCTCTAATCAAGTTGAGAAAGACGAAGTGATACAACTATTAATAGAGCACAGAGTGGATGAGGAAAATTATAGGTCATAGATGTTGGTTTAAGTCTTGTGTCTAATGCGTTTTGTTGAACTAAACTAGAGTCTCATCCCGTAACACATGAAAATTCTCTAGGACAAAAATATCAATGTAGGTGATTTATCTATTGCTCCAACTATCAATAGCCTATGTAAGTGTTAGTAAAATGTTGGTTTCAATCATGTATCTAAGAAGCTAATATTGTTGGGATTTTTTGGCTAAACTAAAGATAAATGATGCCCCTGGAATTCACTAGTTTGATTCACCACTTGCAGGCTTAAGAAATGTACTCTTAGGTCATATCATAGGATTGATTTTGAATAGAGTTTCCTTTCTTGTATTGTTGTGTTTTTTATGTGATCTAAGTTTCAATTTATTTGAATTTAGGTCAAATTATATATGATATTTGTATTTTTATTATTGTTTAAAATTGGGTTAGTTAAAAATATGGATCTAAAATTTTACTTAATTAAATCTACTAATATTTGTAAATAGTTAATCTAATTTTGTTTTAGACAACATGTTAAAAATTGTGAATTCATTAAATAAATAATATATTAGAAAATTAGAAAATAAACTTAAACCTTAAACATTGAAGTCCCTGGTTGATTCATATTTTAGATGAGTTTAAGGTTTTGTTCAACTGTTTTTTGGTCGAATATTTTATTTAATTCCTATCAATTGTGATACAAAGCTTCAAAATTATACAGATAATTTAATCTTTAAATAAATTTAATTAATAGTATAAATGAAATGAAATAAAGGTATATAAATTTAATTAAAATGACAGGCAGTAAAGAGAATTTTTATTCAACGGAAGAATGTGAGTGTAGGACGTTGAAGGTATGCATCATGGCATTATTAAGGAGGATTCCTAAAATTAATCTAGTTTTGCATCATTTCTAAATTTTTATTATATATTTAAGTCGTAGGTTGTAAAATGAATATTGAAAAATATATTGTTAATTGTCAAAACTTTTATATTTATTGGAGAATCAGTTTATATATGAAAAAATAATGTTGATGTTATAAAAATATAAAACTAATTTACATAAAACTTGATCTTGTTTCTCAATTATTGAGAAAAGATATATGAATGGATGGTTTTGGTAATATATAAATGTAGGGTAGACGTGCAAGCATGTTAATTTCACGATATATATTTATGGAAGAAAAAACATTATAATTTGGCGAATAAGCTTAAGTAAGTGAATTTGGAATTGGGAAAAAGTTATGTAGATTTATATTCTTTCAAATAAGCTCAATCCCTGCCACCATCTTCCTTGTCTCTAATTAAGACAAACATAATATTAGAAGATTTAAACAAGATAATTGGGTTAGGAGAACAATAATTGCAGTTTATGAGTTTTAGTTGGCTACAAAAGAAAATTTCTGGAACCCTTGAGCTGCTCCTGAAATGGGTAGCACAAGTCAATTGCAATTATGATGGAATGATAATTAGGGTGGTGGTGGTTGTCTTATCATTTTCGCTTCTAATTTGGTTAGCGACTAACAACTCTTGAAATTTTATTCTTTTCATTACTAACTCTTGTTTCTTAATGCATATAATTGTAATACAAGCTGCTAAATGAAGTAAAATAATATTTAGGGTAGGTACAATTAATATATTCATTACTTGAGTTCAACTAATACCCTCTTGCTTATATTCTTTTTTTTCTTTCTTTGGTGTACCACTTGCATGTAGAGGTGGCAACAAATTCTTCATTCAATATGTTTTCATTTTATAGGGTGTTTTATAAATTTTATTATTTTGGTCCCTACTGCCTCAATATCTTTACTAAAATGCCTCCTTTTAATTTTTATATAACTGTTTTTCTTTATGTACTTTTTTAATTGTGATTTCATAATTTTATAAGAATTTATATCATTTTATAAACATATTTTATTATAATTATTTTATAATTACTATTTAATTTTAATTTTTAAAATAAATTATTATTTAAAATTTCAAGACAAGTCGAGACAAAATAGAAGAAATCATTTTGAAATCATGCGACTGCAAGGTTTAAATTAAAAGTGATTTTTTCTTCAAATATTTGAATCAATTTTTAATCTTAAAGTCATTGTTATTAAGAAGAAATTTATATGAATACCACTCTCCACCTAAAATTAACCTCAAACTGAGCATTAAAAAAAAAAACTACCCCACCCTGTTACCATCCTCACTTACACTCTACTGCCAATGACAACGCCATGACCTGGTTGGAGAACAGGGCACAGGTTAAATTTTGCAGAGATTAAGAAAGAGGCAGCAAACCACCCAAAACCACAAACGTATTTTTTTTGGGTCCAAATAATGATCAATCATCAACAGTAAAACATATAGAGATAGAGTAGTGGCAATGGGGTCACCATGTTCTACACTTTTTGGTACAAAAAAGCAACTGTTCCTTGCAAAAAAGGCCATTCCCCTCGTCAGCTGTACCTACGGATGTATCCTACAATTATTTTCATTTTTATCATTATCTTTGGTTCTTCAGCCTCTACATCCATCATCAATGATCAGAGCTACAGTAATTCAGACATGCATTCCTTCTACTTTTCCTTTTTCGACCATTGCTCCAACCAATTTCTTTTTGGTTAGTGACCTAAAGCAAATTGCATTCGATAAGGGAAAATTCGTTGTTGACAATGCAAAACCTACTACTTAATCCAATCATATAAAGCTTTTTTTGTTTTTTGTTCTTCTCATTGTTGATAGTATGGCATATAATCATTGACTACTAATTAATTGAATGAAGGCCAGGGTACAACCATCATAAGTATGAGCTTCAAAATCATATACTCCGAAGGGTTATTGTGTTCATTGAACTTGACTGGTTATGAGAGTTTGAGTATGGTGAAATTAATCTTATTAATAAGCTTTTGATATATAATTAATGCTTGTCATGGAATTGCAACAAATGGTAGTCTTAGTTTCTATTCTAAATTGTCATAATAATTATATTGGCTTGAAAATCAAGTGAAATAATAGTTTACCTTTGTGTGTGAAACAAGTTCCAACGTAGTGGTTTGTTATAGTTGTTGTGATGGTGCTATCATTAGAAGAAGAGTGCATGCATAGAGTTTTAGCTGTCCGTTTCCAACAGTATATATATATTTAACATATCAATCATTCATGTACTCTCTAATTATTTATCTACAATTTTATTTCCTTTTAATGATAAATTTTTATGCAATATTTCTCCAACAAAAGTTGTATGAAAATGCTGTCTGGGGACCAATCCCCATGTGACAACTGAAAAGTAATGATACAAATTCTGTGACAAAACTAGTTAAAGCTGAGGACCAAAATTTGGTTTGCTTTTCTCGTAATAAGTTTAGTATTGTAATAATCAGTGAGACCTTGTATATAATGGAATGATTACAGAAATTTAGCTCATAAATTACTGATAAACCGACTAACCTTAGTTAATATGTAACTAATACAAACTATACTGTTTTTCTGCTCTTAAGGGTAGTCCACATAGATGAGAGTCGGAGTTTCTCCGACATTTGTTGAAAGATCAATAGTTGTTCACAAAATATATACTCCTTGAAATCAGTTGAATGAGATTTATATTTCAGTATATTTACAATTAACTCTTAACAGAAGTAAATTATTGTCAACTCACATAGATTATAATCAGTACTGTGATCATAATTTGAATCCATGACGTGAGTTTTTGGAGTGTATACGGAAATTGAGTGATTGAGCAACAAGTTACTATAGCATTGGTCTTTGTCGTCGAGTATAGGGCAAATGGGTGGGGAAGTTATTGGGCAAATTGTTCAGACAAAAGGGGTCCTGAAATTAATGGCGCACATGACATGGGCATGATTGTGTATGGGGATATGACTGTATTGTGTAAAAGGATAAGATAAAATGGGAAAGAAGAGGGCAAATTTAAGAAGAAATGAGGTTGGGTTTTGACTATATACATAAAAGGAAGAAACAAACATAAAGAAAAGGGCATGTTTCTTTCATGTGAGCCTTGTCTCTCAACCCATGTGCATTTATGTTTTTGGGTTCAAAACATGTGTTCATTTATGTTATGTGCTCCTTATTTGGATGTTTGGTTCACTCAAAGCAATCCCACTTCACTAAAATCAGATTCCATAATCATCTATCATCCATAATCCATATTCCATTCCATTCCTCTTTGTTCAAAATGGTTTTCATGTGCCAGGCATATGCATAATTTATTTAAATGAAATTCAATTTGAAATTGAGATTTTGAATTTTTATTAAGAATTGTTGATATTTATAAATAATTAATCTAAACCTATTTAAATTATTTTGTATTATTTTTAATTATTTAAAAAATATTTTTTTATGTTTTTTATAAGAAAGAGTAATTTAAGCTAAAGGACTATCCAGTCAAATTATAACAGCTACAGCAAATAATGCATAATGCATGTTTGCTTCCAAAATTCGTCACACATAGAAAGGTGGATCATAAAAAATAATCAATTGATCCAAACTACTTTTAGCCTCCTTTGCCATGTAGTCAACAACTCTATTACTATCTCTCGAAATGAGTTTGAATCTCACCTACCAATTTTTTGAAACTCTTGTATGAATCATCTTAACTTTAGCAACACTATTAGTTCCAGCTAATTCATTTCACAGAATATCAACTAAAAGAGCATTATCACTCTCCACTTCCACATGATGGAAACCACATGCCCAAACTATCTTCAGACTTTCAAGTATTGCTCTAACTTCAACTTGAAATATATCAATCAATCCTGTCACCATTCCAAATCCCACAAGCCAGCCTCCATTAGGTTCTCTTATCACTCCACCTAAGACCAAACATATTCTTTTTATTTAATGTTTAATTTATTACAAATTCTAATCATAAAATGTTTACACTATATTAATTCTTATATAATGTGAAATACATCAAATATAATAATATATTATACATTTGAAAAATGAGCAAATCCGTCCGATACTTTCTTTTAAAAATTATTAGAGTTTAAATTTGACTTATATTTACTAATTGAGTCTTAACATAGTTGGTGTTAGCATATTGTATATATATATATATAAGTTTAGCCCGTATTTTAAATGGACCTATTTTTAAAACATAAATATATAATGAAATGTATTATTTGAAATTAATTAATAATAACAAGTAAAATATATACAATATTAAAACACATGGATATATTAAATTAAAATTACTAAATGAAAACATAAATTCATATATTTAATGAAATGTGAATAATCGTTGGCGGTCTTAAGGCAATTAAAACTTTGACCCAATTTCATCGCAGTTAACATGTATAGGAACTGATAAGCTATGGAATAGATTCGACATTTGTAAATAAAAAAATCCAAGAAATAATTTGAGTAAGTTGCGAGTCAAATAGTAAGATTCGATATCTTATGTATATATTATCTAGAAAAATACATAAATATTTAAATGAGATAATTTCATGTGTTATATTAATATACAAAATTAATTTGTGTATCGTGAGAGTCTAAAATTAAAATTTATATAAAATAAAAATAATGTGTTATAAACTTGAAATATACTTAAATTTTAAATATTGAAATGTAAGTTTGACTAATATTTTAAATTGTCCAAACTAACTTTCAAGCTTAATGTTGTAGTTAAAATATTTTCCAATTTTGAATTAGTGACACACCAGAGGAATGGGAACATTTATATGTCCGGCCTGTAACATTACATGTTCAGCCGAGTCAGGTAGTAGGGTCTATCTATTGGGTTTTTGGATCATCTAAGTTAATGCTACCATACCCCCACCCTCAATAATTACATCTTCTTCACTCACAAACCCACCCCACTTCATTCATTTAATTACTTTCTGTTATACCCATGTCATCCTTGTAAAATCATCAACAATTGATTGCAAATTCTCTCCAAGATTTGGACGATTTTCTTTCTTGTTTGTTTCATGTGTCTGCTTAAAAATCCTTTGATTTTTATGGCAGTGTAGCGATGGTGTTTGGGGGGTTTATGGTCTCGGTGATTTTTGATTTCTTTCTTTTCAATTCTGATTGCGGTGTTTTTTGTCGACTTCTGCCTTCTTGTTGCGGTGGTTTTTGGATTTCGAGTTTCGTGTGCTTATCTGTTGGTGACGCTTTGGAATTGATGGATTGAAGGTCCTGTCTTGTTATCTGACATCGTGCATCATCTTCCTGGTGATCTGGTTTTGTTTTTTTCTCCTTTTATTTTATTTTGTTTTGTTATCTTTCTCGATAGATTTCTTTTATCGTTTTATTCTTTCTGCCTTGACTTTGTCTTCGATTTTCTACGTACGATTTCTGCTTGGTTCTTTCTTTGCTATTCTCTTTCCTGAATTCCAAGGATTGTGGAGGGTCCCACGGCGGTCTGTACGCTGTTTTTGTAGCGGTTTCTTTATGTTATCTTGCATGGTTTTTCTTTGCCTTGGTGCGTGCCTTCTGCATGGAATTCATGGGAAATTTGATGTCTTCCTCGGTGGGACCCAGGTGGCCAAAAATTAATTTCTCGTTGATTTTTTACGTGTAGTTGCATGTGCCATGATTGTTATAATTTTTCGTTGGTTCTTTCATGTTTCTGATTGTGTCTCTTGATTGGATATAGTTTTAGTTGGTTGATTATAATTTTCTTTGATTTTAGTTGTTATTCGGTTAGGTTTTGGTTCTAGTTCACTGTTTGCAACGTTGTTTTTCGTTGTTTGATTTCCATTTATGGTTTGAAATACCGCTTTCTAATCTTATTGTGTGTTCTTTTGTAATGTTTTCCTTCTTCTTTAGGTTTTAATGCTAGTTTTCTTTGAGTCTTCATTTGTTTTTTTTCCTCTTTTTTAGTCTTACGGTGTTATCTGCTATATTTTTAGTTTCTTGGTCGGTCTTAGGTTGTGCTTCTTGTTCTTTTCGTTCCTTTTGGTTTGTTTTACTTTTTTGGTCTAGGTGGTCGGGTTTGATGCGTTTCTTTGTGGGTGGTCTTTGCTTTGGCTTTCTTTTTGCGGGGTTCTTGCCTTGGGTCCTGTTTAGTTCTCGATGACGTTTTCATCGTTTTCTTTCCCATACTCTGCCGTTTGTCTCGGTGTAACGAGGGAGTTTTAAGAGGTGGAAAGGGCTCGTTTCGGTGCTTAGGAGTCTGCCAGCGGCTGTAGGGTTTGGCATCGTGTGTTGCGTTCATCTCGATGAAATTCTTATGCTGGAATTGTCGGGGGTTGGGGAACCCCGCGACAGTTCGTGAATTGAAGCAACTTATTGTAGCTAACACCCCCGATATTGTTTTCTTATGTGAGACCAAGATTAAAGCTAATAATGTCAATCGTGTTAGTACCATTTGCAGGATGGATGGCTGCCTGGCTGTCGACGCCGAAGGTAAGAGTGGTGGCTTGGCCTTGATGTGGAAGGAAGGAATGGATGTCTCTGTCCAAAGCTATTCAAAACACCATATTGACTCCATAGTTAAGCTGGTTAGTAATAAAAATGTGAGGCTAACGGGCTTTTACGGGCATGCCAATCCGTCTTTGAGGAGTAGCTCGTGGGATACTCTGCGAAAAGTGGGGGATTTGGTGAGAGAAGACTGGATTATAGGGGGGGATTTCAATGCGTTTTGAACGATGCCGAGAAAGTGGTGGCGAAAGGGGTGAGGCACACATGGACGACTTCAAGAATGTAATGGATGACCTGGCGCTGGTTGATATTAAGCCAGATAGAGGTTGGTTCACGTGGGTCAATAACAGGAGTGGTGGCGGGTTTATAAAAGAACGCATTGATAGATTCCTGTGCTCGGTTTCTCTGGCTGAAAACTTCTCCCTCATGTCCTCTAAGGTGGTGAGGCAAACTCAATCGACCACGATGCGATTATTTTCGATTTATGGGGTCGTAAGCCCAAAGATTATCCTAAGGATCACAGACTTAGTTTCAAATATGATTTATGTTGGGCTGGTGATAAGGAAGCCAAAGCCGTTATTGAGAGTGCATGGAATAGGGACGATCGGGCTATGAGGATAAGCTCGATAGGATGAGGATAACTCTTGGCCCTTGGCAACGTAAGAAATTTGGGAATATGAAGGGGAGATGCGGACTTGAGAACAAGATCGACCAAATTATTGACTCGACAAATGATGTGAATAGCATTAATCTCTTAAAGGCTACTCAAGAGACTTGATTTTCTCACGCTAGGAAGAGAGCTATTGGGCTCAAAGATCTCGCTCTAAATGGCTTAGAGGGGGACCGAATACTAAATATTTCCATGCTAGAGCTTGGTCGCCTCAAGAAAAATTATATAGAAGCTTAAAAATTCGATGGTAATTGGGTTACTAACAAAGGATATTTGTCGTGGCTAAAGAATATTTTGGGAGTTTATTTAGTTCAAATGGTCAAAGGACTTACGGGATACTGGAATGTATCCAAGAGTGTGTCAAGGAGATTAATGATTGGCTCACTAGCGATTACGATGAACAAGAGATCCTTCATGCCATTAAACAAATGGACCGAACAAAGCCCTCGAATCGATGGTCTATCGGGCAATTTTTCAAACACAATTGGGAGATTGTGGGACGAGATACCATTAATTTCAGTTTGGATGTCCTTAACGGGAATAAGAATATTTCTAACCTTAATGAAACCTTGATCATTTTAATTCCTAAAATTAGAGATCCTTGTGAGATGTCTAACTTCCACCTATTAGCTTATGCAGGTTCATCTACAAGATCATTGCTAAAGCTCATGCTAATCGGTTAAAAGTCATCCTTCCAAATTGCATTAGCCTTAACCGAGTGCGTTAAATGCAGGGAGAATGATACATGATAATGTTTTGATCGCGCATGAGCTCCTCCACTATTTAAAAAGCTCAAAAAACGGGCCGAACAAAGGCTTCGTTATCAAGCTCGATATGAGCAAAGCTTATGATCGCGTGGAGTGGGATTTTATTGAAACCATTATGTTGAAGATGGGCTTTGATGCGAAATGGGTTAAAAAAATTATGGATTGTGTCAGCTCGGTCAAATATAGGATTAAATGCAATAATTTTCTTTCCGATATCATTACACCCGAAAGGGGTCTCCGTCAAGGAGATCCCCTTTCCCCTTATCTATTTTTATTTTGTATGGAAGTGCTTTCGAGAAAGCTTATTCAAGCTCAAGCTAATAACACTTTAAGAGGCATCCGGGCCAGTCAAAATGGCCCTAGGATAAATCATCTCTTTTTTGCTGATGATGCGTTGCTATTTGTTAGAAATAAAAGGAGTGATGTGGATTCACTTGTCAATATCCTTAATACTTTTCTAACATGTCCGGACAGAAATTAACTTGGAGAAGTCTATGATCCTATTCATTTAATACCCTAGTACTCAAAGAAGCGGTTTGGTGACTTGCTTGGCATGACGGTGGTGGACAATCTGAATAACTATCTTGGCCTCCTATCTGATAGGTAAGAGGAAAAAGCGGCTTCGAAGATATTAATAACGAGTTGTCGTGCAGGGATCACTAGTTGGTCGAAGAGATTGCTTTCTTTCTGGGCAAAGAGATCTTCATCAAAGCGATCTTACAATCTATCCCGACCTATCTTTGTCAATCTTCTTAGCTCCAAAAGGAGTTATAAGGGATATCCAAACAAAGCTTAGTAAATCTTGGTGGGGAGGGAAAGATAGAGGGAGATTCTGGTCTATGCTTTCTTGGAAGACCTTGCGTAATCCTAAGGGAATGGGAGGGATGGGAATCAGAGACATTCAGCTTTTCAATCTGGCTTTGCTGGGGCGCCAAGTTTGGAGGCTCATCAACAACAAAGAGTCTTTATGCTTCAAAGTGTTGTCATCTAAGTACTTTCCGACGGTAATATTTTCAATGCCAAAGGGTGGACAAAGCTTCGTTTACGTGGTTCAAGATTAAAGTGGTGCGGAAGCTCTCAAAGAAGGCTTTGGGTGGCAGGTTGGTAATGGTGCCTTGATTAATATCCGGACTGACAGATGGGGCATGGAGGGCCTCAGCGGGGAAGCTATCAGAGAGGAGAGCCTTTATCCGTCCGAGTCCAGTGTGAAGACCCTCTGGCATGCAGGTGTGAGAAGGTGGAATGCTAATAAAGTTAAGGACGTGTACGGGTATAATTGGAGCGAAAAGATTTGTAATCTGCCTATTGGTGATGAGGGACAGGAAGATAGATTGATTTGGTATCATAATCCCCATGGATGTTATACTACGAAATCTGCTTATTCGTGGCTGTTATTGAAAGAGTTGGGTTTCGGTCCCCATAGGTTCTACTGGAAAGTGATCTGGAAGCTCAAAACTCTACCTAAGATCCGTGTTTTTGCATGGAGGGTGGGGCATGAAATTCTACCGACAAATGTGAAGATAGCATCTATTAGACAGGGAGCCAACAGAAGCTGTCAAAGGTGCGGAGCACAAGAGGAAACTCTGTTGCATGCAATTAGAGACTGCCCTTCTTCTCGTGAGGCTCTCCTGCTGGGTGGGTGGTCCGAGAGTATGCTGTCTAAGAACTATAACCACTGCATTGACTGGCTTGAGGAGTTAATGCGGGTCCTTGACAAAAAAGCCTTGGCTGATCTAATGGTTCTGCTGTGGAATTGTTGGAACAATAGGAATAACTTCATCTTCAAGGGAAAAGAAGAAAAGGCTTTGACTTTATGGGAGAGAGCCAGGGCTCTTAGTAATGATTTTCGCATTTGCAACATGCTTCAGGTACCGGTGTTGTCTTCCAATATTGAGAACCACAGATGGAAAAAACCACCGAAGGGGGTTGTAAAAATAAACTTTGATGCTGCGGTGGGGACTAACAGTATGGGGTATGGGGTCATTGTCAGAGACGATGAAGGTTTCGTTCTTGGTGGTGGGGGCGGTTTCATCGAGAATTCTATGCCTGTTCAAGAAGCTGAGTGCGTGGCACTTGAGGAAAGTATAAGGCTGGCGAAGCAGCTGAACATTAAGGGGGACGTCATTTTCGAAACTGACCATATGGGGTTGGTAAACAAGGCCAGAAATAACAAAATGGATATCATCATTATGGGTACGCGGTAAAAAATGTTTAGCGAATTTGATTTTTTAAGTCACCGTTTTAGTTGGTCCCATAGGACGGTAATTACATTCCGATTTAATTTATGCGCGTGTGTAATGAGAAAAGACTTGGTATTTGAAATGGATTATCCTATCGAAATCCATAAAGCTGTAATTTTTGATGTTACGTAATAATATTGATTCTGACCCTTTGTGGTCTTTTTTGCTCAAAAAAAAAATTACTTTCTGTCACACTCCATGAAACCATTTTTGAAATATTTGGTATATTATCAATAAAGTTTTTTAGATTTCACGAATAAAATCAAAAGATCGATAACTATTCATAAATAAAATCAAAAGATCGATAACTATCTTGTAAAGGTATAATAAAATATTTTATAAAAAAAAGGCAGACGAATGTACCAGATATTAACCTCAACACTATGTTGTCATCATTCATCACCACCAAATATAAGATTTGCACAATTAAAAAACAAAACAAAATAGGTTATCCTTCTTGCTTGCCCACCCTTACGGCGAATACAAGTGCAATCAATACTCGGTTGTCTTGAAATCGACCCATCTATTGTTGCCCATCCAAAGAGTCAATTGAGTGTTTGGGGATGTTAAGTGAGCCTTGATCATTAATGGCCAAAATTAGATCAATGCCTATTTGTTGTTGTTCTTGTTCTGGTGTTTTATATCTTAAAGCTAAAACTAAAGCTGCACTTTGCAATTTTAATGTTTAACTTATGAATAACAATGTCATCTTTTCAAGATTTATGTTGATAATGCAGTGATAATTACCTTCCAAGGCTATTCATCCTTTTTTCTTTTTTCACATCAAGCAAAGTGATATTGAGAGCTAAAAATAACGCAGACCTCTTTTCTTAACCTCTTAAGGATTGATTTTATATATTTTTTTTCAATTAGGAAAAGTAAAGTGAGGGAAAGCTACCTTTGCCTAAAGTCAGTGCATATCATCAGCCTCATAGAGCATCAAAAGTAGTACTAACAAATCACTCACCCATTAAATGGAACTATACTCCTGAGACTCGAACCCAATGCTTACAAGTGTATTAATAAGCACTCGATCAACTGAACCGGCATTTTGTTATAATTCTCAAAATTGCATCTCTAAACTCCTCCTGAGGATTTTGTTGAAGCAAATTATTGTGTGTTATAATCAAGCTACATCACATTTTCATCTAATGCCATGACTTGGCAAGGGCCGATTAGACACGAATCATGATTCATTAGATGAGGTGATTTACTTGCGTAGACTCAGATCAGAAGACCACAGTAGTGCAGACACACAACTCTATAAACTTTTAAACATAGGACTTTAAATTATGAGATGCTTTGCTCGTGTCTTGTGGCACTTTTTAGAGGTACTTAACAGCACAGTACTACACCCAATAGGAAATATGAAAAAAGGGGACTTTCATTTTGCTTCTCATTAACAAAAGTTTATTAGCAACTTCCAAAATTTCTACACTTAGCATTGAAGTTAAAAGATGGGGGGAAACTGAGTGGTTTGAGTCCAACCGTGAATCAAATATGTTGCAAACCGTAATTAGCCCATTTTTCGTCTAGGACTAGCCGTTAGAAGGGGAATTGAGCTGTACTTCTAACAATTTGGTCATTCAGCCAAATTTGTAGACAAAAACCAGCATCTGATACAATTTAACTTCCTCAACAATCGCGAGTACACCCAACTAACCGAAAAGAATAACATGAATCCAAGGCCTCTATAATATCAAGCAAAAAAAAAAAAAAAACACATTCTCCTCCCCCTCTCAATCAGATACCTTTCAGCAGGAATGAAATTATATATAAGCTATTGCATTTACAAGATGTCCATGTATTTGTCCTGATCTTGTGCATTACCAGGTAATTGAGCAACTTCAGTATGACACAGAGTTGCAGGGTTTGCTCTATAGATATGACAAGCTGGGACAGATTGTCCGTGGAGATTATGATCAGCAGTGAGCAACAACTCTTAGAAAATTCTTTTTCTAACCATTATTTCGCTGCTTCCCCAGAAAGACTGACCATAATAAATTAATCTAGGATCTCCCCCTCCTCCAATTCCTCAGCAAAGAAAACTCCCCTCGAATTTGAAAGGTCTGTTCTATCTTCTGTTTCTGGCTGCTTAGTAAATTCACCTTCTAAATCAAGAAAGTCATCTGGATTAATTTCGGCAATCAGGTCTGAATACACATCTATTAAGCCTTGATCAAAATCAAACTCCATGTCATCAAATAATCCAGAGCCCTTACCCTGGGGGCTGGAATGTACCCTGTTTCCTGCCCCGGCTCTCGCCGACAAAGACAAAACTGAGTTACCACCGAATGCTTTCTCAGACTTGTTTTGAGAAGGGATTTGATGCATTGAACTTGACAGCACATGCTTCATAAGATCAAAGACCTGAGGTTCTAAAGAGCTACCATTGTCTTCTATTTCCTCCTCCTTGAAGGTAACGCCTTTTGGTATTTCATTATCAGCACCACTAGAATCTTTTCCCTCTGGCCCATGAGTGACGAGATGATTCTCCTTGATAACTTCAAAATCACAGTGTTCCGAAGGAAGAAACACATGAATCACAGGATATTCTAGAACAACCATATCAGCTAATAGTTTCCATAATGGGGCCTTTATGTCTAACTCCCGGAAAGGCGATTTGGATCCCTACAATAACACAAGAAAATCATCTATAGGATGGACAGAACATTTTCAGTAGACAATAACGTGAAAAGGCAAGCATCAATACATGTAATCTATAATCCAAGGTCAAAATAGACAAGCCAATTGTCTTCAATCCAGGATGTCTGCATTAAACATGATCTAGATATCATGATTTCAAGAATCTGAGGTAGAAACTTCAGTAAATTGCACATATCTATAGGATCACAGAGCTTAACTCCAATTTAAACTTGGAAATGCCCCAAATGCTAAACTGCAGAAATATAGAAAAATCGAGCAAACAACAACCAACATGCTCTGCATGAGTATGTGCAAGTTGGTGAGTGTATAACTCAAAAGAATAAAAAAGAATGAAACGCAGAGGCCTAAATCACCTTAGGGTATTTTCGGATAAAAAACTTGAGGGAGTCGAGCTGCTCCTCGCAGAACTTCCTAAGAGGATGATTCCAGGGACTAGGTTGGAGATGGTTTTCAATTAATGAACAGAGGCTGGTATCTTCATGTATACTGGCAAAAAATAAAGCATCAGTTATCCATTAAACAATCATCTAATAAAAGACAATATATATAGAAGATGGGGAAAGCTCACCCATGGTCAAGTAAAACAACATCTGTAGAGTGAAACCGCCATTCAATAGTCCATAAAATATACTTCTTCCTATAGACAGAGCAAAACTTGTAATTAAGCGTTTGCTAGGGAATTAATCTTAACGAAGGTATCATACAGGGAACAACCTGTGGTTAAATCGAGTTTGATTAGTTTCCCTCTTAGACATTCCAGAAGGCAGAAACAAGAGCTTAGTTCCGCGAGAGGCAGCAGCAGTGCGGAGGTTTCGAAGAGGATGTGGTAGCTTAAAATGAGGATGATATCCACCATTAGTAGTGTTACATAGTTTGGATCTTATTCTTGTAGCAGATTCAGCGACCCTCTTCGTTTCCTCCAGCAGATTATAATCTACAAGCAATTTAGGTTTAGAAAAGATGAATGGGCTCGTACAAAAACAATAAATAAATAAATAGGAAAAGGAAGTGAAAGTGAAACCGGAGAGGAGAAGATTATCGTCGAAGCGAGAGAGGGGAACAAAGGAAGTGATGTTGCGTTTGCCAGTGCAGCCAGTGCGTTGCTTATGAGCATTAACGCAAGGGAGGCTGCAGGTGCGGAGGCAGCAACCTGGGCACTTGTATTTTGACGCCTTCTTTTTGCACTCTTCGCAATCCCCAATCTTTGGTTCCTCCATTTTCTTTACGAATGAAAACAGGGGATGGGAACAAGGGTTTTACGCCGGCATCGAAGCTTTTGCTAGGGTTTTACTTTATTTTGTGAAACACTTTTATGCAGTACCGCCGCTGCTATGGATTCTTTTTATTCCCTGAAACGCTGCGTTTTTCGCCCCAATCCGGACCCCAAAAATAATACCATGTGAAGCACAACATTCGTCAAAACAGAACACTAAGGCCACATTTGGTTCGCTGTAATGGAATAGAGCTGTAATTGAATAGAGGTGTAATGGAATAGAGGTGTAATGGAATAGAGTAGTAATAAGTAATTATTTGTTTGGTTGAATGGAATTGAATAAATTGTAATAGAATTCTTGTCTTGGTTGAATGGAATGATGTTGTAATAGCATAAGGAAAAGAACTAAAATGACCAAAATACCTTTAGCGAAATTTTTTTAGGTAGATGATTATTGTTATTGTTATTAAATTTTAATAAGATTATTATTGAAAATAATTTAATAAAATAATAAATAATTTAATCATATTTTAACATAATTATTATTAAATATAATTTAATAAAAATAATTTAATAACATTCTTAATATATTTATTATATGAATTAAAAATCAAAATATATAAGACTATAAAATATATATAATTTATTTTATTATTTTTAAACTGTAATGCATATTTAATGTGCTAAAATATCATTATTAAAATAAATAATTTAATTATTCTACAATAAAAAATATTAGAAATAATAAATAACTTGAGAATTTATATTTTGCATAAACATAATATTCATATATTAACAAAAGGTTACATGAAACATATATAAGTAAGTTAATTTTAACTTATGCCATGCATCTTTAAAGGCTAATTTTAATCAAAATAGATGAATTCACGGTCCTTGCTATGTATTAGTTAATTAATTTATGTGACTAAAGTACATGTCTTGCATGCTTTATATTATAGTATAGTATACATTTCAAATATATATCCAATAAGTAATTTGAATATAACATTAGAGCAAGACAAGCTTTGTCACGAAAATTTTCATTTCATTGAATCTGCATCGATCAAGATGCATTTGTTAACTTGATAGTATTCTACACATAAATGGGAAGGATCTGCAGAGAAGCGATTATACAATGAGCAATTTGTCACAAAATATGCCTAATCATCCCTTGATAAACTAAAATCAGTAGTACCATACATAAGCCAGTGACGATAATGAAAATTTTCCAAATTCAAACACCCAATTCCATACAACTATTCTTTATCTGATCACCATGCATGTAAGAACTCATAAGACCAACAATTGAGGAAGAACTAACAATTAAATCCCAATTTAATGGGAATTTATATAATATAAATTACAGCAACAAAGAGAAAAACGAAATTCTATCATTATCTTCCTTGTAGAAGAATACATCCAACATTAGAACTATTTCTCCTGCTTCTTTCACAAAGCCTTTTGTATCAAACATAACAAGAAGCATCAAATCAAGGCCTTTTCGTCTAAACAAATGTTTTAGACAATTCAACCTCATCTAAACCAACAAGAATAAGAATTATACAACAACAAAAACAAAAGAGTTAGTTTTGCCTGTAAGTTATGTAATTAGCCAAAGTAATCAAAGGCGACTTTCTCGAAATCAAATCCTTGCGACAACTCTAATGAATCACTTCTCAATTTCTCTGCAAACTCCTTTGACTTCTCTATTCCAATCAACTTTGGATAAGTGACTTTATCGACCAACAAAAACCGAGTAAAACAAGACATCATGATCATAATATACATAAGCTTTTCTAATAATTACCACATCAAGAAAGTCAAATTCCATAAATCCAAAATAAATAAATAAGACGGACTAGTGGCTTTAATCCTCATAAAAACAAAACCCAAAAAAATAAAGCGAAGAAAAACTAGAGTTCACTATACATAAGATACAAAACCTTGATCAAATCCCGATTATTGAAGCAATCAAACAAGGTACATACCCAATTCAAAAGTCATCACTTTTACAGTAAAAACTAACAGCAATCGATAGTCAATAACAGCGAACATGAAAAACAAAAGAAATCTAGTTCAATGAAGACAAATTAATGATCGCCCATTCATACTGTAAATGCAAAGACTAAGAATAGAGGATTAAAGAAAGAAGAATCGATAAAATTAAGAGAATAACAAAATTACAACACATTATACAAAACAATGGACTTTTTTTTAACGATGTTACGGATCACTCGGAATCGGAAAAGTAAGCTGATCGAGAATAAACAACTTTTCGGTTTCTTCTTCCTTTTTGATAAACCCTTTCCAAAATACCGTAAAATAAAAACTTGTATTCACAAAATATGTCTAAAATCAAACTAAATCAACCTCAAAATTTTCTAGAAATGACTATCCAAAGATCATGAAAAGTCGTCACCTTTACATGTCTCTTACAAGAAACTAAATCAACCTTGAAATAACACGATGAATCTTTGAAGGCGAAATGAAGCGATGAGCAGCGGATGGGGAAATAAGAAGGAAAAAAGGGAAATAAGATGAAGGGAAATAAGAAGGAAAAAAGGAAACGCAGATATAAGATTTAAAGCTAAGTACCGGACTTTAATTCCGACGAATCAATCAAAAATCAAATACCCAAAACAAATTAACAACAAAAGAGTTAAGAAAAGAGAAATCGATCCACCCAAGCACTTGCAAAACAAGAATTCGGGAGAGGTGGAGCGAGTGGAGCCTTGTGGGTGGCTTTCTTGGTAGCTTCGTTTGCTCTTGCTTTTAGAGCTCGGGTTGGGAGGGTAAAATTGGAAAGGAATAGGTGGCGGTCGTTTGAGAAGGGAATAGGTAAGCGGTGAATTTTCGCATACAGGCGTAATGGAATAAGCCCGTAATAGGCATTCCATTGAACCAAACGGGAGATTAAGGTGGGCCCATGGAATAAGGGTGTAATGGCATAGCCATTACACCCAACCAAACATACCGTAAGGGCACATTTGGTTCACTGTAATGGAATAGAGCTGTAATAGAATAGAAGTGTAATGGAATAGAGGTGTAATGTAATAGAGCTGTAATAAGTAATTCAACTGTTTGGTTGAATGGAATGGAATAGAGCTGTAATAGAATTATTGTGTTTGGTTGAATGGAATGATGTTGTAATAGCATGAGGAAAAGAACTAAAATGACCAGAATACCCTTAGCAGAATTTTTGTTAGGTAGATGATTATTGTTATTGTTATTAAATTTTAATAAGGTTATTATTGAAAATAATTTAATAAAAATAATAAATAATTTAATCATATTTTAACATAATTATTATTAAATATAATTTAATAAAAAATATAATTTAATAACATGCTTAATATAATTATTATTATATGAATTAAAAATCTTAATATATAATACTATAAAAATATATATAATTTATTTTATTATTTTAAAACGCAATACATATATGTGCTAAAATATCATTATTGAAACAAATAATTTAATTACTTTACAAAAAAATGTTTTAAAATTTTACAACATCAAAAGTTACAACATTGTAATGACATTCTATCATGTCATTATACCATCCAAATATTACAAACACAAAAAGATACCAAAATATAATATATACTTTTACTTAATATCTTTTACTTAATAATAATATATAATTTAATAATATACTTATATAATAAGTATATATACATGTATTTACAAATATATGTATATTAGTATCACACATGTCGCCATATGCACCATACATTTGTCTTAATTTAATTTATTCATCACATAATATCAATTTAATAATAATAAATACATTAAATATTTACTTAAATAATAAGTAAATGCATACATGTATTACAAATATATGTACAATAGTTATTACACATGTATTTTATTTTTACCATACACTTATCTTTCTTTTATTTATTTAATAATAATTAATTTAAAACCTTAAACATAAAAAAAATCCAATAATTAAGATTTTATCTAAGTTATGGAAGCAAGCCTTGAAGGAACAATCACACATTATTTTCGGATTTTTGAGGCAAACGATTAAGCAATTAGCAGCATGTGCAATGACAATTCAAAACAATTTGAATGGAAACAGTGGGTGAACAATGAGAAGGTAAAGCGGCATTAAATTAAGCCAAATAGCAGTAGATGTTTGAACATGTTCAGTACCTGAATCGTACAACAAAGTGTAGCAATTTTGGAACCAAAAAAAGATTGATTCATTAAAAGATACTTTTAGTCATTGATTCATTCGCCTAAAGATACAATTTGCAGTTCTGATGATCTCGTCTTCCTTTTAACTGATAAACAACATCACCTAAAGCAGTACATGTTCTGAAAGTTAATTTTTGTAAAATACAATTAACCATTCTTGGTTTATTCTGAGTTTTATGTCCTTGAACAACATGCACGAGGGTCAGCCAGTATTGATTTTTGGCACTTTCGGCTCCTCTTGTCTTGAATCATAACATGCAACACTAGGAAAAACAAGCGTGACCATCCAACGTGTTCCATGGATAATGTTCGGAGAAAGAAAGACTTTTGTCATTTACACAATACCGCAATTATTCATATATTATTTACACTAATACAACGAAAACATTAATCAATCGCTTTTAGTATGTACATTGATTGATATTTACAAAGAAAGAATTGAATACACACAACTTTCTCTATTTATCTTACGGCCAAATCTAACACACACATGAACATTGATCTACTTCATCCTAACGACACACAAGTAAGACATACTGTCGACTCGGGTCTCGAAAGAAAAGGACATATCCAGTCCAATATTCACACTATTTAGGCCTCTTCACTGCTGTGTCCGCTGCTCATCGGTTTATACCAGCTCAGATTCTCTTCTACTTAACTATTTACTGCTTAGAGGGCCAAATGAAATAAAGGAATCTTCCTAGGAAGTTTATCAATGACACCATTTCAGGGGGAAAAAATAATATAAGAATGATAGAAGGATTAATCTCAGGCACACCTCAAATACATCTTACACCGGTTAAATGTGCCATATCAGTTATGTAATTAATATTGCACTTTACCAGTCCATACCTCAACAAACAATTAACTTTGGAGTGTAACCAGATTTTCTTACACATCATATCATACCTATCAAAAAGAATTCCAGTTGGTGATAAACATATTTATTTTCTTTGGAGATCTCATATTCCCTTCTTTTATGATGTAGGTAAACCACAAATTTGAATTTATAGAATCAATTAATTCTTTGCTTGCAAATAGAAGTACCATTTAAATGGAACATAGATTCATGAAGTATGCGTTCATGGAAACAATACGACACGAAAAGTAGTTTAGGAAACTAAAACTAACTATTGTTAGGACACGTATCTAGCAAGTGAATAGGGAATATGTGAGATCTTGCAGATTATCCATTACACCCCTCTTGCTTTGGTGAGTGCAATGGAGTCTCATTACGATCTTACCTAAACACGATAAACCGAATAAATTTGGGTAATACCATGTTATTAGGATGTTGAAATTTGAAAACCAAGATCACGCATCGGTATCTTGATAACATAGAAAACAAAATAAAAATAAAAATAAAATAGTGCTTGAGAATTGTTGATTGCATGCAACTCTTTACCTTGATACAATCAACGATGTTTTAGGATAACAATCCAAGCGGGGCGAATTTCAGAGTGCGGACTATGATCGCATGCGCGAATTAAAAAAGGAAAGAAAAACCGAAGAGGATAGCAGAAACAATAACAAGAAACAAACCCGAAAAAGAAAAAGAAAGAGGGTTAGTTGGAGGACCATACTAGCTATAGCTACTAAAAGGCAATTAATAACATGAATGGTCCTATACTATTCATAGTCTTGCCATTAAATCCGCACAGTGATCAGGCATAGTCAATAACATACAAAACTATGGCATATCAGAATTCAGAATAGATATTCAATGGCAAGAAAATGAAAAGTTCTAACAATTACCGATCTGAGCACACACTCTAAAACCATCGGTGTGAGTATATAAATAACATTAGAAAGCGACAAATCGGGAACCATCACAAGTGGATGTGTATTGTGCATAGTCGAGGCTGGAAACAATGACTAAAAGTCTAAAACAATCAACTACAATGTTGTCTATTGTATTGAGGCAGTATTGGAGTTATCCAACATAAGACTCAACTATTGCAGTAAAATCTTACAAACCGCTTAAAGACCATCTAAATTGTCAAACATTGCTTTACTAAAATATGGATTAAATGACTTGAACAACCAATTTCATGAAGAAATACGGGATTATGAACCCAAAGTACATCAAAGATTTGATATGTGCCTCAACTATACAAAATTAACAATTAAGTGCGCACAATAGACATGGATACTTCCTCGAGCTCTTTTAAGTAAGGAACAACGTATTTCTCTCTAAACTTCTTGTCGGGCATCTTATAAATTGTAGTCATGCTAACTTTCCTTCTTACCAAAATCTTACTTTCCAGTCTCAATAACCCGATGTAGAGGCTTGACCTACGCTCAAGGTCGCAAATAAGCACCATTGGGTGGCTTATTATAAATGAAATACCTACATTCGTTCTATTAAGCAAAAAGTCGGTGACTTGCTTAATCTTCCTTTCAAATCTGACAAACACATGTGGTGTCCTCCTAAAAGTAGACATGATATCATCTTGGAGAAACCCAATTTCCTAAAAGATTCAATTTGAGTTCCCAATTCTCTTCACTCATTGAACTCAACATCCTAATAGCGACAAGAAACATATTTGACTTCCTATCGAACCCCAAGGCATCCGCTCTTTCAACAAAGCGCTTAATGCTCTCGGGTTGAACCTCACCCACACACGCACGCACACGCATATAAAGGAGAGGTATAAATCCAATACCGAAGAAAAACCCTCTGCTTTGCCTCCCGAGTAAACAACCCATTTGTTGGAATCGAAAAAAAAGAAGAAAGAAAAGAAAGAAAGCCAAAAAAAGAACAAACCTGTAAAACGTGAAGAATGCGAATGATGCTAGGGTGATTAACAGAAGGAGAGAAAATTAAGCTCGTAATCCAAACAGTTGGCGAGGTGTTTGTTGATCTTGGAAAGGAAAACTTGCTTCACCGCCACTTCTTCACCGCTTGATTTCGTCTCGACTTTCCAAGCGATGGAAGCGAGAACTTCACGTAGTTTTGATTTTAGCAAATAGTCTCCGATCGTGAAGGGTTCCAACAGATCGCGAAGGAGAAAGTTTGAAGGAGATTTTGGGAAAAATTTTTCATTTCTATTCGGCGATGGTTGGAATAGCCATTCGGAGTTTTCAATATTGAATCCCTATTACGCGTTCGAGGGAATAGAAGCGTAATAGATAATCTGTTGGATAAAAAAACGGTGAACCAAACAAAAGAAATTAGGTGGGCCGAGGGAATAGGGGTGTAATGGCATAGCCATTACACTCAACCAAACATGCCGTAAATGTTGAACCCCAAAACAAACATTAATCAATAGATAAAATAATAACGACAAATTAGTCTCTTTATTTAAAACATAACAAATTATCGCTAACAAAAAAATCCAAAATGATTTGAATCTAATCAAAATTTATAAAAGTTAAAATTAAACTGAATATTATTTTTATTGAATTTATACAAATAATAATAATTTTAAAAATATCATATAAAAGTTATTGATTATTTTATTTATTTTTAAAAATATTTTAAAAATATTTTGAACAAGTTAAAAATACTAATATGAAAAAATCAAGAATCAAATTGAGCGATGGTACTATTCAAAAAATACAAAAACCTCAATTCAACTATTACAAATAGTACAAAAATTAACAATTAATGTATTTGATATTGTTTTTTTTTGGGGGGGTATGGGCCGGAGGAATGGTTAGATATATGGGATTCTAAGTTTGGGTTGAACTTTTAATGGACCTATAAGAAGAAGGTGAATTAAAAGGGCATTAGACATGGTACTTCAAGACACTTTCTTATATTTAAGTTAATAAGAAGATCAAGGAAAAGTGGAGGAAAGTTGAGAGAATAAGGTTGAGCAACAACTATTGTCATGGGGCTGGAATTTTAGTTTGGCAAATCGTGCAGCCTTAGATAATTTCTTGGGTTCAAAT
This sequence comes from Gossypium rotundifolium, assembly GCA_025506655.1. Taxonomy (NCBI): domain Eukaryota; kingdom Viridiplantae; phylum Streptophyta; class Magnoliopsida; order Malvales; family Malvaceae; genus Gossypium; species Gossypium rotundifolium. The sequence goes on along the minus strand of CP106729.1, from coordinate 37,134,195 downwards.
CTTACCTAAGTTAGCCTACTTTTGAAAAATGAGAATTTCTACAGAAATTTTCTAAGGCACCAAAGAAAAACGGAAGCAAACTCGAATGAAAAAAAAAGTTATGAACAAACAAAAAACCACGTTAAAATAGCGCATACTAAGTGTTTGAGTAAATGCTCTCAAAAGTAAATTATACTTTGAAGGTTTACAACTGAGCGTATACAAATAAGGGGGAAGGGCTCTACTTATAGTTGAGCTCTCCCAAAACCAACAATACAGATTAAGTTACATTGACATTTGAGACTTGTGCTTATCTACAATATGAAAGGCCTAAAAGATTTAAACTCAATACATCTTTATCCCTTAGGATTTACATTACTGAAGTGTTTCTCTAGGCCACCAAGGCTTCAAGTAGATGGACTTTTCCATATGTTCCACAAGTCGGGTTAGTTCAAACGGGCCAAATGAGCCCCATTTAGTAAGTTGACATCAACAAGACATTTTGTGCACAATAGTCACGGGCTTTAATCTGCGGCCCGTGACATTCTCCCTCCCATTCTTGCAACGTCTTGAGCGACACTGGTTTTACTCGTCTCAAAACGATCTCGATGCCTTGGCTAATTTCCAACTACTCTCTCTATAAAGTTGCCCCACCTCTCAAAACATTTGCCTTGGGTTATGTCTCTTCCATTATCTAACTCGAACAGTTTCTCTCTTTTGTACATATTGATCGTAAAAAACCACTGCTCTTACTTGCCCCCGTTGTGACTTACCCCGATTGGGATCTTTTTTTATCCGCAAAATAGGCTTCGACACTCCCACATTGAACACCAGGTTAACCTTGAGTATTGCTACTAACTCTAGTTTGTAAGCCCCTCAGCTTACCTGCTTCAGAACTTTGAAAGGGCTTTTATGTCTTTGCCAAGCCAACGATAAGTCATAATGTAAAACACTAGATATGTGTTTGAGATGTACCTCACTCGTAGCATTTATTCTGTTCTACTGTTTAGTTTGCATCACCACTTTTCCCTCAAAGTTTAATGCACAACCCACCTCTATGATAAGTGGTAGCCTAACTGATAACTCAACAGGTTTCATATTGGTATTCTGCCCTCTAGCATTTTCAAGAGGTTATTTGTAGTACTCAAATCTACCAACTCAATATTCCTACCACACGGAACATTCTTAACAAGCTGGATAGTCGATAATACCTTAGTTCCACCCCTCATGACTCGACTCATCAGTACAATGCATTGTTGTTGTCAAGCATCCAAGATACAAATGTAGTCAGCAAAATGAATCAATAAAGCATTAATCTTGTCAAGGAAATTAAAGCTAAGTACAAATTTCTAATCATCTAGGTGAATTACCTCAAAGTCTTCTGCAACAGCCCATTTTTCAGTGGTGTAAAAAATAGTGGTTTCTAGAACATAATTCTGACAATAGAGTCTATATATATAATTAATATTTATGAGTTAAATGTAATGTAATAATGAATCGTGAATTAATAGATTTTATTAATTGGTCAGTTAATCAAAGTACAAGTGGTGTGTACTAAAAGTCAAGTTATAATGACCCGATAGTCAGGGGTGTCGGAAAGTGCATTTTAGGGACTCCGTTTTCGTAAATCAGACTCTTAAATATTTATTAAAAATATTTACGAAGTTAGTTGTGTAGTTAATTAGGTTTTGGTTAAGTGAATTTGCATGAATTAAGAGTAATTAGGTATAAGGACTAAATTGCATATAGGGTGAAAGTTGAATTGTAGATTAAAGAATAATTAAACGGACTAAAGAAGCAATTATGCTGTTGTTCTTTAATGAGACGGAATGAGGTAAGATATTTGTAAATTTAATATATATATTATAATATAAAATCTTAAGTATTAAGTATATATATTATATAATTATAACAAAACAAGTAATAAAAAAAGAAAGAAAGAAGCCAAACGAAACAGAAAAAAAGAAAGAAAAAGAAAAAGGGAAAGAAAGAACAAACGCAAAGCTTAGGGGTTTTAAAGTTTCCAAGTTCAATTGGTTAGTTAATGTAGTTCATTTTCTTGTAATTTTTATGTTTTTTGAATCCTGATGTTAAGTACTACTCGACCCATGTCGAAATTTTTGCAACTATTGAGTTTTTAAGTGTTGTTAATGTTGAATAATTTTAGTATTAGAGATTAATTAAATTGATATATTTTAAGTTAGAAATGAAAAAGGATTAAATTGTAGAATGAATTGTAAATTTTGAGTAATAGGGACTAAATTGTGAAAATTTAAAATTTAGGGGTTTAAGTGAAAATAAGGAGTTAAATTTAGTTTAAAGTGGAAATTGTATCAAAATATAGAATTAATTTTGAAGAATAAAAATTAGTCTCGATTTAAGGACTAAATTAGAATTTAGGCAAATATTGAATAAAAATTGAAATATTCAATATGAAATTGAATTGTGTTGTATTGATGAATTTTAATTGTTTTAATTCCGTAGCTAACGTCGTGCCGGAATCCTCAACTAAAAAGGGGAAAGATAAAGTTTACGTGGAATAGCTCGAAATTCTTGTTTTGTATTTCTATAATCCGAAACTAGTTATTAATTGTTTTATTTTTTATTTAATGCATATGGTAAGTGTTCAGGTGAGTCTTTGGCACTTTGATATTGAATTGAATTAAAAGTTGATTGAATGGATTGAATTGATATATATATATATATATATATATATATTATTATGAATATATTGATTATTTGAATTGAAATGAATATATACGTGCAAATATGATAATTGAATATTGGTTGTATTCGGAAAGTGAAACTAAACCCTATTAACTGTATCGGGCTGAGTCAGATATAGATGGCATGCCATAGGATTGGAAGAGTTCAGGGATTTGTTCAACTTCGAGTCGATGAGGCACTGGTGTCAATTTACTTTGGTTTAACCGATGAGACATTGTTTGTCAAATTTATATAGCGCTAGGCACAGTTATTACTTCGAATTTATCCGATGAAGCACTAGGTGCTAAACTGGTGTGTTGGTTGGATACGTGTATCCGTCCGAGTCGTGTTAATAGGGGTAATTAAATAAAATAGCACTATGATTGATATTGGATGATATTGTATGTGAATGAAAATGGGATATTGAATTGAAACGTGAAAATGAGACACATGAATTACGTATTCATGAATTGGATATGGATTGAATAATATTATTGTCTAAATTATATATATATATATATATATATATATATATATATAAAAATCGTGAAAAGCTATTATATAGCAAGTGATGAGATTTGGGAATGGTATGAAATGATGTATTTATGAATTGAATATTGAATGACTAATGCCATTGTATGAATAAATGTGGTTTTAAATAATCAAATGTGCTTATAATTAAAATATGCATATTATATTATCTTGTCTTTAAATATTCGGATTGTAGAAATACCACTTGAGTTTTACTCAAATGCAGTTTTATTTTTTCGTACGATTATGTAACACCCTAAAAATCCGAGTGTTTACATATTGCATGAATTGGTGTTTAAACTTTAAAGGAAAATTTCTTTCTTTTATTTTAGTGCTTATTGAAGTCCTAAAGAGGAGTATAGCATAATTTGGATAAGGAATAAAATTTAATAGTTGAGAATTTATTGAAGAGAAGCAAAGGTCATTAAGACTTAAGTTAAATTAAGTGTTAATGAGTGTCATAAGTTGAGTACATGGCATGGTGGAGTTGGCGCATGGGTTATAGCAAGAGGGAAGAGGTTGAATCCTTGTTTAGCATCTAGATGAATTTTTATTTTTAATTTTCTGCACATGGTTAGCAAGTGTCGGCCAAGAACATATATGGTAAGTGTTGACCATGTTATTTTTGGTTAGTGTATCAAAGGTTTAAGGAAATAGTTAACATATGGCATGGAATCAAATACTTAAGGAAAGATAGGGAACATAAGGCACATATCAAGGGAAATTTTGAAACAAATCATGGCCAATTGACCATGTGTTGGATGGCAACTTGGTATAGGGAGGGAGCCGAATTTTTGTGTTAGTTTTGGCTAAGAATTTCTTTTTCTCTTTGGTCATTCCTTGCACCTTGTGCAGAATTTTTGTTTTCTCTCTTTTCAACTTTCTTTTTGGCCGAATTTTGCAATTGGTAAAGCTCAAGTTTTGTGATCATTTGGTCATTTTTATTTCATTAGCCATTTCTTGTGTCTTTTCTTTGAGTGCCGAAATCAACTATACCAAAAGAACCATCCTTTCTCTTTTCTTTTACCATGGCCGAATGTACTAGCTCCTAAAATCCATCTTTTTCTTCTCTTCTCTTTGAAATCAAACAACATCATCACCATCTCTTTTCATTTTTTTAAATTCTTTTCAATCAAAGTTTCTCCATCAAACACTCTTTTAGCCGAATGCTAGAGTGCCTTAGCCGAATCTTAATTCTTTTTCTTTGATCATACATAGCCGAAATCTTCATCCATCACAAACACCTTTTCTCAATCCTTTCTTTTTTATCGTGGATTATAGGTAAGGGGTTCTTCTTTTTCGTTTTCGTTTTATTAAAGTGTTATGGCCGAATATTAATGGTGTTATGAAGGCCTTTTTGAATCGAAATAAACGTTCGTTCTAATAACGCTTCATTCGTTATTATATAGTGCAATAACGGAAGATCGGAACTCAAGTGATCGGGAGAATCGTAGAAACGTTGGAATCGATTTCTTGTGGTAAGGAAATCACATCTTTTTAAAGCCTCTAGTACTATTCGATATTATTTTAGATTTAACTAATATTCCTTTGATCGTGAAGACTTTCAAAATAGGGAAGAAAAGAACGTGGTTAGTCACGTTAAGAGGCGGATCTGTAAATCCCCATTTAAAAGAAGAGCGGTTTGACGGTCAGGATTTTCCACCGGGTTGCGGACCATCTTAGAAGGAGTCAATTATTCAAGTAGTACGAACTTAGAGCCATTATCGTTGGTGGATTCTCGTGACGAACGAATCAATAAGCGAGGAGAAGCCGAATATCGAAGTGATTCAAAATCAAGAGGTAAGATTTTGGATCTATTATCGATTAAGAATATTTATACTGAAATAGTGTTCTAACGGATCGAAATATGTTTTAGGTGCCTAGGGCGAGAAGGATTAGTACTTCCGGTATCGAGGTGTGTAACTTCACTATTTCTCGGTTGGATGTCAATTTCGATATGGAAGTAAAAATCGTAAAAGCGACTAGATCGGTAAAAGCGTAAAAAAAGCGATATTTTGGCGAAAATACGTAAAAGCGACTAAATCGTGAAAATTACAAAACGCCTCGAGAAATTACTTGTTATTATGTAAATTGTATGTTTAAGTGAAAATGGTAGTAAAATACTCTAGTTCGATAAATTGGGCGAAATACTCTAGTTCGATAAATTGGGCCAAAATACTCTAGTTCGATAAATTGGGCCAAAATACTCTAGTTCGATAAATTGGGCCAAAATACTCTAGTTCGATAAATTGGGCAAAATACTCTAGTTCGATAAATTGGGCCAAAATACTCTAGTTTGATAAATAGGCCAATGCCCACTAAACTACTGAATGGGCAAATTGCTAAATTATATTTTATGGGCCAAATGAAATGTTTTAATGATAAACCCACCGATGTTATGGATTAAATAAAATTGTTATATGACTATATTTTTTATATATATCGCATAATTGCATGGGGTGGGATATATGAAGAGAAGAATGGCTGTTGCCAAAATCTAGTTAAATGGCCTTGCCACAAAAATAAATATGGCTTATTGCCTCAGTTCGGTGGCCTTGCCACAAAAATAATCAAATGGCTTATTGCCTCTAGTTCGGTGGCTCGCCACAATTATAACTTATTGCCTCTAGTTCGGTGGCTTTGCCACAATTATAAAAAGGCTTAATGCCTACGATTGGTGTGTTGGCGGGGTGGGTTGACTTGATCCCCACGGTGTGATGGTTGGTGCAGGGGTGTTAGCGGATGGGTATTAGGTTTGGTTGGGAAATTCATTTTACATGCATTTTAAATTATTTTATTTCATTTTATGATATATTGTTGAATTACGTAATTGGGCTCAAGCCCGACATAATATCTTGATGATCGGCCCAATAATGGTGGTAAGTGAGTTACACACCTTGAGTTCTAAGTAACTCACCCCTTTAATTTTTCCATCTCGGGTAATGGAAATTGGCGTGGACTTGGGCGAGGATGACTTCGTGGAGGCCATCTTGCAAAACATGGGTTATTTAAACTCGAACTTTTAATAAGTATTTTTACTATTTTGGGTTATTGTAATAAGGGCCTCTATAAATAATTTATGGATTTTATGTGTGTTTGGTTTTAAATTATACTTTGGATTTTTAAACATGGACTATGATTATATGATGTTTTTATTAAAATAAATTTGGGTTTTCAAATCCGTTTATAAATATTTTATTATTGTTAACTCTTTAATAAATTACCTAAAGGTTTTGAGAATACAATGATTTTCAACTAATGTGATCTAATATTTATCAAATTTCAAATACCCTTCTAATTTTATTAAATCTCAGTAAATAATATTATAGCTTTCAACTTATTGAAGATTTAAAATAGCTCGATTCATGTAACAAACCAAATCTAGTCTCAATGCATAGACGGGTTTGGGGTGTTACATTTAGTAATATCGAGCCGTTTCAAAAACTTCCGTGGTTTGGGTTCGCAAATAATTTACGTATGAAATCGTTCAAATTTTAAAAGATCGTTATGGCACCACAAGCATCCAGCAACAAGTCAAGTAAGTATTTATTGCTTAATAATTACTATGATATAATCATAGTAACACTCTAGAACTTCTAGTTTTAGATGTGAAAACCGTAGAGATTGAGACTATAGGATATGTTACGAAAAAACAACTTTATATCTCAAATCTCATAAAATATCGTTAATAAACACCAAACAAATTTTCGATTCATAAAACTTGTAATCGATAAAAGCGAACAAGCTATCATGAGCACTAGAGGGCGTGGTCGTGGGCGTGGTAGGCGTGGCCGTGGTAGAGGCCGAGGTGCTACTGATGAAGCACCAAATCATATGGGAAGTAGGCACTGCGTCAATTGAAAGTGAGACGGGATCACGCGATCACATGGAAGAAGATAATGCATTGACTCAAGCAATGCTGCGAGTCTTGGAAAGGGTCATTGGAACTAGAATTGGGCCAACAACTCGTGGGTCAATTTACGGCGACTTAAGTCAAATAATGCGAAGTTTTAGAGGAGTCTCGGTGTAGCTCGAATGTGGTGAATCTTGGCTCGAAGGCGTGGAGCGGATCATGGATGACATGGAATGTCTTGTCGAGCAAAAAGCGAGAGGAGCTGTATCCTTGTTAAGAGATGAGGCGTGTCGTTGGTGGCTCATTTGTTAGAGAAGGCACCAGAAAGTCTGACCGATTAATTGGGAATTCTTTAAAGTGCCTTCCAAGGAAAATACGTTGGAACAAGTTATGTAGGCGCTCGAAGGAAAGAATTTACGAATCTTGTCCAAGGAAGTAAGGCCGTGGCATCATATGAAGTGAGTTTTTACGTCTAAGCCGTTATGCCGGACAATTGTAGCAACAGATCCGAACGTTGTGTGCGTTTGAGGATGGACTTAATGATGAGTGAGGTTCGATTGCTCCACGACAAGTTAGAAATTTTTCGACTCTTGTGGAGAAGGCCAAAATAGCCGAAGAGGCTAAGAATTGAAACGATAGAACCAAGAAAAATTACGAAATAAGAGAGAGACACAATGATGCGGTTCTTCAAAGAGATTCTAGAAGAAACCTCGAAATGATGAATCGATTCAAGGTAGAACCCGGTTGCAAATAATCGAAGTCGAGATTGCAGAGTGTGGGAAAAGACATTTTGGAAAATGTTGGAGAAAAGCGGGTGCATGCTACAAATGCGGTTCAATGGATCATCGATATAAAAATTATCCTCGGCGTATGGATACGACTCAAGAAGTTCGTAATAATGATGCACGATAGGCGGGGTGTCAGCCACCATAGAGGTCGTGGACCGGTCGTGGTGGTAATGGGGTGGTCGTGGTCAAGGTGCACCGGGTCGAGGCAATGGTCATAGAGAAATGCGGATGCAAGATAGCTGGGTGGTCTATGCGGTTAGACGCCATGAGGGCGGCAATGCACTGATGTGATAACTGATACGTTCTTCATTTTGAGGTACCTATTATTGCCTTAATAGATATGGGCTCTACCCATTCATATGTATCTAGTGCCATATCTGGAAACACGAATTAGAATCAAATTACCGATTGTGAGATGATGAATTAGTCCTTTAGGGCCGATCGGTGATGTTAATAAAATATTTAAAGGCGTGCCCTTAAAAATTCAAGAGGAGATATTCTTAGCAAACTTGATGGAACTACCTTTCGTGAGTTCGATCTCATTCGGGCATGGATTATCCGGTTAAACATCGGTAGCAAGTGGATTGTCTTTGAAAAATGAATGTCGATAAGAACCTCGAATGATAAGGAAGTCATAATGATTGGTGAGCGAAGGAACTATCGGCAAATGTGGTATCTGCATTAAAGGCGAGAGAAGTTGGTCTGGAAGGGATATGGAGCATTCCTAGCCTTTATCTGTGCTTTGGATGCCAAAGAGTTATCTGTGAATGATGTGAAGACAGTGAAGAAATTTTTCGATGTATTTCCGAAGAACTTCTGGTATACCTCGGATCGGAAGTAGAATTTAGTATTGAGCTTTTGCTTGGGATGACTCCGGTGTCCATTGCTCCTTATAGAATGGCACCGAAGGAGTTGGTGAGCTCAAAGCTCAAATTCAAGAATCTTGGATCGGGATTTATTCGACCAAGTGTGTCTCGTGGGAAGCACCGATTACATTACGTCAAGAAGAAGGATGGATCGATCGTATGTGCATTGACTACGAGATAATTGAATAAATTGACGATCAAGAATCGGTATCCTCTGCCGAGAATTGACGACTGTTTGATCAATTAAAAGAGCTTGATCTTCTCAAAATTGATTTAAGGTCGGGTTATCACCACTCAAGGTGAAGGAAGCGGACATTTATAAGGCGGCATTTCGGACACGTTACGGACACTATGAGTTTGTAGTGATGCGTTTGGACTAACCAATGCACCAACTGCATTTATGGGCATGATGAACCAGTCTTTCAACCATATTTAGACCGGTTCGTGGTAGTGTTCATAGATGACATATTGGTTTATTCGAGAAATGAGGAGGAACATGACCAGCATTTGCGGATAGTATTACAGCTACTTCGTGATAAACAATTGTATGCCAAATTTAGTAAATGCGAATTTTGGCTAAAGGAAGTAACTTTCCTTGGTCATGTAGTATCAGCCGAAGGAATAAGGGTGGATCCTCGAAAAATTGAGGCTATTACGGATTGGAAACCACCAACATCGGTGGTGAAATTGAGTTTCTTGGGTTTGGTGGATACTATAGGCGTTTTGTAGAGGGTTTTCGTTGATTCTTTTAACTAAAGCTGTGCGAAAGGAGCCCGTATATTTGGATGGCAAGCAAAGAGAGTTTGAGAAATTGAAGAAGATCTGACGGAAGCTCAGGTTTTGATTCAAATAGGAGGTGAAAAAAAATTCACTTGTTTATTGTGATCGTCTCACATGGGTTTGGGTTGTGTGTTGATGCAAAATGGAAAAGTGGTGGCTTATGCTTCTCGTCAATTGAGACCACACGAAGTAAACTACCCTACGCATGATTTGGAGTTAGTGCCATTGTCTTTGCTCTAAAGATTTGGAGGCACTATCTCTATGGTGAGAAATCTATAATCTACACGGATCACAAGAGTCTTAAATACCTCCTTACCCAAAAGGAGTTAAATTTGAGACAAAGAAGATGGGTAGAATTACTAAAGATTATGATTTCTCGATCGAATATCATCTGGAAAGGCTAACGTGGTAGGCGTAGCGTTAAGTCGTAAGACGATATCCGAATTAAGAGCTTTGTTTGCCCATTTGAGTGCATGCGAGGATGGCGGTTTGATTAGCGAACTTGGATGAAGCCTCCGTGGTGGAACAAATCAAGGAAAAGCAGGACATCGGATGAGAAGTTGGGACCTTTACTTGACAAGTTGAAAATGGTGAAATTGAGGATATTGGAATAAACACGGAGGGTGTGTTATGCTTTCGAGGAAGAGTATGTATGCCTAAGTTGGACACGAGGCAAGCTGATTCTCTGGAAGCGATAGTAGCCCTTATGCTATGCATCCTGGAGGAAATAAGATGTATCGAGATCTCCGTGAACAGTATTGGTGGTCGAGGTTGAAAAAACCTCGAGATAGGCGAAGTCGTATCGCGACTGAAGCGAAGGGATATCGAGTATGATGTGGGGGATCAGGTTTTCTTGAAGGTATCTCCTTGGAAAAAGATCTTCAGATTCGGAAGGAAGGGCAAGCTAAGTCCTAGATACATTGGACCTTATCGTGTCTTTGAGCGTGTTGGTCCGATGGCTTACAGTTGAGTTACCTCGAATTGGATCAAATCCATAATGTTTTCATGTTTCCATGTTGAGGCGTTATAGATTGGATCCTTCGCATTATACCGGTAGAAGAATTGGGCTGAATTGATTTGTCTTTTGAAGAAGAACCGGTGGAAATCTTAGGCCGAGATGTCAAGGTGCTAAGAAAGAAAAGCGTCTTAGTTGGTCAAAATTCTATGGCGTAACCACGGAGTAGAGGAAGCTACGTGAGGCAGAGGATGCAATTCGGCAACAATACCTCACCTCTTTCAACTAGGTAAATTTAGAGGACGAAATTTTCTTTAAGGAGGGTAGAGTTGTAACACCCTAAAAATTCGAGTGTTTACATATTGCATGAATTGGTGTTTAAACTTTAAAGGAAAATTTCTTTCTTTTATTTTAGTGCTTATTGAAGTCCTAAAGAGGAGTATAGCATAATTTGGATAGGGAATAAAATTTAATAATTGAGAATTTATTGAAGAGAAGCAAAGGTCATTAAGACTTAAGTTAAATTAAGTGTTAATGAGTGTCATAAGTTGAGTACATGGCATGGTGGAGTTGGCGCATGGGTTATAGCAAGAGGAAGAGGTTGAATCCCTTGTTTAGCATCTAGATGAATTTTATTTTTAATTTTACGCACATGGTTAGCAAGTGTCGGCCAAGAACATATATGGTAAGTGTTGACCATGTTATTTTTGGTTAGTGTATCAAAGGTTTAAGGAAATAGTTAACATATGGCATGGAATCAAATACTTAAGGAAAGATAGGGGAACATAAGGCACATATCAAGGGAAATTTTGAAACAAATCATGGCCAATTGACCATGTGTTGGGCGGCAACTTGGTATAGGAGGGAGCGAATTTTGTGTTAGTTTTGGCTAAGAATTTCTTTTCTCTTTGGTCATTCCTTGCACCTTGTGCAGAATTTTTGTTTTCTCTCTTTTCAACTTTCTTTTTGGCGAATTTTGCAATTGGTAAAGCTCAAGTTTTGTGATCATTTGGTCATTTTATTTCATTAGCCATTTCTTGTGTCTTTTCTTTGAGTCTTGAAATCAACTATACCAAAGAACCATCCTTTCTCTTTTCTTTTACCATGGCCGAATGTACTAGCTCCTAAAATCCATCTTTTCTTCTCTTCTCTTTGAAATCAAACAACATCATCACCATCTCTTTTCATTTTTTTAAATTCTTTTCAATCAAAGTTTCTCCATCAAACACTCTTTTAGCCGAATGCTAGAGTGCCTTAGCCGAATCTTAATTCTTTTTCTTTGATCATACATAGCCGAAATCTTCATCCATCACAAACACCTTTTCTCAATCCTTTCTTTTTGATCGTGGATTATAGGTAAGGGGTTCTTCTTTTTCGTTTTCGTTTTATTAAAGTGTTATGGCCGAATATTAATGGTGTTATGAAGGCCTTTTTGAATCGAAATAAACATTCGTTCTAATAACGCTTCATTCGTTATTATATAGTGCAATAACGAAGATCGGAACTCAAGTGATCGGAGAATCATAGAAAGCGTTGGAATCGATTTCTTGTGGTAAGGAAATCACATCTTTTAAAGCCTCTAGTACTATTCGATATTATTTTAGATTTAACTAATATTCCTTTGATCGTGAAGACTTTCAAAATAGGAAGAAAAGGGCGTGGTTAGTCACGTTAAGAGGCGGATCTGTAAATCCCCATTTAAAGAAGAGCGGTTTCGACGGTCAGGATTTTCCACCGGGTTGCGGACCATCTTAGAAGGAGTCAATTATTCAAGTAGTACGAACTTAGAGCCATTATCGTTGGTGGATTCTCGTGACGAGCGAATCAATAAGCGAGGAGAAGCGAATATCGAGTGATTCAAAATCAAGAGGGTAAGATTTTGGATCTATTATCGATTAAGAATATTTATCTGAAATAGTGTTCTAACGGATCGAAATATGTTTTAGGTCTTAGGAGCGAGAAGGATTAGTACTCTCGGTATCGAGGTGTGTAACTTCACACTATTTCTCGGTTGGATGTCAATTTGGTATGGAAGTAAAAATCGTAAAACGACTAGATCGGTAAAAGCGTAAAAAAGCGATATTTTGACGAAAATACGTAAAAATGACTAAATCGTGAAAATTACGGCATACTAGAAATTACTTGTTATTATGTAAATTGTATGTTTCGTGAAAATGGGTAGTAAAATACTCTAGTTCGATAAATTGGTAGAAATACTCTAGTTCGATAAATTGGGCCAAAATACTCTAGTTCGATAAATTGGGCCAAAATACTCTAGTTCGATAAATTGGGCCAAAATACTCTAGTTCGATAAATTGGGCAAAATACTCTAGTTCGATAAATTGGGCCAAAATACTCTAGTTTGATAAATGGGCCAATGCCCACTAAACTACTGAATGGGCAAATTGCTAAATTATATTTTATGGTCCAAATGAAATGTTTTAATGATAAACCCACCGATGTTATGGATTAAATAAAAATTGTTATATGACTATATTTTTTATATATACGCATAATTGCATGGGGTGGGATATATGAAGAGAAGAATGGCCTGTTGCCAAAATCTAGTTCGGTGGCCTTGCCACAAAAATAAATATGGCTTATTGCCTCTAGTTCGGTGGCCTTGCACAAAAATAATCAAATGGCTTATTGCCTCTAGTTCGGTGGCTCTGCCACAATTATAACTTATTGCCTCTAGTTGGTGGCTTTGCCACAATTATAAAAAAGGCTTAATGCCTACGATTGGTGTGTTGGCGGGGTGGGTTGACTTGATCCCCAGGTGTGATGGTTGGTATGCGGGGTGTTAGCGGATGGGTATTAGGTTTGGTTGGGAAATTCATTTTACATGCATTTTAAATTATTTTATTTCATTTTATGATATATTGTTGAATTACGTAATTGGGCTCAAGCCCGACATAATATCTTGATGATCGGCCCAATAATGGTGGTAAGTGAGTTACACACCGAGTTCTAAGTAACTCACCCCTTTAATTTTCCATCTCGGGTAATGGAAATTGGCGTGGACTTGGGCCGAGGATGACTTCGTGGAGGCCATCTTTGCAAAACATGGGTTATTTAAACTCGAACTTTTAATAAGTATTTTTACTATTTTGGGTTATTGTAATAAGGGCCTCTATAAATAATTTATGGATTTTATGTGTGTTTGGTTTTAAATTATACTTTGGATTTTTAAACATGGACTATGATTATATGATGTTTTATTAAAATAAATTTGGGTTTTCAAATCCGTTTATAAATATTTTATTATTGTTAACTCTTTAATAAATTACCTAAAGGTTTTTGAGAATACAATGATTTTCAACTAATGTGATCTAATATTTATCAAATTTCAAATACCCTTCTAATTTTATTAAATCACGTAAATAATATTATAGCTTTCAACTTATTGAAGATTTAAAAATAGCTCGATTCATGTAACAAACCAAATCTAGTCTCAATGCATAGACCTGGTTTGGGGTGTTACAGATTAGGTACTTCAATTTTGATCACCGATTAAGCATCCAACAACGCTCCCGAACTCAAACGTGGTGATTATTACTCTTTTGTGTCGGCATGTACCTAGGGTTTCTAAATAATAGTTATTTTGTGGATTAAATGTAAACGCGATTATAAGTTTAATATTGGTTAGTTTTATACATATAAATATGTGTTTGTTTTTGAAGCCATATTATGACATGGTAAATTGAATTAAATCTAGATCGGTACATGTGAATTTAATTCTATGTTTAAGTGCTTATGAATTTGGCAAATTGATTTGGATTTGGTATGTTTATAATTTGGATTAAAATGATGCTTTGATGACTTGTTTTGACGATATGAAATGTTTGAGAATTCTGTCTGTTTGATCGATAAACTTCGGTAATGCTTTAAAATACTATTCCGGTGACGGATATAGGTTAGGGGTGTTACATAAGTGGTTTTAAAAATAAGGTATCGGAACCTTGTTTTTGTAAACCAAGCTCGTGAATATTTTATTAAATATTTACGGAGTTATTATATTAGTGAATTGAAGCTTGGTCCAAAAGTTTTAGTGATAGAATAGTTAATTAAGGAAAAATAACTAAATCGTAAAAGATATAAAACTTAATTATTATTAAATTTTGTTAATTAAATGGTTTAAAAAATAAAAGTGGGAGGTTTTATGTTGCAAATAGACCATAATAAAATTAATGGACGGTTGAGCATTAGTTTATATTATATTTTATATGTTATATGTTTTAATTTAATTATTAAAGTAATAATATTAATAAAACAAAAGGAAGCGAAATGTCATCCTCTTATTCTCTTTTATTTTTCAACTAAAACCATTGTTGAACTTATGGAAGCTTCGACCTTGCTTATTTAATTGCATGTAAGTCTATTTTTATAAATTTTATATTTTTAGATTGTTTTAACTTAATCTATTTAACTTAGGGATTAATTTGTGATTCTTTCAAAGTTTGGAAAATTTGCCATTGATATTTTTGAAGCTTTTTAGTTGTTAATGGTTTAGGTTGAAGCTTGATGTTGAAATAGGACTATTTTGTAAAGTGATTTTGTATAGTTTTTAAGCTTAAGGACTAAATTAAAAATATATTAAATTTGGCATGATTTTCTTGTAAAATTTCAGCATTAGAGGGCTGATTATGGATGTTTAAGAATTTGACTTTATTGGTTAATTGTGAAAATAAACTTGTTTTGATATTAAAGACTAAATTGAATAAAAAATAAAAGTTCAAGAAAATTTTAAAAAATGTCAACAAAAAAAGTCATATGTAGAGGTTTTCATGGGCCGGGCTGGGTTCGGGTCGGACCCAACTAAAAATTCAAACTCGTTTGTCAGGCCCGACCCAGCCCGAAAAATGGGCCTAAAATTTTGCCCAAAACCTATCCAAATAATACTAAAACCCGCCCCGTATTAATTTTTATATAATTTTTTAATACATACAAAATATCAAAAATATTAAAAACATCAAAATAAATATTTTCTAACAAATTAAAAATAGATTTTAAAAAATATGTATAACACTAAGATAGATGCAACTTAACAAGCAAATGCCTCTAAAATAATAACAAAAGTAACAATAAAACAAGTTTTATACAATATCCAAACAATAATAATAAAATTGTAGCAACATGATAGTAAAATGGTAACAAAATAGGGAGAAAACAACAAGAAAATAACATTAAAAAATTTTAAATGGGCCGAGCCCGGGCTAAAAATGCCTTACCTGAGGCCTAACCCATTTTTTAAACGGGCTTTATTTTTTGTTCAAGCCCATTTTTCAGGCCTATTTTTTTGCCCAAACCCTTTCACATTTCGGGCTAGCCTTCGGGCCAGGCCGGGTGGCTCGACACATGAACAAGTCTAGTCATATGCATTAAATGGATTATTATAAAATATTTGAGCTAATTACTGAAATGAATTACTATTTAGATCAAGAGTCAGTAGATAATCGTGGAAAAAAGAATTTCTTATTAGTCCCTAACATTGCAATTTTTACTGTTTAGCGTTGGTAAGTTCATACGATATGTTTGTGTTAAATTGTTATGCATTTAGAATCATTATTTTAAGCATGTTTAATTGAAATTCTGATTGTTTACAATTCAAGACAAAATGGTGAGATAAAATATTAAAATTAAACATAATTGAAGATAGTATAATTCAATAAATTAAGGAATTAACTTTGAATTGAACTGAAATAGGATATGTTATGTGATAAATTGATGATTTGATCAAAATAAGCTGAATTGATTCGATTTAAATTGGTTGTACGTGTAAAGAACTAAATTGATTTGATTTGAAAATATTAAATATTATTTGAAATGTGAGATTATACTAATGTGGTGATAAGCTATGATATATATATATATATATATATATATGTGGAATTCTTGATTTGGTTGATTTAGATTACGATATTGAAATTGAGAATTGGTTTAAAATGAATATGAGAAACTTGTTACCCTATTAACTGTTCATGCAAGGTCGGGTATAATTAGCATGCAATAGGATAGGAAGAGTTCAAAGTTATACGATTACGTGTTAGGGAATGCTGGGCACCTCATTTGTTGGTTATACCGACCAGTGCTGGGAACATTTATTTCTCAGTTTTACCGGTCAGCGCAAGGCGCAATTCATTATTACGGATTTATCCATCAGGCATTGGGAGCCAAATTGGTGTGTTGGTTGAATCCATGTATCTATCCGAGTCCAAGTCAGGTTAATAGGAATATGTAAAACGTAATTGGAATAAATTATCTTCAGATTGATTTGATACAATGATCAAATGGTGCATATACATATTGAGAATCTATTATATAAGCCCAAGGGGCCAAAATGGAAACGTGACAAATTAATGATTGTGAATAGAAATTCATATTATGAAACAAAGTAGTAATTGACAATTGATATACATATATATATATATATATATATATATATATATGATTCAAAGATGAATTGATATGAAAAGAGAATGAAGTTCATATGGTTTAACATGATTTGGTTTAAGAATTTAAATTATGAAATGAAAATAATGTTTGACAATTATTTGAAATGAGATGTATTACAAGTAAATAGATTGTATGATATGATTAAGATAGTGAATTGATTAGATGACGATTTGTTTATGAATGATAAGGGAATGTTAGATTGAATTGTTATATGATTGAGTTACTATATAGTATGATAAATGTTGAACTCACCTTTTTTTTTTATATTTGAATTGTCATAATAGGCAAAATTTACCAAGCTAAGTAACATATAGGGTATAATTATAACCTGAGGTAAGTTATTTGATTTTAAATACCTATGAACTTACTAAGCATTTGTAATGCTTACTCCCTTGTTTTCCTTTTCCCTGTAGTTGGTCAATTTGCGGAACATGTTAGGTGGATCGTCGAGAAGCTCACATTATCGCGGTATTGGTTTGGTAGTCTTTTGATCATATTAAGGCTTGGTTATGTGTGGTATTTACTTAGGAGTTGTTTTGGTTCACTAGTGTATTGATATGACTTGAAAATCTTGTTTGCTTAGGTATGGCAAGGAATATGCTTAGTTGAAAACATATGCATATAATGGATGGATTGAATTGTGCATTTGTTATTTGAAATGACATTTTGAATATGCAATTACATAGGTAATATGATGTCATGGTATGGATAAAGGACTTGGTTGATGAGGTTGAGTTTATTTAAGTAAATTTGAAATGTTTTAATGCTAAATGGTGGAAAGTTGAATTAGTTGGTCAAAAGGGAGATACATGATATTTTGACATGTATAAAGGATGTTCACTTTGCAATATAAATGATCATGTTTTGATACTTTGATTATGAATAAGATTATAAGTAACCTTGATGTATTTAGTGCTTGGTACCTAATTGACACTTAGTAAGTTAATGATGTTAGCCAATATTTGAATGACATTATGTGTATGTTTAGGTAATAGCATGACTTGATATTGAATGTTAGTAATTGTTGATGTTTGGAGTGAATGGCTTGAATGGTATGAAAAAGTTAAAGGCATGGTTAAATAAGGTATGCTTAAATTGTGAAAATAGATTCTTATGTTTTAGGTCATTTATTGAACTTGGCTTATTGATATCTTAGTAAAAGAAATGATGATTGTATGAGTATGTTTAGGCATGAAAAATCTTGGCATGAATGGTAATGAATGGTTGTTGTTTCATGATTGAATTGTGGTGCCAATTGAGACATATTGGTTAGGAAATTAGGTTAAGTGAATTAAGTTGAATTTGGTATGTTTTGGTGTCTTGTATCATGTTGTTCAAGGGTCTACTGCATTGGTTTATGGTTTAAGAGATCTTTGGTCAAATTTGGCTTATTGTTGAAGGTATTTTAGGCACACATGGCTTGTGACACTAGTTTGCCACACGGCTGTGTGCCATACACGAGTGCAGGACACAACCGTGTAGTCTGTTCAATTTAGGTGCATGATGAACCACATGGACTCAGGCTGTCACACGGTTGTGTGACCCTTGTTTTGTATTCTTGCCATGTTTTTCTTAAATGTTTCAAATTAGTCTCTGGTTCATTTTGAATTGTTTTAGGAATTCAGTATGCTCAAATTAACCTTTATAATGCATAATTATCATGATTTTGTTTATATGTTTGATTATTAAATTATCTTTAAAGAAAATTGAACTGTGATAGCTCGTTTTCAGTTGGTTTTGTTTGGTAGCATCTTGTAACCCTAATCTGGTGACGGAGACGGGTAAGAGGTGTTACATCTTCCTTGCTTTGTCATTAACTAATATGTAACTCAATTTCTTGTGCTACTTCCATAGTTGGGACATCTCTTAAATTTACAATCTTGATTCTCTTGGTCGATTTGCTAACCAAGAGACCAAGTTTACCCTCATATTTCTCCGAAATGAATAAGTTAGATGCCTCCGTATCAATAAAAGCACTCTTTATTTGACATGCGATGTTGATTTCCACATACATCAACCCTTTTTACTTGCAATTCCTCTTTGCTTTCTCTAAATTGAGTATCATCGCCCAAGTTTTAAAGCCTCATTGTAACAACCTGTTTTCAATGGTGTCAAAAATAGTGGTTTCGGAACCACAAATCTAACTTTTGAGTTTGATAATTTTTATTATTTTATTTTATTTATGTGGGTCAAATATAAAAATAATGAATTTTTATTTGGTTAAATTTTGCTAATTGAGCAAAAGTTAAAGTATAAATGGTTGCCTTTAAAGTTAAGTAGTTTTAGAAAATGAGGTATGAGGACCTCATTTCTATAAACTGAGTCCGTAAATATTTTATTAAATATTTCTAGAGTGTTATTAGGGTTATATTAAAAATTTGATTATGAAATTTTAACGTTTAAATAGTTAATTAATTGAAAAGGACTAAATTGTAAAAATAAAAATATTTGATGTTTATTAGTTAAAGGTGTTAAATAGTTAAATAAAGATAGCCATTGGGGTTTATGTGACAATAATACCATAATAGGAAATAGTTTGCATGGTTGGACGGCCAATTTACTAAAATATACCAATTTTAAAAAAAAAATTATGGAAAATGGCCGAAAAATAATTATTTACCGGAAAGGGTCATTTCCCTCGAAAACGCGTCCACGTCAGTGCGTTTTCAGGGGATGAATCAGAAAAGCGCGTCCACGAGGGCGCGCTTTGTGCCACATCAAGCCAAAAACATGTCCTTGAGGGCGCGCTTTGCTGATGTGGCAAAAGCGCTCCCTCGTGGACGTGCTTTGCCCTTGCAACGGTCAAATTTTTTTTGGCCGTTGGGCCTCCAACGGTCAAAAAATATATATATAAAAACCCCACCCTTTTATTTTCTTCACACAAAAGTCCTTACTCATTTTTCTCTCAACTTTCTCTCAAATTCTTCTCAAATTTCTCTTAAATTCC
Organism: Gossypium rotundifolium; assembly: GCA_025506655.1. Classification (NCBI taxonomy): domain Eukaryota; kingdom Viridiplantae; phylum Streptophyta; class Magnoliopsida; order Malvales; family Malvaceae; genus Gossypium; species Gossypium rotundifolium. The sequence goes on along the minus strand of CP106729.1, from coordinate 37,114,334 downwards.
TTTAAACTTCCTCTCAAATTTCACAATAGTCCTTTAATATTTACAAAAAAGCCCTTTTTTCAATTTTTTAAAAAATATTTTTTTTGATAAATTTAAAAATATTCGATCATATTAGCAATGGCTGGAGAATTAATTCGTCTCGAAAATAAACACATCTCCGTCGATCAAATGACAATGGTAAGTTTTAATTTTAATTTTCAATACTATTTAATATTTTTCGGTTTATGCAATTTTAATTAAATTTTATTTTATAATTTTTAAGCGATCATGTAGATCGAGTGTTGCAATGCTATATTCGCAATATGCCTGGTCTGCCATCGCCGTTGATCGAGAATTACTTGTGAAAAGCAGGTTTTTGGCACGTGGCTATGATTAGAGGTGAGCAAAACTCGATTCGACTCGAAAAAATTGAAAAAAAATTTGAATTTCGAGTTAAACAAATCGAATTATTCGAGTTAATCGAGTTATTCGAGTCAACTCGAATTTTTTTTTCAAATTTCGAGTTCGAATCGAGTTGAGTTTTCGAATTCGAATAACTCAAATAATTCGAATAATTCGAATATTAAATTATAATATTTTATATTTTTACCCCGAACTCCCAAATCTTTTTACTCTTCCCTCAAAATTTTATTACTTCCACTTTTCCCCAAAACTCTTATTCCTCCCATCTCAACCTCCAATCTACCCAAAATCTATTTCCCACCAAAATTTTACTCTCCCATTTACTTTTTCTCAAAATTTTACTCCAAAAACCCTCAAAACTTTTATTTCCCCCAAATTTTTACTCCTCCTACTTTTTCCTAAAACTTTTACTCCTTCCCATCCTACCTCCCATCTACCCCAAACCCATCCCCCCAATTTTTTTTTATATTTCCTTCCAAAATTTTACTCCCTATTTATTTTCACTCAAACTTTTATTCCCCAAAACTTTTTATTTTCCCCTAAACTTTTACTTCTCACCTTTTACTCTCAAATAAAAATCAAAATTATCCACAAAAATCACTAAACATAAATAGCAATAATTTTATTTATATCTACTATTTATATTATTAAATTAAATTTCACATTTTATATTATTTATATTATTGAATTGTTTAGTCATATTGAATATTTATATTAAATTGAATTATTAATTATACCATAAAATATTAGTATTAAAATTTTATATTGGTATCAATTTCATATTTTTCTTTAAAATAACTTTTATTAAAAATCATATTTTACATTTAATATATATTTTAATTCCAAAATACATAGTGACAAGAATCAAGATAATTGAAATAACTAAGCAAGCAAAAAAGCTAACCCAGATATAAAATATTAATAAATAAATTATGAAGAGATGAAAGTTAATAAAAATTTGATTAAGGTGGACAAATTTTATTACGGTGGGTGATAGTGGTTACAAGGACCCAAAATTATTTTTTAAAATTTAACTCGAACAAATATATTCGATTCGATTCGATTCGAATTCCATCTCACTCGACTCGATTCGAGAAAATTTCAAATCAAATTAAGATGATAAAATATGATTCGTCAACTCAATTAACTCGAAATTTTTTCATTCGATTCGATTCGATTCGATCGAACGCTCACCCCTAGCTATGATAGGCTAGGGGGTGCAAGTTGGACCTGAAGTTAATCAGTGCATTGATAGAGAGGTGGAGACCCGAGACGCACACTTTCCATCTTCCATGCGGAGAGTGTACTATCACTTTGGAAGACGTGCATTTGCAATTGGGATTGTCGGTGGATGGTTACGTAGTCATCGGGTCCGCAACTTCTGGTGATTGGGCAGTATAATGCTACGAGCTTTTGGGTGCTATTCTGAATAACATTTACGGGGTCGGATCGAGATGGGTTGGTTACGAAACACATTCCCGGAGCCGAATAATGATTCGATCTAAATAGAAAGAATACGGTATGCTCGAGCATACATTCTTGAGATGATTGGAGGCTATCTAATGCCGGACTTGTCACGAAACCTCGTACATCTGAGGTGGCTGTTGAAACTCGTTGATTTTAGAGCAGTCGGTGAATTGAGTTGGGGGTCTACCGAGCTAGCAAAATTGTACCGAAAGATGTGAGGGTGACGCGCGAATGAAGTGAAAATCAGAGGTTTCTTATCACTACTACAATCATGGGCACGGTTTCGATTTCCATTTTAAGTCCTCGAGTCGACCACCCATGTACATTCCCACTCATAACGAGGTAAATTTAGTATTAGATTTTACAATTATTACGTAGATTTAAAATATAATTGTATGTTAAAAATTTATTTAATTAGTTGGAACCATTCGACGAGTTATGTTGGAATACCTATCTCGCTTGAAGATATATGACTTCTATTAGAGCAACGGTCGGAATCACAAGTAATTATTAAATAAAATATATTTTCGTAATAAAATAGTCGTTTCGTATTTCGTATTTAGAATTTAGTATTTAGTATATAACTAATATTTTTATCATGTTAATATAGTTTGAATGGACACCATACGAGAATCTGTCAATTTGGGCAGTAATTCGGAGGAGTTCGTTCAAAATCCGAACATTTTGTATGTGAAGGTCCCATTGATCAACTATGCCACCATGGAGATGCACCAGCCAGATCGGGTTCTGCGTCAATTTGGATTTCGACAATCGATTCCCGTGGCACCTGAGGTGCTCGATGATGACCACAAAGTCGACTTACGACAATTGCATACGAATTGACCAAGATTTGGTCAGCATATATCAAATTATGGGAGAACCAGTATGATTATATACCTACTCGAGAATTGATTATCGTTCCTGATTTAGCGTGCGTGTCGAGATACATGCCATGGTTTAAGATCCATGGCAAGCCGTATTTATTGTCGGAAGAGGAGAGGTGATGGTAACTTTGTGAACAAAGGGAACGGCGAGGCCCTTTAAATCCAAGGAGAAGGGGTGATGAGACGGGACCATCAACAGCACCGACAGAACCATCGGGCCCATCAACAGCGCCCACACAGTCACTGGGCCCAACACTTCAGCCGAGGACACCCACATCACAGCCTTTTTAGATTATGCCAGGTGTGTACCCTAGCCATTATATGTATTATAAACTTTATATGTTTCCTTTTCCCAGTCCCACGACAGGTTGGAATGCATGGCCCGATTCGAGTCCGTTCCCGACTACTCCGACTGGCCAGCCGATCTTGAAGCCGTTGTCGCATGAGGGATCGCACGAGGCGCCATCGGAGGGCTCTTCTTTTTACCAGTCTCCTTCACCTTATGGGATTCAAATACCCCGCCATGGTTTATGCAAACACCTTCCCAGTCATTATTTTATTAAGGTGGGTCATCCTCCCAACACCCACAACCAGACCCCTTGTTGGAGGAACCAAAATTCCTACCTGAGGTTCCACAACCCCCTGGAAGCTAGAAGAAGGAGGAATCCAGTGCGTAACCATCGACCACCCCCATGTGGTACTGATTTCGATCGGCACCAACATTGATTCCGACTGCCTTTTTTTATTTTGTTCTTGTTTTGCAACTTAGCCTTCTACAAAATTTCACCTTTTTCATTAAGAAATTAAAGAATTTTCATAGCCACCAAGAGACAAAAATGCTAAGAAAACTATCAATTATTTTGAATTGGACACGAGCGAGATGTATGGCCTGGGTTCCTACACCATCCGCATAACTTCCGTTGGTTGGCCATTTCTTGGATATCCATATTGTTGCGTATTCTAGTCGAGTAAGGTCAACTTTTTGGTTTACGCCGCGGTTCTCTATTTGGTAACAGCTTATACGGAGCAAGCGATACAGACGGCCACTTACGTTCATTTGGGACTGGTGGGAATACGTGTTTCCACACGTTGTACATATTTTCTATTTTATACACTTCATCGACATAACTCATGGGATCCAGACGGAGATTCTGACAAGTCGTAAGTACATAAGCGCATGGGTAACGAAGTGCATCAAATATCCCACAGTTGCAAGTCTTATTTCTCAAGTGTACACGATATTGCCTGCCAACAATACCTTGGTTCAGTTTGTCAAACTCCATTACACGAAACCATAGGTTGTCGCGATCGTGACATACTGTGTGCATGGTGTTGGCCCGTGCCTTCCCCTTGTTAATTTCTCGCAATACCTTCACGCACCATACATGGCCTCATTGCATTTGGCCTTTATAACTCGCTGCTTGCTTCGAAAATAGTGTCGCTAAATGAAAATATGTCTCTCACACAACCAATGTTATCGACAAATGACGCGTTCCTTTTAGAACAGAATTTATACATTCGGCCAGGTTTGAGGTCATATGACCATATCGTAGGCCGTCATCATATGCTTGTGTCCATTGTTCGAAAGGTATATTGTGTAGGTAGTCTGAACCTTCTTCGTTAACTGAGCGCAAACTTTCCAACATCTCGTGTAAACAATCCTTATTGATCTCGTACCCTGCCAATATAAGTTGATAGCGAATATTACATACCACTCTTCAATTAAGAATAAATTGAATATTACAAACAAAATATATTAATAGATATTACATACCCATGTTGGTCACTTGTCGTTGTTCACTTGTAGATCGATGTTGCCCGTGGTAGTTGGACGCAACATGTCTTAGGTAATATCGATGGTGTGTGCGATGCCACGAGCTTCCACATAAACTCTATTGCGGCTAGTATTCTAGGGCCCCAATCCGATATAATGCATATATCAGGTTGGGGGCAGACATGCCTCTTTAACCTAGATAGAAAAAAGCCTAGTAATCAGCTGACTCTCCGGTGTTATTGCAAACGCAATTGGAAAGATTCTCCCACTGTCATCCTGTGCCACAACTTGGTACCGTCAATTTGTAAAGGTACCGTCAATTTGTACCAATGGCTTGCAGTATAGAAATACGTCTCGGCATTGCTTAAATGTCTAGAATAGATACTTGAACACTTGGTATCCATAGAGCAATTGATCATTGTAGTATGCCAGTTTCGTTTCAAGGTCTGTTATGTTGCCTGGAACATATCTCTTCAACACTTGACACCACTGCCACACTTCATTATATGAAGCATCTCACCGACCATGCAACTTTTCCAATGCCTTCTGCTTAGCTATCCAAGTCTTCCGGTAAGAGGGCGTGTACCTCAATTGGCTACGAATATTGCCAATTAAGGCCGACACTATAGTCTTGGGATCCGCCTTTACCGTTGGTATTATTAAGTCAGCCAACATCTCTGAATCCATATTCGGATGATTTTGTGAAACACCTGTCAACGAAGTACGTTAAATAATGCAACAATACATAATATAAGTATTATTCAAAAACCTTAAACACCTAGTGATACTGTACTGGTAAGACATGTATGTGGACCTTTGTACTTTTTAATCTCCCACAAGTTTGTCCTTTTCCTCAACGAGGACATGATTTTTCATGAACATGTACCGTCTTGCATTGCACACTTGGCCTCGTACTTATCGAGTTTGGATTTAACCACGTTGTAGTTAACCCCGTTCTTAATGATATATTGTTTCAATGCACCAAGAAAAGTATCCTTGTTGGAAAACTCTTTACCAACTTCTAATTCGCCTGAATCTAACGACGGACTTGTACGGTCACGCGTTCTGTGTGGTTGTTCAGGAAACTCCAATGCATCATCTTGAGATAGATCCACATTAAGTATATGGGCTAGAGGCGAGGTACGCCCTGAATCACGGATCTTCTTCTTCTTCGTATGAACCGCCTTCAACATCTTTAGGTACAGTTGGAATAGGCTCCGGTTCAGAAAATAATGCAACTTCCGCACCATCGGGGCCAGGCTCTCGAGGTAGATCTACATCGGACTCATCATTCAACCCACCATCATCAGTAACAAACGAGGTCCCCTCACCGGTGGATGTCGTGGGGAGTACATTATCCCTTTTTAAACAACTTTTGTAATGTTTCCAATCATATATGGATTGCTAACCACTAGAAGTTGATGACGTTCCCCAATACGTATTTCTAGCATCGAACATCAAGAGAAGGATATGCATTTCCCATCTACCAATAGAGTGTCGTGCAGGGGTTGTGTTTTCTATACTACAACCAAACACGGGCGCTTCCATATTCTGCCTCCCACTAACAGAGTGTCAGCTTGGGGTCGTGTATTCCCCTCGAATAGCAGTAGATGTTGAAGTCGAAGGAAGATCACTTGGCGATGAAAATTGTACTTATACCTCAAGATAGGGTGATCCACTGGCAAGATGAGTCTCCACCATTACCTCCAAGCTCCGAGGACCTTTGATGTCGAATGAGTCATATCTCACCGGATCAACCGAAGCGCAAAATCTATACTTAACAGGCTGAACTTTCATTGGCGTTGGTCCAAAGATTTTACGCCTAATTCTTTTGTGAAGTTCTGTCAAATCTATGTTCCGGTTAAAACCTAGTCGCGCTGTGTTCTCCGATAAAAAAACAACACCATTTTAGGTGTTACAAACCTCACCATCATAGTAAATAACAGCATTAATACGTTCACTCATCTTTAGTTTCTATTTTACTTTTGCCTTAATTTCTGTTATGCAACTTGAGAATGAAATTTGGCTGATTTATAGTCTAAGGATTGCCAAAGACTACTGTAGCAAAAGTGCGTCTACGTGGGACCTTTTTTCAGTACTCTTGCTGACAGTGCATCCTACTTGAAGCGTTTTGGTCACTATTTGTTCAGAAGCGTCTTCTCAAAATTATTTTACCAGAGACTGCTGTAGCAACAGAGCGTCCACGTGGGAGCTTTTTTCAGTACTCTTGCTGACAGTGCATCTTGCTTGAAGCATTTTAGTCACTATTTGTTCAGAAATATCTTCTCAAAATTATCTTTTCAGGAACTACTATAGCAAAATAGCGTCCATGTGGGAGCTTTTTTCAGTACTCTTGCTGACAGTGCATCCTGCTTGAAGCGTTTTGGTCACTATTTGTTCAGAAACGTCTTCTCAAAATTATCTTGCCAGATACTACTGTAAAAAAATTCAAATAATTTTTATTTTGCTGATATATTTTTCCCAAAACCCTAAACTTAAAATTATTCTAATTAATTAACCCTAAAATTTAGTCCATTAAATTTTCCATAAAAACCCTAAACCCTAAACCTTAATACCCTAAAACCCTAAATCGTAGCCCTTGACACTAAAAACAACTAAAAAGTCTATCGGGGTGAAGGGCAAAAGCGCGTCCACGAGGGAGCGCTTTTGTCGCATCAGCAAAGCGCGCCCTCAAGGACGCCTTTTTGGATGATGTGGCATAAAGCGCGCCCTCATGGATGCGCTTTTCTGATTTATCCCCTGAAAATGTGCTGACGTGGATGCGTTTTCATGGGAAATGGCCCTTTCCGGTAAATAATTATTTTTTCGACGCTTTTCCATAAAATTTTTTTTAAATTGGTATATTTTGGTAAATTGGCCAAGTTGGACCTATTTTAATTAATTTAATAAATTAATAAAGTAAAAGTATATTATGTTATATTAAACAAAAAGAAAGATAAAAATTTCTCCTTTTATGTTCTTCTCTAGCCGAATATCACAATTGTTGAAGGTGAAAGGTTCGACCAAGCTTTCCTTAGTGCTTGGTTACATTTTTAAGGTTAGTTTTTAGTAATTTTATGTTTTTGTTATCGTATTATTTTAATCTAGTTAGTTCGGGGGTTAATTCATAAAATTTTTAAAAATTTAGGAACTTACCATGAATGGTTTAAGTGTGTTTGTGAATTTAATTGATAGGTAATTAAGCATGGTTGTTAAACATAAATATTTTGTTAAGTAATTTTAGTTAGTTTTTAGCTAAATGTCTAATTTGATAAAATATTAAAATTGACATGGAATTCTTGTGAATTTTGAATAACTTTGGATTGCACTAAAATAGAAATAAATTCGGCTAGCATGGGTATTTGAGAAATTTTGTTAGATTTGGAGTTTTGTGTTTAAGGACTAAATTGAGTGAAACATAAAAGTTCAGGGAAAATATGTAAATAATGATTTTGAGGGTCATATGCATAAAATGAGTTGGATATGTATTTTAATTTGATATATTGAATTTAATGATTATATAGATCAAGAATTTAATCGTACGGAGGTTAACCGAGGAAAAGAGAAAGTTGTGGATTAGTCTTTAAGAGTCGAGCGAAAACATAATTTAGGTAAGTTCATAGTATGTATATGTGTATTTCTTTATAATTATATTATTGTTCACTAGTTAATTGCACAAATGTGAAATTTCATTAGTTGTACATATATTATTATATGTTTCAATTGAGTATAAATGGAAAAAAAAAAGAATATTTAGTAATGAAATTTATTTGTGAATTGTCTATAATTGAGTGTAAGGTTAAAGTGTACTATTCGGAAGTTGAGAAATAGTTGTGAAATATGAATGAAATTTTCTCGGAATGGATAAAATAAATATATGGTATGTGTACAGATAATGTGGAAGTGTCTCTAATTTTGTTAATGTGACGGATTCAGATTAAATGCCTGTTTAAACATAGTAAACATTTAGGATACGATTGACATGCCAATAGGGATATTTGCGCACTGTATGGGTTATATGTGATGGTATGGAGATATTATTGATTATACCAGAATCTAGCATTTGTTGCGGATTACCGAGTTATACTGGTGTGGTGGGGGGATGTATTGATACTGATTATATAATGCCTACGGGCTCTGCACTTCGGTGCTTTGTGTGTTGTAGTTTGAGCTCTTACGAGCATTTCGGTATGGTGTAGTTACCCATGTATATGTATTTGTTTATTATAGTTCATTAGGCCATATGTTGAAAATATGTATATGTATTAAATTCATGAATTATTTGGAGATGATATGTTTATATGAATATTGAAATGTTAAGTGATGAAATTGAATAATAAATGATTAGGTGTTTAAGAGTTGTTCGAAATTATATTAAAATGACTTAAAATTTATAGTTTTATGTATGAAACACTTACCTTGTAAATGCGATATTGGTGACAAAGTTGTGTGTATAAAAGAAATGGAATATGAATATGAATTGACATGATCAATTGGTTAATACAATTTATATGTTGAATCTTTCCTAATTGAATGATACGAAAATATGTTGTATTGAATGATTGAGAGGTTATACAAATGATATGTGAAGCACTCACCTTATTGTTGTAAATGTCTTGATGGGAAATACGTATTAAATTAGTTATATTTGTTTACTTAATTGTAAATTGAGGTAAGAATTTTGTTTAAGTAATTATGGACTTACTAAGCTATATAAACTTACTCTATTATATTTATTGTTTTCTGTAGTTTTTGTTTTACGGAACTGGTCGGACGGATCAACTTCAAGGCTTACGCCATCAAGCTTTTGTTTCGGTATTTTTGACTTGGTTATTTTGGTTTGTGGCATGTATATAGGGTTTTGAAATTGTCAAATTTAAAGTTTTAGTTAAATATGTAAAATAAGTGAATGTTGGTATATAATGTAAGCTTGTGTTTCATGTTGATCTTGTGATGAATGTGGAGTAAATAGTAGAATTATCATGTTGATCTTATTGGTTTAAGTGTGTTTTGTGTCATTTGAATGGTAGACATGTTTTGGTTTGGATATCTTGTGAATTGATATGGAAATGGTCATTTAGTATTCGTAACTTGTGGTTATGGAAGTGAGTATATTTGCCTTTGTTAAGTAGCATGAATGAGTGATTTTGATAATTGGTATTTGAAACCTTATTGATTGATGAAATAAGTTTCATATAATGATTGCATTTTTAGTTAAATTGCTTGTATGTATTGTATGACCCAATTTTTGACCCCAATTTTTAGCCCGGAGCCCAAATACAAACCCAAACAATAACCTCAAATCAAACCAAACCCAATTAACCAAGCCCAAGTAACCCTAACCCAACTAGACCACTAAATCGACCACTAACTTTACTACCCCACTAACTCCATCACCCCACAAACCGACCACTAACTCCATCACCCCACTTGCTTGCAAATAAGTTGTAAAATTTGGCTATAAAACCCATTCATAACCATTGTAAAGGTTTTTTTCTCTTTTTCAGATAATTACGAATACATGAGAAATCAAGTACACAAAAAGCAAAGAACTTTGAGACAGATTCAAAATATCCAAGGTGTTCTTTTTATTCATTTTTTTACATTTGTTCTTAAGAATAAATGCGAAAATACGAAAAAAGGGATAGAAACGTACCTATTTTGAAATCGTCGGAAAAAAGGAGTTTTTTAGTTTCGGCCACCGTGTATAGCGACGCCACAACAACATGTTTTGGAAGGGAGGGATAATTTTCCTTTTTGGTCCCTCTTTGTTATTCACACATGCAGTTTGGTCCTTCTTTCTTTTGTTTATTTTTATTTTCACCCCAAAACTCCTGTTTTAAATTCAATTTAGTCCCTTTTTTTACCTATTTTACTTCATTTTCAAATTAATTATTTTTATTATTTATTTGTTTTTCTTATTATTACCAATTTTTATCATTACTATAATTATATTTATTATTAATACTACTATTATTTTTACCTTTGCTTTTTTTATAATAATTATTATTTTTTCATTAGTTATTATCATTATTTTTATTATTAGTACCCTTATTATATATATATATATATATATATATATCTATAATTATTTTTTATTTATTACTATTATTATTTGTTTATCAACATATTTTATTAGTATTATTGTTGTGTTTTGGTACTATTATTATTTCATTACCTTTTTCTTTAAAATTATTATATAGTATCTATTTATTTATTAATTTACCATTAGCTTCTATTTTTGCTATTAGTTCTTTTTTTATGTTCTTTTATTTTATTTGTTTCACTTTTATTTTATCGTATTTTGTTTTTACTTTGGGTATTGTTATTTTTATTTTATCACCATTATCGTGTCATACGGATTAGTATTGTAATTTACTTTATATTTATTTATTAAAATCATGTCATCTTTTACCCGATTTTCAAAGTAAACCAACATTCCGCGTTCTAAGGCTCGAAAGAAATCATACCCTAACTTACTGGGTTTCGATTTCTCTCTTCGAGTCTAAAGAACCTATTACTTTCTTTTTAAAAGTTAAATAAAAACTTATTCTCGAGAATTCAAAATTGTCGTGTCCTAACTCACTGGATGTGACGTTTTATTATTTCGAGATAAGGACTTCAAAAAAAAAAGCAAAGGCAATATTCTGTATTTGGTATTTTGGGAAATCGAGCCCTAACTTACTAGGTTTCGATTTTTCATTAGACCCCAAATAATCAAATATCCTTATTAGATTTAAACACATTAATTTTGAAGGTCAAAGGACAAGCTCAATTTAGGGGATTTGAAATGTCGTACCCTAACTCATTGGGCGTGACATTTTACTTCCTCGAAATAAAAGGGTCTGATCGCTCATATTTTATTCAAGTATTTTTTTCCCTTTAAAATAAAGAGAATCGTATTTTAAAATCTTTCAAATTTTTGATATTAGGACATAATCAATCAATAAGGTACCAGTTTTAGGCGTTGCGAGGGTGCTAATCCTTCCTCGTGCGTAACCGACTCCCGGACCTGTTTTCTTTAGATTCGTAGACCAAAATGTTTTATAAGGTGACCCACTCACACTTTAAAAAGATTGGTGGCGTCTCAATTTTTCCTTTATAAAGTCGACCCATTTTCCAAATGTAACATCCTAAATGTGGGCTTGTGCATTTATATGAGATGTTGGTTTAATATGTTCGAGCTGAGGCCTTAATTAAATACTTTGTTTAAGCTTACTTGGGTTAAAATGAAGTTTCAAGTAGTTTAATGAATATTTTGGGCTTGTGGCCCAGAAGGAAATGATGTCATAAGGAAGGAGAGGAGTTGGCGTCAAAAGGCAAGGGGAAGAGGCCCAATTTGTGGCCACTAGAAGCCCAAGTTTTGGGTCAAAAATTCGGCACTTAGGAGCCTTAAGAGGGGACGGCACAAGGCAAACTTTTAGGAGTTTATAGTGTTTTTAATTTAAGTGATAAAATGCTGATAATAGGAAGGGAGGTATTGTTGTTAAAGAAGACTCTTTTGAAGGGTGGATGATGATTAAGTTAACAGGAAGGATTAGAGTTATCAGGTAACAGCAGAATTGGCCGAAAATCGAACTCTGGGAAGGGGGAGTTGTATATGCCAAAATTTGCAAGCAAATGATCACCTTCTCATCATTTTCTTTTATTCTCTTCAAGTCGAAATTCTTTTCTCTCTTGGGTTCTTTGCCACAACTCTCCCACACTTGTTTCTTCTTTTCATTCTTTTATTCAAAACTAAATACTTTTGTTCATACTTTCTTCTTCCATAGCCGAAACCTTCAAGGATTCAGCCTCTTTTTCCTGAAATCACATCATAGTCGAAACTCCTTAGTGTTTCTCCTCTCCTCGAAAACCCTTCTAAAGGCTGAATACTCTTAGTGCACATCTTCTTCCTCCATAGCCGAACCATTAGGTGAGATCTCTGTTTCCCGAAGGTGCACCGTAAGCCGAATACTCCTCTGTAATCCGGTGAGTTTTGGGATTTTATTCTATTCGATTTCACTCTTTCTTTTCCTAAGATCTAACTCGAACCATGTGTACTAATGCCTGTCGATTTCCCTCTTTGTCCATATAAGCCGAATCCTTTCTTGCCAAGATCTATAGTGCCGATTTGTGAAAAGCCGAAGGTAGGTGGTCAAGGGTAGGTTCGGCCAAATGGCCACTTTCCTGTTCTTTTGTTTTCATCCGAATGACATAAGGTGTTAGATGGCTCTCGATCATCGGTTTGGTTAACTATTTTTGGTGATGGCCGAATGTAGGAAAGGAGGTGACGAGTTCTCAACGACATTTGAGATTCAATTAACTAGGTAAGTATTTGATTTAAGTGTTATAGTTGTTAAGTAATTAGATATCATCGTTTAAATGATTTAGTGATTAAGGATGGACTCGAATAACAGTCAGGCAGAAAAGGTTGGATCTATACAACCAACACCCAAATAGAAGAAGCGATCTGTTTCGGTAGTGCGAGATTGGCCATCGGGGTGTGGGCCGATATCGAAGTCAGATCGAGGACCGATAGTGGTAGTCTCAAGTGATAGTAGCATAGACGTAGAGAAAGCATTAGTACGAGAATCAAGTGTGTAATACTTCCCCACCATCTAGATCTGATTATTAATATACATATGTGTTCATAAGTTTTATATGTTACGTTAAAAGCCAAAATCTCGGATTTAAACAGCGGACCACCAGGTTAGTAAATAATCTGCTTATATGTTACAAGTAAATTGTTGTACATGTTTGCATGGGTTGGGTGATGAAAGGAGGAAGTTATATGTATATGTATATGTGTAGCGATTTTTACAGTGATTTACTGCAGCGGCTAATGCCGTGATCTGTTATAAGGGCTTCGGCCAATATATGTTGATGAGCAGCATGACTGCCATCTTGGCGTGTAGCGGTGTGGGTTGATTGTAGAAATCCCCAATGGTGTGATCAGTTGGTACGGGGCGTGTAGCGGATGAAAACCTAGGCATATGGGTTGGGCTTTGCCTATTATTTGTTATCCATGTAAATGAAATTATTATTATGTTTTATGAGGCCCAAATCTAGTGGTGCATGAGGGTTGCACACTGAGTCTCGCGACTCACCCAATTAAACTAACCTTTCAGGTGACAATTAGTGCATCGGACCGGGCCGGAGTGGAGCGCAAGGTGGCCATGCAAAAGAATATGTGGATCAGGTGAAAAGTCCCTACTTGATAGTTTTTTTTAAAGAATTTTATGTTATGGATTCAAACTACGTTGAAATAAGGCCATGGGGCATTATTTTACATTTTAGTTTTATTATGGGCCTTTATTATTTATTCTTATTTTAATTTTTTTCTTTAAACAAAGACATGTAATTCAGTTTTGGGCTTTTGATTATTAAGGCACATTTTATATAAATTATATTTGGGCTTTCTGTCAACACGATTGGTTTTACAAAAATTTTTCTTAGTGACATACCAGATCCGGTTGTAGTGTTTAGGCCGGGTTTGGGGTGTTACACCAAACATAAAAAAAATGGTTTCGACAGCTTGACGACTCTGTTGGGCACCAATAAGAGAGTCAAGCCGTATAATTGATTATTTTTTATCCTTTTATAAAAAATTAAAATTTGATTTTGATTCATCCATCGCATGAGTTTGTGTCGCGTCATATGTTTGTTGTGTTTTAAGTGTCTATGGTACTCTTGCATCATATTGCATGACCGTTATGGTCACACCTTTTAAGTGAGAGTGAGAAGTTACTCCTTCGTGAGGTTTTCACCTTCGTGCAGGATAGTGGATTGCTTTCGGGATACATCCGTACCTATATCTTCGTGAGATTTTCATCTCCGTGCAGCGATAGGGAAATGTATTCCCCTGGACTGAACTCGGTCCGTATGAGCCTATAATGGGTGAGGATTGAGGAATCTGCTAGTTCAGGTACTCTCCCTTTAGAACTAAACCACATATAGTCAACCCTAGGAGCCCACTTTAGGTAGAACTATGTTGAACCCTAGCAACCACCTGGATAGGTGTTTGATTTTTATCATCTGTATATGATACTAACGTGTTGCATTTCATCATCATAGAAAAGAGGTGTTGATTCATATTCGATTGCTAAATAGAAGAGTTTGTCATAGGAAAATGAATTTCTTGATAAAGTGGGTTATAATACGTTCGTCCAAATATAGTCCAAGTGTACACAATGAGAAAAGACCGATAGTATATAACTTTGCCTCGTTGCCCGAGGATTCAAGCCAACAAAGATTATTTGAGAGCCATCACATCTCAATTCTCTTAAAGAAGCTTATGAGCATCATCGAGGATAAGTGAGTGAAGAATCACGGCTTGGATCAAGCAACAAGGAGCTAGAAAAGGCATCTATTGAGAAAGTTCATGAGACATGACCATAACATCCGGATACGAAGGAAAAGATTGGTGTCTTCACCTGGACTATGAGGACGAAACCGCATATGTAATCCATTTTATGTAAAGAGATTTGTAAAACCCAAATTTTGCCCGGGCCCAAAACAATTAACAACCCTTTTTACAAACCAAAACAGCAGCCCAATAAACAAACTACCCTAAGCCCATTATCAAAACCCAAAATAGAAATTAAACAGAAAAACAAAAAAAAAAACCCTAGCCACTAGCTCGCTTAGCCGCCATCGTCTCGACTTTTTGCCGACCACCGCTCACAAGACCGCTTCGTGTCACGTCCACCGCCCATCCACTTGCAAGGAAAAGAAGACAAGACAGTGTAAAATAATAAAAAAAAGAAATCATGTAAATGGCTATAAAAAGCCATATAATCTGAATGTAAAAAGAACTTTTTTTTGGAAATAAAAAAAAATAGATTCAAGCATACAAACGACCCCAAAAAAATCAAGCAACAAAGAAGAACAAAGCGGGCTAAGGTCTATTTCTTTCTTTTTCTTCTTATTTTTCTTTTCCTTTCGAAATAGTACCCACTCATTTCTTCATTATTTTTTCTAAATTATATACGAAAATACATATATATATAAAAGAAAAGATTAAAAAACTCACCTTTTTTATAAAAAAAAATATCTTTTGGACTCCTAAATCGTCAGATATAAAGGCGGTGTCGATGGCGGATGGCCGTGGCCGTGGCAAGACAACTCTCCAGAATCCCACCGGCCCTTCAGACCCTGCAGAGAGAAAAAAAAAGAAGATTAGTTTTTTTTAAAAAAATAGATGAAATGATTTTTTAAAGTTTTTGGGCCTTAAATAGCCTCCCAAAACGACGTCGTTTTGAGGCTGGCCTTAAACGCCCAAAACGACGTCATTTTGACATGGCCCGACCCGATCCGACCCACTCCAGCTCAGGATCCGCGTGTTTTTAAAAATGGGGTATTTACGCGCGCAGTCGCTCCGCCTTTTCATGGTTTTGTAATCAAGTTTTCAATTTTTTCAATTTGGCCTCAAAAGTCCATTTGGTTTTCAATTGAGTCCCTACCTATGCTGTGCATTTTGGGAGGAAAGGGTTATTGCCCTTTTTAGTCCCCCATGTTATTCGCGCACTTCAAATAGGTCCTCCCCTCTTTATTTTATTTCAGATTTACCCCAATAATCCGTTTTTTAGTTCGATTTTGGTCCCTTTTTTTATTATTTTGATTATTTTACTATTAAATTAATTACTTTTAAAATTATTATTTTTATATGTATTATTATTTATATTATTACTATTATATTTATTATTATTATTATTATTATCCTATTACACCATAATCACTATTATTATTTCCTTATTCTTATTTTATTACTATTATTATTAGTATTATGATTACTATTATTTGTTTACTTCTACTACTACTATTCGTTATAACTATTATTATATTTATCGGACTTATTTTATTAATATTAATATTATTTTCTTTTTACCCTTTTACTATTATTATTATTAACATGTTTTATTATTTATATTTTTATGAGCATTATTATTTTTGATTAATATTATTATAATTATTATTATCATTATTATTTCAATATTATCATATTTTGCTAGTATATTCTTATTTATTTTATTAATATCATTATTTTCATTATTTTTATTCTTTTCATTACCATTATTATTATTATTATTATTATTATTATTATTATTATTATTATTATTATTATTATTACTATAATTATACTTTCTCTTTGTATTTATTAGTTATTATTATTTTACTTTCATTTTTACTTTTATTATTATTATTATTTCTTTTTATCTTCGACTTGTTTATTTTATTCTCATTTTATTATTTTCATTCACATTATGCAAATATTATTATTCCATTATGTGTGTAAATCTGATGATTCTTGTTTTTCTTGTTTTCACAAATTCGTGCTTATTAACTTTTACCCGATACAAAATTGATTTCTTTCATAAAGGCAATATTCCGTATTTAGAAATTTGAAAAGTCGTGCCCTAACATATTGGGTTTCGATTTTTCTCGTTTAATCTAAATAACAGAATATCCTTTTTAAAATAAATACATAAGTCTTAAAAAAAAGCTTATTCTCGAGAATTCGAGATGTCATGTTCTAACGCATTGGATGTGATGTTTTGTTATTTCGAGATAAGATTTTCTAAACTAAGGCAATATTCTGTGATTGGAAATCTAAGAAATCGTGCCCTAATGTGCTGGGTTTTATTTTTTCGTTTAGCCAAGTAATTGAATAACCTTTTTATATTTTCAATGCATAAGTCTCGGGAATCATGAGATGATCTTGGATTCGAGGATTTAAATGTCGTGTCCTAATGTGCTGGATGTGATATTTTATTCCTTCGGAGCGAGAGAATCTTAATATCTAATTCGAGTAAATTCAAATATTTTTAAAAGAGATTTTATTTTTAAAATCATTTTCAAATTTTCAATTTTCGACTTCAAGATGTTAACTAATCAATTAGGTACTAATTTTGGGCGTATCGAGGGTGCTAACCCTTCCTCGTGCGTAACCGACTCTCGAACCTATTTTTCTGAGTTTCGTAGACCAAAATCGTTGTTTTGATAAATCAAACTGTTTATTAAAAACAACCATTTTACGAGGTGACCCGATCACACCTCATCAAAAAAGATTGATGGCGACTCCCATTTTTATTTTCATTTTCAAAAACCAAAGTCGACCTCCATTTTTCCAAAAAAATGGTTACGACAGCTTGGCAACTCCACTAGGGAATAATAAGAGAGTCAGGCCGTAAAATTGATTATTCTTTGTCCTTTTGTCGAAAATTTGGAAAATTGTTTTGAAAAATCATGTTTCTTTTGATGCATTTGTTGGTACTATGATTGCAATAATGTTGAGTCTCATAAAATACTTTGGCATTGCACTGCATGGCCGTTGTGGTCACACCCTCTTAAGTGGGAGTGAGAAGCTACTCCTTCGTGAGGTTTTCACCTCCGTGTAGGATAGTGAATCGCTTTTGGGATACATCCATACCTATGTCTTCGTGAGATTTTCATCTCCGTGCAGCCATAGGGAAATGTATTCCTCTGAACTGAACTCAATCTATATGAGCCTATAATGGGTGAAGATTGAGGAATCTGCTAGTTCAGGTACCCTTTACTTTAGAACCGAACCTCATATAGTGAGCCTTAAGAACTCACCCTAGGTAAAGCTACTCCAAACCCTTAGTGGTCACCTGGATAGGTTCTCTATTTTGTTTATTTCTCCTATGCTAACATGTTTTCTTTTGTTTTGATTGTATTGCATCATCATCATAGAAAAGAGGTGTTGATTCATATTCGATTGCTAAATAGAAGAGTTTGTCATAAGGAAATGGATTTCTTGATAAAGTGGATTATAATACGGTCGTCTGAATATAGTCCAAGTAAACAATGAGGGAAGGCTGATAGTCCGTAGAAGAATACAAGACTTTGCCCAAGGATTCAAGCCGGCAAAAAACTATTCAGAAGCCATCACATCTCAAAGAAGCTAATGAGCATCGCGGAGGATAAGTGAGTGAAGAGTCACAGCCAGGATCAAGTAACAATGAGCCAGAAGAGGCATCTAGAGGATCAATGGGACACGACCATAACATCTGGATACGAACAAAAGGATTGGTGTCTTCACCTGGACTATGAGGACAAAGTCGCATATATAATCTGTTTTATGTAAAGAAATCTATTTTCTAGAAAAGTTCTTCTAATGGAATTGAATTCAGAACCAACGTCTCTCTTTCTCTTTGCATGCATTTCATGCATCTGCATTGCATTTCATGCATCTGCATTATGCATTAAAATTTGTAGAAAGACTCTAATTAATTAAAATTCATTTTAGTAACCTGGAAACCAATAAAAATCAACCAAGCACGCACCCTTTCAGTACACGGAGAAAAACTAAAGTAATGGATAAAATACTAGAGAAGTTGGAACAAATGCAGAAAGAGATGCAAGAACAGATTCAAGCACAAATGCAGGAGCAGCTTGCTAAGATCCAGCAGGATATGATGGACAAAATGATGGAATCGCAGAGTAATATGATGACTCAGATGACGCAGCTGTTAAAGGGGCTTATGGATAAAGGAAAGAGCCCCATGGTTAATGTTGAGGGGAATACTGAGTATCATCAATATCCCCCTAATTTTACTCCACTACACGTGCAAACACTACCTGAAGTGACTGTACAGAGGCCACCTGTCATGATCAGGCCTCAACAATTCCAAGTTGATGCTTCAGTGAACCCCCAAACTGGCTTAGGTTCAGGAGATAATCCAATCGTGGCAAATGTCCTTAATTTGGATGAAATAGCTTTAGGAGAGAGGACAAAAGTAGAATTGCCAAGATAGTTAGAAGACAGATATAAAAGGTTGGAGGAGAAGTTTAAGGCCTTAGAAAGTGCTGATAGCTGCTATGGAATTGATGCCAAGGATTTAAGCTTGGTCCCAGACTTGGTGCTCCCCATGCAAGTTCAAAATGCCTGAATTTGATAAGTATAATGGGACAAGTGGCCTCGAGGCTCATATTACTATGTTTTGTAGAAGAATGACGGGGTATGTTAATAATGACCAACTGTTGATCCATTGCTTCTAGGATAGCTTGGTTGGAGCAGCAGCCAAATGGTATAATCAGTTGATTCGTGCCCAGATTAAGACATGAAAAGACCTGGCACAAGCATCCATGAAATAGTACAGTCAGGTGACAGACATGGCCCCCGGCAGAATTACTCTTCAAAACATGGAGAAATGGGTGAATAAAAGTTTTAGACAGTAAGCGCAGCGGTGGAGAGAGGTTGCCATCCAAGTCCAGCCACTCCTAGAAAGAGAGACTACCATGCTCTTTGTTAATACACTGAAGGTCCTGTTTATCACTCATATGCTAGGGAGCACTACAAAGAGATTGTCAAATATCGTAATGACTAGAGAAATGATTGAGAATGCCATAAAAAGTGGAAAGATAGATGTGGGAGAAAGTGTCAAAATCTCAACCCCGAGAAATAGGGAAAATGAAGTGAACAACTCGAGCATGCATTCCAAATCAGTCACTGCAGGTCAATCGAAGGCTGTGACCACTGGTCATCAGGGCTCATCAAGATAAGAATCCAGTACAAAGCAACTCCAATTTACACCAATTCCAATGACCTATAGGGAGTTGCATCAAAACCTATTTGATGCACATGTGGTGGCTCCTCACTACCCAAAACCGATGCAACCTCCATACCCAAAATGGTATGACCCAAATGCCCAATGTGAGTACCATGCGGGGGTCACAGGGCATTCGATAGAAAATTGCCTTGCTTTTAAGAAATTAGTGGAAAAATTCATCAGCATGGGTGTTGTGAAATTAGATGACACGCCAAATGCAAAAATATGAACCTAGGAGTGTTTTGAACAATGGAATTGGAAAGAGATTCCTGTATTTTTAGAACTGATTCGGAGTAATGTCCAAAACAAGCTTATTGCTCTAAGCCTAGGAGCAATAAGAATCCTTTGTGAAATAGGCTTATGTTCAATATCTGTAACACCTCAAACCCGGCCTAAAAGTTAGGCTCGAATCTGGCATGTCACATTGAAGGAAGTTGAAAAGCTAAGCAATTGTTTAGAAAAGTTTTATCAGATTTTTGAACTCCGAGTTTGTTGTTTGATTGAGAAAATGTGATTTACTAAATGACCGCTTAAAAGTTGTTATTATTTTGAAAAACTATTCATTATGAAAGTTGAACTTGCATCGTTATGTAAACATGATATTTTAGAAAACGATTGCTAATGTTTTAAAAACCCCGTATTTATAAGTTTAATGATTATAAATGAAAACTTAGAAAAAATAAACCAATGGCCTTATTAAAAATATTAACCCAAAATAAATAATCTAAAAGAAAAGGCAAAATTGAAATTACTAAAGTTCACGAGCAAGATCTCCGATGTATAGCCACCCCGAGTCCTCCACGGCCTCAATCCTCAATCGTTGGGAATTACCTAAAACATTTAATAAAAGAGGGGTGAGTTTATGAAAACTCGCAGTGCACAACCCTCACTCCAGAAGAACATGCATCACAACAATCTGGCCAAGCCCATTACAAGAATCTGTGGCAATTGGGCCTTAGCCCAAAATAGCCTCATTGAGCCTTAACCCATATCATACGTCACAAACAGATCATGTATGCAATGCGATGCAAACCCAGCCAACCTAATTTTCCATCCGCTACACACCACCGCACGCCAAACACACCAATGGGGATTTCTACAATCAACCCTCACCGCTACACACCATCGATGGTAGTCATGCTGCGATTAATCGCTCATCATCGTAATCATGACATAATCACTGCAATGATCGTGGAAGAGCCACTACAACAGATCGTGGCAGAGCCACCACAACAGATCGTGGCAAAGCCACCAGAACACTTCCCCTTTAATAATATAATCCCAATCCCATGCAAACATAATAACTTTAATGCATAGATACAACAGGTTTCGGTATACATGTATAGAATGCTCATAACATATATCATGACATCTCATCATAACCATTTATTTGATGTAACGGAAATCACTAACCTGATGTCTCACCTTTACCCTCCAAGGGCAACTCACTAGCCATACCGAGGTTCTACATTAGCACAACATTATAGATGGTGTAGAAGTTACACAATCACGCTAATCAACCCTAAAGGGTATAATTAATTTTACCTACCGAGGGTATTTCAAGAATTTACCTACCAAAGGTAATTCTTGTAATTCTACTCATAACTAATCCATATATGCAGTGCATCTCGAACATAATCAATCATACAATTAACACAGACAACATTAGTACTACCACGAGGGTACAACAATCATTTTATTATTTAAGGGTAAAACAGTAATTTCGTAAACTGGGGGTATTTCGGTAATTTCACAAACTAAGGGTATTTTGGTAATTTTACAAACCATGGATATTTTGGTAATTTCACAAACTAGGGGTATTTCAGTAATTTTGCAAACCAGGGGTATTTTGATAATTTTACAAACCAAGGGTATTTTGGTAATTTTACAAACCAGGGGTATTTTGGTAATTTCACAAACCAGGGGTATTTTAGTAATTTCACAAACCAAGGGTATTTCAAAAATTTCACAAATCAATGGTATTAACGACCCAACAGAAGGTCCACTGTCGCCTCGAACGACTCAAGTATTTTAAATAAAGATAATGATGTGAATGGGTCTAAGGCCCATTCTCTGCCCAAGTAGGCCCATACACTCGTGTGGCCCATTTAGCCCAAACCAAGTCACATATATGAGATTCACATAGTCTAGTTCCCTAACTACTACTCAATCATACAATTTACTCATATGGCCCCCAGCCTATTGGGCCCACTTGTCCCCTTTCGGGCCATCGTGGCCCAACAGCCTAAACCCACACGAACACTACTGATGGCCTCAACTACCGCGTTGAAACCCCACACGTGCACTCGCACGCTCGTGTGGCTACCATCATCGTGTGACCTACTGATCAAGATTTGCCGCTCCACAACTATAGTAGAGAGTACACACGATAGGATCTGAAGGTCATTAACCGCGCTCGAGCACTCCTATGCCCAATGCCAACCGGTATGCTCCTTCTCCTTCTAGGCGACTTTATATATAGCTAGCTTCTTACCTTCCTTCTTCGTATCTTTCCGATGTGGGATCCCTCCGTCAATAGAGTTTAAATCCAACTCAAACTCTTCCCATCCAATCCGCAAAATAAATACTCCCTTGCTTTCTATGAGATTCGAACCCAAGCTCTCCAATCAGCCAATTCACACCACTAGCCACTAAGCCACAAGCTCCTCTTGTGTCTAAAACCATGCGCAACTAAATATAACCCTATGGCAAAATTCTATAGTCCATTTAAAAAGAAACCAAAATGCAAAAGCCAAGACTTGAACCTTGGACCTCCTTCCTTCCTTGTGGCGTCACCCCCTTGTCTCTTATGTGGCGTCACTTTGCCACTACACCACACACTCCACTTGTGTCATTTCCCCCCCATTTTATTTTTAAAGCCTACTACTAACTCCTAAGGTTTTATTCACCCAAAACCAAAATTTTTCGTAAGGCCTAACTTGAACCTGAGACTTCATAGAAGCCCCCTAACCTTCTAAAATCACTCACCTACTAGATCCAACTTGCATTAAAGTCATTCTTTTATTCCCAAAAATTTTAAACGCTCCTACACCTAAAGTCCAATGGGTTCAATCCTACTAGGCTCAACTTTGGGATGTTACAAATCTACCCTCCTTAAAGAAATTTTGTCCTCAAAATTTTCAACTATAGAAATAGTCGCACATCCTAACCTACAACACTACACTCACACTGCGCACTCTGATTCTAAAACAGTAATACACTTTCTAACTTAAACTTGGAACCTTTTCACACAACCAAATATTTAATATGTATAAAAGATATTTAACACTCATACTTAAAAATTTTCCATTTAAACATCACATCCAAAACATACACGAATAATTACACCATTATAACATATAATAATAAGTAAGGGACTTACAATTTGGTGCCGAGACTCGAAAAGCCATACTTCCAATAAAGATACTTTTTTAAACAAAATTTTAAATAACTTTGAAAAACATATTTTGAACCCATTCCACAGTAGAGTTTTGTAACTGGCTCGATACCATAATTGTAACATCCCAAACCCAAATTAGAAGTTAGGCTTAATCATGCGTGTGACATTGAAGGAAGTTGAAAAGCTAAGCAATTGTTTAGAAAAGTTTTATCGATTTTTGAACTCCGAGTTCGTTGTTTGATTGAAAAACGTGATTTACTAAATGACCGCTTAAAAGTTGTTATTATTTTGAAAACTATTCATATGAAAGTTAAACTTGCATCGTTGCATAAACATGATATTTTAGAAAACAATTGCTAATGTTTTAAAAAAAACCCGTATTTATAAGTTTAACAGCTTATAAATGAAAACTTAGAAAAAATAAACCAATGGCCTTATTACAAAATATTAACCCAAAATAAATAATCTAAAAGAAAAGGCAAAAATCAAAATTACTAAAGTTCACGAGTAGTATCTCCGATGTATAGCCACCCCCGAGTCCTCCACGGCTCTCAATCCTCAATCGCTGGGAATCACCTGAAACATTTAATAAAAAGAGGGGGTGAGTTTACGAAAACTCAGTGTGCACAACCCTCATCCAGAAGAACATGCATCACAATAATGCAGGCCAAGCCCATTATAGTAATCGGTGGCAATTGGGCCTTAGCCCAAAATAGCCTCAGTTGAGCCTTAACCCATATCATATGTCACAACAGATCATGTATACAATGCGATGCAAACCCAAATTTCAACTTAATTTTCCATCCGCTACACACTACCCGTACCTGCCAATCACACCAATGGGGATTTCTACAATCAACCTTCACCGCTACACACCATCGATGACAGTCATGCTGCAATTAGCTGCTCATCGTCAGAATCATGAGATAGTCACCAGAACAGATCGTGGTAGAGCCACTACAACAGATCATGGCAAAGCCACTACAACAGATCGTGGCAAAGCCACCAAAACACTTCTCTTTTAATAACATAATCCCAATCCCATGCAAACATAATAACTTTAATGCACAGATACAACAGGTTTCGGCATACATGTATAGAATGCTCATAACGTATATCATGTCATCTCTTCATAACCATTTATTTGATGTAACGGAAATCACTAAAGTGATGTCTCGCCTTTACCCTCCAAGGGCAACTCACTAGCCATACCGAAGTTCGGCATTTAACAGATTATAATATTACATTAGCACAACATTATAGATGGTGTAAAAAGTTACACACAATCACGCTAATCAACCTCAAAGGGTATAACGGTAATTTTACCTATCGAGGGTATTTCAGTAATTTACCTATCAAGGGTAATTCGGTAATTCTACTCATAAGTAATCCATGTATGCAGTGCATCTCGAACATAATCAATTATAAAATTAACACAGACAACATTAGTACTACCACGAGGGTACAATGGTTATTTTATTATTTAAGGGTAAAACGGTAATTTTACAAATCGAGGGTATTTTGATAATTTCGTAAACCAAAGGTATTTCAGTAATTTTGGCAAACCAGGGATATTTTGTTAATTTCACAAATCGGGGGTATTTCGGTAATTTCACAAACCATGGGTATTTTGATAATTTTGCAAACCAGGGGTATTTTGGCAATTTTGCAAACTAGGGGTATTTTGGTAATTTTACAAATTAGGGGTATTTCAGTAATTTCACAAACTAAGGGTATTTCAAAATTTCACAAACCAAGGGTATTAACGACCCAATAGAAGGTTTATTGTCGCCTCGGACGACTCAAGTACTCTAAATAGAGATAATGATGCGAATGGGCCTAAGGCCCATTCTCGGCCCAAGTAGGCCCACACACTCGTTTGGCCCATTTAGCCCAAACCTAGCCACATATATGAGATTCACATAGTCTAGTTCCCTATCTACTACTCAATCATACAATTTACTCATATGGCCCTAAGCCCATTGGGCCCACTTGGCCCCTTTCAGGCCATCGTGGCCCAACAGCCTAAACCCACAAGAACACTACTGATGGCCTTAACTATCGCGTTGAAACCCCACACGTGCACTCACACGCTCGTGTGGCTACCATCGCCGTGTGACCAGCTTATCGGCATTTACCGCTCTACAACTATAGTAGAGAGTGTACACACCTGATAGGAATCTGAAGCTTCTAAACTGCATCTCAGCACTCCTGTGTCCAATGCCAACCAGGTATGCTCCTTCTCCTCCTAGGCAGCTCTATATATAACTAGCTTCTTACATTCCTTCTTCGTATCTTTCCGATGTGGGATCCCTCCGTCAGTAGAGTTTAAATCCAACTCAAACTCTTCCCGTCCAATCCGCAAAATAAATACTCCCTTGCTTTCCATGAGATTCGAACCCAAGCTCTCCCATCATCCAATTCACGCCACTAGCCACTAAGCCACAAGCTCTTCTTGTGTCTAAAACCATGTGCAACTAAATATAACTCTATGGCAAAATTCTAGAGTCCATTTAAAAAGAAAACCAAAATGCAAAAGCCAAGACTTGAACCTTGGACCTCCTTCCTTCCTTATGGCGTCACCCCCTTGTCTCTTATGTGGCGTCACTTTTGCCACTACACCACACACTCCACTTGTGTCATTTTCCCACATTTTATTCTTAAAGCCTACTACTAACTCCTAGGGTTTTATTCACCCAAAACCAAAATTTTTCCTAAGGCCCAACTTGAACCCGAGACTTCATAGAAGCCCCCTAACCTTCCAAAATCACTCACCTACTAGATCCAACTTGCATTAAAGCCGTTCTCTTATTCCCAAAAATTTTAAACGCTCCTACGCTTAAAGCCCAATAGGCCCAATCCTACTAGGCCCAACTTTGGGATGTTACAATATCTATATTTTCAATGAAAATGTATTTTTGTGTCTCACTTTGAGCAAATATTCATTTATTCTTTTATTCACGTGCATACCGCATAAATAATTATTCTTAGATTCATTTGTTCTTTGAATATTCCTTCCGTACCTAGGTACCCAAATATCAATGACATCGGCGACACTGTTACAGACTTCTTTTTAAAATGAAATATGGGTCTAAGGGATCTCAGGACTTTAAAGATGACAGAAATTATAACATATCTTCTAATCTGTTAATACTGAATGAAAAAATAGATCCTACGTCGCGAGCCAAGGAAGGAGATGAAGATCAAAGCCTAGCTCAATGCAGAAATAAGAGTTCCTATATGTGAGGCATGGATATTATCAAGCCAGTCTCATCAAAAGCTTCTGGCCAACACCAATTCATCCTCGTGGTCGTCAATTTGTTCACTAAGAGGGTAAAAGTCGCTGCATATGCCAATATTACAAAATCGATAGTCACCAAAAATTAAAAAAAGAAGAATAAGAAGAAAGAAAGAAAGAAAGAATGCCGACACAGAAAAATGACAAAAAGATCACATTTAACCGCACAATGTCAAAAGTTTGAGGTTTGTTCAAAGATCAAATGTCATGTCACAGTATAGCAAAAAAAAAAAAAAGAGAAAGGCAACAAAACAAGGATCATTAGGAGGATGACCTAGAATTGTAAAGATTGGCATAAAGAAGTTACATTTACCCTCTATGCTTATCAAACATTTGCCAAGAACTTTGCCGGGGCAATGCCTTAATTTATGGAATAAAAGTATTTTGTCTATTGAAGTCGACATTCTTTTTTTGAGTCTTGACAGAACTGTAGTTGGAAAAGGCAGAGTGGATCCAATCCTGACGTGATCAATCAAGTTTGTGAGGAAAATTTAATAACTATCCGATGTGGGTTTGTGACAAAGAGGTTCATCCTAGAAAATTTCCAAAGGGGACTTGATATTGAAGAAGATCCTTCATATACAAAAGGATTTCAGAGAAAATTGAGGCCAAACTAGAAATGACTTTACGAACTCTGTTCTGGAAACATTGACCAAAATGGATGGCAGGGATATGCCCAATCCGGTGAATCAGTCAAGAAATATTTCACTTAAAAAGGAGAAGCCAATGTGAAAACTTGCAAATGGCACCTTTAAAAAAAAATCAAATCAAAAAAGAAAATAGAAATTTTCAGCAAAAAAGAATAAAGAAAAGGAGAGGCCAAGGCGAAAACCCGCAAAGGGCGCTTTGAGACCAAAGGGGATTTGAGTTGAAAATTCGAAAAGGACGGCTCAAATTTTGATTAAAGGGGGGCATACGGCAGTCTTGCTATACCTGAATTAACAATAAAGAAGTATACTATGTCTTGGGACATCAACAAAGTACTTCGGATCCCTTAAACACATATTGAGCTTAAAATGATCCTTAAGAAGTTGGAACAGAGAAGCTCAGACTGCGATATCTGGGGCACCTAGTTTCCATTTTACCCATTTTAAATTTTTATTTGTGATTATATTATTCTTTTCAAAATATGTTCACAATAAATTTCCTTCTTAATTGCGATTGCTATCTTTGCTTAACTTATTTGTTTCGAGATATGCTCCTAGTTAATTTCCTTCTTGTCCATGGTTATGATCTTTTTCAGGCATTTTGCATTGAAATAACGATTAGTGGACTAAAAACATTTTCACAAAAGAAGTTTCGTATATTACTCTAAGAACTTCTAAATAATACAAGAACTCGAAATAGGATTATTGTTTAGAATTCACCAAGCTTAAGGGTTGGAAATATTTGAGTCCAAATTAAGGTTATCTCTTTGGATTTTTTTCAAAAATGGCGATTGAACAAAATGACAAGGTATTGCGTCAGTGATGCAATCCTGACGAAAAATGGGCATTGTTAACCCAAGTGTAAAATGGGAATCATTTGCGAAAGAAAATGATATTCTGCATTCATGCGAGCATCATGCATACACATCTGGTTAGGTCACCCGAAGAGTGACCAGTTGATGGAACAAGCTACAGACCCTATACTCCCCGAGTTAAAGTGGGATAGATGGAAGTTGATACAAGTCATGTACCCTTAAATAGCAATGGGATGGATTGAAGAAGAAACAAATCCTACGTTTTGGAGTCGCAGTGGGAGATATTCAGATTCTGTACTCCTAAGTCACAATGAGATGAACCCTGAAGTTACAGTGGGGCAAATCTGTTGAGCAAGATACAATCGTTTTCTAGGATTTTCTGTCGAGAATACTAGCCAAACAAGATGGCAGCATAATACGTCAGTGATAAAGCCCTAATAAACAATGGGTGATAACACATTAAAAAGGGATCATTTTATTTTGCATTCATACATCGTCATTCAAAGCACATTTAGTTAAGAGCATTCGACTCATTCTGATCATTGTATCCTAATCATTGTAAAAAGACCACTCTCATGACATTTTGCATTCATGTCGTCCATCATACATTTAGTTAGGAGCATTAGATTCATTCCGATCATAGCATCCTAATCATTTGGCAAAAACACCAGCATATAAAACCAAGTCTACAGGATATGCCCCCAGATGACAGTGTAGCAACATAGGTTGAAGACCATCTTATTACCACTGGCCAGCAGTGGAATAGGTTAAAGATTGTCCTATTGCTACTGACCAGCAGTGGAATAGGTTGAAGATTGTCCTATTGCCACTGACCAGGAATGGAATAGGTTGAAGACCATCCTATTGCCACTGACCTTGAAGATTGTCCTATTGCCACTGACCAGCAGCGGAATAGGTTGAAGATTATCCTATTGCCACTGACCAGCAGTGGAATAGGTTGAAGACCATCCTATTGCCACTGACCAGTAGTGGAATAGGTTGAAGATTGTCCTATTGCCACTGACCAGCAGTGGAATAGGTTGAAGACCATCCTATTGCCACTGACCAGCAGTGGAATAGGTTGAATATTGTCCTATTGCCACTGACCAGCAGTGGAATAGGTTGAAGACCATCCTATTGCCACTGACCAGCAGTGGAATAGGTTGAAGATTGTCCTATTGCCACTGTCCAGCAGTGGAATAGGTTGAAGATCGTCCTATTGCCCTGACCAGCAGTGGAATAGGTTGAAGATTGTAGATCTTGTCGCACTAAACAATAGTAGGGCAAGATCGAAGGTAAATCTTGTCTCTCTAAACAGTAGTGGAACATGATTTAAGCCATTGTCCTATTTCCCTGTCCAGTAGTGGAATAGGCTGAAGATTGTAAATCTCTTCTCCCTGAAGATACAGCGGAGCAGGTTGAAATTACTAATTCTCACCTCCTTGGAATTCCAGTGGAGTAGATCAAAGCGACAAATCTCTTCTCCCTAAAATTATGATGGAACAAGATCAGTCACCAATCCTTGTCTCCTTGAAGTCCCAGTGGATAAAGCAGAAAAAATAGATTGAAGTTGCAAGACTGCTCTCTCAAGTCGCGGTGGATTGGATCAATGCAGCAAGATGCAGTGGACTGGAATGAAGCTACTTGACAAAGAGAAGCACAAAAAAATCAAAACTTTGCAAGGCTGGGCAAAATTGGTATTTTTAAAGTCTTTGCTCCATTCCCGTTACACGACAATGAGCAAAGAGGGGCAGCTGTAAAACCCAAATTTTGCCCGGGCCCAAAACAATTAACAACCCATTTTACAAACCAAAACAGCAGCCCAATAAACAAACTACCCTAAGCCCATTATCAAAACCAAAAACAGAAATTAAACAAAAAAAAAAAGGAAAAACCCTAGCCACTTGCTCTGCCTAGCCGCCACTATCTGACCTTCTGCCAGCCACTGCCTGCAGCATCGCTCGTGTCACGTCCACTGCCCATCCACCTGCAAGGAAAATAAGACAATACAATGTAAAATAATAAAAAAAGAAATCATGTAAATGGCTATAAAAAGCCATATAATCCGAATGTAAAAAGAACTTTTTTTGGAAATAAAAAAAATAGATTCAAGCATACAAACGACCCCCCTAAAAAAAAGCAACAAAGAAGAACAAAAGAGGCTAAGGTCTATTTCTTTCTTTTTCTTCTTATTTTTCTTTTCCTTTCGAAATAGTACCCACTCAATTCTTCATTCTTTTTTTCTAAATTATATACTAAAATAAATATTTATAAAAGAAAAGATTAAAAAACTCACCTTTTTTATAAAAAAATGAGGCTTTTCGACTCCCTTGCAAGAAGATAATGATGGCGCCAAGTGTGATGATGACCAAATGGTAAACGGCAATGCGACTCGCTTGAATCCCACCGGCCCTTCAGACCTTGCAGAGAGAAAAAAAGAAAAGAAGATTAGTTTTTTTTAAAAAATAGATGAAATGATTTTTTAAAGTTTTTGGGCCTTAAATAGCCTCCCAAAACGATGTCGTTTTAAGGATGGCCTTAAACGCCCAAAACGACGTCATTTTGACATGCCTGACCCAATCCGACCCACTCCAGCTCAAGATCCACGTGTTTTTAAAAATGAGATATTTACGCGCGCAGTCCCTCTGCCTTTTCATGTTTTTGCAATCAAGTTTTCAATTTTTTTAATTTGGCCCCAAAAGTTCATTTGGTTTTCAATTGAGTCCCTGCCTATGCTGTGCGTTTTGGGACGAAAGGGTTATTGCCCTTTTTAGTCCCCCATATTATTCACGCACTTCAAATAGGTCCTCCCCTCTTTATTTTATTTAAGATTTATCCCAATAATCCTTTTTTTAGTTCGATTTTGGTCCCTTTTTTTATTATTTTGATTATTTTACCATTAAATTAATTACTTTTAAAATTATTATTATTATATGTATTATTATTTATATTATTACTATTATATTTATTATTATTATTATTATTATTATTATTATTATCCTATTACACCATAATCACTATTATTATTTCCTTAATCTTATTTTATTACTATTATTATTAGTATTATGATTACTATTATTTATTTACTTCTACTACTATTAGTTATAACTATTATTATATTTATCGACTTATTTTTATTGATATTATTATTATTTTCTTTTTACCTTTTACTATTATTATTATTAACTGCTTTTATTATTTATATTTTTATGAGCATTATTATTTTCGATTAATATTATTATAATTATTATTATCATTATTATTTCAATATTATCATATTTTCTATTATATTCTTATTTATTTTTATTAATATCATTATTTTCATTATTTTTATTCTTTTCATTAGCATTATTATTATATTTATTATTATGATCATCATATTATTATTATTATTATTATTATTATTATTATTATTATTATTTTTTACTACTATAATTATACTTTCTTTGTATTTATTACTTATTATTATTTTACTTTCATTATTATTATTATTATTATTATTATTATTATTATTATTATTATTATTTCTTTTTATCTTCGATTTGTTTATTTTATTCTCATTTTTATTATTTTCATTCACATTATGCAATTATTATTATTCCATTATGCTTGTAAATACTGTGATTCATGTTTTTCTTATTTTCACAAATTCGTGCT
Organism: Gossypium rotundifolium; assembly: GCA_025506655.1. Taxonomy (NCBI): domain Eukaryota; kingdom Viridiplantae; phylum Streptophyta; class Magnoliopsida; order Malvales; family Malvaceae; genus Gossypium; species Gossypium rotundifolium. Next base: position 37,082,436 of record CP106729.1, on the reverse strand, counting down.
TATTAACTTTTACCTGATACAAAATTGATTTCTTTCATAAAGGCAATATTCCGTATTTAGAAATTCGAAAGGTCGTGCCCTATCGTATTGGGTTTTGATTTTTCTCGTTTAATCTAAATAACCAAATATCCTTTTTAAAATAAATACATAAGTCTTAAAAAAAGCTTATTCTCGAGAATTCGAGATGTCATGTTCTAACGCATTGGATGTGATGTTTTGTTATTTCGAGATAAGATTTTTTAAACTAAGGCAATATTCTATGATTGAAAATCTGAGAAATCGTGCCCTAACGTGCTGGTTTCGATTTTTTTCGTTTAGCCATGTAATTGAATAACCTTTTTATATTTTCAATGCATAAGTCCCGGGAATCATGAGATGATCTTGGATTCGAGGATTTAAATTGTCGTGTCCTAACGTGCTAGATGTGATATTTTATTCCTTCGGAGCGAGAGAATCTTAATATCCAATTCGAATAAATTCAAATATTTTTAAAAGATATCGTATTTTTAAAATCATTTTCAAATTTTCAATTTTCGACTTCAAGACGTTAACTAATCAATTAGGTACCAATTTTGGGCGTATCGAGGGTGCTAACCCTTCCTCGTACGTAATCGACTCCCGAACCTATTTTTCTGAGTTTCGTAGACCAAAATCGTTGTTTTGATGAATCAAACTGTTTATTAAAGATACCCATTTTACAAGGTGACCCGATCACACCTCATCAAAAAAGATTGGTGGCGACTCCAATTTTTATTTTCATTTTCAAAAACCAAAGTCGACCTCCGTTTTTCCAAAAAAAATGGTTACGACAAGATTCATTTTCTAGAAAAATTCTTCTAATGGAATTGAGTTCGGAATCAATGCCTCTCTTTCTTTTTGCATTCATTCTTTTGCATTGCATTTCATGCATTTGCATTACATCGCATCATATGCATTAAATATCATAAAAGAACCCTATTAACTAGAGATCGTATTATAGTTATCCTGGAGCATCGCTACTACACTCGAAGAAAAACGAAAGCTATGAATCAAAGGATAGAAAAGTTAGAGCAGATGCAAAAGGAGATGCAAGACCAACTGCAAACTCAGATGCAAGAACAGTTGGCTAAGATCCAACAGGACATGAGGGATCAAATGCTGGAATCCCAGAGAAGTATGACGAGACAGTTAATACAGCTGTTGACTAGAGGGCCTGATAAAGAAAAGAGCCCTATGGTCGATACTGGAGATGATAATGAAGATTTTGCTTATCTTCTAGGCTTTACCCCAGTAAATTCCCAGATACAACCACCAAAAGTGTCCGTCAACATCAAAACCCAGTATTAATCCAGTATCTCAGCACTGGTAAACTTCCCGATAGGCTCGAGTTCTAACCCCGGAGATAATTTGGCAAAACCAATGGTCCCCGACTTCGATTATGCAACAGAAGGAGAAAAAGTAAAGGCGGAGCTCCCAAAGGAGTTTGAGGATCGATGCAAATGGTTGGAGGAGAAGTTCAAAGCACTGGAAGGCTCTGATTACCAATGCGAGGTAGATGCTAAGAAGTTGAGTCTGGTCCCAGATCTAGTACTCCCACCAAAGTTCAAGATGCTAGAATTCAAAAATATAACGGGACCAGCTGCCCTAAGGCCCACATTACAATGTTCTATCGGAGAATGACGGGTTATGTCAGCAACGACCAGTTGTTGATCCACTGTTTCCATGATAGTTTGACTGGGGCCGCAGCAAAATGGTACAATCAGCTGAGTTGTACTCAAGTGAAATCATAGAAGGATTTAACACAGGCCTTCATGAAACATTATGGCCATGCGACTTATATAGTGCCTAACAGGATCATGCTACAAAACATGGAGAAGAAATCGGTGAAAGTTTCAGGAAATATGCCCAGAGGTGGAGGGAAGTCGCTACACAAGTCCAGCCGCCGCTGTTGGAAAAAGAAACGACCATGCTCTTCATTAATACCCTAAAAGAACCTTTTATCAATCATATGTTGGGGAGCGCCACTAAGAGTTTCGCAGATATAGTGATGTCTGCTGAAATGATAGAGAACGCGATAAGGTGTGGAAAAATAGAAGTCGAGAAAGCACGAAAAGATCAGCTCTGAAGAAAAGGGAGAATGAAGTAATGTGAGCTCGGGTTATTCAAAACCTGTTACCGTTAGTCAACCGATAGCAGTAGCCGCGGGCCAGCAAGCCTCACCCAGGCAGGAGCTCAACACGAGGCAGAATACTAAGAAATTTTAGTTTACTCCCATACCAATGACGTATAGGGAGTTGTACAAAAATCTGTTTGATGCACACGTTGTAGCTTCTTTCTACTTGAAACCATTGCAACCCCCATATCCTAAGTGGTATGACATAAACGCTCAGTGTGAATACCATGTGGGAATAGTAGGGCACTCGATGGAAAATTGAACCTCATTCAAAAGGTTAGTCGAAAGGCTTATTAAAGCGGGTGTTGTGAAATTCGACGACGCACCTGGTGTGGGAAATCTGTTACCCAGTTATACAGATAAATGGGTAAACGCAATAGTCGAGAACATAGGAAGGAGAGTCAAACAGAATGTTGCTGAAGTAAGAGCCCCATTTAGAGAGGTTTGGAAGGAAATACGGGAAATAGGTTTAGTTCCATAAGGGTTGAGGAGTAAACCCCGGGATGCGAGGAACTACTGTAAGTTCCACAAGAAGAAGGACCATGAGATCCAATAATGAGCGAATTCAGGGCCCTAGTGCAAGGGTTAATGGATAACAAAGAGCTGGAGTTCTTTGACTATTCTGAAGGAGAAAATGTGTGCACCATAGGAGGAGGGTCGGTAGAGAAGGACGCCAAGGTCAAATGTGGATCAATGACTTTTCCTTATATATCCAATGCTTTCGTATCGGAAGGAATTGTCCATTCGGGACTAGAGAGCATGAATAAAGAAACGCTGAAGACATGTTAAAAACTGTGAGCATCAACGTCGTATTTGAAGAGGGATCAAAGGAAGGAAACTTAGTAGGCACATGCCCCTATAAGCCTAGAAGTGTTCTGAATAACTGGACTGCGGAGGAAATTCCTATAGTTTTTAGAGCTAACACAGAGTCATGTTCAAAACACACTTGTTGTTTTAAGCCTAGAACCAATAAGAATATTTTGTGAAATAGGCTCCTGTTCAAACATCTTTATTTTCAATAAAGAATGCTTTTTTGTGTTTCATGCCGAGCAAATATATATATTTTTTATTTTTTCATTTTTTTCCATGTCATACTATACATTCTTTTGTCCTTTGGAATATTCTTTCATTCTTCACAATCATAACATATAAATAATCATCCTTAGAATCATTTATTCTTTAGAATTTACCTTCGTACCTACAATAGGTACCCAGATATCAAGACATGAGCGACGATGTTACTAACTCCCTTTTGAGTGAAATATGGGTCTAAAAGGATATAAGGATTTTGAAGATGTCAGAGATTGTAACTCGTCTTTTAATTTGTTAAAGATGGTAGAACAAGATGAAAATATACTCTAGCGTACAAAGGGTTAATGGACATTATGAATCTAGGAAAGGAGTGAAGATCGAAGCCTAACCCACCACAGAAACAAAATGAGATGTCATTGAGTTATTCCAAGAAGATGTCCTTGCATGATCGCATCAAGATATGCCTACACGCGAGGATACTGTAGAGTGTTCGAAAAGGCACATGCTAATAGTTTTTCGATAGCCAGACCGATTATAAGGTTCGGGTACTGCTGGTCTACCATGAAAAGGAGATTGCATCAGTTATGCCGTAAATGCCAAATTGAGGAAGACAAGACTTAGGTGCTTCCTCTATTTTTTTCCTATATGTGGGGCATAGATGTTATGGGGACAATCTTGTCAAAAAATATCTAGTCGACACCAACTCATCTGCGTGATTGTCAATTAGTCCGCTAAAAGGGTGAAGGTCACTTCATGTGCCAAAGTTACAAAGTCAACAGTCATCAAATTCAAAAAAAAGTGGTAACAAAGAATGCCAGAAAAGAACATGTCTAACATAAGGTCAAAGTTTACAGTCTGTTCAAAGATCAGACGCCATATCAATGCAACAAAGGCAAAAAAAAAATTTTGAAAAATGATTGAGACTTGTAAAGATTGGCATAGAGAAGTTACCATTTACCCTCTATGCTTCCCAATGTTTGTCAGGACCTTCGTCGGAGCAACACCTTTCTCATTGGTTTATGGAAAGAAAGTAATTTTTGGAAGTTGAGGTTTCTCCTCTCCAAATTTCGATCAAGTCAAGAATTGGATAAAGTAGAATGGATCCGGTAAACTTAATTGAAGAAAAAAGGTTGAAAGTTACCCGTCATAGTCAAACGTACCAAAAATGAATTATTCAAGCTTACATCAGAAGGGTTCATCCTAAAGAATTCCGCAAGAGGGACTTGGCATTGAAAAAGATCCTTTCTATACAAAAGAACTTCAGAGAAAAGTGGATGCCAAAATAGGAAGGACCATATGTAGTAAAGAAGGCTTGTTCTGAAGGAGCATTGACATGGATGAATATATGCTCAATCCGGTGAATTCAGATTCAGTCAAAAAGTATTATTCTTGAAGAGGAAAAGAGGCCAAAGTGAAAACCCGCAAAAGGCGCTTTGAGGCTTTCCGCTAAAAAAAAAAATCGGAGAGGCCAAGGTGAAAACCCGCAAAGGGCGCTTTGAGACCAAAGGGCTTTGAGTCGAAAACCCGAAAAGGGTGGCTCAAATTGTGATCAAATTGTGATGGGGCATACAGTAGTCTTGCCATGTTTGAATTAACAATGAGAAAGCATGTTACGTCTTGGAGCATTGAAAAAGTACTTCGAATCCCCTGAACACATTTTGAGCTTAAAATGGTCCTCAAGAAGTTTGAACAGAGAAGCTCAGGCTACAAAATCTTCTTCTTTTGCTCAATCCATTCTTTATGGATTTTGTCTCGAATAAATTTCAGTTTTATTCACTCTATAATCTTTTTCAAGCATTTCATATTGAAATAATGATTAATGAACTAATAATGCTTTCACAAAAGAAGTTTTGCATATTACTCTGAAAGTCTCTAAATAATGCAAGAATCCGAAACAGGACAATTATTTAGAACTCACCAAGCTTAAAGGGCTGGGAACACTTTAGAAATAAGGGTCTAAGCAATGACTACATCTTCAGATTCTCTATTAGAAATATCACCTTGGCAAACGGCGCAAGGATAGCCTAAATGATAAAAATGGATCATTCTCATGACATTTTGCATTCATGCATATAAAATACGTAGTACATATGGTTAGAAACATTTTTGTTTCATGACATCCTAATAATTTGGTATAAGCATAGACCCCATGAAATCAATTCTACAGGTAGGTTCCCTAGAGGACAATGTAGCAAAATTGATTAGAATTACAGATTTTGGCAAATCTTATCTCCATGTATCGGCAATTGAGCAGATTTAAGCCACTAGCCTTATCTCTCTGGGATAGCAAGGGAGCGGGCTAAAATTGCAAGTCTTATCTCTATGTATCGATAATGGAGCAGACTGAAGATAACAGATCTTATCTCCACTGAGCAGGAGTGGAGCAGATCGAAGACAGCAAGTCTTATCTCCATGTATCGACAATGGAGCAGACTAAGATAGCAGATCTTATCTCCACTGAGCAGGAGTGGAGCAGATCGAAGACAACAAGTCTTATCTTCATGTATCGACAATGGAGAAGACTGAAGATAGCAGATCTTATCTCCACTGAGTAAGAGTGGAACATATCGAAGACAACAAGTCTTATCTCCATGTATCGGCAGTGGAGCAGACTGAAGATAGTAGATCTTATCTCCACTGAGTAGGAGTAGAGCAGATCGAAAACAACAAGTCTTATCTCTATGTATTGGCAATAGAGCAGACTGAAGATAACAGATCTTATCTCCACTGAGCAGGAGTGGAGCAGATCGAGGACAGCAAGTTTTATCTCCATGTATCGGCAATGGAGCAGACTGAAGATTGTAGATTTTATCTCCACTGAGTAGGAGTGGAGCATATTGAAGACGATGAGCCTTAACCCCCTAAGCAGTAGGGCAACAGGCTGGAAAATGACAAACCACCCTATCTCCCTAAGCAGTAATGAAGTAGGTTGAGGACAGTGAACCTTATCCCCCTAAACAGTAGGGAGCTAACTGAAGATTACAAATCATAACTCCTTAAGCGTAGTGGAGTAGATTGAATTGAAGATTCCTACACCCTTGAAGACGCAGTGGATGGAATAAAGCTACTTGAAGAAATGAAGCATCAAGAAGTCAAGATTCAACAAGACGGGGCAAAATTGGCCCTTTTAAAGTCTTTGCTTTGTTCCCGTTACACGACAACAAGCAAAGAGAGGCAGCTGTACGACCCAATTTTTGACCCCAATTTTTAGCACGGAGCCCAAATACAAACCCAAACAATAACCTCAAATCAAACCAAACCCAATTAACCAAGCCCAAGTAACCCTAACCCAACTAGACCACTAAACCGACCACTAACTCCACTACCCCACTAACTCCATCACCCCACTAAACCGACCACTAACTCCACTACCCCATTAACTCTATCACCCCACTTGCTTGCAAATAAGTTGTAAAATTTGGCTATAAAAGCCATTCAAAACCATTGTAAAGGGTTTTATTTTTTCTTTTTCGGATAGTTACGAATACACGAGAAATCAATTACATAAAAAGCAAAGAACTTTGAGACAGATTCAAAATATCCAAGATGTTCTTTTCATTTTTGTTCTTTTTATTCATTTTTTTTACATTTGTTCTTAAGAATAAACGCGAAAATACGGAAAAAGGGGTAGAAAGGTACCTATTTTGAAATCATCGGAAAAAAGGAGTTTTTAGTTTCACCATCGTGGTACAACATTTACGCCACAATGGCACGCTTTTGGAAGGAGGATAATTACCCTTTTGGTCCCCTTTATTATTCGCACATGCAATTTGGTACTTCTCTTTGTTTATTTTATTTTACCAAAACTCCTGCTTTTAAATTCAATTTAGTCCCTTTTTTACCTATTTTACTTCATTTTCAAATTAATTATTTTTATTATTTATTTATTATTCTTATTATTATCAATTTTTATCATTACTATAATTATATTTATTATTAGTATTATATTTATTATTAATACTACTATTATTTTTACCACTATTTTTTTATAATTATTATTATTTTTTATTAGTTATTATCATTATTTTTATTATTAGTCCCCTATTATATATATATATATATATTATTATTATCTATAATTATTTTTTATTTATTACTATTATTATTTGTTTATCAACATATTTTATTAGTATTATTGTTATGTTTTGGTACTATTATTATTTCATTACCTTTTTCTTTAAAATTATTATATAGTATCTATTTATTTATTAATTAACCATTAGCTTCTATTTTTGCTATTTGTTCTTTTTTATGTTCTTTTATTTTATTTGTTTCTCTTTTATTTTATCGTATTTTGTTTTTACCTTGGCTATTGTTATTTGTATTTTATCACCATTATCGTGTCATACGAATTAGTATTGTAATTTACTTTATATTTATTTATTAAATTCATGTCATCTTTTACCCGATTTTCACAGTAAACCAACATTTCGCGTTCTAAGGCTCGAAAAAAATCGTACTAACTTACTGGGTTTTGATTTCTCTCTTCGAGTCTAAAGAACCTATTACTTTCTTTTTAAAAGTTAAATAAAAACTTATTCTCGAGAATTCAGAATTGTCATGTCCTAACTCACTGGATGTGATGTTTTGTTATTTCGGGATAAGGATTTCAAAAAAAAAAGCAAAGGCAATATTCTGTATTTGGTATTTTGGGAAATCGAGCCCTAACTTACTGGGTTTCGATTTTTCATTAGACCCCAAATAATCGAATTTCCTTTTTAGATTTAAACACATTAATTTTGAAGGTCAAAGGACAAGCTTAGTTTCGGGGATTTGAAATGTCGTATCCTAACTCACTGGGCGTGACATTTTACTTCCTCGAAATAAGAGGGTCTGATCGCTCATATTTTATTTAAGTTTTTTCCCTTTAAAATAAAGAGAATTGTATTTTACAATCTTTCAAATGTTCGATATTAAAACATTAATCAATCAATAAGGTATCAATTTTATGCTATGAGGTGCTAATCCTTCCTCGTATGTAATCAATTCCGGACCTATTTTCTTTAGATTCGTAGACCAAAATATTTTATAAGGTGACCCAATCACACTTCAAAAATATTGGTGGCGACTCCATTTTTTCTTTTTAAAGTCGACCCGTTTTCCAAACATAAAAAAAAATGGTTTCGACATGTATAATTGAGTTTATAATTAAATTTGTTTGTGATGGTGCCAAATGATATATTGGCTAGTATTGGGATAATGGTGCCTTTGCATACTTAGATATTAATTATACTAGATAAGATGATTAATAGATCTTGGTTGAATCATAGCATGTTTGTAATGGATTGAGTGAGTTTTATGCAGGTCATATGTGTTTCTATTTGCATTTATGAATTAAGATATAAGTTTAAGAATGAAATGAATTTTCAACTTGCGATTTTTTTACCATCTGGATAAAAGTATCGATACTAAGGACCAAGGTATCAATACTTGACCAAATAAACAGTGTTTTCAAATTACAGAATGCCAAAATGGTATCAATATCGAATTTGGTATCGATACCTATCACAAAATATCGATACTTGTTTCTTTAGTACCGATACTTAGTTCAAAGTTTTGAAAAAAAATACAGTTTGGTCCTTTTTCATGCCCAAATCTAATCTATTTTATTTAAAAGCTCGATTTAGTCCCATTTGCATTTTTAATAATTAATGTGTATTAAAATGATCATTCAATGTTTTAAATTGCACGTGATTGTTCCAGAATTATTCGTATCATCTTGTAGCTCGAGTCCAGCCATCAGACCGGGTATGGGGTGTAACACCCACTCTCAATAGGCTTTGCTTTATTCTCTTTATTGATCGCGAACATCTTTGGTCGCTCTGAACAGTCCCACATACTATGCGAACCACAACACAAGAAGCACTTCACTGACTTCTTCTCATTCTTTTTGACTGTTTTGGTTTCGACAAAATGCACAATCGAACCAAGTCTCATGGATACTTTTTCTTGTTCATCGTCCCATGCGATGGCAAAATCGATATTTATTTAGATAGACCCTCACCATATGCGGACCATCATAAATAAAGTATTTCATTGGCCCATTTGGTCTATTGTTGGGATTCCCTTTCCCATTAGGTGGTTTCTCATTGCCACCATTCTTACTATTGCCATCGTTTTCATTTCCATCTTCCTCATGGTCTCCCTCACAATTGCCCATCTCTTTGGGCTTGAAAGACTAAAACTTGTCTTTCCTTAGGCCAAGCTAGACAAAAGATTCCGCTTTGACCATGACTATAGTAAGCTCAGTGATATTGTCGACACAACTCTTGTTTCGACCAAGACTTCAACTTGTCTTCAAACCAAGAAAAAATTTTTCTCACTCAACTAAGAGATTTGAAGCATCAACTCACTGAACTCTCGAATATACTCTCGAACAGTGCCTTGTTGCGTAATCTGACGCAACTTAGCCCAAGCCTCATTTTTGACATACTACAGGTAAAATTGCTTTTTCAGTTCCTTCTAGAAATCCTTTTAAGTTCCTATTGAGGTCCCAACTCATCTCTCATCTTTGGATCTATGAGGCCACCATAAAATAGCGACATCAGTAAAATAAACTGTAACATTGCTTACCTTAGTGGCATCATCCTCGATGCCTATCACACAGAAGTATTGTTTCATCCCCTAGAGGAAATTTTCCACCTCTCTTGCAGACTTCATCCCCATGAACTATTTCGACTTAAGAACATCCATTCTGTGTTGCTTCGGTCCTAAAGCCAACATCCCATTACCTAGAGCAACTTTACAGATAATGAGCTCCCCCTTAAGCTCTGCAACTTGTTCCTTCAAAGTTGTTACCATGGCTTCAAGAGCATCATTCTTCTTTGTCAGCTTCTTGTTTTGATTATCCATGCCAACATTGAAGGCCTCTCACATCGCATCCCAACTGGAAATGAAAGCCTCCGCTACATAGTCCTTAAGCAACACTCTCATTGAGCCTAACTCATCAGTACATCACTCAACTATCTCAAGTGTTTCCTTTGCACCACCCATGGATTCCTCAAGATTGGTCACTTGACATTCCAAAGTGAAAATATATCCTTCAATTTGCTATTTTTCCTAGACCTCCCACGAGTCTCCATCGATACATTTTGTTTATCTTCTCCTTTCGTCATCTCGAACGACGCCTTCGAACCTTAGCTCTAATACCAACTGTCACAGGGCTAGAACTTTAGTTTGGCAAATTGTGCGACCTTAGGCTATTTCTTGGGTTTAAATCTTGCCTAAGTGAACCTACTCTTGAAAAATAAGAAAAGAAGTTACAAACAAACAAAAAGCCACGAAAAAATAGTGCACACCAAGTGTTTAAGTAAATGCTTTCAAAAGTAATCTATTACTTTGGAGGTTTACAGTTGAGTGAAGGGGTGAGCAAAATTTGATTCGACTCGAAAAAAGTTCGAATTATTCTAATCAAGTTAATCGAATTAACTCGATTTTTTCAAATTTCGAGTTCTGATCAAATTAAATTTTCAAATTTGAATAACTCAAATAAACCGAATATTAATCTATATTATTTTAAAATTAAATTTATATTATACTAGCCCAAACCTTTTTACCCTATTTCCCCCTAAAGCCCAAACCTTTTTACTTTATTTTCCCTCAAAGCCCAAACCCTATCCCCCCCAAAGCCTATTTACCCCCAACCAACCAACCCTTCCATTTTTCCAATTTCCCCAAAATAAAACCATCTATCCAAACCCCTAAATTTATGCTTTTTCTTCAAAAATCCCTAAATTAAGCCCCAAAATCCATTTTTCTTCAAAAATCCTTAAATTAAACCCTCCATTCTTGTTCTTCTTCATTATTTCATTTAAACCCCCAAATTAAAATCCCTACCAAAATCATTTTTTTAATTTAACTCGAATAAATATATTCGATTCGATTCGAATTCCATCTCGCTCGACTCGATTTAAGAAAATTACAAATCAAGTTAGGATGATAAAATAAGATTTGAAAATTCAATTAACTCGAAATTTTTTCATTTGATTCGATCGAACGCTCACCCCTAGCTGAATGAATACAAATGAGGGGGGATGACTCTATTTATAGTTAAGCTCCCTTAAAACCAACAGTATAGATTAAGTTACATCGACGATCGAGATTTGTGCCTATCTACAATATGTTAGTCTTAAAGGATTTAAACTTTATACATCTTTATCCCTTTGGATTTATGTTAACTACCTTGGTAACTCTAGTTTTACTAAATTGTTTCTCTGGGCCACCAAAGCTCCAAGTTGATGAGCTTCTCCATATATTGCACATGTCAGGCCAGTTCAAGCGGGTCAAATGAACCCCATTTAGTAAGTTGACCTCCATGGGATATTTTGTCCACTACGATCACAGGTTTTAATCTGTGGCCTGTGACACTATGATAGAGAGGAGAATGACAATGAGTGAGATGATTGAGATTATTCCTTACTTGGAGGCTGACTTTGGATTCAAGAACGCTTGGGGATTGATTAATTATCATGTTGATAGCAAACCACCCCTATGAGTTTATTAAAGGAGAAAAAATAGGACATGTGACAGAGAAGAGGGGGCAATTAAACTGTTATTGGGATTGCACGACTCATTTTGTCAATTAGAAAAATAGGCCACGTTCCTAAGTTGTGGAAAGTGTGAGTACAAGTAGCATTCGTTTATTTTAGCCTTATATTTAGGAAAGTTATTCTACTATATATTTAGGGATTTTTCTATTTTTTAGTTAATATTTATTATTGGATATTTCAAGTAATAGATTGGCCTTCTCCAATTGGACTCTTATTTGAAAGTATATACTAGCTATCTTTTTAGTCTTTAAAACTTTTTATTTTCCTTCATCCATCACATGTCCTTAATCAACAAGCTTGGCAAAGGAAAGTGCAAGCTTGGTAAGATTGCGACATTGTCAATCATATGTCTACCACAATTGTTGGGGAGTTAAAACTATGGATTGAAGGTTGGTATGTGATCTTTGAATTAAGTATCGATAATTTACATTTGAAGTCTATAGTTTAAGGTTGAAGTCCAAAACCAAGGCTTGGTTTGAGGCTAGGACTTCGAATTTAGGGTTTAGATTCTTGCCTTTTCGGTATGAGATCTAAGATTAGGTTTCTAGGGTTCTTTTTCATGGTATGGGGTTTGGGGCTTGATGTCCTAAACTAGGTGTCCAAGATCTAAGGTCCTAAGGCTCAAGTTCTAATTTATAGGGTCCTCGAACCAAGATTTTAGATCTTAATTTTGAGGTTTTGGATATGTGGTCTAAGGTCTAAGGTGCCAGCCAGGAGTTTGGGGTCGAGGCATGAGACTTGAGTTTGGGTTTTTAGTCTGTTTCTTGGGTTTGGGCTCTTATCTCAAGGCCCAAGTCAGTAGTTTTGGGCCTGTGGGCCTGTTCACTTGCTAGAACCCGGTTTCCATGCTTACAAGTGGAGCCATTCATGCCGTGTGCAGTATTTTATGGCCTCAAAATTACAACTGAGAATATGGTACACCACTAGGCAGATAACAATGGTTGAGAAGAATGCAAGTGATTTATTCGCATGTAAGAAAAATTGAAAGAGGAAAACCTTAAAAAAGCCATATCATGGACAATGAAATGGGGTATTGCTTTTATAATTGACAAGTAATTAGAAACCAAAGGGGGAAATAGAAAACCTATTGCAGTTAACGCTCTCTTTGCTTCTTTTTTTTCCTTCAAATTCTGGTGCAGGGGAGTTGAAGTGTCGGCTATTTGACATTGCGAGCAGTCATTGCTATAGCAGGGGACAGAATTGAATCGGCAGTGACTATTAATTCACCATTAACTGAAAGCTGTGAAACCATAAAAGAAATGTTTGCAGTGACACGTGCACAAATGTTAGGCAAATGGAAAGCGTTTGAACAATGAAATTATCATTCACAATATATCCTATGTTGCTCATATACAAGAATATATGACCTCCAAAGATTCTCCACTCCAAATACATGAAAAAACTTTGAAAAAATTTAATCATGCCCAAATTTGACACTCACGTACGAATCCGAGTAACTTAAAGTAAATCTATTCACCAATCAGTAAACTAAAACCACACTAATCAAAATAAAACACCTTCTTTCTAATATCCGAACAACATATGCCCATGTATATATAGATTCTAGGTCAGAGGTTATTAATTATTATCGTTTATGAGTTTGTTCAAGAGTGTGGTTAACAAGGAATCCCTTCTCTCAGCTCGGCTCTCTTCTCTTCTCCTCATCTCCTCCTCCCTCTCCCTCCAAGTCTTTTCCACCATCAATCTTTCCCTCTCGAGCTTCTCCATCCACTGCTGCCATTCTTGCTCAAACAACTGTCTCTCCTGGGCACGCTTCTCCATCATCTCCCTCCACTGCATTTCCATCCTTAGTTGCTGATCAAAAAATTCTCTAAGCATTTCCTGGAGGCCTGTACTAGTGCCAGAATTTGGTCTAGGAGATTTATCCAATACAGTACTGTCAGATTTTTTCCTCTTGTGTGAAATGCCTCGAGCCGGCTTTTCTTCTTCACTTTCATCTTCGTCCTCGCCTTCAGAGAATTCATCTGAGGATCTTTCTGTGGTTGTTCTCTTCACCTTTTTCTTTGCCTGGGTGGAACCAGAACCTGCTTTGGGTTCAAGTAGGCGGCGCCGCATAGTCTTAGCTCTTTCGGTGAATACTGCATGTAGTTCCTCAAAGAATGGAAATTGGCAGCCATTCTCAGGATCGGATGTCTCCTTCCCCTGCATAAAGATGATAAAGCAACATTTACACCTATGTTACCAAAAACTGCTATTTCCCCTGCATAAAGATCAAGATGACAAAGCAACACTTACACTTCTATTACCATAAATCACTATTTCCCTATCAATTTTCCCCTGCATAAAGATCAAGATGACAAAGCACGTTTCCAATCATGAACACTAGGGATCCGATTCAGTAAAACTAACATCCCATTAGCATATAATTTATTATAAAATTATTTGAGTAAAGCAAGCAAGTCACAAACTTCAAAATTTGTCTATCACAAAACTATAGTATATATAAGTCCGAAGAAAAACATCTGTATTTCATCTACTAAACAAACTGAAGAAGATCACCATTATCGAATTGCATTCTGGGTTTTGTTTCATTCGAACCGTTTCAGTTAACACTGATTTATACAAACATACCTTCATATTTTTAAAATAATAATAAAATGAAAGGAAGAAGAAAGAACAATTTAGCATATCACTCTCGAGAGTCTAGAAAACTAAACCATTCATTTTGAAAGCAATTTGGAAAGAGTGCATGCAATGTACAATATTGATGATAGCAAAAGGGGTTGTTTGCCTGGATGCATCCAATGCAGTGACATTACTCAATAGGAAGTTAAGACAGGTTGGGAGGAATGACAGGGAACAAAAATAAATATATTATGAGTAGATGACAAATCAGGAAACTATGATTGAGCTCCGATATTTTATGTTCATCCTTGAATTCTACAAATGTTGCAGTTGGAGAGTAAGTAAAGAGGGGGAAAGGGGAAAGAAGAATGAAAGGACCTTGTATCGATTGAGAAGATTTTTCCACTTGGACTTGCACTGATCAGGGGTTCGGGTATAACCTCTATCCTTCATTCTAGCACTCACAATCTCCCAAAGGGTCTTGTTATGCTTGGCGGCGGTGAAGTCCCTCTCAAGCTCACCCCGTATGAAGATCAGCTCCCGAGTCTCCTCCTGCCCCCACTGCCCGCTCCCTAACATCCTGCTCTGCTTAATCTACCAATCCGTCTTCCTTTATTTAGGGTTTTCTCACCCCTTTCTCCAAGTAACTTTAACTTTGTCAAGGGTCTACCCGATGGGCTGATCTTCTTGTGAAACTGAGTCGTCCAAGCTTGGGTGTTTTACCCATCACTGTGGTTGTCGAACCATGGCGGTCCCTAAGTCCTTGTTCCTTTTCCCAGCGCTTGGAAACTCCAATTCTATTTTGTTCACAGGTGCAAATTGCTGAAGCTAATTCTCAGATATGGTGGGTTCTTCACTAGGCTATGTCAGCTAGCTAGTCCATTCATTTATAGGCCCAAACTTAGATTACATATAAAAGAGGATAGGAAAGCGTTGCTTATACGCTTCCCACAGCTACTTTTTAGTTTTTATTAATTAAAAAAAGGAAGAAAAAAAATGTTTAATTAAGTTTAGGTTTGAATGGACTTATCTCCGTTAGTGTCACAATGTAAATTAGTGTGACAATGTAAATTAAACGCATTGCACGTAATTTACCACACATTCAAACCCATGCATATAAAATTTGCTTTCCTAGTAGAGGAATAGATGTTTCTGGTGGAATATGCTAATTTAAGAATTCCAAGTAAAGGCTTGCTGCCAAATTATACACCTTGTATCTATACTGGGAAGTGTAGTTTTCACAGAAAAGCACCATGGTCGTCTACACACTTGTAGAGAAACTGAAACTGAATCAAAAGTTTGTAGCCTCCGTTTTCACGATAATCAAATCCTTCCTAAAACACGTTACTCTATTTTGCTTGGACCACAACTACATTCTCAATTTAAGCATGTATGCAGCTACCAAGATGTTCATATTTGTGTTTGTATGCAGCGACTACATTCTCGATACAAAGTTCTACTTAACAAAACCAAAATGAAAGACGAGCCCCATTAAAACATTGTGCCTCCTGGCATTGCATGCCCTGAACCAAGCCAATCTAGTATATCTCATCATCTGGAATATCAGGGGTCAAGAATTTCCTGGGATCTTTGCTAATCTCCTCGTAGTTTAAGCTTGCCTTCACTCTTTCTGGCACTGGTTCCAATGGAATGATGCTATCTCTATCGATAACACCATCTATTATTCCATATTCCACAGCTTCTATTGGAGACATATACCGATCCCTATCAATATCCTTCAGCACTTGTTCAAATGGACGCCCAGTAGAAGCAGAAATTATTCTTGTCACGTTGTTCTTGTTATGCATAATTTCCCGTGCTTGGATTTCCACATCTATAGCTTGGCCACTAGCACCTCCTAGAGGTTGATGAATCATTATTCGTGTGTTTGGCATTGCAAAGCGCTTGCCTTTGGTGCCACCACCAAGGATTATAGAAGCTGTTGATGCTGCAATGCCGATTCCAACTGTGGAAACATCAGCCCGGACAAGCTGCACTACATCATATATGGCCATTGTAGCACTGATACAAATAGCAAAAACAGCAGATCAGAAAAAGGAAAGGATAGGCAAGCAAGGTGATACAATCAGAAATCAAATAGAAGAAGACAAAATGTTAAAATGGAATCATAACGGGGAAGTTTCTATTCTTTTGTACATCACCAATGGGAAGGAAAATAAAATTTTTTAAAGAAAACAGAAAGAAACGAGTAATTTAATTATTAGCCTTATTTGGATTGCACAAAGATGAAAACAAAGGAAGGTTGGGCAAGCAGTCTTATTTGGTTGAGTGGAAAGGATAGGAAATGGAAATTTATCATGTTTACTAGCAGTTATAGTCTTCATATATTTAGTGGTTTTTCTTTCTTCTTGTGTGTGCGCACACGTGCAAAGTGATTATGTCAGTATATTAGACAAATTATGAGGAACCGTTCACCAAAATCTTCCATTCCTTCCCCATCAAGTGAAACGTTTCCCTTTCAAAAGAGGGTACCCTTTGCCTCAAGCCTCAATGGAAATATAACATGTAAGATTGCAAACATGTTTTCGAACATAAATTGATCACCTAAACTGCATATAATGCCAACTGCTCTAAGCTCATAAAGATTGAAGAATATGCACACTTCCAACTGGCCCAGCAACAACCTAAGTTATACCCAAAGATTGCATAAATAGAAGGATCAGAGCTGACTCCTAATCCAGAAAACATCTATTGGGCATAATTTGCCCATTTTAAGGAATTGAAAAAAAATAAATCACACTAAGAAACTTGACCTTGGTCATTAGAAGAAAAAAAGAATAAATAATCACACACAATTGAACAATAAGATTGTGAACTACCACACATGCTAATTTAATGATGAAGCAAGACTCTTTATGCTTGGACGAAGCAATAAAGTTTCCATCCTCCAGCTGATGCTGCAAACCAAGAGTTGTAGCTTGCTGGACATTCATACCATAGGCTCAGCCATGACCCGATATCCATTTTAGGCTACTTGAGTTATTTTTTGTGGTTAGACTTGCTAGCTTATCAAGCACTAAGGTACGCAAGCATTCTATAAGTACTTTAGAGATGCTACTCTATTAAATGGGGTTTACAAACAAGATAGATCTTTAAATCATTGCTATCAGGCTCCTTCAATAAGAAATATCAGGAAACAATGATAATCCATATCCAAGGAGAACCACTCCCATCAAATAAAAATTGCCATTTCGTTTCCAAGAACCTAAACAATGATGTGTCCTAGTTGAAGAACAAACAGAGAATTCATTATTCAGTTTGTTAGGGGAATATTAAAGCGATCAAGATTTGAGAAATCGTACCTTCAGCCAGAGTTTTTCCAATAAAGTAACTCACCCAAGTCATGACTTGTCAGTTCAAGATTCATTGAAAAATAAGTTCTATTAGTGAATTCTCCCCTCTCTTTTTTTCTTAATTATGAAAATGCCCAATGATAAAATCAACGGATATGTATTTCCAAGATTCACACGCAGACTAAAATGTTCTTTCTTCCCCAGAGAGAAAACAATTTCACGGAACAGAGCAGAAGTTGTAGCAACAATGTGTTCTTTGCATTATTATCTTTGCCTAGGGTTACAGGGCAGCAAAACAAATATAAAATCCTAGAAAAAAAGGGGGATACCTCAAAGAACCACCAGGGGAATTAATGAAGAGTCTGATATCTTTAGTACGGTCCTGAGCGTCCAAAAGCAGCAACTGACTTATAATGGCATCAGCCACAAAATCATCAATGTTGTTACCTAGAAAAACGATTCGCTCCCTGAGCAACAACCCCATAGCGTCGGCCTCGGCCCCTCGCATGGCGGTGGCGGGGCTCTGAGGGGCTGACAATTTGAGGGTATTCGCAGTAGGTTTCAGTTTGAGAGATGAGGAGAGGGGTGTGGATGTGGGTGCGGAGCACACAAAGGAAGGGTTTGGGAAAGTAAGAGAGAGTTTATGTTTAGGTTTGAGATGAAGAGAGGGAAGGAAGGGGTTAGAGAAGATGAGAGGGATAGTAAACCCATGGCGCGTTGTGATGTTGGTGGTGCGTCGAGAAAACTCAGTCACAGATAAGCAACTACTCCGACTGAAGCCGCCACCCCCTTTGCCCTTCGTTCTTGATATGATTTCAGGCAAATACCATTCCAATATTATTATCCTCTTTCTTTTACTTACGCTATGCTATGATTGGTTAGGCAAAGGTTTAAATATGTGAGAGGTCTTTATACTTTTGAAAAATGTAAACTTCAGTCCGTATAGTATCTCAAATGATTTAATATTTTTAATATTATCTAAATTTACCTAGTTACTTTAGCTCGCCTAACTATTATAAAATAAAGGATAAATATTAAAATTATATATAATTTTGGTTTAATTTATAATTTTATATATAAATTTTGATTTTATGTAATTTTATATATGAATTTTTAATTGATTCAATTCTCATAAATTATTAACGCAATTATTGATATAGCTTCATTTTATGTTGATATATATTTCATACACAAATACTTATATTTATCCAATATAAAAATATATTGATGTATTTATTAAATGTGTATGATTGAATCAAAATTAAAGTTTCATGTGTACATTTGAACCTCAATTAAAGTTCCATGTATATAATTGTACCAAATCAAAGTTCATGTATCAAATTGCACATTAGATCAAAGTTCATGTGTAACACCCTATACTAGTTCTGACCTTCGGGACCCGATATAGGACTATTACATTTGGTGTTAAAACGATCTTGACTAAATAGTAAGTAATTTCAAACATTAACTATAGCATTTTAACTTATTTAAGTAATTAATTATTATCTTAAATGTTTGGGGTTATTATCGGCCAATCATTTATGTTTAAAAGTGATTTAAAAAAGATTTTTTAAGAAAAACAGGGGGCAAGTATCAGTACCAAAATATAGGGTATCGATACCTTAACAAGGTATCTATACCCCTGACCATTGTTGATACCAAAATGGCATTTTGGAACTCAAAATTTCAAAAATTTCATGTAGGTATCGATACCTATGGCTTAGGTATCAATACCAAAGCATGGTATCGATACCAAATTGGCATTTTATTTTTGAAAAACTCAATTCCAAACATCAGGTTTCGATTCCTAACCCCTGGTATCGGCTAAAAAATATTTGGAAAATTTGCTAAAACCCCCTCTTGCAAAGAGTTTGAACCAATTCAACACTTAAAAACCAATTCAAAACAATTCTAAATCAACCATTATTAACCAATAATCATACCACATATGCATACATACATTTAAACTCTTATTAATTCATTTCCAATAATGCTAAAGTATTTCATTAATTTACCCAGAATAAGTAAAACTTTTAAAGTTTACCAAATAACCTCTTTTTACCAAGTTAAATACCACACCACCTATGTACATGTCATTCTAAATAAAAATATCAATACATACACTTTTCGGACTTGGCGATGTGGTGAAATGAGCAGCTGACAACCTCAACTCTAGCTCGTCGAATTTAACTGTACCTACACATTGAAATAAACACGTTAAGCCAGTGAAGGCTTAGTAAGCACTACAAGAATAAATGATTATAACATATATTTAAAATGTTACTAATATATATTATACTCCCACACAAGAATATCTCTATGACTAGGCATTTATTTCAACAAATTTACTTACCTTGAGTAATTTCATACTTACCTTGATACTTTAAATACTTGTATTTCTTGCTTTCACACATTTTCCCACAGTAGGCTATTTAGAACAATTCAGGATATACAAATCAAGTACAGGGGTGCAAGTATATGCACAAGTAAACGGAGAGCACCAATGAGCTATATGAAGAGCACAAGCGTGCTAAACAGAAAACACTAACGTGCTAAAAAACAAAGAGTGCGCTGAGGATCCTTAATGGCATGCCACTAGTATCCTAATAGTTCTAATTCTGTCTACTTGGGCATTTAACATAATTTCATACAAATGTTCATATTATAACAGAATTTTGAAAATATTCCACATTTTTCCTTATTTCACAATTTAACTCCTAATTAATAAATTGCATGCATAACATTATTTTCCATGCACATTTCTTTTTCTCAACATAAATATTAACATTCAACCAAATGCACCATTTTATATTTTACACTTATAATTCCCTTAATAAGTTTCATAGTATTACGATTTAGTCATTTTATTTGCATAATTTCCTACCTAACTATCCTAGTAAACTAAAATATTATAACATGAACATTTAGAGAAAATAATGGTAATTTTATAGTACTTACAATAAAATGATTGAGATGATGTATTTTCTTTTTCCTTCACTCATTGGCTTTCTATTTTCCTTTTCCTTTAATTGGGCCCTTTTCTTTCTTTTCTTTTTCTTCAATTTCATATCAAATATATAATATTTACAAATCAAAACAACAATCATATAACTTTACTATGCTAGATAATGAAAACAAACATGTATGACATGATGATTTTACCATCACTTATGTAACACCCCAAACCCGGCCCAAACACTACTACCGGATCTGGTTTGTCACTAAGAAAATTTTTAGTAAAACAAATCGTGTTGACAAAAAGACCAAATAGGAATTACATAAAAAGTGTCTTAATAAGCAAAAGCCCAAAACTTAATTACATGTCCTTGAAAGAAATTAAAACGAGAATAAATACTAAAGGCCCATTTTAAATCTAAAATGTAAACAAATGGCCTATGGCCTTATTACAATGTATTTTAAATCCATCATATAAACTACTTTAAAAAAAATTAATATGGGAAAACTTTGTCACGGATCCACCTTTTTTTGCATGGCCACCTGGCGCTTCACTCCTACCGGTCCGATGCACTAATCGTCACCGAAAGGTTAGTTTAAAGGGGTGAGTCATGAGACTCAAGTGTGCAACCCTCATGCACCACTAGATTTGGGCCTCATTAAACATAATAGTAAATTGCTTACATGGAAACATATAATATGCAAAGCCCAACCCATTTGCCTAGGTTTCCATCCGCTACATGCCCTGCACCAACCAACACACCATTGGGGATTTCTACAATCAACCCACACCGCTATTTCCAAGATGGCGATCAAGTCGCTCATCAACATATATTGGCGAATCCTTTATAACATATAATGGCCAAGCTCAGATAATAGATTCAGATTAGCCATTATAGTAGTTCACTAGAAAAACGTTACTCATATACATGTACATATAACTTCCTCCTTTCATCACCCATCCCATGTAACATGCACAATAATTTAAAACATGTACAACAGTTTACTTGTAACATATAGTCAGATTATTTACTAACCTGAGGGACCGTCGTTTAAATCGAGATTTCGCTTTTAATGTAACATATAAATCTTGTGAGCACATATACATATATATACATTTATTATTAATCGATCTAGACGGTGGGAAGTGTTACACACCGATTCAAGTACTAAGGCTTTCACTATATCTATGCTACTATCACTCGAGACTACCACTATTGGCCCACGATCCGACTTTGATTTCTACCCACACTCTGATGGCCAATCTCGCACTATCGAAACAGATCTCTTCTTGTATTTGAGTGACGATTTTACATATCCAACCTTCTCTGCTTGACTGTTAGTTGAGTCCATATCAATCCCTTAATCACTAAACCAAATAACGATGAGATCTAACTCATTAGTTAAATGTAACCTTTAAAACTAACACTTACCTAGTTAGTCAATCTCAATATCTTTTAGAAATTGTCACCACCAACCTTCCAACATTCGGCCATCAACCAAATATCAAACCAATCGTTACACGCATTCAATCTAACCCCACATAGTATTCGGCCAAAGCACAGAAAATCATGGAAGACCATTCGGCCATACTTACCACTTCTTACCTTTGATTTTTCCACCAAATCGGCTTTAATGGGATAGTTTCAACTTCTAGGAGTAAAGAGTATAATCGAAAGGACCTTGGAACAATGGTTTAGATTAGGAGTTTGATAAAAATAAGGGAATCACAGAAAAGGAAAAATCCTAAACTCACCGGATTACTAAGGAGTATACGGCTTATTATGCACCTTCGGGAAAACAGAGGCCTCACTTGTAGATTCGGCTATGGGAGATGAGGGTATGAACAAAGGAATCCGGCTCTTAGAAAAAGAAAAAGAGGAACTATAGAGAAGGCTTGGAAATTTCGGCAGAGAATGATAGAAGAATAGGGTTTCAAGATACTGAAATTGAAGAATACTACTCCCTATTTATAGAGAAATTTTGGCATATCCACACACACAGAGTTGGAATTTCGGCCAACTCTCCCCTCCCAGAGTTGGATTTTTGGCCAACTCTGCTATCATCTGATAGCTTTTAACTCTCCTGAGAACTCAATCCTTATCTTACCTTTAGGAGAGCCCACCTTAAAGCCAACTCCTCCTTATTAATTATCAGCTTTTTAACACTTAAAATAAAAGAAATAACTCCTAAAAGGTAGTCTAATTGTTGTCCACCCCCTTCCCATTTAAGTGCCAAATTTGACCCATTTCCTAAGGCCCAATCGGTCACTCAGGGCCTAAATTCCTCCTCCCTTAAGGTGCCACCTTATGCCCACTTAATGCACTTTAATCCTTTGGGCACAAGCCCATCTTGTCACTTAATTAACCATCTTCTTAAATTATAAGCTAACACCATTTATTATCCACCTAACCCAATTTTTTTAAAGCCCAAAATATCACTTAAACTACTCAGAACATTAATTTAAACTCTAATCCATATATTTAATCAAGGTCTCAGCTCGAGCATTAAATTCTTGAACTAACATGTTAAACTAACATATAAATGCACAGGCCCACATTTAGGATGTTACAGTTCTACCTCCTTAAAATAAATTTTGGCCCCGAAATTTACTAGTAATCTTACTACCTAAGTCTCACCACTAGACTTTCGCTGCGCAGTCCAATTCTAAAGCCAAAATAAACACTTAGTATATGATGGTAGAGTACGTACCATTATTCGCATCTGGAGCGTATTCGTCCCCTTGTACTCATTCTTTCGATCGACATTTATCTAATTAAGAATTTTATGAATAATTAATTCTTCCCACTTATTAACCGCGAACAATCTTATGTAAAATTATTTCAATAGTAGTTCTTTCAAATTCAAATTCTATCTACAGGTTTAGTTCTCAAGTCTATATTTCCTAATTCTAGAATTCTCATTCGATCATCATCAATCAGAACATCACATACACGCATCAACCACACGAGAGACATCCATGAACTCATATTCCTCTCTTAGGGGTATTTTCGTCATTTCACTACCCAGGGGTATTTTCATAATTTTAACCTATAGGGGTATTTTCGTAATTTTCCAAAATAAGGTTTAGGGTGATTTGGCAAAATAAAGGTATTTTGGTAATTTTCCAACTCGGGGGTATTTCGATAATTTTGTAAATCTGAGGGTATTTCGATAATTTATAAAATTTGGGGTTATTTTAGTAATTTATAAAATCTGGGGGTGTTTCAGTAATTTTGCCAATCAGGGGTATTTTGGTCATTTTGCAAATTAGGGGGGTCTTGGTCATTTATAACTCAGGGGTAATTTGGTAATTTTACAATTCAAGGATTTTTTTTTTGTTGTTGTTGTTTTTATTTCCTATGGAAAGATTCTGTTGACTTTGTAAATCAGAGTATATTTGCAAATCATAGGTATTATTTTCAAAGTAAAGATATTCTAAAATTTTTGTGAGAAAAATAGTGGTCGGTCCTTTCGGGTTTTAATTGTAGTTTTGGCTCACAACACGCATCAGAATTAGGGTGAATAGTCACTACGCACTGTAGGATTCTAGTGGAAAGGAGGTGAGTCACTAGATCGCTAAGTACTAAGCTTTCCCTAATCCACTCCTAGACATGCATATGCCTATTACCACACCTGTCATGGCTAAAGTGAACAATCACTATGCACTGTGAGATTCTGCAAGAGGAGGTGAGTCACTTGACCGCTTAAATACCAAGCTCTTCCTGGATCTTCTACTAGACATGCATATGCTTGTTACCACACTTTAGTCTTGTGGCTTGTTTATGTGTTTTGTTTAATGAAGTTAAGTCTTATGGATTTTAAGAATTTGTTTGTCTAAGCCTAGAGTCCATCAAGTTCTAACCTAAATAGTCTACGTCCCATAAGCCCGTTAAGCCCACATTTATATCACACAATGGTTTATAGTACTTACCTGGCAAACTTGGCCGAGACGAAAAGCCATCTTGAGCTAATAAACCTTTACTAATAAAAATCCATGTTTTAAAAACCCATTTTTAGAAAATCTTTTGGGCCCAAAATCCCAAAGCCGAGTTTTGAACCGGGCTCTGATACCAATTTGTAACACCCCAAACCCGGCCCAAATACTACTACCGGATCTGGTTTGTCACTAAAAAAATTTTTAGTAAAACAAATCGTGTTGACAAAAATCCCAAATAGGAATTACATAAAAAATGTCTTAATAAGCAAAAGCCCAAAACTTAATTACATGTCCTTGAAAGAAATTAAAACGAGAATAAATACTAAAGGCCCATTTTAAATCTAAAATGTAAACAAATGGCTTATGACCTTATTACAATGTATTTTAAATCCATCATATAAAGTACTTTAAAAAACTAATATGGGAAACTTTGTCACGGATCCACCTTCTTTTGCATGGCCACCTTGCGCTTCACTTCGCCCGGTCCGATGCACTAATCACACCGAAAGGTTAGTTTAAAGGGGTGAGTCATGAGACTCGTGTGCAACCCTCATACACCACTAGATTTGGGCCTCATTAAACATAATAGTAAATTCATTTACATGGAAACATATAATATGCAAAGCCCAACCCATTTGCCTAGGTTTCCATCCGCTACACGCCTGCACTCAACCAACACACCATTGGGGATTTCTACAATCAACCCACACCACTATTTTCCAAGATGGCGGTCAATAAGTCGCTCATCAACATATATTAGCCAAGCCCTTATAACATATAATGGCCAAGCCAGATAATAGCTTCACGGTATTAGTCACATAAGAGAGTTCACGGTAAAACCGTTACTCATATACATGTATATATAACTTCCTCCTTTCATCACCCACCCCATGCAACATGCACAATAATTTAAAACATGTACAACAGTTTACTTGTAACATATAGTCGATTATTTACTAACCCGAGGGTCCGTCGTTTAAATCGAGATTTCGCTTTTAATGTAACATATAAATCTTGTGAACACATATACATATATATACATTTATTATTAATCGATCTAGACGGTGGGGAAGTGTTACACACCGATTCAGCGACTAAGGCTTTCGCTATATCTACGCTACTATCACTCGAGACTACCACTATTGGCCCACGATCTGACTTCGATTTTGGCCCACACTCCGATGGCCAATCTCGCACTATTAAAACAGATTGCTTCTTATATTTGAGTGACGGTTTTACAGATCCAACCTTCTCTGCTTGACTGTTAGTTGAGTCCATATCAATCCCTTAATCACTAAACCAAATAACGATGAGATCTAACTCATTAGTTAAATGTAACCTTTAAAACGAACACTTACCTAGTTAGCCGAATCTCGAATATCTTTTAGAAATTGTCACCACTAACCTTCCTACATTCGGCCATCAACCAAATATCAAACCAATCGTTACAAACATTCAACCTAACCCCACATAGTATTCGGCCAAAGCACAGAAAATCATGGAAGACCATTCAGCCATACTTACCACTTCTTACCTTTGATTTTTCCACCAAATCAGCTTTAATAGGATAGTTTCGTCTTCTAAGAGTAAAGAGTATAATCGAAAGGACCTTGGAACAATGGTTTAGATTAGGAGTTTGATAAAAATAAGGGAATCATAGAAAAGGAAAAATCCTGAAACTCACCGGATTACTAAGGAGTATATGGCTTACTGTGCACCTTCGGAAAAACAGAGATTTCACTTGTAGATTCGGCTATGGGAGATGAGGGTATGAACAAAGAAATTCGGCTCTTAGAAAAAGAAAAAGAGAAACTGTAGAGAAGGCTTGGAAATTTCAACAGAGAATGAAAGAAGAATAGGGTTTCAAGATACCGAAATTGAAGAATACTACACCCTATTTATAGAGAAATTTTGGCATACCCACACACACAGAGTTGGAATTTCGGCCAACTCTCCCCTCCTAGAGTTGGATTTTTGTCCAACTCTGTTATCATCTGATAGCTTTTAACTCTCCTGATAACACAATCCTTATTTTACCTTTAGGAGAGCCCACCTTAAAACCAACTCCTCCTTATTAATTATCAGCTTTTTAACACTTAAAATAAAAGAAATAACTCCTAAAAGGTAGTCTAATTTCCGTCCACCCCCTTCCTATTTAAGTTCCAATTTGACCCATTTCCTAAGGCCCAATCGGTCACTCAGGGCCCAAATTCCTCCTCCCTTAAGGCGCCACCTTATACCCACTTAATGCACTTTAATCCTTTGGGCCACAAGCCCATCTTGTCACTTAATTAACCATCTTCTTAAATTATAAGCTAACACCATTTATTAGCCACCTAACCCAATTTTTTTAAAGCCCAAAATATCACTTAAACTACTCAGAACATTAATTTAAACTCTAATCCATATATTTAATCAAGGTCTTAGCCCAAGCCTTAAATTCTTGAACTAACATGTTAAACTAACATATAAATGCACAGGCCCACATTTAGGATGTTACAACTTACCTTAACTTTTGATTTTACAATCGAACCCTTATTTTCTCTCTCCTTCTACACCTCTATGGAAGCTCTTCACATGAAACTAAGGTGTTTACTAGTCTTTCTAGTGTTTTTACTAAGGAAACATCAAAGAAATGGAAGATTTGAAGCTTGGATTTGATAAAAAATGGTGGAAGGATCTAAATGAAATAAAAGCAAAAGATAGATGGATGGAAAAAAGGGAAAATGGTGGCTTCTAAGAAAATATGGAGAGTTTTCATCTTTTCCTCACTTTTCTACACAATTCCAACAAAAATCTCATGATTTTTACCTAAAAATGGTCAAATTGCTAACTAGTCCCCTTGCCTTACATTTTTACACTTTAACCCCTAATCATTATGTCCAATAATATCTACTTAGCTAATTACCATTTTATCTCTCATCATCTTTGATAATCCCATAGATGACTCATAAATATATTTTGGTAATGTTCCACTTTAATCATTCCTTCCTTTTTACTAAAACTACGAATCTACTAACTTTTCTTTTTCTTACTTTAGCCACAACAATTTCTATTCTATTACAATTTAACCCATAATCTAAATTAATTTTTCTAATCTAGAAACATTTTCTGAATCACTATCGATTCTAACTATTTTCTAAATCATCACTCTAAATTCTTATTTTGCCCTTTTGAAATTTCCAACTAAACCCTGACCCGATTCCCCTCTGCACTTGACTCCAAGGCCTTATACTTCCATTCATATCATGATCTATGTATTGAAATTTCAACTAAATTCTTATTCCAACTATTAATTGAAATTTCTTTCTAATTAAAACCCCTATTGTCGCATTAACTTGATCTATGGATTCCCTTATTAGATTTGACTCTAATCTAGCAAATTTTTGTCGCCCTATTTCTAGGGTTGCAATCAACTCCGCTTAATTGTGTTGATCTATTCTTAAACAGGGACTTTTTCTCCTCCGAATAAGCACATTCGACTTGAATCAATAACCTGAATTATCAAAACAAGAACAAGAAGTCACAATTAAGAATAAGAACAAGTATTTATCTTATAAATCAAATAGTAATAAGATTCATCTTAGGTTTCATCCCCTTAGGTATTTAAGGGATTTAGTTCATACTGATAGAAGGAAACATCTTAAAATAAGGAAAACAATAAAACATAAGAAAACCCAAAAACTTCAAGAGAAATTAATAGAAGATCTTCAGTCTTGATGGAAATCCTTCTTCCGAGCTGCTCCTGATGGCTGTCTTCAAGTATTTTCTACCTTCTACTCGGCGTCCTCGTTTAGGTTGCCTCTTAGGGTGTTTAGATAGGCTTTGGAACACCTCTCTTGGCCCACAAATAGCCTATTCCAAATAGAATTAAACTTTGGTACGACAGACACTCCTGTGTTTGATTCCTAAGACCGTACTCACTTCTGCTAGCCACACACGATCGTGTGGTCTGCCCGTGTACGTTGATCTAGACCGTGTTTGATTCTGCTCATAACACACGGCCGTGTTTGATAGCCCAGGCCGTGTTGATTTTTAAGGTAGGCCCATTTTGTCCTGTTTTGGCCTGTTTATCGTTCTTTTCGACTCCCTAAGCTCTCTTGAGTATAAAACATGAAATTAAAGGATTAGGAGCATCGAATTCATCAAATCTAATGAAAATTCATCCAAAAATAAGCCAAGCATGGGGTCAAAAATATGTATAAATTATGGTTTATCAAATATCCCCACATTTAAGCATTTGCTTGTCCTCAAGCAAAATCCTCAACTCACAATCAAAATTAACTTCCTTAATTCATAATTTTCATTAATAATGTCTCATCATAATTCATAGATAATTCATACATGGATAATTTAACTTAAAGAGTCCTAAAGATTCAAATAATCTAAGTCATAAATTTTTGTAGCACAAAAACATTGGTGTTTCCCCTTATCTAAATAATTACCTTTGATTCAAAACCGACAAGGATTGACATCCTCACTAAGGATTCACTCAAATCACTCAAAGTGTTTAATTTTCAAGATAAAGAACTCAAAAGTCAAACATGAAAAGTTATTACCATAGGCTTGCATGAAAATCAAATCTCCACCACTATAAAATGAGATGATACACAAATCAAAAGGTCTTTTAAAAGGGTTGTAATGACACTTGGGTTAAAGGTGTGGATAAAGGCTGAATTAGAGGGTTAGAATCGAGATTGAATTGACAATTTATCTAACTAGAAAAATAGACTAATACTGAATAATTACAATAATTGAAAACTTATCAATAATAACACAAGCTTCTTCTCAAAATGTGAAATTAACTACTTAAGCTCAAATAACAAAGAACTAAAAGTGAATAAATTCCCAATTTTTTTAAGAATAAGAACATACAATAATAAGAAAGAATTTAACAACTGAAATAAAGAATATAGTTAGGAAACTACTCAAATCAAATCTCGACAAAAAAGAGCTAAAATAATAGGAAAAATTCTCAATGAATCAAAAAGAGTGAGTCTTGGGTTAATATTATGGGTAAATCAAAAATGGTTCATTAGGATCAAATGGGTTAACTAGGGGTTAAATTATGAAGGTAGGCTTTTTTTGGAGTGAGTGGGTTAAATCCTAGGTGCCTTTATCATCTCAGTATATCAAATCAAATGTGTGGTCTCGACATGTATAATCGAAGCAAGTTCTAGAATAACAAATCAATATTGACACACTCATAACCAATAAAGTGAGCAAGAAAAGTATATGCTCGGCTCAAAATCTCACAAAAATAATGGTTTTTGATGTCAACCTTGCAAATTTCAAACTTCAAAGTAATATTTAAATTTAGGGAAACAACCTAAAAAAAATTTTAATTCTGAAAACAGACTTATTATGCTTGATTCTCTAATGTCTTAAAGTTTAAATCATCAATGCACAATTACCTATGACTTAATCCAAAACATATCAGTGAAAATTATAAGTTAATAGAAGTTTCATTTTAATTAGTAATATGAGAAAATTTACTTAAGTAAGGCATAATTTAGGGATTTTCTAATAATTCTATAATTAACCTCCCACACTTAAGATGTACATTGTCCTCAATGTACAAAGATATATAATGACAATATAGTAAGAAAATCATAAGATAGGGAGAGAAGTGAAACTTCCTGAATTTTGGACTGAGTCAATAAAAAGAAATCTGATACATTTGGGCAGAGGTGAACGTGGGGGAGGATACTCCGACAACACCTCGAACCTTTTGAAAATGAATCAATGAAGCAGACGGTATGAACTTATGGTGTCCTAAGCTAAATCTAAATGGCATGAATAATAATAATAATAACAATAATAAAAAGGAAATAATAAAGAAAATAAAAAAAATAATGGAAAATGGATTTGAGTTCAAAAATAAAGGGGAAAAAGAGTGACCAACGGTGGCAAGGATGGTGGTTGGTGTGGTGGCGGTGTAAAGAAGGAATAAGGAAAAAGAGGAATAGGAAACTGAAGGAAGAAAGACAATAAAAAGAAAAGAGAGAAAAATGGGGGTTTTCGGGCTGGGAAAGAATGAAGGAGGGAAGAACATGGAGGAGAGTGGTGGTCAGAAAGGGGTGCGGTGGCTAGGGTTTGGGGGAGAAAGTGAACAGAAGAAGGGGGTTTAAATAGATATGCGGCCCACACCGTGTGCCTTGGGCGTGTTAGGTCACACGGCCGCATAGCACGATCGTGTGATGCGTCGTTCGTTTCTCCCATGCATGTGTAGAAGTTCGCACGCCCGTGTTAATTCATTAGTGTTGACCACGGCCTAATCTCAAGGCCGTGGCATTTTATCGCAACTCGTGGTTTGGGGAAAATTTTTGCCCTGCTTCCATACGGTCTCTGCCACGCCGATATCTTTTCCTATGGTGTTCAGTCGACCACGACCACACTCGTGCTCAAGGTCGTGTGGGTAGGGAAACCTGCACCTATTAATTTGGTTAGATTTTAGTTAGATGCTAAAAATAAAAAAAATATGGAAGTTAGTGATGTTAGTGCTCGGGTTGCCTCCCGAGAAGCGCTCGTTTAAAGTCTTAAGCTAGACTTACCTCTCATTCGCATACTCATGGTGGTTCGGGAGTTGGAACTCCTCTCTCTTGCTATCAATTCTATTATCGAGATATAATTTTAGCTGAGTGGTGTTTACCTTAAAAGTGCCGACATTAGGATTAGTTACCTCGACTGTACCGTATGAGAAGGTATTGAGTACCGTGAAAGGGACTGCTCCCTTTGTATTAAGGTCTAAAGTGATGATTCGATGGTCTGTTTTATCCAATAGTACTTGATCCTCGATCTTAAATTGGTTTGTCCCAACCTTAAGCTTGTCATGGAGTTGCTTTGGTTCATTGTGTACTTTCGATTTCTCCTTGACGTGTGTCTGCCATTCATCTAGTTCATCGATTTGTAGTATTCTTTCCTCATGAATAATTCTGTTCTCAATATGAGAGCTAGGCCATGGCTCTGTCATCTTTTCCCGAGGAATTTCCTGTGAAAAAGATTGAACATTAAGTTGACTTATATTAATAGGACTTGTATCATCTTAATCACTAGATATTTTTTCAGAATCACGTGCTTTGAGTTTAATCATGTCATCACCTACACGAAGTATTAATTCTCCCGTATCAACATCGATAATGGTTCAAGCAGTTGCTAAAAAGGGTCATCCTAAAATTAAAGGAACGTCACTATCCTCATCCATGTCTAAAACAATAAAGTCTACTGGGAATATGAATTTATCAATTTTTACTAGTACATATTCAATTATACCCCTAGGAACTCTAATGGTTTTATCAACCAATTGAATGCTCATCCTAGTTTGTTTGGGTTTCCCAAGACCTAACTATTTAAACATTTTATAAGGCATAACATTGATGCTTGCCCCTAAATCAGCTAAAGCGTTATTAACAGATAAACCACCAATTAAACAAGGAATCGTAAAACTACCTGGATCTTTTAATTTGTAGGGTAGTTTATTTTATAAAATTATTGAGCACACTGCATTTAGCTCCACATGCGACGCATCGTCCAGCTTCCGTTTGTTTGCCAAAAGCTCTTTTAAAATTTTTCTGAATTAGGCATCTGCGAAAGAGCTTCAATAAACGGTAAGTTAATATGTAATTTCTTTAAAAGTTTAAGGAATTTACCGAATTATTCATCTGTGGTCTTTCTTCGTCGCATTGGGATATGGCACACGAGGGTTGTATTCTGTACTTACCAGTTTTGGTTTACTATAGCTTTCCTCAAACTTACCTTTATCTACCATGTTTTCTTGCCTCGTTTTTGATTCATCTAACCCTTCACTATCGTGAACAGTAATAGCATGAAGTTGCTCTTTTGGGTTAGTTTTAGTGTTGCTTGGCAAGCTACCTTATGGTCGTTCTGAGATCAACTTAGCAAGTTGACATATTTGGTTCTCGAGCCCTTAAATTGACGCTTGCTGATTTTTGAGTGCTATTTCAGTGTTCTGAAAATAGGTTTCTGACACCGAGATGAATTTTGTTAGCATCACCTCAAGGTTCGGCTTCTTTTCTTGTGGGTAAGGTTGCTATTGAAAGCTTGAAGGGGGTTGTTGTCTCTGATTCCTTGACCACCCCATGAGAAGTTTGGGTGGTTCCTCCAACCTGGATTGTAGGTGTTACTATAGGGATTATTCTGAGGTCTAGAATTATTACCCATATAGTTCATCTATTCACTTTCTATGCCAGGATTGTAGGGTGGGTATTCTGTATTGTTCATCCCTCTTCCGTTCGTATCGCACTGCATCACTGGATGTACCTGCGAAGAACCACACAAACCATCAATCTTTTTACTTAAAAGTTCTACCTGGTTTGATAGCATGGTGACTACGTCATGGTTAAAAACACTGGCAGTTTTTGTCGGCTTTGTCCTCATAACTTGCCACTGATAGTTATTTAGTGACATCTCTTCAATGAATTCGTAGACAGCCTCATGTGTTTTGTTGTTTAATGTACCACCGGCGGCTGCATCAATTAATTGCCTAGTTGAGGGGTTCACACAGTTGTAAAAGGTTTGAACCTGTAGCCATAATGGTAATCCATGGTGAGGGCATCTTCTCAGTAGATCCTTGTGTTTCTCCCATGCATTGTAGAGTGTTTCTAAATCCACCTACACAAAAGAAGAAATATCATTCCTCAACTTAGCCGTTTTAGCCGGCAGAAAATATTTAAGTAAGAATTTTTATGTCATTTGTTCCCATGTAGTAATTGACCCTCGTGGTAACGAGTTCAACCACTGTTTAGCTTTGTTCCTCAACAAGAAGGGAAACAACCGAAGGTGAATGGCATCGTCAGAAACTCCATTTATTTTGAAAGTATCGCAAAACTCTAAG
Organism: Gossypium rotundifolium; assembly: GCA_025506655.1. NCBI lineage: Eukaryota > Viridiplantae > Streptophyta > Magnoliopsida > Malvales > Malvaceae > Gossypium > Gossypium rotundifolium. Next base: position 37,049,054 of record CP106729.1, on the reverse strand, counting down.
AAATTGGCCAAATGAGTATTTAGGTCCTCATCCTGCAAACCATCAAACTGAACAAACTGTTGAATCATTTGAATAGTGTTGGGTTTAAGTTCAAAATTATTTGTAGCAACAGCAAGTCTAACAATACTTGATTCAGTTCCTAATAAAGTAGGTTTAGCATAATCATACATAATACAAGGAGCAAGATTTTGATTTACTGGATTTGCCGCGACCACAGGAGGTAGCGAATTATTCTCAGCCATCTCCTCGGTAGTATTGGTATCTTCCTCTTGCTCTTCCTGTATGTATTGTAGAATTCACTTTATTTCTCTTTGATTTCTGCGAGTGGTGCTCTTTATCTCACTATGGTAAAGCAATGGTCCTGACGGGTTTCTTCTAGTCATAAACTAGAGACTCCTATCAGAAGCAAAGAAAATGTAAAATTAGAAAAGTAAAAATAAAAATAAAAAATAATAAATTGCAATAAAAAATGGCTAAAGTAATAAAATTTTAGCGTTCCTAATATCTTAGTCCCCGGCAATGGCACCAAAAACTTGATGTGTCTCTAACTAACTATGATCACAATAAAGACAAGCGCACCTATTATTCAATAGTATAGTTATGGTATGACCGGAAATATCATATCCACAAGGACCAAGAGTACTAGTAATTACTATCTTTCTATTATCTAGCCTAAAAATTGGAGTTATTTCTTAAAACTAAAACTTAATTAAAAACACGAAAGAGAATAAATTGGGAAAATACTTTTAGACAACTATATGAGATAGACAATACCTAAGGAAGAATCCACCTAGACTTCACTTATTACTTTCGATTCATATGATTTATTCACTTGTCTGAATCCGTAGATATCCCTAATTTATGTTAATATATCTTTTGAGACTAAAAACAACTGACTCTAGGTTAATTAATTGAAATTTCTTTCTAATTAAAACCCCTATTGTGGCATTAAATCAATCTATGGATTCCCTTATTAGATTTGACTCTAATCCGGTAGATTTTCGTCGCCCTATTTCTAGGGTTGCAATCAACTCCGCTTAATTGTGTTGATCTACTATTAAACAGGGACTTTTACTCCTCTAAATAAGAACATTCGACTTTCATGAATAACCTGAATTATCAAAACAAGAATAAGAACTCACAATTAAGAATAAGAACAAGTATTTATCTTATAAATCAAATAGTAATAAGATTCATCTTAGGTTTCATCCCTTAGGTATTTAAGGGATTTAGTTCATACTGATGAGGGAAACATCTTAAAATAAGGAAAACAACAAAACATAAGAAAACCCAAAAACTTCAAGAGAAATTAATAGGAGATCTTCAGTCTTGATGGAGATCCTTCTTCTGAGCTGCTACTAATGGTTGTCTTCGAGTATTTTCTACCTTCTACTCGGTGCCCTCATTTAGGTTGCCCCCTAGGGTGTTTATATAGGCTTTGGAACACCTCTCTTGGCCCACAAGTAGCCTATTCTGAATAGAATTAAACATTGGTAGGCAGGGACACGCCCGTGTTCGATTCCTTAGACCGTGCTTGCTTCTGCTCGCCACACACGACCGTGTGGTTTGCCCGTGTACATTGATCCAGGCCATGTTCGATTCTACTCGTAACACACGACCGTGTTTGATAGCTCAGGCCGTGTTGGTTTCTAAGGTAGGCCCATTTTGTCCTGTTTTGGCCCATTTATCATTCTTTTCGACTCCCTAAGCTCTTTTGAGTATAAAACATAAAATTAAAGGATTAGGAGCATCGAATTCATCAAATCTAATGAAAATTCATCCAAAAATAAGCCAAGCATGGGGTAAAAATATGTATAAATTATGGTTTATAACAATTTTATTATATTTTACTTAGTTTTTCGATTTTAGCTCTCGATTAATAAAAAGTGTGATTTGAGTAGTTTATATAACCTTAAGTGCCAAAGTAGGCCTAAAGGAAGGCCAACATGTATGGTGAGTGTGCAGGACATCATTCAAAGGTAAAAGAACATGAGACTAGTCGCTATGTTGCCAACATGGAGGTTTGACGTCGCAACATAGTGAGCAGGACACCAAAGTAGTAAGATTGCCTTCGGTGTCACGACATAGCCAGAGGATGTTGCGACGCAGCCCTAAATCCAAGCCCGAACGAAGTAAACTACCATTACTGTCGCAACATAGTGCAAAGGATATTGCAACCACCGGCCATTTACGTGAAGAATTAATGAGCTAAGGGCATTTTTGTCTATAAAATGAAATTTAATATAAAAACGTCAGTCGAACTAGGGCTATGGACGAGGGCCAAACCTAAAGTTATAAATAGGCCTTATTAAACACTTCCGAATCATCTTTTTCCTTATCTTAGAACTTTTCATTTATTTTAGGTTACAACTTTTATTTTAGTTTTTAGTTTTAGTGTTTAGGATTTTATTTCAGTTCTATTTCTCACTTTTGTTTGTGGAGAATCTGATTTGTGGACTCACCAAACTCTTGTGGATTTCTACACTTTCAATCATCAATACAATTCGAGATTTCTCTTAAACTCTTGTTCTTTATCTACGTTTCATGTTTATTTCTTTTATCAAGTTTATGTTCTTTATGGGATCCATAAGGAACTAATCCTCTTATGGGGGATTAGCGAGTGGACGTGGAAGTAATTAATTTTTATGTAGGGTTTCTTAGTGGATCAGCTAGTTGGGAGTAAGAACTTAAACCCTAGGCCTGACAACCCTAGCAAGTTATTTAGTTGGGAATAAACCCAAAATTGGTATTGCCTATCCATGAACTGTAACATCCCAGACCCAAGTCCGATGCTAGGACTGGATACGAGACATTACCATATACGACTCACTTAAACATACTCTTACGGTTGTGAAATTTTGTTCCGACTAAAAAAAACTTCTCTTTCTTAGACTAATCATACATTTCATGGGCTTACGAGGCCTTAAGCCCTTATCTAAAAACTTTCTGGACTTAATTGAAAACTCTTCTTTGAAGTAGAGTTCACACGCCCATGTGACTTGGGACACGCCCGTGTACCCTTAGACACGCCCATGTCTTCCAACCGTGGGAGTTACTGACTATATTCACACGGCCTTGACACGCCCGTGGGCTTAGACCATGTATTATTCCATGTTATACTGACTTGACTTGCCCGTGTATCCTGGCCATGGGGATTTTTCAATTTTATGGACAAGGTGCAGACTTCACACGGCTTGGGTACACACCCATGTGTTGGCCGTGGCCTTCAAACGGTTTGACCCACACCCGTGTGTCACACTAAGTGGATAAATTAGTAGGCTATATACCAAGCCATTGCTTGCCTAAAATGCACACTCTTATACTTCATCTCAAAATAATCAATTTCTATCTCATAAGCAAGTCTAAGAACTCATTTCCATCATACAAGGTAAAAAAAAAGGCATTCACTTCATGAATTTCATCTTCATTTAAAGAAAGAGTTTGCGAAGTATTTGCCTAACTTATAAACCATATACAAAAATGACTTACAACCAACACTTTAACTAACAATTACAACTTGACAAAATTCGCAAGTCCTATACATGCCATATTCAAAACAAGTCTAAAATTGTTATACCAAAGTGTCATTGATAATGTGATTTCCGAACTCCTGCAGTCACGATCCTCAAGTTATCTTGGTAATACTACAAAGAAAAAGGGCAATGAAAAAGGGGGTAAGCATAAAGTTTAGTAAGTTGCATGGAAATAAATAGCAATTATAATACTAAAAAATAATTAATCCATGGTATTAGCTGACTATACACAAGTCAAAACTATTTGACCTTACTTACTTACGATTTCCCTTATCAAGCAAATACCCGGCCACTTATCGAGCCAATTTCTCGTGACTCAGTCATTAGTATCCGTATTCATTCATTCGCAGGACCTAAATATCATTCACATCTCTACTTTTAAATTCATTTGCTTATCCCACCATGCACAGGGAATAATCAAATATGTGTTTTTATAATTACTACGATAAGTGTAAAACCATTGCCACACTCTTGAAGTGGTCTTACATGGAGACTCCTCTAGGTAATAATGCCATATCCCAGACATTGTCTTATATGAGATTACCCCTCGGTGCTAATGCTATATCCTAGATATAGTCTTACATTAGCTCTCATCTCAATACCGATGCTATGTTTCAAACATGGTCTTACACTGGCTCTCGTAATGTGGCCGATGCCATGTCCCAGACATGGTCTTACACTGACCCTCATAATATGGCCGATGCCATGTCCCAGACATGGTCTTACACTGACCCTCATAATATGGCCGTGCCATGTCCCAGACATGGTCTTACACTGGCCCTTATAATATGGCCGATGCCATGTCCCAGACATGGTCTTACACTGACCCTCATAATATAGTGATAGCATTCTTCGTATTCGTCATAGTCCATTAGGACTTCAATATCATATTCACATAAGTTTCTCAATTTATTGAAGTATCATGCATCAATATGATATCAAGCATCCTCAATTATGCTAATATAATATTGCATTAATTTACATACAACTTACCTCGTTTTCAAAATGAGCTAGTTCTTCGGTTTAGTCTACGACCTTATCCTTTTCCCGAACGAGGCAGATTCTTGTCTCCTCTTGCTCTATAATAGAAAATTAGCTCATTTTAATCGTCACATTAACATAGGCATCTCAATAATCATGCTAAATCAAAATTACCATTTTACCCTTGGATTTTGGCAAAATGACCTTTTTGCCCCTAGGCTTAGAAATTAATTCTAATCACATATTTATCCCCGAAAAGCCTAGGTAAACATTTAATGCTCTTAAAGCTATCATCATAAATCAACATTTCACAAACATACTGCAAAATTTATAACCTTTTCATTAAGGTCCTATTTGGTGTTCTCATACTAACACCCTTTTCAAAAGTTGTTTATCTAACAACTAAGACTCAAGTTCTTCCATAAAAATGAAAAAAATAACTAAGGTAGCTCTCTTGGTAGAACTCTAAAGCTTTCACAACATTTCACATTAGTCCCCTCATTTGAAAGCTTAAGCTCTAGGGGTCTCAAAAGTACAATTATTTTCAGGAAAAGTTCACTAGAACACTTACTTGAATAGATGAGAGATTGCTAAAATTTTTGAAGGTTTCTACCCCTTATTTTCTGCTAATTTTCGATGGAAGATGATAGGAGAAAAGATGATAACTTTTCTCTCCTTATTTTATTAATACAAGTCAAATTAGTCCACCTACTACTACTAACTTTGACTAAGATTGACAAATCTTGTCTCCCATGTTCTCCTATGGCCGTCCAAGCTTATTCCAAAGGCTAAATTTCCTTTTAAAGACCTCCCATCAATATTCCATGGCCATTTGGTACTTTTAATAGAAGAATGAAACTTTCACACGTTATCCAATTTAGTCTTTTTTTGCGATTAAACATGAAATCGCTAAAATTAATGTACCAAAATTTTAATGCTCACATGCTATCATGTTCTAACTTATAATATATCATGAAAATAATTTCTTATGTCTCGGATTAGTGATCCCAAGATCACTATTTCGACTAGCCCCTAAATTGGGCTGTTACAATTCTCCCCCTTAAGGATTTTCGTCCTTGAAAATCTTACCAGTGAAAAGATTGGGGTATTGGTTTCTCATCGTCTCTTCGGACTCCCAGGTGGCTTCGGGTATTGGTTTCTCATCGTCTCTTTGACTCCCAGGTGGCTTCTTCTATGCCGTGCCTTTGCCATAGGACTTTCACTAAGTCTATGCTTTTATTTCTTAACTGCTTGAACTCACGAGCCAATATTTTAACTGGTTCTTCACCTTAAGTCAAATCTGATTGTATCTCTACCTCTGTCGGCTCTATAACATGTGAAGGTCTGAACAGTATCAGCGTAACACAGATACATGGAAGATATCATGAATCTTTTCTAACTCAGGCGACAAAGCTAGCCGATAAGCTGCCGGTCCTATCCTTTCAGTAACTTTATAAGGTTCGATAAAGCGCGGACTTAATTTGCCCTTCCGACCAAATCTGAGGACTTTCCTCCAAGGTGACACTTTCAAGAACACTTTATCACCGACTTTGTTTCTATCTCTTTCCTCTTTAAATCTGAATAGGACTTCTGTCTATCTGAAGTGGCTTTAAGGCAGTTACGAATCACTTCTACCTTATCTTCAATTTCTTTAACAAAATCAATCTCGTGTATGTAATATCTGAGATTTAGGGGTTATGCATTTTTACTTAAATAAATGTGGTTGCATGCTTGAGTATGATTTGAATGTGTTTTGGAGGCTTCAAGAACCTTGGAAAGTAGGTAGGAGCCTTAGAAGTTATTGGATTTTTAAGCCTAAAAAGGGGAACTAAGGGAGCTAGGCCTTAAGGAGTTTATTGTGTGGCTTAGGACACAAGAATTAAGCTGGTAAGGTGGCAAGGAGGTGCCACTTAGGGCCTTGTAAGGTGATGCCACAGGGAGTGTAAAGGGGCCTAGGTTCGAGCAGCAAGGGAAGCATTTTGGAGTTTTATTTTTTAGCAAGGAGAGGCAGTGTTGGACAGCACAAGGACACTTCATAGATGAAGTGTAGATTGGGTCAAAAGCTTAGAGATTCGGCTAAGTAAGAGTGAAAAGGGGGATTGGGTGGAGAGAGAAAGAGTTGGCCAGCAGTAGGACTTTGGGGAGGGGTTATTCGGTCATGTATGGGGGAGTAGTGTCAAAATTTTTGAATTTCTTTTTACTCATCTCCCTCCTTCTTTTTATTTTGCTAAAATGAAACTCCTCTATCATCCTTCTCTACCATTACTGAAATTCTTAAAGTCCCAAACATCTTTTCTTTTCTTTCTTCTCCATTCCATATTTTACTTTCCATAGCCGATTTCATTTTACTCCTTGTTGAACCGATTCCTTTTACATTACTTTCTCAAAGCCAATCAACCTCTGTTGTGGCTTAATCTCTCTGTTCCAAGCAAAGGTGTTCAATTGATTTTGGTAAGGGATAATAATTAGTTGAGTTCTTTTCTTTTTCCTTTGTTTAGCCGAAAGTCAAAGACTCTAATTCCTATTTTTCTTTTGGTGAACCATGAAGGAGATCTCTGGGATTCTTATAGTGAAGCAGGTTGGAAGGTGATCTTTTAGGGATTTAAGATCCAAGGTAAGCAAGGCATACCATTCGCCAAGGGCCACTTTATTTATTCTAAGGCTATGCCGATTCTAACTATGGTGTTTTAGGGGATTTTTGACAGATCTTTGGGATTTGGCTAAGCAATCTAGGTAAGGGTTCTAGTGTTTCAGATCTGTTCCTTATTCGTTCAAAAGTTGAAAACTAACCGGTTGAGTGTACTAGTGCTTAGCCGATTGCAAGAGGGGATCATCACGAAGTTTCGAGATTTGGTTGGTAACCAAATTGGCAGCAAGGTAAGGATTTTGGTTGCGTTAACTCTTTGAGATTTACTGTATAGTCGAATGGCTTCTTTGCTAATGTTCTTAGTGTTGGCCGAATGTAGGAAAGGGGATCTAATGCGTTAGATCAGGATTTTCGAGATTTTGATTAGATCTACGAATAGTCAGGTGTGTAACCCTACACTAAAATTCCCAATAGATGAATAATAATGTTAAGCATGTGTTAATGAAGTGATGAATAAACATGGCTAAGGGTACCATTTGATGGTACAATGAATTTAGTTATGTACCCCTTAATACTCGTTAATATTGTTTATGAACATTGCTATGAAAATATGAGAAATTTTGTTATGGCCATGGGGTAAGGTAGATTGCATGATATCTGTATGACTTGTATGTCGCATGGGCATATGGGTGATAATGATAAATGGGAAGTGTTCTGGTGGTTTTTACCACATTATCTAGTGACCTATGTCACATAATATGAATCCGATGACTCTGTCACGTTATCTGGTGGCTATGCCACAATTATAAGGGTGATGTGCAGTTGACTACAGCGACTACCTTCGATGGTGTGTAGCGGATAGAGGGTCGATTTAATAATCCCCACGGTGTGATCGGTAGGTACGGGTGATGTGTAGAGGTTGGATCTAGGTGGTTTGGGTTGCATCATTATTTACAATTGTTTTATGTGATTTAATATGCCTTGAATGTTTTGGGAGTCTGTGATGGCTGTTACACACTGAGTCTGTTGAGTCACCCTTAGTGGGCTAACATTTTACAGATGGCACTTAGTAAATAGATCGGGTCAGCAGGAACTTAAAGGTGGCCATGCACAGCTCAATTTTTCTTCGGTTTTTGTTATCAAGTTTATTTTGATTTGTTTTGGCAGAGGTAATGGTTTTAGAAGGGGTCGGGGAACACCGGGCAGAGGTGTTGGTAACACGGAGATGAGACAGCCAGGTCTAGTGTATGTGGTTCGTCGGAGGGAGGATGGTGACGCACCTGATGTCATAACGGGTATGTTCCTTATTTCTGGATTACCCTTTATTGCGTTGATAGATATTGGGTCAACTCATTCATACATTGCTAGTAAGGTGTCTGGAACTCTGCATGTGAACTCTGAGACTGTACCTAGGAAGATGACTGTACTTAGTCTTTGAGGGCAATCAGTAGTATTAGACAAACTCTTTAGGGCAGTACCTTTAGAAGTTTAGGGGGCACAGTTTCCAGCTGACTTAATTGGGTTGCCATTTGAGGAATTTGATCTAATTTTAGGCATGGACTGGTTAGTGAAGTACCATGCGAATATGGATTGTGCTGCTAAGTGCATGTCGTTAAGAACTTCTGACGACAAAGAGGTTGTGGTGATGGACGAGAGACTAATTGCTTGTCAATGTAATATCGCCTTAAAGCGCAGAAGATGGTGAGAAAGGGGTGTATAGCTTTTCTGATGTTGATAAGTGCCTTGGAGGCTAAGGAAGTAGCTATAAGAGGAGTTAGAACAGTAAGAGAATTTGTGGATCTCTTTTCGGAGGAGCTGCTGGTTTACCTCCGGACAGGGAGGTAGAGTTCGAATTGATTTATTTAGCCGCATGCGACTCCCGTGTCAATTGCTCCATACCGAATGGCACTAAAGGAGTTAGTAGAGCTTAAAGCCCAGATCCAAGAGTTACTCGATGGTGGGTTTATTCAACCTAGTGTGTCTCCATGGGGAGCACTGGTTCTATTCGTAAAGAAGAAGGATGGGACTATGCGCATGTGCATAGATTACCGGCAGTTGAATAAGCTGACCATCAAGAACAAGTATCCATTGCCAAGAATTGATGACTTGTTCGATCAACTTAAGGGAGCCGCGGTATTTTCGAAGATAGATCTAAGGTCAGGATATCATCAGCTTAAGGTGAAGGAAGCAGATATCCATAAGACGGCTTTTTGGACTAGGTACGGGCATTATGAGTTCTTAGTAATGTCGTTCAGATTGACAAATGCCCCAGCCGCGTTCATGGATATGATGAACTAGGTTTTCCAACCCTACCTGGATTGGTTTGTCGTTGTGTTCATAGACGATATTCTAGTGTATTCCAAGTCTGAGGAAGAACATGATGAGCATCTCCGAGTTGTGTTGCAGGTGTTAAGGGAAAAGAAGCTATATGCCAAGTTCAGCAAGTGCGAATTTTGGCTGAAGGAAGTTACGTTCTTAGGGCATATGGTGTCTGTCGAAGGAATAAGGGTGGATCCTCGGAGGATTGAGGCAGTATTAGATTGGAAACCCCCTAAGTTTGTGGCAGAGGTTCGTAGTTTCTTGGGGTTAGCAGGCTACTACAGGAGATTTGTCGAAGGGTTCTCGACAATAGCAGCACCTTTGACGAAGTTGTTGAGAAAGGAGGTACCTTTCGTATAGGCGGATAAGCAGCAGGAAAGCTTTGAGAAGCTTAAGAGAGTATTGACAGAAGCTCCAATTTTGATTCAGCCGGAAGTAGGGAAAGACTTTGTGGTATATTGTGATGCTTCCCATACAGGATTGGGATGTGTTCTTATGCAAGACGGGAAAGTGGTCGCTTATGCGTCTCGATAGTTGAGGCCACATGAGGTTAACTATCTGACGCATGATCTGGAATTGGTGGTGGTTGTATTCACTCTTAAAGTGTGGAGGCACTATTTGTATGGAGAAAGGTCGGTGATCTACACGGACCATAAGAGTCTGAAGTATTTGTTGACCCAGAAGGAGCTGAATCTGAGACAGCGAAAGTGGGTGGAGTTATTGAAAGACTACAATTGCTCAATAGAGTATCATCTGGGCAAGGCGAATGTTGTGGCGGATGCCCTAAGTCAGAAAGTAGTGTCAGAGTTAAGGGCAATGTTTGCACATTTGAGCCTTTATGATGATGGAAGTTTGCTAGCAGAATTGCAAGTGAAGCTGACGTGGTTAGGTCAGGTAAAGGAGAAACAATTGGTAGATGGTGAACTAAGTGCTAAGCTATTACAAGTACAGAATAGGGAGTTGGAAGACTATGGTGTAAACGGTGATGGAGTATTGTGTTTTCAGGGTAAGGTCTGTATACCGAAGGATGAGGGGTTAAGGCAGAAAATTCTTCAGGAATCGCATAGTAGCCCTTATGCTATGCATCCTAGAGGAAGTAAGTTATATAGGGATCTACAAGATCAGTTTTGGTGGCCTGGTGTTAAACGGGAAGTTACAGAATTTGTAAGGAAATGCTTAACGTGTCAGCAAGTCAAGGCTGAACACCAAGTACCGTCAAGATTGCTTGAAATAGATAAAGATTCCGCAATGGAAGTGGGAGAGAATTACCATGGACTTCGTTAGTGGGCTTCCCCTTACGCCTACTAAGAAGGACTCGGTATGGGTGATAGTAGATTGGTTGACCAAGTCTGCACATTTCATACCAGTACGGGTTGACTATTCTCTGCAAAAATTGGCAAAGTTGTATGTGGTAGAAATTGTGAGGCTACACGGAGTGCCGGTGTCAATCATCTTGGATAGGGATCTGAGGTTTACATCTCGATTTTGGAAAGCATTACATCAAGCTTTGGGCGCCAGATTGGACTTCAGTACGGCATTCCATCCGCAGTCGGACGGCCAATCTGAGCGGGTAGTTCAAGTGCTGGAGGATATGTTGAGAGGTTGCGTGATAGACTTCAGAGGGAGTTGGGAGAAGTTCTTGCCTTTAGCGGAATTTGCGTACAATAACAACTATCAAGCAAGTATTCGGATGGCACCGTACGAAGCGCTATATGGAAGGAAGTTTCGCACTCCTACATGTTGGACAGAACTGTGGGAACGTCAGGTTTTGGGTCCAAAGATTGTGGCAGAATCAGAAGAAAAGGTTAGATTGATTCGGGCACGGTTGAAGGAGGCGTCTGATAGACAAAAGTCATATGCAGATCTTAAGCAAAAGGAGATAGAGTTTGTTGTGGGAGATCGGATGTTTCTCAAAGTTTCGCCGTGGAAGAAGGTGATGAGATTTGGTCACAAGGGAAAGTTAAGTCCTAGGTTTATAGGACCTTATCGATTTCTGAAGCGGGTTGGACCAGTAGCGTATCAGTTAGAATTGCGTTCGGAGTTGAAGCAGATGCACGATGTATTTCACGTTTCGATGCTACGTCGTTATCGATCAGATCCATCTCATATAATACCGGTTGAGGAGGTGGAGCTGAGACCAGATCTGTCCTATGAGGAAGAGCCGATTTAGATTTTGGAACGGGATGTAAAGGTGCTACGGAGGAAATCAGTCCCTCTGGTCAAAGTGTTATGGCGTAACCATGGATCGGAGGAGGCTTCGTGGGAGTCAGAGGAAACAATCGACAGTAATACCCTCACTTATTTTAGCCAGGTAATTTCGAGGTCGAAATTATTTTTAAGGGGGTAGAACTGTAATATCTGGGATTTAGGGGTTATGCAGTTTCACTTAAATGAATATGGTTGCATGCTTGAGTATGATTTGAATGTGTTTTGGGGGCTTCAAGAACCTTGGGATGTAGGTATGAGCCTTAGAAGTTATTGGATTTTTAAGCCTAAAAAGGGGAACTAAGGGAGCTAGGCCTTAAGGAGTTTATTGTGTGGCTTAGGGCACAAGAATTAAGCTGGTAAGGTGGCAAGGAGGCGCCACTTAGGGCCTTGTAAGGTGATGCCACAGGGAGTGTAAAGGGGCCTAGGTTCGAGCGACAAGGGAAGTATTTTGGAGTTTTATTTTTAGCAAGGAGAGGCGGTGTTGGATTTGCACAAGGACACTTCATAGATGAAGTGTAGATTGGGTCAAAAGCTTAGAGATTCGGCTAAGTAAGAGTGAAAAGGGGGATTGGGTGGAGAGAGGAAGAGTTGGCCGGCAGTAGGACTTTGGGGAGGGGTTTATTCGGTCATGTATGGGGTAGTAGTGCTGAAATTTCTGAATTTCTTTTTACTCATCTCCCTCCTTTCTCTTTTATTTTACTAAGGCTGAAACTCCTCTATCATCCTTCTCCACCATTGCCGAAATTCTTAAAGTCCCAAACATCTTTTTCTTTTCTTTCTTCTCCATTCAATATTTTACTTTCCATAGCCGATTTCATCTTACTCCTTGTTGAACCGATTCCTTTTCTATTACTTTCTCAAAGCCAATCAACCCTCTGTTGTGGCTGAATCTCTCTGTGTTCCAAGCAAAGGTGTTTAATCGATTTCGGTAAGGGATAACAATTAGTTGAGTTCTTTTCTTTTTCCTTTGTTTAGCCGAAAGTCAAAGACTCTAATTCCTATTTTTCTTTTGGCCGAACCATGAAAGAGATCTCTCGGGATTCTTATAGCCGACAGTTGGAAGGTGATCTTTTCGGGATTTAAGATCCAAGGTAAGCAAGGCATACCATTCAGCCAAGGGCCACTTCTATTTGTTCTAAGGCTATGCCGATTCTAACTATGGTGTTTTAGGGGATTTTTGATAGATCTTCGGGATTTGGCTAAGCAATCTAGGTAAGGGTTCTAGTGTTTCAGATCTGTTCCTTATTCATTCAAAAGCCGAAAACTAACTGGTTGAGTGTACTAGTGCTTAGCCGATTGCAAGGGGGGATCATCACGAAGTTTTGGGGTTTGGTTGGTAACCAAATCAGCAGCAAGGTAAGGATTTTGATTGCGTTAACTCTTGAGGATTTGTCAGTATAGTGAATGGCCTCTTTGCTAATGTTCTTAGTGTTGGCCGAATGTAGGAAAGGGGATCTAGTGCGTTAGATCAGGATTTTTGAGATTTCGATTAGATCTACGAATAGTCAGGTGTGTAACCCTACACTAAAATTCCCAATGGATGAATAATAATGTTAAGTATGTGTTAATGAAGTGACGAATAAACATGGCTAAGGGTACCATTTGATGGTACAATGAATTCAGGTATGTACCCCTTAATACTCGTTAATATTGTTTATGAACATTGCTATGAAAATATGAGAAAGTTTGTTATGGCCATGGGGTAAGGTAGATTGCATGATATCTGTGTGACTTGTATGTTGCATGGGCATATGGGTGATAATGATAAAGGGGAAGTGTTCTGGTGGTTTTACCACATTATCCGTGACCAATGTCACATAATATGAATCCGTGACTCATCACATTATCCGTGTAGCTATGCCATAATTATAAGGGTGATGTGCGCTTGATTGCAGCGATCGCCTTCTATGGTGTGTAGCGGATGGAGGGTCGATTTAGTAATCCCACGGTGTGATCGGTGAGGTACGGTGATGTGTAGAGGTTGGATCTAGGTGGTTTGGGTTGCATCATTATTTACAATTGTTTTATGTGATTTAATATGCCTTGAATGTTTTGGGAGTCTATGATGGCTATTACACACTGAGTCTATTGACTCACCCTTCGTGGGCTAACATTTTGCGATGGCACTCGATAAATGGACCGGTCGTGAGGAACTTAAAGGTGGCCATGCATTTCGATTTTTCTTCGGTTTTGTTATCAAGTTTATTTTGATTTATTTTGGGTTATGTTTTGATGTAATAAGGCCATTATAACTTAACTATTTTTTTTATGCGTTTTAAATTTTTATTATGATACGAACAACATCGAACAAGACGATTTAACATTTTTCCTAAAACAACATTAATTGTTTTGAAACCCAAACACCTACGGTTTTCAAGTTAATAATAATAAACTCTAAAATCCGGCATTTTTTTTAACTTGTAACTTTTGAAATATGAAAATATCGTATTAGTACAAAGCTAAACTACAACACGGTTTTTAACTTGAGAACAATCCGAAGCTATTTTCTTCAAAACCACCAAGATTTCCAAAATGTCATTTCGAGACTTAACTACGTTTTACTCAAGGAGCATGCCAGATCCGGTCAGGGCTTGTGGGCCGGGTTTGGGGTGTTTCAGTGTATCTGTTTCTCTCTGAGTTCTGACCAATACAAGGGCGTCGACACTTACATCCATACAATGCCTCATAAGGCGCCATTTTCAAACTTGACTGAAAGCTATTGTTGTAGGCGAATTCCACCAATGGTAAGTATTTCTCCCAACTACTGTGTAATTCCAAAACACAACATCTAAGCATGTCTTCTAATATCTGAATCGTTCTCTCTAATTTCCCGTCGGTCTGGGGATGAAAGGTGGTACTGAAACTTCATTTCGTGCCCAAAGCTTCTTGTAGTTTTTTCTAGAACCATGACGTGAATCTCAGATCTCTATCTGAAATGATTGACAATAGTACACCGTGTGTAACACCCCTAACCCGTACCGGTCGCCAGATTAGGGTTATGAGGCATTACTGAACCCAACTCAGATCATCGCAGTCATTTATCGTAATTCATACTTCTATCAAACCAAAGAAATTAAATTCATGCTGGTACATTTCAAACCATTGAATCATCGAATATATGTCATTCAAATATTTAATACATGTTCAAGCATTTATCATTCACCTTATAAATATAATTTGCCTATTAAGACATACAAATCCATAGAACTCTATTGTCTATTCATTCACATATGTGACATTAATACACTATAGTATAACCGAACATGTTCATGATACTAATGCAATATGCGCATATTTCTCAAAGACAAAACCATAATCAATCATGATTAACAAATTTACGTAACTATATTATTAACAACATTTGGGAATAAGCCGAATCATATAATCATGAAACATGCATCAAAACTCTATTCATCTTTCAAGAACAATGTACATACTTATTAAACATAAAATATATATATCCAAATTGTGTCAATACATCTAATTCATTAGTCGAACATCAACTTAACATTTCATAACTTGTGCACACATATAAATTACATCTAAATAAGCATTTCCCATATAGTTCCATTCAACTGAAATAATGCCTATTTTCGCATTCATTCAACTCAAAGCCACATGAACTAATTATATACATAAATATCATTATTAACTTACCAAACACGTGAGCAATCTAACTAGCCGAATACCTAAGTATAATCAATTCATTGACCACATATTCAGACCTCAAAAAAAATAAGACTCCAAATATCAATCCAATATACATATACATATACATAAACATTTCCAATGTCATCACCGAACCACAATTCAACATCTCAACATATATGTCATGATATATATATTTATATATACTTTCAATCTAAGCTTAGAACATGACTAAAACACATAACCATTAACAATTGAACAAGCCATTATATCAAAACACATAAGTGAAGTTTAACCCAAAAGTATTAGCCATTTTTGTAAGGCTAAACTTATATACAAGATTAAAATACCATTGGTTTACAACTTAGACTAGCTTATACATGCCTTTCAAATCAAAAACTAAGTTTATGAGTACCAAAAGAGTTGATAGTGTGGTTGACTTCTTCGATGATCCTCAGAGCTCGTAGCTTAATCAAAGTCTATAAAACAAACAATGAACACAAACAGAGTAAGCTCACTAGCTTAGTAAGTCTCAAGCAAATGATAATACAACATTCAAACACTTAAACATTTTAATCTTTAAACCTATGACATTGAATATAAACATTTCAATATGCGAATTTATACAAGGCCGAATACTAACAGTTCATTAACTTAAGAAATTGCACTTCATTACCATAAACTTGTATCTCATCGAAATACAAAGGAAATATATTACATGAATCACATGCTCCAAATCATATAAGTACAACATTCATATCAACTATGTTATCACACTCAAAATCTTATCACTTTTAACATTTCTATTTGTAACTGAATCTCCCAAAATAGTACGTTTAAGCTCAAATTCTATCATATAATATTCATACACATCTATCGTAAGCTCAATTATTTCTTATCATATTATCCCAACTCAAGTAGTATTAAACACAACTTACCTTACTCCCGGTAAATATAAAAGGACTTATGCTTACCTGAGCTTTTAACTCGATACATTGACTATGTTTCACCTCGAATAATTTATGGTTTCTCCATTTAAAATGCATCACCGGCATCAAGCCTGCTAGGCATCAAAGCCCGATATGAAGCACCAGCACAAGGCCTGCTAGGCATAAAGCCCGATATGTAACACCGGCACAAGGCCTGCTAGGCTCAAAGCCCGAAATAAGTCATCGGCACTAGGCCTGCTAGGCTCGAAGCCCGAAATAACAACATAATAAATCGTTCAATGCATATTTCTCAACACTAGCATCTCAAACAACCAATGTAATGCTTATCACTTTCACATAACAACCGAGCATATCTATTACACATTACTTTCAACAAATAAAACTCAATCCAATATTATACCCCTACATTCGGCCAATTGATATATTCATGCTTAAAATATTCAAATTTCATCATTTATTATATTCATAAATAATTCTTTAACTTATATTTGCTTAAGGACTTACCTTGACTGTCGATGGAGAACGTATCCGACTATTCGATAACCTTCGCCTTTCCCCGATCTAAATTTGTTTTTCTTTGTTCTTGATCTAAACACATTAAAATTCAGCTCATTCAAGTACATTTCATTTCAATTTAATATCTAAACACATAAACAATCAAATTTGTAACTCGAATGCCTGACACTGAAACAACATAACCCAGGAAGCTGACTTCATTCGTCCAGAACTCACACTTACTAAAATTTGCATACAACTGCTGATCTCGTAAAGTTTGTAGCACTAGTCTCAAATGCTCGGCATGCTCGGTTTCACCTTTAGAGTAGATCAGTATATCATCAATAAACACTACTACAAACCGATCCAAATACTGTTTGGAAACTCGATTCATTAAATCCATAAAAAACAGCAGGTACATTAGTAAGTCCAAAAGGCATAACTTGAAACTCAAAATGCCCGTACCTCATCCTAATGCGCTCTTTGGCACATCTCATCTCGACTCATGAATCGATAATAACCCGATCTCAGATCTATCTTCGAGAACACTGAAGCCCCTTTCAACTGGTCAAACAAATTATCAATTCGAGGCAACGGATATTTATTCTTTATTGTCACATTATTTAACTGCCGATAATCAATACACATTCGCATAGTCCCATCTTTCTTTTTCACAAATAGAATTGGTGCACCCTAAGGAGAAAAACTCGATCGTGAAAAGCCCCTATGTGTCAACTCTTGCAACTGTGCTTTTAGTTCTTTCAACTCAGTAGGTGCCATCTGATACGGAGCTATCAAAATCAGAGTCGTCCCCGGTATTAATTCAATGTCGAACTTAATCTCTTGTACTGGTGGTAAACCCGATAATTCTTCAGGAAACACATCCGAGTATTCACACACAACTGCTATAGATTCAATCTATTTTTCAGACACTTTGTTATCCAACACATAAGCCAAATAAGCTTCGCATCCTTTTCTCACATACTTTTGGGCTAGCATCGAAGATATTACTGTAGGTAATCCATTTAAATCATTAGATTCAACCCGAATGATTTCATCATTCTGGCATCTCAAATCAATAATCTTCCTTTTGCACTCCCAAAATTATATCGAGCTCGTCGAAAGGCAACAACATTAAATCAGCTGGAAAGCAGGAATCCCGGATCATCAACGGGCAACCTTTACACACTTTATCAACAAGTACACATCGACCCAAGAGGTTGGACACACGGATTACAAACTTAGTATACTCAACAGGCAGAGTCTTACTGGATACTAGAGTTTCACACACATATGAATGAGTCGAACAAGGATCAATAAATGCAATCACAGTAGTATCATAAAATGTGAAAGTACCGATAATGACATTTGGGGAAGAAGCATCCTCTTTGGCTCGTATAACATAAGCTCTAGCTGGTGCTTGGGCCTCAGATTGAACTGCAGTGTCCTTCATCCCTCTCTGACTGCCACTACATTGCCTGAATATTTAGGGGGTCTACCTCGTGCTGACGCGTTGCTCGATTTAGTGTTCTGAGCCGTATCTTGCTCGGCCAACATCGGGCACTCTCGAATGAAATAGTCCGATGATCCACATTTAAAGTAGGACCGATCACGGAATCTACAACTCCCAAAATTCCATTTTCCACAATGCTTGCACTCAGCCCGATTCTGCTGAACATTACCAACACTAGCCATTGAAGTGGCTCGGGAACTCACTGGAGGTCAATCTCGTCTAGACAGTCTGAAGTAGCTCTATGTCGGCTGAAGTTATCTTTGAACTTTTTAGGCGCTGAATGGAAAGTCTTACTCGACGATCTTTTACGAGTGTCTTTAGCTTCTATTTCAGCCTTTCTTTTCTCTTTTCCGAGCTCTTCAGCTTTGCAAGCTCGCTTGACTAACACCACGAACTCTTTGATTTCAAGAATGCCAACAAGCAACTTTATGTCCTCATTCAGACCGCCTTCAAATCTTTTGCACATAATGGCTTCAGTTGATATACACTCCCGGGCATAACGGCTCAACCTGACAAACTTTCGCTCATATTCCGTCACAGTCATACGACTCTGTTTTAGTTCCAGAAATTCTTTTTGTTTCTGATCGATGAATCTCTGACTGATATATTTCTTACGGAACTCGATTTGGAAAAAATCCCAAGTCACTTTTTCTTTTGGAACCACTGATACTAGTGTATTCCACTAGTGATATGCAGTGTCCTGTAATAGAGATATAGCACATTTCAGGCATTCATCTGGAGTACGAGATAGCTCATCAAGTACCCGAATAGTGTTATCAAGCCACATCTCAGCCCGCTCCGCATCGTCATCATCATTAGGTTTGAATTCTTCAGCCCCACATTTTCTAATTTTATCAACAGGAGGCCTACTAGATCTCATCGAATTTATCATCGGAGGCGCTGAAGATACCGAAATTGGATTATTCGGGGGTGGAGGTTGTTGTACAGCCTGGTTAGTCTGAATAAACTGGGTAAATCACCCATTCATCATCTGGTAGAAGGCTTGCTTTGCCCCCCCATGACTACCCAAAACTGGTCGAGAGTCTATCGGCGCTGATCGGCATGCACGATCAGGCGCTACACTCTCTACATCATCCGCTACGGCTCTATCAGGATCAGGATCCATTTACTATATAAAACAGAGTTTAGTATGTCAGAAGTCACCACACTATCAAATATAAAATAAAGGCATGTATAGCTAGACTCACACGTGCTACGGTAGTCCTAGAACCGACTAAACCGTAAGCTCTGATACCAATCAAATGTAACACCCCTAAACCGTACCGGTTGCCAGATTAGGCTTATGAGGCATTACGGAACCAACCTCAGATCATCGCAGTCATTTATCGTAATTCATACTTCTATCAAACTAAAGAAATTAAATTCATGCTGGTACATTTCAAACCATTGAATCATCGAATATATGTCATTCAAATATTTAATACATGTTCAAGCATTTATCATTCACCTTATAAATATAATTTGCCTATTAAGACATACAAATCCATAGAACTCTATTGTCTATTCGTTCACATATGTGACATTAATACACTATAGTATAACCGAACATGTTCATGATACTAATGCAATATGCATATTTCTCAAAGACAAAACCATAATCAATCATGATTAACAAATTTACGTAACCATATTATTGACAACATTTAGGAATAAGCCGAATCATATAATCATGAAACATGCATCAAAACTCTATTCATCTTTCAAGAATAATGTACATACCTATTAAACATAAAATATATATATCCAAATTGTGTCAATACATCTAATTCATTAGCCGAACATCAACTTAACATTTCATAACTTATGCACACATATAAATTACATCTAAATAAGCATTTCCCATATAGTTCCATTCAACCGAAATAATGCCTATTTTCGCATTCATTCAACTCAAAGCCACATGAACTAATTATATACATAAATATCATTATTAACTTACCAAACACATGAGCAATCTAACTAGTGAATACCTAAGTATAATCAATTCATTGACCATATATTCGGACCTCAAAAAAAATAAGACTGCAAAGATCAATCCAATATACATATACATATACATAAACATTTCCAATGTCATCACCGAACCACAGTTCAACATCTCAACATATATGTCATGATATATATATTTATATATACTTTCAATCTAAGCTTAGAACATGACTAAAACACATAACCATTAACAATTGAACAAGCCATTATATCAAAACACATAAGTGAAGTTTAACCCAAAAGTATTAGCCATTTTAAATCGCTAAACTTATATACAAGATTAAAATACCATTGGTTTACAACTTAGACTAGCTTATACATGCCTTTCAAATCAAAAACTAAGTTTATGAGTACCAAAAGAGTTGATAGTGTGGTTGACTTCTCCAATGATCCTCAGAGCCCGTAGCTTAATCAAAGTCTATAAAACAAACAATGAACACAAACAGAGTAAGTTCACTAGCTTAGTAAGTCTCAAGCAAATGATAATACAACATTCAAACACTTAAACATTTTAATCTTTAAACCTATGACATTGAATATAAACATTTCAATATGCGAATTTATACAAGGCCGAATACTAACAGTTCATTAACCTAAGTAATTACACTTCATTTCCATAAACATGTATCTCATCGAAATACAAAGTAAATATATTACATGAATCACATGCTCCAAATCATATAAGTACAACATTCATATCAACTATGTTATCACACTCAAAATCTTATCACTTTTAACATTTCTATTTGTAACTGAATCTCCCAAAATAGTACGTTTAAGCTCAAATTCTATCATATAATATTCATACACATCGATCATATGCTCAATTGCACATAACACCATTCTTATCGTATTATCCCAACTCAAGTAGTATTAAACACAACTTACCTTACTCCCGGTAAATATAAAGGGACTTATGCTTACCTGAGCTTTTAACTCGATACATTGACTATGTTTCACCTCAAATAATTTATGGTTTCTCCATTTAAAATGCATCACCGGCATCAAGCCTGCTAGGCATCAAAGCACGATATGAAACACCGGCACAAGGCCTGCTAGGCATAAAGCCTGATATGTAACACCGGCACAAGGCCTGCTAGGCTCAAAGCCCGAAATAAGTCACCGGCACTAGGCCTGCTAGGCTCGAAGCCTGAAATAACAACATAATAAATCGTTCAATGCACATTTCTCAACACTAGCATCTCAAACAACCTATGTAATGCTTATCACTTTCACATAACAACCGAGCATATCTATTACACATTACTTTCAACAAATAAAACTCAATCCAATATTATACCCCTACATTCGCCCATTTGATATATTCATGCTTAAAATATTCAAATTTCATCATTTATTATATTCATAAACAATTGTTTGACTTATATTTGCTTAAGGGCTTACCTCGATTGTCGACGGACAACGTATACCGGCTATTCGATAACCTTCGCCTTTCCCCGATCTAAATCTGTTTTTCTTTGTTCTTGATCTAAACACATTAAAATTCAGCTCATTCAAGTACATTTCATTTCAATTTAATCCCTAAACACATAAACAATCAAATTATCATTTTACCCCTACTATTTCATATTTTTGCAATTTGGTCCTATTTGCACAAAACACAAAATTCCACTGCAACACTCAAGGGAAAAATGTTCACAAGGATCTTAAAAGTCCATTTCTTTCATTTATTTTGCATTTTATCCCCCTTAAAAATTCATTTTTTGCAATTTAGGCCAAAATACTCAAATTCACTAAAATTTCCAATACAAAACATACTAATCTTTAACATATCTTTAATTTAAAATCATCAAACATCAAAAACCACATAAACATGTCAATGGCTGAACCTTAAGCATGCTCAAATTTAAAAATTCTAACATGGGTGGTTAATACTCTAAGCAACTGGCCTCAAAATGTAAAAATCAACAAAATCGAACAAAACACATACCTAATTTCAAGCTTCCAAATGCCGAACATGCAAGGTTTTCTTCTTCTTTTTCTCTTGTTAAATTCGGCTAAGTGTGAGAAAGATGATAACTTAAGCTTATTTTATGTTATTATAACATATATTATAATTTATTAATGGTTTACCATTTTACCCTTTTTAATGATTTAATAATAAACAGAACATTATGGACAAGGTTGTCATATGCCGTCAATTTAACCCTAAAATGGGTAATTGCCCTTTTAATGCCTCACTTTAAAAATCCACATTCAATTTAGTGCATTTCACTATAGTTTACAACTTTTACCTTTTATGCGATTAAGTCCTTTTTCTAAATTGAACACACAAACGATTAAATTTTTCTACAAAACTTTCACACACATTAATTCACATATAATAAACATAAAATATAATATTTAAAAATTTTGAGACTCGGATTCGTGGTCCCGAAACCACCGTTCTGATTAGGGTCAAATTCGTTCTGTTACAACTCTCCTCCCTTAGGGATTTTCATCCCCGAAAATCTTACCGTTGAATAAAGTCGGGTATTGTTGCTTCATTGAATCCTTAGGCTCCCACGTAGCCTCTTCAACTCCATGCCGATTCCATAGTACTTTCACTAATGGAATTCTCTTGTTCCTCAACTCTTTCATATCCCGAGTTAAAATACGGATCGGTTCTTCTTCATACGTCATTTCGGATCGATTTCAATCTCAGACGGAGTGATCACATGTGACAGATCTGATCTATATCTACGAAGCATCGAAACGTGAAATATGTTATATATCTTTTCTAATTCAAAGGGCAACTTCAATCTATAAGCAACAGGCCCAATACGTTCAATGATCTCGTACGGTCCGATAAACCTCGGACTTAGTTTACCTTTCCGACCAAATTGGAGTACCTTTTTCCACGGAGAAACTTTCAAGAATACCCGATCTCCGATCTGAAACTCAATGTCTTTGCGCTTCAAATCAGCATAGGACTTTTGACGATCCGAGGTAGCTTTTAAACTATCTCTGATTATATCCACTTTCTGTTCTGCCTCTTTAATCAAATCAACCCCGTGTATCTTGTTCTCACTGAGCTCGATCTAGTATAACGGTGTACGACATTTTCGGCCATATAGAGCTTCGTAAGGTGCCATTTTGATACTCGATTGAAAACTGTTATTATAAGCAAATTAAATCAAGGGTAAATATCTTTCCCACGTACCTTCAAACTCAAGGACGCAACATCTCAACATATCCTCAAGTATCTGAATGGTTCGCTCAGACTGACCGTCTGTCTGCGGATGAAAGGCCGTACTAAAGTGGAGTTTAGTACCTAAAGCATCTTGTAACTTCTTCCAAAACCACGATGTGAACCTTGGGCCTCTGTCTGAAATAATGGAACTCGGCACACCATGTAACCTCACAATCTGTGATACATACAATTCAGCAAGTTTATCGAGTGAATAGTCTGTACGAACTGGCACAAAATGAGCTGATTTGGTTAGTCTATCCACTATAACCCAGACTGCATCTTTCTTGCTCGGTGTCGTAGGCAAACCGGATACAAAGTCCATAGTAATTCTATCCCATTTCCATTCAGGTATCATGATCGGCTGAAGTAATCCAGAAGGCACTTGATGCTCAGCTTTTACTTGCTGACATATTAAACACTTCGAAACAAATTCAGATATATCCCTTTTCATGCCAGGCCACCAGTAAAACTGTTTTAAATCATTATACATCTTCGTGCTACCCAGATGTATCGACATTTGACTATTATGAGCCTCATTCAAAATCATCTGAATTAAATCTGCATTTCTCGGTACACACATTCGGCCTTTGTAGTTCAAACAGTCATTTTTATCAATTCAAAACTCTGACTATGTATCATTTTCATACTGAGCTCGTCTAGCAGCCATATCTTTGTCAATTTTCTGTGCATCACTAATTTTTTGAATAAACAATGGTCTTGCCTTTAACTCGGCTATGATCGAACCATCACCAGACATAACCATATGTGCGTTCAACGCACGAAGAGCAAACAATGACTTTCGACTTAAGGCATCTGCAACAACGTTAGATTTCCAGGATGATCAATCACTAATTCATAGTCTTTCAACAATTCTAACCATCTGCGTTGTCTCAAGTTCAAGTCTTTCTGAGTCATCAAATACTTTAGACTTTTGTGATCTGAATAAACATGACATTTCTCACCGAACAAGTAATGACACCAAATTTTCAATGCGAAAATGATGGCCGCTAATTCTAGATCGTGAGTCGGATAATTTCTTTCGTGAGGCTTTAACTGTCTCGAAGCATAAGCTACTACCTTGCCTTCTTGCATTAAAACGCAAACCCAAACCATTTAAAGAAGCATCACTGTACACAACGAATTTTTTACCCTATTCAGGCTGAATTAACACTAGAGCTTTAGTCAAAAGAGCTTTCAATTGATCAAAACTTTTCTGACACTTTTCCGTCTACTCGAACTTGACATCTTTCTGTAGTAGCTTTGTTAGGGGTGTAGCTATCATGGAAAAACCTTTGACGAATCGTCTGTAGTATCCCGCAAGTCCCAGAAAGCTTTGAATTTCAGAAACATTCTTTGTGGCTTCCAATCAAGTATAGCCGATATTTTGTTCGGATCAACCCGAATACCTGATGCTGAAACAACATGACCCAGAAAGCTGACTTCATTCGTCCAGAACTCATACTTACTAAACTTTGCATACAACTGCTGATCTCGTAAAGTTTGTAGCACTAGTCTCAAATGCTCGGCATGCTCGGTTTCATCTTTAGAATAGATCAGTTTATCATCAATAAACACTACTACAAACCGATCCAAATACTATTTGAAAACTCAATTCATTAAATCCATAAAAATAGCAGGTGCATTAGTAAGTCCAAAAGGCATAAGCAGAAACTCAAAATGTCCGTACCTCATCGGAATGCGCCTTTGGCACATCTCGTATCTCGACTCAAGAATCGATAATAACCCGATCTATCTATTTGAGAACACCAAAAACCTTTCAACTGGTCAAACAAATCATCAATTCGAGGCAACAGATATTTATTCTTTATTGTCACTTTATTTAACTGCTGATAATCAATACACATTCGCATAGTCCCATCTTCCTTTTTCACAAATAGAACTGGTGCACCCCAAGGAGAAAAACTCGGTCGTACAAAGCCCCTATCTGTCAACTCTTGCAACTGTGCTTTTAATTCTTTCAACTCAGTAGGTACCATCCGATACGGAGCTATCGAAATCGGAGTTGTCCCCGGTATTAATTCAATGCTGAACTCAATCTCTTGTACGGGTAGTAAACCCGGTAATTCTTCAGGAAACACATCCGAGTATTCACACACAACCGCTACAGATTCAATCTGTTTTTCAAACACTTTGTTATCCAACACATAAGCCAAATAAGCTTCGCATCCTTTTCTCACATACTTTCAGGCTAGCATCGAAGATATTACTGTAGGTAATCCATTTAAATCATTAGATTCAACCCGAATGATATCATCGTTCTGGCATCTCAAATCAATAATCTTCCTTTTGTAATTCACCACAGCATCATGCAAAGTTAACTAGTCCATTCCCAAAATTATATCGAACTAGTCGAAAGGCAACAACATTAAATCAGCTGGAAAATAGGAATCTCGAATCATCAACGGGCAACCTTTACACATTTTATCAACAAGTACACATCGACCCAAGGGGTTGGACACACGGATTACAAACTCAGTAGACTCAACAGACAGAGTCTTACTAGATACTAGAATTTCACACACATATGAATGAGTCGAACCAAGATCAATCAATGCAATCACAATAGTATCATAAAGTGTGAAAGTACTGGTAATAACATCTGGGGAAGAAGCATCCTCTCTGGCTCGTATAGCATAAGCTCTAGCTGGTGCTCGGGCCTCAGATCGAACTGTAGTGTCCTTCGTCCCTCTCTGACTACCACCTACATTGCCTGAATATCTAGATGGTCTACTTCGTGCTGACGCGTTGCTCGGTTTAGTATACTGAGCCATATCTTGCTCGGCCAGCATCGGGCACTCTCGAATGAAATGGTCCGACGATCCATATTTAAAGTAGGACTGATCACGGAATCTACAACTCCCAGAATGCCATTTTCCATAATGCTTGCACTCAGCCCGATTCTGCTGAACATTACCAACACTAGCCATTGAAGTGGCTCGGGAACTCACTGGAGGTCGATCTTGTCTAGACAGGTCTGAAGTAGCTCTATGTCAGCCAAAGTCATCTTTGAACTTTTTAGGCGCTGAATGGAAAGTCTTACTCGACGATCTTTTACGAGTGTCTCTAGCTTCTATTTCAACCTTTCTTTTCTCTTTTCCGAGCTCTTCAGCTTTGCAAGCTCGCTCGACTAACACCACGAACTCTTTGATTTCAAGAATGCCAACAAGCAACTTTATGTCCTCATTCAGACCGTCTTCAAATCTTTTGCACATAATGGCTTCAGTTGATATACACTCCCGGGCATAACGGCTCAATCTGACAAACTTCTTCTCATATTCCGTCACAATCATACGACCCTATTTTAGTTCCAAAAATTCTTTTCGTTTCTAATTGATGAATCTCTGACTGATATATTTCTTACAAAACTCGATCTGGAAGAAATCCCAAGTCACTTTTTCTTTCAGAACCACTGATACTAGTGTATTCCACCGGTGATATGCAAGGTGTCCGTAATAGAGATATAGCACATTTCGGGCATTCATCCGAGTACAAGATAGCTCATCAAGTACCGAATAGTGTTATCAAGCCACATCTCATTTTCCGGATCGTCATCATCATTAGCTTTGAATTCTTCTTTATATTTTCTAATTTTATCAACAGGAGGCCTACTAGATCTCATCGGATCTATCATCGGAGGTCCTGAAGATACCAAAATTGGATTATTTAGGGGTGGAGGTTGTTGTACAGCCGGGTTAGTCTGAATAAACTGGGTAAACCACCCGTTCATCATCTTGTAGAAGGCTTGCTTTGCCTCCCCCTCATGATTACCCAAAATTGGTCAAGAGTTTATCGGTGCTGATCCACGTGCACGATCAGGCGCTACACTCTCTACATCATTTGCTATGGCTCTATCAGGATCAGGATCCATTTACTATATAAAACAAAGTTTAGAATGTCAGAAGTCACCACACTATCAAATATAAAATAAAGGCATGTATAGCTAGACTCACACGCTACGGTAGTCCTAGAACCGAGTAAACCGTAAGCTCTGATACCAATCAAATGTAACACCCCTAAACCGTACCGGTCACCAGATTAGAGTTATGAGGCATTACCGAACCCAACTCAGATCATCGCAGTCATTTATCGTAATTCATACTTCTATCAAACCAAAGAAATTAAATTCATGTTGGTACATTTCAAACCATTAAATCATCGAATATATGTCATTCAAATATTTAATACATGTTCAAGCATTTATCATTCACCTTATAAATATAATTTACCTATTAAGACATACAAATCCATAGAACTTTATTGTCTATTTGTTCACAGATGTGACATTAATACACTATAGTATAACCGAACATGTTCATGATACTAATGCAATATGCGCATATTTCTCAAAGACAAAACCATAATCAATCATGATTAACAAATTTACGTAACCATATTATTGACAACATTTGGGAATAAGCCGAATCATATAATCATGAAACATGCATCAAAACTCTATTCATCTTTCAAGAACAATGTACATACCTATTAAACATAAAATATATATATATCCAAATTGTGTCAATACATCTAATTCATTAGTCGAACATCAACTTAACATTTCATAACTTGTGCACACATATAAATTACATCTAAATAAGCATTTCCCATATAGTTCCATTCAACTGAAATAATGCCTATTTTTGCATTCATTCAACTCAAAGCCACATGAACTAATTATATACATAAATATCATTATTAACTTACCAAACACGTGAGCAATCTAACTAGCCGAATACCTAAGTATAATCAATTCATTGACCACATATTCAGACCTCAAAAAAATAAGACTCCAAAGATCAATCCAATATACATATATATATACATATACATAAACATTTCCAATGTCATCACCGAACCACAATTCAACATCTCAACATATATGTCATGATATATATATTTATATATACTTTCAATCTAAGCTTAGAACATGACTAAAACACATAACCATTAACAATTGAACAAGCCATTATATCAAAACACATAAGTGAAGTTTAACCCAAAAGTATTAGCCATTTTTGCAAGGCTAAACTTATATACAAGATTAAAATACCATTGGTTTACAACTTAGACTAGCTTATACATGCCTTTCAAATCAAAAACTAAGTTTATGAGTACCAAAAGAGTTGATAGTGTGGTTGACTTCTCCGATGATCCTCTGAGCCCATAGCTTAATCAAAGTCTATAAAACAAACAATGAACACAAACAGAGTAAGCTCACTAGCTTAGTAAGTCTCAAGCAAATGATAATACAACATTCAAACACTTAAACATTTTAATCTTTAAACCTATTACATTGAATATAAACATTTCAATATGCAAATTTATACAAAGTCGAATACTAACAGTTCATTAACCTAAGTAATTGCACTTCATTACCATAAACATGTATCTCATTGAAATACAAAGTAAATATATTACATGAATCACATGCTCCAAATCATATAAGTACAACATTCATATCAACTATGTTATCACACTCAAAATCTTATCACTTTTAACATTTCTATTTGTAACCAAATCTCCCAAAATAGTACGTTTAAGCTCAAATTCTATCATATAATATTCATACACATCGATCGTAAGCTCAATTGCACATAACACCATTCTTGTCGTATTATCCCAACTCAAGTTGTATTAAACACAACTTACCTTACTCCCAGTAAATATAAAGGGGCTTATGCTTACCTGAGCTTTTAACTCGATACACTGACTATGTTTCACCTCGAATAATTTATGGTTTCTCCATTTGAAATGCATCACCGGCATCAAGCCTGCTAGGCATCAAAGCCTGATATGAAACACCGGTACAAGGCCTGCTAGGCATAAAGCTCGATATGTAACACCGGCACAAGGCCTGCTAGGCTCAAAGCCCGAAATAAGTCACCGGCACTAGGCCTGCTAGGCTCGAAGCCCGAAATAACAACATAATAAATTGTTCAATGCACATTTCTCAACACTAGCATCTCAAACAACCTATGTAATGCTTATCACTTTCATATAACAACCGAGCATATCTATTACACATTACTTTCAACAAATAAAACTCAATCCAATATTATACCCCTACATTCGGCCATTTGATATATTCATGCTTAAAATATTCAAATTTCATCATTTATTATATTCACAAATAATTCTTTGACTTATATTTGCTTAAGGGCTTACCTCGACTGTCGACGGACAACGTATACTGCTTATTCGATAACCTTCACCTTTCTCCGATCTAAATCCGTTTTTCTTTGTTCTTGATCTAAACACATTAAAATTCAGCTCATTCAAGTACATTTCATTTCAATTTAATCCCTAAACACATAAACAATCAAATTATCATTTTACCCCTACTATTTCATATTTTTGCAATTTGGTCCTATTTGCACAAAACATAAAATACAGAAAATTCCATTACAACACTCAAGGACCAAATGTTCACAAGGACCTTACAAGTCCATTTCTTTCATTTATTTTTTATTTTAGCCCCCTTAAAAATTCATTTTTTGCAATTTAGCCCAAAATACTCAAATTCACTAAAATTTCCAATACAAAACATACTAATCTTTAACATATCTTTAATTTAAAATCATCAAACATCAAAAACCACATAAACATGTCAATGGCTGAACCTTAAGCATGCTCAAATTTAAAAATTCTAACATGGGTCGGTTAATACTCTAAGCAACGGTCTCAAAAACGTAAAAATCAACAAAAACCAAACAAAACACATACCTAATTTCAAGCTTCCAAATGCCGAACATGCAAGGTTTTCTTCTTCTTTTTCTCTTGTTAAATTCGGCTAAGTGTGAGAAAGATGATAACTTAAGCTTATTTTATGTTATTATAACATATATTATAATTTATTAATGGTTTACCATTTTACCCTTTTTAATGATTTAATAATAAACAGAACATTATGGACAAGGTTGTCATATGCCGTCAATTTAACCCTAAAATGGGCTAATTTCCCTTTTAATGCCTCACTTTAAAAAGCCACACTCAATTTAGTGCATTTCACTAGAGTTTACAACTTTTACCTTTTACACGATTAAGTCCTTTTTCTAAATTGAACACACAAACGATTAAATTTTTCTACAAAACTTTCACACACATTAATTCACATATAATAAACATAAAATATAATATTTAAAAAATTCTCAGACTCGGATTCGTGGTCTCGAAACCACCGTTCTGATTAGGGTCAAATTCGTTCTTTTACACCGTGAAGTCTTACTATCTCTGACATGTACAAGTTTGCCAATTTATCAAGTGAATAGTCGACTCGCACTGGTATAAAGTGGGCTGACTTAGTGAGTCTATCAACCACTACCCAAACTAAATATTTCCTCTTGGGAGTCAACAGTAAACCCATCACAAAATCCATAGTGATACGGTCCCACTTCCACTCAGGAACCATAATAGGCTGGAGTAAACCCGAAGGCACTTGATGTTCAGCCTTCACTTGCTGACAAATCAGGCATTTTGATACAAACTCAGAAATATCCTTCTTCATACCTAGCCACCAATATCATTTCTTCAAATCTTGGTACATCTTTATACTGTTTGGATGCACATCCAAACATCCGTTATGTGCTTCTTATAAAATTTTGTGAATAAGCTCATCATTCCTGGGTACACAGACCCAATTTCGAAATGTCAAACATCCATCAGAATTTACTCAAAAGCCTGACTCAACACTTGACTCACATAAAGCTCTTTTGGCTTGCAAACTGTTATCATCCTTCTGAGCTTCACAAATCTCTTGGAGCAATAATGGTTTAGCCCTCAACTCGGCTAATACGGATCCATCATCTAACAAGGTCATCTGGGTGCTCATAGCTTTTAGTGCAAACAATGATTTTCTGCTCAAAGAGTCAGCTACTACATTTGCCTCCCCCGGATGGTAGTCAATTACTAGCTTATAATCTTTAATTAACTCTAACCATATTCATTGCCTCAAATTTAGTTCCTTTTGAGTCATCAAATATTTTAGGCTTTTGTGGTCAGTAAAAATCTGACACCTTTCACCATATAAATGATGCCTCCAAATTTTCAACGCAAACACGATTGCGGCCAACTCTAAATCATGAGTCGGGTAGTTCTTCTCATGCGACTTCAACTATCTAGAGGCGTATGCAATCACTTTACCCTCTTTTATAAGTACACAGCCTAAACAGTTTAAGGACGCGTCACTATAAACCACGAATTCTCTTCCCGGCTCAAGTTACACCAAAACAGGAGCCTCAGTCAACAGTGTCTTCAATTTTTCAAAACTCTATTGATATTTCTCTGTCCAAACGAATTTCATATCTTTCTACAGAAGTCTTGTCATCGGTGTAGCTATCACGAAAAACCCTTGACAAAATGCCTATAGTAATCGGCTAGGCCTAGAAAACTCCTTACTTCAGTTACGTTCCTCAGTGGTTTCCATTTAACAATTGACGAGATTTTACTCGGATCGACTCTAATCCCATCTCCTGAGACAATGTACCCCAAAAATCCCATTTCCTTAAGCCAAAATTCACTCTTACTGAATTTGGCATACAATTGATTCTCTCTCAAAACTTGTAGAACTATACTCAAATGCTCAGCATGATCGTTCTCACCTCGAGAGTAGATTAGTATGTCATTAATGAAGACCAAAAAAATTTATCCAAATATGATCGAAAAATACGGTTCATCAAATCCATGAAGATAGTGGGGGCATTCGTTAACCCAAAAGGTATGACCAAAAATTCATAATGGCCATACCTAGTTATAAATGCGGTCTTCGGCATATTTGAATCCTTAACTTTCAACTAATAGTACCCCGACCTCAAATCTATCTTGGAGAATACTGTAGCTCCTTTCAATTGGTCAAATAGATCATCGATCCTTGGCAACGGGTACTTATTCTTCACTGTCACTTTGTTGAGTTGCCAATAATCTATACATAGTCTCATGGAACCATCTTTCTTCTTCACGAATAGGATGGGAGCGCCCCATGGAGAAAAACTCGGCCTCACAAACCCTTATCCATTAATTCTTGTAACTGTGCTTTTAGCTCGATTGGAGCTATTCTATAGGGGACAATAGAAATAGGGGCAGTACCTGGAACTAATTCGATCCCAAATTCAATTTCCCTATCCAGAGGTAGCCCTGGCAACTCTTCTGGAAAATATCTAGGTAATCGCATACTATGGGTACTGACTCAATTTTCAATTCAGTCTCTTTATTGTTCAACACAAAGGCAAGATAAGCCTCATACCCCTTTCGTAGGTACCTCTGAGCCGACATGGTTGATATCATTATTGGTGATCCATTCGACTTATCTGATTTAACACGAATAAAATTTTCATTTTCATCCCTCAACTCAATATGCTTTTTTTAATAGTTCATAATTACCTTATGAGTAACTAACCAATCCATCCCGAGGATGACATCAAACTCGTCAAATGGTAATAACATAAGATCGACCGGGAAACAATGACCTTTAATCATCAAAGGACACCCTTTACAAACTCTATCAACTAACACACACTTACTTAAGGAATTTGGCACTCTTATAATGAATTTAGTAGGCTCTATAGGTATGCTCATGCTAGAGACTAATTTCATGCATATGTATGAGTGAGTAGATCTTGGGTCAATTAAAGCTATAATACGAGTATTATGGAGAGAAAATATACCCGTGATTACGTTGGGGGAAGATGCCTCCTCATGAGCACGAATGGCATATGTCCTCGCCTGTGCTCTACTCTCAATTTTAGCAGTTCATTCTTTAGGTGGATTCTTATTTCCCATCTCAATCCCCGGGGTTTTTCAATGGTCTTTCCTTTGTGGTACTTCCTAATCTCGCATTCTGAGGCCTTCCTTTCTCATCTACCTCGGGACAGTTTCTGATAAAATGGTCCAAGGACCCACATCTGAAACAACCTTTCTTATTAGCTCTGTGCTCACCAAAATGGTGCTCGCCACACTGAGGGCATTCCGATCTATTTGGTTGGACGTTGCCCACACTAGCAACTGATGTAGTTTTCCCTTTTGATTCCGAGAATCGCTTGCCCTTATTTCAGGTTAAAACCCCGTTGAAGAGACTGATCGAGTGGTAAAATCCCTCGATTTCTTAGTTGAGGATTGGTGAGACTTGTTCAGTTGTCTCTTCTTCGAGTTACGAGACTCATACTCGACTCTTCTCTTATCTCTGGCCAACTCTTTAGCTTTACAGGCCCTATCCACCAACACTATGAACTCCTTTAATTCGAGAACTCTCACGTATAGGCAGATATCTTCATTTAATCCGTCCTCGAACCTCTTACACATGATGGCCTCGATAGAAACACACTCTCTTACATACTTGCTAAGCCTTACGAACTCCCGTTCGTAGTCAGTCATTGACATACGGCCTTATTTCAATTTTAAGAACTCTTTTCTCTTGTGGTCGATAAACCTCTTTCTAATATACTTCTTCCGGTATTCTTCTTAGAAGAATTCCCAACTAACTCTCTCCCTTGGCACTACCGACACCAAGGTGCTCCACCATCGGTAGGCTGAGTCTCTCAAGAGAGATACTGCACACTTTAAGCACTCCTCAGGCTTGTAGGATAACTCATCAAATACCGAATGGTGTTCTCGAGCTAGAATTTTGCTTTCTCCGGGTCATCATCCTTTTTCGATCGAAATTCCTCGGCTCCCTATTTCCAGATCTTATCTACTAGAGGCCTTTCTCTTTTCACTACCTCAACTACTTGAGGAGCTACTGGAGCGGGTTGAGGAATAGGTGGGGACGGAGAGGGCTGGGCATTAGAATTGCTCGGGTATACTCAGTATACCAATTGTTCATCATGTGGATAAAATATTCTCGAGCTTCATTTTTCTGACCCAAGGTCTCGGGTCTACTATTAGCTGGCACAGTCCCTTGAGCAGGAGCCGGCGCATTACTCACAGCATCATCAGCTGTAATTCAGTCCGGATTGAATCCATCTACTACATAAAACACAATTTTATATATCAGGAGCCATCACACTATCATTACTCATACACATTTATACATGGCATGTATAATTAGACCCATACTTACGCTACGTTAGTCCTAGAATCGACTAAACCATAGCTCTGATACCACTAAATATAACACGCCATACCCAAGTCCGATGCTAGAACTGGATACGAGACATTATCATATACGACTCACTTAGACATACTCTTACGGCTGTGAAATTTTGTTCTGACTAAAAAAAAAACTTCTCTTTCTTAGACTAATCATACATTTCGTGGGCCTATGAGGCCTTAAGCCCTTATCCGAAACTTTCTAGACTTAATCAAAACTCTTCTTTGAAGCAGAGTTCACACGCCCATGTGACTTGGGACACGCCCGTGTACCCTTAGACACGCCTATGTCTTCCAACCGTGGGGAGTTACTGACTATATTCACACGGCCTTGACACGCCCGTGGGCTTAGACCGTGTATTATTCCTTAATATACTGACTTGATCAAACGGTCGGGGCACACGCCCATGTATCCTGGCCGTGGGGATTTTTCAATTTCATGGACAAGGTGCAGACTTCACACGGCATGGGTACACACCTATGTGTTGGCCGTGGCCTTCACACGGTTTGACCCACACCCGTGTGTCACACTAGGTGGATAAATTAGCAGGCTATATACTAAGCCATTACTTCCCTAAAATGCACACTCTTTATCTCAAAATAATCAATTTCTATCTCATAAGCAAGTCTAAGAACTCATTTCCATCATACAAGGTAAAAAAAAAAGGCATTCACTTCATGAATTTCATCTTCATTTAAAGAAAGAGTTTGCCAAGTATTTGCCTAACTTATAAACCATATACAAAAATAACTTACAGCCAACACTTTAACTAACAATTACAACTTGACAAAATTCCCAAGTCCTATACATGCCATATTCAAAACAAGTTTAAAAATTGTTATACCAAAGTGTCATTGATAGTGTGATTTCTGAACTCCTGCAGTCACGATCCTCAAGTTATCTTGGCAATACTACAAAGAAGAAGGACAATGAAAAAGGGGTAAGCATAAAGCTTAGTAAGTTGCATGGAAATAAATAGCAATTGTAATACTCATAAAAATAATTAATCCATGGTATTAGCTGACCATACACAAGTCAAAACTACTTGACCTTACTTACTTACGATTGCCCTTATCAAGCACATACCCTACCACTTATCGAGCCAATTTCTCGTGACTCAGTCATTAGTATCTGTATTCATTCATTCGCAGGACCTAAATATCATTCACATCTTTACTTTTAAAATCATCCACTTATCCCACCATGCACAGGGAATAATCAAAACATGTTTTTATAATTACTACGATAAGTGTAAAACCATTGCCACACTTTTGAGGTGCTCTTACATGGAGACTCCTCTAGGTAATAATGCCATATCCCAGGCATTGTCTTATATGGGATTACCCCTCAGTGCTAATGCCATATCCCAGATATAGTCTTATATTAGCTCTCATCTCAATGCCAATGCCATGTTCCAAACATGGTCTTACACTGGCTCTCGTAATGTGGCCGATGCCATGTCCCAGACATGGTCTTACACTGACCCTCATTTACACTGACCCTCATAATATGGCCGATGCCATGTCCCAGACATGGTCTTAAACTGACCTTATAATATGGCCGATGCCATGTCCCAGACATGGTCTTACACTGACCCTCATAATATGGTCGATGCCATGTCCCAGACATGGTCTTATACTGACCCTCATAATATGGTGATAGCATTCTTCGTATTCGTCATAGTCCATTAGGACTTCAATATCATATTCACATAAGTTTCTCAATTTATTGAAGTATCATGCATTAATATGATATCAAACATCCTCAATTTTGCTAATATAATATTGCATTAATTTACATACAACTTACCTCATTTTCAAAATGAGCTAGTTCTTCGGTTTAGTCTACAACCTTATCCTTTTCCCGATCGAGGTGATTCTCGTCTCCTCTTATTCTATAATAGCAAATTAGCTTATTTTAATCGCCACATTAACATAAGCATCTCAATAATCATGCTAAATCAAAATTACCATTTTACCCTTGGATTTTGGCAAAATGACCTTTTTGCCCCTAGGCTCGAAAATTAATTCTAATCACATTTTTATCCCCAACAAGCCTAGGTAAACATTTAATGCTCTTAAAGCTATCATCATAAATCAACATTTCACAAACATACTACAAAATTTATAACCTTTTCATTAAGGTCCTATTTGGTGTTATCATACTAACACCCTTTTCAAAAGTTGTTCATCTAACAACAAAGACTCAAGTTCTAATGCAACAAATAACTAAGGTAGATCTCATGGTAGAACTCTAAACCTTTCACAACATTGCACAATAGTCCCCTCATTTGAAAGCTTAAGCTCTAGGGGTCTCAAAAGTACAATTATTTTCAAGAAAAGTTCACTAGAACACTTACTTGAATAGATGAGAGCTTGCTGAAATTTTTGAAGGTTTCTTCCCCTTATTTGCTGCTAATTTTTGGTGGAAGATGATAGGAGAAAATATGATAACTTTTCTCTCCTTATTTTATTAATACAAGTCAAATTAGTCCACCTACTACTACTAACTTTAACTAAGATTGACAAATCTTGTCTCCCATGTTCTCTTATGGCTGACCAAGCTTATTCCAAAGGCTGAATTGCCTTTTAAATACCTCCCATTAATATTCCATGGCCATTTGGTACTTTTCACAAAAAGAATGGAACTTTTGCACGTTATGCGATTTAGTCCTTTTTCGCGATTAAACATGAAATTGCTAAAATTAAAGTTCCAAAATTTTAATGCTCACATGATATCATGTTCTAACTC
The DNA here is from genome assembly GCA_025506655.1 of Gossypium rotundifolium. Classification (NCBI taxonomy): domain Eukaryota; kingdom Viridiplantae; phylum Streptophyta; class Magnoliopsida; order Malvales; family Malvaceae; genus Gossypium; species Gossypium rotundifolium. Next base: position 37,011,765 of record CP106729.1, on the reverse strand, counting down.
ATAATATATCATGAAAATAATTTCTCATGTCTCAGATTAGTGATCTCGAGATCACTATTTTGACTAGCCCCTAAATCGAGCTATTACATGAACCCCTTACCCCAATCCAGTATGGACTGTGAGGTCGAGAGATAAGTAGTTCTTGTCAACTCATTAGTTTAGTGGAAGATCAAGAGATGTTGTTAGGTCAACGACTAGTTGATTGAGTAGACCCCAAAATAGGAATTAGTTATGACCATCGAAACGAGTTAGTCTTCCATGCTTAGATTTGATTGAGTCAACGATTTAGTTTTTCATTTTTATTCTTTTATGCTATTTATTTATTTTCCTATAAAACAAATTCTTTTCACTTTATGTTTTATCGTAATATAATTTAAGTAAAATACTAATTAGATCTATTAACGTTTAAGTTAGTATTAATTTAGTACTCGCCTCCTTTGGTACGATCTTCGAAGTTCTTCCATACTTCATTGTAAAAACTATATTACAACTTGACCCATATACTTGTAGAAACCGCCTAACTTTCATATTTGGTTGAAAAAGATTTACTCTAAACGTTAGTACATCCGAAAGCGATCAAGTTGTTGGCGCCATTGAAGGAGAGGCAACTCCACTGGATGATTTTAATTTTTACGTTCAATAGAATAATTAAGAAAATTGTAAATTATAGATACAATTTTTATTTTATTTTCTTCACTAACATTTTTATTTTTCTTTGTGGTTTCAGTGTATGACTCACAGTAAGGGCACACTAGTAGAGCCACCCACTGATCCAAAAAGATTAATTTGTAGAAATATTCGACAACAACAACAACAACAACAACAATAACAACAACAACAACAACAACAACAGATGCAAAATAACCCACCTACTGTGGGAAACTCACCACAAGAAAATGTGCTGTTCAACGAACCTGATGAAGCTAACATATCATACTTATCACCACCACCACAACTACCGTTAAAGCCACAAATGCCACGAGAAGAAAGGACATTAAGAGATTATGCTCTACCAAATCAAGAGATGGTACAAGGTAGCATAGCAAGGCTAACCATTACGACAAATAATTCGAGATCAAACCAGCCATGATACAGATGATCCAAAATAATTTGGAAATTAGAAGAACAATGACGGAGGACCTGAATCAACACTTAAAATAGTTTCTCCAACTTTGTGATAAGTTTAAATTTAACAGGGTCATAGATGATGCTATTGTCTTCAGTTGTTCCCCTTCTCCTTAATCGATAATGCTTTCTCTTGATTAGACTCGTAGGCACCAGGATCTATTACGACATGGAATGAACTTGTGAAAAAGTTTCTACACAAGTTTTTTCCCATTAGAAAGATGGTCCAACTCAGGAGGGAGATTTCCACATTTAAACAACTAAAAGGAGAAAAATTTCACGAAGCTTAGGAGTGATTTATGATGTTGATCCAAAGATATCCGCACCACGGTCTACCTGAATGGTTGCGGTTGCAAATGTTCTATAATAGGTTGGATGCACATGCATGACTAGGACTAGATGGAGTAGCAAGAGGAGCTTTGATAAACTGGAAATACGAGGATCTATATGATCTTATAGAGAACATGGCAATGAATTCTTGCCAGTGGCCAACCAAAAGATTTACTTATGGCCAGAGATCATCCGCTGTAAAAGCTGTTAAGGAGGATGACAAGTATCAACAGATTTTGGACAGACTTAATCGGATAGAGTCAACATTGAAACACCCTAAACCCGGCCCACAAGCCCTGACCGGATCTGGCATGGTTCTAAAGAAAATCCATTTAAATCATGTTTGGAAACTTTGCTAAAGACTTGTGTATTTTTGAAAAGACTTGATTTGGGTTGAGTTAGAAATTTAATTCCGTTTTGATTAGGTGTCAAAACATTTGATATTTATACTTAAGAAAATTTAATTTTAATTTTTGATATGGCAATAACTATATCGTACTAAGTACTTTAATAGCATGCATAGACAGTTTAATCTTGATGGCCTTATTACATCAAATAAACCCAAATAATTCAAAACTTGGAAATTTTAAACTATTAAAACAAAATATAATAATCGTTGAATTGAACATGGCCACCACTGAGCTTCTCCCGACCCGGTCCATCACTGATCATCACCTGAAAAATAGTCCCACAAGGGTGAGTCAAACAGACTCAATGTGTAACCACAACACTAAGTCACAATAGATATGGCATAACAAATCATACATATTCACATAACATTTAAAAATGATGCAATCCCGAACCCAAACCTAAATGTCATCCGCTACAAATCACCCGTACCAACCATCACACCGTGGGGACTACGAAGTCAACCCTCCATCCGCTACACACCATCGAAGGCAGTCACTGCAGTCGACGTGCTCATCGCCCTTATGATTTCGTGGCATAACCACCATATATTTCGTGACATAAGTCACCACATACTTATATTATGACAAAAGTCACCACATACTTATATTGTGACATAAGTCACCACATACTTATATTGGGGTATAAAACCACCAATTCACTTCCCCTTTACATATCACCCATATGCCCCCATGTCATACAACTATGCATTAACCATATCCTATTCCTTTTTCACATTCTTATAATTTCATGCATATGCCATAGCAAAACTTATCATACTCATAGTAGGAGTAGGAAAACGTACCTGAGTACTTTGTACCATTACATGGTACCTTAGCCATAATCTTACACTTTTATATTAGCACATATAATAAAATTTTAAGCCGTAAATCTATCAAGATTTAGTGTGGGGTACACACCTGATATACTTAGCAAATTTACTCCAAATCCCGAAAACTTGATCTACTGATTTAGATCTCAATTCCTACATTTGATCAATCACCTTGATGTTTAGCAAAAGTCTATTCGGCTATGTGATTAAATCCCAAAGGATCATTGCGACAAAAATCTTACCTTGCTTACCGATTTGAGTACTTCTCAAATCCCAAAATTTGTGATCTTGCCCCCTAGCAATCGGCCAACACTAGGTTACCTAAATAATTAGTTTCCGGCTTTTGAATGAATAAGAAATAGATTGGGCTACCAAATTTAGCTTTGGCCGATTAAAATATTCACTTACCTTTGTGAATCTAAAATCCCAAAAACTTGTCACTTGGCTTAAGAAGATGCCGAAATACCTTAGATCTGAAATCTCGGATGATCTCCCTAGAAATCGGCTAATATGAAAGATCCCAAAATTTACCTTCCAAGTTTCGGCCATCAAGATTAGGAGAGATTAGATTTCGATTTCAACAATTAAGAGAAGAAATAAAGAAAGTAGATTGATATAGGTGATATTCCTTACCAATTTAATCAAATGTCTTTCCTTGAAGTGGAGAAATTCGGTTCCTAGAGGATAAGGGAGTATTCGGCTATGGCCACTAATATGTGAGATTCGATTTTAACAAGGAAAAGAAAAGAGAGAGTGTGGGGTTTTGAGAGGAGGGTATTCGGCTAGACTTTGCTTGAGTTTTTTGGATTTTAAAAAAAATAAAGAGAAAAGGAGAAGAGTGGCTAGAGAATTCGGCAGAGACTTCAAAGGAGAAAAGAATAATAGCCTTATTTTTCCTCCTCTTGCAAAATTACACCAAGAGAGTCCTTGGCCGCCATCTCTTCCTCTCACTTATCAAATTCCTTAATTCACTCTTCCTTACCCTTTTCCTACCTTAGCCGAAATTCCTAGGAGAATTAGACTTCATCTCAAACTCCTCTCATAGACTCCTTTTTGCCATCCACCTCTCTTCTCCTTGTAGCAAAATAAAAATTCTTTTATTTGCTTCCCTAGCGACTCAAACCTTGGCCCATTTACCCTGCTAGTGGTGTCATTCCCAGAGGTTTTAAGTGGTGTCTCCGGGCCACTTTTCCAAGCCCAATTATATGTCATATTTCCCTTATTTATTTTCTTAAGGCCTTATCAAGCTTAGCTCCCCTTTTAAATTTAAAATCCAATAATTTCTAAAGTATTTAATTACACACTAGGGTTCACAAAATCCATAATGCACATTCACAACACACATAAGCATGCTATTTCATATAATTTAGCAATAGTGCATAAGCCCTAATCCGGATATTACAAACATATAGTAGATCTTCAATATTTGGCACAGATAAACCTTTTAGCCATTATTTTGATAACCCAATCAAGAACTTGAATTATATTGGGAATAGGGTGGAAATCTTTATTCAAACACTTACAACCCCATCAAGAGAGATCACCCAAATCTGAGATGGTGCAGGAATTAGGGAGAAGGTAATAATTCTAACCCTATTAAACAAAAACGCTACTTACTAACCTAGATATCTACGAAGCCTTAAAAAAGGGCCAACCCAAATAACCATACTATATATGGTCAAAGACTAGATCGAATCAAGAGAGAAATGCAGTCAATGCAAACTGAAGTAAAACAGGTGCAATCTAAGTGCACCCAAACAAAAAAGACATTGAAAAAACTCGAAGATCATATCAGCCAATTGATGAGCATGATAAGAGATATCAAAAGGCAAATTGGCATTGAGATCCCAAATAATAACGAGAATAATCCTTAGAGAGAAGAGAATGAGCAAGTTAAAGCATTTGTACTCCATTCGGGTAAAGTACTGAGTAGTCCAAAGAACCCAACTCAAGAGGAGTGTAACACCCCACACCCGGTCTAGATGACAAAGCCAAGTTTGGAGAGTTACATTAAAAATCACTTAAAACATACCTTCCAAATCTTAGTTTAGCAATATTTCCAAACAACCCAGAATTTAACAAGCACAACACGTAGTACATAATCTAGTATCTTAAACATCATATGTCTTGAAACTAATGGAAATGAGTCAATGATAATAATAATAATAAAGATAACAAGTAGTATGATCGGGTTCTTAATCTAGCAGATCCGGTCAAGTCTATGATTTACCTGTAATTCAGTGGATAGAAGAATTGAATTAATGATCTTATAATGAAATAACTATATGTTCAAATAGGTTTAGGTTTGAACCAGTAAGTCCCAAATTCAAGACAGAACGGAGAGAATAGATCAAAATTGATGTTTTTTTCCTATTCTCCACCCGCTACACACCATCTTCGACCAACCCCCACACCAAATAGGGTATTGAATACCCATCCAACCCTACACACCACACAGTATTGGTATGACACATTCTGGTAATAGTAGACTGGTTGTCGGATCAAAGTACAGATACTAGTGATTTAGCCACTGTCTTAGAACATATTACTTCCTCATTTGCTCAATTTCCCACCCAATGCAAATGTAGATTCCAAATAATTACAAATACAGAGGCCTGTATGACCATTCAGATACAGTTAATAATGGTACATAATAACTCAATATCATTAATGATTTTCACACGCAATACATATTTAGTTTTTTAGTACTCAGTCTTAGATCACAAAATAATAGTTTAATTTAGTTCATACGGACTCATAGAAGGCCTATATTCATGTGAAATGACACTTGTGGCCTAAGAAAACTTCCAAATATTGGTTCACACGCCCGTGTGGTTTCACACGGCCTGAATAACTAGTCCGTGTGGTTCCACATGGTCATGTGTTCGCCCGTGTGCCTTACACGACATGATACATGCCCATGTCACTTGCCCATGTAGCCCTAATGAACAAACAGTGTGTTACACGGCTTGGACACACAACCGTGTCCTTGGCTCATATAAACCCTGCACAAAACATACCCACACACGGTTTGTACACACGACTATGTCCTTAGTCCGTGTGTCTCTAATTTGTGAACATTGAGTTATATGGTCTACCACATGGCCTAGCTCACGGCTGTGTGGCTCACACGGCTTGGCACATAACCGTGTGGCATCGAAGCCATGATTTTTGGGGTTTGAATTTTGAAAAAAATTAGGTTTTCAGAGCGCATTTGTTGTAGTTTTGACGGTGGAATAATGTGAAGAAGTCCCGTAACCTAAAATGACCATGCAATGTTTAATTGAACGACTTTAATTGAAAAATTTCACACAGTTCCACTTAAAAATCTTTATAAAAATCTCAACATGAAACTTATAACGAAACTAACTCTTACTGAAGAATCAATGGAGTTAATCGAATTAACATACAGAAGAACTCTATCTTCGGTATCTATGCCTACAAGAAAACCAATGATTACTTAACAAATAATTCAAGTGAAACAACATAAAAATATCCAATTTTGATCACGTGAAGACAACCAACAGACATTTCACGAAATAGAAATGAATGATCACAAAACTTACTCAATAACTTTCCAATCGAAGTGGCAGACAGTGTGGACCCTCAATCACACACCGTTGTAACTTATCAAAGCCAAACAGAAGAAAAAGAAAAATAGAAATAGAGAACAATAAAAAGAATAAGGAAAGAGGAAAGAAGAAGAAAAAGAAAAAGAAAAAGAAAGAGGAACGTAACTAACATTTTTCTAAAACCAATAACCAAAATTCTTATGGTTAGTAAAATATTTCTTATCACACATGCCGCAACTCAAACATAGGATTGGATAGAATAAAGAAGCTTAACCATCGAACCAACAGACGCATTCTTGACACAAATTTACACAGAATTAAACTTAAGTCGATAGATCAGGGATAGGGATTAAGTCAAAATAAAATAGTAGGATATTTCAAAAGAGTGACTCGAACCCTTGACCTCGAGCACATAAACAAAGCACTTAACTATAGATATAGAGACTTAATTATGACAAAATTCTACCGCCAACAATCAAATTTTTAGGGCCTTACATGTAACAACCCATATTTAGACAAATTGGAACAATGGTTTCGGGACCACAAATCCAAAGTCAAAATAATTATTTTAATGTTTATAGCATGATAATATGTTTGTGTGAAAATTTCGATACGAAATTTTATTGTTTGATTAGTCAATTTGATAAAAAGGACTAAATTGCGTAAAGCATAAAACTTGAGTTCTATTAGCTAAAGGTGTCAAATAGCTATATAACCTTAAATTTAAGGTCCTTATGTTGTAATTAGACTATTTGAATCATGAGTGGACAAAGATGGACATTAATAGGATGATTTTAATGTTTTGTCATTAAGGTTAAATAGGTAATTTGATAATTTAAGTTAAAATAAGTAAAATAAAACAAAATTTCATCCATTATCATCTTCCTTAACCAAAAATTCAAGGAAATAAGAAGCCATGGAAGCTATTTAGGGTTTGATCATTGCATTTCTCAATTATAAGTCCGTTTTTATCTCGTTTTTAATGATTTCTATGTTTTTGAGATCGTTGCAGCTTAGTCTAGCTAGCCTAGGGACTAATTTGCAAAAATGTTAAAGATTTTGAATGATGCCATTGATGAATACATGAGTGTTTTGATGTTTGATGATAGATTATGAATGTTTGTTGTGAATTATACAAATTTTATAAAGTGATTTTTAGTGAAAATGCAAATTAGGGATTAAATTGAAAAATGTTGAAAATTTGTGGTCAAAATGTGAAATAAATGGAAAATATGAGCTTATAGGGGTATAATGGTAATTTGGATAGCATGGTTTAGTATTGAATTTCATGAATTGATGATTCTATGAAATAAGAACTAAATTATAAAAATGTGAAACATTAGGAAAATATATAAAAGTGCCTTAATGTAAATTTTGGATTAAATTGAATAGAGTGATGATTAAATAAGCTGAATTTGATATTATATAGATCAAGAAAAGTGAAATACGGAACTTAGATCGGGGGAAGAATAAGGTTTCAGATTAGTTGACCCGCGTTATCGTTTTTACATCCGAGGTAAGTTCGTATGTTAATAAGCACTAATATCATTAATATTAATGCTTTATATTTGAATTGTTGATGAATATAATTATACGAAAGTTTTTGACAAAAATTTGGCTATGCATGGCACTTAATGTGCGAGATCGAGATAGCTAAGGCTATGTATGGCACTTAGTGTGTGAGATTGAGATAGCTATGGCTATGTATGGCACTTAGTGTGCGAGATTGAGATAGCTTCAGTTATATATTGGCACTTAGTGTGCGAGATTTAAAATAGCCTCAGTTATGTATTGGCACTTAGTGTGCGAGATGTCGAGTATTTGACATTATTCGAATAGGTGTGAATTTGTTAAGGATTGGTATAGGTATGTACAAGAATCGTATGAGCTTTAAATCGAAGAAATTATAAAGTTTGCATATAATCTTATGATTAAAGATGTGAAAGGTTTGTTAGTTAATAAGAGCTACATGTTGATATAATCCAAGCATTGAATTGTAAATTTATGATTAGATTGAGTTGATTTCATACGAGCTTACTAAGCTATTAAGCTTACTTTGTTTAATTTTCCGTGTTTTATAGTGAAATCAAGCTAGCTCGGATTCATGGATCGTCGGAGGCTTTCTCACACTATCCTACCCTCACTTGGTACTTTTGAACTTATGTTTTGAGTATATGGCATGTATAGGGACTTTGATCATTTTGATAAATGTGGTGCTTATGAAATTAGCCATTTGAATTGGCTTGTAAATGTCTAAGGTTTGGTTTCTATATTTGGCCATGTGAGTTAGCTTATTTTGGCAGATTTGGCTATGTTTATATGTGTACAAATGGCTTATGTTGTGTGATTGAGGTTGGTTTTGTGATGCTTTTCGATAGTAAGTTTTATAGATGTCAAATGGTTGATAATTGAAAAGCTATGTTCTTGTGAATTGGTAAATGATTATACATGTTTGGAAAGGTTTAATTAGTTGATTTGAATTTGTGAACTTGGTTTGATATGAATGTGTAAAACATGAGATTATAAGCATGTTAGTTGTTGGTATTGAAATGGTATGTTTTAGCCTTGATTGTGGTTGAATTGGATGCCCACTTATGCTATGAATGAGTACCATTTGAATTGAGTAGGTATGTGCAAATTGGGGTGGCAAGATGGCTTGGTAAATAGCCTATTTTGTCCACACGGGCAGAGACACGGACGTGTGTCTCAACCGTGTGTGACACACGGTCAGGTTACATGGCCATGTGTTCTTTGGTGTTAACTTAAAAACCAAGTCAGTATGTTCCACATGGCCTCACACACGGGCATGTGTCTCGGCCATGTGGCATAAGTCAGTATACCCTACAGGTTTCACACGGCCTATCACACGGCCTGGCACATGGGCATGTATGGCCATTTTCAGGGCACACGGGCAGCCACACGGGCGTGTGTGTTGGCTGTGTGACCCAAGTCAGAGAGTTACATGGGGTTGGACACGACCATGTGCTCCCATTTCGAATGTTTACACTATAAGACCCCTTACCCGTACTCGTATTCAACGCCATAACAGGGTACGAGGCATTACAGAACATAAACACAAGCAAACATACATTTCTGAGTCATAAATTTCCATTCAAATCAAAACTTTTCATACCCATTCATATCGTCCCTAAAAATAGCTTACGAAGTCAATACGTGCTTTGGAAGTGGTTCGGGACTAAACTGAGAACATTAGAAAATTTTACAAAACCTAGAAAATTTTTCATGATACAGGACTCATACGCCCGTGTGGTCTAAGGGACATGCCCGTGCTACAGATCGTGTTCAAAATAGGGTGCTTTCTAACTCGTATTCGATGTCGAAACAAGGTACAAGGCATTACTGGACTTAAACACAAGCAAACATACAAAACCGATATGTAAATTTCCATTCAAATTTAAAACTTTTTCACATACATTCATATAGTCCCTAAAATGAGCCTACAAGGCCCAAAACATATAGTGGAAGTAGTTTAGGACTAAACTGAGAACTTTAGAAAATCATACAACACTTAGAAAATTTTTCATAGAAACAGGGCCACACGCCTGTGTGGTCCAAGGGATACGCCCGTGTGACCCTTGGACATGCCCGTGCTACATGCTATGTTCAAAATAGGGAGCTCTCTGACTTATGCCACACGGCCATGCCACACGCCCGTGTGCTAGGCCGTGTGGTTGATTTAATTTTCATAAAATAGGTGCAGACTTTACATGGCCAGGGTACACGCCCGTGTTAGAGGCCGTACCGTCCCATGTCTCTGCCCATGTGCTCAATCCTGAGTATTTTTTTGCAACAATTAAGGTGCAGGGGACACACGGCTGGAACACGCGCCCATGTGGCAAGCCGTGTGTCATACACAGCCTAGACAAACGCCCGTGTGGACAAAATAAGGCTATTTACCAAGCCATTTTGTCACCCTTCCATGCACATACCTACACAAAAAAACATAGCACCAATCCAAGAGTATACATTCAACCAAATCAGCCACAACCAAGACATCAACACTCATTCATATGTTACCATCTTTCACATATAACCATCATATACTTATCAACTCAAACCATGCAAATTCCCCACATCCATGAAAAGCATCATCATATGCATATATATACTTAAACCAATATTAACCAATTTCAATGGCCATTTACAAAATGAATTATCAGCCAACATAGGCCAACACATTTGGCTAAATCAATTATGGCACATAACAAAATGACCAAGTCCCTATACATGCCATAACTCAAAACACTTGAATTCATTGGTACCAAAATAATCGTGTAGATAGTGTGAATGGATCTCTAATAATTTCTGATCCCCGAGCTAGCTTGGCGACTCTATAAGACAAGGGAAAAAGAAAGGGGAGTAAGCTATATAGCTTAGTAAATTCCTTTGCAAATAATAAGCGTTATAATCACACATGTATTATATAAATAAACATGATTAACTTGGCATAAATAATATCAAATCATAACTTACTCATTTATAACCTTACCGAGGGATTCATCACATATCGAGCTCATGAGTAAATGAGTTTTACGTACGTACTTGTACCAACTCGCAACATAATCATAATCTTTCACAACTTTGACATACTCATTAAATTTCCCGTTGAACCACTTGGAATACTAAATGATACTTGGGAATCTCGCACACACAATACTATACCAATGCCATATCCCAGATATGGTCTTACATGGGATCTCTTATCAATGCCAATAGCCCAACTATGGTCTTACACAAAATCTCATATCTGTTCCATATCCCATATATGGTCTTACACGAAACCTCAAATAACCCTAATGTCATGACATTTGTATCCTAACTATTCTTAAGGTTCAACAGGGATTTCTCGCTTGTTGAACTTTTTCGATTACGTTCGAAGAGTAAATCACAACTCATACAATATTAAAGCAATTAAAGCATAAATAACAATGCATTATTTACATACAAACTTACCTCGGTACAAAAATAGTAGAAATGGGACCTAATCGCCAAATACTTTGTTTTTTCCCCGATCTAGGTTCGAACCTCGTTTCTCTTGATCTATAATACAAAATTTAACTCATTTATTATTCACATTATTCAATTCAGTCCAAAAATCTTATTATGAAAAATTACATTTTTGCCTCTAAACTTTAACATATTTATATTTTGGTCCCTAGGCTAGTAAAATGAAACATGTTCAATTTCTTTAATGTAAAAGCCTAGACGAACCATTTTTATAACTATAACAACCCACAATTTCCATTAAAACACACTTTCACTAAATATTTTATAACTTTTACAAATAGGTCCTTTTAAGCATTTTCATCAAAAATAACTTAGTAAAAGTTGTTTATCTAACACTAAACATTCATTTTCTACCATTAGACATCAAAATACACAAATGTCTAACATGGGTCAAACCTTATACCTTTATTATTCCTTAAATTAATGGTAGAAATAGATAGATTGAGTGATAGCGACTTCAAAAATGTAAAGAGCATTAAAAATGGGGCAAGAAGACTTACAATTGAGCTTAAAAGTTGGCCAAACCCTAGCTATGTCTTCCTTCTAATTTTTGGTACAAGGGGGGAGAAGATGGACAAGATTTTGGCTTGATTTTCCCATTTTTTTCATTTATTTACCAAATGACAAAAATGCCCTTCACTTAAAACTTTGAAATTTTATCTCACAATGTCCATTTTTGTCCATTAATTTATCCAATGGTCTAATTACCAACTAAGGACCTCTAATTTAAAATTTCATAGCAATTAGACACCTCTAGCATGTAGAACTCAACTTTTACACTTTTTACATTTAGTCATTTTTACTAAATTAAGTGCCCAAACGTCAAAATTTTCGAACGAAATTTTCACAAAATCATTTTGTAAAATCGTAGACCATAGAAATGTAATAAAAATAAACTTTACTACGTCGAATTTGTTGTCTCAAAATCACTGTTTGGACTAGACCCAAAATTGGGCTGTTACAACTCTCCCCTATTTAGGGATTTTTGTCCTCGAAAATCTTACCAGAAAATAGGCTTGGGTACTATTTTTGCATAGCTTCCTCAGGTTCCCACGTAGCCTCCTCAACACCGTGTCTTTTCCATAAAACTTTCACTAGGGCTATACTCTTATTTCTCAACTACTTAACTTTTCGAGCTAAGATCTTGATCGGCTTTTCACCATACGTCATATCCGGTCGAATCTCATCCTCTGTCGGAGAAATCACATGTGAAGGGTCTGATCGGTAATGGCATAACATAGACACATGAAACACATTGTGGATCCTTTCTCACTCTATCGGTAAAGCTAACCGATATGCCACTGGCCCTATTCTTTCAATAACTTTATACGTCCCGATGAAAGACGGACTCAACTTGCTTTTACGACCAAATCTCAGAATCTTCTTCCATGGAGATACTTTCAAGAATACTTTATCACCAATCTGAAATTCGATCTCTTTTATTTTTAAATCTGCGTACGACTTTGGTCGATTTGAATCTGCTTTCAAGCAATCGCGGATTACCTTTACCTTTTCTTCAGTTTCCCTAACCAAATCAACCCCGTGAATCTGTTTCTTACTAAGCTCAGTCCAATACAAAGGTGTTCGACACTTACGGCCATACAATGCCTTATAAGGTACCATATTTATACTTGATTGAAAACTGTTGTTATAGGCAAATTCGACCAATGGTAGATATTTTTCCCAGCTACCCTCGAATTCTAAAACACAACAATGAAGCATATCTTCGAGGACCTGAATCATTCTCTCTAATTGGCCGTTGGTTTGTGGATGAAATACGGTCCTAAAGTTCAACTTTGCACCCAAAGCTTATTGCAACTTTTTCCAAATATACGAAGCAAACTTGTATCTCTATCCAAGATAATAGTAATAGGCACTCCGTGCAATCTCACAATTTCAGCAATATGCAATTCAGCTAGCTTGCCAAGTGAGTAATCGGTACGTATCGATACAAAATGAGCCAATGTTGTCAATCTATCAACAACAACCTAAACAACATCTTTCTTTTTCAGAGTCAAAGGTAAACCCATCACGAAGTCCATCATAATTCTATCCCATTTCTACTCGGGTACCATCACTGGCTGAAGTAAACCTGAAGGTACTTGGTATTCAGCCTTTACCTATTGACAAACTAATCATCTCGAAACAAACTCTAAAATATTCCGTTTCATACCTATCCACTAATACAATTTCTTCAAATCATTATACACTTTTGTACTACCTGAATGCACAGATAAACAACCATTATGCGCCTCATGAAGAATTTTTTGAATAATTTCATCATTTTTTGGTACACAAATATTACCTCGGAACATCAAACAATCATCATATCCGATATGAAAATATGAATAACTACTTGATTCACAATGAAATCTCTTGGTTTGCAAATCACATTTCTGAGCTTCGCAAATTTGTTGAAGGAATAACGGTCTAGCTCTCAACTCGACTAGGATCGAACCATTATCGAACAAATTCAACCGTGTATTCATCGCTCTCAAAGCAAGCAAAGTCTTTCTACTCAACTCATATGTGACTGTATTTGTCTTACCCGGGTGATAGTCAATCACTAGCTCATAATCCTTCAATAACTCGAGCCATCTCCATTGTCGCAAGTTCAAATCCTTTTGAGTCATCAAATACTTCAAACTCTTGTGATCGGTATAGATGTGGAACTTCTCATCGTACAAATGATGACGCCAAATTTTCAAAGCAAAAACAATGGCGACCAATTCCAAATCATGCGTCGGATAATTCTTTTCATGCGGTTTCAACTGTCTCGAGGCATAAGCTATCACTTTGCCCTCTTGCATCAACACACATCCCAATCCATTCAATGATGCGTCACTATAAATCAAAAATTCTTTTCCATGTTCAGGTTGTACTAAATCGGCGCCTCAGTCAATAATGCCTTCAACTTCACAAACTTTGATAACATTTTTCGATCCATTCAAATTTGACATCTTTTTGCAATAACTTTGTCATAGGAGTAGAAATCATAGAAAATCCTTTAACATATCGTCGGTAATATCTGGTTAAACCCAAAAAGCTTCTGACCTCAGACATATTTCTTGGCGGTTTCCAATCAACAATTGTCGAAATCTTACTGGGATCAACCCGAATACTATCACTGAAATGATGCGTCCCAAAAATCTGACTTCTCAGAGCCAAAACTCACTTTTACTGAATTTAGCAAACAATTTCTTATCTCTCAAGGTCTGCAACATAATTCTTAAATGTTTGGCATGCTTAGACTCATCCCGAGAATAAATTAAAATGTCATTGATGAACACAACCACAAAATTATCTAAGGACAGTTGGAAAATTCGATTCATCAAGTCCATAAAAATAGTAGGAGTATTGTAACACCCCAAACCCGGCCTAAATGTTATGACCGGATCTGGCATGTCACATGGAAAGGTTGTTAAAGAATCTACGAGTTCGTTAAAAATACCAAGTTTTGTTGCTTGTGAAAAACCCAATTTGCTTTATAGTTCTCTTTGCAAAAACATTTTCGTTGCTATTTCTGACAATCTTGTTTATAATTAATCCAACTCAATGAGTTTCAAAAAATGACATTTAAGTTATTATAGACATGCGATATTTTGAAAAGAGTTATCAACGTTAAGAAAATCTAGAGTTTTATCCATTATAGTTTGTAAATCGTGTATTAATATTATAGAAAAACCGTTATTAATGTTTTAGAAAATCCCAAATTGAGCATTCAAAATTAATAAGTAGTAACCGAATTAAAAGCTAAAACCAAACCAAAATACCAAAGGCCTTATTACAAAACAAAAACCCAAATTTAAATAAAATCTATAGTACCGCAAAACAGAATTTATTAAGCTACGATGTATGGCCACCACAGAGTTCACCTCGGCTCCAAATCCACAAAGCTAGGAATTACCTACAAAATTAAGCAGAGGGGTGAGTTACGAGAACTCAGTGTGTAATCCCCTATACGAATGATAACTGGGCCTAAGCCCATAGAAGCACATTGAGCCTTAACTCTCACAGTAATGAAATTGGCCGAAGCCCATACGAGTCGAACTGGGCCGTAGCCCTAACAATATGGCATAAATAGTGAATGCAATACAACCCAGCCCAACCTAGTATTCCATCCTATACACTCCGCTCCATAAGTCCATCCTCAACACACCTGTGGGGATTTCTACAATCAACCCTCCATCCTCTACACACCTCTTTGGTAGTCATGCTGACAGACATACTGTTCAAAGTCAATATAACGTGGTCTAGCCACCGATCAACATGTGATCAAATCACCGATACGATAATGAGACACCAAGCCATCCTTTAGTAGTGTCACCGATATATGTGGTAAAGCCACCAAAATAATAATATAATCGGCAAACAGCCCTGGGTAAATATGATTGACATAGAGTCATCAATAACTGTTTTATGCTTGGCACATAGCCATCAGCGACGGTAATATAATCAGCACACAGCCTTGGGTGAATACGATTGGCACAAAGCCATAATCAAGATGGCACGAAGCCATATTTAGGTTGGCATATAGCCATTATACAGAATGTGGCAGAGCCACCGATATACACTTCCCCGATCATCAATAACCCAACCTCATGCAATATGTCGTGTATGTCATGCTCAATCATTACACGTGTATGCAGAATGGCCATGCTCAATAACAATCATTTAAACATGTAATAAAAGCATATCAATCATACAACCATAGCCAAACCGGTCATATCATAGCACAAGCCAATCACTTACCTATAAGGGCAAATCAGTCATTTTACCCTGTAAGTAGTGTATCTCAAACATAATCAATCATACAATTAACACATAAAACGCTAGTACTACCACGAGGGTACAACGGTCATTTTGTCGTTTACGGGTAAGACAGTAATTTTGCAAATTAAGGGTATTTCGGTAAATTTATAAACTAGGGGTATTTTGGTAATCTCACAAACTAAGGGTATTTCAGTAATTTCACAAACTGAGGGTATTTCAGTAATTTTACAAACTGGGGTATTTCAGTAATTTCACAAACCAGGGGTATTTCGATAATTTTACAAACTAAGGTGTTAACGACCCAACAGAAGGTCCACTGTCGCCTCGAAATACTCAAGTATTCGAAACAAAGATAATGATGCGAATGGGCCTAAGGCCCATTCTCAGCCCAAATGGGCCTACACACTCGTGTGGCCTATTCAGCCAAACCTAGTCACATATATGAGATTCACATAGTCTAGTTCACTATCTACTACTCAATCATACAATTCACTCATATGAGCCCCCGGGCCTATTGGGCCCACTTGGCCCCTTGCGGGCTATCGTGGCCTAACGGCCCACACCCACAAGAACACTACTGATGGCCTCAACTATATCATCACATTGAAGCCCCACACGTGCGCTCGTACGCTCGTGTCGTTACTATCGTCGTGTCACCGGTATTTCGACATTTGCCACTCTACAACTAGAGTAGAGAAAATACACACCTGATAGGAATTTGAAGCTGCTAAATCGCGCTCCGAGCACTCTTATGCCCAACGCCAACTAGGTATGCTCCTTCTCCTCTTAGGTAGCTCTATATATAGCTAGCTTCTCACCTTCCTTCTTTGTATCTTTCCGATGTGGGATCCCATCGTCAGTAGAGTTTAAATCCAACTCAAACTCTTCCCGTCCAATCCGCAAAATAAATACTTCCTTGCTTGTCATGAGATTTGAATCCAGGCTCCTCTGTAGCATAATCCACGCCGCTAGCCACTTGGGCATAAGCTCCTCTTGTGTCCAACATCATGCGCAACTAAATATAAATCTATGGCCAAATTCTAAAGTCCATATAAAAAGAAAACCAAAATGCAAGAGCCAAGACTTGAACCTTGGACCTCCTTCCTTCTTTGTGGTGTCACCCCATTGTCTCTTATGTGGTGTCACTTTGCCACTACACCACACACTCCACTTGTGTCATTTTCTCTACATTTTATTCTTAAAGCCTACCTACAACTTCAGGGTTTTTTTCTCCTAAAACCAAAATTTCCCTAAAGCCAAAGTTTGAACCCAGAACTTCATAGAAGCCCTCTAACCCTCTAAAATCACTCACCTACTAGATCCAACTTGCATTAAAGCCGTTCTCTTGTTCCCAAAAATTTTAAATGCTCCAACGCCTAAAGCCCAATGGGCCTAATCCTACTAGGCCCAACTTTGGGATGTTAGAAGTATTAGTTAGTCTAAAAGGCATGACAATAAATAACTAGATGCAAAATTATCCCTAATGCAAGTTAACCTAAGTGTAATTAATTAAAATAGATGAAATGGATTTAGCATCAGAACTCACAAGATTTCAACAATGATAACATGAATAGGCTAAAGTAATTACATCATTTGACTTGGTTCACTCTTATCATACTCACTGTTCCAGAAAATATTCCATGGCAACTCAACTCTTTCATGAACTTTTTAAAACTAGTATTAAGTCCTTTCAGAATCTTGTACTTAGAAAAACATGCATACTACCATGATCATATTTAAGTAAGGGTTTCTTAGATTTTATGTAAAGTAACAGGGATATATTAGGTTTGAAACAATTTAACCACACAAATCTAAAAGTTATGCAAGGTAATAGAGCTCTCTCGAGTTATTATGAACCTTTAATTTAATCGGGCTAAGATCTAAATTAGGCATACACCTTTTAATTATTACGTCTATTAATCGTCATCTAGCTAGGATTGACCAACTAATTCTAATGCATTCAATCACATCTTAATGAATGAAATACATGCATGATTTTAATTGAAAGCATGATCAATTAAGGTACAAAACATTATGAACATAATTTAAATAAACTTCATCAAATTAATGTAATCATTCCAACTAAACAAAATTAAGTAATCATTGTTAATGAAAAAAATCAAAGCAAATTGCAAACATGTTGAACAATAATAAAGATTAAGGAAGAAGAAACTCTGAAGAAATTACAGTAGTCCTCCAAAATTGATTGTGGTGGCTTATTTCGATCCTTATAATTGCTCCTTCGTAAGATGCTCCTCAATGCGGCCAACCAAGAGAGAATTTTCTCAAGGAATTGCTAACTAAAGGGAATGAGATGGTTTATGCGTGAGAAGGAAAGGAAAGATGTGAAGTGAGGGATTGAGAGATTATTAAATGATGGGGGATGAGAGGTAAGGGATGAATGAATGGGAAGTAAAAGGTGGTATTATAATAGAGGGATGGCTAATAGGTTTCCTAAAAATAGTTTGAAATTTCCTTAGGTTTCTCTCACTCTTGGCCGACCATGAATCGTAGAAAGGGGAGGTTGTTGGTTGCTTGATTCATGCTTGATTTAAGACATGAGTCAAGCAAGGAGGTGGACGGTTTCTTGGGTAAAAGTTGTTTGCTAATTTTTAATTATTTTACAAGTGTAGTGACCTCTGAATAAATCTCCCAAAAGCATATTTTGGGTTACTCAGATGCCCTTGCCGAATAGGGCTTTTTTCCTCCTTGGTGACCCATTAAGTTGTCAGACTTGTCCTTCAATTAAATCATCTTAAACTGGATCATAGTGACTTGCTCTTGACCCAATTTGTATGCCGTTGTCATCCAACTAAGGTAAAATAAAGCTTATGTCCATGCAAAATTAAAATAAGCTTCACAAATTATTAATTCCATGGTCCCACTGCAACAATTTAATACAAGAAAATATTAAGTAGCATGAAATAATTAAATTATGCATAAATTTAATACATAAAACCATAAAGTTGCATTCTTTACTAAATAATGCCCATTATCTCAATATAAACAAAATTCACCCAATTAACTATCAAATATTCGGGATTAGCATAATTTTTTAAGTAAAAAGGTGTCATAAACAACTATAAAAACTCTATATAATTTAGAGTTTGCAAGAACCCACACTAACAAATGTACCATTCCACTCACAATTAGAGGATAAGCGGAAATGGGATGAAACGAAATTTGTAAGTTTTCTAAACTTATTCAAGTCACTTAATGTTAACTTGCCTCTAATTGAATTAATTGAAAAAGTTCTTAAATACACCAAGTATTTAAAAGAAATCATGTCTAGGCGTAGGAAAATTAAAATGTGAGAGCAAGTTAATATAGACGCATCTCGTAGAGCGATAATTTATAAAAAAATACCCTAAAAATTGAAATACTCGGGGAGTTTTGCAATTGCTATAGAGATAAGGGAAATTCACTTCAGTAAGGCTCTATGTGTGTAACGCCCTGAATTTGGGCCTAGAAGTATTGGGCGTATTGGGCTGTGGGCTTTGGATCTTAGAAAATTTTTAAGTGAGCGAGAAAATGACAATTGGCATGTGGGCTTTGAGGGTTTAATGAATTTGGAGTGTCTAGGTGTGTTGGAGAAACTCTGGGTTCAAGTTTTGTGGTGGAGGATTCTTAATTTATTTAATTAAGGAATTAGAGTTGTGAGTAGTGGGCTTTTAAATAAAAATAAGTGAAAAATGGCAAAAAGAAGCCTGCGGTGAAGTGGCTAAGTGACACCACTAGGGTTTAGGGAGGTGGCGACATATGCATGCAGGGAGGTCTGAGGTTCGAGTGCTAGCTTAATTTTTATTTTGGAGTTTAATTTTAGGCTTTTAGAAAGCTGGAAGTGGTATGTAGAGGGACTCTAAGGAGAAGTGATCAGTCGAGAGAATTTAGGAGAAGGATAAGAGAGATATTATGGAGAAAAATTAGGACATGAGCAGTGGATGAAGTGATGCCGAATTGGACTCTAGGGGTGGCTAAGTTTCAGCTATAGGCTATAAAAGAGGGGCCCAAATGCTTTAAAGGGGCTTTTGAGCATTCTTTAGTTTTTCTTTCTCCACTCTCAATCGGTTTCACCTATAGCCGAATTTTTTTCCATTTGCCGAAAAAGAAACCCATCATTCTTTTTGTCGAAAATTCCTATTAGAGTTGTGTTCCATTTTTGTCCCTGAAAGCCAAATACACCTTCTTATCATATAACTTTAATTGTGCCAATTTTTAGTTTGTTCTCATTCATCATAATCGATTGCTACCCACTTTTAGTCAAGCCGAATCTTGTTTAGCAGTGATCTAGGCCGCAATATCAAGGGAGGTTTTCGCTAAATGTTTAGTTTAACTTTTTAGTGTGTTTTGTTATAAGCCGAAGGGCTATCTAACCCAATCCTTATTGTTAACCTATATGAATAAGGGTAAGAGTCAACAATCGCAAGCGTGGTAGGTAAGGATTGCTAATAAGGTGGTAAGTGTTCTCGACTCAGTCATGGTTTAGTAGATGGCCGAATCTAATGTGGCTTATAGGGATGACTTATGTGGAATATGAGTCACTTGTTTTTGATGATACACATTTGGGTCCAGATCTGGAGGATAATCACAAATAGTAGCGAAGGAAGGGTTACTAGAATGTGTGGCACACGGTAAGGGTATGGTGAGGTTTTGATTTTTGATAAGTATGTGTTAAAGCTTTGGTTAATCGCTAGTAATGTTGATTTTAGGTTCATGACTAATGGGTTTGTAGCACGTGAGGTTACCAAGTGTGTACAAACATTACACACACACGATATCGGCAGCGCTAAAAAATCGAAAAGCAGAAAGTGGCTAAATGGGCCCGATGGGCCCAGAGGCTAAGTTTGATGAAATCGATTGATTTGGTTATATGAATTGAGTTAGTCATACATGTTACTTGATTTGGAATTTTTTTGCGCCTAATAGGCCATATGATGAGATTTGGGCCTAATGGGCCGTATGGATGTGATTTGGACTTGATGGGTTTATGAGGATGTAGACAAGTATGCTAGGGTTTAATGGACTTTAGGTCTAATTCTGAACAACTCTTAAACCGCATAAGACTTAATCTAATAATTAAACATGTCTGTGAACAAGTCGCTGGATTAGAGTGTGGCAACGGACATATGCATGTCTATGATTAGATCTTGAGAGAGCTTGGTACTTAAGCAGTCCTAGCGGCCCACCTCCTCTTCTCTGGAATCCTACCTGGTGCATAGTATCTATTCACTTTCGTCGTAAAGACTTGTTAATGGGCCAAAGTCTATAATTAAAACTTGAGAGGGATCGAATACCCTGATTTGAAAAATTACTGAAATATCCTTAGATTTGTAAATTACTAAAATACCCCTATTTTACAAAAGTACCAAAATACCCTATTTTGCAAAAGTACCAAAATACCCCTATTTTGCAAAAGTACCAAAATACCCATGTTTTGTAAAATTACCAAGATACCCCTATTTTACCAAATTACCAAAATACCCATATAGGGTAGAATTACAAAAATACCTCTAGGTAGTTAAAAGATAAAAATACCCCTATGTGACGAATATGAGTTTATGGATGTTACTCGTGTGTTTGATGCATTCATATGATATTCTGCATATGATGCATATAGGTGGAAATTATAGTACCGAGGAAAATTTGAGGATCGTATGTGCGTATGGTATGGATTCACTAGAGGCTCTAAGCCCAATATATGATTAGCAGCTTTGCTGCAACGTTCAGTAGTACCACAAACGGGCTACCTTTGGTGTGTAGCGGAGAGGTGGATCAAGCTAGAATTCCCCACAAGAGTCATAAGGTTGGAAGGGAAATGGTGCGTGTAGCGGATGGATTTTTGGGGTGGGTTTTGCATTATCTTGTTTGTATATGATATGATATGATATGATATGAGATCATTGTGGGCTAAAGCCCAAGACCATTGATTTCAATAGGGCTTAAGCCCAATGTGAATATTTGTTTGTTGATTTGATTGCCAAGGGTTGTACACACTGAGTTTCGAAACTCACAACCTTTAATTTAATGTTTCAGGTAATCCTGAATTGACGGCTCCACGTAGGAGAGGACTCAAAGATGGCCACACTAAAAGCTGATCAAATGTTTTAATTTGTTCAAATGAATATGTTTTTAAATACTTTGTTTTTTTATTGGATTGTAATAAGGCCATGTAACTCCTAATTGACTTTAGATTTCGAGTTTATTATTATTGTTTCAACTATCCGCTTAATAAATTTCATAAAATTTTTAAAGTTAGCATGGTTTTCGAAATAACTCAACATATGATCGTTTTCTTAAAAATTGGGTTTTTCCTCTTAACTTAACAAGATACAAGGGTTTTGGGATTTTGGGCCTTAAATTGTTAAATTGTAAAATCATTTTGAAGTGTGCCTTTAATGTGACATTTCGGACTCGGGCTAACTTCTAGGCTGGGTTTGGGGTGTTACATTTAGTGGTATCAGATCCCGATTGCAAAGCTTGGGCTGTGAAATGGGCCTTAGATTTTGGGTTTTTAAAACAAGTAGATTAATAAGTTTTTGTAGGATTCTTGAAGTGTGGTTCATCGAGCCCTCGACGTCGGGCCAAGTAAGTTTTCAGTACTACATTTGCTTAAATTACTGAACTGTGTAGATAATGGGCTACTTAAAAATAGGCTTTTAGAGACTAAAGCCCGTATGAGACTTAAGCCTGTAGTGGATTCTCGACCGCGGAATAACTTTCAAATTGTTATTTACATAAGACATGTGCCTTAAACAAGTGGAACCATGTACTAAATTCATAAAAAATTTCTAATTCAGAAAATATGAGAATCATCGATGAGCACTAGAAGAAGTGCAAGGGGTCGTGACAGAGGCCATGGAAATGTTAGGGCTGATGTGCTGAATCAGCTGGTTAGGGAGGTACTGGAAGAGATTAAAGAAATTGGTGAAACACTTTAGGTTAGGTGCATTGACTGTAAAAAAAAAAGAGACCACAGTTCTCTAGGACCGTAGTCTCGTTCTATAAAGCATGTTAAGGTACGTCAAAACTTTTCAGCTTGCTAATATTACAGAAGGTGTCATCCGGGTGAATGCTGAAGGGAGTCAGGAGCGTGTTTAAGATACGGGTCTGAGGAGTATAAGGCTCAGGATTGTTCAATCACCATTAAGTCAGGTATGTTTTGTGTGGATGCGATATTTTTGGTATAGAAACTGTATGCGTGCAATGTTTATCTACTCTAGTAGGTAAGTGTAAAGGGTTCAATTAGAGTTAAAGTGTGTTAGTGCTATTAAAATCAGAGTGCGCAGCGGAAGCATAGTGGTGTGAATTGAGCTGTGCGATTAATAGTTAGTTGGAAATTTTGAGGACGAAATTTTCTTTAAGGGGGTAGAATTGTAACGCCCCAGATTTGGGCCAAGAAGTATTGGGCCTATTGGGCTTTGGGCTTTGGATTTTAGAAAATTTTTAAGTGAGCGTGAAAATGACAATTGGCATGTGGGCTTTGAGGGTTTAATGAATTTGGAGTGTCTAGGTGTGTTAGAGAAGCTCTGGGTTCAAGTTTTGTGGTGGACGATTCTTAATTTATTTAATTAAGGAATTAGGGTTGTGATTAGTGGGCTTTTAAATAAAAATAAGTGAAAAATAAAACACCCTAAACCCGGCCCACGAGCCTTGACCGGATCTGGTATGTTCCCCCGGTGTAAACCGTTTCAAATTCTTTTGTTACTTAGGAAAAACTTGTGTGTTTTGAAAGAAAGATTGTTTTGGGTTGGGCTTGAGTTGAAAACAAGTTTATTTCTTTACTAAAAAAAAAAAAAAAACCTTTACTTTAGGTGACAAAACGTTTGGGCTTATTTTAAAAATAGATTTATTTAATCTTTTAATAAATAAAAGTTTGTAAGCTTAATAAATAAAAGCAAAGTAAAGTAGTGCTACTATGGCCTTTTTACATCAAATAATTCCCAAAATAAAAATTCAAAATACTTAAAATAAAATAGTCCAAATAAAAATAAATGAACTTCTTGCTGTGCATTGCCATCCCTAAGCATCTCATTGTGTAACACCCTAAAAATCCGAGTAATTAAATTGCATGAATTGGTGTTTAGATTTTTTTTTAGGAAAAATCTCTTATTTTTATTTTAGTGCTTATTGAAGTCCTAGAGAGGGTAAAGCATAATTTGAAGAAGGAATAAAATTTATTAATTGAGAATTTATTGAAGTGAAACAAAGGTGATTAAGACTTAAGCTAAATTATGTGCTAAAGAGTGTTATAAGTGAGTACATGGTAAGGTGGAGTTGGCGCATGGGTTCAAGTAAGAGGGAAGAGGTTCGAATCCCTTGTATGGCACCTAAATGAATTTTTGCTTTTAATTTTCTGCTCATGGATAGGAAGTGTCGGCAATGATCAATTAAGGAAGGTGTTGACCATGTTATTTTGGTTAGTGTATCAATGGATTAAGGAAACAACTAACTTATGGCATGGAATCAAAGACTTAAGGAAAGATAGGGAGACATAAGGCACATATCAAGGGAATTTTTGGAAACAAAATCATGGCCAATTGACCATGTGCTGGACGGCATATTGGTAAGGGAGGGAGCCTAATTGTTGAATTAGTTTGGCTAAGAATTTTCTTTTCTCTCTTTGGTCATTCTTTGCACTTTGTGCAGAATTTTATTCCTCTCCTTTCAACATTCTTCTTGGCGAATTTTTGCATTTGGTAAAGCCAAAATCTTTTGACCATTTGGTCACTTTTGTTCCTCTTGTTAATTTTCTTTTGTATTCTCCTTGTCTGAAAATCACTTATGCCAAAAGCCAATTCTTTTCTTTTCTTTTGCCATTGTTAGAATATACATCCCTCCTAAAGCTTGTCTTTTCTTTTCTTTTCTACTAATCTCCTTGAAATCAAAGCAACATCATCACCATCTTTTCTTGTATTCTATTTCCTTTCAATCAAGTTTTCTCCATCTACACTCCTTAGCCAAATGCTAGTGTGCCTATAAGCCAAAATTATTTTTTTATTCTTAATCACATATAGCGAATCTTCCATCAATTAAACATCATTCTCAATCTTTTCTTTTCGACCGTGGGAAGTAGGTAAGGTTCTTTTCCATTTTCGATTTATTGATTAGTGATATTATGGCGAATATCATTGGTTTTATGAGGTCTTTTGGATTGATATAAAGTTCATTCTAATAACGTCTCTTTCGTTATTATTTAGTGCAATAACGAGATCGGAACTCAAGTGATCGGAGAATTGTAGAAACGTTGGAAACGTTTTACTTTGGTAAGGAAATCAAATCTCTTTAAAACCTCTAGTATTATTTGATATCATTTTAGATCTAACTAAATTTCATTGGATCTTGAAGACCACAAAATAGGGAAGAAAAGGGCGGTGGTTAGTCACGTTAAGAGGCGCGATCCAGTAAATCCCCATTCAAACGAAGAGCGGTTTGGCATCGGGATTTTCCACCGGGTTGTGGGCCATCTTCCGAAAGAAGTCCATTATTCGAAGTAGTACGAACCTCCGAGCCGTTATACGTTGGTGGATTCTCGTCGGCTAGTGAATCGATAAACGAGGCAAAGCCGAAAATCGAAGTGATTCAAAATCAAGAGGGTAAGATTTTGGATCCATTATCGATTAAGATTATTTTTACAAATTAGTTGTCTAACGAATCAAAATATATTTTAGGTGCCGAGGAGCGAGAAGGGTTAGTACTCACGGTATCGAGGTGTGTAATTTCACACTCATTATTTTGGTTGGATGTCAAATTTCTAGATGGAAGTAAATCGTAAAAGCGATTGGATCGGTAAACGTAAAAATTTATATTTTGACGAAAATGCGAAAAAACGACTAAATCGTGAAAATTACGAAAACGCCTCGAGAAATTAATTGTTATTATAAAAATTGGATGTTTCGTGAAAATGGGCCGTAAATACTCTAGTTCGTGAAAATGGGCCGTAAATACTCTAGTTCGTGAAAATGGGCCGTAAATACTCTAGTTCGTGAAAATGGGCCCGTAAATACTCTAGTTCGTGAAAATGGGCCGAATACTCTAATTGTGAAAATAGGTCAGTAAATACTCTAGTTCGTGAAAATGGGCCGTAAATACTCTAGTTCGTGAAAATGGGCCAAAATACTCTAGTTCGTTAAAATTTAGCCAAAACACTCTAGTTTGGTAAATGGGCCAAAGCCCACTAAACTGCTAAATAGACAAATTGCTATAATTATGGGCCAAATGAAATGTTATTGATAAACCCACCATGTTATGTATTGTTAATAAATTTTATATTTTTAAGTACATGTATAATTGCATGGGTGGGATATATGAAGAGAAGAATGGCTGATTGCCACAATATCGGCTTATTGCTTCTAGTTCTAGTGGTGGCTTCACCACAATATCGACTTATTGCCTCTAGTTCGGTGGCTCCGCCACAATATCGGCTTATTGCCTCTAGTTCGGTGGCTCCGCCACAATATCGGCTTATTGCCTCTAGTTCGGTGGCTATGCCACAATTATAAAAAGGCTTAATGCCTACGATTGGTGTGATGGCGGGGTGGGTTGACTTGATCCCACAGTGTGATGGTTGGTATGGGGTGTTAGCGGATGGATATTAGGTATGGGCTGGAAATTTCATTTTACATGCATTATTAATTGTGTTAATTCATGATATATTGTTGAATTCGAATTGGGCTCAAGCCCAAAGATAATATCTTGACAATCTGCCCAATAATGGTGGTAAGTGAGTTACACACCGAGTTCTAAGTAACTCACCCCCTATTTTATTTTTCCATCTCGTAATGGAAATTGATGTGGACTTGGGCAGGATGATGACTTGGAGGCCATCTTGCTAAATATGGGTTATTAAACTCTAACTTTTAATAATTATTTTTACTATTTTGGGATGTTGTAATAAATGGCCTCTATAAATAACTTATGGATTTTATATGTGTTTGGAATTTAAACTACATTTTGGACTTTTAAATCATGGGCTATGATTATATGATGCATTATTAAAATAAATTTGGGTTTTCAAGTATATGAAATTCTTTTATAAATATTTCTTTTTTAGTGTTAACTCTTTAACAAATCTCCTAATCGGTTTTAATAATACAATGAATTTCAACTAATATTTCAAATATTTATCAAAATCAAATACTCTTCAAATTTTAAACCCAGATATAAAATTGTAGTTTTCAACTCATTAAAGATTTAAGAATAGCTCGAATCATGTAACAAACCAAATCTAGTCTCAACGCATAGATGGGGTTTGGGGTGTTACATTTAGTGGTATCGAGCCCAGCTTCAAAAACTTCACTGTGGTTTGGGTTCAAAATAATTTCATGATGAAATCATTCAAAAATCAGTATGGCACCACAAGCATCCGGCGACAAGTCAAGTAAATATTTATTACTTAATGATTACTATGATATGATCATAGGAACACTCTAGAACTTCTAGTTTTAGGCGTGAAAAGCTGAGAGAGATTGAGACTATAGGAAATGTTGCGAAAAACAACTTTATATCTTAAATCTCATAAAATATCGCTAATAAACACGAAACAAAATTTCGATTCATAAAACTTGTAATCGATAAACGAACAAGCAATCATGAGTACAAGAGGGCGTGGTCGTGGGCGCGGTAGACGTGGCCGTGGTAGAGGCCGAGGTGCTACTACCAAGCACCAAATCATATGCTGTAAGTAGACGACTGCGTCAATTGAAAGTGAGACCGATCACGCGATTACATGGAAGAAGATCATGCATTGACTCAAGCAATGCTACGAGTCTTGGAAAGGGTCATTGGAACTAGAATTGGGCCAACAACTCGTGGGTCAATTTCAGAGCGACTTAAGGCAAATAATGCGAAGTTTTCGAGGAGTCTCCGTGTAGCTCGAATGTGGTGAATCTTCGCTCGAAGCGGTGGAGCGGATTATGGATGATATGGAATGCACTACCGAGCAAAAAGCGGAGAGGAGCTGTATCCTTATTGAGAGATGAGGCGTGTCGGTGGTGGCTCACTGTTGAGAAGGCACTAAAGTCGCATTGATTAATCGGGAATTCTTTAAAGTCGCCTTCCAAGGAAAATCGTCGAACGAGCTATGTAGGCCGTCGAAGGAAGGAATTTCTGAATCTTGTCCAAGGAAGTAAGGCGGTGGTAGCCTATGAAGTCGAGTTTTACGTCTCGAGCCGTTATGCCCTGGACAATTGTAGCAATGATCATGAACGTTGTATACGTTTCGAGGATGGACTTAATGATGAGTGAGGGTTACGATTGCTCCATGACAAGTTAGAAATTTTTCCACTCTGTGGAGAAGGCCAAAATAGCCAAGAGGCTAAGAACTCGAGCAGTAAGCAGAAAGATCCCGAAATAAGAGAGAGACACATGATCTGGTTCTTCCAAGAGATTCGGAAGAAACCGGAATGATGAATCGATCAAAGCGAACCCCGGTAGCAAATAATCGAAGTCGAGATTGCACCGAGTGTGGGAAAAGGCATTTTGGGAATGTTGGAGGAAAGCGGGTGCATGCTACAAATGCGGTTCAATGGAACATCGGTACAAAAGTTGTCCTCGACGAATGGATACGACTCAAGAAGTCCGTAATAATGATGCCTGTAGGTCGAGGGTAATCGGCAGACCACCGAGAGGTCGTGGACGGTCGTCGTGGTGGTAATGGGGCTGGCCGTGGTCAAGGTGCACCGGTCGAGGAAATGGTAATAGAGAAATGCGGATGCTAGACGGCTGGATCGGTCTATGCGGGTTAGGCGCCACGAGGACGGCAATGCACTGATGTGATAACCAGACGTTCTTCATTTTTGATGTACTGTTATTGCCTTAATAGATATTGGCTCTACTCATTCATATGTATCTAGTGCCATATCTCGAAATCAATTTAGAATCAAATTACCGAAATGAGATGACAAGAATCACCTTTAGACGATCGGTAATGGTTAATAAAATATTTAAAGACGTGCCTTAAAAATCCAAGAGGAAGTATTCTTAGCAAATTTGATGGAACTACCTTTCATGAGTTCGATCTCATTCGGGCATGGACCGTTGGTTAACCATCGAGCAATTGGATTGTCTTTGAAAACGAATGTCGAAGGACCTCGGATGATAAGGAAGTCATAATGATTGGTGAACGAAAGAACTATCTCAGCAAATGTGGTATACGCATTAAAAGTTTGAGAAGTTGGTGCGGAAAGGATATGGAGCATTCCTAGCCTTTATCTCGTGCTTTGGATGCCAAAGAATTATCCGTGAATGATGTGAGGGCGGTGAAGGAATTTTCGATGTATTTCCAGAAGAACTTCCCGTATACCTCGGATCGGGAAGTAGAATTTGGCATTGAGCTTTTGCAGGGCGGCTCCGGTGTCCATTGCTCCCTATAGAATGGCACCAAAGGAGTTGGTTGAGCTCAAAGCTCAAATTCAAGAATTGCTTGGATCGGGATTCATTCGACCAAGTGTGTCTCGTGGGGAGCACCGGTCTTGTTCGCCAAGAAGAAGGATGGATCGATGCGTATGTGCATTGACTACGAGATAGTTGAATAAATTGACGATCAAGAATCGGTATCCTCTGCCGAGAATTGACGACTGTTTGATCAATTAAAAGGAGCTTGAGTTTTCTCAAAATTGATTTAAGGTCGGGTTATCACCAACTTAGGGTGAAAGAAGCGGACATTTATAAGACGAAGATTTCGGACACGTTACGGACACTATGAGTTTGTAGTGATGCTGTTTGGATTAACCAATGCACCAAATGCATTTATGGACATGATGAACCTAGTCTTTCAACCATATTTAGACCGGTTTGTGGTAGTGTTCATAGATGATATATTGGTTTATTCGAGAAATGAGGAGGAGCATGACCAAGCATTTGCGGATAGTATTACAACTTACTTCGTGATAAGCAATTGTATGCCAAATTTGGTAAATGCGAATTTTGGCTAAAGGAGGTGACTTTCCTTGGTCATGTAGTATCACCAGAAGGAATAAGGGTGGATCCTCGGAAAATTGAGGCTATTCGGATTGGAAGCCACCAACATCGATGGTGAAATTGGAGTTTCTTGGGCTTGGTGGATACTATAGGCGTTTTGTAGAGGGTTTTCATTGATTCTTGCACCCCTAACTAAAGCTGTTGAGAAAGGGAGCTCCGTATCCGACCGAAAAGCAAACAGAGAGTTTTGAGAAATTGAAGAAGATTACGCGAAGCTCCAGTTTTAATTCAACTTTGAGGTCGGAAAAGAATTCACATTTTATTGTGATCGTCTCACATGGGTGCAGGTTGTGTATTGATGCAAAATGGAAAAGTGGTGGCCTATGCTTCTCGTCAATTGAGACCACACAAGTAAACTACCCTACACATGATTTGGAGTTAATTGCGTTGTCTTTGCTCTAAAGATTTGGAGGCACTATCTCTATGGTGAGAAGTCCATAATCTTCACGGATCACAAGAGTCTTAAATACCTCCTTACCTGAAGGAGTTGAATTTAAGACAAAGAAGATGGGTAGAATTGTTAAAAGATTACGATTTCTCCATCGAATACCATCCTCGAAAGGCTAACGTGGTAGCCGTAGCGTTAAGTCGTAAGGCTTATATCTCAATTAAGAGCTTTGTTTGCCCATTTGAGTCTCAGTATGAGGATGGCGGTTTGTTAGCGTAACTTGGTGAAACCTCCGTGGCTGGAGCAAATCAAGGAAAAATGACATCGATGAGAAGTTAGGACCTTTATTGCGACAAGTTGAAAATGGTGAAATTGAGTATTTTGGAATAAACACGGAGGGTGTGTTGTGCTTTCGAGGAGAGTATGCATGCCTAAGGATCTAGATTTGAGGCAAGCTGATTCTTCGGGGGCGATAGTAGCCTTTATGCTATGCATCCGGAGGAAATAAGATGTATCGAGATCTCCGTGAAACGATATTGGTGGCGGGGTTGAAGCGTGAGATTACTGAGTTCGTGGAAAAATGTTTGACTTGTCGACAAGTGAAGGCGAACATCAATTACCGTCTGGATTGTTACAACCGATAAAGATTCCTCTTTGGAAATGGGAGCGGATAACTATGGATTTTGTTAGTGGGTTACCGTTAACACCTACTAAGAAAAATTCCGTTTGGGTAATTGTTGATCGGTTGTGAAAGACCGCCATTTCTTGCCGATTAAATGCAGTTATTCATTGCGAAGTTGGCGAAACTTTACGTGTCCCAAATTGTGAGGTTGCATGGGGTACCATATCTATTATATCGGATAGGGACCCTAGGTTTACATCACGATTCGAAAGCTCTGCATGAAGCCTTGGGGACGGTTGAATTTCATCGGACTTTTCATCCTCAATCGATGGTCGATCGGAGAGAGTAATTCGAGATATTGGAAGATATGTTAAGAGGATGTGTAATCGACTTGAGGGTAGTTGGGAGGATTATCTACCAACCGCGAATTTATGATATAACAACAGCTATCAGTCTAGCATTCAGATGGCACCTTACGAGGCATTGTATGGTCGTAAGTGTCGCTCTCCTATTTGTTGGACTGAGTTGGGCGAAAGACAGATGTTAGGTCCTGAGATGATATCTGAGACCGAGGATAAGGTAAAAGTTATTCGAGCACGGTTGAAAGAAGCCTCAGATAGACAGAAGTCGTACGCAGATCTGAAGCGAAGGGACATCGAGTATAGTGTGGGAGATCGGGTTTTCTTGAAGGTATCTCCTTGGAAAAAGATCTTTAGATTCGGAAGGAAGGGCAAGCTAAGTCCTAGATATATTGGACCTTATCGTGTGCTGAAGCGTGTTGGTCCAGTGGCATATCAGATTGAGTTACCTCCGGAGTTAGATCAAATTCATAATGTCTTTCATATTTCCATGTTGAGGCGTTATAGGTCGGATCCTTTGCACATTATACCCAGGTAGAAGAATTGGAGTGAATTGATTTGTCCTTTGAAGAAGAACCGGTGGAAATCCTAGACCGAGATGTCAAGGTACTAAGGAAGAAAAGCGTGTTGGTCAAAGTTCTATGGCGTAACCACGAAGTGGAAGAAGCTACGTGGGAGCCAGAGGATGCAATTCGGCAACAATACCCTCACCTTTTTCAACTGTGTAAATTTCGAGGACGAAATTTTCTTTAAGGAGGGTAGAGTTGTAACACCTAAAAATCCGAGTAATTAAAGTGCATGAATTAGTGTTTAGATTTTTTTAGGAAAATCTCTTATTTTTATTTTAGTGCTTATTGAAGTCCTAGAGAGGTAAAGCATAATTTGAAGAAGGAATAAAATTTATTAATTGAGAATTTATTGAAGTGAAACAAAGGTGATTAAGACTTAAGCTAAATTATGTGCTAAAGAGTGTTATAAGTGAGTACATGGTAAGGTGGAGTTGGCGCATGGGTTCAAGTAAGAGGGAAGAGGTTCGAATCCCTTGTATGGCACCTAAATGAATTTTTGCTTTTAATTTTCTGCTCATGGATAGGAAGTGTCAAGCAATGATCAATTAAGGAAGGTGTTGACCATGTTATTTTTGGTTAGTGTATCAATGGATTAAGGAAACAACTAACTTATGGCATGGAATCAAAGACTTAAGGAAAGATAGGGAGACATAAGGCACATATCAAGGGAATTTTGGAAACAAAATCATGGCCAATTGACCATGTCTGGACTGGCATATTGGTAAGGAGGAGCCTAATTGTTGAATTAGTTTGGCTAAGAATTTTCTTTTCTCTCTTTGGTCATTCTTTGCACTTTGTGCGAATTTTATTCCTCTCCTTTCAACATTCTTCTTGGCGAATTTTTGCATTTGGTAAAGCCAAAATCTTTTGACCATTTGGTCACTTTTGTTCCTCTTGTTAATTTTCTTTTGTATTCTCCTTGTGCGAAAATCACTTATGCCAAAAGCCAATTCTTTTCTTTTCTTTTGCCATTCTTGAATATACATCCCTCCTAAAGCTTGTCTTTTCTTTTCTTTTCTACTAATCTCCTTGAAATTAAAGCAACATCATCACCATCTTTTCTTGTATTCTATTTCCTTTTCAATCAAGTTTTCCCCATCTACACTCCCTTAGCGAATGCTAGTGTGCCTATAAGCCAAAATTATTTTTTTTATTCTTAATCACATATAGCCAATCTTCCATCAATTAAACATCATTCTCAATCTTTTCTTTTCGAGTGGGAAGTAGGTAAGGGTTCTTTTCCATTTTGATTTATTTATTAGTGATATTATGGCGAATATCATTGGTTTTATGAGGTCTTTTGGATTGATATAAAGTTCATTCTAATAACGTCTCTTTCGTTATTATTTAGTGCAATAACGAGATCGGAACTCAAGTGATCGGAGAATTGTAGAAACGTTGGAAGCGTTTTACTTTGGTAAGGAAATCAAATCTCTTTAAAACCTCTAGTATTATTTGATATCATTTTAGATCTAACTAAATTTCATTGGATCTTGAAGATCGTCAAAATTGGGAAGAAAAGGCGGTGGTTAGTCACGTTAAGAGGCGGATCCAGTAAATCCCCATTCAAGCGAAGAAGCGGTTTGGCGGTCGGGATTTTCCACGGGTTGTGGGCCATCTTCCAAAGAAGTCCATTATTCAAGTAGTACGAACCTCCGAGCCGTTATCGTTGGTGGATTCTCGTGCTAGTGAATCGATAAGCGAGGCAAAGTTTAAAATCGAAGTGATTCAAAATCAAGAGGGTAAGATTTTGGATCCATTATCGATTAAGATTATTTTTACGAATTAGTTGTCTAACTAATCAAAATATATTTTAGGTCTTAGGAGCGAGAAGGGTTAGTACTCACGGTATCGAGGTGTGTAATTTCACACTCATTATTTTGGTTGGATGTCAAATTTCGGTATGGAAGTAAATCGTAAAAGCGATTGGATCGGTAAAAAACGTAAAATTTATATTTTGACTAAAATGCGTAAAAAATGACTAAATCGTGAAAATTACGGCGCCTCGAGAAATTAATTGTTATTATAAAAATTGGATGTTTCGTGAAAATGGGCCGTAAATACTCTAGTTCGTGAAAATGGTAGTAAATACTCTAGTTCGTGAAAATGGGCGTAAATACTCTAGTTCGTGAAAATGGGCCGTAAATACTCTAGTTAGTGAAAATGGGTAGTAAATACTCTAATTAAGTGAAAATAGGTAGTAAATACTCTAGTTCGTGAAAATGGGCCGTAAATACTCTAGTTAAGTGAAAATGGGCCAAAATACTCTAGTTCGTTAAAATTTAGCCAAAACACTCTAGTTTGGTAAATGGGCCAAAGCCCACTAAAGCGCTAAATAGACAAATTGCTATAATTATGGGCCAAATGAAATGTTATTGATAAACCCACCATGTTATGTATTGTTAATAAATTTTATATTTTAAAGTACATGTATAATTGCATGGGTGGGATATATGAAGAGAAGAATGGCTGATTGCCACAATATCGCTCTGCTTATTGCCTCTAGTTCGGTGGCTCACTTACAATATAAACTTATTGCCTCTAGTTCTAACTTATTGCCTTGGCTTGCGCCACAATATCGACTTATTGCCTCTAGTTAGATGGCTATGCCACAATTATAAAAAGGCTTAATGCCTACGATTGGTGTGATGGCGGGGTGGGTTGACTTGATCCCCACAGTGTGATGGTTGGTATGGGGGTGTTAGCGGATGGATATTAGGTATGGGTTGGAAATTTCATTTTACATGCATTATTAATTGTGTTAATTCATGATATATTGTTGAATTCGAATTGGGCTCAAGCCCGACATAATATCTTGACAATCGGCCCAATAATGGTGGTAAGTGAGTTACACAATTTGAGTTCTAAGTAACTCACCCCTATTTTATTTTTCCATCTCGGGTAATGGAAATTGATGTGGACTTAGGCGAGGATGACTTCGTGGAGGCCATCTTGCTAAATATGGGTTATTAAACTCGAACTTTTAATAATTATTTTTACTATTTTGGGATGTTGTAATAAATGGCCTCTATAAATAACTTATGGATTTTATATGTGTTTGGAATTTAAACTACATTTTGGACTTTTAAATCATGGGCTATGATTATATGATGCATTATTAAAATAAATTTGGGTTTTCAAGTATATGAAATTCTTTTATAAATATTTCTTTTTTAGTGTTAACTCTTTAACAAATCTCTAACGGTTTTAATAATACAATGAATTTCAACTAATATTTCAAATATTTATCAAAATCAAATACTCTTCAAATTTTAAACCTCATATAAAATTGTAGTTTTCAACTCATTAAAGATTTAAGAATAGCTCGAATCATGTAACAAACCAAATCTAGTCTCAACGCATAGACTAGGGTTTGGGGTGTTACATTTAGTGGTATCGAGCCAGCCAAAAACTCACTTTGTGGTTTGGGTTCAAAAATAATTTCAGTATGAAATCATTCAAAATCAAGATGGCACCACAAGCATCCGTGACAAGTCAAGTAAATATTTATTACTTAATGATTACTATGATATGATCATAGGAACACTCTAGAACTTCTAGTTTTAGGCGTGAAAAAGCTGTAGAGATTGAGACTATAGGAAATGTTGCGAAAAACAACTTTATATCTTAAATCTCATAAAATATCGCTAATAAACACGAAACAAAATTTACGATTCATAAAACTTGTAATCGGATAAGCGAACAAGCAATCATGAGTACAAGAGGGCGTGGTCGTGGGCGCGGTAGACGTGGCGTGGTAGAGGCCGAGGTGCTACTGGTGAAGCACCAAATCATATGCAGTAAGTAGACGCCTGCGTCAATTGAAAGTGAGACCGGATCACGCGATTACATGGAAGAAGATCATGCATTGACTCAAGCAATGCTACGAGTCTTGGAAAGGGTCATTGGAACTAGAATTGGGCCAACAACTCGTGGGTCAATTTCAGAGCGACTTAAGGCAAATAATGCGAAGTTTTCGAGGAGTCTCGGTGTAGCTCGAATGTGGTGAATCTTGGCTCGAAGCGGTGGAGCGGATTATGGATGATATGGAATGCACGGTGAGCAAAAAGCGAGAGAGGCTGTATCCTTATTGAGAGATGAGGCGTATCGGTGGTGGCTCATCTGTTAGAAAACCTTGAAGTCGCATTGATTAATCGGGAATTCTTTAAAGGCGCCTTCCAAGGAAAATCGTCGGAACGAGCTATGTAGGCGCTCGAAGGAAGGAATTTCGAATCTTGTCCAAGGAAGTAAGGCGATGGCGACCTATGAAGTGAGTTTTTACGTCGAGCCGTTATGCGGACAATTGTAGCAGATCATGAGCGTTGTATACGTTTGAGGATGGACTTAATGATGAGTGAGGGTTACGATTGCTCATGACAAGTTAGAAATTTTTCCACTCTGGTGGAGAAGGCCAAAATAGCCAAGAGGCTAAGAACTCGAACAGCGAGCACCGAGAAAGTTCCCAAAATAAGAGAGACCTGACGATCTGGTTCTTCCAAGAGATTCGGAAGAAACCACGGAATGATGAATCGGATCAAGGCGAACCGGTAGCAAATAATCGAAGTCGAGATTGCACTGTGTGGGAAAAGGCATTTTGGGGAATGTTGGAGGAAAGCGGGTGCATGCTACAAATGCGGTTCAATGGAACATCGATACAAAAGTTGTCCTCGACGAATGGATACGACTCAAGAAGTCCGTAATAATGATGCCTGACCGTCGAGGGTGTCAAGACCACCAGAGGTCGTGGACCAGTCGTGGTGGTAATAGGGCTGGCCGTGGTCAAGGTGCATCGGGTCGAGGAAATGGTAATAGAGAAATCAGATGCTAGACGGCTGGTGGTCTATGCGATTAGGCATACGAGGGCGGAATGCACGGATGTGATAACCCATACGTTCTTCATTTTTGATGTACTGTTATTGCCTTAATAGATATTGGCTCTACTCATTCATATGTATCTAGTGCCATATCTGGAAATCAATTTAGAATCAAATTACGAAAATGAGATGGCGATGTCAGTCCTTTAGGATGATCGGTAATAGTTAATAAAATATTTAAAGGCGTGCCCTTAAAAATCCAAGAGGAAGTATTCTTAGCAAATTTGATGGAACTACCTTTCGTGAGTTCGATCTCATTACAGGCATGGACGGTTGGTTAACCATCGAGCGAATTGGATTGTCTTTGAAAATGAATGTCGATGGGACCTCGGATGATAAGGAAGTCATAATGATTGGTGAGCGAAAGAACTATCGGCAAATGTGGTATCTGCATTAAAAGTCGAGAAGTTGGTGCGGAAAGGATATGGAGCATTCCTAGCCTTTATCGTGCTTTGGATGCCAAAGAATTATCCGTGAATGATGTGAGGACGGTGAAGGAATTTTCGATGTATTTCCAAGAACTTCTGGTATACCTCGGATCGGAAGTAGAATTTGGCATTGAGCTTTTGCAGGGGCGGCTCCGGTGTCCATTGCTCCCTATAGAATGGCACCAAAGGAGTTGGTGAGCTCAAAGCTCAAATTCAAGAATTCTTTGGATCGAGGATTCATTCGACCAAGTGTGTCTCAAGTGGGGAGCACCGGTCTTGTTCGTCAAGAAGAAGGATGGATCGATGCGTATGTGCATTGACTACTGACAGTTGAATAAATTGGCGATCAAGAATCGGTATCCTCTGCCGAAATTGACGACTGTTTGATCAATTAAAAGGAGCTTGATTTTCTCAAAATTGATTTAAGGTGGGTTATCACCAACTTAGGGTGAAAAAGCGGACATTTATAAAGACGACATTTCGGACACGTTACGGACACTATGAGTTTGTAGTGATGCCGTTTGGATTAACCAATGCACCAATTGCATTTATGGACATGATGAGCAAGTCTTTCAACCATATTTAGACCGGTTTGTGGTAGTGTTCATAGATGATATATTGGTTTATTAGAAATGAGGAGGAGCATGACCAAACATTTGCGGATAGTATTACAGATTACTTCGTGATAAGCAATTGTATGCCAAATTTGGTAAATCACGAATTTTGGCTAAAGGAGGTGACTTTCCTTGGTCATGTAGTATCGGTAGAAGGAATAAGGGTGGATCCTCGGAAAATTGAGGCTATTCGGATTGGAAGCCACCAACATCGATGGCTGAAATTCGGAGTTTCTTAGGCTTGGTGGATACTATAGGCGTTTTGTAGAGGGTTTTCATTGATTCTTTGCACCTAACTAAAGCTGTTGAGAAAGGGAGCTCCGTATATCTGGACCGCGTGAAGAGAGTTTGAGAAATTGAAGAAGATTACGTGAAGCTCGGTTTTAATTCAACTTTGAGGTGGAAAAGAATTCCTTTGTTTATTGTGATCGTCTCACATGGGTCTAGGTTGTGTATTGATGCAAAATGGAAAAGTGGTGGCCTATGCTTCTCGTCAATTGAGACCACACGAAGTAAACTACCTACACATGATTTGGAGTTAAGCTGCGTTGTCTTTGCTCTAAAGATTTGGAGGCACTATCTCTATGGTGAGAAGTCCATAATCTTCACGGATCACAAGAGTCTTAAATACCTCCTTACCCGAAGGAGTTGAATTTAAGACAAAGAAGATGGGTAGAATTGTTAAAGATTACGATTTCTCCATCGAATACCATCTGGAAAGGCTAACGTGGTAGGTAGCGTTAAGTCGTAAGGCGATATCTGAATTAAGAGCTTTGTTTGCCCATTTGAGTGCGTATGAGGATGGCGGTTTGTTAGCGAACTTGGTGAAACCTCGTGGTGGAGCAAATCAAGGAAAAACAAACATCGGATGAGAAGTTGGGACCTTTCTGCGACAAGTTGAAAATGGTGAAATTGAGGATTTTGGAATAAACACGGAGGGTGTGTTGTGCTTTCGAGGAGAGTATGCATGCCTAGGATCTAGATTTGAGGCAAGCGATTCTTGGGAGGCGCATAGTAGCCCTTATGCTATGCATCCGGAGGAAATAAGATGTGTCGAGATCTCAAGTGAGCGATATTGGTGGCGAGGTTGAGCGTGAGATTACGAGTTAGTGGGAAAATGTTTGACTTGTCGACAAGTGAAAGCGAAACATCAATTACCGTCTGGATTGTTACAACCGATAAAGATTCCTCTTTGGAAATGGGAGCGGATAACTATGGATTTTGTTAGTGGGTTACCGTTAACACCTACTAAGAAAAATTCCGTTTGGGTAATTGTTGATCGGTTGTGAAGACGCTCATTTCTTGCCGGTTAAATGCGGATTATTCATTGCGAAGTTGGCGAAACTTTCGTATCCGAAATTGTGAGGTTGCATGGGGTACCATATCTATTATATCGGATAGGGACCCTAGGTTTACATCACGATTCGAAAGCTCGCATGAAGCCTTGGGGACGAAGTTGAATTTGATCGGCTTTTCATCCTCAATCGATGGTCGATCGGAGAGAGTAATTCGAGATATTGGAAGATATGTTAAGAGGATGTGTAATCGACTTGAGGGTAGTTGGGAGGATTATCTACCATGGCGAAATTTGCGTATAACAACGACTATCGATCTAGCATTCGGATGGCACCTTACGAGGCATTGTATGGTCGTAAGTGTCGCTCTCCTATTGTTGGGTGAGTTGGCGAAAGACGGATGTTAGGTCCCGAGATGATATCTCGAGACCGAGGATAAGGTAAAAGTTATTCGAAACACGGTTGAAAGAAGCCTCGGATGAGATGTAAGTCGTCGCAGATCTGAAGCGAAGGGACATCGAGTATAGTGTGGGAGATCGGGTTTTCTTGAAGGTATCTCCTTGGAAAAAGATCTTTAGATTCGGAAGGAAGGGCAAGCTAAGTCCTAGATATATTGGACCTTATCGTGTCTTTGAAGCGTGTTGGTCGGTGGCATATCAGTTGAGTTACCTCGGAGTTAGATCAAATTCATAATGTCTTTCATATTTCCATGTTGAGGCGTTATAGGTCGGATCCTTTGCACATTATACCGGTAGAAGAATTGGAGTGAATTGATTTGTCCTTTGAAGAAGAACCGGTGGAAATCCTAGACCGAGATGTCAAGGTACTAAGGAAGAAAAGCGTGCGTTGGTCAAAGTTCTATGGCGTAACCACGAATTGGAAGAAGCTACGTGGGAGCGGAGGATGCAATTCGGCAACAATACCCTCACCTTTTTCAACGAGTAAATTTCGAGGCGAAATTTTCTTTAAGGAGGGTAGAGTTGTAACACCCTAAAAATTCGAGTAATTAAATTGCATGAATTGGTGTTTAGATTTTTTTAGGAAAAATCTCTTATTTTTATTTTAGTGCTTATTGAAGTCCTAGAGAGGTAAAGCATAATTTGAAGAAGGAATAAAATTTATTAATTGAGAATTTATTGAAGTGAAACAAAGGTGATTAAGACTTAAGCTAAATTATGTGCTAAAGAGTGTTATAAGTGAGTACATGGTAAGGTGGAGTTGGCGCATGGGTTCAAGTAAGAGGAAGAGGTTCGAATCCCTTGTATGGCACCTAAATGAATTTTTGCTTTTAATTTTCGCTCATGGATAGGAAGTGTCGGCAATGATCAATTAAGGAAGGTGTTGACCATGTTATTTTTGGTTAGTGTATCA
This sequence comes from Gossypium rotundifolium, assembly GCA_025506655.1. Classification (NCBI taxonomy): domain Eukaryota; kingdom Viridiplantae; phylum Streptophyta; class Magnoliopsida; order Malvales; family Malvaceae; genus Gossypium; species Gossypium rotundifolium. The sequence goes on along the minus strand of CP106729.1, from coordinate 36,971,200 downwards.
ATGGATTAAGGAAACAACTAACTTATGGCATGGAATCAAAGACTTAAGGAAAGATAGGGAGACATAAGGCACATATCAAGGGAATTTTGGAAACAAAATCATGGCCAATTGACCATGTGTGGATGGCATATTGGTAAGGAGGGAGCCTAATTGTTGAATTAGTTTGGCTAAGAATTTTCTTTTCTCTCTTTGGTCATTCTTTGCACTTTGTGCAGAATTTTATTCCTCTCCTTTCAACATTCTTCTTGGCGAATTTTTGCATTTGGTAAAGCCAAAATCTTTTGACCATTTGGTCACTTTTGTTCCTCTTGTTAATTTTCTTTGTATTCTCCTTGTGCGAAAATCACTTATGCCAAAAGCCAATTCTTTTCTTTTCTTTTGCCATTCTTGAATATACATCCCTCCTAAAGCTTGTCTTTTCTTTTCTTTTCTACTAATCTCCTTGAAATCAAAGCAACATCATCACCATCTTTTCTTGTATTCTATTTCCTTTTCAATCAAGTTTTCTCCATCTACACTCCCTTAGCGAATGCTAGTGTGCCTATAAGCCAAAATTATTTTTTTATTCTTAATCACATATAGCGAATCTTCCATCAATTAAACATCATTCTCAATCTTTTCTTTTCGATAGTGGGAAGTAGGTAAGGGTTCTTTTCCATTTTCGATTTATTGATTAGTGATATTATGGCGAATATCATTGGTTTTATGAGGGTCTTTTTGGATTGATATAAAGTTCATTCTAATAATGTCTCTTTCGTTATTATTTAGTGCAATAACGGAGATCGAAACTCAAGTGATCGGAGAATTGTAGAAATGTTGGAAGCGTTTTACTTTGGTAAGGAAATCAAATCTCTTTAAAACCTCTAGTATTATTTGATATCATTTTAGATCTAACTAAATTTCATTGGATCTTGAAGATCTGTCAAAATAGGGAAGAAAAGGGTGGTGGTTAGTCACGTTAAGAGGCGGATCCAGTAAATCCCCATTCAAGCGAAGAAGCGGTTTCGGTCAGGATTTTCCACGGGTTGTGGGCCATCTTCCAAAGAAGTCCATTATTCAAGTAGTACGAACCTCCGAGCCGTTATCGTTGGTGGATTCTCGTGACTAGTGAATCGATAAGCGAGGCAAAGCCGAAAATCGAAGTGATTCAAAATCAAGAGGGTAAGATTTTGGATCCATTATCGATTAAGATTATTTTCTGAATTAGTTGTCTAACGAATCAAAATATATTTTAGGTGCTTGGGAGCGAGAAGGGTTAGTACTCACGGTATCGAGGTGTGTAATTTCACACTCATTATTTTGGTTGGATGTCAAATTTGGTATGGAAGTAAATCGTAAAAGCGATTGGATCGGTAAAACGTAAAATTTATATTTTGACGAAAATGCGTAAAAATGACTAAATCGTGAAAATTACGAAAATGCCTCGAGAAATTAATTGTTATTATAAAAATTGGATGTTTCGTGAAAATGGGCCTTAAATACTCTAGTTCGTGAAAATGGGCGTAAATACTCTAGTTCGTGAAAATGGTACGTAAATACTCTAGTTCGTGAAAATGGGCCGTAAATACTCTAATTCGTGAAAATAGGCCGTAAATACTCTAGTTCGTGAAAATGGGCCGTAAATACTCTAGTTCGTGAAAATGGGCCAAAATACTCTAGTTCGTTAAAATTTAGCCAAAACACTCTAGTTTGGTAAATGGGCCAAAGCCCACTAAACTGCTAAATAGACAAATTGCTATAATTATGGGCCAAATGAAATGTTATTGATAAACCCACCATGTTATGTATTGTTAATAAATTTTATATTTTAAAGTACATGTATAATTGCATGGGTGGGATATATGAAGAGAAGAATGGCCAGTTGCCACAATATCGGCTTATTGTCTCTAGTTCGGTGGCTCTGCCACAATATCGGCTTATTGCCTCTAGTTCGGTGGCTCTGCCACAATATCGGCTTATTGCCTCTAGTTCGGTGGCTCTGCCACAATATCGGCTTATTGCCTCTAGTTCGGTGGCTATGCCACAATTATAAAAAGGCTTAATGCCTACGATTGGTGTGATGGCGGGGTGGGTTGACTTGATCCCCACAGGTGTGATGGTTGGTACGGGGGTGTTAGCGGATGGATATTAGGTATGGGCTGGAAATTTCATTTTACATGCATTATTAATTGTGTTAATTCATGATATATTGTTGAATTCTGAATTGGGCTCAAGCCCAGCATAATATCTTGACAATCTGGCCCAATAATGGTGGTAAGTGAGTTACACACTGAGTTCTAAGTAACTCACCCCTATTTTATTTTTCCATCTCAGGTAATGGAAATTGATGTGGACTTGGGCCGAGGATGACTTCGTGGAGCCATCTTGCTAAATATGGGTTATTAAACTCTGAACTTTTAATAATTATTTTTACTATTTTGGGATGTTGTAATAAATGGCCTCTATAAATAACTTATGGATTTTATATGTGTTTGGAATTTAAACTACATTTTGGACTTTTAAATCATGGGCTATGATTATATGATGCATTATTAAAATAAATTTGGGTTTTCAAGTATATGAAATTCTTTTATAAATATTTCTTTTTAGTGTTAACTCTTTAACAAATCTCCTAACGGTTTTAATAATACAATGAATTTCAACTAATATTTCAAATATTTATCAAAATCAAATACTCTTCAAATTTTAAACCCAGTATATAAAATTGTAGTTTTCAACTCATTAAAGATTTAAGAATAGCTCGAATCATGTAACAAACCAAATCTAGTCTCAACGCATAGATCGGGTTTGGGGTGTTACATGCCTACCATCCATCACCGGTCGTCACCGAAAAGTAATCCCACAAGGGTGAGTCAAGCAGACTCAATGTGTAACCAACACTAAAATTTAACAATTCAGGCATACATTATCATACATGTTCATAAACAAATAAAAAACTAATGATGCAACCCAACCCAAACCTAGATAGTCATCCGCTACACGTCCCCCGTACCAACCTCGCACACGTAGGGACTACTAAGTCAACCCTCCATCCGCTACACACCATCGAAGGCAATCGCTACAGTCGACGTGCTCATCGCCCTTATAAAATTCGTGGTCTTAGGTCACCACATTCAGTTATCGTGGTCTTAGGTCACCACATTCAGATTTCGTGGTCTTAGGTCACCACATTAACTTCCCCTTTTCATATAACCCATATGCCCCATATCATACATATCATGCACATCATGCCTTAATTCACATTCTTATCACTTTTTCACATGTTACATATAACATATATTCATAATCCTAGTAGGAGTAAGAAACGTACCTTAGTACTTTGTACCATTGTATGGTACCTTAGCCATGCTTTTCACATTCTTAATAACACATTTAATTTAAAACATAGCCATGAAAATATTAAAACTTAGGGTAGGGTACACACCCGATTCGCTTAACAATTTCAATTTGAAATTCAAATTGATTCTTGCCTTAGATCTTTAACTTCCTACATTCGGCCCATATTAAAGTTTTTAATGAAAACTCATTCGGCCACAAAATCAAATCCTAGTAGGATTTGTACACTAAAACTTACCTTGATGCCGATTTGCTTATCACTCAAATCCCGAAAACTTTGCTATTCTCCTCCTTGTATTCGGCCAAACACTGGATCTCTACATAGGTTAGTTTCGGCTTTTTAACATGTAAGAAATAGATCTTAGTATCAATACAGGCCTTGGCCGATTGTATTTAGGCACATACCTTGTGATTTTTGAATCCCAAAACTCACCGAATAACTAGGGAACACACGGCCTATGGTGTACCTTCAGGAAAAGAAGTTCTCCTCCCTTGTAATCGGCTGATCCTTAGATCTATTAACTTGTTAGTTTCGGCTATTTGAATGACTATGAACTAGATCTAAAACACCAAAAATAGGCCTTGGCTGAATATTCCTTACCTTAGATCTTGGAAGATTTTTTCCTTATGGTCGACTTATGGACAGATCCCGAAGCCTTCTTTCCAAGTTTCAACTAACACAATAATGGGGTTAGATTTTCTGGTTTCGGTTAATCTTAAATGAAAAAAGGATGAAATTGAATGTGATCTTACCCTTACTTGAAGAAATCGACAACCCCTCTGCTTTAAATCCTTCAAAGATTCGGCTAAGGCTAGAGGGGACTTTTTTTCGGCTTTTGGAAGATTATAAGAAGAAGAAAATATGTTGCTCACTTTCGACAATGAAGATGGAAAAAGATTTTGGCTAGAACACAAAGTGTTTTGGCTAGATAGGTTAAAGAAAAAGAAAAGAGAACGAGTGAGGGTTTTGGAGAGGAAAGAGTGGACGATAGGGAGGCCTAAGTGTTTAATGAAATTCGGCTATAGCAAAAATAAGAGAGGAAGGAGAGAGTTTGCTAGGAAATTTTCGGCAGAGAGAAGAGTTGAAAAGGAACAAAGTAAAAAGATGGACACTTCTTGCCTAGAATTTCGGCACAAATGAAAAAGAGGAGAAGAGATTGAGTTTCCGGCTAACACTCAAACACTAGCCTTTCCTAGCTTTTCTCTTTATCTCTTCACTTAAAATTATTTAAGAATAATCCATCATTTATCTATCTTATTTGCTGAATTTTAACAAAAATAAAACACCTCCCTTTAGTGCCTTATTGCCGTCCACTTCTTCCTACCTTATAGCAAAAATAAAACTTCTTTTTGCTTTCCTTGTGGCTCGAACACAAGCCCAATTGCTTATGTAGGTGGCGTCACTTACCTGGCCTTAAGTGGTGCCTCCAAGCCACTTAAACAAGCCTATGTTTGTGTCAAATTTCTTCTATTAATTTTCTTTAGGCCACCTTGTTTTAGTTTCCTCTTTTACTTAACATTTCTAAATCATTTCCTTACATTTCCAGGTTTCCAAAAATGTTCACTTTCCTATTTTAACTTAACATTTCCAAGTTTCCAAAATGTTCACTTTCCTCTTTTAACTTAACATTTCCAAGTTTCCAAAATGCTCACTTTCCTCTTTTAACTTAACATTTCCAAGTTTCCAAAATGTTCACTTTCCTCTTTTAAACTTAACATTTCCAAGTTTCCAAAAATGTTCATCATACATTCTTAATACATAAGTCATGCCATTTCGTATAATTAAATCAGAAATACATAGGCCCATTTTCAGGATGTTACAGTTCTACCCTCTTAAAATAATTTCGTCCCCAAAATTGCCTGGCTAAAATAAATGAGGGTATTGCTGTCGCATTGCCACTTCTGGCTCCCACGAAGCTTCTTCCGATCCATGATTGCGCCACAACACTTTGACTAGGGGAACTGACTTCCTCCGTAATATTTTCACGTCTTGTTCCAAGATCTGAATCGACTCTTCCTCGTAGGATAAGTCTGGCCTTAGCTCCACTTCTTCAACTGGTACCACATGAGATGGATCCGATCGGTAGCGACGTAGCATGGATACATGGAATACGTCGTGCATCTGCTGCAACTCGAGTGGCAATTCCAACTGATAAGCCACTGGTCTAACTCGCTTCAACACTCGATAGGGTCCTATAAACCTTGGACTTAGCTTCCCTTTCTGACCAAATCTCATCACCTTCTTCCAAGGCGAAACCTTAAGAAATACTTGGTCTCCCACATCAAATTCAATCTCCTTTCATTTGAGATCTGCGCACGACTTTTGTCTATCGGATGCTTCCTTTAACCGTGCTCGAATTATCTCAACCTTTTCTTCGGATTCTACCACTAACTCTGGACCCAAAACTCGACGTTCTCCCAATTTCGTCCAACATGTAGGAGTTTGACACCTTTGACCATACAGTGCTTCATAAGATGCCATTCGAATACTTGCCTGATAGCTGTTGTTGTAGGCAAATTCTGATAAAGGCAAATATTCCTCCCAACTTCCTCTGAAATCCATCACACAGCCCCTCAACATATTCTCCAATACTTAGATTACCCGTTCAGATTACCCGTCCGATTGTGGATGATAGGCCGTAGTGAAATCCAACTTAGTGCCTAAAGCTTGATGAAGTGCCCTCCAAAATCGAGACGTAAATCTTGGGTCTCTATCTGAAATGATCGACATCGGCACTCCATGTAGCCTCACAATTTCCGCCACATATAGTTTGGCCAATTTCTGAAGAGAATAATCAACCCTTACCGAGATAAAGTGCGCGGACTTGGTCAAATGGTCCACTATTACCCATACCGAGTCCTTCTTAGTAGGAGTAAGAGGAAGCCCACTAACGAAGTCCATGGTAATTCTTTCCCACTTCCACTGCGGAATCTCGATTGGCTGAAGCAATCCCGATGGAACTTGGTGTTCACCTTAACTTGCGACACGTCCGACATTTCCCACAAATTCAAGAACTTCTCGCTTAAGATCGTGTCACCAAAATCGTTCCCTTAGATCCTCAGACAGACTTGGTGCCTCCGGATGCATATCATAAGGGCTACCATGCGCTTCCCGAAGAATCCTCAGTCTTAACTCCTCGTCCCTCGGCATACAGACCTTTCCTTTGAAGCACAATACTCCCTCATCACTAACACCATAGTCCTCTAATTCCCCGTTCTGTACTTGTTGTAACTTAACACTTAGGTCCTCATCAGCCAACTGTCCCTCTTTCACCTCATTCAACCACGTCGGCTTGACTTGCAATTCTGCCAACAGGCTCCCATCATCATACAAACTCAAGTGTGCGAATAACGCCCTCAGATCCGATATAACTTTTTGGTTTAGGCCATCCGCCACTACATTTGCCTTGCCCGGATGATACTTAATCGTACAGTCATAGTCCTTCAGTAATTTCACCCACCTTCGCTGCCTTAGATTCAACTCCTTCTGAGTCAACAGATACTTGAGACTCTTGTGGTCTGTGCAGATCGTTGACTTTTCCCCATAAAGGTAGTGTCTCCACACCTTAAGAGCGAGGACCACTGCCGCTAATTCCAAGTCATGCGTCGGGTAATTCACCTCATGTGGCCTCAACTATCGGGACGCATATGCGACTACCTTCCCGTCTTGCATCGATACGCAACCCAAACCTGTATGGGAAGCGTCACAATACACCATAAAACCTTTTCCTACCTCAGGCTGAATCAACACTGGAGCTTCTGTTAATACCCTCTTAAGCTTTTCAAAGCTCTCCTGTTGCTTATTCATCCATACAAAGGGTACTTCCTTCCTTAACAACTTTGTCAAAGGTGAGGCTATTGACGAAAATCCTTCCACGAACCTTCTTTAATAGCCTGCCAATCCCAAGAAACTACGAATCTCTGCCACCGACTTAGGTGGTTTCCAATCCAACACTGCTTCGATCTTTCTAGGATCCACCCTTATTCCTTCAGTAGACACCACGTGCCCTAAGAATGCAACCTCCTTAAGCCAAAATTCACACTTGCTGAATTTGACATAAAGCTTCTACTCCCTTAATATTTGCAACACAATTCGAAGATGCTCATCATGCTCCTCTTCAGTCTTAGAGTATACGAGGATGTCGTCGATGAACACCACAACGAACCTATCCAAGTAAGGTTGAAAAACCCGGTTCATCATATCCATGAACGCGGCTGGGGCGTTGTTAACCCAAACGGCCTTACTACAAACTCAAAATGGCCGTATCTTGTCCTAAAGGCTGTCTTATGGATATCTTCCTCCTTCACTTTCAACTAATGATATCCTGACCTTAAGTCGATCTTTGAAAACACTGCCGCCCCCTTGAGCTGATCAAATAAGTCATCAATTCTTGGCAAAGGATACTTGTTCTTGATGGTCAGCTTATTCAACTGACAATAATCTTTGCACATCCGCATAGTTCCATCCTTCTTCTTCACAAATAGGACCGGTGCTCCCCATGGAGACATACTGGGTCGAATAAACCCACGATCCAGTAATTCTTGGATTTGAGCCTTGAGCTCAACCAGCTCCTTTGGTGCCATTCTATAAGGGGCAATTGACACAGGAGCTGTTCCCGGCAGCAAATCAATTCCAAACTCCACCTTCCTATCTGGGGGTATTCCTGGTAACTCCTTCAGAAAAACATCCACGAAGTCCTTTACCGTTCTAACTCCACGAATTCCCCTTCCTTCACATCCACAGCACTAACAAAGGCCAAAAATGCCTTGCATCCTTTTCGAACCATTTTCTCCGCCTTCAAAGCCGAAACTACATTAGACAAGTAGTTTCTTCTTTCTCCTATCATTACTACCACTTTAATTTCTGGGGTTCTTAGTTCCATTCGTTTAGCCGCACAATCCAACGATGCTCTACTAACCAGTCCATACCAAGTATGAGGTCAAATTCCCGAAGGGTAACTCCATTAAGTCAGCCCGAAAGCTCACTCCATGAATTTCTTGGTATACACTCTGAAAGATCTTATCCACCACTATAGTTTGGCCTAAAGGGCTTACTACAGTCATCTCCCTATCAAAAAGTTTAGAGTCTAGGCCTAGTGTTTCCACTACACTACATGCAACATAAGAATGGGTCGAGCCCACATCAAGAAGAGCAAAATAGGGCTTGCCATGAATGAGGAATATACCGGTTATGACGTCCGGCACATCTCCATCCTTCCTACGACGAACCGCATAAACCAAACCCGACTGCCTTGCCTCAATATTAGTAGCACCTTGACCCGGTGTTCCACGTCCTCTACCATTTCCTCGATTATTTGAACTGCGACCTCCGAGGTCATTGCCCACCTCTACCACTGACTAACATTCGAATCATTGGTGATTCTCATCTGGTTTCCTTGGCGATCCTTGATCATATGGTCCTTTGACCCACATCCAAACATCCACCGCCTTCTTCCAACATTCACCCAAGTGTTTCTTTCCACACCGATCACATGGACGATCGCCTCCTGCACCAACTTGTCGACCCATGCCCATCGCCTCTGGGCCTTTTTTGTACATTTCCCGATGATCTTGAAGACCCATAACCCCTCTTGGGTCTATTCCTATCAGAGCTCTGCTTAATCGAGTCCTTGATTCCTCGGCTACCTTAACCTTTTCTACTAACGCAAAAAACTCCGCTCACGATGTGGAGCTATCAATAACCTTAGATCATCCCTTAAACCGTCTTGAATCGAACACACCGCTCATGCTTCAGTAGCCACTACTCCTCGAGCATATCGGCTTAACCTCAAAAATTCAACCAGATCTCGCTCTGAGACTTGTTCCTTGAACCATTAAAAATGCCTTCCTCTGCTCATCAATATAACGTAGCCGACATACTTCTTCCGATGTTGTCTTAACATAATCCTGTGTCGATCCTCGGTTGTGGCACCATCCCAAACTATTAGCCATCATTGGTACGCTTCATCTCGTAATAATGCCACCATTCCTTCAACTTCTCCTCGGGGTCGATCGAGCTCATCCATAATGCGCCGGTTGCTTTCAACCAAGATTCAATTGATTGGGTGCCACACTAGATACTCCACGGACACTTGGCTCCATTGGCTCGAGTCGCTCGGTCTGATTTTTGAGCTCCCACATTCCTCCAAAGATCAACCACCATTTCAAGAACTCGCAAGATAGCTGCGATACAAGATCATCCCCGATCGAGCTTGTCGCTTGACACCAACAGCTGGGGGTGGTGGTGGTGGTGGTAACTCATTGTCAGACCCTTGACCTGATCTAACGGGTTCTGATACATTCATTCTTCCTCTACCGTGTCCATGACGACCGCGTCCTCTAGAACTCATATCTAACGATGCGCTTTAATCTGATTAAGAAATTTTATGAATTAGCTTTTATTCCACTGATTAACCGCGAAGAAGTTTTATGAAAAGAATTTTAAGAGTGGTTCTTTCGTATTCATACATGCACACAGTCTTTACATTCATACATCCATCAATCAATTATGAACTTTCATTCATTTAGAGAAATATTGTAGTTTTCATTGTTGTTGTTTTTCCACTACCCAGGGGTATTTTAGTAATTTGCCCTACAGGGGTATTTTCGTAATTTGTCAAAATAATGTTCTTTGGTGATTTTGTTAATAAGGGTATTTTGGTAATTTTTGAAATCCCAGGGGTATTTTGGAAATTTTGAAATTACAGGGGTATTTTAGTAATAAACCAGGGTAAATTTATAAGTTTGAATAAATCAAGGGTATTTCAAAATTTATAAAACTTGAGGGTTCTTTTTGAGAATTTGTTTTCCAAATCGGTGCTGTTGCAAAAGTTTTGAAAATTAGGGGTCGTTCTGGTAATTTTGTAACTCGGGGGTATTTCGGTAATTTGCAGGGTAGGGGTAATTTCATAATTTTTCAAAATCAAGGTATTTTGATATTTGGCAATTTAGGGTTTTTTTGAACATTTTATAAAATAATGAAATTTTGATAAGAACTGCGGGTATTTGGAAATTTCATAAACCAAGGGCATTTTTGTAATTTTACCACTAGGGTATTTTTGTAATTTTTATGAATTGGAAATATTTTGAAAATTTCCCAAAATAAGTTTTTGCTACTATTTAAGGGGTAATTTGGTGATTATAAAACTAGGGTTTTCATAAAAAAATACGGCTAGTCCCTTTCGGGTTTAGTTAGGGGTTTAGCCCGTGTATAAGTCCTCTTGGTTAGGGTGAACCGAGGCTACGCACCAGGTAGGATTCGAGTGGAGAGGAGGTGAGTCACTAGGACTACTTAAATACCAAGCTCCCACCGAAACCAATCCTAGACATGCGCACCATGGTTACCACACCCTAACTCATCGACTTAACCACATGTTTGTTTAGTTAGGTATTTAAGTCTTATGTTTTTGTTGGGGTAAACTAGTCCTAGGGTTCGAGTACTTATCATGCTACTCTATGTTCCATTCCAGTTCTACCCTTCTACAAGTCACAATATAAATCACACAATGGATAGAAGTACTTACCGGTGGACTTTGGCCTGAGACTTAGTGGGCCATGCTTAAAAAACTCGCTTAATTCACAAAATCCTTTGGGCTTAACTTTGAAAACGTTTTGGGCCTTAAACCCAAAATTTGAGAGTTTAAAACTGGTCTTTGATACCAAATTGAAACACCTAAACCCAGCCCACGAGCCTTGATCGGATCTAGTATGTTCCCCTGTAAACTGCTTCAAATTCTTTTGTTACTTAGGAAAAACACGTGTGTTTTGAAAGAAAGATTGTTTTGGGTTGGGCTTGAGTTGAAAACAAGTTTATTTCTTTACTAAAAAAAACCCTTTACTTTAGGTGACAAAACGTTTGGGCTTATTTTAAAAATAGATTTATTTAATCTTTTAATAAATAAAAGTTTGTAAGCTTAATAAATAAAAGCAAAGTAAAGTAGTGCTACTATGGCCTTTTACATCAAATAATTCCCAAAATAAAATTCAAAATACTTAAAATAAAATAGTCCAAATAAAAATAAATGAACTTCTTCTTGTGCATGGCCATCCCTAAGCATCCGTCATTTACCCATCCATCACCGGTCGTCACCGAAAAGTAATCCCACAAGGGTGAGTCAAATGACTCAATGTGTAACCAACACTAAAATTTAACAATTCAGCATACATTATCATACATGTTCATAAACAAATAAAAAACTAATGATACAACCCAACCCAAACCTAGATAGTCATCCGCTACACGTCCCCGTACCAACCTCGCACACCGTGGGGACTACTAAGTTAACCCTCCATCCGCTACACACCATCAAGGCGTTCATTGCAATGACGTGCTCATCGCCTCTATAAAATTCGTGGTCTTAGGTCACCATATTCGAAATTCGTGGTCTTAGATCACCACATTTAGTTATCGTGGTCTTAGGTCACCACATTTAGATTTCGTGGTCTTAGGTCACCACATTAACTTCCCCTTTTCACATAACCCATATGCCCCATATCATACATATCATGCACATCATGCCTTAATTCACATTCTTATCACTTTTTCACATGTTACATATAACATATATTCATAATCCTAGTAGGAGTAGAAACGTACCTTAGTACTTTGTACCATTGTATGGTACCTTAGCCATGCTTTTCACATTCTTAATAACACATTTAATTTAAAACATAGCCATGAACATATTAAAACTTAGGGTAGGGTACACACCTGATTCGCTTAACAATTTCACTGAAATCCCGAAATCCGATTTACTACCTTAGATCTTTAACTTCCTACATTCGGCCCATATTAAAGTTTTTAATGAAAACCCATTCGGCCACAAAATCAAATCCTAATAGGATTTGTACACTAAAACTTACCTTGATGCCGATTTGCTTATCACTCAAATCCCGAAAACTTTGCTATTCTCCTCCTTGTATTCGGCCAAACACTAGATCTCTACATAGGTTAGTTTCGGCTTTTTAACATGTAAGAAATAGATCTTAGTATCAATACAGGCCTTAGTCGATTGTAATTAGGCACATACCTTGTGATTTTTGAATCCCAAAACTCACGAAATAACTAGGGAACACGCGGCCTATGGTGTACCTTCGGGAAAAGAACTTCTCCTCCCTTGTAATTGGCTGATCCTTAGATCAATTAACTTGTTAGTCTCGGCTATTTGAATGAATATGAACTAGATCTAAAACACCAAAAATAAGCCTTGGCTGAATATTTCTTACCTTAGATCTTGGAAGATTTCTTCCTTATGGTCGACTTATGGATAGATCTCGAAGCCTTCTTTCCAAGTTTCAACTAACACAATAATGGGGTTAGATTTCTTGGTTTCGGTTAATCTTAAAATAAAAAAGGATGAAATTGAATGTGATCTTACCCTTACTTGAAGAAATCGACAACCCCTCTACTTTAAGTCCTTCAAAGATTCGGCTAAGGCTAGAGGGGACTTATTTTCGGCTTTTGGAAGATTATGAGAAGAAGAAAATATGTTGCTCACTTTCGGCAATGAAGATGGAAAAAGATTTTGGCTAGAACACAAGGTGTTTCGGCTAGATAGGTTAAAGAAAAAGAAAAAAGAACGAGTGAGGGTTTTGGAGAGGAAAGAGTGGACGATAGGAAGGCCTAAGTGTTTAATGAAATTCGGCTATAGCAAAAATAAGAGGAAAGGAGAGAGTTTACTAGGAAATTTTCGGCAGAGAGAAGAGTTGAAAAGGAACAAAGTAAAAAGATGGACACTTCTTGCTTAGAATTTCGGCACAAATGAAAAAGAGGAAAAGGGATTGAGTTTTCGGCTAACACTCAAACACTAGCCTTTCCTAGCTTTTCTCTTTATCTCTTCACTTAAAATTATTTAAGAATAATCCATCATTTATCCATCTTATTTGCCAAATTTTAACAAAAATAAAACACCTCCCTTTAGTGCCTTATTGCCGTCCACTTCTTCCTACCTTGTAGCAAAAATAAAACTTCTTTTTGCTTTCCTTGTGGCTCGAACACAAGCCCAATTGCTTATGTAGGTGGCGTCACTTACTTGGCCTTAAATGGTGCCTCCAAGCCACTTAAACAAGCCTATGCTTGTGTTAAATTTCTTCTATTAATTTTCTTTAGGCCACCTTGTTTTAGTTTCCTCTTTTACTTAACATTTCTAAATCATTTCCTTACATTTCCAGGTTTCCAAAAATGTTCACTTTCCTATTTTAACTTAACATTTCCAAGTTTCCAAAGTGTTCACTTTCCTCTTTTAACTTAACATTTCCAAGTTTCCAAAATGTTCACTTTCCTCTTTTAACTTAACATTTCCAAGTTTCCAAAATGTTCACTTTCCTCTTTTAAACTTAACATTTCCATGTTTCCAAAAATGTTCATCATACATTCTTAATACATAAGTCATGCCATTTCGTATAATTAAATCAGAAATACATAGGCCCATTTTCAGGATGTTACAAAAAATGGCAAAAAAAGCCTGTGGTGAAGTGGCTAAGTGACGCCACTAGGGTGTAGGGAGGAGGCGACATATGCATGCAAGGAGGTCTGAGATTCGAGTGATAGATTAAGTTTTATTTTGGAGTTTAATTTTAGGCTTCTAGAAGGTTGGAAGTGGCTAGTGGAGGGACTCTAAGGAGAGGTGATCAGTAGAGAGAATTTAGGAGAAGGATAAGGGAGATATCTTGGAGAAAAATTAGGAGATGAGCAGTGGATAAAGTGGTGCCGAATTGGACTCTAGGGTGGCTAAGTTTCAGCTATAGGCTATAAAAAAGGGGGCCGAATGGTTGAATGGGTCTTTGAGCATTCATTAGTTTTTCTTTCTCCCCTCTCAATCGGTTTCTCCTATAGCTGAATTTTTTTCTATTTGCAGAAAAAGAAACCCATCATTCTTTTTACCTAAAATTCCTATCAGAGTTGTGTTCTATTTCTATCCCTGAAAGCCGAATACACCTTCTTATCATATAGCTTTACTTGTGCGATTTTTAGTTAGTTCTCCTTCATCACAATCGATTGCTACACACTTTTAGTCAAGTTGAATCTTGTTTAGTAGCGATCTAGGTCACAGGATCAAATGAGGGTTTTGGTAAATGTTTAGTTGAAATTTTTAGTGTGTTTTGTTATAAGCCGAAGGGCTATCTAACCCAATCCTTGTCGTTAACCTGTATGAATAAGGGTAAGACTCAACAATCACAAGTGTGGTAGGTAAGGATTGATAACAAGGTGGTAAGTGTTCTCGACTTAGTCATGGTTTAGTAGATGGTCGAATCTAATGTGGCTTATAGGGGTGACTTATGTGGAATATGAGTCACTTGTTTTTGATGATACACGTTTGGGTGCAGATCTGGAGGATAATCGCAAATAGTAGTGAAAGAAGGGCTACTAGAACGCGTGGCACACGGTAAGGGTACTGTGAGGTTTTGGTTTTTGATAAGTATATGTTAAAGCTTTGGATAATCGCTAGTAATGTCGATTATATATTCGTGACTAAGGGGTTTGTGATACGCGAGGTTACCAGGTGTGTATGAATACTACACACACACACGACGTCTGCAACGCCGAAAAGCCAAAAGTGGCTAAATGGGCCCAGAGGCTAAGTTTGATGAAATCGATTGATTTGGTTATATGAATTGAGTTAGTCATGCATGTTACTTGATCTGGAATTATTTTGGGCTTAATAGGCCATATGATGAGATTTGGGCCTAATGGGCTGTAAGGATGTGATTTGGACTTGATGGGTTTATAAGATCTAGACAAGTATGCTAGGGTTTAATGGACTTTAGGTCTAGTTCTAAAACTCTTAAACCGCATAAGACTTAATCTAATAATTAAACATGTTCGTGAACAAGTCGCTGGGTTAGAGTGTAGCAACGGACATATACATGTCTAGGCTTAGATCTTGGGAGAGCTTGGTACTTAAGCGGTCCTAGCGGCCCACATCCTCTTCTCTAGAATCCTACTTGGAGCATAGTGTCTGTTTGCTTTAGCCGCAAGGACTTGTTAATGGACCAAAGTTTATAACTAAAACCCGAGAGGGGTCGAATATCCTGATTTGAAAAATTACTGAAATATCCTTAGATTTGTAAATTACTAAAATACCTCTATTTTGTAAAAGTACCAAAATACCCTTATTTTGCAAAAGTACCAAAATATCCTTATTTTGCAAAAGTACCAAAATACCCCTATTTTGCAAAATTACCAAGATACCCCTATTTTGCCAAATTACCAAAATACCCATGTAGGGTAGAATTACAAAAATACCCTTGGGTAGTGAAAAGACGAAAAACCCCTATGTGACGAATATGAGTTTATGGATGTTACTCGTGTGTTTGATGCATTCATATGATATTTTGTTTAGGATGCATATGGGTGGGAATTATAGTACGGAGGAAGATTTGAGGATCGCATGGCCATATGGTATGGATCCACTGGAGGCTCTAAGCCCAATATATGATTAGCAGCTTTACTGCAACATTCAGTAGTACCGCAAACGGGCTACCCTTGGTGTGTAGCGGAGGGGTGGGCCGAGCTAGAATTCCCCACAAGAGTTATAAGTTTGGAAGGGAAATGGTGTGTGTAGCAGATGGATTTTTGGGGTGGGTTTTGCATTATCTTGTTTGTATATGATACGATATGATATGATATGAGGTCATTGTGGGCCAAAGCCCAAGACCACCGATGTCGATAGGTCATATGCTCAATGTGAATATTTGTATGTTGATTTGATTGCCAAGGGTTGTACACACTGAGTTTCGAAACTCACACCCTTTAGTTTAATGTTTCAGGTAATTCTGAATAGACGGCTCGACGTGGGAGAGGGCTCGGAGATGGCCACACTACAAGCTGATCAAATGTTTTAATTTGTTCAAATGAATATGTTTTTAAATACTTTTTTTATTGGATTGTAATAAGGCCATGTAACTCCTAATTGACTTTAGATTTTGAGTTTATTATTATTGTTTCAACTATCCACTTAATAAATTTCATAAAATTTTTAAAGTTAGCATAGTTTTTGAAATAAGTCAACATATGATCATTTTCTTAAAATTTGGGTTTTTCCTCTTAACTTAATAAGATACAAGGGTTTCGGGCTTTTGGGCCTTAAATTGTTAAATTGTAACATCATTTTGAAGTGTGCCTTTAATGTGACATTTTGAACTCGGGCCTAAATTCTCCATCGGATTTGGGATTTTATATTTAGTGGTATCAGAGCCCAGTTACAAAGCTTGGGCTGTGAAATGAGCATTAGATTTTGGGTTTTTAAAACAAGTAGATTAAAATGTTTTTTCAGGATTCTTGAAGTGTGGTTCACCGAGCCCTCGATGTCGAGCCAAGTAAGTTTTCAGTTCTACATTTGCTTAAATTACTGAACTGTGTAGATAATGGGCTACTTAAAAATAGGCTTTTAGAGACTAAAGCCCGTAGGAGACTTAAGCTTGTAGTGGATTCTCGACCTTAGAATAACTTTCAAATTGTCATTTACATAAGACATGTGCCCTAAACAAGTGGAACCATTTACTAAATTCATAAAAAATTCCTAATTCAGATAATACAAGAATCAGCGATGAGCGCTAGAAAAAGTGCAAGGGGTCGCGGCAGAGGCTTTGGAAATGTTAGGGCTGATGTGTTGGCTCAGCTGGTTAGGGAGGTACTGGAAGAGGTTAAAGAAATTGGTGAAACACTTCGAGTTAGGTGCGTGGACTGTAAGAAAAAAAGATATCGCAGTTCTCTAGGACCGTAGTCTCATTCTGTGAAACATGTTAAGGTACGTCCAAACTTTTTGGCTTGCAAATATTACAGAAGGCGTCGTCCGGGTGAATGCTGGAGGAAGTCAGGAGCGTGTTTAAGATACGGTTCTGAGGAGCATAAGGCTCGGGATTGTTCAATCACCATTAAGTCGGGTATGTTTTTTATGGATGCGATATTTTGGGTATAGAAACTGTATGCGTGCAATGTTTATCTACTCTAGTAGGTAAGTGTAAAGGGTTCAATTAGAGTTAAAGTGTGTTAGTATTATTAAAATCAGAGTGCACAGCGAAAGCATAGTGGTGTGACTTGAGCGGTGCGATTAATATTTAGTTGGAAATTTCAAGGACGAAATTTTCTTTAAGGGGGTAGAATTGTAACGCCCCGAATTTGGGCTTTGGATTTTAGAAAATTTTTAAGTGAGCGAGAAAATGATAATTAGCATGTGGTCTTTGAGGGTTTAATGAATTTGAAGTGTCTAGGTGTGTTAGAGAAGCTCTGGGTTCAAATTTTATGGTAGAGGATTCTTAATTTATTTAATTAAGGAATCAGGGTTGTGAATAGTGGGCTTTTAAATAAAAAAAAGTGAAAAATGGCAAAAAGAAGCCTGTGATGAAGTGGCTAAGTGATGCCACTAGGGTGTAGGGAGGTGGCGACATATGCATGCGGGGAGGTCTGAGGTTCGAGTGCTAGCTTAAGTTTTATTTTGGAGTTTAATTTTAGGCTTCCAGAAGGCTAGAAGTGGCATGTAGAGGGACTCTAAGGAGAAGTGATCAGTAGAGAGAATTTATGAGAAGGATAACGGAGATATCATAGAGAAAAATTAGAAGATGAGAAGTGGATGAAGTGGTGCCGAATTGGACTCTAAGGGTGGCTAAGTTTCGGCTATAGGCTATAAAAGAGGGGGCCAAATGCTTGAAAGGGTCTTTGAGAATTCTTTAGTTTTTCTTTCTCCCCTCTCAATCGGTTTCTCCTATTGCCAATTTTTTTTACCATTTGCCGAAAAAGAAAACCATCATTCTTTTTGCCAAAAATTCCTATCAGAGTTGTGTCCTATTTTTGTCCGTGAAATCCTAATACACCTTCTTATCATATAGCTTTACTTGTGCCAATTTTTAGTTAGTTCTCCTTCATCAAAATCGATTGCTACCTACTTTTAGTCAAGCCGAATCTTGTTTAGTAGTGATCTAGGCTGCAGGATCAAAAGAGGATTTCGGTAAGTGTTTAGTTGAAATTTTTAGTGTGTTTTGTTATAAGCCGAAGGGCTATCTAACCCAATCCTTGTCATTAACTTGTATGAATAAGGGTAAGACTCAACAATCGCAAATGTGGTAGGTAAGGATTGCTAACAAGGCGATAAGTGTTCTCGACCCAGTCATGGTTTAGTAGATGGCCGAATCTAATGTGGCTTATAGGGGTGACTTATGCGGAATATGAGTCACTTGTTTTTGATGATACACGTTTGGGTTCAGATCTGGAGGATAATCGCAAATAGTAGCGAAGGAAGGCTACTAGAACGTGTGGCATATGGTAAGGGTACGATGAGGTTTTGGTTTTTAATAAGCATGTGTTAAAGCTTTGGTTAATTGCTAGTAATGTCGATTGTAGGTTCGTGACTAAGGGGTTTACAGCACGTGAGGTTACCAGGTGTGTACAAACACAACACACACAGGATATTGGCAACGTTAAAAAGCCAAAAAGCTAGAAAGCAGAAAGTGGCTAAATGGGCCCGGTGGGCCCGAGGCTAAGTTTGATGAAATCGATTGATTTGGTTATATGAATTGAGTTAGTCATGCATGTTACTTGATCTGGAATTATTTTGGGCCTAATAGGCCATATGATGAGATTTGGGCCTAATAGGCCGTAAGGATGTGATTTGGACTTGATGGGTTTATGAGGACGTAGAAAAGTATGCTAGGGTTTAATGGACTTTAGGTTTAGTTCTGAACAACTCTTAAACCACATAAGACTTAATCTAGTAATTAAACATGTCCGCGAACAAGTCGCTGGGTTAGAGTGTGGCAACGGACATATGCATGTCTAGGATTGGATCCAGGGTGAGCTTGGTACTTAAGCGGTCCTAGCAGCCCACCTCCTCTTCTCTGGAATCCTACCTGGTGCATAGTGTCTGTTCGCTTTAGCCGCAAGGACTTGTTAATGGGCCAAAGTCTATAACTAAAACCCGAGAGGGACTGAATACCCGGATTTGAAGAATTACTGAAATATACTTAGATTTGTAAGTTACTAAAATACCCTTATTTTGCAAAAGTACTAAAATACCCCTATTTTACAAAAGTTCCAAAATACCCTTATTTTGCAAAAGTACCAAAATACCCTTATTTTGTAAAAATACCAAAATACCCCTATTTTTGAAAATTACCAAGATACCCTTATTTTTTCAAATTACCAAAATACCCTTATAGGGTAGAACTACAAAAATATCCCTAGGTAGTGAAAAGACGAAAATACCCCAATATAACGAATATGAGTTTATGGATGTTACTCATGTGTTTGATGCATTCATATGATATTCTGCTTATGATTCATATGGGTGGGAATTATTGTACGAAGGAAGATTTGAGGATCGCATGGCCGTATGGTATGGATCCACCGGAGGCTCTAAGCCCAATATATGATTAGCAGCTTTACTGCGATGTTCAGTAGTACTGCAAACGGGCTACCCTTGGTATGTAGCGGAAGGGTGGGTCAAGCTAGAATTCCCTACACGAGTCATAAGGTTGGAAAGGAAATGATGTGTGTTGCAGATGGATTTTTGGGGTGGGTTTTGCATTATCTTGTTTGTATATGATACAATATGACATGATATGAGGTCATTGTGGGTTAAAGCCCAAGACCACCAATTTTGATAGGTCTTAGGCCCAATGTGAATATTTGTATGTTGATTTGATTGCCAAGGGTTGTACAGATTGAGTTTCGAAACTCACACCCTTTAATTTAATGTTTCAGGTAATCTTGAATTGACGGCTCGACGAGGGAGAGGACTCGGAGATGGCCACACTACAAGCTGATCAAATTTTTTAATTTGTTCAAATGAATATGTTTTTAAATACTTTGTTTTTTTTTGGATTGTAATAAGGCCATGTAACTCCTAATGGACTTTAGATTTCGAGTTTATTATTATTGTTTCAACTATCCACTTAATAAATTTCATAAAATTTTTAAAGTTAGCATGGTTTTCTAAATAACTCAACATATGATCATTTTCTTAAAATTTGGGTTTTTCCTCTTAACTTAACAAGATACAAGGGTTTTGGGATTTTGGGCCTTAAATTGTTAAATTGTAACATCGTTTTGAAGTGTGCCTTTAATGTGACATTCCAGACTCGGGCCTAACTTCTAGGCTGAGTTTGGGGTGTTACATTTAGTGGTATCAAAGCCCGATTGCAAAGCTTAGGATGCAAAATGGGCCTTATATTTTGGAAAGGCCATTTTGGTAAAAATTACCGAAATACCTTGGAGGGTAAAATTACCAAAATACCCTTGTTGGGTAAATTACTGAAATACCCTTGGTGGGTAAATTATTGAAATACCCTTGGTGGATAAATTACTGAGATACTCTTATTGGGGAAAATTATTGTTATACCCTTAGGGGAAGATTTGGCATGATTGTGTATAACTTGATTAACTGCCATAATTATACATTTTGCATACACTGAATTATTATACCATGACATGTTGCATTGGGATGGGTTGTAATGATGGAGGAAGTGCTGTACTAGTGGCTATGCCACATTATACTGATTTTAGTGGCTCAGCCACATATCGATCTTGGCGACTTTGTTTGCGTTTATACCGGCGATTCATTGCATTCTTGGAGTGTAGGGTTGGGTGGGTTGACTTGGTCCCCACATGGAGTGTAGGGCTGGTACGGGTGAAGTGTAACGGATAGACTATTAGGCTGGATTGCATTTTCTATTTGCATTACCATGATTTTGGGGCCGTGGGCCCGAATTGATACTGTATGGGGCTTAGGCCCAGACTGAGACCATGACTGTGACTGAAATTGGGGTTACACACTGAGTTCTCGTAACTCAACCCTCCGTTTTAACCTTGGAGGTGATCCCCAGCGTTAGTGGATTTGGAGCTGTGGAGGACTCTATGGTGGCCATACCCTAGGAGTTATTATCGCGAACTTAGTAAATTTTCATTTTTCTTTACTTTAGTCATATTTTTATTTTGGGTTACTATTTTTGTAATAAGGCCGTTTGTTTATTTTCTTTAAGTTTTCTGTAATAACTACTAAAATTATCGATATGTGGTTTTCTTAAAATGACAGTAATCGTTTTCAAAATATCGCATCCTTGCAAATAATTGAACCTGATTTCTATTATAAGCAGAGGTCTCAATAATTATAACAAACAACGTTTTTACAACAACACCATAAAGGCGAAACTGATTTTCACACACAACAAAGCCAAAGTTATAAAATAAAAATATATAAAGTTTTTACGAGAACATAGCTTTTAAACAACCCAACAATGTGACATGCTGGATCTGGTCGTAACATCTAGGCCGGGTTTGGGGTGTTACATTTAGTGGTATCAGAGCCTAGTTACAAAACTCAGCTGTGGAATGGGTTCAAAAATGTTCTCAAAATTTGTTTGAAATAAGGTTTAAAAAATATATGTTTTAGTGAAAGTATGGCACCCGAGTCTCCAGTACTAAATCCGTAAGTTCTTTTACCCTATATCTGATGATATAATGAAATGACTTTAGTAATAAACTGCTAGAGTAGTGGTAATATACTGAGACTACTAGCTATAAGAGCTAAGACTATAGAGACTGAGACATTAGGAAACTCGATCTGCGAAAACAACTCTTATATCTACTTTCCATTAAACATTTGTTAACAAACATTGAATTACATACTGATTCATAAAATTTTTAATTAGATTAATTTGATTCAGTAACATGAGTACAAGGGGACGTGAACGAGGTACACGCGGCCGTGGTAGAGGCTGAGATGTTAGGGTTGGATCCTCAACATCAGGGCATATGCCTGAAATGGAAGCACCTGCATCACCGGTGACTGAGGCAGGGTCTTATGACCGAGCTGGGGGGACGATGCTTTGTGCCAAGCTATGCTGCGAGTTTTGGAATGGGTTGCTGGAGCAAGTATTGGTTCGGTAGCTCGTTGGTCTATTTTTGAGTGACTCCGATCAAACGAGGTCAAAGTTTTTAGGGGCATTTCTGGTGTGGCCCCAAATGTAGCCGAATACTGGTTGGAGGCAGTTGAACGGATTATGGATGATCTGGATTGCACTGCTGAATAGAAACTGAAAGGGGCGGTGTCTCTGCTGAGAGATGAGTTATACCAGTGGTGGCTCACTGTGAGGGAAGTACTCAAGCAGATCGTATCACCTGGGATTTCTTTAAAATAGCTTTCCAAGGAAAGTATGTTGGGGCTAGCTATATGGACGATCGAAGGAAGAAATTTTTGAATCTGGTTCAGGGAAATAAATCAGTAGCAAAATATGAGGCAGAGTTCTTGTGTCTGAGCCGGTATGCTCGAGGAATAGTCTCGACCGATTATAAGCACTATGTACAGTTTGAAGATGGGCTGCGAGATGAGTTGAGCGTACTGATAGCTCCACAGTGGGAAAGAGATTTTGTTGTATTGGTGGAAAAAGCCAAGATTGTTGATGAGGTGAAACACACTGAGTGTCAGAATCGTGACAAGGATAGGAGCAGGAATAAGAGGGATTTCAGGCCTTCTAGTTCTTCTGATAGATTTCAAAAGAGGTCTAGATTTAACGAGCTGGTCTGAACTAGAGCTCCGTTTGCTACTGGAAAACCTAACCTTGTGCAGTGTGTGGGTTATTTCATCAGGGTGAATGTTAGAAGAAAGTTGGGGCTTGCTTAAGGTGTGGGTCAAGAGACCATAAATCAAGGACTATACGCTAAAATCGGGTCCGACGTTAGCTGTGAAACAGGGTATGTTCAACTAGAGAGAGGTGGTCAGCAGCCACCGAGAGGGCGTGGCCTAGCCAGAGGGGGAAATGGGTTTGGACGAGGTCGGGAAGCATCGGGCAGAGGTGCTGGTAATACAGATGTAAGGCAGCCAAGGTTGGTTTATGCGGCTAGACGTCGAGAGGATGGTGACGCACCGAACGTCATAACTGGTACGTTCTTTATATTTGATGTGCCATTTACAACTTTGATAGATATTGGATCTACCCATTTATATGTTGCCTGTACTGTGTCTGGAACTATGGGTATAAAATATGAGATTGCTGTTAGAGAAATGTCTGTTATTAGCCCTCTAGGATAATCTGTGGTAGTGAACAAGTTGTTTAGGAATGTACCTTTAGAAGTTCAAGGAGTGGTATTTTCGGTAAATTTGATGGAACTGCCATTCGATGAGTTTGATCTTATTCTGGGCATGAATTGGTTAGTTAAACATCGTGTGAACTTGGATTTCGCTGCTAAGCGTATGGTATTAAGGGCTCCAGAGGATGAGGAGGTGATGCTGATAGGAGAAAGAAGGTATTATTTGTCTCTGTGGGGAGCGCCGGTATTGTTTGTGAAAAAGAAGGATGGGTCGAGGAGTATGTGCATTGACTATCGTCAACTGAACAAGTTAACTGTTAAGAACAAATACCCACTACCAAGGATTGACGATCTATTCGATCAGTTGCGAGGAGTTGCGGTTTTCTCAAAAATTGATTTAAGATCAGGGTACTATCAACTAAGGGTCCAGGAGACGGATATTCACAAGATTGCTTTTCAAAATCGTTATGGGCATTACGAGTTTCTAGTGATGCCGTTCAGATTAACAATTGCACCAACCACTTTTATGGATATGATGAACTGAGTTTTTCAACACTATCTAGACCGGTTCGTGGTGGTGTTCATAGATGACATCTTAGTGTACTCAAGAACTGAGGAGGAGCATGATTTGTATCTTCGGGTTGTTCTGCAGATATTAAGAGAGAAGCAACTTTACGCCAAATTCAGTAAGTGCAAGTTTTAGCTAAAAGAGGTGATGTTTTTGGGGTATGTGGTGTCTACCGAGAGAATTAGAGTTAATCCTCGTAAAATTAAAGCTGTATTGGATTGGAAGCCATCAAAGTCAGTGTCAGAGATTCGAAGTTTCTTGGGTTTGGCTGGGTACTACAGAAGGTTTGTTGAGGGGTTTTCGTTGATTGTTGTACCCCAAACTAAATTGCTATGTAAGGGGGTACCGTTTGTATGGACTGATTCACAGTAGGAAAGTTTTGAAAAGTTAAAGAAGATTCTGACTGAAGCACTAGTGTTGATTCAGCCTGAGGCTGGGAAAGAATTTGTTGTTTATTGTGATGCATCGCACACAGGTTTGGGTTGTGTGCTAATGCAAGAAGGGAAGGTGGTGGCGTATGCATCTCGTCAACTAAGGCTACATGAGGTGAACTACCCCACTCACGACTTGGAGCTAACTGCAATAGTGTTCGCTCTAAAGATATGGAGACACTACCTGTATGGAGAAAAGTCGATCATCTACACTGACCATAAGAGCCTGAAGTATCTCCTTACCCAAAAGAGTTAAATCTCAGGCAGCAGAGGTGGATAGAGTTACTGAAAGACTATGACTGGTCGATTGAGTATCATCCGGGTAAAGCCAATATGGTGGCAGATGCATTAAGTCATAAAGTGGCATCGGATTTGAGAGCATTGTTTGTCATCTTAGACTTTATGAAGATGGTAGCTTGTTAGTGAAACTTCAGGTGAAACTGACATAGGTAGGTCAGATTAAAGAAAAGCAATTGTTGGATGAATCATTGGGTTCTCGTTTTCAACAAGTGAAAAGTGGGGAGACAGTGGATTTTGGGCTAAACAGCGAAGGGGTATTATGTTTCTGTGGAAGAGTTTGTATGCCGAAGGACTCTGAGTTAAGGTAGATGATTCTGCGGGAGGCACATAGTAGCCCATATGCTAAGCATCCCTGTGGAAGCAAGATGTACCGAGATCCACTAGAATGGTACTGGTGGTCGGGGTTAAAACGTAAAGTTACCGACTTTGTGAGCAAGTGTTTGACATGTCAACAAGTGAAGGCGAAACATCAACTGCCATCGAGATTGCTGCAATCGGTGAAGATTCCACTCTGGAAGTGAGAGAGGATAACTATGGATTTTGTTAGTGGGCTACCCCTGATGCCTACTAAGAAGGATTCAGTGTGGGTAATCATTGATCGGTTGACTAAGTCTACTCACTTTATACCGGTTCGCACTGACTATTCACTACAGAAGTTGACCAAGTTATACGTGGCAGAAATTGTGAGGTTACATGGGGTACCAGTGCCTATTATCTCAAACAGGGATCCAAGATTCAAGTCTCGATTCTAGAAGGCATTGCATGAAGCTTTGGGTACAAGATTGGACTTCAGCACAGCGTTTCATCCAGAGACTGATGGTCAGTCGGAAAGGGTAATTCAGATTCTAGAGGACATGTTAAGGGGCTGTGTGATTGATTTCAGGGGTAGTTGAGAAGATTACTTACCGTTAGCGGAGTTTACGTATAACAACAACTATGAAGCAAGCATTCAGATGGCACCTTACAAGGCATTATATGGTCATAGGTGTCGTACTGCTACCTGTTGGACAAATTGGGTGAGCGACGGTTGTTGGGTCCGAAATTAATTTCAAAATTGAGGAGAAGGTTAAGTTGATTCGGGATCAATTAAAAGAAGTTTCTGATAGATAAAAGTCGTATGCGGATCTAAAGCATAGGGAGATAGAATTTTCAGTGGGGGGAGTATGTCTTCTTGAAGGTCTCACGTTGGAAGAAGATTTTGAAATTCAGACGGAAGGGTAAGTTGAGCCCCAAGTTCATTGGGCCTTATCGGATAGTAAAACATGTGGGACCGATCGCGTATCAGCTTGAGTTGACCCTAGAATTGAATCGGATACATGATGTATTCCATGTTTCGATGCTGAGACATTATCGCTCAGATCCTTCTCATATAATACCGGTGGAAGAAATTAGAGTTAGACCTGATCTCTCATTTGAAGAAGAACCAGTGTAGATTTTGGATCAGGATGTTAAAGTGTTGAGAAGGAAGTCTGTTCCGCTAGTCAAAGTGTTGTGGCGTAATCACGATTCAGAGGAAGCCACGTGAGAGCCCGAGGAGGCAATGCGTCAGCAATACCCTCACCTCTTTTAATTAGGTAAATTTTGAGGTCGAAATTTTTTTAAGGGGGTAGAAATGTAACATTCTAAAATTAGGGGTTTCACATTTTGCACTATTCCATGTGTTTGGCTAGCTTGGCTTGTTATTTGGGTGTGACTGGGGGTCCTGGAGAGGCTCGGGTTCGAGCCCAAGTTCTGGTGAAAGTTTGGTTTTTGGGCACTTTAGGGGGGAGAGCTGTAGGAAGCATGGCTTAAGAGAAATTATTGGTGTTTTGTTAACACAAGTTGGCCATGAAGTGGAGTGGTGGTGGCGTCAATATGGAAGCAAGGGGAGTGGGTTTCGAATCCCATGACCAAAAAAAAGGGAGTTTTATTTTGTGCTCAAGGAGAGGAAGAGGTGGAGTTGGAGTGGGATTCTACTTGGTGAAGGTTTGAAGTGGTCAAACCGTTTGAATGGGAGATGGAGAGTGAATGGTGGAGTGATTTGGGGAGGAAATCGTGGGAGTGTTGGAGGGGAGGAGTTTGGCCAAAAATGGGAAGTGCATGGGGGGAGAATTCAGTCAAAAGAAGAAAAGTTAGAACAATGGGGTCACTTAGTAGCATATTTGGTTTTGGGTAGTGAGTGTGCCGTTGGTTTCAAGAGTGCCTATTGTGAGTTTTTCTCCTTTTTGCATTTTCGGTATTAGCACTTCGAAACATTTTACTTCTATTCTCTTTGCGAAACCCTAAGTTGCTACTCTCCATTTTTCTCATCTTCCCCAAAGCATTTTCTTTACTTGGTAGTGTCTGAACTGTAGTGGCCGAAACTCACCTTCCACTTCTCTCATTTGCATCTTTGTATTTCTCTTTCTTTTTTCTCTCTACACTATAGCCGAAACTTCTCTTTTCCTTCATTTTGAGTTCTACTACTTTCTCCATAAGCCGAATTCCCTTTGTCCCATCTGAATCGGTTTCCCTTTTCTTTTGTCTTTAGCCAAACTCTACCTAGTGTGAAGCCTGGTGTTCTTCTGATCGTCGAAACTCCCTTTTCATTCAGCTTTTCGCTAGTTGCAAGGTAATGGTTTCTTCTCTTTGTTTGTTCTTTTTCTTTCTTTCTCCCTCATTCATTCTTTTCTCCCTGGACTGAACATAACATTCTCCCATTTTCATCACATCTTACTTCCTCTTCTTTTAAGCTAAGCTGAAACACTCTTTTTCGGGGTAGGTGACTCTTCTGATAAACAACGTGTGAGGATCGTTAGCATTGGTTTCAATAAAGGTAAAGTTATTTGAATACTCTTTTATTTCGTGATTAGTGACATTTCTATGACTCTATGTGGTGGTGATGATGTCATTTTCCTGCTCTTGTGTAAGGGCCGAATATTGGATTAATGCTAACCCCTTTGGTACATCACTTATTTAATTTTAGGAACTCATTGCCATAGTCAAGGTGCAAGGCCAACTTTTAGAACTCTGTCGGGAAGATCTCAATTGTGGTAAGTGACTCTAGTGAGGTAATTCTTTTGGGCTTATGGAATCTTTTATGAAGTTGAGGCTAACTTTTGATCGGTATCATTCTAGGGGGCAGCGAAGAGTGGTTCTTTAGGAAATCCAAATCAGGTGTGTAATCTCACACTCCTCTAAATGATTGCATATTATGTTTTGCAAATCGGCCAAAAACTGAAAAGCCAAAAATTGACATCTGTACCCACTCGAGCGTGCAAGCGCTCGTAGTGGTAAATCGGGGTTTCATTAATGATGGTAAGATATGGAGAGTGTCGCGAGCACTCTCTCGAAGATAGGGCTGTATCAGGCCTAAATGAGCTGAAACGGGCTTAACAGGCCCAATGGGCTATTCGGCCCACTTGGGCAAAATTGATGGAAAATTGTAAAAAGGTAAGTGCGGATGTGAAATATGAAAATCTAAAAGTGAAATATTTGCATATTGGGCCACACGAGCGTGTGGGCCCAAGTGGGCCTAAAATGGATTTTAGGCCCAATAACTCCGTAGAGACCCAAAAAGGGGCTCGTGTCGCTCAAGGTGACAATAGGCCTTTGGAAAGGCCGTTTTGGTAAAAATTATCGAAAAACCCCTAGAGGGTAAAATTACCAAAATACCCTTTGTGGGTAAATTATTGAAATACCCTTGGTGGGTAAATTACTAAAATACCCTTGGTGGGTAAATTATTGAGATACCCTCGTTGGGGAAATTACTGTTATACCCTTAGGGGCAGATTTGGCATGATTGTGTATAACTTGATTAACTGCCATGATGATACATTTTGCGTCTGATGAATTATTATGCCATGACATGTTGCATTGGGATGGGTCAGTAATGATGGAGGAAGTCTTTGTCTTGGTGGCTATGCCACATTATATCGATTTCAAAGGGCTCGACCACATATATCGACATCGCGCACTTTCTTTGCGTTTATAATGGCAAATCATTGCATTCTTGGAATGTAGGGTTGGGTGTGTTGACTTGGTCCCCACATGGAGTGTAGGGCTGGTACGGGTGGAGTGTAGCGGATGGACTATTAGGCTGGGTTGCATTTTCTGTTTGTATTACCATGATTTTGGGGTCGTCGGCCCAAATTGATACTGTATGGGACTTAGGCCCAGACTGAGACCATGACTGTGACTGAAATCAGGGTTACACACTGAGTTCTCGTAACTCACCCCTCCGTTTTAACCTTGCAGGTGATCCCCAATGTTAGTGGATTTAGAGCTGTGGAGGACTCTGTGGTGGCCATACCCCAGGAGTTATTATCGCGTACTTAGTAAATTTTTGTTTTGCTTTACTTTTGTCTTATTTTTATTTTGGGGTTAATATTTTTGTAATAAGGCCGTTGGTTTATTTTCTTTAAGTTTTCTTTAATAACTACTAAATTTATCTATACGTGGTTTTCTTAAAACGACGATAACGATTTTCAAATTATCGCATCCTTGCAAATAACTAAACCTGATTTCTATTATAAACAGAGGTTTCAATAATTATAACAAACAATGTTTTTACAATAACACCATAAAGGCGAAACTGATTTTCACACACAACAAAGCCAAAGTCTTAAAATAAAAATATACGAAGTTTTTAATGAGAACACGCTTTTATACAACCCAACCATGTGACATGCTGGATTCGATCATAACGTCTAGGCTGGGTTTGGGGTGTTACAGTAAGTTTATCATCCCTGTTGATTTTGTAATCATGGACTCTGAGGAAGACCGTGAGATACCTATCTTGTTAGGTAGACTATTTTTGGCCACGTCTAGGTCCACCATTGATATAGAAAATAATGAATTAATAATGAAAATCAAGGGTGAGAACCTAAACTTATTTTTATGATGATTAGAAGCATATTTACATTATTTGAGTGATAATTACATGATTTTTTTTATCAATGTCATCTTCTTCAAAAGCTTAAGGTGCTTTAATGGTGGATCTTAAATTTTGAGAGGAAATATACAAATCAATGGATGTTCCAACTCGAAATGGATATATTAGAAGGTTTTTGATCTTATTTATCAAGATTAAACATGTTTTGTAAGGTAATTTAATGAAATTTGAATTTAATCATCTTCAAGAACAGTTTTTCTAGATTTTTTTGAAAATTGATTTAAATGTGAAATTGATGCTTAGTATATGTTTATTTGGTCTATTATTGATGTTTGGAAGTGATTAAGAGGGCTGGAGTGATCGATTTTTTGAGGAATCGAGTTTTCAACTTGATGATACAAATCCGGTAAGGTAACTTTGAGTGAGAATTTCGTGTAGCCTAGTTGATAAAATTTTTTGTTTATTATATCTTTTTGAAAGGTGGTAATATCTATTTTATCTCTATTGAAGCTCCGAATCTTGAAGAGGATCGAGCTAATCAAAATGGAAGCTTGGATTTGCTTGGTTGATCACTTGGTTATTGTTGAGTTAGTTGTGTGGTGAGTGTTATTAAAGGGCAATTTGGTAAATTAACCCTCACTTATGCTTAATTGGATGATTAATTACTGATTGTAAATATTTAATTGAGTTTTGGTTGGTTAATTTTGCAAGATTATTGATTTATGTTTAAGTGATGAAATTTTTGTTAAGTTTTGGTAAGTGAGCATCTAGTGATTTTATGTGTTTGATTTGATTGATTATAATGGTGAACTAAGCAAGTATGCTGGAGTTTCTGGTTCATGGTATATCGATATTTCAATTGATAAATGAACATTGATAATAGGTAATTGGTATGCTAGATTTAATTTGATGTTAAAATGGCTATGTTACATGTTTCACATATGCATTTTGGCACTTTAAATTGAGCACATTATTGACTAATATTATGTTATGATTGATTGATTATATTGGCATTATAGCATGGTAGATCCATCGGATATAGTTGGCATGCCATAGGATTTGTGAGTACTCACCATATTGATATGTTATTTATGAGCAATAAGGCTCTAGGTGGACTGATTTGGAGTACATAAGGGAGTGTTGAACTTGTGTCTCCACTTAACAGGATTGATTTAAGGCCAATATAAGAGAGTGTGTAGTCTCGGCCCGCTCAATCTGGGACTGATTCTGATTCTGATTGGGAGTAAGGAGATCCATTTATCCGATGTATGATCACCCGATTAAGCCATGATTGTATATGCCAATATAAATGTATGAAATGTTATATGCTAAATTGATGATTATATGCCATGATTAATTATGATTTTTGATACATGGTTGAGCATATGACATTGAACTATAATGGGTTGATATTGTGACTGAAAACTTATGTTTGATTGGTTTCGATTTAAGCATGATTTGGGTGCTAATTTACTCGTTGTTTTATTAACATTCACTAAGCTTTTTAAGCTCACACCATCACATTCGTGCAGTTAACCGACTGGATTGAGGAGCTGAGGAGCCTAGCAAGAGAGTTCCAATAGATTAAGGCTCGATAGAGATTTAGTTACACATTTTAAAGATGTTAATCAGACATTGTGGAACTTTCGGGACTTAGTTTAAGTTTGGTTGTAATTAGACTTGGACATTGGACATTTTTAATTTTGGATGGTTTTATAATATCATTTATGCATGTTTGAGTTTTACTATTGAATAAATTACGATGTATTGTTACTTGATAACACGGTTTGTGAGGCATGATGTTTACACTAAACATTGTTTAAATGAAGCTTCCATGAGTGGTTTACTAGCGACAAAGGTATGCCACTTGTTTGAATTAACCTGTAGGTGATATGCATGAAATTGAATGTTTAATTCTATTTAATTGAAGCTTAATTGATGTTAATAAATTCAATTAAAGGTGTATGAATATGCATGGTATTTAATTGTAGGTAAATTGGGTTTAATTGGCCATTAAAATATTCAAAATCGAGTTTAAAATCGAATTCTTCACACAAAAAAACTGCAGTGGATTGTTAGGGGTTTGAATTCTGGTCTTTTTAAATTAGTTGTTTAGTCCATTTAAATTACAAATTAGTCATGTAACTTGATAAGTCTAATTAGAGCCTTAAATGATAAGGAAACTTGATAAAATTATAGTATGAGACTTGTAATTGATAAAATTTTTTAGGAACGCACTCAATTTAATATCCGGGTATAGTACTAATAGTTTGAAATTGTTACGATTTAGTTCTTAATGATAAAACTTGAATTAGACATAGACAATAAACTCGGATTAAGCTGAAATTTTTAGGGCTTACATAAATTGACTAAAAGAGGGTTGGTAAATGTATAGATCTAAATTTGGGTTAGTTTAATCGTAGGTGGTAAAATGAAAAAAATGCCCTTAGGTTAAATTACTTATAAAAAGTTTAAAATTGGTTCACAAATTGCTTCCGCATTAATAAATAACTAATAAATGGATAAGATTGAGGTGTTATAAGGACGGGGTGTGTCTTGGGAGGTCCTTATCCGGAGAGTCACTTAAGTTGCTAATAAAATGCTTTGAATTCGGGCCATTCCGTCCTAGTCAGGTTTGGGGTGTCACAACCCCTATGTCGTGACATCACTGCAATTTTCTGCAGGGTCAACCCAATCCGTTGTGCAACCCATCAGTTTTAACCCTTATTTCACCCAATTTTTAACCTAAATACACCCATATTCCTAACACCAAAACACTTTTAAACTAATCCTACACACTTTCTAACTCTAAAACCTCCCAAACCCTTCAACTCCAAAATCACCCTTTTCTTTTTCTTTCTATTTTTGCGGCAACTTTTTCTTCCTTTCCTTTTGTATTTCCTTTGTGCAAGACTAAAAAATGCCACATCGACGAGGAATGTGCAACGAATATCTATAAGGAATCACGAGCTTCAAACAAGGTTAAGGGTTCCTATTAGATTTTTACTGTTTCATTACATTGTTTCTTGTCTACTTTGAAATTTATTACTTGATTCTAGTTAGTTTATTCTAGTTGAGTATCATTAAAAATTCCCCTAGAAAGTCTAGAAGAACTAGTGAACAAGAGCCACCAGTGCTCGCAAATCCCTCAACATTTCCAAATGCGAATGCTGAAAAATATTTTCTAGAATTACAAGGGAAGAATTCATTCAAGAATAGGGTTTTAAACCATCAATGATTCTTTGTAAAGAAATTTTGGCACTAGTTAGATATCATAGATGGGAGCACTTTTGAGTAACCCTAAAATAGAATATTGTTATCCCAGTTGTTCAAGAGTTCTATGTGTCTTTTATGGATTAAGAGTCTAGAAGACCATATGGGGTCATTTGGGAAAACGCAATGGTGAGGGATACAGAGGTTAATGTCACTCCTTATAAAATTTATGAATTTTACAATGTTCCTGATGATGATTCACTTAACTAACTAAAATCACGACAAAGGCAAGCGCACCTATCAAATAATAGTATAATTGGTGAGTCGGGAATATTGGATCCACGAGGACTAAAAGTACTAGTACTTACTATCTTTCTATTATCTAGCCTATAAATTGAAGGGTTGTTTTTAATCTAAAATTAAACTAATTACTAAAGACTCGATAAAGAATGAATTGAGAAAATATTTGAAGAAAACCAATGATAAAGACGATACCCAGGAAAGAATCCACCTAGACTTCACTTATTATTCTGAATCCGAGTTAAATGATTTATTCACTTGCATTGATCCATAGAATCCCTAAATTATAGTAATATCTCTTTCGAGAGTACAAATAACTGACTCTAGGTTGATTAATTAAAATCTCTTTCTAATTAAAACCCCTATTATCATATTAACTTGATCTATGGGTTCCACTATTAGATTTGACTCTAATCCAGTAGATTTATGTCGTCTTATTTTTAGGATTGCATGCAACTCCACTCAATTATGCCAGATCTACTCTTAAACAGGGCCTTTTGTAACTTAGATAAGCACATCAATCATAAATTAATATCCTGAAAACATTAACACATGAAGTACGTACACATGATTGAGATCAAGAATAAATATTTATCATGTAACTTAGAAAAATCAAATAATAATATTCATCATAGGTTTCATCTTTCCTAGGTATATAGGGAATTTAGTTCATTATTTGGGAAAAAAACATCTCAAAGTTAGGAAAACAACAAGACATAAAGAACCCAAAAACTTCTAGAGACATTGAATGGAGATCTTCAATCTTAAAGGAGATCCCGCTTCTGAGTTGATTTCGATGGCGTTCTTCGTGTAATTTCTCCGTTCTACTCTGCGTGCCCCATTAGGTCTTCTTCTAGTGTGTATTTATAAACTTTAGAATGCTCAGAAACACTAAAAATTGGCTTTTTTTTGTGTAAATGAGAAACAGGGAGCGATATTGACACAGGCTGGCACATGGGCGTGTGGCCAGCCCGTGTGGAAATGGCCAGGTCATGTGGATCCTTAAAACAACTCGTTTTGTCCAATTTTGGCCTGTTTTCTGCTCCTTTCACTTCCCTATGCTCACCTAAGTGTAGAAACATGAAATTAAAGGATTAGGAGCTTCAAATCCACTAAATTATATAATAAATCATCCAAAAACGCATCAAGAATGGGATTAAAACATGTTACTTTTATAGCTTATTAGTTCCATACTATAAGAGTGATTTTCTTAACAACACTGATTTAACTAATTTCACGACATAGATATGGATAACATTGTAAAATACCTAGCTGAAAACAAGGGTGAATGGCACCACCGACCGGATACTGGACTTTCGACCAATTTAAATCAAGCAATTATGTTTCTTGTAGCTAAAATGTGGATGCAATTCTTGTGCGCTAGAATGACACCAGCAATGAATGTATCTAACGTAAACACTTTTCAAGCTATTTTGTTGTATGAAATGTACCTGTAGTTGAGTCAGAATTGTAATGTATTAGTCTTTTGATATAATGGATTGACATATGTCCATCGGCGTGGTCATGGTGACTCGACATTGGATTACTTCCAATATTTGCTCCAACATCTTGGACATGAAGAACATAATAGCTTGGCACAAAGACATGCTCTCCTCTAATATTCCAACCCGTGTAGCAAGGGGTGGGTTTTCCATGTACTCGTCACTCTTCGTATTACTTTTTGAATAGTAATATGGAGAATATGAATCATGTGATGGACAATTATTTGACCACCCTTGATCGTAGCTACCCATCTTGGTTGAATATCCATACGAACCATAAAGAAGCTCATATGAACACTCTTGCCTGCCATAATTGCCATCATAACTCCAATGGCTCGTCGAATCTCCATTCACCGAACTTAACAACTCTTCATAGTTGTATTAGTCACCCATGCCACCTAAATCCATTATTATTAAACATGATTAAGATAAATCTTCAACAAAACAAATTAAAATAAAGCATTATACAACAAAATAAAAAGCACTATATAATTTCCTTGTCTTTTGACTAATATTGCCTCAAAAGCAACTAACTTAACTACAAATTTACACCGTAAAATCCTTGGCAATGGCACCAACAACTTGATCGCATACGCACGTGGGCAAAAAATAAACAATTTTAAAGTGCGGTTTTAGCTGCAAGTGGGCAGCGTTAGTTGTAATATTTATAATGTCAATGAAACACCCGAGTATTCCAAAGATCGAACCAAAGTGATTGCCAAATTGGTAAATTTGTTATCAAGTTAATTACAAGTTAAACAATTACTAATCTAATCAAGTCAGGAATTATTAGTGCAAATTCAATTATAAATTGTTTATAAACTAAAATTAAACTATCAATTAAACAAACTAATCTAATTTTATTCCCTATTGCTTTAGACAATGAAAATAATAGAACGATGATCGATTGATTCGTTAATCCTTAACTAAGCTAATAAACCTATATATATTATATTTGTAACGCCCCAAAATTTGCATGTTTGACTAAGAAATGCTAACATAATTAAGCCTCTATTTCTGTGGTTATGTGCTCTGTTTATGTGTTTCGAGGTCAGGAGTCACGTCTTTGGGAAGTTTTGTTGTTTTACTTTATTTAATCCTCATCCTTGAATTAGCGACTTAAGTTTAATTCAGTGTAAATCTGTGTCAAGAATGAGCATGTTGGTTTACTGGTTAAGCTCCTGTATTCTACTTAGTCCTATGTTTGATTCTCGGAGCATGCGCTAAGGAATATTTTTGCTAAATAATATAAATCTGATCGGTAGTTAAAATTAGAAATTTAACATTAATCCTTTTATTTCCCATTTTCCTTCCCCTTCTTTATTTTCTTTCTATTTCTTCTTTCTTATTACTTTTCTAAAGTGGCTACCGGGACTAATTGAGGGTTTTAAGTTGTTGGTTGCATTAGGTGGAAGGTTACTAAGTAAGTCTTGTTGTTATTCTTTCTATTTCCACGGTATTCCTTTTGTTCTTCATCGTATGTTCAGAATTGGGTTTTCGTGTGTATTGTGTAAATTCTCTGATAATCGACCGTTTGGCTTCCCTATTAGGCGTAGATATCGAATGTAGTGAACGTTAACGCGCTAATTCAAGTAATTGTTGTTGATTCTTCGGTATGTGTTGGTTTCATTCGAAGGTTTTGTGTCAAAACTTTCAACATGGTTATTTCTGCATGTAATGTGTATTTTTGTCGATTAAGTTGGTTGATTGAGTTATTGAATGGTCATTTTAAGCCTCGAGAGTTGTAACACCACAAACCTAGCCCAAACACCACGACAGAATCTGGCATGTCACTAAGAAGATTTTATAAAACATGTCGCGTTTTTGGAAAACTTTTGTCAAGTTTAAACATTTATACCGAAAAACTTAAAAAGTTAATAATTTATAAAAGATATAAATTTTAAATTAAAAGCCTTAATGAATGGAAACTGAAATTTTGCCTTTTTTTATTATTATTATTTTAGTACAAGCCTTAATTCCAATTCTACGTATAATTTAAGTGTCTGAAAATAAAGCCCAAAAACCGAAAATATAAAGCGAATAACCCGTGGCCTTATTACAATGATATATAAAACCCAAAATAACTAAAAGTATTAAAGATAAGTAATTTAACAGTGTCCTTTATTGAATCAAAATAACTCCTGCATGGCCACCTTGCGCTCCTCTCCAGCCCGGTTCGATGCATAAGTGCTACCTGAAAAAAATGTTAAACAACGGGGTGAGTCACAAGACTCAGTGTGCAATCCCCCATGCACCATCAGACTGGGCCTTAGCCCCACAGAGCAGAATAATAGAATATCTTATAACAGAAATTACGCAAAACCCATCCCAATCCTAAGTTTCCATCCGCTACACACCACCCTTACCTGCCAATCACACCATTGGGGATTTCTACAATCAACCCACACCGCTACACACCATCGATGGCAGTCATGCTGCAGTTAGCTGCTCATCGTCAGAATTGTGACATAGTCACCAGAACAGATCGTGGCAGTGCCACTACAACAGATCGTGGTAGAACCACTACAACAGAACACTTCCCCTTTCATCAATAACCCAACCCCAAACAAACATAGAAATTGGCATACATGTGTATCCTATCAATTCAACAGGAACATTCACTTAAGAATGACAGAAATCACTAACCTGGTGAATCATCTTTACCCTTCACGGGTTTTCATCAGCCTTGCCAGGATTTCAGCATTTAACAGAATAAAAACAGATTTATATACCTATAGTAACAAACAATCTAAATGGTGTGAGAAGTTACACACAATCACGCTAATCAGCCCCAAAGGGCATAACAGTAATTTTACCTACCTAGGGTATTTCAGTAATTTACCTACCAAGGATAATTCGATAATTCTACCCATAACTAATCCATGTATGCAGTGCATCTCGAACATAATCAATCATACAATTAACACAGACAACATTAGTACTACCACAAGGGTACAACGGTCATTTTATTATTTAGGGGTAAAACGGTAATTTTGCAAACCGAGTATTTCGATAATTTAGCAAACCAGGGGTATTTCAGTAATTTTACAAACCAGTGGTATTTTGGTAATTTTGCAAACCAGTGTGCTAACGACCTAACAGAAGGTCCACTGTCACCTTGAACGACTCAAGTATTCTAAATAGAGATAATGATGCGAATGGGCCTAAGGCCCCTTCTCGGCCCAAATGGGCCTACACACTCGTGTGGACCATTCAGCCCAAACCTAGCCACATATATGAGATTCACATCGTCTAGTTCACTATCTACTACTCAATCATACAATTTACTCATATGGGCCCCCGGGCCTATTGGGCCCACTTGGCCCCTTTCGGGCTATCGTGGCCCAACAGCCCACACCCACAAGAACACTCATGGTGGCCTCGACTATCGCGTCGAAGCTTCTACACGTGCACTCGCATGCTCATGTGTCTACCATCACCGTGTGATCAGCATATCAATTTTTGCCGCTCTACAGCTAGAGTAGAGAGAAGTACACACCTGATAGGAATCTGAAGCTGCTAAACCGCGCTCCGAGCACTCCTATACCCAATGCCAACCAGGTATGCTCCTTCTCCTCCTAGGCAGCTCTATATATAGCTAGCTTCTCTCTTTCCTTCTTTGTATCTTTCCGATGTGGGATCCTTCCGTCAGTAGAGTTTAAATCCAACTCAAACTCTTCCTGTCCAATCCGCAAAATAAATACTCCATTGCTTGTCATAAGATTCGAACCCAGGCTCCCCTATAGCATAATCCACACTGCTAGCCACTTTACCAACTAGCTCCTTGTGTCCAACATCATACGCAACTAAATATAAATCTATGCCAAAATACTAGAGTCCATCTAAAAAGAAAACCAAAATGCAAAAGCCAAGACTTGAACTTTGGACCTCCTTCCTTCCTTGTGGTGTTACCCCCTTGTCTCTTATGTGGCGTCACTTTGCCACTACACCACATACTCCACTTGTGTCTTTTTCTCCACATTTTATTCTTAAAGCCTACCTACTAACTCCTAGGGTTTTTTTCACCTAAAAAAAATTTTCCCTAAAGCCAAAGTTTGAACCCGGGACTTGATAGAAGCCCCCCAACCTTCCAAAATCACTCACCTACTAGATCCAACTTGCATTAAAGCCTTTCTCTTGTTCCCAAAAATTTTAAAAGCTCCTACGCTTAAGGCCCAATAGGCCTAATCCTACTAGGCCCAACTTTGGGATGTTACAATTCTACCCTTCTTAAAGAAATTTTGTCCTCAAAATTTCCAGCTATAGAAATAGTCGCGCATCCTAACCTACCGCACTACACTCACACTGTGCACTCTGATTCTAAAACAGTAATACACTTTCTAACTTAAGCTTGGAACCTCTTCACACAACTAAATATCTAATACAGAAGCAAACAGATATTTAACACTCATACATAAAAATTTTCCATTCAAACATCACACCCAAAACATACATAGAATAATTACAGTTATTATAGTATATAATAATAAGTAAGGGAACTTACGGATTTGGTGCCAGAGACTCGGGTGTCATACTTCCAATAAAGATACTTTTTTTAAAACCAAATTTCAAATAACTTTGAAAAAAATATTTTTGAACCCATTCCAAGGCCGAGTTTTGCAACCTAGGCTCTGCTACCATAATTGTAACACCCTAAACTCAGCCCAAACACCACGACTGAATCTGACATGTCACTAAGAAGATTTTATAAAACATGTCACGTTTTTGGAAAACTTTTGTCAAGTTTAAACATTTATACCGGAAAACTTAAAAATTTGATAATTTATAAAAGATATAATTTTTAAATTAAAAGCCTTAATGAATGGAAACCGAAATTCTACCTTTGTTTTTTTATTATTATTTTAGTACAACCCTTAATTCCAGTTCTACGTATAATTTAAGTGTCTGAAAATAAGGCCCAAAAATCGAAAATATAAAGCTTATAGCCCGTGGCCTTATTACAATGATAAATAAAACCCAAAATAACTAAAAGTATTAAAGATAAGTAATTTACCAGTGTCCTTTATTGAATCAAAATAACTCCTGCATGGCCACCTTTCACTCCACTCCAACCCGGTCCGATGCACTAAGTGCTACCAGAAAAAAATGTTAAACAACGGGGTGAGTCATAAGACTCAGTGTGCAATCCCTCGTGCACCATCAGACTGGGCCTTAGCCCCACAGAGTAGAATAACTGAATATCTTATAACAGAAATTACGCAAAACCCATCCCAGTCCTAAGTTTCCATCCGCTACACACCACCCTTACCAATCACACCATTGGGGATTTCTACAATCAACCCACACCGCTACACACCATCGATGGAAGTTATGCTGCAGTTAGCTGCTTATCGTCAGAATTGTGACATAGTCACCAGAACAGATGTGGCAGTGCCATTACAACAGATCGTGGAAGAACCACTACAACAGAACACTTCCCCTTTCATCAATCACCCAACCCCAAATAAACATAGAAATCAGCATGCATGTGTATCCTATCAATTCAACAGGAACATTCACTTAAGAAAGGCAAAAAGCACTAACCTGGTGAATCACCTTTACCCTCCACGGGTTTTCATCAGCCTTACCGAGATT
Source organism: Gossypium rotundifolium (assembly GCA_025506655.1). Taxonomy (NCBI): domain Eukaryota; kingdom Viridiplantae; phylum Streptophyta; class Magnoliopsida; order Malvales; family Malvaceae; genus Gossypium; species Gossypium rotundifolium. The sequence continues at coordinate 36,931,083 of CP106729.1, read as the reverse complement.
TCGTCATTTAATAGAATATAAATAGATTTATATATCTGTGCTAACAAACTATCTAAATGGTGTGAGAAGTTACACACAATCACGCTAATCAACCCCAAAGGGTAAAACGATAATTTTACCTACCGAGGGTATTTCAGTAATTTACCTACCAAGGTAATTCGGTAATTCTACTCATAACTAATCCATGTATGCAGTGCATCTCGAACATAATCAATCATACAATTAACACAGGCAACATCAGTACTACCACGAGGGTACAATGGTTATTTTATTGTTTAGGGGTAAAACGATAATTTCACAAATTTGGGGTATTTCGGTAATTTCGTAAACCAGGGGTATTTTGGTAATTTTGCAAACCAGGGTGTTAATGACCTAACAGAAGGTCCACTATCGCCTCGAATGACTCAAGTATTCTAAACAGAGATAATGATGCGAATGAGCCTAAGGCCCCATCTCGACCCAAGTGGGCCCACATACTCTTGTGGCCCATTCAGCCCAAACCTAGCCACATATATGAGATTCACATAGTCTAGTTCACTATCTACTACTCAATCATACAATTTACACATATGGGACCTCGGGCCCATTGGGCTTACTTGGCGCCTTTCGGGCCATCGTGGCCCAACAGCCCACACCCACAAGAACACTCATGGTGGCCTCAACTATCACGTCGAAGCTTCCACACGTGCGCTTGCACACTCGTGTGGCTACCATCACCGTGTGACCGGTATTTCGGCATTTGCCGCTCTACAGCTAGAGTAGAGAGAAGTACACACCTGATAGGAATCTGATGTTGCTAAATCGTGCTCCGAGCACTCCTATGCCCAATGCCAACCAGGTATGCTCCTTCTCCTCCTAGGCAGCTCTGTATATAGCTAGCTTCTCACCTTCCTTCTTTGTATCTTTTCGATGTGGGATCCTTCCGTCAGTAGAGTTTAAATCCAACTCAAACTCTTCCTGTCTAATCCGCAAAATAAATACTCCATTGCTTGTCATAAGATTCGAACCCAGGCTCCCCTATAGCATAATCCACGCTGCTAGCCACTTTACCAACTAGCTCCTTGTGTCCAACATCATGCGCAACTAAATATAAATCTATGGCAAAATTCTAGAGTCCATTTAAAAAGAAAACCAAAATGCAAAAGCTAAGACTTGAACTTTGGACCTCCTTCCTTCCTTGTGGTGTTACCGCCTTGTCTCTTATGTGGCGTCACTTTGCCACTACACCACACACTCCACTTGTGTCTTTTTCTCCACATTTTATTCTTAAAGCCTACCTACTAGCTCCTAGGGTTTTTTTCACCTAAAAACAAATTTTCTCTAAAGCCAAAGTTTGAACCCGGGACTTGATAGAAGCCCCCCAACCTTCCAAAATCACTCACCTACTAGATCCAACTTACATTAAAGCTATTCTCTTGTTCCTAAAAATTTTAAACGCTCCTACGCTTAAGGCCTAATGGGCCTAATCCTACTAAGCCCAACTTTGGGATGTTACAAATCTACCCTCCTTAAAGAAATTTCGTCTTCGAAATTTCCAGCTATAGAAATAGTCGCACATCCTAACCTACCACACTACACTCACGCTGCGCACTCTGATTCTAAAACAGTAATACACTTTCTAACTTAAGCTTGGAACCTTTTCACACAACCAAATATCTAACACGAAGCAAAATGATATTTAACACTCATACATAAAATTTTCCATTCAAACATCACATCCAAAACATGCACGTAATAATTACACCATTATAGCATATAATAAGTAAGGGACTTTAATTTGGTATCAAGACTCAAAATCATATTTCCAATAAAGATTCTTTTTTTTAAAACCAAATTTCAAATAACTTTGAAAAAAATATTTTCGAACCCATTCCAAGGCCGAGTTTTGCAACCTAGGCTCTGATACCATAATTGTAACACCCCAAACCCGACCCAAACACCACGACTGAATCTGGCATGTCACTAAGAAGATTCTATAAAACATGTCGCGTTTTTGGAAAACTTTTGTCAAGTTTAAACATTTATACCGAAAAACTGAAAAATTTAATAATTTATAAAAGATATAATTTTTAAATTAAAAGCCTCAATGAATGGAAACCAAAATTTTGCCTTTGTTTTTTTTTTATTATTTTAGTACAAGCCTTAATTCCAATTCTACGTATAATTTAAGTGTCTGAAATACAGCCCAAAAATCAAAAATATAAAGCTTATAGCCCGTGGCCTTATTACAATGATATATAAAACCCAAAATAACTAAAAGTATTAAAGATAAGTAATTTAACAGTGTCCTTTATTGAATCAAAATAACTCCTGCATGGCCACCTTGCGCTCCTCTCCAGCCCGGTCCGATGCACTAAGTGCTACCTGAAAAAAATGTTAAACAACGGGGTGAGTCACAAGACTCAGTGTCCAATCCCTCGTGCACCATCAGACTGGGCCTTAGCCCCATAGAGCAGAATAACAGAATATCTTATAACAGAAATTACACAAAACCCATCCCAATCCTAAGTTTCCATCCGCTACACACCACCCTTACCTGCCAATCACACCATTGGGGATTTCTACAATCAACCCACACCGCTACACACCATCGATGGCAGTTATGCTGCAGTTAGCTGCTCATCATCAGAATTGTGACATAGTCACCAGAACAGATCGTGGCAGTGCCACTACAACAAATCGTGGTAGAACCACTATAACAGAACACTTCCCCTTTCATCAATCACCCAACCCCAAACAAACATAGAAATCAGCATGCATGTGTATCCTATCAATTCAACAGGAACATTCACTTAAGAATGGCAGAAAGCACTAACCTGGTGAATCACCTTTACCCTCCACGGGTTTTCATCAACCTTGCCGGGATTTTGGCATTTAAAAGAATATAAACAGATTTATATACCTATACTAACAAACAATCTAAATGGTGTGAGAAGTTACACACAATCACGCTAATCAACCCCAAAGGGTATAACGATAATTTTACGTACCGAGGGTATTTTAGTAATTTACCTACCAAGGGTAATTCGGTAATTCTACTCATAACTAATCCATGTATGCAGTGCATCCCAAACATAATCAATCATACAATTAACACAGGAAACATTAGGACTACCATGAGGGTACAACGGTCATTTTATTATTTAAGGGTAAAACGATAATTTTGCAAACCGAGGGTATTTCGGTAATTTCACAAACCAGGGGTATTTTGGTAATTTTACAAACCAAGGTGTTAACGACCTAACAGAAGGTCCACTATCGCCTCGAACGACTCAAGTATTCTAAATAGAGATAATGATGCGAATGGGCCTAAGGCCCTTCTCGACCCAAGTGGGCCCACACACTCCTGTGGCCTACTCAGCCCAAACCTAGCCACATATATGAGATTCACATAGTCTAGTTCACTGTCTACTATTCCATCATACAATTTACTCATATGGGCCCTCGGGCCCATTGAGCCCACATGGCCCTTTTCGGGCCATCGTGGCCCAACAGCCCACACCCACAAGAACACTCATGGTGGCCTCGACTATCGCATCGAAGCTTCCACACGTGCGCTCGCACACTCGTGTGGCTACCATCACCGTGTGACTGACATTTCGGCATTTGCCGCTCTACAGCTAGAGTAGAGAGAAGTACACACCTGATAGAAATCTGAAGCTGCTAAATCGCGCTCCGAGCACTCCTATGCCTAATGCCAACCAGGTATGCTCCTTCTCCTCCTAGGCAACTCTATATATAGCTAGCTTCTCACCTTCCTTCTTTGTATCTTTTCGATGTGGGATCCTTCCGTCAGTAGAGTTTAAATCCAACTCAAACTCTTCCTGTCCAATCCACAAAATAAATACTCCATTGTTTGTCATAAGATTCAACCCGTGCTCTCCCACATAGGATAATCCACGCTGCTAGCCACTTTACCAACTAGCTCCTTGTGTCCAACATCATGCACAACTAAATATAAATCTATGGCAAAATTCTAGAGTCCATTTAAAAAGAAAACCAAAATGCAAAAGCTAAGACTTGAACTTTGGACCTCCTTCCTTCCTTGTGGTGTTACCGCCTTGTCTCTTATGTGGCGTCACTTTGCCACTACACCACACACTCCACTTGTGTCTTTTTCTCCACATTTTATTCTTAAAGCCTACCTATTAACTCCCAGGGTTTTTTTCACCTAAAAATAAATTTTTCCTAAAGCCAAAGTTTAAAGCCGGGACTTGATAGAAGCCCCCAACCTTCCAAAATCACTCACCTACTAGATCCAACTTGCATTAAAGCCGTCCTCTTGTTCCCAAAAATTTTAAACGCTCCATGCCTAAGGCCCAATGGGCCTAATCTTACTAGGCCTAACTTTGGGATGTTACAAATCTACCCTCCTTAAAGAAATTTCATCCTCGAAATTTCCAGCTATAGAAATAGTCGCACATCCTAACCTACCACACTACACTCACGCTGCGCACTCTGATTCTAAAACAACAATACACTTTCTAACTTAAGCTTGGAACCTCTTCACACAACCAAATATCTAATATAGAAGCAAACAGATATTTAACACTCATACATAAAAATTTTCCATTCAAATATCACATCCAAAACATATACCGAATAATTACAGTCATTATAGCATATAATAATAAGTAAGGGGACTTACGAATTTGGTGCCGGAGTCTCGGGTGTCATACTTCCAATAAAGATACTTTTTTTAAAAATCAAATTTCAAATAACTTTGAAAAAAACATTTTTGAACCCATTCCAAGGTCGAGTTTTGCAACCTAGGCTCTGATACCATAATTGTAACACCCCAAACCCGACCCAAACACCACGACCGAATCTGGCATGCCACTAAGAAGATTTTATAAAACATGTCGCGTTTTTGGAAAACTTTTGTCAAGTTTAAACATTTATACTGGAAAACTTAAAAATTTGATAATTTATAAAAGATATAATTTTTAAATTAAAAGCCTTAATGAATGGAAACCGAAATTCTACCTTTGTTTTTTTTATTATTTTAGTACAAGCCTTAATTCCAATTCTACGTATAATTTAAGTGTCTAAAAATAAAGCCCCAAAACTAAAAATATAAAGCTTATAGCCCGTGGCCTTATTATAATGATATATAAAACCCAAAATAACTAAAAGAATTAAAGATAAGTAATTTAACAGTGTCCTTTATTGAATCAAAATAACTCCTGCATGGCCACCTTGCGCTCCTCTCCAGCCCGGTCCGATGCACTAAGTGCTACCTAAAAAAAATGTTAAACAACGGGGTGAGTCACAAGACTCAGTGTGCAATCCCTCGTGCACCATCAGACTGGGCCTTAGCCCCACAGAGCAGAATAATAGAATATCTTATAACAAAAATTACGCAAAACCCATCCCAATCCTAAGTTTGCATCCGCTACACACCACCCTTACCTACCAATCACACCATTGGGGATTTCTACAATCAACCCACACCGCTACACACCATCGATGGCAGTCATGCTGCAGTTAGCTGCTCATCATCAGAATTATGACATAGTCACCACAATAGATCGTGGCAGTGCCACTACAACAAATCATGGTAGAACCACTACAATAGAACACTTCCCCTTTCATCAATCACCCAACCCCAAACAAACATAGAAATCAGCATGCATGTGTATCCTATCAATTCAATAGGAACATTCACTTAAGAATGGCAGAAAGCACTAACTTGGTGAATCGCCTTTACCCTCTACGGGTTTTCATCAGCCTTGTCGGGATTTCGGCATTTAACAAAATATAAACAGATTTATATACCTATACTAACAAACAATCTAAATGGTGTGAGAAGTTACACACAATCACGCTAATCAACCCCAAAGGGTATAACGGTAATTTTACCTACTAAAGGTATTTCAGTAATTTACCTACCAAGGGTAATTCGGTAATTCTACTCATAACTAATCCATGTATGCAGTGCATCTCGAACATAATCAATCATACAATTAACATAGACAACATTAGTACTACCACGAGAGTACAATGGTCATTTTATTATTTAGGGGTAAAACGGTAATTTCATAAACTAGAGGTATTTCAGTAATTTCGTAAACCAGGGGTATTTTGGTTATTTTGCAAACCAAGGTGTAAACGACCTAATAGAAGGTCCACTATCGCCTCGAACGACTCAAGTATTCTAAACAGAGATAATGATGCGAATGGGCCTAAGGCCCCTTCTCAGCCCAAGTAGGCCCACACACTCGTGTGGCCTATTCAGCCCAAACCTAGCCACATATATGAGATTCACATAGTCTAGTTCACTATCTACTACTCAATCATACAATTTACTCATATGGGCCCCCAGGCCCATTAGGCCCACTTGGCCCCTTTTGGGCCATCGTGGCCCAACAACCCACACCCACAAGAACATTCATGGTGGCCTCGACTATCACGTCGAAGCTTCCACACGTGCGCTCGCATACTTGTGTGGCTACCATCGCCGTGTGACCGTCATTTCTTCATTTGTCGCTTCTACTGCTAGAGTAGAGAGAAGTACACACTTGATAGGAATTTGAAGCTGCTAAACCGCGCTCCGAGCACTCCTATGCCCAATGCCAACCAGGTATACTCCTTCTCCTCCTAGGCAACTCTATATATAGCTAGCTTCTCACCTTCTTTCTTTGTATTTTTTCGATGTGGGATCCTTCCGTCAGTAGAGTTTAAATCCAATTCAAACTCTTCCTATCCAATCCGTAAAACAAATACTCCATTGCTTGTCATAAGATTCAAACCCAGGCTCCCCTGTAGCATAATCCACGCTGCTAGCCACTTTACCAACTAGCTCCTTGTGTCCAACATCATGCGCAACTAAATATAAATCTATGGCAAAATTCTAGAGTCCATTTAAAAAGAAAACCAAAATGCAAAAGCCAAGACTTGAACTTTGGACCTCCTTCCTTCTTTGTGGTGTTACCCCCTTGTCTCTTATGTGGCGTCACTTTGCCACTACACCACACACTCCACTTGTGTCTTTTTCTCCACATTTTATTCTTAAAGCCTACCTACTAACTCCCAGGGTTTTTTTCACCTAAAAACAAATTTTTCCTAAAGCCAAAGTTTGAACCCGGGACTTGATAGAAGCCCTCCAACCTTCCAAAAGTGTCATTTAAAACGAATAAAAGTCTTCTATGGGGTCCATATGAACTAAATTAAATTGTATAAATTATTATTTTGTTTTCTGAGACTGAGCACTAAAAATCTGTATGTGTATTACGTGTGAAAATTGTTAATGATATTGATTTATTTTTAAAACTAATAAAAGCCTTCTATGGGGTCCAGTAAATTAAATTGTATAAATTATTATTTTGTTTTACAGACAGTACTAAAAATCAGATGGTCGCTCGTTAGGCCTCTGTATTAGCTATTATTTGAAATCTGCATCTACACATATATGTATTCTGATCTGGAAGCCAATCTACAATTATCGGATCGTGTCATACTAACACTATGTGGTGTGTAGGGTTGGATGGCTATTCAATACCCTATTTGGTGTGTTGGGTTGGTCCAATATGGGAAATAGGAAAACTGCATCTAATCTGATCTAGTCTATAGCTGAGAATAACCTGACTTGCTGTTTGTCCGAACTATTCTGATCTGTTAAACTGAATGATTTACCTTCTAGATCTATTTCTGTTTTAAACTAGAACTTGAGATTTTATTTATTCTATCCTAAATCTATTTGAGCATATAGTTAACTCTTTATAAGATCATTAATTCAATTCTTTTGTTGATTGAATTACGAGTAACCCACAGACTTGATCGGGTCGACGGATCAGGAGCTCGATCATACTCCTTATTAGCTTTATTATCATCATCGTCATCATCATTGGCTCATTTCAAGTAGTTCAAGACATAGGATGCTTAAGATACTAGATTTTGTACTACATGTTGTGTTTGTTAAATTTTGGTTTGTTTTGAAAAGACTTTTAAACTAATATTCAAAAGTTATGTTTTGCGTCATTTCTGATGTAACTCCCCAGACTTGGCTTTCTCACCTAGGCTGGGTATGGGGTGTTACATCTAATAGTTGCAGAGCCAGGTTTACCAATACTCGGGCTGTAACAGCCTAATTTTGGGTCTAGTTGGAACAGTGGTTTTGGGACCACAAATCTGGCATAGTAAAATTTGTTTTTATTATATTTTTATGGTCTATAGTTTTATGGAAAGATTTTGTGAAAATTTTGTTTGAAAATTTTTACGTTTGGGCACTCAATTTAGTTAAAAGGACTAAATTGCAAAAATTCCAAAACTTGAATTCTATATGTTAGAGGTGTCCAATTGCTATGAGATTTTAAATTGGAGGTCCTTAAATGGTAATTAGACCATTGGTTAATTTGGTGTACAAAAATGGACATGGTTTGGTATGTTTCTAAAGTTTTTCATTAAAGGCATTTTGGTAATTTGGTAATTAAAATGAATTAAAAAGCTAAAATAAAGCCAATTTCTATCCATCTTCCTCCCATGGCCGAAATTCACCAGGGGAAACCATGGCTAGGGTTTTTCAAGCTTCCAATCTCGATTGTAAGTCCATTCTAGCCCCATTTTTAATGCTCTTTACATTTTTGAAGTCATTGTAACTTGATCTTTCTATTTCTACCATCAATTTAAAGAGATGTCAAGGTCTAAAATTTTACCCGTGATGGATGTTTGTGTATTGTGATGTCTAATGGTAGAAAATGCATGTTTGGTGTATGATAAAAGATTTTTGCTAAGTGATTTTCGGTGAAAATGCTTAAAAGGACTTATTTGTAAAAGTTATAAAATATGGTGTAAAAATGTGAATAAACAAAATTTTGGGCTTTTATAAGCATGTATAAGGTTTGGCTAGGCATGGGTATTGAATAAATTGAGAACATTTCATTTTACGAGCCTAGGGACTAAATTGTAAAATGTTAAACTTTAGGGGCAAAAATGTAATTTTTTCCATAATGTGCTTTTGGGCTGATTTGAATAGTATAAGGATTGAATAAGTTAAATGTGATATTATAGATCAAGAAAACAAGGTTCAGACCTAGAACGGGGGAAAAATAAGTATTTGATGATTTAGTCCTTTTTTGCTGTTTTATGCCGAGGTAAGTTTTTATGTTTAATAAGCATTAAATTATATGTGTATAAATGCTTGATTGATATAATTATGGTAAATGCTACATTATTGAAATCAAATGTGAATGCTATTGAGTACGGTACTACGAAAATGACTGACGAAGATTCGATACAGCAAAAATCCCGGTTGAACATTAGGAATAGATAGGATACAAATGTCAGGACATTAGGGCTCATGTGATTATGTGTAAGACCATATCTGGGATATGGCATCGATATGAGACTTCATGTAAGACCATATCTGGGATATGGCATCAATATGAGACTTCGTGTAAGACCATAGCTAGGCTATTAGTATCGATACAAGATTACATGTGAGACCATATCTTGGATATGACATTGGTATGGTATTGAATGTACGAGATTCCCGAGTATCCTTTAGTATTCCAAATGGTTCAATGGGAAATTCAACGGGTGATGTGGTCTCAAACTAACTATGATCACAATAAAGGCAAGCACACCTATCGTTTAATAATATAGTTATAGTAAGACCGGTAATACCGTATCCATAAGGACCAAGAGTACTAGTAATTATTATCTTTTTTATTATTTAGCCTAAAAATTGGAATGATTGCTTTTAAACTAAAAACTTAATTAAAAACGACAACGAAAGAATTAGGAAAATACATTTAGACAACTTATATGAGATAGGCAATACCTAAGGAAGAATCCACCTAGACTTCACTTATTACTTTTGATTCATATGATTTATTCACTTGACTTAATCCGTAGAAATCCCTGATTTATGTTAATATCTCTTTCAAGACTAAAAACAACTAACTCTAGGTCGATTAATTGAAATTTCTTTCTAAGTAAAACCCCTATTGTCGCATTAACTCAATCTATGGATTCCCTTATTAGATTTGACTCTAATCCGTAGATTTTCGTCGCCCTATTTCTAAGGTTTCAATCAACTCCGCTTAATTGGGTTGAGTTACTCTTAAACAAGGACTTTTGTTCCTCTGAATAAGCACATTCGACTTAAATCAATAACCTGAATTATCAAAACAAGAATAAGAACTCACAATTAAGAATAAGAACAAGTATTTATCTTATAAATCAAATAATAATAAGATCCGTCATAGGTTTCATCCCCTTAGGTATCTAATGGATTTAGTTCATACTAATAGGGGGAAACATCTTGAAATAAGAAAAACAAAAAACATAAGAAAACCCAAAAACTTGTAAAGAACTTGATGGGAAATCTTCAGTCTTGATGGAAATCCTTCTTCCGAGCTGCTCCTGACGGTTGTCTTCGAGTATTTTCTACCTTCTACTCAGCGTCCTATTTTAGTTTGTCCCCTAGGGTGTTTATATAGGCTTTGGAACACCTCTCTTGGCCTACAAGTGGTCTATTTCGAATAGAATTAAACTTTGATACGACAGAGACATGCCCGTGCTTGATTCCTTAGACTGTGCTCAATTATGCTCGCCACACAGGGCCGTGTGGTCTGCCCGAGTACGTTGATCTAGGCCATGTTTGATCCTGCTCATAATACACGGTTGTGTTTATTGGTCCAGGTCGTGTTGATTTCTTAGGTAGGCCCATTTCGTCCCGTTTTGGCCCGTTTCTTATTATTTTTGACTTCCTAAGCTCTCCTGAGTGTAAAACATGAAATTAAGGGATTAGGAGCATCAAATTCATCCAAAATAAGCCAAGCATAGAGTTAAAATATGTATAATTTGAGGTTTATCAAATATCCCCACACTTAATCCTTTGCTTGTCCTCAAGCAAAATCTTCAACTCATAATTAAAATTAAACTTCCTAAAATCATAATTCTCATCAATAATGTCTCATCATAATTCATAGATAATTTATACATGGATAATTTAACTAAAAGAGTCCTAAAGATTCAAACAATCTAAGTCACAAATAATTTTTTGTAGCACCAAAACATAGGTGTTTCCCCTTATCTAAATAATTACCCTTGATCCAAAATTGACAAGAATTGACATCCTCACTAAGGATTCACTCAAATCACTCAAAGTGTTTAAGGTTCAAGATAAATCACTTAAAAGTCAAACATGAAGAGTTATTACCATAGGCTTGCATGAAAATCAAATCTCCACCACTATAAAATGAGATGGTACACAAATCAAAAGGTCTTTTGAAAGGGTTGTAATGGAGCTTGGGTTAATGGTGTGGATACAGCCTGAATTAAAGGGTTAAAACCAAGATTGAATTTTCAAATTACCTAACTAGAATAATAGACTAATACTGAATAATTACATCAATTGAAAACTTATCATAATAACACGAGCTTCTTCTAAAGATGTGAATTTTAACTATTTTAAGTTCAAATAACATAGAACTAATAAGGAATGAATTTCCAACTTCTTTTCTTTTCTTTTTTTTTTTTTTAAGAATAAGAACATACATGATATAAGATGAATTTAACCTCTGAAATAAAGAAAATAGATAGGCAAATGATTAAATCAAATCTCAACAAAAGGGGAGTCAATAAAGCAAGCAAAGTAAAAATTTGGTTTTGGGTTAATGTTAATGGGTGAGTCAAGAAACGGTTTATTAGGCTCAAAAAGGGTTCACTAGCGGTTAATTATGAAGGTGAGCTTTTTGGTGGAATAAGTGGGTTAAATCTTAGGTGCCTTTATCATCTCAGTATATCAAATCAAAAGTGTGGTCTCGACATGCATAATCGAAGCAAGTTCTAGAATAACAAATTAATATTGACACACTCATAATCAATAAAGTGATCAAGAAAAGTATATGCTCTAAAGGCTCAAAATCTCACAAAAATTATGGTTTTTGATGTCAATCTTGCAAATTTCAAACTTCAAAGTAATATTTAAATTTAGGGAAACAACTTAACCAAATTTTTAATTCGAAAATAGACTTATCATGCTTGATTCTCTAATATCTTAAAGTTTAAACCATCAATGCACAATTATCTATGACTTAACCCGAGACATATCAATGAAAATCATAAATCAATAGAAGTTTCATTCTAATAGTAATTATGAGAAAATTACTTAAGAACAAGGCATAATTCAGTATTGTTGACACCTCCCCACACTTAAGATGTATATTGTCCTCAATGTACAAAGATAGATAATGACAATATAATAATAAAATCATAAGATAGAGAGAGAAGTTAAACTTCCTAAATTTTTGGATGGAGTCAAAGAAAAGAAACGGTGTAAAGTTGGGCAGAGGAGGTGGATACTCTTGTGGTGGTGTGGTTGTTCCTTAACAGCCCCTTGAACCTAAATTAAAGAAATCAAAATATACTAATATAAATTAAGGACAGGAAAGATAAAAGGAAAAATTTAAAAATGAAAATAAAAGAAAAAGAAAAAATAAATGGACTCAAAGGTCCTTGTCTTGTCGAGGGAATGAAGAAATCGGCATGAACTTATGTAGAGTGGTCACCTATAGGGAAACCGTGCTAGGATCCTTTCACTTTTTCGACATGGAGATGGTGGTCCTAGTTTTGCCTCTAGTATTATTCATTGTGTACGGTGGCAAGGATGGTGGAGTAAAGAAAGAGTGAGGAAAATGAGGAAAGGAAAATGAAGGGAGAAAGATAATGGAAAAAGAAAGGGGTGTAGTAAGTAGGGTTTGGAAGAAGAAGAATTGGGGAAGAATGTGAGAAGAAGAGGGTTTAAATAGAAATTAGGGCAGCTGGTTGCTGCCCACGCCCATGTACCCTGGGCGTGTTAGGTCACACGACCGTAACGTACGGCCATACAGTGCCTCATTCATTTCTCCCACGCCTGTGTAGAGGTTTACATGCTCATGCTGCATAATGAGTGTCGGCCACGGCCTAAAACCACAGGCGTGTCTCACTCCCGTGTTACCTTCTCAATGTCGGCCACGATCGTATCACACGATTGTGGCTTTTTTCACAACCTGTGTGTTGGGAAAAATTTTCGTCCCTAGTTCGCACGTTCTTTTCCATGCCGATGTGCCTATTCATGGTGTCCACACGGCCACGGCCATACCCATGTGCAAGGCTGTGATGTAGGGAAACCTGCGCTTTATTGGTTTGATTAGTTTTTCGTTAGGTGCTAAAAATAAAAAATATGAAAGTTAATGGGGTTAGTGCTCAGTTTTCCTTCTGAGAAGCGCTTCGTTTAAAGTATTAAGCTAGACTTACCTTTCATTCGCATAATCATGGTGGTTTGAGGAGTTGAAACTCCTTATTTTTGTTATCAATTGTATTTAAATAAGGTTTTAGATGAGTACGATTTACCTTGAAGGTGCCAAATTGAGAATGAGTTACCTCGATTGTACCGTATGGGAAAGTATTAAGTACTGTGAAAGGAGTTATTCAATTAGGTTCAGAAGTGGAAACACGAGGATCTGTATTATCCATTAGAACTCGGTCTCCAACCTTGCAGTTGTAACACCCCAAACCCGAACAAGACACCACGTCCGAATCTGGTATGTTACGGGGAAACATGTTTGTGAGAGGTTAAATTTTTCGTTAAAAGCCGAGTGAAAACACAGTGTATTTTGAAGACAATTTGAGTAGACTTGTTTGAAATCAGATGGTGTATTTGAAACCCGGAGATTTTGAAATCTTAACCAGAATGTGTGGTTAAACGAGTTTAACCCATTTAAACCTTAATAGTTTCTTAGTGTTACTTAAAACCTTTTTAGACAAGTTTGATTTGAAAATCATTTGAATTTGCTTACTATAAAGACATAGTGTGATACCCGATGGTATGGTTTAAAAACACATTGCGTTATAATTTTGAAATCATTATCTTTCCAAGTTTTAGTAAAATTCATACCAACTTGTTTTGTTAAGGCATATTAAAATCTAATTAAAACATAAACATCACAAAACATAAATTAAAGGCCTTTACAAATCCAATATAAAACCCAAGTAAAGTAAATAAGCTAAAGTACCCAAATTCAATAGTCTCGAGCAACACTTTTATTAAAGCATGGCATGTGCACCTGAGTCCATCCGGCCCATGTCCGTCTCACGAGTCACCCAAATGTCAAAGGAGAGGGTGAGTCGAGTGACTCGATGTGTAAATCCCGCCCCAAGAACAACATGCTAACACACATCATACAAAGCAACATAATTAATGCAACCCGATCCTAACCATCCATATCGCCTTTTCTACCCCGTGTGGTACCAAACCACTGGTGGTGCCAAACCACTGGTGACATATAGTCACAATGTGTTACCAAAACACTGGTGTCCCAAAGACACAATATCCGTCAATGTGGTACCAAACCACTGGTGTCCCAAAGACACAATTGTGCTACCAAAGCACTGGTGACCGCAGTCACAAATCCAATGATGGGGCCAACCCATCGTGTGATACCAATCACTAGCAGACGATCCCATATCTCATGTGGGCCAACCCACGGTGGTTAAACCACGTGGACAAGTCGCAATGAGGTGCCAAACCTCCGTGTCCCAAAGACACAATTGTGCTACCAAAGCACCGGTGACCGTAGTCACAAATGCTTGATGGGGCCAACCCATCGTGTGATACCAAATCACCGGCGTCAATCCCATATCTCACAAGTGGGGCCAACCCACGGTGGTGTTAACCACGTGGACGAGATCTTGAGGTACCAAACCTCCGGAGGTGCCAAACCTCCGGTGACCCAAAGTCACAAAGTGTGTTACCAAAACACCGGTGCTCACAAGACAAAATATCACCGCTCCCTCCACTCGTATCACCCATCAACATACCACACTCATGTAATCATGCATATCATATAATCATGCATATCATGCTAATATGTCTAATCTCATATCCCATGTCACATATATCCACAGCCATGGTATCATATAGATCATCAGTAAACTCATAATAATAATACTGACCTACCCGAGTCCAGAATCATACCCATTAGGGTATCATATCAATCATCACTGTTTCATTAATCATCACACAAAGTTATCAATCATATTACTAAATGTATGTGTTAGTTTACACACCGTAAATACGAGTCTAGAATCCAACGAAAATGATCTAAGTCCTCGATTACTAGATCCTTTTAAGATGATTTGGTTTCCTACCAAATCCGAATCGCCTAATGATTCTCCTTAGCAATCGGCTACACCATAAAAGATGAACAGTTAATCTTTTGTTACCTTTGCCTTAATCGAACCTAAAAAGATTGAAATAATAACAATACCATGTACTTACCCCTACTTACCAATCGATTAACAAAAGAATAACGATTCCCTTGCTTGCTTTCACACTCCAAAGACCCTATAACAAAGAGATTAGAATCCTTCCAACATGACCCTTTTCGCCCTTAATCAACCAACCTTGACAAAGTATAAGGAGAGAAAGGAGATGACCATTCGCCAAGGACTTACCAATTCCAACCGATGGAAGGAAGGCCTCAAACACCAACGATACTCGCCAAGACAACCACTAGAAGAGGGGATAGATTCGCCAACACCTTGATCAAAAGAAGGAAAGAATTCGGCCAACCAAAACACTAAGAGAAGGGAGGTATTCCGCTTAAAACTCAGAAGTACAACAGAGGAAAATGGTTTAAGAGATGAGAAGGAATCGGCCAACAAATGAGAAGGGTTCGGCTTGAGTGCTTAACACCCCTACTTTCGACTTTGTACAATTAAATAAAGAGGAAGAAAATGTGAGAAGAAGGATATAGGTTTCGCCACACAATTGAAAAAGAAAAGTGATGAATGAGCACATTCGGCTATCAAGGAGTTTGAAGAAAAATAAAACAAATTCGGCAACTAGGCTTTGACTTCACGAAGGAAAGATGGAGGAATTTACTTGGAAAGTTTCGGCTTGCTTTTGAGAGAAGAAGAATTTCGGTTTACAAAAGAAGAAATGGGAAAAGGAAATGTTTTTTTAGAGGCTTGAGTTTCGGTTCCAATAGATGAAAGAAAGAACAACAATGAGAGAATTTCTACAAAGGAAATTGGTTTGTTTTTTTGACAAAAAGAGAGGACTTTAGCTTACCAAAAATGACCGAAAAATGCACCAAAGATGCAAAGGCATATTCGGCCTTCCCCTCTCCCACACTAAGCCGTCACTTTCCCCCTCCAACTCCCCTAAATTTCGGCCACAATCCCCCCAAAAGCTCCCATTCACTCATTTGAAATGAGTGGACCAAGTCCTCCTCCATACTTTGCTCTCCACCATCCAAGTCACCACTTGACCAAGTCCAAGGTGGAGTTTAAATCACCCACAACTCCTCCCTCCTATGCCGTCCAAAATAAGTGACAAAAAGGGACTCTCTTGCTTGAACTCTGGACCTCCCTCACATGTGGATGACGCCACACCAAGCTCCTCCCTTGCCACTCGCCACTCTTCACTTGTGCAATAAAATACCAAAGAAAACCCTTATACCCTAGCTCCAACAGCTCCCGACTTGACACCCAAAACCAAAATTTTCCCATTCACTCAGGCACACTCCTAGGCTACAATTAAGCCCCTAAAACACCGAAATAGCAACACAAAGACACTAAACACATGCAATAACATGCAGCAACAAAATAGCCCCTAACCCGGGATATTACAGTAGTAGTCTATTTCATCTTTAAGTTCGTTATGGAGTCGCTTGCTTTTGCTTCGATGTTCTTGGTTTCTCCTTAACATGTGTCATCCACTCATCTAGTTCATCGATCTGAAGCCTTCGCTCCTCATAAGTTATTTCTTTGTTGGCACTAGGTCTAGGATATGGCTCAGTTTTCGTGGTTTTTCATAAAAAGAAGGTTGAACCAAATGGTCATTGATAGAATTTATATTCTCACCTTTATTACTCGATGTCCTAGACGAGTCTCGAGCCTGAAGAGTGATCATTTCGTCACTTATATGAAATGTGAGTTCACTTGTACCAACATCAATTCTAGTTTTAGCAGTTGCTAAAAAGGGTCTTCCTAAAATTAAAGGAAAATTATTGTCCTCATCCATGTCTAAAACTACAAAGTCTCATCGAATATGAATTTATCAATTTTACTAGTACATCTTCGATTATACCCTAGGAACTCTAATAGTTTTATCAGCCAATTGAATGCTCATCCTAGTTTGTTTGGGTTTCCCGAGACCTAGCTGTTTAAACATTTTATAAGGCATAATATTGATGCTTGCCCCTAAATCTACTAAAGCATTATTAACTGATAAACTACCAATTAATCAAGGAATTGTAAAACTCCCTTGATCTTTTAACTTTTGCGGTAGTCTGTTTTGTAAGATTGCTTAGCACACTGCATTTAACTCCACATGCGACGCCTCGTCTAACTTCCATTTGTTTGTTAAAAGCTCTTTTAAATTTTTTTTGAATTGGGCATCTGCGAAAGAGCTTCAATAAACGGTAAGTTAATATGTAATTTTTTTAAGAGTTTAAGAAATTTACCAAATTGTTCATCTGTGCGGTCATTCTTTGTCACATTGGGATATGGCACACGAGATTGGTATTATGTACTTACCAGTTTTAGTTTATCATGGCTTATCTCAACCTTACCTTCCTCTACCACATTCTCTTGCCTCAATTTTGGTTTATCTTAACCCTTCGCTATCGTGAGCAGTAATGGCATGAAGTTGCTCCTTTGGGTTAATTTCAGTGTTGCTTAGCAAGCTACCTTGTGGTCGTTCATAAATGAGCTTTGCAAGTTGTCCTAATTGGTTTTCGAGCCCTTGAATCGATGCTTGCTGATTTTTGAGTGCTATTTGGTGTTTTGGAAATGGGTTTTTGACACCGCGATAAATTTTGTTAGCATCTCCTCAAGGTTTGGCTTTTTCTTTTGTGGGTAAAGTTACGGTTGAAAGCCTGGAGGAGGTTGTTGTCTCTGATTTCCTTGACCACCCCATGAGAAGTTTGGGTGGTTCCTCCAACCTAGATTGTAAGTGTTACTATAAGGGTTATTTTGAGGTCTAAAACTAATACCCATATAGTTTATCTATTCGTTTTCTATGCCAGGGTTGTAGGGTGGGTATTCTCTATTATTTGTCCCTCCTCCATTTGTATCACACTGCATCACTGGATGTACCTGCAAAGAACCACACAAACAATCAATCTTTTTATTTAACAGTTCTACCTGGTTTGATAGCACGGTCACTGCGTCGAGGTTGAAAACACTGGCGGCTTTTGTTGGCTTTGTCTTCAAAACTTGCCACTGATAGTTATTCAGTGCCAACTCCTCTATGAACTCATAAGCTGCTTCAGGGGTCTTGATATTTAAGGTTCCACCGGCGGCTAAATCAATCAACTGCCTAGTTGAGGGGTTCACACCATTGTAAAAGGTTTAAACTTGTAGCCACAAAGGTAACCCATGGTGAGGTCATCTTCTTAGTAGATCCTTGTATCTCTCCCATGCATCATAAAGTGTTTCTAAATCCATCTGCACAAAAGAAGAGATATCATTCCTCAACTTAGCCATTTTAGTCGGTGGAAAGTATTTAAGTAAAAATTTTTCGGTCATTTATTCCTATGTAGTGATTGACCCTCGTGGTAACGAGTTCAACCACTATTTGGCTTTATTCCTCAACGAGAAGGGAAATAACTGAAGGCGAATAGCATCATTAGAAATGCCATTTATTTTGAAAGTGTTGCAGAATTCTAGAAAATTTGCCAAGTGATTATTTGGATCCTCATCCTGCAAACCATCAAACTGAATAAATTACTGAATCATCTAAATAGTGTTAGGTTTTAGTTCAAAATTATTTGCAGCAACAACAGGTCTAACAATACTTGATTCAGTTCCTATTAAATTAGGTTTAGCATAATCATACATAGTACGAGGAGCAGGATTTTGATTCACCGAGTTTGTGGCAACCATCGAAGGTAGCGGATTATTGTCGGCCATCTCTTCGGTAGTATTGGTTTCGTTTTCTTACTCTTTTTCTATGTATTGTAGACTTCACCTTATTTCTCTTCAGTTTTTGCGAGCGATACGTTCTATATCACTATTGTAAAGTAATGGTCCTGATGGGTTTCTTCTAGTCACAAACTAGAGTTACCTGCTAGAAGCAAATAAAGAAAAATTAGAGAAGTAAAATAATAAAATAAATAAATAAATTAAAAATGGCTAAAGTAATAAAAATTTAGCATTCCTAATATCTTATTCACCGGCAATGGCGCCAAAAACTTGATGTGGTCTCAAACTAATTATGATCACAATAAAGACAAGCACACCTATCGTTTAATAATATAGTTATGGTAAGACCGGTAAAATCATATCCACAAGGACCAAGAGTACTAGTAATTACTATCTTTTTTATTATTTAGCCTAAGAATTGGAGTGATTTCTTTTAAACTAAAAACTTAATTAAAAATGACAACGAAAGAATTAGGAAAATACTTTTAGAAAAATTATATGAGATAGGCAATACCTAAGGAAGAATCCACCTAGACTTCACTTATTACTTTTGATTCATATGATTTATTCACTTGACCTAATCCATAGAAATCCCTGATTTATGTTAATATCTCTTTCAAGATTAAAAACAACTAACTCTAGGTTGATTAATTCAAATTTCTTTCTAATTAAAACCCCTATTGTCTCATTAACTCGATCTATGGATTCCCTTATTAGATTTAACTCTAATCCGATAGATTTTTGTTGCCCTATTTCTAGGGTTGCAATCAACTCCGCTTAATTCTGTTGATTTACTCTTAAACAAGGACTTTTTCTCCAATGAATAAGCACATTCGACTTGAATTAATAACATGAATTATCAAAACAAGAATAAGAACTCACAATTAAGAATAAGAACAAGTATTTATCTTATAAATCAAATAATAATAAGATCCGTCATAGGTTTCATCCCCTTATGTATCTAAGGGATTTAGTTCATACTAATAGCAGGAAACATCTTGAAATAAGGAAAATAAAAAAAACATAAGAAAACCCAAAAACTTCTAAAGAACATAATGGGAGATCTTCAGTCTTGATGGAGATCCTCTTCCAAGCTGCCCCGACGGCTGTCTTCGAGTATTTTCTACCTTCTATTCAGCGTTCTATTTTAGGTTGCCCCTTAGGATGTTTATATAGGCTTTGGAACACATCTCTTGGCCCACAAGTGGTCTATTCTGAATAGAATTAAACTTTGATACGGCAGGGACATGCTCGTGCTCGATTCCTTAGACTGTGCTCAATTCTGCTTGCCACACACGGCCATGTGGTCTGCCCGTGTACGTTGATCCAAGCCGTGTTTGATCCTGCTTGTAATACACAGCCGTGTTCATTGGTCCATGCCGTGTTGATTTCCTAAGTAGGCCCATTTCATCCCGTTTTGCCCGTTTCTTGTTCTTTCGACTCCCTAAGCTCTCCTGAGTGTAAAACATGAAATTAAGGGATTAGGAGCATCAAATTCATCAAATCTAATGAAATTTCATCCAAAATAAGCCAAGCATGGGGTTAAAATATGTATAATTTGAGGTTTATCAACAGGGTATGTCAAAGATGAGAAAGTATGTGATTATGTTACGAGTTGGTACATGTATGTATGAAAAACTCAAAGGAAATGAATTCGATATATGATGAACCATTGGTAAGAATGTGATTGAGTATGTTATGTTCATGAAATTGCTAGTTCATGATTTACACAGTAATGCTTTTGTGAAAACCTTGTGATTATTGGTCAATACTTGTGATGTATGAAATACATGGTAAATTCGATTGACGATTATGTGTTTGGCTTTCAAGCTAAATTGAGTTATGATACAACATGTTTTATTCGCACAAATTGTATTTTATAGGATATAAGAAAAAGGGAAGTTTGGCATAATTGCCTATAAAAAGGTTATGAAAGTATAGAAAGATAAGAGATTAAGAAATTGAAAGATGTTAAAGTATATGCTTGAAATATAAATACTCATAATTAATGTGCATGTTTACTATGTGGTTTGAAATGAATTGTTGAATTGCTGTAATATGTTACAAAGGAGAAATTATAGTTGTTAGGCTGATGCCAAGATATGTTAAAATATGCTTATAAGTTGACAGAGTAAACATTATGATTGAATAAGGATTATAACTGTGAGTTTTATAATAAATTGTTTTATCTTGTTTAAAATTGTTGGACTTGATAAAAGATTTGTAAGAGTTGCTCATTATTTTCATATGGACTTACTATGCTATATATATAGCTTACCCCCTTCCTTTCCAATGTCTTATAGGGTTATTAAGCTAGCTAGGGTTGGAGATCACCGAAGATCCTATCACACTATTAAGCTATCATTTTGGGTATAAGTGAATTCAAGTATTTTAAGTCTATAGCATGTATAAGGACTTAGTCAATTTGTTATGTGTGTCATTATGATTGTAGCCAATATGTTGGCTTGTGATTGTCAAAGGCTTGTTTTGATATTTGGCTATGTAAATTGGCTTATCTGGGCTATCATGGTGGTAAGTCTAAGTGTATATAAATATATATATATATATATATATATATATATGTGTGTGTGTGTGTGTGTGTGTGTGTGTGTGTGTGCGTGCTAATGAATCTAGTGATATGGTCATGGTATGTTTGGTGAATGATAGAAATGTTATTTATGACATGAATGTATGATGTTTGGAAATGTAGTCTATTGATGAAATGATAAAGTGGTGTACAAATAGTTATTTTAAAAGTAGTCAATTGTGACTTAGTAAATGTTGTAAGTATGATAGATGTGGATATTGTGTTGGTCATAATTGTTGATGATTTGGTTACCTAAGTATGTTATGTATGTGCCTTGAATTGGTGTAAGTGTATGTGTGTACAAGGGTGGAAAATGGCTTGGTAAATAGCCTTTAATTTGTCCAGATAGGTAGACACACGGGAGTGTGTCTAGGCTATGTGTGACACACGGTCTGCCCTACGGGCATGTGTTTCGACCGTGTCCCCTGCACCTTAATTTTGAAAAACAGAATGTCCAAAATTGAACATGCGGCGGTGTTCTACATGGCCTAGCACACAGGCGTGTGGCACGACTGTGTGGTACAAGTCAGAAAGCACCCTAATTTTGAACACGGTCTGTAGCACGGGCATGTCTAAGGGTCAAACAGGCGTTGCCCTTGGACCACATAGGCGTGTCAGCCTTGTAACATGGAAAATTTTCTAAGGTTTGTAAAATTTTCTAAAATTCTCGGTTTAGTCCCAAACCACCTCCAAAGCATGTTTTGGGCCTCGTAGGCTCGTATTAGGGACTTTATGATTGAATATGAATGGTTTTAATTTGGACACAAATTTTATGACTCAAAATTGTGTGATTGCTTGTGTTATAAGTCCGGTAATGCCTCGAGCCCTATTTCGATGGTGAATACGAGTAAGGGGTGTTACATTTAGTGGTATCAGAGCTATGGTTTAGTCTATTCTTAGACTAACATAGCGTATGTGAGTCTAGCTATACATGTCATATGTAACCCGTGATAGTGTGATATCTCCCGACTCTGATGAAATTGTTTTGTTAAGGTAGAGATACTTTCCAATCGAGCTGTTTTTGAAAACGCTGAAAGTGATACTAAGATATTTGAAAATGTGTTTGTGATGAGTCTTGAAAGGTATGAATAAGAGTTCATGATATGTATGTTATGAGGTATAAAATGAAATAATCAAAAGTTGAGAAATATAGATAAAATGTCATTGTTCCGGTTGAACGCTGTATTTCGATAGATTATGATGATTTTATGAAACGAATAAAATGTTTTAAATGTTACTAAAAGGATTTAGCCTGGACGGGTAATCCAGAGTAAGCCCTTTAGGGCATACATTACTAAAAGGATTTAGCTTGGACTGGCAATCTTGTTATATCATATCTGGCTCGAGAGTGTGCACTATTAATATATGCAAAAAGGACCCTTTTGAATATGAATTTATGGATTGTTGACATGCATACATTGAGTATACTACTCGAGTATCCATCGAAATTACAATAGTTCAATGGGAATTATTCTTGAAATATGAAAAGGTGAAATGAAATGAAAGTTTATATTATGATATGCTCATCGTGTGTCTAGGCCGTGTGTGACACACGGTCTGCCCCACGGGCATGTGTTCTGGCCGTGTGTCCCTTGCACCTTAATTTTGAAAAATAGAATGTCCATAATTGAGCACACGGGAAAAGACTCGGGCGTGTGTCCTACACGGCCTAGCACACGGGCGTATGGCACGGTTGTGTGGCACAAGTCATAGAGCACACTAATTTCGAACACGGCCTATAGCACAGGCATGTCTAAGGGTCACACGGGCGTGTCCCTTAGACCACACAGATCTGTGAGCCTTGTAACATAGAAAATTTTCTAAGTTTTGTAAAATTTTCTAAAATTCTTGGTTTAGTCTCGAACCACCTCCAAAGCATGTTTTGGGCCTCGTAGGCTCATATTAGGGACTTTATGATAATGGTTTTAATTTGTACGCAAATTTTATGACTCAAAATTATGTGATTGCTTGTGTTATAAGTCCAGTAATGCCTCGAGCCCTGTTCCGACAGTGAATACGGGGAAGGGGTGTTACACAGGCTGTGGATTGGGCTCTCAATTTGTGTAATAGGGTGTTTAAATGAAAATAAACTATCTGAGTAATTCTGAAAACTATTTTTGTAAAGGATTGAGTCTCCAACACCGGTCCTATGAGTATTTCTGTTCAATTCATTTGTTTGGTTGCAATACTGTAGTAATTAAACTATTGTTTGGTTAAACATTCTGATATGAACTGGCGTGAGAACTGTGATAAAAATTTTGAATTGATCTATGCACTTCTGGTATTGTAGATAAATTGATATTATGAGTTCATACGGTAGTCATTGACATAGTTTTCGTGGATGCCGAGGGCGTCGAAGAGGAGCTCAAGCAAATTCATCCTCTATGTGTAGTATGCCTAATCTGGAGACCAGCAAGACTATTGGTACTCCTACTACTGAGACTGGGTCTCAGACCCCGACAACTAGGGATGACACATTGTCCTTGGTTATGATTCGTGTGACAAATAGGTTTGCTGAGACCCATTCTAGATCGAAAGGCCGAGGGTCAGTCATTGAGTGACTTTGATCGAGCAGTGCTGAATTATTCAGGGGTGTCATTGGAGTTGCCCCTACCATGTTCGAGTATTGGTTAGAGGCTATTGAGTGTATTATGACTGATATTGACTGCACTCCCACTCAAAAATTGAGTGTTGTATCTCTACTCCGAGACAAATTCTATCAGTGGTGTTTGACGGTTGAGCAGGGTGCTCAGCCCGAATAGGTTAATTAGGACTACTTTAAGAATGCCTTCCACAATAAGTATGTGGGGTGAGTTACGTGGAGGCTCGTCGACGTGAATTTATGAGTTTGATACAGGGTAAGAGATCTGTGGCCAAGTATGAGGCTGAATTTATTAGATTGAGCAGGTATACTCAGGCTTTGGTAGCATCTGATAATGATAAGTGTGGGAGGTTTGAAGAAGGCATGCGTTATGATCTGCGAGTTCTAATAACTCTTCAGAGGGAGCGGGTTTTTGCAGCTTTGGTTGATAAGGCTAAGATAGCAAAGGAAGTGAAGCGTAATGAGCGCGAAAGGCAAGATCGAGAGAGAAGTCAGTGTATGGTTAAAAGGGATTCGGGTCCCTCTAGTTCTGGACAGCACTTTGAGAAACATGTGAAGTTTGACGGGCTTTTGAGGATCGAGGTTCTAGCTGCTGATGTGTTATTGAAAGCACCAAAAATAACCTATCCCTAAGAAATAATGAAAAGAATAGTATAAAGGAAGTAGGGTCAAATCCTCAGGTCCTAGATCGCTACAACTTCTTGGTTCTCAAAATCTTAAGCACAATTGTGCCCAAGAAATATGTCTGAAATGGGAAAAAAATAAAAAAAATGGAATTAGAAATATGGACGAGTTGAAATTAAATAAATTGAAATTGCAATTGTAAAAAGAAACAGAGCTAATAAAAGGGGTTTTTTGATTTGAGGGATTCCAGCCTCCGGTTATCTCGATCCTCAGATTCAATTATAGTCTTTTAGGTAATCCTTCTCATGACCAAATAAGCCAATTATAGTGGAAGAGGACACCTACGACCACCAACTCCACTTAGTTTTTAGCCTTACGATTTAGAGGAACCTGACTCTAGCCAATCGTCACTTTTGTGGGACCGTCTTACATTAGATCATCATTTCTCAATGGCAAATGCCACAACATTTTGTCTCTTGGGCTTGACAACCACTGATGCAGTAAGTTAGTGAACCGATTGTACAACCTTCCCAAAACATACAAAGCAACTGCCTTTGCACAAGATGAAAAGATTACTTTTGGAAGGATATGGACGAAAGTGCCAGTCCCATAATGCAGAGAAATGATGAATACTCATTGAGAAGGGTTAAGTACGGGTTCTAAGCCTCATGAACTTTTTTGGAGGAGTCTTGATAACCTTTGGCTAGATGAGTTTAGTGGCTTATGCTTTTCAGAAAAATAAAAGGAACAAAAGTGCTAAGAGCCTTAGGGGAAAAGAGTTTTTTTATAGAAATGATGGGTCAATGTTCATGTCACTCCATCCCATATTTAAAGAATATAAAAAAAAACCTAGTTTATTCCTATTTAAACTCTAGATGATAATGTTTAAAAGATATAATTTGAAATTAAATCTAAACAATATCATAACAATCCTAACAATAATCCTAAAAATAAAATTCAAATTTAAATAAAGTTTTATGTTCATAAATCTCTTCTTTGAATTTTTGTCCCAAGTCTTTCACATTTGTATTTCTGGCACCACTTCTTCCCTATTTCGCATGCTAACCCAATTTGTCTTTAAATTCACGCTTTTTGCCCTCAAATTTCCTTTTGCCTTCAATTTAGTCCTTACAAGATAAAAAAACCATAAACATCCCAAATTAGTAGGATCATACTCAATATTTAGATTTGTAGTGACTGCAGGACGTGCCATCAGGGTGAGTGCTGGAGGAAATTGGGAGCTTGCCTCCATTGTGGATCGATGGAGCATCGTGTTCAAGATTGCCCTCGTCGATCGGATCAAGTGCCCATTGCAGCAAAAACTTTAGCTCTGGGTCCCGTTCAACCTCTGAGAGTAGCTCAACAACCACCTAAGGGCTGTGGAATGGTCAGAGGTGGTAACGGTTCTGGTAGGGGTCAAAGAACATTGGGTAGAGGTGCAAGTCAAACTGAGGCAAGACAGCCTGCACTAGTCTATGCGACGAGACGTCGTGAAGATAGAGACGACACTGATGTTATGGTGGGTACTTTCTTTATTCTTTTTGTTCCATATTTTGCTATGATTGATATCGGATCTACTCACTCATACATAGGTAGTATTGTTTCTATAAATCTGGGTATATCTATTGAGAGTACTACTAGTGTAATGCCCCAAAATTTAGGGGTTAGTAATTTTGCTTAATTTCTATGTTGTGCTTGAATGGCTAGCTATTTGAGTGTATTTAGGGGGTTCTAAGGAGGCCTGGGTTTGAGTCTAAGCTATAGAAAAATTTAGTTTTTGCTCATAAGGGGAGCTGGCAGTTAGCAGTAAGACTTATGTACAATTATGAGTGTTTTGTGACACAAAACGGAGCCTGTGGCCTGATGGTGGTGGCGCCATAAGGAAGGCAAGAGAAAGGGGTTCGAATCCCATGGCAAACAAATGAGAGCATTTATTTTATGCCTTGGGAGTGGAAGAAGTAGAGTTTGAATCAAACTCTATAAGGGAGGTTGAAGACTTGGTCAAAAATTTCAAATGGAAGGATGGGAGCAATTCTAGGAGTTGGTGGTGGAGAAAATCAGGGAAGTGGGCGTGTGTGGGAGTGTTGGTTGAATTTGAGAGTTTAGGTAGGAAGGGAATTTCAGCTAGGGGGTTGGTATGAATCAAATTTCGGCTGAGGGGCCTTTTGGAAGCATTTCAGGTTTTCTTCTCTGAAGCATTTCGTGCACTTTTTTTTTACCTTTCGTGCATTTTTCTCTTCTTGCTAATAGCCTTTCATATACTTTTGTTACTCGATTTAGCTTTTCATTTACAAACACTTGGTTGGTGAACCTTTACTCTTCTTCCTATTTCTCTTCACACTTCGTTTGTCTTCTTTTCTTTTCCTCTAAGCCGTATAGCTACACTTCTCCCTTTTCGATTTCTCCTTTAGTCGAATACAATTCTTCTTAAAGCTTTGGTTCTCCTGCTGAATCTTGTAAGTCGAATCTACATACTCTCTTCATCCTAAATCTTTTTGTTCTCGGTGGTTGGGGCTAAATCCTGTTGTCAGCCAACTGATGATTGTCGCCGTTCATTGGTGTTGGTAAGGGTGGAGTAATAAAAATATTTTCTTAATTCATTACTAGTTAGAATTCTTATGACTTCATGAGTAAACTTTGGTCTCTCTCTTTTCTCTGTGGGGGCCGAATGTTGGATGGTTCCTAACACTCTCTTGCTCATCAAATGTTGCTATGGACTAGCTTTCCTTAGCCAAGGAATAGCTCCAATTACCATTGCAATGTAGGAGATCGCGTCTCATGGTAAGTGAAGTTAGTTGAGTAGAGTTTTTCAATATTATGGATTTCCAAGGGCGTTGAGACTAACTAGTGGTCATTGTTATCATAGATGCCTTGGGAAGTGTCTCAAACTACAATCCAAAGTAGCTATGTAATCCTACACCCCCTTTTTGTTCTGTCAATGCGATGAGTGAAAGTGTGTATTCACACCCTGATGATCTGTGAATCGGTTAAAGCCGAAATACCAAAAAGTCTAAACTTCGGCATCTGAGATCACTCGAGCGTGCGAGCACTCGAAGAGAAAATTGAGCCACAATTGTTGGCGTCAGACTGTTAGGACTACCCCGGATATTCTCGTGGGCTTAAGTTGTAATGGGTCTTGTTGGGCCAAAGTGGGCCATACGGGCTTAATGGGTTAATAGGCCCACAGAGACGAAATCCACGGTAAATTCCAGATAATGGATTTAGCTGCGATATTCACATAGTCGCAGCCGAAAATAGGCTATTTGGTCCGCACGAGCGTGTAGGCCCACTTGTGCCAAAAATTGGGCTTTAGGCCCAATTGCACCGTTTTGACCAGAAAGGGTATCTGTGTCGCTTAAGCCGACTGTAGGCCTCTGGAAGGGCTGTCGTACATTGAAATTACTGAAATACCCTAAATGGGTGAAATTATCTAAATACCCTCAATGGGTGAAATTATTGAAATACCCTTAATGGATGAAATTACTGAAATACCCTCAATGGGTAAAATTACCAAAATACCCTTGAGGGGTTAATTACCATTTTACCCCTAACCGACCAAATGACCATTGTACCCTTAGTGGTAGTATAAGTGATGTAGATGTAATATTGTATGATTAATTATGATTGTGATATGCTACATTAATTGGTTTTTATGACACGTCATATTGTATTGGGTTGGGTTTTGTATTTTGGAGGAAGTACTGTATTGGTGGCTATGCCACGTCTTACTAATTTAGTGGCTTTGCCACGTATACTGATTCTAGTGGATCACCAGATGTTTGTTATTAGCGCTTTCTTTGCGTTGATATTAGCAATTTACATTATTATTGTGTGTAGGGCTGGGTGGGTCGACTTGGTCCCACATGGTGTGTAGGATTGGTACGAGTGGTGTGTTGGTTGGACTGGGTTGGGCTGCATTCTTTTTGTATTGACATGATTATGGGCTTAGACCCAAACTGTTACCGTAATAGGGGATTACACACTAAGTTCTCGTAACTCACCCTTTTCTTTAACTGCGCAGGTAACCTTCAACCATAGAGGATTTGGAGCTGCGAGGGACTCGGAGGTGGCCACATGCTTAATACATTTTTAATTTAAACTTAGCTATTTTAATTATTTTAATATGTTGGGGTAATATATTGTAATAAGAAATTTTGGGAATTTTTAACTTTTATTTGGTATTTTCCTTTAATTACTATCTGCTAGACTAGGAAACGCGGGTTTTCAAAATGATAACATTTTTAAGGTATTGATCGTGTCAAACAGTCAATTTTTAATATTTATAAAAAGAATGATCGAACTTGTAGACTAACTATGACAATGATAGAGGCAAGTGCACCTATCGAACAGTAGTATAGTTTAGGCAAGAATATCTTATCGAACCCAAGGGAACCCAAAAGTACTACTACTCACTTTCTTTCTATTATTTAGCCTGAAATATGGAGTGATTGGTTTATTAATCTAAAAACTAATGAAATATTTAAACTAAATGCAAAGACAAAAGAATGAATTGGAGAAAGACTTTAGGAAAACTCAGTTGATGAAGACGATACCCTTAGGAAGAATCCACCTATGGCTTCACTTATTATTTATCCCTAAACCATATGATTTCTTTACTTAGCTTGATCCATGAGACTCCTTAACCTAAATTAAACCCTCTCTCGAAGCGAATAACATCTAACCTTAGGTTAATTAGTGGAACTCTCGTTCTCTTATAATAATCCCCTAAGGAAGCACTAAATCGATCAATGATTTCCCATATTAGGTTTCACCCTAATCTGGCAAAATCTCGTAACCCTATCTCTAGGCGCCCGATCAACTTCGCTCAATTATGCTAGATCTATTCTTGGGCAGGGTCTATTCCTCCTCCACCTAAGCACATCATATTAAATTAAGCAACATAATTAAGAACAAACTAAGTACTTCTCATATAATTTAGAAATCAAATAACAAAATCCATCATAGGTTTCATCCTCTTCAGGTATCTGAAGGGTTTAGTTCATAACTAAATAAGAAAACATATCAATAGAAAAGATAAAACAAAACATAAGAAATCCCTAAAACTCCCTAAAGAAATTGAAGGAGAGATCCTCCGTCTTGAATGGAGCTTCGGCTTCTTGAGATGGATCAACTGGCTATCTTCAAGTGATTCCCTAATAGATTAAAGCTTCGGCAAAAGCCTCTGCCAAAAGTCGTCCCTCTGTTTCGGCTTCTGTCGAACTCCCCTTTTTAGTTGCTACCTTGGGTGTTTATATAGGCTTTGAGATGCTTTACTTGGCTCCTAACTATCCTAATTCAAGTAGAATTACTCCTAAGATGTTTAAGTAGACTTAGGAATGTGTTTTTTTTGCCTCCAAGCATCCAAATCCGAGTGAAATTACTTATTTCCGTGGCAGGGGCACGCCCATGGCACGCACCTGTGTAAGTCATCTTCAGGTCGTGTTTCGATTCTGTCAATTGGGGCACGACCGTATAAATCGTGGCATGGCCGTGTGAAGTAATTTGACGAGGCATGACCGTGTGGCTTGAAGTCCAGGCCG
This sequence comes from Gossypium rotundifolium, assembly GCA_025506655.1. NCBI lineage: Eukaryota > Viridiplantae > Streptophyta > Magnoliopsida > Malvales > Malvaceae > Gossypium > Gossypium rotundifolium. The sequence continues at coordinate 36,900,812 of CP106729.1, read as the reverse complement.
TGTCGATTTCTTGGGTTGGCCTAATTTGGTCCATTTTAAGCCCGTTTTACGTTCTTTTTATCCTTAGATGCTTTCCTGAGTATAACACATGAAAAGAAAGGATTAAGAGCACCTTTTTACATAAATCAGGGATAAATCATCCAAAAGCATAGTAAATGTGGGATTAAAATATGTTACTTTTACGATTTTTCAGGTATATCACGATTTCCAAAATTTAAAGTTGATTCTTTGAATGAGCTTCCACGATATTTTAATTTTGTTTAATACAAGGTTTGATTAATAAGAGAATTGCGAGTTCATGTTTTCATTACCTTAAACGTCTCAAAATGAACTAACATTTAGTATTGAGTTTTATCGAACTAGCCGTATTTTTTTAAAATGTCACTTGATGTGGAACGTTAGACACGGACCTAATGCCTAAACCAAATTTAGGGTGTTACATTCAGTGGTATCAGAGCCAGGTTGCAAAACTCAGATTTGGAATGAGTTTTGAAAATTTTCTAAATTTGTTTAAGTTTTTGTTTGGGAAGTGATATTGTTTCTGAAAGTGTGGCACACCAAGTCTCTGGCACCAAATCTATAAGTTCTCTGACACTGTACTCTGTCATATACTGAAATGATTATATTGAGAAACTACTAGGGATAGTGGTACACTGAAACCCCTTAGTTAGAGAAACTAAGACTGTAGGAGACAGAAAATGGTAGTGAGATTTTGATCTGTGAAAACAACCCTAGTTATTAGTCTTCAAAAAATATCTATTAATAATTATGAGAATTATAAGCTGATGCATAAAACTCTTAAATTAGATAAGTACGCTACATCAATATGAGCATAATAGGTCACGAAAGGGGTACACGGTGCCGAGGTGCTAGGGCTGGGTCTTCAGCATCAAGACACATGCCTGCTAGGGAAGCGCCAGCATCACTAGTGACTGAGACGGGTTTCATGATCGAGCGGTTGGGGATGACGCTCTATCTCAAGCAATGTTAAGGGTTCTTGAAAGGGTTGCTGGAGCGAGTACTGGGTCAGTGGCCCGAGGGTCAATCTTTGAACGACTTCGATTGAATGGGGCAGAAATTTTTAGGGGCATCTCTGGTGTAGCCCCAAATGTGGCAAAATATTGGTTGGAAGCTATCGAGTGAATAATGGATGACCTCAATTGTTCGGTGGAGTAAAAGTTGAAGGGAGTAGTGTCTTTACTACGAGATGAGGCATATCAATGGTGGCTTACCATGAGGGAAGGTACGCAGTCGACCATTTGACATGGGACTTCTTTAAGATGACCTTCAAGGAAAATATGTTGGGGCGAGTTATATGGATGCTCGGAGGAAAAAATTTATGAGTCTGGTTCAAGGAAATAGGTCGGTAGTAGAGTATGAGGCAGAGTTCCTATGGTTGAGCCGATATGCTTGGGGCATAGTCACGACTGAGTATGAGCACTACGTGTATTTCAAGGATGGTCTTCGAGATGAGTTATGAGTGCTGATAGCTCTGCAGAGGGAAAGAGACTTTATTGCATTGGTTGAGAAAGAAAAGATTACCGAGGATGTGAAACGCTTAGAGCGTCAAAATTGTGAGAAGGATAGGGGCAGAAATAAGAGGGATTTTGGTCCCTCAAGTTGTTTTGGTGGGCTTAAGAAAAGGCTTAGATTTGATGGGCTAGTCTGAGCTGGGGTTCCTACTGTTGCTAGCGGAGCACAGCCTTACACTGTGTGTGGGAGATCTCACCTGGGTGAGTGCTCAAAAGAACTAGAGCGTGCTTCAGATGTGTGTATCAGGATCACAGGGTTAAAGATCAGACTCGAGGCTCGGCCGATGCAAGCCACCGAGAGGCCGAGGTTAGGCCAGAGAAGGAACTGGTTTGGAACGAAGTCATGGAGCATCAGGCAGAGGTGTTGGAAATACCGAGGTGAGACAGCCAGCTTTGGTCTACGCTGCTCGACGCCGAGAGGATGGCGATGCTCCTGATGTCATCACTGGTACATTCCTTATTTATAATGTACCATATACCACTTTAATTGATATTGGGTCTACACACTCATATGTTGCATGTACTGTGTCTGGGTCATTGGGTATACTATTCAAATTACTGACAGAGAAATGTCGGTGGTAAGTCTGTTGGGACAGTCAGTTAGAGTGAATAAACTATTTAAAGATGTACCCTAGAGGTCCAAGGGGTAGTTTTTTCGGCGAATTTGATGGAACTACTGTTTGGTGAATTTGATCTTATTTTGGGCATGGATTGGTTAGTGAAGCACCGTACGAATTTGAATTGCGCTGCTAAGCATATGGTATTGAAGTCTTCGGAGGAGGAGAAGATGATTGTGATAGGGGAGCGAAGGGATTATTTATCTAATGTAATCTCAGCACTAAGGTCGAGAAACTGGTTCGCAAGGGTTGCGAAACATTCTTAGCGTATGTCAATATTTCTAATTTAGTGGGTCCGTTTATTGAGAATGTCAAAACTGTAAAGGAGTTTTTAGATGTATTTCCAGAAGAGCTTTCGGGGTTGCCTTCAAATCATGAGGTCAAATTTGGCATTGAGCTCCTACGTAGAATGGCTCTGGTGTCCATCGCCCCTTATAGGATGGCGCCGAAGGAGTTGGTAGAATTAAAGGCTTAGATTCAAGAGCTACTAGACTGATGATTTATTCGGCCAAGTGTGTCCCCATGGGGAGCACCAATATTGTTCGTGAAGAAGAAGGATAGGTCCATGCGCATGTGTATTGATATCGCCAACTAAATAAATTGACGATTAAGAACAAGTACCCATTACCAAGGATAGACGATATGTTCGACCAGCTGTGGGGAGCTTCTATTTTCTCCAAGATAGATGTTAGATCGGGGTACCATCAGCTAAGGTTAAGGAGGCGGATCTGTACGAGTTTTTGGTCATGCCATTTGGGTTGACGAATGTACCAGCTGCTTTATTGGATATGAGAAATTGGGTTTTCCAACCCTATTTGGACCGATTCATGGTGGTGTTTATAAATGACATTTTGGTGTATTCAAGAATCGAGTAGGATCATGATTCTCATCTCCAAATTGTGCTACAAATACTGAGAGAAAAGAAACTTTATGCCAAGTTTAGCAAGTGCGAGTTCTGGTTGCGAGATGTGACATTTCTAGGTCATGTAGTGTCTGCCGAGGGGATTAGGGTTGATCGTCAAAAATTGAGGCCCTATTGGACTGGAAGCCACCAAAGACTGTATCCAAGATTCAAAGTTTTCTGGGTTTGGCTGGGTATTATAGAAGGTTCGTAGAGGGTTCTCACTGATTACTACACCCCTAACTAAGTTACTGTGTAAAAGGGGTACCGTTTAATTGGACTGATAAATAGCAGGAGAGTTTTGAAAATTGAAGAAGGTTCTGACTGAAGCCCCGATATTAGTACAGCTAGAGTCTTGGAAGGAATTTGTTGTCTACTATGATGCATCGCACACTGGATTGGGTTGCGTGCTGATGCAAGAGGGTAAGGTGGTGGCTTATGCATCTCGTCAGCTTAAGTCGCATGAGGTGAATTACCCCACTCATGACTTGGAATTAGCTGCGGTGGTTTTCGCACTAAAGATTTGGAGATATTACTTGTAAGGGGAGAAGTTGATCATTTATACCAACCATAAAAGCCTCAAGTACCTCTTTACTCAAAAGGAGTTGAATCTTAGGAAACAAAGATGGATAGAGTTACTTAAGGATTATGATTGCTCGATTGAGTATCATCCGGGAAAAGCTAACATAGTAGCAGATGCATTGAGCCATAAGGTTGTATCTAATCTAAGAGCAATGTTTGCTCATCTTAGCCTGTTTGAGGATAGTAGTTTGTTGGTTGAACTTCAAGTGAAACTGACTTGGATTGATCAAATTAAGGAAAAGTAGTTGCTAGATGAATCGTTGGTTCCTCATTTCTGATTGGTGAAGAAGGGAGAGACTATGGATTTTGGGCTGAATAGTGAGGGAGTATTATGCTTTCGTTGGAGAGTCTGTGTACCGAGGGATTTTGAGTTAAGGTAGTCTATACTGCGGGAGGTGCATAGTAGCCCATATGCTATGTGTCCTGGTGGAAACAAGTTATACTGAGATCTGCGGGAACTGTAGTGGTGGCCAAGGCTTAAGCGCGAGGCTACCGAATTTGTAGGTAAGTGTTTGACATGTCAGCAAGTGAAGGCTGAGCATCAACTACCTTCTGGATTACTCCAACCTGTTAAAATTTCACTCTGGAAGTGGGAGAGGTAACCATGGACTTTGTTAGTGGGCTACCCTTGACGCCTACTAAGAAAGATTCGGTATGGGTTATTATTGATCAATTGACTAAGTCCGCCCACTTTATATCGGTTTGCACTGATTACTCATTACAGAAGTTGGCCAGGTTATATGTAGCTGAGATTGTGAGGCTGTATTGGGTACCAGTGTCGATCATTTTAGACAGGGGCCCCAGGTTCACGTCATGATTCTAGAGAGTGTTACACGAAGTTTTGGGTACAAGGTTAGATTTCAGCACGACATTTCATCCTCATACTGATGGTCAGTCAAAGAGGGTAATACAGATATTAGAAGACTTGCTAAGAAGTTGTGTAATTGATTTCAAGGGCAATTGGGAGGACTATTTGCCATTAGCAGAGTTTGCTTACAACAACAGCTACCAATCCAATATCCAGATGGCACCGTACGAGGCATTATATGGCCGTAGGTTTCGTACCCCTACTTGTTGGACAGAACTGGGTGAGCAGCAAACTTTGGGGCCAGAACTAGTTTCAAACCGAGGAAAAAGTAAAGTTGATCCATGATCGATTAAAAGAAGCATCTGATAGAAATAAGTCGTACACTGATTTAAAGCTTAAAGAGATTGAGTTCGCAATGGCGGATATGTCTTTTTGAAGGTCTCACCATGAAAGAAGATTCTAAGATTTGGACGGAAAGGCAAGCTGAGCCCTAGATTCATCGGACCTTACTGGATATTAAAGTGTGTGGGACCGGTCACCTATCAGTTGGAACTGCCTCCTGAGTTAAATCGTATACAAATGTGTTCCACGTCTCTATGCTAAGGCGATACCGCTCTAATCCCTTATATATAGTGCTGGTGGAGGAGATCGAGGTAAGACCTGATCTGACTTTCGAGGAAGAACCGGTGCAAATACTAGACCGTGATGTTAAGGTATTGAGGAGGAAATCTATTCTGTTGGTCAAGGTGCTTTGGTATAATCACAGTTTAGAGGAAGTGACATGTGAGCCTGAAGAGGCAATGCGATAGCAATACCCTCACATTTTGTGATCAGGTAAATTTTGAGGCCGAAATTTCTTTAAGGGGGTAGAATTGTAACGCCCCAAAATTTAAGGGTTAGTAATTTTACTTAATTTTTATGTTGTGCTTGAATGGCTAGCTATCTGAGTGTATTTAGGGGTTCGAGTCTGAGCTATGGAAAATTTTAGTTTTTGCTCATAAAGGGAGCTGGCAGTTTGCAGTAAGACTTATGTACAAGTATGAGTGTTTTGTGACACAAAAGGAGCCTATGGCCTGATAGTGGTGGCGTCATAAGGAAGGCAAGGAGAAAGGGGTTCGAATCCCATGGAAAGCAAATGAGGGCATTTATTTTATGCCTTGAGAGTAGAAGAAGTAGAGTTTGGATCAAACTCTACAAGGGAGGTTGAAAACTTGGTCAAAAATTTCAAATGGAAGGATGTGAGCAATTCTAGGAGTTGGTGGTGGAGAAAATCAGAGAAGTGGATGTGTGTGGAGTGTTGGCCGAAATTGGGAGTTTAGGTAGGAAGGAAATTTCAACTAGGGGGTTGGTATGAAGCAAATTTTGGCTAAGGGGTTTTTTGGAAGCATTTCGGGTTTTCTTCTCTGAAGCATTTTGTGTACTTTTTTTTTAACTTTCGTGCATTTTTCTCTTCTTGCTTATAGCCTTTCATATACTTTTGTTACTCGATTTAGCTTTTTGTTTACAAACACTTGGTTGGCCAATCTTTACTCTTCTTCCTATTTCTCTTCACACTTCATTCGTCTTCTTTTCTTTTCCTCTAAGTCGTATAGCTACACTTCTCCCTTTTCGATTTCTCCTTTAGTCAATACAATTCTTCTTAAAGCTTTGGTTCTCCTTCTGCTGGCCGAATCCTGTAATCTGAACCTAGCATACTCTCTTCATCCTAAATCTTTTTGTTCTTGGTGGTTGGGGCTGAATCCTGTTGTCAGCCAACAGACGATTGTCGTCGATCATTATTGTTGGTAAGGGTGGAGTAATAAAAATACTTTCTTAATTCATTGCTAGTTAGAATTCTTGTGACTTCATGAGTAAACTTCGGCCTCTCTCTTTTCTCTGTGGGGGTCGAAAGTTGGATGGTTGCTAACACTCTCTTGCTCATCAAATATTGCTAGAGACTCATTTTCTTTAGCCAAGGAATAGGGCCAATTCGTTGCACTGTACTGTAGGAGATCGCGTCTCGGGGTAAGTGAAGTTAGTTTAGTAGAGTATTTCAATATTATGGATTTTTAAGGGCGTTGATACTAACTAGTGGTCATTGTTATCATAGGTGCCTCGGGAAGTGTCTGAAACCGCAATCCAAAGCAGCTGTGTAATCCTACACCCCCTTTTTGTTCTGTCAATGCGATGAATGAAGGTGTGTATTCACACCCTGATGATCTGTGAATCGGTTAAAGCCGAAATACCGAAAAGCCGAACTTTAGCATCTGAGATTACTCGAGCGTACAGCGCTCAAAGAGATAAATCGAGCCACAATTGTTGGCGACAGACTGTTGGGACTGCCCTGGATCTTTATGTGGGCTTAAGTTGTAATGGGCCTTGTTGGGCCAAAGTGGGCCATACGAGCCCAATGGGTTAATGGGCCCATAGAGATGAAATCCATGGTAAGTGTCAGATAATGGATTTGACTGCGAGGTTCGCATAACCGCAACCGAAAATAGGTTGTTTGGGCCGTACGAACGTGTGGGCCCACTTGGGTTGAAAATTAGGCTTTGGACCCAATTGCACCGTTTTGACCAAAAAGGTATATGTGTCGCTTAAGGCAACTGTAGGCCTCCGAAGGGATGTTGTACATTGAAATTACTGAAATACCCTCAATTGGTGAAATTACCGAAATACCCTTAATGGTTGAAATTATTGAAATACCCTCAATGTGTGAAATTATTGAAATACCCTCAATGGATGAAATTACTGAAATACCCTCGATGGATAAAATTACTAAAATACCCTCAATGGATGAAATTACTGAAATACCCTCAATGGATAAAATTACTGAAATACACTTGATGGATAAAATTATCGGAATACCCTTGAAGGGTGAATTACCATTTTACCCCCAACCGACCAAATGACCATTGTACCCTTAGTGGTAGTATAAGTGATGTAGATGTAATATTGTATGATTAATTGTGATTGTGATATGTTGCATTCATAGGTTTTTATGGCACGTCATACTGCATTGGGTTGGGTTTTGTATTTTGGAGGAAGTACTGTACTGGTGGCTATGCCACGTCTTACTGATTTAGTGGGTTTGCCACGTATACTGATTCTAGTGGCTCAGCCACGTATATTGTTATTAGTAGCTTTGTTGCATTGATATTAGCAGCTCGGCTGTGTTAGTGGTGTGTAGGGTTGGGTGGGTCGACTTGGTCCCCACATGGTGTGTAGGGTTGGTACGGGTGGTGTGTTGGTTAGATTGGGTTGGGCTGCATTCTGTTTGCATTAACATGATTATGGGCTTAGACCCAAACTATTACCGTAATAGGGGATTACACATTGGGTTCTCGTAACTCACCCTTTTCCTTAACTTCGCAGGTAACCTTTAGCCGTAGAGGATTTGGAGCTACGAGGGACTCGGAGGTGGCCACATGCTCAATACGTTTTTAATTTAAACTTAGCTATTTTAATTGTTTTAATATGTTGGGGTAATGTTTTGTAATAAGGCCTTTTGGGAATGATAAACCGTAATATATACATATTTTAAACTTGCATTTAGCATACTTTTGGATGATTTATCCATTTTATTGTGGAATTTGATGCTCCTAATCCTTTGTTTTCATGTTTAATACTCAGGGGAGCATAGGAGAATGAAAAGAATGAGAAACGGGCACAAAAATAGAGAAAATGGGCCAAAGTAAGAAATCCACACGGCTTGGAGCTCAGCACATGGTCGTGCCTCTTTAGCAGGCTCGAACACGGGCCTGGTCTCGAATCACATGGGCGTGTTACACGGGAATGTCCCTGCCGTGACATGTTTTAATTCTACTCAGAAAAGGATACTTAGAGGCAAAGAAAGACATTTCGAAAGCCTATATAAACACCCTAAGTGTATCCTAAAGGAGAGGTGGCCTGAGGCAGACAGAGAGGGATGAATACAGGGAATTACTCAAAGAAAGCCAGTTGACCCATCTCAGAAGCGAAATCACACTCAAGACTGAAGATTTCTCCTTCAATTCCTTCAGAGGGTTTTAGGTTTTTCTTTATGTTTTGGTATTTTTCTTCTGAGATGTACTTTGTTATAAGCAAGAACTAAACCCCTTAAATACCTGAGGGTGATGAAACCTAAGATGAATCTTGTTATTATTTTTTGAACTATATGATAAATATTTGATTTGTTCTTAATTATGTGTCCTTTATTCTTGTTTTTATATTTAAGGATATTGATTCAAGTATCGATGTGTTTAGGCAATGGAGCAAAAGTCCCTGTTTAAGATGAGATCTAGCATATTTAAGCGGAGTTGATTGCACTCCTAGAAATAGGACGACGAAAATCTACCGGATTAGGGTAAAACCTAATATGGGAATCTATAGATCGAATTAATGCAACTCTAGGGGTTTTAATTAGAAAGAGATTTCAATTAATCACCTAGGGTTAGACACTAGTAGCCTCGAAAGAGGTATTAATATAAATTAGGGAATCTTACAGATCAAGTCAAATGAATAAATAGTCTGGTTCAGAGTTAAATAACAAGTGAAGTCTGGGTGGATTCTTCCTCGGGTATTGTCTTGATCAATTGATTTTTCCCAAAAGTATTTTCCTTATTCATTCTCTGTGTCTTGGCATCTTTAGTTTAGTAATTAGTTAAATAAACATTAATCCTCTTAATTTTAGGCTAGATAATAAAAAAGAGAGTCAATACTAGTACTTTTGGTTCCTTTGGGTTCGACATTCTGGTCTTGCCACTAAGTTATACTACTGTTTGATAGGTGCACTTGTCTCAATTGTGGTGATAGTTAGTTTCTAGGCTCGATCATTCATATATAAATATTAAGACTTATCATGATCACGATCAAGTTTTTGGCGCCGTTACCGGGGAACTGAAATATTAAGAACGCTCAATTTTTATTACTTTAGCTATATTTTATTTTTGTAATTAAATTTTATTTTTACTTTTCTAAATTTTCTTCTTTGCTTCGGCAGGTACCTCTAGTTTATGACTAGAAGGAAGCTGACAGGACCCTTAAATTACATAGAAGAAGAGCAAGAAGATGAAACCAATACTATTGAAGAGATGGTTGATAACAATCCTCTACCTCATGTAGTTGCCACAGACCCGGTGAATCAAAATCTTGCTCCTCGTACTATGTATGATTATGCTAAACCTAATTTAACAGGAGCTGAATCGAGTATTGTTAGGCCTGCTATAGCTGCTAATAATTTTGAACTGAAACCTAACACTATACAAATGATTCAACAATTTGTTCAATTTGATGGTTTGTAGGACGAAGACCAAAATACTTATTTAGCAAATTTTCTAGAATTCTGTGATACCTTTAAAATAAATGGCGTTTCTGATGATGCGATCCGTCTTCAGTTATTTCCCTTTTCTTTGACGAATATAGCCAAACAGTGGTTGAACTCATTTCCACGAGGATCCATCACTACATGGGAACAAATGACCGAAAATTTTTTATTAAAATATTTTCCGCCGGCTAAAACATCTAAGTTGAGGAATGATATCTTTTCTTTTGTGCATATGGATCTAGAAACACTATATGATGTATGGGAGAGATACAAGGATTTGTCGAGAAGGTGCCCTCACCATGGGTTACCTTTATGGCTTCAGGTTCAAACCTTCTACAACAGTGTGAACTCCTCGACTAGGCAATTAATCGATTCAGTCGTCGGTGGAACCCTGAATAACAAAACTCCTGAGGTGGCTTATGAGTTTATAGAGGAGATGTCACTGAATAACTATCAATCGCAAGTTATGAGAACAAAGCCAACGAAAGCTACCAGTGTTTTCAACCTCGACACAGTAACCATGCTGTCAAATCAGGTAGAGATGTTAATTAAAAAGATTGATGGTTTGTGTGGTTCTTCGCAGGTACACCCAGTAATTCATTGTGATTCAAACCTAAGAGGTGTGACGAATCCTAAGTACACACCCTACGGACAGGGCATGGAAAACGAGCAGATAAATTATATGGGTAATAATCCTCGACCTCAAAATAACCCTTATAGTAACACCTACAATGTAGATTGGAGGAACCATACAAAATTTTTCATGGGGTGGCCAAGGAAATCAGAGACAACAACCCCCTCCAGGCTTCCAACAACAACCCTACCCATAAGAGAAAAAGCCGAACCTTGAGGAGATACTGACAAAATTCATCGCGGTGTTAGAAAATAGTTTCCAAAACACCAAAATAACACTAAAAAATTAGCAAGCATCAATCCATGGGATCGAGAACCAATTGGGACAACTTGCTAAACTCATATCTGAACGACCGCAAGGTAGCTTGCCAAGCAACACTGAAATAAACCCAAATGAGCAACTTCATGTCGTTACCGCTCAAAATAGTGAAGGGTTAGTAGAATCTGAACCTGAGCCAAGGCAAGAGAATATGGTAGAGGAAGGTAAGGTTGAGGTAAGCCAAGAAAAGCCAAAACCAGTAATTAAAGAATATCAACCTCATATACCATACCCCAATACGATGAAGAAAGACAACACAGATGAACAATTCGGTAAGTTTCTGAAACTTCTAAAGAAATTACACATTAACTTACCATTTCTTGAAGCTCTTTCGCAGATGCCAGATTTAAGGAAATTTTTACAAGAGCTTTTGACAAATAAGCAGAAATTAGATGAGGAATCGCATGTGGAACTAAATGCAGTGTGCTCAGCAATATTGCAAAATAAACTACCACGAAAATTAAAAGATCCAGGGAGTTTTACAATTCCATGCTTAATTTGTAGTTTATCTGTTGATAATACTTTAGCTGATTTAGGGGCAAGCATAAATGTTATGCCTTATAAAATGTTTAAACAGTTAAGGTCTAGGAAACCAAACAAACTAGGATGAGCATTCAATTAGTTGATAAAACTATTAGAATTCCTAGGGGTATAATTGAAGATGTACTTGAGAAAATTGACAAATTCATATTCCCAGCAGACTTTGTCGTTTTAGACATGGATGAGGACAATAATATTCCTTTAATTTTAGGAAGACCCTTTTTAGTAAATGCTAGAACTAAAATTGATGTTGGTACAAGGGAACTCATACTCCGTGTAGGTGACGAATCAATCAGTCTTTAGGCTTTTGACTCGGCTAGGACATCAAGTAATCAAGGTGAGGAAATTAATTTTATTAATGATCATTCGGTTAAACCTTCTTTTCAGGAAGCACTACAGAACCACACAACTGAGCCAGATCCTATACCTCATGACAACAAAGAAATAACTCACGAGGAATGACGACTTTAGATCGATGAACTAGACGAGTGGAAGACACATTTCAAGGAGAAATTAGGAATACACAAAGTAGACCCAACGCCATTCCATGGGATAAATAAATTTAAGATCAGAGATCAAGTATTGTTAGATAAGACAGACTCTCGAATATCTCCTCTCGACCTTAATACAAAAGAAGAAATCCCTTTTAAGGTACTCAACGTCTTCCCATACGGAACAGTCAAGGTAAGTAATCCTATATTCAAAACTTTTAAAGTAAATGCTACTCGACTCGAACTATATATTGAAAATAGAACTGATAGCATGAGAAAGAATTTTCAACTCCTCAAACCACCATGATTATGCGAATGAGAGGTAAATCTAGCTTAAGACTTTAAACGAGCACTTCTCGGAGGCAACCCGAGCACTAACCCAACTAATTAGTTTGTTTTCATGATTTAAAATGTAGATTCCCATACCACACGGCCTTGCACACGAGTGTGGCCGTGGCCGTGTGGACACCACGAATAGGTATATGGGCGTGGCGGAGATCATGCAAAAATAGGACGAAAATTTTTCCCAAGAAACGGGCTTCGACGTCGAAACTGCTAAAGGACACTGGCTAAGATAAATCTACATGGTCGTGCGAGGCAGCTATGGTCGATATTATGAACTTTTTCACATATCGCCGCCACCACAACCTTGAGATCACTTCGATAATGAGGACCTTTGAGTCCTTTTATTTTTTTATTTTTATTTTTATTTTTATTTTAGTTTATTTTCCTTTATTATTAAAATCTTTAAATTTTTAGGTATAATTTGATTTCTTTTATCTCTGGCTGTTTAACTCTCGAGTAACTATAACAAATGTCCATTAAATAAAAAAATCCCTAAAAACTTTACTGATGACTTCGCAGCTTAAAAAGGTTTAAGGTGCCACTCAAGGAACGAACACACCACCAGAGTATTCTCCACCACCTTCACCTATACCTAGTCATCATGTACATCATTGATCATCCTCCAAGAATTTCATCCAAAATTCAAGAAGTTTCACTTCTCCCTCTCTCTTATGATATCATGATATTAATCTCTAAGATATATATATCTTTGTACATTGAGGGCAATGTACATCTTAAGAGTGGGGGGTGAATTCTAAAATTTCCTAACTTTTTGCATTATTCTAAAATCCCTGGATTTTGTTGAACAAATTCTAATTGATTTATGATTTTTATTGATATGTCTTGAAGTGAAACATAGGCAGTTGTGCATTGATTGTTTAAACTTGAAGGCTTTAGAGAATCAAGCATGATAAGTTGATTTTGAAAATTAAAAATTTGCTAGGTTGTTTTCCCAAGTTTAGGTATGATATTGAAATTTGAAGTTCACAAGGGTTGACATCAAAAACCATAATTTCTGTGAGATTTTGAACCTTTAGAGCATACATTCTTTCGTGCTCACTTTTATTATTGCTTTGAGTGAGTCAATATTGATCTGTTATTCTAGAACTTGCTTCGATTATACATGTCGAGACCACATTTTTTATTTGATATACTGAGATGATAAAGGCGCATAGGATTTAACCCACTTACTTTCCAAAAGATCTACCTCCATAATTAACCCCTAGTGAACCCCTTTGATTCTAATAAACCATTCATTGATTTACGCCTTATATTAACCCCCAAGACTTACTCTTTTTAATTCATTAAGAATTTTTCCTATTAACCTTTTTATCGAGATTTGATTTGAAAAGTTGCCTAACTATGTTCTCTATTTCAGTTGTAAATTCTTTCCTATTTTCGTATGATTTGTTCAAAAAAAGAAGAAGAAGAAGAAGAAGTTGAAAGTATATCCATTATTAGTTCTACATTTTTATGAGCTTAAACAGTAAATCTCACATGTTTAGAAGAAGCTCGTTTTATTAATGTAATTTTTCATTATTAGTCTATTTTTTCTAGTGAGGTAATTTGTCAACTTGATCTCGATTCTAACCTCCTCTTCTAGCCTGTGACCACACCCCCGAACCAAGCCACGTTACAACCTTTTTTAAAGACCTTTTGATCGATGTATCATCTCAATTTATAGTGGTGGAGATTTGATTTTCATGCAAGCCTATGGTAATAACTTTTCATGTTGACTATTGAGTGCTTAAATTTATTGTCCCTTAAACACTTCGAGTGATTTGAGTGAATCCTTAGTGAGGATGCCAACACTGTGATATTTTGAATCAAAGGTGATTACTTAGATGAGGGGGAATACCTATGTTTTCATGAATAAAAATGCTCAACTTGGATTGTTTGAAACTTTGATGTTCTTTTAGTTGAATTCTCAATGTATGATTGCCTATGGATTATTTTGAAACATTATTGATTGAAATTATAAATTAAGAAGAATGAATTGTGAGTTGAGAATTTTGTTTGAGGATAAGAAAATGCTTAAGTGTGGGGGTATTTGATAAACCGTAATATATACATATTTTAAACCCACATTTAGTATACTTTTGGATGATTTATCCCTTTTATTGTGGAATTTGATGCTCCTAATCCTTTGTTTTCACGTTTTATACTCAGTAGAGCATGAGAGGATGAAAAGAATGAGAAACGGGCCAAAAATAGAGAAAATGGGCCAAAATAAGAAATCCACACGGCCTAGAGCTCAGCATACGGTCATGCCTCTTTAGTAGGCTCGAACACGGGCCTGATCTCGAATCATACGGGCGTGTCCCTTCCATGACATGTTTTAATTCTACTCAGAAAAGGATACTTAGAGGTAAAGAAAGACATTTCGAAAGCCTATATAAACACCCTAAGTGTATCCTAAAGGAGAGGTGGCCTGAGGCGCCCAAGAGGGCTGAATACAGGGAATTACTTAAAGAAAGCCAGTTGATCCATCTCAGAAGCCAGAATCACACTCAAGACTGAGGATTTCTCCTCCAATTCCTTCAGAGGGTTTTAGGGTTTTCTTTATGTTTGTTATTTTTATTCTGAGATGTACTCTGTTATAAACATGAACTAAATCCCTTAAATACCCGAGGGGGATGAAACCTAAGACGAATCTTGTTATTGTTTTCTAAACCATATGATAAAGATTTGATTTGTTCTTAATTATGTGTCCTTTATTCTTGTTTTGATATTTCAGAATATTGATTCAAGTATCGATGTGCTTAGGCAGTGGAGCAAAAGTCCCTGTTTAAGTGTAGGTCTAGCATAGTTAAGCAGAGTTGATCGCACTCCTAGAAATAAGATGACGAAAATCTACCGGATTAGGGTCAAACCTAATATACGAATCCATAGCTCGAGTTAATGCAACTCTAGGGGTTTTAATTAGAAAGAGATTTCAATTAATCAACCTAAGGTTAAACATTAGTAGACTCGAAAGAGGTATTAATATAAATTAGGGAATCCTACGAATCAAGTCAAGTGAATAAATCGTCTGGCTCAGAGTTAAATAACAAGTGAAGTCTAGGTGGATTCTTCCTCGATATTGTCTTGATCAATTGATTTTTCCCAAAAGTATTTTCCTCATTCATTCTCTGTGTCTTGGCATCTTTAGTTTAATTATTAGTTAAATAAACATTAATCCTCTTTATTTTAGGCTAGATAATAAAAGAGAGTCAGTACTAGTACTTTTGGTTCCTTTGGGTTCGACATTCCGGTCTTGCCACTAAGCTATACTACTGTTCGATATGTGCCCTTGCCTCAATCATGGTGATAGTTAGTTTTTAGGCTCAATCATTCAAATATAAATATTAAGACTTATCATGATCATGATTAGGGGATTTTTAACTTTTATTTGGTATTTTCCTTTAATTACTATCTGCTAGACTAGGAAATGCAGGTTTTCAAAATGATAACGTTTTTAAGGTATGTCACGATTTCAAAAATTTAAAGTTGATTCTTTGAATGAGCTTCCGCAATATTTTAATTTTGTTTAATACAGGGTTTGATTAATAAGAGATTTGAGAGTTCATGTTTTCATTACCTTAAACGTCTCAAAATGAACTAACGTTTAGTATTGAGTTTTATCGAACTAGTCGTGTTTTTTAAACGTCACTTGATATGGCACGTCAGACGCGATTCTAACACCTAGGCCGAGTTTTGGGTGTTACAACTAGGGAGTTTTCTGTGATTAGTCCTCTGGTTTAGTCGATCCAAGTTGATAAGGTATATAGATAGGTTCCGTTAGAGACTCAGGGTGTGGTATTTTCAACTGACTTAATGGAGTTACCTTTTGGCAAGTTTGATCTGATTCTAGGAATGGATTGGCTCGTAAAACATCGAGTCAGTCTAGACTGTGCCTCTATGAGAGTTACTCTAAGAACTGATGAGAATAGTGAGATTGTTATGATTGGTGAGCATCGAGATTACCTCTCCAACGTAATCTCTACCATTGTAGCTGAAAAGCTAGTTTAGAAAGGTAGCAAGGCATACCTTGCTATTGTGTCTGATTCTATACATGTGAAGCTTTCTGTAAAAGATATTCATACTATAAGGAAATTCCCAGATGTATTTCCCGAGGAGCTGCCAGAAGTACCTCTGGATAGGGAAGTTGAGCTCGGTATTAATCTGTTACCAGGTACTGCTCATGTGTCCATTTCACCCTATCGCATGGCACTGAAGGAACTTGCGGAGTTAAAAGCTCAGCTCTCGGAACTTTGCAATCGAGGGTTCATTAGATCGAGTGTATCTCTGTGGGAAGCACTAGTCCTATTTGTTTAGAAGAAAGACGGTCGATGAGAATGTGTATAGATTACCATTAGTTAAACAAGTTGACAGTAAAGAATAAGTATCTATTACCAAGGATTGATGATTTATTTGATCAGTTTTGAGGAGCATTTGTGTTCTCTAAAATTGAACTCCGTTTCGATTACCATCAACTCAAGGTTAAAGAGATTGATGTGTACAAGACTACCTTCAGGACTCGTTATGGACATTACAAGTTCCTAGTTATACCTTTTAGACAAACGCCCGTTTGTATTTATGGATTTAATAAATTGGGTGTTCCAACCATATTTAGATTAGTTTCTTGTAGTTTTTATTGACGATATTCTGATTTATTCCAAGGCTGAGACTGAGCATGACGATATTCTAATAAATCGGGTTTTCCAACCGTATTCCAAGACTGTATTTAAAAGTAGCTGTATGCTAAGTTTAGCAAGTGTGAATTCTGGTTGCAGGAAGTTTCCTTTCTAGGGAAAGTAGTGACTGCCGAGGGTATTCGAGTTGATCTCAAGAAAATTGAGGTTGTAGTTGAGTGGAAACAACCAAAGAATGTGCCTGACCTTTGAAGTTTCCTGGGTTTAGCAGGTTACTATCGGAGGTTTGTTGAAGGATTTTCTCTGATTGCGTCTCCTTTGACAGAGCTATTGCGTAAGAACACCCCGTTTGTGTGGTCTAGCAAGCAGCAATCAAGCTTCGAAAAGCTCAAATCAGTTTTGACACAAGCTCCTATTTTGGTTCAACCTAGATCGGGTTGAGAGTTTGTGGTTTATAGTGATGCATCGCATGTTGATTGAGATGAAATCTTGTTGAGCACTGATTCATTAGTCTCGATTTAGTCGATGAGATCGAGAGATAAATCAAATTAACTTGTCTAATTTGGTAAAATTGTGACCGAGAGGTAAAATGGAACCATTTTAGGAGTTTAAGCAAATTGAAACCCTAATTCAAGATGGGTGAACCACATCAAAACCAATCAACCACCGTTCGTTATCTATTACTTAATTTTGTAATTTTTCATATTTTACAATTTAATCCTCGGTAGCTAGCTCGTATATTAGCATCATTATTCTTCACTTTATGATTTTTCATACTATAATATTTAATGATTAGTTAGTTAGACTCTTTATTTTTCATGTTCATTAGTACAAATTGTTCAATCACTAACTCTCTTGGGTTCAATCCTCGGAGTACTTCATACCTTGTTGTACAATTATATTACAATTGACCTGTCACACTTATAGACACTGCATGTATTAGTTCTATTCAATTCTTGTCTTTATTTGTTGATTTTTCTCTCCCCCATTCGCGAGAGTAGGGGAGAGGTAGTCAAGTATGGTCTACCATGCAATGTTTAATAAATGTAAATGTTATATGAGTTTTGCGTGGTAAACTCCTGTAACTCAGGTTCAGCGACTGGACCAGGCAAAGGGTGTTACCCTTCCCATATGTATGCCTACTTTTTTTAAAGAATGTGTGAATTGAAGAAGAACGACAAGGAAGCCCTATGAAGGTACTTCTTGATATACATATATGTATATATTATAAGCTTAAAAAAAGTAAATGTGAGTCCCAATTAAGGTGACTCCACGGGGTGCAATCCCTTATGCTTATCTTATGTTTATTTAAAAGAAAATTAGTAAAGTAAGCTAATATATAATATGTATATGAGTGGGGTGTGAACTTGGGGGTGTTCAACACTCTATGTACATTACTTTATATATTAAAAAAAAGAGTGGCGCCATGAAATTTATGAGGTGTAACACCCATTTTTTCGTGCGTATGAGTGAGACTCCATGAAGGTTGGGGTTATACGAGTCTTGTAGAGGTTTAAACGTTATACATATATATTGTATTGTGTGCTTAAAAAAACCGAATTCATAATGAACCCCATGATGTATGTGTATATTTTATATTGACAAGAGTAGAAGCAAAGGCCCACGAGAGGCTTGTACTAAGCCCAACAAGCGGTTATACTCCAACAACGATTATATCTATTCTACGCACTATGGGAAAGTTCAACATTCATTCCTCACGCAAATCTGAGATGAATAGTCTTGGCCTACGGTAGTAATTTGACATAGCTTTAATCAAATAAATCCAAGCCGAGTAGACTTGGTTGATGATGATGATTCACTTAACTAACAAAAATCACGACAAAGGCAAGCACACCTATGAATAGCAGTATAGTTATGGTGAGTCGAGAATATCGTATCCACGAGGGCTAAAAGTACTAGTAATTACTATCTTTTTATTATCTAGCTGATAAATTGAAGGAATTGTTTTTAATCTAAAATTATCTAAACTAACTATTAAGACGCAACAGAGAATTTAGTAAGAAAATATTCGAATGAACCAATGAGAGAGACAATACCCAGAAAAGAATCCTGATAAACCATAAAAGTAACACATTTTAATCCCATGCTTAGCGTGTTTTTGGATGTTTATTTATATAATTTTGTGAATTCGATGCTCTTAATCCTTTCAATTTGTATTTCTATACTTAGTAGAGCATAGGGAAGCGAAAGGAGCAAAAAGGGGCCAAAATTGGGCAAAACGGGCCATATTAAGGATCCACACAGCCGAAACCAGAACCACATGGGCAGGGCACATGCCCGAGTGAACCACACAGGCACGACACACGCCCATGTATCAGCCCATGTCAATCACAAGCCACGTAAATTATCACACGGCCTAAACACCCTCACACGGCCTGAGCACACACCCATGTCCCTGTCGCACCTTGTCCCCCCTTAGGGATTTTCGTCATCGAAAATCTTATCAGGAGGAGTCGCTGCCCACATTCTTTAAACATTTCTAGAAATTCTTTAAAATCGCAAATCTACTTATCTTCAAGTTTCTCTTGTCAACAACCTTTAAGCTCTCTTACACAAGGTCGAAGCATCACTTGCTACTTAGGTATTTCTTCCTCCAGGACGTATGCTCAGTAATCCACTAATTTAGAACTCTACACATGTCCAAATGATCATTCGAATCCTTACCGGTTGATTTACTACAACTCAAATGCCATTCCCCTTCTTGGGAATTTTGTCAAACCACACTTGACATCTATAAGGTTTTATCTCAATTTCTCATTAAAGCATTCACCTCCTTTAATACTCTTGACTTGTACGCTTTAAAAACTCAACTTTTAGTGGTCAACCACTTCTGGCCATAGGCTCAATCATATCGTGAAATATACTCTATTGTCAAAACATTTATTCACATATCTGCAATTTCTTATCCTTGTATTAGTAGATATGCTACTACTAAACCTCATACCAAAACTTCTGTATAAGTTCTTGATTCATCAATATTCAAATTCTATTTCAAGGAAACATCGACAACAATAATCTTATCCAACCTGGATTTTATCATTTTAAATAAACTCATTCAGAGCTTATTTAAAATACCATTTACTTCCTCATTTCTGAACTCCTTTACTCTGAAAGAAAGACTTGCTCCAGTCATTAACCTCTCTAAAATTGAAATATTACTCACTAAGATCAATCAAGTAACTAATTTGCATTGTTTAACATGGATCCTTCAACCAGACATCTGTACTATGTCTACTATCTAAGAAGTATTACAATAACTATACACACCATTGCAATAGTTCATGCCATTTCCACTATTTCATTTTCAAAATATGTTGTAGCATAAGATACTCCAACTCATCAAAATTTAGAAAATACATATCAATTCTTTTTTTTTATGGATCATTTCATAACATCTAACTCACTATATAGACACAAAAGTGATCGTCTCTGGATCACCAATTTGGCAACTCTTTTCCTCGATTCAGACTGAACTCAGTACCAGAACTTTCAATTAATAGTCTTTTTTATAGCTTCCACTCGACCATCGCGGTTTGAACATTTCAATGAGAATATCTTCGTATCATGCTCCCCCACTCACGAACACACAAAATTTTATTCTCTTTATTGATTCATACGTGAATATACACAGAACTCAAATCATATCTCAATATGTTAATCTACTCTTTTCTCCGTACTGAGAACATATCTTAAGCACATTCTCATCTGAGTTTCTTTTGTTATGCTAATCTAAAACCTTTACTATCATCATATCTCACGATAGTAGGGACATCTCTATCGAATTCGTTAACTCTGTTTGGCTTGCCCGAAAACTCATCATACAACGTGAAACTCATGATTTCACTTCTTATACTAGAATTATTCCCAACTTCTCCCTCTAAGCACCCGAATAAGGTTACGAGGAGATAAAGAAATGTTGATTTCAATTAACTAAATCAACAACCGCTTAGTCTGATTTCTCAATCAGCTAACATTCTCACACAATCACAATTTCTTGAAAAGAACATCCACATCACCATTGAAGGGAAACAAGTATTAATACATAATATCCAAGGGAATCATTATAATTCATTCATGGTATTAATTAACCATGCACAGGTCACAGGCTTCAAGCCAACTTACTCATACCTGCCCTTTATTAAGCACATACTATGTCACACATCGTACTCATTTCTTCGTGATTCATTCATGAGTGCCTGTATTCACTCATTCACATGACTTTAGTTCTACCTCTAGACTCATCTATCTGTCCCACTGATTACTGGAGATAATCAAAGACACACATTCATCATCATTCATGTAGGCACAAAACTAATGCTACACTCCCGAGGTGGCCTTATATGGAGTCACCTCTAAATGCTAATGCCATAACCCAGTTAAGGTCTTATATGGATTTTCGCATCAGGTATCGATGCCATATTCCAAATATGGTCTTATAAGATTCTCATATCTATTACCGAAGCTACATTCTAGATGTGGTCTTATATAGAATCATAACTTGGTGCCGAGGCCATGCCTCGAACATGGTCTTATACAGGACCTTATCTATTTCATATCTTAATGATAGCCTTTTCATTATAGTCCCCTAGGACTTCAACCCTATGTTCAACAATAATTACTCTATCTAGTAGAGTGTCATGTATCAATGTGATACAAAGCATTCCAAGAATGCTAACATAAATACCATTTTAATTATATACAAACTTACTCAATTTGACTCTCATAACATCTCATCATAATTCGACAGTGGTAAGGAGGGTGAGGTCATAGAGCCCTTTGACTTGACTCTCGTGACTACATACATATGATTTAAAATTTCATCATCAATGAAATATCATCATAATCACACAACTCGTCCCAAATGAGTTTTCACATTCATCATGCTACATTTGTTTCTATCCCTCATACTTTTGAATAGTGATTTCAATTACTCAAGTTCCATATTACTATCTAATTGAGTACTCAACATTTAACTCTACTTTCTCTTACCGTCACTTATCAATTAAAGAATGTCTTACGGGTTTGAGTACGTCGTTTACCTGATTGCCATAGTCCAACTATGGTCTTACTTGTATCACAACATCATAGCCCAGCTATTTCTTTACATGTCGTCACGATGCCATAGCCTCGCTATGGTCTTACACAGGATCACATGCACCGCCATGGTCCAACCATGGTCTTATTCATCATTTTATCATTAGACGACCATACTCATCCCTGCATTCTACTTAGTCAAACTTCCCAGTTTAACTCTCACACCATAATACTCGTAGTTCAATACAGAGTCACGAAATAAAACATTATACATCATTCAGACAATTGCACATACACGTATACCCCATTCTCTGGGTAAATTTACTCGCTATATGCACATAACCCAATAGGTTGAGTATATAACACCTATGCACATCCCGCCAATATAGATAAGCTTACCACTTTATAACTCTCATTTCATGCATTTTCACATACACATCTTATACTTCTACTCATATCTCTTTGAATCTCATCTATGCATAAGAGCATTTCAATTTCCCCATTATCACTTACACCATTATTTAATTTAGCTCGGTTGGGAACCAACCCTATCTTAACAAAACAATTTCGTTAGTGCCAAGAGATATCACACTATCACAGTCCACCTATGGCATGTATAGCTAGACTCTTACTCATGCTAGGTTAGTCCGAGAACCGACTAAACCATGCTCTGATACCACTAAATGTAACACCCCTTACCCGAAATCCCCATCAAAATCGAGCACGAGGCATTATTGTATAAAACTACTTGAATGCCACTTAGGCTCAACGCGATTACTCCCCTTGATGTCAATACAACAACTTCTTTTTTGACTTACGAGAACTCAATCATACATGTGAGGGCTCTCGAGACTATATCGAGAACTCTTACGATCTATAAAATTTTTTTCCCATTTAAACAAGGAGTACACGCCCGTGTTGTATGACACACACGTCCGTGTGTACTGTCACACGCCCATGTGCCCAAACCGTGCCTAAAACCCCAACATTTTGCCAAAGTTCCCACAGCTAGGACACACACCCATATGGAATGGGGCACGCCTGTACCCTCAAGACATGCTCGTGTCTTCCACCTATGGTCGACACTGCCAAATCACACACGGTCTTCACACGCTCGTGGCCTTAGATCGTGTGTCACACACGACTTATACAAACGGCCGTGGGGTTAGCCCATGGTTTATTCTGACTTAAAATGCTAAGGTGCAGGGTAAACACGACCTGGACACACGCCCGTGTGTCTACCCGTGTAGGCACATGAAGGCTATTTTCCAAGCCAATCACCCCCTCAATTGCATACATTCATTCATTATCACATAACTTTTAGTAATATCATGATAATTCTTGGTTTAAAGACATTTAATCATAAGAGAAGTAAGGCCTACAATCCATACACTAAGGGAACTATTACACACTTAATTACAATCAACTTAAGGATGATGGCTATACACAAACAACTATAAGTTATCTTAGGCCAATACAATTTAGCTACATTCATAATACTTAATCAACCTCAAGTACTAGCCCTATACATGCCATGACTCATAAGGACTTGAAACCTCATACCAAGTGTTTGATCGATAGTGTGAAAACATTTCCAGCGGTCTCCAACCCGAGCTAGCTAAATTAACCTATAAGAAATGAAAAAGGGAGAGGAGTAAGCAATATTGCTTAGTAAGTTCATCTGCATAACTGACAAATATTGGTATTCATTAAATACAGATAACCATAATGTATTATACTGAGTTTCTCCCTTAACTCATAGTTACTTACTCAACCGCTCTTGGGGCTTAATCATTTTATCACTTACCACATTCTTACCAAGCCACAAGCCAATTATTTATTTAATTAATACGCATTCCTGCACTAATCATCACGCGATCAAATAAAATAATATATCAATCATTTTCAATGAGTCACCTATACTACAAAACTCTCAATGGTTTTGCACTTAGCCTACCATTGAATCTCTTATAGGGTGGTATCGCACACGGCTTACCAATCATTCATGCTTATGGCGATTCCACACTTAGCTCACCAATCATTTATAAGCGATGGTATCGCACACATCCCATCGATTACTAAATAGATTAGGTGGCAACATACATAGCCCACCAATAGCAATATATTTGATGGTATCGCACACTGCCCATCAATTAACAATTAATCAGGTGGTAACGCACACAGCCCACCGATAATAATAAAATTGATTGTATCGCACGTAGCCCATCAATTAACAATAAATCAGGTGGTAATGCACACAGCCCACCGATATTATACATACACAAATATTTATCCACATACATTTCTATTCTTACTTAACTTTCTACCGTACTCGTTCTCATTCACACAATGCATCAATAACTCTATCTCATGTAACTAAGGTGCATTAATTAAACATATCCCACAAGGATTTACCATATACTGAATTGATATCAATTCAGTTCTAACACATACTCATGCTTCTCGTGGTACAACCACTTACATTCAACATCCTCGTTGAATCATTCAAATTGTCACATAACTCTCTTGAGTCTCATACACATAGTTCTCCTTAACATTATACCCCAATAGGGTTTTACATACATTAACATATCGATGCCATGTCCTTGATATGGTCTTTTACGAATTCTTCCACCGAGGTCATATTCCAATATGGTCATACACGAGACTATAACTATCATCATATCATGCTATATACATCTCCCATTACTCCCAAATTCAATTCTCTTGACATCTCATTAAAACTTATTTCACACATTCATAGAGTAAATATATATGTTCCATACAACATTGGAATATTAAATTAACTCATACGTAATTGCCACATATACATGAACTTACCTCGATGACTAAAAGGACCAAAAAGAGACCTTTTGGCCACATTTCTCTTTATCCCGTTCTAGGTCCGAATCTCATTTTCTTCGATTAATAAGAGATAGCTTGGCTAAAATTTCAAACCCCGAAAGCTCCATTTCTTCTTCAATTTTCGGTGGAGAGAAGATAGATGAATAGTGAAAGATGATAACATCTTTTACTCATCTTATTTTATTCATTTTTATCACCTAATTCCCACATATTTTGACCAAAATTAAAAATTCTTGTCCCCTATGTCACATGGCCGGCCTACTCACTTAAAACAAGGCTAAATTTTACAATTGGGGCCTCTAATTAATATCCCATAGCTATTTGGCACCTTTTGCAAATAAACTAGAACTTTCGCACTTTATGCGATTTAGTCCTTTTTCACAATTTAGCTAGAAATTGCTAAAATTAAGGCACCAAAATTTCCATACATCCTTATAAACATGTTATATCACATAACATAACATGAATATAATTTTATCAAACCTCAAATTAGTGATTTTGAGATCGCTATTCCGACTAGCCCCTAAATTGGGCTATTACAAAAAGGACGATACTAATACTACCGAGGAGATGGCTGATAATAATATGCTACCTCTTGTGGTTGTCGCAAATCCAGTGAATCAAAATCCTGCTCCTCGTACTATGTACGATTATGCTAAGCCCAATTTAAGCGAAATTTGAATCGAGTATTTTAGGCTGCTATTCTTGCAAAATAATTTTGAACTGAAACCTAACATTATTCAAATGATTCAACAGTTTGTTCAGTTTGATGGTTTACTGGATGAGGACCCAAATACTCATTTGGCCAATTTCTTAGAGTTTGTGACACTTTTAAGATTAATGGCATTTCTGATGATTCCATTCACCTTCGGTTGTTTCCTTTTTTCCTTAAGAAATAAAGCTAAACAGTTGTTGAACTTGTTACCACGAGGTTCTATCACTACTTGGGAACAAATGACCAAAAATTTTTTACTAAAATATTTTTTGCCGGCTAAAATGGTAAAGTTGAGGAATGATATCTCTTCTTTTGTGCAGATGGATTTAGAAACCCTTTACGATGCATGGGAGAGGTATAAGGACTTATTGAAAATGTGCCCTCACCATGGGTTACCTCTATGGCTATAAGTTCAAACCTTCTACAACAGTTTGACCCCCTCAACTAAGTAGCTGATTGATACAGCCGCCGGTGGTACCCTAAATAATAAAACACCTGAAGCGGCTTATGAGTTTATAGAGGAGATGTCGCTGAATAATTATCAGTGGCAAGTCATGAGGACAAAGCCTAATAAAGTAGACGGTGTTTTCAACCTTGACGCGGTCACCATGCTATCTAACCAGGTAGAGTTTTTAAATAAAAAAATTGATGGTTTATGTGTTTCTACACAAGTACATCTGGTAATGCAATGCGACACAAATAGAGGAGGGATGAGCACCACAGAGTATCCATCTTACAACCCAAGCACAGAGAATGAACAAGTTCACTATATGGGTAACAATTCTAAACCTCAGAATAATCCATATAGTAACACTTACAATGCAGGTTGGCAGAACCATCCCAATTTCTCATGGGGTGGTCAACGAAATCAGAGACAACAACCCCTTCCAAGATGCCAACAACAACCCTACCAACAGGTGAAGAAGCCGAACCTTGAAGAGATGCTAACAAAATTTATCTCGGTGTTAGAAACCCATTTTCAAAACACTGAAATAGCACTCAAAAATCAGCAAGCATCTATTCAAGGGCTCGAGAACCAAATAGGTCAGCTTGCCAAGTTGATCTCAGAACCACCATAAGGTAGCTTACCGAGTAACATTAAGCCTAACCCAAGGGAGCAACTCCATGCCATCACGGTGTGTGATAAAGAAAGGTTAGTAGAATCTGAATCTGAACCGATGCAAGAAGTTGTGGTAAGTAAAGGTAAGGTTGAGGTGAACCACAATGCATAGACATCGGTAAGAAAAGAGTATACACCTCGTGTTCCGTACCCCAACCTGACGAAGAAAGACCATACCAATGAATAATTCGGTAAATTTTTTAAACTCTTAAAAAAATTACATATTAACTTACCGTTTATTGAAGCTCTTTCGTAGATGCCCGACTCAGTTGAATTTTTAAAAAGAGCTTTTAGAAAAAAATGAAAGCTAAATGATGCACCGTATGTAGAGCTAAACGAAGTCTGCTCAGCCATTTTACAGAATAAACTACCCAACAAATTAAAGAATCCAGGGAGTTTTACTATTCCTTGTTTAATTGGTAGTATAGATGCTAATAATGCTTTGGCTGATTTAGGGGCGAGTATTAACGTCATGCCCTATAAAATGTTTAAACAACTAGGTCTTGGGAAACCTAAACAAACTAGGATGAGCATTCAACTAGCAAAAAAAAAACTATTAGATTTCCTAGGGGAATTGTTGAGGATGTGCTTGTAAAAATTGTTAAATTTATATTACCAGTTGACTTTGTTGTTCTAGACATAGATAAGGACAATGACACACCTTTAATCTTAGGAAGACCCTTATTAGAAATTGCCAGAATAATAATTGATGTTGGCACAGGTGAATTATTACTTCATGTAGGTGATGAAACAGTTAAACTCCAAGCTCGTGATTTTGTTAAGATATCTAGCGATCGAGATGATTTTACGAGTTCTATTAATAAGATTAACGTTGTAGCTTAAACTTATTTGCAGGAAATCCCTAGAAAGAAACTAATGGAACCACATTCTATCCTATATGAAAAATACAGAATGATCCATGAGGAGCGAAGGCTTCGGATCGATGAAATAGACGAATGGAGGACACTTGGCAAGGAGAACCTAGGAATACACGAAGTGAAATCAAAACAACTCCATGAGTAACTTAAAGGTGGGACGAATCACTTCAAGGTTGGAGACCAAGTACTGTTAGATGCGACCAACCCCCGAATAGCTACTTCAAAACTAAATACAAATGGGCGACTCCTTTTACGGTACTCAATATCTTTCCATACGGGACAGTCGAGGTAACTCATTCTAATTTTGTCACTTTTAAGGTAAATATTACTCGACTCAAACCGTATGTTGATAATAGAATTGATAGTGAAAAAGAGGAGTCTAGATTCTGTGAACCACCGTAACAGAGAGAAAATGAGGTAAGTCGAGCGTAGACTCTAAATAAGCGCTTCTTGGTAGGCAACCCGAGCATTAACATGCCTAATTTACTAATTATGTTTTACAATTAAATAAATAAATGAATGAAAAAAATGTGTTTTAAAACCCACACGGCCTGGACACACGGGCGTGTCCCTGGCCATGTGGATCTTGGGACTTAGTTTTTAAATTTCAAAGAAATCGATAGAGGGCTACACGGCCTGGCAACATGGTCGTGTCACCCGCACGGCCTGGAAACATGGGCGTGTCCTTGCTCTGTAGAGCCTGGAGCTTAAAATCCCCAAAAATCGACAGAGACACGGCCAAAATTTATTCCACACGGGCGCCCGACATGGCCGTGTGGACCACACGGCCAGGACACACGGGCGTGTCCTAGGCCGTGTGAAAACTGGAGTTTAATTTTTCAAATTTTAAAATTTAAAACAAGTCAGGGGCCTCCATGGGCAACATAGACGGCCATGTGTGACCTCACACGGTCGTGGGAGAAGCGAAGGATTTTTCTTTTTCTTTTTATTTTTAATCTATTTTCCTTTATGTTTCGTATCATATTTTCAAAGACTTATCTTTTATATTTTGAACTATATTTTAGTTTTTATAATTATTCCTAATCGAGTAATCCCTTAATCTTCTTCCACAATTGTGTTTATTTTTTTTAGTTGCTCAAAATCATGCACTTCACTTTGTTATATCTACAATTCCGCGTTCACTATTCCACGGATTTCATCCAAAATTCAGAAAGTTTCACTTCTCTCCCTCTCTTATGATTTTCTTATTATATTGTCATTATCTATTTTTGTAACATCCTGATAATTAGGGGTTATGCATTTTACTTAATTGAATGATGTTGCATGCTTAATTATTATTAAGTGAAATTTTGAAAGTTATTTGAGCTTCATTAATTAAGTGAAGGCTTAGTAAAACTTTTAATTTTTATTAATTAAGAGAGAGCTAAGCAAATTAGGCCTTAAGAATTAATGACAAGGAGTTTCAAGCATAAGTTAAGTAATTGGCAAAGTGGTTAAGATGTATGGATGTGTGCTTGAGGTGTAAGGTTCAATCTCCTAGCTAGCATTAGGGAGGATTTTAAATTTTGTTTTCTTCCTTATAAGTGTCGGCCAAGAATATTCTAGAGTGGATGAGAATTCATTTAATTTTGGCTATTTGACCATGTGAAAAGGAAGTTAGGAACTTATGGCATGGGATCATAAGTTGGTGATAAGATGAAGGGACAAAGGCATGATATTTGGCTATGTTTTGGGGATGTGTTCATGGTCATTTGACCATGAACCTAGACAACATGGAGGCTAAAGGAGTGGTTTATTTTTTGATAGCAAATCAAGAGTGGATAGGGAAGAAACAAGGAGAAAAAAAGGGATAATGTTGGCATTGATTTGGCGAATTTGTGCTTTGCCATTAGGGGAGTTAGCCAAAAGTCTTGCACATTCTTTTGTCCATCTTTTCTCAATTTCTCCAAAACTTCTCTCATAGCCGAAATTGTCATTGAGTTTAGGTAAAAATCTTCTCTTTGTTTTAGCTTTCTTTTTGACCAATTTTCTCCAAAACTCCTACTTTGGCCGAATGTACCTTAGGCACTTTGGTACAATTGTGCTTTTGATTTAGCCCTCAATTGATTGAACCAAATACTACTTTTTTCTCCCATTTTCTTTTGAAACCAAAACTACAAAGATTAAGCACCATTTTCTTCTTCATTTTCTCTCCTTTTCTTAATGCATCTAAGCTCCAAAATCAATCTCCTTTCTCTTTGATCAATTCTCCTTTCTTTTTCTTTTCACTTTATTTCTCTCTTCATTTCCTCTCATTGTCGAAACCACATAGGATCAAGAATTTCCTCCTTGGCCGAATGTGCAAAAGTTCCTAATCATCTCTTTTCTTTTGAGAAATCACTATTATCATCTTCTTCTCCTCTTTCTCTTTTCTTCCTTCTTCATTTCCTTCTCTTTTCTTTTCTCTTTCTTCTATTCCTCAAAATCAAAACCATCATATTGAAACCACCATTTCTCTTCTCTTTTTGTTAAAGCCGAATCTTAAAGGACTCAAGTAAGAATTCTATCAATTATTTTTATCATTTCCTTTCACTTTAGTAAATTTAGAACTATAATCTTTTATTTTCTCTCTAGGCGAATCTTTTGAAAAGATTTTTCAAAGATCTTTGTTGAAGACAACCTTTAAGTGACCATTCGAATCATCAAGGTAAGATTACTATTTTAGATAATATCAAATTCTTTAGATGGATCACTAATCTACGTTATTTTAGGGCGATCTAAGATCAACAAGATAGGTAAGAAAAGGGTGTGCGAAGTGTTTGGAAGAGAGAGGTATTCCTTTACCATCGAACTACAAGCGAAGAGCGATGATCGAGGTTAGAGACTTTCCACCGGTTGTGGACCTTCGCTAACAAGGATCGGTTATTCAAGTAGTGCGTATAACCGAACCACTTTACGTTGGTGGAATATCGGTGGTTTTGATCCATCTAGTGGAAAAACCACAAATAACTGTCATTCGTGAATCCGAGGGTAAGGATTTAGATCCATCGTCTATAAGTATAGTTTTGTTAACAATAGTTTATACTAACCGAGTGTATTAATTAATTACGTGTGGACGAGCAAGAGGTATTGTTCTCATTTGTTACTAGGTGTGTAACCATACATTAAAAATTTCCATAGATTTATATTGTTAAAAGTGATTATATGATAGTATGTTTGTTTGTGGATACCAATCATTGGTATACAAAATTCGTGTATGTTACCCAATATTTCGTTTATTTTTGCTATATGCATCAATATGAAATAAGCATGACTATATTATGACTTGTGGGTAAATAGCATGAAAATCGATTTGATATGTATGTGCATGGGCATATGGGTATATTGATAAAGGAGGAAGTATTCGGTGGTTTTACCACATTTACGTGACTTCGGTCACATATGTGAATTTGGTGACTTGGTCACGTATATTTGACTTGTGGCTTCTCACACAATTTGACTCGGTGACTTGGTCACGTATATTTGACTCCGTGACTTGGTCACATATTTGGCTCCGTGACTTGGTCACGTATTTGAAATTTGGACTTGATCGGTGACTTGGTCACATCTATTTTGGTGGCTTTGCCACAATAAGGGTGATGTGCATGTTGATTGCAAAATCGCCTTCGATGGTGTGTAACGGATGGAGGTCGATTTAGTAATCCTACGGTGTGTTGGTTGGTGCGGGGTGTGTAGCGGATGGATATTTAGGTTGGGCGGGCTTGCATTTCATTTCATATACATAACTATGTAATATTGTATGATTATTACTTGATCTGTTATGAAATGGGCCTTTGGGCTAAATATGAATTAAATGGGCCTTTGGGCTAAATATGAGCTAAATGGGCCTTTGGGCTAAATATTTGATTAAATGGGCCTATGGCCATATGTG
Source organism: Gossypium rotundifolium (assembly GCA_025506655.1). Classification (NCBI taxonomy): domain Eukaryota; kingdom Viridiplantae; phylum Streptophyta; class Magnoliopsida; order Malvales; family Malvaceae; genus Gossypium; species Gossypium rotundifolium. Next base: position 36,869,622 of record CP106729.1, on the reverse strand, counting down.
AAATTTTTGGGCTTTAAAGCATATGATAAAATGGGCTTTTTAGTGTATGTGTTATAAGTGAGTTTTTGACTCACCCATTTTTATGGGATAGCTTTTAGATAACTCGTGGTGCGATGGATCTAAGCAATGAAGGATTTCGAGGTGGCGATGCTCGTATCAAGTATTGTGGAGATTTTCCAACTTAAACTCTTTAAGTTAAATTTTATTACTTAGACTTTATTATGGATTTGCCAATTTTATGTAATAAGGCCACTATAAACTATCTTTCATTCGGTGTTTGGATTTACTTTTATTTTGACATGAACAAATATCTATTAAATAATTAAATTGGTTTTCGATAATTATTTAAAAGGTTTTTGTCTCTAATATATAAATGTTTTCAAGGAAATTTTCTTAAGTTTGGTTTCCTTTTGATTTTATTAATTCCTCCTAAAATAATGTTTTAAAAGACAAAATTTCTTTACAATGGAATTCGCTAAAGTTTTACTCGAGGAACATACCAAATTCGGTTAGGCTTTTGGGCGGGTTTGGGGTGTTTCAACTTGTATCGAGCCAGTTTTAAACTCTCGGCCTTGGGTTTTGAAGCCCAGCGTTTTCAAAATTTTGGCCCAAAAGACTTTTGAAAATTTTCTTAAGTTAAATGGTTTTATAAGAGCATGGCACTTTCGAATTCTCGGCTCGGATCCATCGGTATGTACTTTATCGATATGTGATATGTGTGATAGTTTAAACTTAAACTATACTTTAGAGACATGGACCTTAGGTGTTTGTGTACTACTACGAAAACCAATGAATATCATTTCATAAGACTTTCTTTTAATAAGAAGTGAAAAGATTCTAATACATAAGACTTTTCGTAAAAGCAGATAAGATACGTAGTAGACATGAGCTCTAGGGGCGAGGTCGTCGTGGACATGGAAGAGGAAGGATGATCGTTTGAACCATTCGATCTGGTCAAGGTTCCGAGAATGAAGCTCCACCACCGGTGTTAGGCGGACTTTCAAGAACAAAATGAAGGAGGTGACGCATATCACAAGTCAGTCTTGCGAGTTTTAGAACGAGTAGCGGAAGCTAGTTAAAATGGGTCTCGAAAGTGCATGGTGAGAGACTAAGATCAAATGGAGCTGAGGTTTTCGGGGAGTATCTGGAGTAGCTCCTAATGTAGCGAATATTGGTTGGAGGCAAGAGAGAATCATGGACGATATAGACCAGACCGATGAAGAGAAATTGAAAGGTGCTATTTCACTTCTTCGTGATGAAGCCTACCAGTGGTGGCTCACTATAAAGGAAAGTACCCACGTGGATCGTCGGATTAGGGGTATTTTAAGATTAAATTCAAAGGAAAATATGTTGGAGCTAGCTATATCGACTCTCGGAGGAAGACATTTTGAATCGGTTCAAGGAAACAAGTCGATAGTGAATATGAAGCGAAATTTTGCGACTTAGCCGTTATGCGGAGGATAGTGGCTACGAATATGAACGGTGTATCAGATTTGAAGATGGACTTAGAGATAAGCTAAGAGTGATGATTGCTCCACACCGTGAAAGAGATTTTGCAATCTTAGTAGAAAGGGCAAGAATTGCCGAAGCGGCTAAACGGACTGAGAGACAGAACCGGGACAGAGGCCAGAGTAAGAATAAGAGAAGCTTTGGGTCTTCGGGGTCGTCCGGAAACTTTCAGAAGAAATCAAGGAATGATGGACCGCGAGGTCAACAGACTGCCATGGGAGTACAAAGTCGTACTTGTTCTCAATGTGGGAAAATGCACTCAGGAGAATGCTGGAAGAAAACTGGCGGATGTTTCAAGTGCGGTTCGAAGGATCAGTGCGGTTCGAAGGATCACATGATCAAGGATTGCCCGATGAACTCGGAGAAGAACCGCCCGACAAGCCGTGGTGCTAATCGGTGACAGTGGACAGCAACCGATAAGAGGTCGTGGTCCAAATGGAAGGGGCAATGGTTCTGGTAGAGGACGCGGAACTTCAGGAAGAGGCAGTGGTAGCTCTGAGGTGAGACAACCGTGTCCGTGTATGCGGTTAAATCGCAGAGAAGACGGTGATGCACTGATGTTATCACGGTGCGTTTACGATTTCAGGTTGCCCTTTATTACTTTGATAGATATAGGGTCAACTCATTCCTATATCGCTAGTGAAGTATCTGGGACTTTGCATGTGACTTCAAATCGTACCTAGGAAGATGATCGTATTTAGTCCTCTAGGATGCGGTGAGAAATAGACAAACTTTTAAGGAAGTGCCTCTAGAAGTCCAAGGATACGCTTTCTAGGCGATTTAATGGAGTTGCCGTTGAAGAATTCGACCTAATCTTAGGCATGGACGGCTTGTGAAATGCCGTGCAAATGTGGATTGTCTTTGCTAAGCGGATGTCATTAAGAACTCTTGATGACAAAGAAGTTGTAGTGATGGGCGAGAGACGGAACTACTTATCTAATGTAGTATCCGCTCTTAAGGCGAAAAAGATGGTTAGAAAGGGATGTGAAGCCTTTCTGATGTTGGTGAGTACGTTGGAGGCTAAGGAAGCAACTGTTAATGAAGTCAGGACTGTGAATGAATTTGTAGATGTTTTTTCGAAAGAACTTCCAGGTTTGCCTCCGAATCATGAAGTAGAGTTCGGGATAGACTTATTGCCTGGAACGGCGCCAGTTTCTATTGCTCCATATAGAATGGCACCGAAGGAGTTGGTTGAATTGAAGGCTCAGATTCAGGAGTTGCTTGATCGTGGATTCATTCGACCTAATGTGTCTCCATGGGGAGCACCGATCCTATTCGTAAAAAAGAAAGACGGATCGATGAGGATGTGTATAGACTACCGGCAGTTGAATAAGCTGACCATCAAGAACAAGTATCCTTTGCCAAGGGTCGACGACTTGTTTGATCAGCTTAAGGGAGATGCGGTATTCTCTAAAATTGATCTAAGATCGGGGTATCATCAGCTTAAAGTGAAAGAAGCGGATATCCATAAGACGGCTTTCCGAACTAGATATGGGCATTATGAATTTCTGGTAATGCCATTCGGATTGACGAATGCCCCAGCCGCGTTTATGGATATGATGAATCGGATTTTCCAGCCCTACTTGGATCAGTTCGTCGTGGTATTCATAGACGACATCCTGGTGTATTCTAAGTCCGAAGAAGAACATGATGAGTATCTCCGGATTGTGTTACGAGTTTTAAGGGAGAAGAAACTGTACGCCAAATTCAGCAAGTGTGAATTTTGGCTGAAAGAAGTTGCATTTTTTGGCCATGTGGTATCTGCGGAAGGAATAAGGGTGGATCCTCGGAAGATTGAGGTCATGCTAGATTGGAAACCACCTAAGTCCGTGGCGAGGTTCGCGATTTCTTGGGTTTAGCCGAATATTACCAAGATTAAATGAAGGATTTTCATCGATAGTTACACCTTTAATGAAATTGCTTTGAGGAAAGAAGTACCTTTCGTATGGGGTGATAAGCGACAGAGAGCTTTGAGAAGCTCAAGAAAGTTTTGATTGAAGCTCGGTTTGATTCAACTTTGAGGCGGGAAAGGATTTTGTCGTGTATTGTGATGCTTCTCACACGAGTTAGGATGTGTTACGATGCAAGGCGGAAAGGTAGTTGCGTATCGTCTCGGCAGATTGAGACCGCACGAGGTTAATTACCCGACGCATGACTTGGAGTTGGCGGTGTAGTCTTTGCTCTTAAGGTTTGGAGACATTACTTATACGGGAGAAGTCGGTGATATATACGGACCACAAAAGTCTAAAATATCTCTTGACTCGAAAGAACTGAATTTGAGGCGTGAAGGTGGATAGAGTTGTTGAAAGACTACGATTTGTTCTATCGAGTATCACCGGGTAAGGCGAATGTGGTGGCGACGCCTAAGTCGAAAAGTGGTGTCGATTTAAGGCGATGTTTGCACATCTTAGCCTCTACGATGACGAAGCTTGTTGGCGAACTTGAGTTAAGCCGACATGGTTAAGTCAAGTGAAAGAGAGGCAGTTGGTAGATGAAGATCTGAATGAAAAGCTTCGACAAGTGCAGAGTGGGAAATTGGAAGATTTTGGTATTAATTGATGACGGGTATTGTGTTTTAAAGGTAAAATCAGATGCCAAAGGATCGGGAGTTAAGGCAAAAGATACTTGAGAATCGCATGGTAGCCCCTATGCTATGCATCACGGAGGAAGTAAGTTATACCGAGATTTGCGAGATCAATTTTGGTGGCTTGGACTTAAGCGGAAGTTACAAATTTGTAGGGAAGTGTTTGGCGTGTCGACAAGTTAAGGCTGAACATCAAGTACCTTACGGATTGCTCTGACCAATAAAGATTCCGCCATGGAAGTGGGAGAGAATCACCATGGATTTTGTTAGTGGGCTTCCTCTTACGCCTACTAAGAAAGACTCCATTTGGGTGATAGTGGACCGATTGACAAAATCTGCACATTTTATCCCAGTTCAGGTTGATTACTCTTTGTAGAAATTGGCGAAGTTATATGTGGCTGAGATTGTGAGATTACATGGAGTGCCGTTGTCGATAATTTCGGACAGAGATCCGAGATTTACGTTGCGATTTTGGAAAGCATTGCATCAGGCTTTGGGCACCAGATTGGACTTCAGTACGGCATTTCATCCTCAGTCAGACGGTCAGTCCGAAAGAGTAATCCAGATCTTAGAAGATATGTTAAGGGGATGTGTGATAGATTTCAAGGGAAGTTGGGAGGAATTCTTACTGTTGGCGAATTTGCGTACAACAACAGTTTCAATCCAAAGATTCGGATGGCACCATATGAAGCATTATATGGATGAAGTGTCACACTCCTACGTGTTGGATGAATTAGGGAACATCGATTTTGGGTCCGAAATAGTGGTGAATCTGAAGAAATGGTTAAGGTAATCCGGGCTCGGTTAAAGGAAGTCGACAGACAAAAATCGTCTGCAGATCTTAAGCGGAAAGAAATAGAGTTTCTTTGTGGGGACCAAGTTTTCCTTAAAGTTTCACCTTGGAAAAAGGTGATGAGATTTGGTCGCAAAGGAAACTAAGTCCTGTGTTCATTGGACCTTATCGGATTGTGAAGCGAGTCGGATCTGTGGCATATCGATTAGATTTACCTTCTGAGTTGAAGCAAATGCATGATGTGTTCCATGTTTCAATGCTACGCCTTACTGTTCGGATCCATCTCATATAGTACCGATTGAGGAGGTGGAATTAAGATCGATTTGTCATACGAAGAGGAACCAATTCAAATTTTAGAGCGAGATGTAAAGGTTTTACGGAGAAAATTAGTTCCTCTCGTCAAGGTATTATGGCGTAATCATAGATCGGAAGAAGCTTCATGGGAACCAGAGGAAGCGATGCGACAGCAATACCCTCACTTATTCCAGCCAGGTAATTTCGAGGACGAAATTATTTTTAAGGGGGGTAGAACTGTAACATCCTGATAATTAGGGGTTATGCATTTTACTTAATTGAATGATGTTGCATGCTTAATTATTATTAAGTGAAATTTTGGAAGTTATTTGAGCTTCATTAATTAAGTGAAGACTTAGTAAAACTTTTAATTTTATTAATTAAGAGAGCTAAGCAAATTAGGCCTTAAGAATTAATGACAAGGAGTTTCAAGCATAAGTTAAGTAATTGGCAAAGTGGTTAAGATGTATGGATGTGTGCTTGAGGTGTAAGGTTCAATCTCCTAGCTAGCATTAGGGAGGATTTTAAATTTTGTTTTCTTCCTTATAAGTGTCACCAAGAATATTCTAGAGTGGATGAGAATTCATTTAATTTTGGCTATTTGACCATGTGAAAAAGGAAGTTAGGAACTTATGGCATGGGATCATAAGTTGGTGATAAGATGAAGGGGACAAAGGCATGATATTTGGCTATGTTTTGGGGATGTGTTCATGGTCATTTGACCATGAACCTAGAAACAACATGGAGGCTAAAGGGAGTGGTTTATTTTTTTGATAGCAAATCAAGAGTGGATAGGGAAGAAACAAGGAGAAAAAAAAGGGATAATGTTGGCATTGATTTGGCCGAATTTGTGCTTTGCCATTAGGGGGGAGTTAGCCAAAAGTCTTGCACATTCTTTTGTCCATCTTTTCTCCATTTCTCCAAAACTTCTCTCATAGCCGAAATTGTCATTGAGTTTAGGTAAAAATCTTCTCTTTGTTTTAGCTTTCTTTTTGACCAATTTTTCTCCAAAAACTCCTACTTTGGCCGAATGTACCTTAGGCACTTTGGTACAATTGTGCTTTTGATTTAGCCCTCAATTGATTGAACCAAATACTACTTTCTTTCTCCCATTTTCTTTTGAAACCAAAACTACAAAGATTAAGCACCATTTTCTTCTTCATTTTCTCTCCCTTTTGCGAATGCATCTAAGCTCCAAAATCAATCTCCTTTCTCTTTGATCAATTCTCCTTTCTTTTCTTTTCACTTTATTTCTCTCTTCTTTTCCTCTCATTGCGAAACCACATAGGATCAATAATTTCCTCCTTGGTGAATGTGCAAAAGTTCCTAATCATCTCTTTTCTTTTGAGAAATCACCATTATCATCTTCTTCTCCTCTTTCTCTTTTCTTCCTTCTTCCTTTCCTTCTCTTTTCTTTCTCTTTCTTCTATTCCTCAAAACCAAACCATCATATTGAAACCACCATTTCTCTTCTCTTTTGTTAAAGCCAAATCTTGAAGGACTCAAGTAAGAATTCTATCAATTATTTTATCATTTCCTTTCACTTTAGTAAATTTAGAACTATAATCTTTTATTTTCTCTCTAGGCGAATCTTTTGAAAAGATTTTTCAAAGATCTTTGTTGAAGACAACCTTTAAGTGACCATTCGAATCATCAAGGTAAGATTACTATTTTAGATAATATCAATTTCTTTAGATGGATCACTAATCTACGTTATTTTAGGGCGATCTAAGATCAACAAGATAGGTAAGAAAAGGGTCGTGAAGTGTTTGGAAGAGGAGGTATTCCTTTACCATCAAACTACAAATGAAGAAGCGAGATTTCGGGGTTAGAGACTTTCCACGGTTGTGGACCTTCGCTAACAAGGATCGGTTATTCAAAGTAGTGCGTATAACCGAACCACTTTACGTTGGTGGAATATCGGTGGTTTTGATCCATCTAGTGGAGAAAACCACAAATAACTCGTCATTCATGAATCAGGGTAAGGATTTAGATCCATCGTCTATAAGTATAGTTTTGTTAACAATAGTTTATACTAACCGAGTGTATTAATCAATTACGTGTGGATGAGCAAGAGGGTATTGTTCTCACTGTTACTAGGTGTGTAACCATACATTAAAAATTTCCATAGATTTATATTGTTAAAAAGTGATTATATGATAGTATGTTTGTTTGTGGATACCAATCATTGGTATACAAAATTCAGGTATGTTACCCAATATTTCGTTTATTTTTGCTATATGCATCAATATGAAATAAGCATGACTATATTATGACTTGTGGGTAAATAGCATGAAAATCTGATTTGATATGTATGTGCATGGGCATATGGGTATATTGATAAAGGAGGAAGTATTCGGTGGTTTTACCACATTTACGGTGACTTCGGTCACATATGTGAATTGGTGACTTGGTCACGTATATTTGACTCTGGTGGCTTGGTCCACAATTTGACTCCGGTGACTTGGTCACGTATATTTGACTCGGTGACTTGGTCACATATTTGGCTCCGTGACTTTGGTCACGTATTTGAAATTTGGACTTGATCGGTGACTTGGTCACATCTGTTTTGGTGGCTTTGCCACAATAAGGGCGATTGCATGTTGATACGCAAAGAATCGCCTTTGATGGTGTGTAGCGATGGAGGGTCGATTTAGTAATCCCACGGTGTGTTGGTTGGTACAAGGGTGTGTAGCGGATGGATATTTAGGTTGGGCGGGCTTGCATTTCATTTCATATACATAACTATGTAATATTGTATGATTATTACTTGATCATTATGAAATGGGCCTTTGGCTAAATATGAATTAAATGGGCCTTTGGGCTAAATATGAGCTAAATGGGCCTTTGGGCTAAATATTTGATTAAATGGGCCTATGGCCATATGTGAAATTTTTGGCTTTAAAGCATATGATAAAATGGGCTTTTTAGTGTATGTGTTATACATTGAGTTTTGACTCACCCATTTTATGGGATAACTTTTCGAGATAACTCGTAGTGCGATGGATCTAAGCGACAAGGATTTCAAGGTGGCGGTGCTCGTATCAAGTATTGTGGAGATTTTCCAACTTGAACTCTTTAAGTTAAATTTTATTACTTAGACTTTATTATGGATTTGCCAATTTTATGTAATAAGGCAACTATAAACTATCTTTCATTACGTGTTTGGATTTACTTTTATTTTGACATGAACAAATATCTATTAAATAACTAAATTGGTTTTCGATAATTATTTAAAAGGTTTTTGTCTCTAATATATAAATGTTTTCAAGGAAATTTTCTTAAGTTTGGTTTCCTTTTGATTTTATTAATTCCTCCTAAAAATAATGTTTTAAAAGACAAAATTTCTTTACAATGGAATTCCGCTAAAGTTTTACTCGAGGAACATACCAAATCCGGTTAGGCTTTTTGGGCCGGGTTTGGGGTGTTTCAATTTTGGTACATTGAGGACAATGTACATCTTAAGTGAAGGGAGGTTGATTATATCATTATTAGGAAATCCCTGAATTATATCTTATTCTTAAGTAAATTTTCTCATATTACTATTAGAATGAAATCTTTATTGATTTATGATTTTTATTGATATGTTTTAGGTTAAGTCATAGGTAACTGTGCATTGATTGTTTAAACTTTAAGACATTAGAGAATCAAGCATGATAAGTCTATTTTCAGAATTAAAATTTGTTAGGTTATTTTCCTTAAATTTAAATATTACCTTGAAGTTTGAGATTTACAAGATTGACATCAAAAACCATAATTTTTGTGAGATTTTGAGCCTTTAAGAGCATACACTTTTCTTGCTCACTTTATTATTGGTTATGAGTGTGTCAATATTGATTTGTTATTCTAGAATCTGCTTCAATTATGCATATCGAGACCACACCTTTGATTTGATATACTGAGATGATAAAGGCACCTAGGTTTTAACCCACTTATCCCAAAAAGCCTACCTTCATAATTAACCCCTAGTGAACCCTTTTGAGCCTAATAAACCATTTCTTGATCTACCCTTAATATTAACCCTAAACTCATTCTTTTTTATTCATTAGGAATTCTTCTTATTGTATTAACCCCCTTTTTTGTCGAGATTTGATTTGGTCAGTTGCCTATCTATGTTCTTTATTTCATTTGTTAAATTCTTTCTTATTATTGTTCTTGTTCATAAAAAAAAGAGTGGAAATATAAATTCATTATTCCTAGATTTATGTTATTTGAGCTTAAACGGTTAAGTTCACATTTTGAGAAGAAGCTCGTGTTATTATTGTAATTATTCATTATTAGTTTATTTTTCTAGTTAGGTAAATTGTCAATTCGATCTCGATTTTAACCCTCTAATTTAGCCTTTATCCACACCCTTAAACCAAGCCTCATTACAACCTTTTTAAAGACCTTTTGATTTGTGTATCATCTCATTTTATAGTGGTGGAGATTTGATTTTCATGCAAGCTTATGGTAATAACTTTTCATGTTTGACTTTTGAGTGCTAATTTTTTGAACCTTAAACACTTTGAGTAATTTGAGTGAATCTTTAGTGAGGATATCATATCTTGTCAGTTTTGAATTAAAGGTAATTATTTAGATAAGGGGAAACACCTATGTTTTCGTGCTATAAAAATGTATGATTTGGATTGTTTGAATCTTTATGACTCTTTTAGTTAAATTATCAATGTGTGAATTATCTGTGAATTATGATAAGACATTATTGATAAGAATTATGAATTGAGGAAGTTTAATTTTAATGGTGAGTTGAGGATTTTGCTTGAGGACAAGCAAACGCTTAAGTGTGGGGATATTTGATAAACCATAAAAGTAACACATTTTAATCCCATGCTTAGCGTGTTTTTGGATGTGTATTTATATAATTTTGTGAATTCGATGCTCCTAATCCTTTAAATTAGTATTTCTATACTTAGGAGAGCATAGGGAAGTGAAAGGAGCGGAAAATGGGCCAAAATAGGGCAAAATGAGCCATATTAAGGATCCACACGGCCAAAGCTAGAACCATACGGGTAGGGCACATGCCCATGTGAACCACAAGGGCTGGACACATGCCTGTGTACTAGCCCGCGTCAATCGTGAGCCACATAAATTATTACACAGCCTGAACACCCTCACACGACCTGAGCACACGCCCTTTTCCCTGTAGCACCTTGCTTTCTTTTCACGCGAAAAAAGCCATATTTTTAAGGTTTTGAGCCCTCTAAAATCTATAAATACACACCAGAGGAAGACCTAAGGAGTACACAAAGTAGAACGAAGAAATTACTCGAAGGAAGCCATTGGATTCATCTCGGAAGCATATCCACTCCAAGATTGAAGATCTCCATCAAGTTATTTAGAAGTTTTTGGGTTCTTTATGTCTTGTTGTTTTCTTTATTCTAAGATGTCTTCTGTAACACCCCAAACCCGGCCCAAAACGTCACGACCAGATCTGGTATGCTATGGGTTAAATGTTGAAAACTTTGCTTTGGAGGGTTTTGAAAATCTCGATTTGTTATGCATGTATTTGTTAAATAAGTGATATTTGTAGAAAGCCTTTGTAGTTTTTTTTTTTTAACTTATTTGAAAATATCTTTTTTTTTTCCTTCTTATAATCAAGTCCTTGAACATAAGTTTATAGAATATAAACATTAATGAATATAAATTGATAACCTAAGCTATGGAGAAATAATCCCAAAATTAAAACTTCAAGGAAAATCAAAAATAGCTTATGAAAATAAAAACTTGATGGCCCCTCGAGTCTGCCTCGGCTCCCATGTCCACGATCTACTGCTCATCTGAAAAGTTAGGGAAATAAAAGGGTGAGTCACCAAGACTCAGTCTGCAAATCCCGAAAACACATAAAAGAGTGAGGCCCACAAACACATTATGGGCCTTGGCCCATACACAATGGCAACAGAATATATACATGCTACATGGCCCATCCCAATCCTATGGTCCATCCTCTACACACCAGCCCGTACCAGCCATCACACCTTGGGGATTTCTACAATCAACCCTCCATCCGCTACATACCATTTCGACAATTTGTCTCGTCATAAAAAGACCGATCACTATGTGACCTATGTGGCAGAGCCACCGATCGCCATGCGACCTTAATAATATATTGTGGTTTAACCACCGATCACTATGTGACCTATTAATCTGATGTGGCAGAGCCATCGATCGCCATGTGACCTAAATAATATGTTGTGGATTAACCACCGATCACTGAGTGACCTATTAGCATGCTCTTCCCCTTCGTCATATCTATCCCATCCCATGCATACATACATGCAGAATCAAAACAATATACTATCTAAAAAGATCACAGACTACCACATCCTTCGATACACATAGAGAAATTTTTATGATTATGTACTGCATCCTTTGCCTACCCTTTTCGTAACACACATGCTCATACAACCTTTTTTCTACTTTTAGCCCATAACATTTATATAGTATGATTAACTAGTGTGATAGAGATCCACACACCTGATTACAGACAAGACGAGACTTTCTATGTTGACACTATCAGAAGTCGATACGATTGCTAACTGTCTAAGGTTTTGTTCTGAAGCTGGTCTACAACCCGGTGGCCAATCCCGTACGGTTGACACAGCTCGCTTCTTAAATCTAGGGGTTGGATTTACGGATCTAATTCCCTCTTTCGTTTGACTGGCATTTGTATCCATGGAACAGATCTTAGTCAATAAATTGGATTAAAACATTGAATCGAGTACAAACACGAATGTACATTCTTAAGGAAGAGATCCCTTACCTAGAAGTCCCAAAAGAGATGGAGTTTAGAGACTAGCGATTTTTGGCTTTTAGATCTAGACGATCTACTTTGATTCCCGATGTGTCGCCCCAAAATAAGAACATGAGAACAATCAAATCATTACTCCAAAGATAATCTTATCTAGCCTGTCAGCTTTGGTCACCAAAAACTAGAAGAGAAGAAGTGAAGAGAGAATTTGGCACCTACCTTAACCGACAGATTCAACTAACTCTTAGAGATTCTAGCTTCTGAGAAGATTAAAAGGAAAACAATGCAATAGGATCTATGAAGATTCAGCTATGAAGAAATTAGCAAAGAGAGAATAAAGGAAAGAACAATGATCATTCGGTTATAAGAAAAGAATGGAGAAGAGAAGAGTTATGAGTTTTGGCTTTCGAGAAAAAGATGATTGAGAGAAGAGAATAATGGAAATTTTGGCTTTTGCATAAAAGTGGAGATGAGAGGAAAGAAAAGAGAATAGGGTCAAATGCTGGAATTGAAGAGGTATTCCCCCTACTTAAACCAAAATTTCGACACCTACTACCTAAAAACTAAAAATGCCCCTTTTTAAAATCAAAACTAAGCTATTTAATCAAGGGAAATTTTGGCACCCCTTGTACCTATCAGAACTGATTTCACCTCCCCCTTCAGTGTTGGAATTTTGGCCACCACTGTGACTAGTAGATAAATCTGAAATTTTCTCCTTATCATGGATAACACCACCTCTTCCTTCCTTTATCAGCACATTATCAACCTTATTATCCATATTAAATAATTCCTAATTTCAAGCATCCAAGTCGAACTCTACCACAGCTCTTTGCTATTACTAAAATTAAATTAAAATAAAAAGATATCATGCGACTCGAACCTTGGACCTCCTTAACTGCTTGACACGCCACCTCTTAATCCCTGCATGTCGCCACTGACCACTGGGCCACAAGCCCATTTTTGTGTCTTACGTCACAGATAATATCTTTTAAGCCTTATCCTACCTGACTCTCCACTAGAGTGCCCAAACAAAAAATTTTTGCTAAGGCCTCGACCCAACTTCTAGCCCATTCTGGACCCCTAAAACATTCTAACAAGCATAATAAGCACAACAATACATCACAGCATGTTAAATGCAAAGCCCCATAAATTTGGGATGTGACAGTTCTACCCCCTTAAAGAAATTTTGGCCTCGAAATTACCTGATCAGAATAGATGCGGGTATTGCTGCCGCATTGCTTCCTCTAGTTCCCAAGTAGCCTCTTCAACCGTGATTCTGCCACAGAACCTTAACTAACGGAACCATTTTCCTTCGCAATACCTTAACATCATGATCCAGGATTTCTACTGGTTCCTCTTCAAAGGATAGGTCAGGTCTCACTTCGATTTCTTCCACAGACACCACATGAGATGGATCCGAACAGTGACGTCTTAACATAGAGACGTGGAATACATTGTGAATCTGGCTTAGCTCAGAAGGTAGCTCCAGCTGATAGGCTATCGGCCCTATTCTTTTCAACACCCAATAAGGTCCGATAAATCTGGGACTTAATTTACCCTTTCGTCCAAACCTCAGTACTTTCTTCCATAGTGACACTTTCAAAAACACCTTGTCACCCACTGCAAACTCTATGTCCTTACGCTTCAAATCAATATAGGACTTCTATCTGTCCGACGCTTCTTTTAGTTGAGCCCGAATTAACTCCACCTTCTCCTCTGTCTCGGTAACCAACTCTGGACCCAAAATTTGATGCTCCCTTAATTTCATCCAACAGGTAGGAGTACGACACTTTCGCCCGTACAATACTTCATAGGGCACCATCTGAATACTAGACTGGTAGTTGTTGTTGTAAGCAAACTCCACTAATGGTATAAATTCTTCCCAACTACCTCTGAAATCAAGGACACAACCTCTCAACATGTCCTCTAAGATCTGAATTACACGCTTAGACTGTCCATCGGTTTGAGGATGAAACGCTGTACTGAAATCCAACTTCGTACCCAACGCTTGATGCAATGCCTTCAAAAATCGAGACGTGAACCTCGGGTCCCTATACGATATGATCGATACTGGTACTCCATGCAACCTCACCACCTCCGCTATGTATAGCATAGCCAATTTCTGCAGAGAGTAATTGACCCGTACTGGTATGAAATGAGCAGACTTCATCAAGCGATCAACAATCACCCAGACCGAATCTTTCTTAGTAGGCGTAAGAGGTAGCCCACTAACAAAGTCCATTGTGATCCTTTCGCACTTCCATTGTGGAATCTTCACCGGCTGCAATAACCCTGATGGTAACTGATGATCCGCCTTTACCTGCTGACAGGTCAAACACTTACTCACCAATTTAGTTACCTCATGCTTCAAGCCCGGCCACCAGAACTGATCCTACAAATCCCGATACACCTTACTCCCTCCAGGTGCATAGCGTATGGACTACCATGCGCTTCTTGCAAAATCCTACGCCTCAACTTCGGATCTTTTGGCATGCAAAATCTCCCTCAAAAACATAACAGTCCTTCCTCATTCACACTGAATTCCATTGGCCCATCATTTGATATTAGCTGCAACTTCACCTTAAGCAACTCATCGGTCCGCTGCTTCTCCTTAACCTGACTGACTCAAGAGGGTTTCATTTGAAGTTCAACCAATAAACTCCCATCATCGTATAAACTAAGGTGAGCAAACATTGCTCTCAAGTCAGAGACTACTTCACAACTTAAAGCATCCGCCACTACGTTAGCTTTATCCAGATGATACTCGATCGAGCAGTCATAATCCTTTAACAACTCGATCCACCTCCTTTGCCTTAGATTCAACTCCTTCTAGGTCAAAAGGTATTTTAGACTCTTGTGATCGGTATAAATGATGAATTTCTCCCCTTACAGATAATGTCTCCAGATCTTTAGAGCAAAAACCACCACCGCCAATTCCAAATCATGGGTGGGATAATTTGCTTCGTGCGGTCTTAACTGCCGAGATGCATATGCAACAACCTTTCCATCCTGCATCAACACGCATCCTAGTCCTATATGTGAAGCATCACAGTAAATTATGAATTCTTTCCCAGCCTCCAACTGAATCAATATCGGAGCCTCCGTCAAAATCCATTTTAACTTCTCGAAACTCTCTTGCTGCTTATTAGACTAGACAAACAGAACCCTTTTTCGTAACAACTTAGTCAATGGTGCCGCAATTGAAGAAAATCCTTCAACAAACCTCGGTAGTACCTGACCGGCCAAGAAAAATCTGAATTTCCTCACAAACCTAGGTGGCTTCCATTCCAACACCGCTTCAATTTTTTGAGGGTCAACCCTAATCCTTTGCCGACACAACGTGGCCTAGAAAAGTAACTTCACTTAGCCAAAATTTGCACTTACTGAATTTGGCATACAACTGCTTCTCCCTTGGAATCTACAAAACCACTCGCAGATGTGAATCATGCTCCTCTTTCGATCTTGAATAAACTAGGATATCATCTATAAATACTACGACAAACCGGTCCAAGTAGGGTTGGAACACTCGGTTCATCATATCCATAAATGTTGCTGGTGCGTTAGACAACCCAAATGGCATCACCATGAATTCGTAGTGACCATAGCGAGTCCTCAATCTCGTCTTATGAATATCTGCCTCCTTGACCTTAAGCTAATGGTACCCTGATCTCAGATCTATCTTTGAAAAGACTGAGGCCCTTTCAACTGATCGAACAAGTCATCGATACTTGGCAACTGGTATTTGTTCTTGATTGTTAACTTATTAAACTGATGATAGTCAATGCACATACGCATTGATCCATCTTTCATCTTAACAAATAACACCGACGCTCTCCACGACGACACACTTGGTCAAATAAACCATCTATCCAACAACTCTTGAATCTGCGCTTTCAATTACACCAACTCTTTTGGATTCATTCTATATGGAGCAATAGATACTGGCACTGTTCCCAGAAGAAGATCGATACCAAACTCCACTTCACGATTCGAGGGTAATACCAAAAGCTCTGCTGAGAAAACATCAGAAAATTCCTTTACCGTCCTAACGTCCCCAACAGTTAGGTCTTCGATTTCAAGAGACCGAACAAATATTAAAACTGCCTCGCATCCTTTTCTCACCATCCTTTCTGCTCTTAGGGCAGCTACCACATTCGATAGACAGTTCCCTCTTTCTCCTATCACCAACACTTCACTACCCTCGGGGGTTTTTAACACCATACGCTTGGCTGCACAATCTAAATTAGCTTGATACTTCACCAGCAAATCTATGCCTAATATTAAGTCAAACTCCCCGAACGACAATTCCATCAGATCCGTCAAGAAAACTATTCCCTGAACTTCTAAGGGTACCTCCCGATAGAGTTTATCTACTACCACAGATTGTCCTAATGGGCTAATTACAGTCATCGCCTTAGGGGTAATCCTAGACACACTACTAGCAACATATGAATGCGTCGACCCAATGTTAATTAATGCAGTGTAAGGCAAACCAAATATTAAAAACGTACTAATTATAACATCCGATTCGTCAGCCTCCTCTCGACGTCTGCAAATAGACCAACCCCTACCGCCTCACTTCAAGAGCCTCGGCTCGGTGCTCTATGGTCCCGACCGAAACCGTTACACCTTTGGCTGGACCACGACCTCTCTGTAGTTGCTGGCCTCCTCTACTCAGCAGAGCATTTTCCTGCCTTGCGGGTCCTACATCTCCCCGTGGCTGTGGACAGTCTCTACTCTGATGGTCCATAGATCCATACCTAAAGCACTTCCCACTGCCTGCCCAACACTCACCTACATGGAATTTACCACATCGAGCACACTTCTGTGTCTGACTAGCAGCAGCAGGTTTCTCATCCCGTCTCGGCCTATCTGACCTAGGTCTTTTTTGAACACATCCGACTGCCCCTGATGATCCAAAATTTCTCTTACTTCCACTCCTATCTCTATCCATGTTCAGTATTTCCGTCCGCTTCACCTCCTTAGCTATCTTAGCTTTCTCTACAAGCACAGTAAATTCCCTCTCCAGTTGTGGAGCTATCAAAACACGTAGATCATCCTTCAGGCGAACACAACGATCATGTTCTGTGGCCACTATCCCTCGAGCATAACGGCTAAGGCATAAGAATTTCGCTTCATATGCCACCACCGACATACTTCCTTGAACCAGATTCAGAAACGCTCTGTGCTGCGCATCCACATAACTCGTTCCAATGTACTTACTCTGAAATGCCGTTTTAAAGTAATCCCAAGTGATACGGTTAGCCACTGTACCATCCTTAACCGTAAGCCACCATTGGTACGCTTCTTCCTGATGAAGGGACACTACTCCTTTCAGTTTTTCTTCTTCCATAAAATCCAGATCATCTATTATGTGTTCAACCGCCTCTAACCAATACTCAGCTGTACTCAGGGCTATACCAGAAATTCCCCTAAACACTTCTACCCCATTCGCTCTAAGTCGCTCCGACACAAATTTTCGGGCTCTTGTGCCCATGCTTGCCCCAATAACCCTCTCTAAAACCCTTAATATCGCTTGAGATACCGCATCATCTCTGGCCGTCTGGTCCTGAAATTCTGCCTCCTCAACTGGTGGAACTGGTATCTCATCTCCTAATCCATGGCCAGACCTTACTAGTTCTGACACAACCATCCTGCCTCTACTACGGCCACGCGCAGGACGTCCACGACCCCTTGTACTCATTCTACTTATTCACATTTATCTGATTAGAAATTTTATGAATTATTAATTTTTTTCACTGATTAACCACGAACAATCTTATGGAAAGTAGTTTCAGGAGTAGTTCTTTCGAATTTGAGATTATATATACAGTTTCAGTCTCAAGTCTGTATCTCCTAGTTTTAGGAACCACATACATTTAACCATCACACATCAACATACAAGTAGCATCCATGAACTCACATTCATCACCTAAGGGTATTTTCGTCATTTTAGTACCCAAAGGTATTTTCGTAATTTTATCCTACAGGGGTATTTTTGTAATTTTCCAAAATAGGGTATCTTGGTAATTTTACAAAAATAGGGGTATTTTGGTAATTTTACAATTCGACCTAGGGGTATTTCGATAATTTTTACAAGTTAAGGGTATTCTAGAAATTTTACAAAACTAGGGGTATTTTAGCAATCTTACGAAATAGGGTGGCTGGTCCCTTTCGAGTTTTAGTTATAAATTTTGGCCCGTCAACAAGTCCTCATGGCTAAGGTGAACAGTCACTACACACCAAGTAAGATTCCAGCGAAGAGGAGGTGGACCACTAGGGCCGCTTAAATACCAAGCTCTCCCTAGATCCATTCCTAGACATGCATATGCCTGTTACCACACTTCAACCCAACGACTTGTCCACGGGCATGTTTAATTAGAGAAAGTCTTATGAGATTTGAGGAATTGTTTAAACTAAGCCTAAAGTCCATCAAACTCTAATCATACTAGCCGACGTCCCTATGGAGCCCATTTAGCCCAACATGCATACCACATAATGAGTTTAGAATACTTACCTGCATGGATCGGGTGCCGGTAGACTCGAAGGCCATATCTCAATCGAAAGTTTTCTCAAATTCACATTAATTTTACAAATCACTACTAGACCCATTTCACAGCCCGAGTTTTTAACTAGACTCTGATACCAAAATGTAACACCCCAAACCCAGCCAAAAATGTCACGACTAGATCTGGCATGCTACGGGTTAAATGTTGAAAACTTTACTTTGGAGGGTTTTGAAAATCTCGGTTCATTTATGCAGGTATTTGTTAAATAAGTGATATATGTAGAAAGCCTTTGTAGTTTTTTTTTAAAACTTATTTGAAAATATCTTCTTTTTTTTCCTTCTTATAATCAAGTCCTTAAACATAAGTTTATAGAATATAAACATTAACAAATATAAATTGATAACCTAAGCTATGGAGGCCTTATTACATAAATAATCCCAAAATTAAAGCTTCAAGGAAAATCGTAAATAGTTTATGAAAATAAAAACTTGATGGCCCCTCGAGTCTACCTCAGCTCCCATGTCCACGATCTATTGCTCATCTGAAAAGTCAGGGAAATAAAAGGGTGAGTCACCAAGACTCAGTGTGCAAATCCCAAAATATATAAAAGGGTGAGGCCTACAAATACATTATGGGCCTTGGCCCATACACATGGCAACAGAATATATACATGCTACATGGCCCATCCCAATCCTATAGTCCATCGCTCACACACCACCGTTGCATCACCATCACACCTTGGGGATTTCTACAATCAACCCTCCATCCGCTACGCACTATTTCGATAGCTGTACTACCTGTCATAAAGACCGATCACTATGTGACCTATGTGGTAGAGCCACCGATCGCAATGTGACCTTAATAATATATTGTGGTTTAACCACCGATCACTATGTAACCTATTAATCAGATGTGGTAGAGCCACCGATAGCCATGCGACCTAAATAATATGTTGTGGATTAACCACCGATCACTGAGTTACCTATTAGCATGCTCTTCCCCTTCGTCATATCAATCTCATCCCGTGCATACATACATGCAGAATCAAAACAATATACTATCTAAAAAGATCACAGACTACCACATCCTTTGATACACATAGAGAAGTTTCTATGATTACGTACCTGGCATATTTGCTTACCCTTTTCGGGTAACACGACTGTTCATACACCTTTTTCCTGCCTTTAGCCCATAACATATATATAGTATAGATTAACTAGTGTGATAGAGATCCATACACTTGATTACAGACAAGACGAGACTTTTTGTGTCGACACTATCAGAAGCCGATACGACTGCTAACTGTCTAAGGTTTTGTTCTGAAGTCGGTCCACAACCCAGTGGCCAATCCCATACGACTGACACAGCTCGCTTCTTAAATCTAGGGGTTGGATTTACAGATCCAATTCCCTCTTTCATTTTACTGGCATTTGTATCCATGGAACAGATCTTAGTCAACAAATCGGATTAAAATGTTGAATCGAGTACAAACACGAATGTACATTCATAGGGCAGAGATCCCTTACCTAGAAATCCCGATAGAGATAGAGTTTAGTGACTAGCGATTTTTGACTTTTAGATCTAGATGATCTACTTCGATTCTCGATTTGTCTCCCTAAAATAAGAACACGAGAATAATTAAATCATTACTCCAAAGATAATCTTATCTATCCTTTCGACTTTGGTCTTCGAAAACTAGAAGAGAAGAAGTGAAGAGAGAATTCGGCACTTACCTTAACCGACAGATTTGACTAACTCTTAGAGATTTCGGCTTCTGAGAAGATCAAAAGGAAAATAGTGCAATAGGATCTATGAAGATTCGGCTATGAAAAAATCAGCAAAGAGAGAATAAAGGAAAGAACAACGATCATTCGGTTATAAGAAAAGAATGGAGAAGAGAAGAGTTATGAGTTTCGGCTTTTGAGAAAAAAATGATTGAGAGAAGAGAACAATGGAAATTTTAGCTTTTGCATAAAAGTGGAGATGAGAGGAAAGAAAAAGAGAATAGGGTCAAATGCCAGAATTGAAGAGGTATTCCCCCTACTTAAACCAAAATTTCGGCACCTACTGCCTAAAAACCAAAAATCCCCCTCTTTAAAATCAAAACTAAGCTATTTAATCAAGGGAAATTTCGGCACCCCTTGTACCTATCAGAACTGATTTAACCTCCCCCTTCAGTGTTGGAATTTCAGCCACCACTGTGACCAATAGATAAATTCAAAATTTTCTCCTTATCTTTATCTGATTACTCATCCACAGTGTCATGGATAACACCGCCTCTTCCTTCCTTTATCAGCACATTATCAACCTTATTATCCACATTAAATAATTCTTAATTTCAAGCATCCAAGCCGAACTCCACCACTGCTCTTTGCTATTGCTGAAATTAAATTAAAATAAAAAGGTATCATGCGACTCGAACCTTGGACCTCCTTAACTGCTTGACACGCCACCTCCTAATCCCTGCATGTCGTCACTGACCACTGGGCCACAAGCCCATTTTTGCGTCTTACTTCGCAGATAATATCTTTTAAGCCCTATCCTACCTGACTCTCCACTGGAGTGCCCAAATAGAAAATTTTTGCTAAGGCCTCGGCCCAACTTCGAGCCCATTCTGGACCCCTAAAACATTCTAACAAGCATAATAAGCACAATAATACATCACAGCATGTTAAATGCAAAGCCCCATAAATTTGAGATGTGACATCTTCCTTTTACGTTATGAACTAAACTCCCTAAATACATAGGGAGGATGAAACCTAGATGAATCTTATTATTTAATTATCTGAATTACATGATAAATATTTGTTCTTGTTCTTAATTATGTTTCTTGACCCTTGCTTTAATATTTTCAGTATATTAATTAAAGTTTAATGTGCTTATTCAGTGGAGCAAAAGTCCCTATTTAAGAGAAGATCTAGCATGATTAAGCGGAGTTGATTGCAACCCTAGAAATAGAATGACATAAATCTGTCGGATTAGAGTCAAATCTAATAAGGGAATCCATAGATCGAGTTAATGCGACGATAGGGGTTTTAATTAGAAAGAGATTTCAATTAATCAACCTAGAGTTAGTTGTTTTTAGTCTCGAAAGAGATATTAACATAATTTA
This sequence comes from Gossypium rotundifolium, assembly GCA_025506655.1. Classification (NCBI taxonomy): domain Eukaryota; kingdom Viridiplantae; phylum Streptophyta; class Magnoliopsida; order Malvales; family Malvaceae; genus Gossypium; species Gossypium rotundifolium. The sequence continues at coordinate 36,848,073 of CP106729.1, read as the reverse complement.
GGGATTTCTAAAGATCAAGGCAAGTGAATAAATCGTTTAATTCAGAGTCAGAATAATAAGTGAAGTCTAGGTGGATTCTTCCTTGGGATTTATTCGATTACTTTCTTCACTCTCTGTCACGTTCATAGTTAATTAGTTAGTTAAATTTTAGATTATAACAAATCCCCTTAATTATTAGGCTAAATAATAAAAAGATAGTTATTACTAGTAATTTTAGTCTTTGTGGATATGATATTACGAACTCATCAAAGCTATACTACTGTTCGATAGGTGCGCTTGCCTTTGTTGAAATATTAGTTAGTTTTGAGCCCATCAAATCCACCTAGACTTCACTTATTATTCTAAATCTGAATTAAATGACTTATTCACTTGCCTTGATCTGTAAAAATCCCTAAATTATGTTAATATCTCTTTCGAGACTAAAAACAACTAACTCTAGGTTGATTAATTGAAATCTTTTTCTAATTAAAACCCCTATCGTCGCATTAACTCGATTTATGGATTCCCTTATTAAATTTGACTCTAATCCAGCAGATTTATGTCATTTTATTTTTAGGGTTGCAATCAACTCCGCTTAATTATGCTAGATCTTCTCTTAAATAGGGACTTTTGCTCCACTGAATAAGCACATTAAACTTGAATTAATATCTCTTTCAAGAGTAAAAATAATTGACTCTAGGTTGATTGATTGAAATCTCTTTCTAATTAAAACTCCTATTGTCGCATTAACTCGATCTATGGATTCCCTTATTAGATTTGAGTCTAATCCGATAGATTTATGTCATTCTATTTATAGGATTGCATGTAACTCCACTCAATTATGTCATATCTACCCTTAAACAGGGACTTTTGCTCCACTAAAATAAGCACATCAATCATGAATTAATATCCTAAAAACATTAAAACATGGAATAAGTACACGTAATCGGGATCAAGAAATCAAGTATTTATCATGTAATTCAGAAGTGAAATAACAAGATCCACCATAGGTTTTATCTTCCTTAGGTATCTAGGGAATTTAGTTCATACTTTGGGAGGAAAACACCTCAAAATTAGGAAAACAACAAAACATAAAGAAACCCAAAAACTTCTAGAGAAATTGAATAGAGATATTCAATCTTGAAGGAGATCCTGCTTCTGAGTTAAATTTGTTGGTGTTATTCGAGTAAATTCTTCGTTCTTCTCTGTGTTCCCCCTTAGATCCTCTTCTAGTCTGTATTTATAAACTTTAGAATGCTTAGAAACCCTAAAAATTGGCTTTTTCTGCGTGTTAGGGAATCAGGGTTCAAAATCGACACGAGCTGAAACCTGTGTGGCTCACACGGGCATGTGCTCAGCCCATGTGGGAATGCCTAAGCCATGTGGTTCCTAAAAATAGCTCGTTTTGTCCGATTTTGATCCGTTTTTCGCTCTTTTTACTTCTCTATGCTCTCCTTGTAACAGCCCTGTTTAGACCCTAGTTAGAACAATGGTTTCGGGACCACAAATCTGAGGTCAAAAAAATCTTTTAATATTATTTTTAGTGTTTACAATATGTGATTAAGCATGTGTGAAAATTCTGTGTGAAAATTTTATCATTAGTATGTCGATTTATGAAAAAGGACTTAATCGCATAAAATGTAAAAACTGTGTGCTATTTGTTTAAGTGTTTAATTGGCATGGCTTCTTAAATGAGAAGTCCTTATGTTGTTATTAAACCATTAATAGATTGGATGGACAAAAATGGGTTTATATTAGTGGAATTTTAATGTTTATATTAAGGGATAAAATGGTAAAATGATAAATTAAGTTAATATTGATAAAACAAACATGAAAATGGTCATAATTTGTTCATCCAATTGCCGAAAATCACAAGAAAAGAAAAGAAAAAGATTAAGTTAGGGTTCGGCTAGAAGTTGGCTTAATCAAGGTATGTTTTGAGTTCGGTTTTTGATGATTTCTACGTTTTTGTGATCGTTGTTTTGCATACTATCAAGCCCATGCTTTAATTTTAGAACTTGATAGTGATTTTGAGATGTGCCATTGATGAATGCTTGAGTTTTGTGATAGTTGATGATGAAATATGAATGATATGTGATAGGTTAACATATTTTGTCTTTGAATTTTTGATGAATTTGACTATTTTGGGCTAAGTTGTGAAAATGAGAAACTTGTAACATCCCGAAATTGGGCTTAGTAGGATTGGGCCCAATGTGCCTTGGACATAAGAATGTTTATAATTCTAGAACAAGAGAATGGCATTATTGCAAATTGGACTTATTAGTTAAGTGAATTTGGAAGGTTACGAGGTTTCTATGAAGTCTCGGGTTTAATTGGGCCTTAGGAAAAATTTGGTATTTTAGAACTTTAAGGAGATGGAGTAAGTGACCTTAAAGCATATGGAAATAATTGATTAAATAGCTAGCATAAGTGAGCAGTTAGTAAAGAGGCTATGGCACCACATGTATTACATTGAAGGAAGGAGTTCGAATCACTTTGTATGCAATTTGACTTTTACTTTTGCTTCCCTTCCTTATGTGTCGGTCAAGGAATAAATATGGCAATGGTGGACTTCATTATCTTGGTAAGGTGGCTAAAAGAATAAGGCAAGGTTGAAGTTGGGGAAAGGAATCAAGAGAAATAGGAAAGAAAGGGGGACATGAGGCTAATTTCATGGATGATATTTTGGAAAGCTTAGGAGGCCAAACTCTAATCCTAAGGGGGCATGAATGTGGACAGTTTTGGAGTAGTTAGGTGGCTGAAATTTTATTTTGGCTTTTGGTAAAATCCTAGCTTTGTTTTGTCCAAAAATCCTTTTGGCAACTTTGTGCTATTTCTCTCAATTTTGCAACCCACCTTGCCGAAACATAGTAGAGCAATAGTGCATTGTTTTCCTCTCAAATTCTTTTCTTTTTCCTTTGCTTTGTGTAACATCCTGAAAATGGGCCTATGCATTTTTGATTTAATTATACGAAATGGCATGTCTTATGTGTTATGAATGTATGGTGAACATTTTTGGAAACTTGGAAATGTAAGGAATTGTTTTAGAAATGTTAAAAGAGGAAAGTGAACATTTTTGGAAACTTGGAAATGCAAGGAAATGTTTTAGAAATGTTAAAAGAGGAAAGTGAACATTTTTGGAAACTTGGAAATGTAAGGAAATGTTTTAGAAATGTTAAGTTTAAAAGAGGAAAGTGAACATTTTTGGAAACTTGGAAATGTAAGGAAATGTTTTAGAAATGTTAAGTTTAAAAGAGGAAAGTGAACATTTTGGAAACTTGGAAATGTAAGGAAATGTTTTAGAAATGTTAAGTTTAAAAGAGGAAACTAAGGCAAAGAGGTCTTAAGAAAATTAATAGAAGAAATTTGACACAAGAACGGGCTTGGAGAAGTGGCTAGGAGGCACCACTTAAAGCCCGTAAAGTGACGCCAATCAAGGGGAAGGAGCCTAGGTTCGAGTCACGTGGGAAGCAAATAAAGAGTTTTATTTTGCTGCAAGGAGCAAGGAGTTGGACTGCACCAAGGCACTTGGGAAAGAGTTTAATTCTCTTTAAAATTCGGTTAAATAGGTGGATCAATGATGGATAATTATTATTTTTATTAAGAGATAAGAGATAAATATTGGATTAAGTTTTATTAAATTGAATGGGTGATAATTAAAGTGATAAAGTTATCAAAATAGGAGTGATGGCCAAGTAAAGGATTTTAAGTTAGTAATTTCGGCTACTAGAGGAAAAGAGAGCCATTCATCATATCTTCTTTCAACTCTTCTCTCTCTGTAGAATTTCCTAGAGCATCTCTTCTTCTTCTTTTGTTAGCCAAAGCCGAAAACTAAAGTAAGCCTAGTCAATTCTTCATAGCTTTTGTGACCTCTATTAAAACTGAATCCATAAACTCCTCAAGATACCATCATTAGCCGATTTCTTTATACCAATCAAAAGCCGAAATCAAGATCCTTCTAGCCTACATAGTCGAATATTGCTAAAGGTTCAAGCAAGGATTGCCGATCTTTAAAGTAAGGGTAAGATCTCATTCAGTTTCATCATTTTTCTTTTAAGATTTGTCGAAATCTAGAACTAACCCCATTAATATCATGTTGCTGAAACTTTGAAGAGACCTTTCGAGATTTACTAAGTGTTGACTACAGGGAAGGAGAAATTCCTTTCCCGAAGATACACCATAGGCCGCGTGTTTCCTAGTTATTCGGTGAGTTTTGGGATTTAAAATCCACAAGGTAAGTATCTATAGCATTCGGCCAAGGCTATGTTGAGTAAATAGATGTGTTTCATTAATATTTAAAAGCCAAACTAATGTATTCAAGTAATCTAGTGATTGCCGATTTCAAGAAAGAAGGATACAAAGTTTTCGGCATTTGATTAGACATCAATCGGCAAAGAAGGTAAGGATTTAAGTGTACTAATCCTACTAGGATTTGGATTTATGGCGAATGGCTCTTTACTAAGTACTAAGTGATTGATCAAATGTAGAGATTTAAGATCTAAGGCATTAGATCAAGCTTTTCGGGATTTGGAGTGAACTTGCTAAAGCGAATCAGGTGTGTACCCCACACTATTTCTTAATAAGTTTTATGGCAATGTTTAATATAAGTATGTGTATAAGAATGTGAATATGGCTAAGGTACCATGTTATGGTACAAAGTACTCGTGCACGCTTCGAATCCTACTAGGATTATGTTAAATATCCATTACGACACACATATGACATTATAAGAATGTGAAATAAGAATTTGGCATGTTAATGCATGATATGTATGATATGGGGCATATGGGTTATATGAAAAGGGAAGTGAATGTGGTAACCTAAGACCACGATATCGAATGTGGTGACCTAAGACCACGATAATCGAATGTGGTGACCTAAGACCACGATAATCGAATGTGGTGACCTAAGACCACGAATTCTAAATGTGGTGACCTAAGACCACGAAATTTTATAAGGGTGATGAGCACGTCAAGCTGCAAATGATCGCCTTCAATGGTGTGTAGCGGATGGAGGGTTGACTTAGTAGTCCCCGGTGTGCGCGAGGATGGTACGGTGGTGTGTAGCGGATGGCATACTGTGTTTGGGTTCAAGTTGCATCATATTGTTTAAATGCTTTATGAACATGTATGATATTGTATGCCTAAAATATTAAATTTTAGTGTTGGTTACACATTGAGTCTGTGACTCACCCTTGTGGGATTACTTTTCGGTGACGACCAAAGGATGGACCGGGCTACAGATGCTTAGTGGAGGCCATGTGAAGTTGATTTCTTTTATTTGGACTATTTTACTTTAAGTATTTTGAATTTAAATTTTGGGAATTATTTGATGTAATAAGGCCTTAGTAGAATTATTTTATTCTGCTTTTATTTTACAAACTTTTATTTATTAGAAGATTAAGTAAATCTATTTTTTTAAACAAAGCCCAAACGTTTTGTCACCTAAAGTAAGGATTTTTAATTATGAAATAAACTTGTTTTCATCTCAAGCCCAACCCAAAACGATCTTTCTGCCAAATCACACAAGTTTTTCCTAAGTAACAAAAGAATTTGAAACGGTTTACACGGGAACATACCAGATCCGGTCAAGGCTCGTGGGCCGGGTTTGGGGTGTTTTAGTTTGGTATCAGAGCCCAGTTTTAAACTCTCGGCCTTGGGTTTAAGGCCCAAAATGTTTTCAAAGTTGAGCCCAAAAGGAATTTTTGTGAATTAAGCAGGTATTTCTGGCATGGCACACTAAGTCTCCACCAAGTCCACCGGTAAGTACTTTTGACTTCTGAAGTGATTTAATATGTGAAATGTATGGGCTTTTATGGCAACGTAGATTAGTGAACTAGGATCTTTTGAACCCTAGGACTAGTCTACTCAAAACACAAGTACATAAGACTTAAGGACCATTAGACAAACATGTGATTAAGTCGCGAGCTAGGTGTGGTAACTGCTTTAGCATGTCTAGGAGTGGATCAAGAAGAGCTTGGTATTTAAGCGGTCCTAGTGACTCACCTCCTCTTTACTCGAATCCTACTCAGTGTGTAAACTGCTCACCCTAACCAAGAGGACTTAGTCATCCGCTAAACCTATGATTAAAACCCAAAGGGACTAGCTATATTTTTATAAAAACCTTAGTTTTTATAATCCTTAAATTAACCCTTCGATTTGCAACAAAATCTATTTTGAAAATTTCTAAAAAAAATTCGTTTGCCAAAATTACTAAACTACCCCGGGTCGTAAAATTACAAAATGCCCTTGGTTTCTAAAATTACCATATTGCCCTCAATTTTAGTAAAATTTTTCTATTCGCAAAAGTGTCCAAAACTCTATTTTACTTAAAATTCAAAGTACTTTGATTTGGAAAAATTACTAAAATGCCCTGTGTTGTAAATTAATAAAATACCCTTAGTTTTTAAGATTTTCAAAAATACCTCGACTTTTGCTAAAATGTTTCTACTTTACAAAATACCAAAAACTTTTGTTTTACAAATATCAAGGTACCTGATTTGGAGAATTTACTTAAAATGCCCTAACTTCCAAAATTATCAAATAACCCGATTTCAAATTTTGCAACACCACCGATTTGGAAAATAAATTTTCAAGATAACCTCGAGTTTTTGTAAATTTTGAAATACTTTTAATTTATAAAGATTATTTTGAAGTGACCTCGATTTATTACCAAAATACCTTATAGGAAAATGATTAAATTACCCACGGGGTGATCAGAATGCCCAAAGTAGTGAAGTGAATGTCATGAATGAATGTGTCTCTTTCGAGATGGATGAATGTGAATGTGAATGTGAATCTCGAATTAGAATAGTGAACTTGAACTGAGACTTTGTTTGATCGAAAGAACCACTATTAAACTCCTTTTCATAAAAGCTTACTCGCTTAAACAAAGGAACAAAGTACTAATGCATAAAACTCTTTAATCGATTAAATCGCGACGTTAGAAATGAGTTCTCGAACGTGAACTTAAAAAAATTGTGCCTAGGAAGTATGATGGCTCTATTAAGATCAGAGTGTGCAGCATAAGCGTAGCGCGGTGAGTTAAGATGTTCAATTATTTGATAGTAAGTAATTTCGAGGACTAAATTATTTTTAAGGAGGTAGAACAGTAACATCCTAAAATGGGCCTATGCATTTTGATTTAATTATACGAAATGGCATGTCTTATGTGTTATGAATGTATGGTGAACATTTTTGGAAACTTGGAAATGTAAGGAAATGTTTTAGAAATGTTAAAAGAGGAAAGTGAACATTTTTGGAAACTTGGAAATGTAAGGAAATGTTTTAGAAATGTTAAGTTTAAAAGAGGAAAGTGAACATTTTTGGAAACTTGGAAATGTAAGGAAATGTTTTAGAAATGTTAAGTTTAAAAGAGGAAAGTGAACATTTTAGGAAACTTGGAAATGTAAGGAAATGTTTTAGAAATGTTAAGTTTAAAAGAGGAAACTAAGGCAAGGAGGTCTTAAGAAAAATAATAGAAGAAATTTGACAGAAGAACGGGCTTGGAGAAGTGGCTAGGAGGCACTACTTAAAGCCCAGAAAGTGACGCCACAATCAAGGGGGAAGGAGCCTAGGTTCGAGTCACGTGGGAAGCAAATAAAAGAGTTTTATTTCACTGCAAGGAGCAAGGGTGTAACACCCCAAACCCAGTCAACACCCCATGACCGAATCTAGCATGTTACAGAAGAATATTTTGAGGAAACCAGGCTATCGAATAAAGTCTTGAGAAAGATTCCTTGTTGTTTCTTAACTTTTGTAGAAAACAGTTGCATGATGAGTTAAAAACCGATTAGTTGACTTTGGAAGCCCTAAAGTAGACCTTTAAAGATTAAGTTGTCGGTTTAAGGTTAAAAAATATTTACAACATTTTATTTTTTTGAAAAACAATCCCGAATGATTCTTTAATTACTGGAAACCAGTTGAGTTGAGTGAGAAAAAACTTAAGTTTGAAAAACCATTTGAGTTGTAGTTTTTTTCAATAATAACGTGATACCCGATGGTAAAGTTTAAAACATGTCGTTTTGTAGTTTAGAAAGCCTTACTATTCCTATTTTATCGAATGTTATCCCAAATAATTTATTAAGTCAGGTTTGAAATCAAATCCAACCACGTATATAATCAAGACATAATTTAAAAAGGCCTTTATACAACCCAAAAATCAAAATAAACCCAAATTTAATAAAAACAGAGTACCATGAGCGAATCCGTGAAACTGAAATTTATTCATGGCATGGCCCCCTCGAGTCCACCCGGCTCCTCTTCCGCGATCTAAGTCTCACCTGAAATGATAAGGGAGAGAGAGTGAGTCACCAAGACTCAGTGCATAATTCCTCCTCCCGAATAATGCAACATACTTACACATACCATGACCAAGCAATATATAATGCACCCAACCCTAGCCATCCAGAATCTGCTTTCTACCCGTGTGGTACCAAACCACCGGTGGTGCTAAACCACCGTGACCCAAAGTCACGATATCCAATATTGTGGTGCTAAACCACCGGTGACCCAAAGTCACGAATAATCATCTGTGGGGCCAACCCACGTGTGATACCAAATCACTAGCAACGATCCCGTAATATCAACTGTGGGGCCAACCCACTGTGGTGCTAAGCCACTGGGACAAGTCGCTATGAGGTGCCAAACCTCTAGTGACCCAAAGTCACAAAATATCAATATCCAAGTGTGGGGCCAACCCATGTGTGATACCAAATCACTGGCGACGATCCCGATATGTCAACTGTGGGGCCAACCCACTATGGTGCTAAACCACTAGGACAAGTCGCTATGAGGTGCCAAACCTCTGGTGACCCAAAGTCACTAAATCAATATGTGGTACCAAACCACTAGAGGTGCCAAACCTCTGGTGTCCCAAAGACACGGATATCATCTTCCCCCTCCTCTCATATCACCCGACATCATGCCATACTCATGTAACTCATGCAAATCATGCAAATCATGCAAATCATGTCAACATGCTTTGTTTTGCAACTCATAACACAGATATGTCATAAATCATGATATCATATATTGAATAACAGAAGTCATATCGAAACGGACCTACCCGAATCCGTGCACATACCCATAGGGTATCGTATCAACTTCCATACTGTTTCGGCTTTTATTAATATCAGGTTATTAAAATATATTACTAAGTAATAGAGTGTGTAAGCTACACACCTGTTATAACGGAAGCCCTAAATCCTGAAGAGTCGATCTACCACACTAGATCCCTTGCCCCTACATTCGACCATTACTAAGGTTAGCAACATAGGCCATTCGGCCAAACCAAATAACCCGAAAGGGTTAACGCTTGAAACCCGAGACCTTACCTAGACGCCTTGAGTACTAGCCACCACACGCTATGTGAATCGCTTCACCCCTACAATCCAAGAATCCAAAACACCCACATCAAAACCTTCGGCTTTTGAATACTTAAAGAACGATAAACTTGAAATAGTTCTTACCCCCGGCACTTACCAAACTGATTATCAGAGATTAGAGGCTTGGATCGGTTGTTCAAAAATCCCGAGGCCCTACAATAAATTGGTTCTAACAAAAAGGTAATCAACACCCTTGCTATCAAATGCCGAAATTGGCTCTTACCCTTACAAAAGTCGATAGAGAAAAAGAGAGAAGAAGAAATAGGCATTCAGCCTTAAGCACTTACCTCCCTCTAGAAACCGATTGGAGAAAGATTAGAAGGGATCACCCTTTTTGAGATTCGGCCTAAAACTAAACAAGGAGATTCAGCTAGGATAATAGAAGGAGAAAGAGATTTGACTAGAGTCTTGAGAGTTGAACCAAAAGATATGTGGTTAAAGAAGAAAGAAGAAATCGGCAAAGTAGATTAGAAGTAGGAGAGGGAAGATTCGGCTAGGAAGACAAAGTAATTTCGGCAGAAGAGTTTTAAGAAAGAAAGAAATTAACCATATGAGAGGGAAAAGATGACTAAATTCGGCCTAGCATAAATGGAAAAACAAAGAGAATTGGAAAGGTAAATTGGTTCGGCCAAATAGCAAGAAGAAGAAAAGAAGCGAAACAAAAATAACACCTAGGAATTCAAGAGAACATTCGGCTAAGTGTTGCAACAAAAGAATTTCGGCTTTTGGTATACTAAACAAGGCTGACTGAAAATGCACTCTAACACCTACAGAAGTTTCGGCATTCCCCTCTACTCACCTTCCCAAAACCGGCCACTCCTCCTATGAGGAGTTCAAAATTTGGCCACTTCTTAGAAATGCTCCTGGCCACTAATTCAAACGAATTTGACTTAATCAAATTCCTACTTTTCCTCTCTGCCAATCATTTGAATAATTTGACTCACCATCCTACTAGGCGAGTTTGAATCGCACACACTCCTCCCATCCTCGCCACAAAATAGAAAGCAAATGTGGGATTTTCACGTCAACTTGAGACTTCCTTCCCCGTAGCGTCAATCAATCACGTGCTCTAAGTGGCGCCTTCTTGCCACTTTGCCAAGCCTTTTCTTGTGCTAAAACCCCTTGAATTGCTTATAACCCTTAGCCCCTTCAGATCCTTTCACTTAAAGCTTTAAAATAATAATTTTCTTACTACTCAGGCTTGCTATAGGCTTACAACTAAGTCTCAAAACATCACGAATAATTACACCACAGTCCAAACACAAGCAAAACAATTCAATTAAACTACCCCCATCTCAGGATATTACAGTTCTACCCCCTTAAAAATAATTTCTACTCAAATTACCTCGATCGTAAGAGTTGAGGGTATCTTTGTCTTATCATGTCCTCTGGCTCCCACGTAACTTCTTCCACGCCATGGTTTCGCCATAACACCTTCACTAAAGGAACTGACTTCTTACGTAAAACTTTCATATCCCGATCTAGAATCTGCACTGGTTCCTCCTCCATGGTTAAATCCGGATTCACCTCGATCTCTTCTACTGCTATGACATGCGATGGATCTGAACGATAACGTCTAAGCATGGAAACGTGGAATACATCATGAATCTGTCTTAACTCTGCCGGCAACTCAAGCGGTAAGCTCTCGTCCCACTCGCCTTAGTACCTTATACTACCCGATGAACCTTGGACTTAACTTGCCTTTTCTTTCAACCTCAAAACCTTCTTCCACTGCGAGACCTTCGTAAAAACCTTATCACCCACAAGAAACTCTATATCCTCCGCTTGAGATCAAGATAAGACTTACGCTCGTTCAAGCTTCCTTCAATCAAGTCTGAATCAACTTAACCTTGTCTTCAGTTTCTACAACCAACTCTGGCCCCAACATCTGCCGTTCACTCAACTTTGTCCAACATGTAGGTGAGCGACACTTCCTACCATACAACGCTTCATATGGTGCCATCTTTATGCTTGCTTGGTAACTATTGTTATAGGCAAACTCAGCTAATGGTAGAAACTCTTCCCAGCTACCTCTGAAGTCCAGAACACAACCTCTCAACATGTCCTCTAAAATCAGATAACCCTTTTTGACCGCCCACGATCGTGGATGGAATGATGTATCAAATCCAAGCGCGCACTCCAAAGCCCGGCGCAACGCTCTCCAAAACCTTGACGAATCGATCCCTATCCGAGATGATCGACATCGCACACCATGCAACCTCACTATCTCCGACATATAGCTTAGCTAACTTCGAGTGAGTAATCAACCTTACCAGGTGATGAAGTGAGTCGACTTAGTCGACGATCCACAATCACCCAAACCGAGTCCTTCTTGCTAGGCGTAAGAGGTAATCCACTGACGAAATCCATAGTGATCCTTTCCCACTTCCACTGTAGAATCTTCACTGGCTGAAGTAACCCTGACGACAACTGATGTTCGGCCTTGACCTGCTGACATGTTAGACACCTACCCACAAACTCACATTTTCCGCCTGCACTGCCACCAAAATCGCTTCCCTTAGATCCTCGATACATCTTGCTACCTCCAGATGCATAGCGATGGGTGCTATGCGCATCCTGAAGAATCTTTTGCCTTAGCTCGATGTCCTTCTACATACAAGCTCTCCCTTGAAACACAAAGACTCATCACTAGACAAGCTATAACCTCTAAACCACTATCCCGCACTTGCAACCTCTCGCGACTCGTAACCTCATCACCTAACTGCTTTCTCTACGATCCGCTTCAACCCAAGTCGGCTTAACTCGCACTCGCCAATACTTCCGCCATCGTACAAACTCAGATAGGCAAACATTACTTTTAAGTCCGATACAACCTTACGGCTCAACGCGTCTGCCACCACGTTAGCCTTGTCTGGATGATACTCAATTGAACAGTCATAGTCCTTTAGCAGCTCAATCCATCTGTGCTGCCTCAAGTTCAAATCCTTTTGAGTCAAAAGGTACTTCAGGCTCTTGTGATCTGTGTAGACTATTGACTTCTCTCCGTACAAGTAGTGCCTCCAGATTTTCAAGGCGAAGACTACTGCCGCTAACTCTAAGTCATGCGTCAGATAATTAACTTCATGCGGTCTCAACTGTCGAGATGCATAGGCCACTACCTTCCCTCCTTGCATCAGCACACATCCCAAACCCATATGTGATGCATCGCAATATACCATGTATTCCTTTCCTGCCTCAGGTTGAATCAAAATCGGAGCTTCAGTCAAGATCTTCTTTAGCTTGTCGAAACTCTCTTGCTGCTTCCCAGTCCATACAAATGGAACTCCTTTTCTTAATAGCTTGGTCATCGGAGCTGCGATCAATGAAAATCCCTCTACAAACCTTCGGTAATACCCTGCTAAGCCCAGAAAACTCCGAATCTCATCCACTAACTTAGGTGGCTTCCACTCCAATACGGCCTCAATCTTTTGAGGGTCCACCCTAATCTCCTCAGCTGACACTACATGACCCAAGAAAGTCACCTCCCTAAGCCAGAACTCGCACTTACTAAACTTAGCATATAACTGCTTTTCCCTCAGAATCTGCAATACTACTCACAAATGCGCGTCATGCTCCTCCTCAGACTTTGAATATACCAAGATGTCGTCTATGAATACCACGATTTAACCGGTCTAAATCATCGTTGGAATACCCTATTCATCATGTCCATGAATGCTGCCGACGCGTTAGTCAACCCAAATGGCATTACCAGAAACTCATAGTGCCCATACCGAGTACGAAATGCTGTCTTGTGGACATCAACCTCCTTCACCTTTAATTGATGATACCCAGACCTTAAATCGATCTTTGAGAATATTGATGCACCCTTCAGCTAATCAAACAAGTCGTCAATCCTCGACAACGGATACTTGTTTTTGATCATCAGCTTATTCAACTGGCGGTAGTCTATACACAACCGCATTGTACCATCTTTCTTCTTGACAAAGAGTACTGGCACACCCCAAGGTGAAACACTTGGCCTGATAAAGCCTCGGTCCAACAACTCCTGGATCTGAGCCTTTAATTCCACTAACTCCTTTGGCGCCATCCTATACGGAGCGATAGACACTGGCGCAGTCCCCGATAACAGATCTATGCCGAATTCCACCTCACGATCCGGCGGTAGTCCTAGAAGCTCCTCTGGAAACACATCAGCAAATTCCTTTACTGTTCGGACATTTCCTACAGCAGACTCCTTAGCCTTCAAGGCACACACATGAACCATAAATGCTTCACAGCCCTTTCTAACCATCTTATCAGCCTTCAAAGCAGATACCACGTTGGATAGGTAATCTCTTCTATTGCCTATCATGACCACCTCATCACCCTCAGCCGTCTTTAGAACCATGCGCTTAGCCGCGCAATCCAACCTTGCCTGGTACTTAACCAACCAGTCCATCCCCAGATCAGGTTAAACTCGCCAAACGGCAGTTCCATCAGATCAGCAGCAAACACTATCCCTTGGAGTTCTAGGGGTACGTCTCTATACAGCTTATTTACAACTACAGAGTGACCCAGCGGGCTAATCACTGTGATCTGCCTAGAAGTAGTCTCAAAGTCTAAATTCATGGTCTCTACTATGTTACTAGCAACATATGAATACGTTGAACCCACATCAATCAAGGCAGTATATGGAAAACCAAAGATCAAGAACGTACCAGTTATGGCATTCGGTACGTTGCCCTCCTCTCGGCGTCTCGCTGCATATACTAACCCAGTCGTTTAGCCTCGGTCGCCCGCCCCACCTCGCGCCGGGTTCGCAAATACGACCGTAACCATTACCACCTTTACCATTACCACAACCCTCTCAAGGCGGCGGTCCTGCATTTACGAACTAAGTACGGCCGACCTCGGTCAATCTTGGCCAACTTACGGATAGTCCTCACACGATGATCCAAATAACCACACTTGAAACATCCTTTTCCGCCATCAACATCCTCCCCAATGAGATTTTCCACAACGATCACACTGCGTTTGGCCCTTGATTAGCGAAGAACAGATCTACGATCGATTCGCCCATTATGTCTAGCCCTCTTTGAGAATTTCCACCGACCAGATGACCCTAAACTTCTCTTATGTCATGTCTCTCCATGTTCGCCTCACGACTCTTTAACCCCTTCTGCTACCTTAGCCTTTTCTACCGTAACAAAAAACTCACGCTCCTCGTGGGGGCAATCAAAGAACCTCACTCATTCCTCAAGCCATCCTCAAATCGGACACACCGCTCATGTTCAAGAGCCACGATGCCTCTAGCTGCATCGACTCAAATTTTAAGAACTCTGCCTCATATTAGATAACGAAGAGCTGAATGGTCAGTGTAAATGACAACTTTAGACAATATTAGATATTGTCTAAATTTGTCAAAAGCAAAAACTACAGCTAGCAATTCTTTCTCAGTAGTGGTGTAATTTTCTTGCGCGGTTGTTAATGTTCTGCTAGCGTAGTAAATTGGCTAAAAATGCTTGTCTCTTCGTTGTCCCAAAACTGCACCTACTACAAAGTCACTTGCATCACACATTAGTTCAAAGGGTAAGTTCCAATCAGGTGCAATTATAATTGGTGTATTTATTAATTTATCTTTAAGGACATTGAATGCATCTAAACATTCCTGATTGAAACTAAAAGGAACATCTTTTTCTAGTAATTTTGTCAAAGGATTAGCTATTTTAAAAAATATTTAATAAATCTTCTATAAAACCTGCATGTCCTAAAAGCTTCTAATAGCCTTAATCAACTAGGAGGAGGTAATTTTCTATGGTTTCAACTTTTGCTTTATCTACCTCAATCCCTTTTCTAGAAATCTTATGTCCTAAAACAATCCCTTCTCTAACCATAAAGTGGCAGTTTTCCCAATTCAAAAAAAGGTTTGCTTCTTCACATCTAATTAGAACTTGTTTTAAATTTTTAAGGCAAAGCTGGAAAGAATTACTGAATATCGAGAAATCATCCATAAATACCTCCATGATGTCCTCTACGAGTTCGTCAAAAATTGCCAACATGCAACGCTGAAAAGTGGCAGGAGCATTACATAATCCAAAAGGCATTCTACGATAAGCAAACGTACCGTATGGGCATGTAAATGTCATCTTCTCTTGGTCTTTCGAAGCTATGGGAATTTGGAAGTAGCTGGAGAGTTCGTCCAAGAAGTAGTACTACATATGCCCGGATAGTCTTTCTAACATTTGATCAATGAAGGGTAGAGGAAAGTGATCTTTTCTAGTGGCATCATTCAGCTTTCTATAGTCTATACAGACTCTCCAACCTGTAACTGTTCTTGTGGGAATTAACTCATTCTTTTCGTTGGGCACTATCGTCATTCCTCCTTTCTTCGGAACTACCTGCACAAGACTTACCCAAGTGCTGTCAGAAATAGGATAAATTATTCCTGCATCTAGAAGTTTAATTACCTTGGCTTTTACCACTTCTTTCTTGTTAGGTGTAACACCCCAAACCCGGACCAAACACTACAACCGGATCTGGTATGTCACTAAGAAAATTTAAAAAAACCAATCGTGTTTATGTAAAGCCCAAATGAGAATTATATAAAATGTGCCTTAATAATCAAAAGCCCAAAACTGAATTACATGTCTTTGAAAGAAATTAAAATGAGAATAAATAATAAATGCCCATAATAAAACTAAAATGTAAACTAATGGCCCATGGCCTTATTACAACGTAGTTTAAATCCATAGCATAAAAAACTTTGAAAGAAAAAAAAATATTAAGTGGAACTTTTCGCCGGATCCACATATTCTTTTGCATGGCCACCTTACGCTCCACTCCGGCCCGGTCCGATGCACTAATTGTCACCTGAAAGGTTAGTTTAATTGGGTGAGTCGCGAGACTCAGTGTGCAACCCTCATGCACCACTAGATTTGGGCCTCATAAAACATAATAATAATTTCATTTACATGGATAACAAATAATATGCAAAGCCCAACCCATTTGCCTAGGTTTCCATCCACTACACGCCTGCACCAACCAAACACACCATTGGGGATTTCTACAATCAACCCACGCCATACATCGCCAAGATGGCGGTCATGTCGCTTATCAACATATTATGGTCAAGCCCTTATAATGAATCACGGCATTAGCCGCTCTGACAAATCACGGTATAAACCGCTCGCATATACATATACATATAACTTCCTCCTTTCATCACCCAACCCATGCAAACATGTACAACAATTTACTTGTAACATATAATCGATTATTTACTAACACGGTGGTCTCATTGCTTAAATCGAGATTTCAGCTTTTACGTAACACATAAAACTTATGAACATATATGTATATATTAATAATCAGATCTAGATGGTGGGGAAGTATTACACACCTGATTCTCGTATTAATGCTTTCTCAACGTCTACGCTACTATCACTCGAGACTACCACTATCGGCCCACGATCCGACTTCGATGTCGCCCCACACCCCGATGGCCAATCTCGCACTCTGAGAGACAGATCGCTTCTTGTATTTGGGTGTTGGTTGTTTAGATCCAACCTTTTACCTCGATGTTATTCGAGTCCATCCTTAATCACTAAATCATTTAAACGATGAGATCTACATACTTAACAACTATAACACTTAAATCGAATTCTTACCTAATTAATTAAATCCCGAATGTCGTTGAAAAATCGTCACCTCCTTTCCTATATTCGGCCATCACCAAAAATAGTTAACCAAACCGATGATCAAAATCCATCTAACACCTTATGTCATTCGGTCGAAAATAAAAGATCAGGAAAGTGGCCTTTCGGCGGAACCTACCCTTGACCACCTACCTTCGGCTTTTCACAAATCGGCACTTCAGATCTCGGCAAGAAAAGATTCGGCTTCTAAAATTAAAGAGTGAAATCGGCAAGGCCTTATAAAATCGATTCGGATTAGAAACTCGATAAAAAGAATGAAGAATTTGAAAAGAAGCAAAATCCCGAAACTTACCAAATTAGAGGGGTGTATTCGACTATGGTGCACCTTCAGGAAAACAAAACTACCCTTGTAGATCCGGCTATGGGAGATGAAGGTATGAACAAAGAGATTCGGCTATAGTGTTTTGAAAAGAATAAGAAAAGTGTTGTCAGAGTATTCGGCCAACTAGAAAAAGAAAAGAAAGAAAACTTAGAGGGAGAATGGAGTGGAGATTTCGATAGAGAAAAGAAAAGATTGAGAGAATTGTTAGCAGAATTTCGGCTAGCCTATACTAAACCGATTTCCCCCTTCCTGTAGTTGAGTTTTAGCCAACTCTCTCCTCTTTTGATAGTCTTTAAATATCATGATAACTCAATCCTTATCTTACCTTTAGGAGAGCCCACATTAAAGCCAACTCCTCCCTCTTTAATTATCAACTTTTATCACATAAATTAAAAGAAAAAGACTCCTAAAAAGAAGCCTAATTGCCGTCCAACCCCCTTCCCTTCTTAGTGCCGAAATTATGCCCCAACAATTGTGCCTCAAGTGGCCACACATGGCCCAATAACCTTCCTCCTTGTGACGCCACCATTAATGCCCACTTAGAGCACCTTTTGTCTTCGGGCCACAAGCCCAGCTTGCTACTAATCTAATTATCTAACTTAAATTATGAACTAACACCATTTATCAACCACTTAACCCAAATTTTAAAGCCCAACCTATCACTTAAACTACCCAGAACATTAATTTAAACCTTAATCCATATATTTAATCAAGGCCTCTGCTCGAGCATATTAAACCAACATCTCATATAAATGTACAAGCCCATATTTAGGATGTTACATTAGGGTTTAATCGTCTCTGAGGTTGCACACACGATTTATATTCTTCTTCCATTAAAATTTTATGGGTGCAAAACGCGGGGTTTATTCCCTTGATGTCAGAAATTTTCCAAGCTGTGGCTCTGTTGTGTTCTCTTAGTACCTTTATCAGCTCCTCCTTTTCCTTGGGTTCTAGTTCTGAAGAGATGATTACTGGTAACGTAGAATTGTCCCTAAGGAATGCGTATTCTAAATGTTTTGGTAACTGTTTTAATTCCAATTTGGGTGGCTCTTTGATAGAGGGTTTCTGTTTTACTACGTCATCTTCTTCAATGTTTTTTTCTTTTCTTTGTCTGAATGATGATGTATTCAAACTAATCTCATTATCTTCATCCTCTTTCCCCCTCTCCTTGAAGCGGACACAGTTCCATCATGTCATCCTATAGGATTTCATGTAATGAATTTTTAATAATATGATCAGTAGTGTCAAAAAAATAACAGGAATCATCTTGTTTTTAGAATATCGCATGGCATCATAAATTTGGAAAATAAGTTCTTCATCACCTATCCTTAGTGCTAGCTTGCCATCACCTAATCAACAATAACTCTAGCAGTGGCTAAAAAAAGATGCCCTAAGATTAAAGGAACATTGATGTCCTCATCCATGTCTAACACAACGAAATCAACAGGGAAAATAAATTTATCAATTTTTACCAAGACATCTTCAATAACTCCTCTAGGATATTTAATAGATCATCAGCTAATTGAATACTCATCCTAGTGGGTTTTGGTTCCCCAAGATCTAACCGTTTAAATAATGAGTAAGGCATTAAGTTGATACTAGTGCCTAGGTCTGCTAATGCTTTCGTGATGTTTAAACTACCAATTCAGCAAGGAATAGTGAAACTCCCTGGATCTTTTAACTTCCGTGGTAGTCTATTTTGGAGAAGGGCTGAACACTCTTTATTAAGCTCCACCTTTGATACTTTCTCAAGCTTCCTTTTGTTTGTGAGAAGTTCCTTTAAGAATTTTGCATACTTTGGCATCTGGGAAATAGCTTCAACAAAAGGTAAGTTAATATGTATTTGTTTAAAGAGTTCAAGGAACTTACCGTATTGAGCATCCAATTTTTCTTGAGTTCAAGGAACTTACCGTGTTGAGCATCCAGTTTTTCTGTCTTCAATTTTTCTGGATATGGAATCTGTGTTCTATTCGCTTTAGGCAATGTATTGTCGTTCTCAACTTCTACATTTTTTTTCTTGATAACCTCATGTGGTGTCTTTCTTTGTGGTTCAACTAGCTCTTTGCCACTCCTTAGTGTGACTGCCCTTACTTGCTCTATGTCTTTGGAAAAATTTTTCGTCCGTATTTCACATACTATTTCAGTAAGTATTCCAACTGACGTAAGAGCTCTCCCACCTGAGTCTTGATTCCCTTGAGTGAGATTTGCTATTCATCAAGTGTTGCTTCCGTTATTTGGAGACAAGAATCTATAGCTACCATGAATTTTGTTAGCATCTCTTCAAGGTTTGATGTCTTTTCCTGTGGATAGGGCTGATTTTGGTAATTTGGAGGAGGTTGCTACCTTTGATTTCCTTGATTTCCTTGTCCTCCCCACGAAAAATTTGGGTGGTTCCTCCAACCTATATTATAAGTGTTACTATAAGGATTATTAGATCGAAAATTGTTACCTATATAGTTTGTTTGCTCGCTTTTCGCGCCCGGTTGGTAGGGTGGGTACTCAGAATTCGCCATATTTCCACTCACTTCGCATTGCATGACTGGGTGTACCTACGAAGAACATAAGTTATCAAGCTTTTGATTCATTAACTCCACCTACGTTGACAGCATTGTCACTGCGTCTATGTTAAAAAATCTGGTTGATTTTGTCGGTTTAGCTCTTGTAATTTGCCATTGATAGGTGCTCAATGACATCTCCTCAATAAAATCGTAAGCCGCTTCAGGAGTTTTATTATTCAAAGTTCCATCGGCTGATGAATCAATCATTTGCCTAGTTGGAGAATTCACACCATTGTAAAAAGTTCGGACTTGAAGCCACAAAGGTAATCCATGATGTGGACATCTCCTTAGGAGATCCTTGTATCTTTCCCATGCATCATATAATGTTTCTGCGTCATTCTGCACAAAAGAAGATATGTCATTCCTAAATTTAGCCATTTTGGCTGGTGGAAAATATTTTAAAAGAAATTTTTCGGTCATTTGATCCCATGTGGTGATTGACCCTTATGGTAACAAGTTCAACCATTGCTTTGCTTTATTCCTTAATGAAAAAGGAAATAACCGAAGACGTATAGGCGTCGTCAGAAACGCCATTTATTTTGAAGGTATCACAGAATTCTAAAAAATTAGATATATGAGTGTTTGGATCTTCATCCTGCAAACCATCAAATTGAACAAACTGTTGAATCATTTGTATTGTGTTAGGCTTTAATTCAAAATTATTAGCAGCTGTAGTAGGCCTAACAATACTAGATTCTGCTCCTGTCAAATTAGGTTTAGTATAATTATACATAGTACGCGGAGCATTCTGTTCTTGCACATTTGGAGGTGGGTTGTTTTCGTCCATCCCTTCAGTAGGATTGGATCTGTCTTGTTGTTCTTCTCTTTGGTAGTCTAGAGCTCGTCTAATTTCTCTGCGATTTCTGTGAGCGGTAGCTTCAATGTCACTTTCATATTCTAGAGGTCCTCTTGGGTTCCTTCTAGTCATAATCTAGAGGTACCTGCTAGGAGAAGAAAGAAATCTAGTATAAATTAAAATTATATGTAGGAAAATGAGAAAAATTTAAAAATAAAAAAATAAAAAATGCATAAAATCGTAATTTTTGAAGTTATTAAACGTTAAGTTCAAAGAAGGATTGAAATTAAAAATGCATAAAATTATTGAGCAAAATTGAAATAAAATAAAACTTAATTTAAAAAACAATAAAATTCGGATGGATTAAAATTGAAATTAGCCCAGAACTTTAAAAAAACACGCGGATCTAGTTTAGAACTGGTCGAGTGCGCGGATCCTGGAGTGCAAATGGCATCATTTTTCATACTTTTTAAAAATGGTTAATAAACCCTAAACTAATCAGAAAATTTTTAATCCCCTTATTATGAAATTGAACCCTAGCCCCTTTCTCCTCTCAGACGCGCCACATAAGGAAAAGAAGAAGTTTGATCGCCTCAATGCCATGATGATAGGCGAAGAGTGACAAATTTTAGTCCGATTGTCGTCCCCTTTCAATCCCCATCTCTAAACCTGAAGGATTGCCTTGCTTCGATTACCACGAAGAAGGCCCTCCGACGATTTGCATTTCAAAGGTAAAATTCTTATTTTTTTTGGATTTTTTTTGTTTGAAAAAACAGAAATGAAATAGTAAAAATCTTAATAAATTGAAGATGAAAAATCACCGTTTCTGAAATCTTTCTCTCTATTTGTGCGTAATACCAAAGAAATCGGGGATCCACCCCCTACAATCCTTTGAATCGGCCTTATATAGCCAAAATAAATAAAAAATAAAATACAAAATTTCTTTTGATTTCTGTTATTCTTTGCTATCATTTGCTGCGTTGTTTGTTCTGCTGTATTTGTTTTGTAGGTGTGGGTGTTGTGCACTCCTTCGTGGGAGAGGCCATTGCTGACGCAATGACGAGGCTACGCTCGTGCGAGTTAGAGGTTGCTGGAGCATTCTAAGAAGTTCTATAGGTGCGCGTGGATGCACGCGGGGGAGTGGGTAACTGAAATGACGCAAAGCGTAGCGCGTATGCAGGGGACGTGTAGCCCAAACGTCTTGCGGCACAAGAGCATTCTAGAACCCTCTAAGGTTCTGAAATGTTTGAAAAAGTTTGGGCTTAGTGGGCCAGTGTTTGTTTGGTTTTATGTTTTAATTTGGGTAACGTATTTGAGCTATTATTCTGTAACTTGGACTGTAAACAATTTTATTCTTATGGTTTATTTTTGGTTTTATGCTTTTTATATTGGTATTGGGCCCGGATGAAAATGGGTTTTTACGATGTGTTTTTGGATTAAATTGACTGATTTGGTGAATGAATGAGCTAAATCTAAATATGTATAAGTCAAGAAAAGAGAGATTCGGATCAAGATTGAGGCAAGGATAAAGTGCTCGATTGATCAACTTATATCGTTGTTTCTACATTTGAGGTAAGTTCGTATATAATACAAATCGTTCAAAACATATTCATGTGTTATGTAATGAATGAATATATTGTTGATGAATTAGTAATGCCAAATGTGGATTTGCGAGATGTGGCACTAAGTGTGCATAAACAGGATCAATATAGTAGTGAATGACACTATATGTGCGAAATAAAGAAAGCCTCGACTTTATTGATTAGCATTGTGTGTGTGATACCGAGTCAAATTCAATTTAATGTAAAGGCACTAAGTGTGTGAGGATATTAAAGCTTCAGCTAAGAAATTGGCACTAAGTGTGCGATAATATTATAACTTCAGCTAAATACTTAGCACTAAGTGTACGAGTTCATCGAATGATTAAAGAGGGTCGAATGATTTACGGCATTGAATATTGAGTTGTAAATGTGATTGATTGTGTCAAACAGTCGAGTTTTAATATTTATAAAAAGAATGATCGAACCTATAGACTAACTGTGACAACAGCGAGAGCAAGTGCACCTATCGAGCAGTATAGTTTAGGTAAGAATATCTTATCGAACCCAAGGGAACCTAAAAGTACTACTACTCACTTTCTTTCTATTATTTAGCCTGAAATATGGAGTGATTGGTTTATGAAACTAATAAAAAACTAAAGTAGATGCAAAGACAAAAGAATGAATTGGAGAAAGACTTTAGTAAAACTCAGTTGATGAAGGCGATGCCCTCAGGAAGAATCCACCTATGACTTTACTTATTATTTATTCCCCAAACCATATGATTTCTTTACTTAGCTTAATCCGTGAGACTCCCTAACCTATATTAAACCCTCTCTCGAGGCGAATAACGTCTAACCTTAGGTTAATTAGTGGAACTCTCGTTCTCTTGTAATAACCCCCTAAGGAAGCAATAACTCGATCAATGGATTCCCATATTAGGTTTCACCCTAATCCGGCAAAATCTCGTAACACTATCTCTGGGCGCCCGATCAACTCCTCTTAATTATGCTAGATCTACTCTTAGGGAGGGTCTATTCCTCCTCCACCTAAGCGCATCAGATTAAATTAAGCAACATAATTAAGATCAAACTAAGTATTTATCATATAATTTAGAAATCAAATAACAAAATCATCATAGGTTTCATCCCCTTCAGGTATCAGAGGGGTTTAGTTCATAATAAGATAAGAAAACATCTCAAGAGAAAAGATAAAACAAAACATAAGAAATCCTTAAAACCCCATGAAGGAATTGAAGAGGATATCCTTCGTCTTGAATAGAGCTCCGGCATCTTGAGATGGATCAACTAGCTATCTTTAAGTGATTCCCTAAAAGATGAAAGCTTCGGCAAAAGCCTCTGCCAAAAAAAACTCCCTTTTAATGTCTGCCTTGGGTTGTTTATATAGGCTTTGAGATGCTATACTTGGCTCCTAAGTACCTCCTTCAAGTAAAATTGCTATTAGGGTGTTCAAGTAGACTTAGGAGTATGTTTCTTTGGCTTCAATCATCCAATTCCGAGTGAAATTGCTCATTCCCGTGGCAGGGGCACGACCATGGCACACACCTGTAAATCGTGGTTGGGCTGTGTCTCGATTCTGTCATTTTGGACACGGTACCGTAAGTCCGGATTCAGTAGTGCTTGAGTCTGTCGATTGGGACACGGCCATGTAGATCACCAGGCACGTCCGTGTGATAAATGGATGATGCACGGCCGTGTGTCACGGAGTTGAGGCCGTGCTCTAGGTAATCGGTGAGGCACGGTCGTGTGGGCTTTGGGCCAGGCCGTGTTGATTTCTTGCTAAGGCCCAATTCTCTGTTTTAAGCCCGTTTTGTGTTCTTTTTATCCTTGGGTGCTTTCCTGAGTATATGACATGAAAAAAAGGATTACAAGCACCTTTTATATAAAATCAAGGGCTAAATCATCAAAAAGCATACTAAATGTGGGATTAAAATATGTTATTTTTATGGTTTATCAATGATAGATATGTACGTGATGATACAGGTATGTACAGAACCTATGTGGTTGATGAGATTGTGTATGAAATAGATGAGTTATTATGTGAATTAATAATGGAAAGATTTAGATTGAATAGCTTGATAAATGCTTGCACATTGAACATATAGTTATGTATGAAAGTGAGGAATTATCATGGATGAAAATTGTGTATTGAGATGAATTGAACTAGATGTTGGTAGTTTGGCATATTAAATTTGAAATGTTGAATTAATTGTGTTATATTACAAACTTACTAAGCATTTTAGCTTACAATGTGAAGTTTATCTCTATTTTATAGTGTCATTAAAGCTAGATCGGATCTAGGGATCGTCAATGATTCAATCACACTATCGGCTATCTATTTTGGTACTTTTGGAAGTTGTATATTTAGCGTATGGCATGTATAGGCTAGTGATTATGGTATGTTTTGAGATGTATAGTTCTTGTCATGTGATATGGCTTGAAAGTTAAATGCTTTTAGTATATATTTTAGGTATGTGAAGATGGTGGTTATAATGTGTAAATATGGTTGTGTAAATGGTTATTATGGTATGAATTAGAGAAGATGAAAATGCATGTTTTATGCTTGAATTGATTGGTGGAAATGATGGTTAAAATGTATGTTTTGGATGCATTTGAGGTATGATTTTAGAATGGATTGATGATTGTAGGTGTGACCCAAATTGTGGGTGGCAAATTAGTCTATACTTTCCCACATGGTTGATGATAAACCATAATATGAACATATTTTAATCCCACATTTAGCATACTTTTGGATGATTTTTTCCTTTGATTATGGAAATAGGTGCTCCTAATCCTTTGTTTTCATGTTTTATACTCTGGAGAGCACCGGAGGATGAAAAGAATAAGAAACGGGTCAAAATGAAGAAAATGGGACAAAACACGAAATACACACGGCCTAGGCCTAAGACCACACGGTCATGCCTCTTAAGAAGAGCCGAACACGACCTGGACCCCGAAATACACGGCCGTGCCTTCTCAACAGGTTCGACCATGGCCTGAAATTGAATCACACGGGCGTGTGCCACGGGCGTGTCCCTGCCATAGAAAAGAAAAGTTTTATTCGGATTAGGGTACTTAAAAGAAAAGAAATACATTCCAAAAGCCTATATAAAGACCCTAGAGGCCAACCTTTAGGAAGGCGATTCAGCTAGGCCAATGAGCCAAGCCAGAGGGGCCAAATTGTGGGATTCACTCAAAGAAGGCCAGTTGATTCATCTTAAGAAGCCAGGATCATATTCAAGACAGAAAAACTCTCCTTCAATTCCTTCAGGGAGTTTTAGGGTTTTCTTTATGTTTTGTTTTATATTTTCTTTTGAGATGTTTTCTTTTACTATTATGAACTAAACCCTCAGATACCTAAGGGGGATGAAACCTAAGACAAATCTTGTTATTGTTATCTGTGCTTTATGATAAAAACTTGATTTGTTCTTAACTATGTGTTCTTAATTCTTGTTTTGGTATTTCTAAGATATTGATTCAAGCATTTATGCTCTTAGGTAGTGGACGAATAGACCATGTTTAAGAGTAGATCTAGCATAGTAAAGCGGAGTTGATCGCAACCCTAGAGATAGGATGACGAAAATCTACCGGATTAGGGTCAAACCTAATATGGGAGTCCATAGATCGAGGTAATACAATTCTAGGGGTTTTAATTAGAAAGAGATTTCAATTAATCAACCTAGGGTTAGACGTTAGTAGCCTCGAGAGAGGTATTAATATAAATTAGGGATCTTACGGATCAAGTCAAGTGAATGAATCGTCTGGTTTAGAGTTAAATAACAAGTGAAGTCTAGGTGGATTCTTCCTCGGGTATTGCCTCAATCAATTAGCTTTTCCCACAAGTATTTCCACAATTCATTCTCTTTGTCTTCGTATCTTTAGCTTAGTAGTTAGTTAATTTTAGATTAGATAAAAATTCCCTTAATTCTTAGGCTAAATAATAAAAAAAAGTTAATATTAGTACTTTTGGTTCCTTTGGGTTCGACAATCCGGTCTTGCCACTGAACTATACTATTGTTCGATAGGTGCGTTTGCCTCAAGTCATTGTCACAGTTAGTTTTTAGGCTAGATCATTCATTATATAAATTTTTAAGACTCTGACACACGATCAAGTTTTTGGTGCCATTGTTGGGGAACTGAAATATTAAGAACGCTCAATTTTTATTACTTTAGCCATATTTTTATTTTTTATTTTTGCAATTAAACTTTATTTTTTACTTTTCTAAATTTTCTTTTTCTTTTTCTCTTTTCCTAGCAGGTACCTTAAGTTTATGACTAGAAGGAACCCGACAAGACTACTACTTTACGACAATGATATTGAAGGAATCGTACATAGAAATCGTAGAGAAGTAAGGCGAGGCTTAAATTAATACAAGAAGAGCAAGAGGACGAAACTAATACCACCGAAGGGATGGCTGAGAATAATCCGCTACCTCAGGAGGTGGCCGATCATCATGCTCCTTGAACTATGTATGATTATGCTAAACCTAATTTAACAGGAGCCGAATCAAGTATTGTTAGGCCTACTATAGCCGCTAATAATTTTGAATTGAAACCTTACACTATACAAATGATTCAACAGTTTATTCAATTTGATCGTTTGTAGGACAAAGACCCAAATACTCATTTAGAAAATTTTCTAGAATTTTGTGATACCTTCAAAACAAATGTCGTTTCTGATGATGCCATTCGTCTTCGATTATTTCCCTTTTCATTGAGAAATAAAGCCAAACAGTGGTTGCATTCTCTTCCATGAGGATCAATCACCACATGGGATCAAATGACCAAAAATTTTTATTAAAATATTTTCCGCCGGCCAAAATAGCCAAATTAAGGAATGATATCTCTTCTTTTGTGCAAATGGATTTAGAAACATTATACGATGCATGAGAGAGATACAAATATTTGTTGAGAAGGTGCCCACACCATGGTTTACTCTCGTGGTTACAAGTCCAAAATTTTTACAACGGTGTGAACCCCTCAACCCGATAGTTAATTGGCTCATCAATGGCGGAACCCTGAATAACAAAACTCCTAAAGTAGCTTATGAATTCATAGAGGAGATGTCATTGAACAAGTATCAGTGGCAAGTTACAAGGACAAGACCAACTAAAATAGCCGGAGTTTTCAACCTCGGTATAGTCACCATGCTATCAAATCAGGTAGAGATGATGAATAAAAAGATTGATGGTTTGTGTGGTTCTTTATAGGTACATCCAGTTATACAATATGACTCAAATCTAGGAGGTGCGGCGAATCCTGAGTACCCACCCAACAATCCGGGCATGGAAAGCGAACAAATAAACTATACGGGTAACAATTTTAAACCTCAAAATAACCCTTGTAGTAATACTTATAATCCAGGATGGGGAACCACCCCAATTTCTCATGGGGTGGTCAAGTTAATCAGAGACAACAACCCCCTCCAAATTTCCAACAATAGCCCTACCCACAGGAAAAGAAGCCAAACCTTGAAGAGATGCTGACAAAATTTATAATGGTGTTTCAAACTCGTTTTCAAAACATCGAAACAACACTTAAAAATCAACAAGTATCGATTAAAGGAATCGAGAACCAGTTAGGGCAACTCGCTAAACTGATCTCCGAATGGCCATAAGGTAGCTTGCCAAGTAACACGAAGACTAACCCGAAGGAGCAACTTCAAGCCATTACCGCTCAAGACAGTGAAGGAGTAGTAGATTCTGAATTTGAGCCAAGGCAAGAACCTATGATAAGTGAAGGTAAGGTTGAGGTAAGCCAAGAAAAGCCAAAACTAGTAATTAAAGAATACCAACCTTGTATACCTTATCCCAATGCGATGAAGAAAGACAATACAAAGGAATAGTTCGGTAAGTTTCTTAAACTCTTAAAAAATTACATATTAACCTACCGTTTCTTGAAGCTCTTTCGCAGATGCCAGATTCAAGAAAATTTTAAAAGAGCTTTTAACAAACAAGAGAAAGATAGACGAGAAACCGCATGTGGAATTAAACGCAGTGTGCTCAGCAATGTTACAGAATAGACTACCACAAAAATTAAAAGATCCAGGGAGTTTTACAATTCCATGTTTAATTGGTAGTTTATCTGTTGATAATACTTTAGCTGATTTAGGGGCAAGCATCAATATTATGCCTTCTAAAATTTTTAAATAGCTAGGTCTATGGAAACCTAAGCAAACTAGGATGAGCATTCAACTAGCTGATAAGACTATTCGAATTCCTAGGGGTATAACTGAAGATGTACTCATTAAAGTTGACAAATTCATATTCCCAGTAGATTTCATTGTTTTAGATATGGATGAAGACAATAATATCCCCTTAATTTTAGGAAGACCCTTTTTAGAAACTACCAGATCTAAAATTGATGTTAGTACAGGTGAGCTCATACTTCGTGTAGGTGACAATCAATCAGTCTTCAAGCTCTCGACTCAGCTAGGACATCAAGTGATAAAGGTGAGAACGTAAATTCCGTTGATAATCATTCGGTTAAACTTTCTTTTCAAGAAGCACCACGGAACTATACCATTGAGCTTGATCCCATAGCTCGTAGCAATAAGGAAATATCTCATGAGGAATGAGGGCTTCAGATCGATGAACTAGATGAGTGGAAGACACATTTCAAGGAGAAATCAAAACCACACAAAGTGAAACCAACGGAACCCCCAGAAGACTTAAAGAAACATCAAATCACTTCAAAATAGGAGATCAAGTATTGTTAGAGAAAACAGACCCTCGAACCACCACTTCAGACCATAATACAAACAAAGAGATCCATTTTAAGGTAATTAATGCCTTCCCATACGGCACAGTCGAGGTAAGCAATCCTACATTCGGCACTTTCAAGGTAAATGCTACTCGACTTAAACCATATAATAATAGCATGAGAAAGGATTTCTCACTCCTCAAACCACCATTAATGTGCGAATGAGAGGTAAGTCTAGCTTAAGACTTTAAACGAGCGCTTCTCGAGAGGCAACTCGAGCACTAACCCCATTTATTTTTATTTTCTTTTTTTAGCACCTAACTACAAACTAACCAAGTTAATGAAGCACAGATTTCTGCACCACACGGCCTTACACACGGCCGTGGCCATGGTCGTGTGGACACTACGGATTCTAGTACAAGCATGGTAGAGATAGTAAGAAAAAGGACAAAAAATATCTTCAAGTCACGGGCTCCAACTACCACCATAGCCATGGCCAACACTGTTGAACCAACACGGGCGTGGAAACCTAATTACCAGGCGTGGGAGAAAAGATTGAACCACTGCACGGCTGTGCAATATGGCCATGGGACACAACACGCCCATGAGACACGGGTGTGGGGATGTACTAGAGCTGAAATTTTCTATTTAAAACACCCCTCTCCCCTTCTCACCCACTCCCCATTCACTCTTCATTCCCTTCCATTTCCACTTTCCTCATCCTTCACTCTCTAAAGTCTTGTTCTACGCTTCAACAATGTCAAAAAATGGAAGGATACTATCTCAGCCTCCCTATGCGAGACCGATCTACATAAGTTCATGCCGGCTGCTTCATCCACTTGACAAGCCAAGGGTCTTTGAGGCTATTTAGCTTTTATTTTTCTTTTCTCATCTCTTTTATTTTCCTTCGCTTTGACTTTCTTATGCTTAATTTAGTTTATTTCATTTTAGTTTCTCGGTTTTAGGTTCTAAAGGCTACTAGGGAATCACACACCACGGCCTTAGAAATTACACCACCTCGTGAACCATCTAATAGTAAGGACCTTTCAGTCCATTAATCGGTTCTATTAGTCTTATTTCACTTTTTACACTCTTTCTTTTTATTTTGCTTTTCTTTAAATATATAATTAGTATATTTAAAATAATTCTTATTATTTCCTGACTAACTCTTCATGAGATTCCCAATTTCTTCATCTAGCGCAGGAATTAGAAGCGCCCCCTCCAGCTTATCTTTCACCTCTGAATCAAGTTTCCACACTTCCAACTCAAGGAATCCATCCAAAAAGTCAAGAAGTTTCACTTCTCCCCCTCTCTTTTAATTTTCTTTAAATATGATTACTATCTATCTTTGTACATTGAGGGTAATGTACATCTTAAGTGTGGGGGGTGAAAATTATTTAGAAAAAGTGCCTAAATTTTTGCATTATTCTCAAAATCCCTGAATGATATCTAGTCTTAAGTAATTTTCTCATATCACTAATTAAAATGAAATTCATATTGATTGATGATTTTTATTGATATGTTTCAGATTAAGTCATTGATAATTGTACAATGATGATTTAAACTTTAAGAGACTAGAGAATCAAGCATGATGAGTCTATTTTCAAAAATTAAAATGTTGTTAGGTTGTCTACTTGAAGTTTGAAATTTACAAGGTTTTCATAAAAAACCCATAATTTTTTTTTTTTGAGATTTTGAGCCTTTTAGAGCATACATTCTTTTCGTGCTCACTTTATTGATTATGAGTGTGTCAACATTAATTTGTTATTCTAGAACTCGCTTTGATTATACATGTCAAGACCACACCTTTGAGTTGATATACTGAGATGATAAGGGCACTTAGGATTTAACCCGCTTACTCCACTAAAAGCCTACATTCACAATTAACCCCTAATGGATCCCGTTGATCCTAACAACCTTTTTATTGACTCACCCACTAATAGTAATCCAAAACCCATCTTGTATTTTTTATCACCATTCCTTTTGACTACCCTTCTATCGAGACTTGATTTGATCAGTTGCCTAAATGCATTATTTCAGTAGTTGAAATTTTTTTTATGTATTTATTGATTTGTTCTTAAAATAAATTTCAAAGTATATTCACTATTAGTTTTGTGATTAAGCGAGCCTAGTTTTCAATTGATGTAATTATGCAGGTTATTAGTCATTTTTCTAGTTAGGTAATTGTCAATTCAATCTCAATTCTAACCTTTCTAATTCAGCCTTTATCCACACCGTTAACCTAAGCCCCGTTACAACCCTTTTAAAGACCTTTTGATTTGTGTATCATCTCATTTTACAATGGCGAGATTTGATTTTCAGGAAAGCCTGTGGGATTAACTTTTCATGTTCGACTTTTGAGCGCTTAATTTTTTAACCTTAAACACCTTGAGTGATTTGAGTGAATCTTTAGTGAGGATGTCAACTTTCGTCAATTTTGAATTAAAGGTGATTATTTAGGTAAAGGGAAACACCTATCTTTTTCGTACTACAAACTATGACTTTGATTCTTTGAATCTTCAGGCCTCTTTTAGTTAAATTATCCATGAATAAATTATCTATGAATTATGATGAAACATTATCGATGAATATTATGAATAGAGGAAGTTCGTTTTAATTGTGAGTTGAGAATTTTGCTTGTGGACAAGCAAAAGCTTAAGTGTGGGGGTATTTGATAAACCATAATATGAACATATTTTAATCCCACATTTAGCATACTTTTGGATGGTTTTTTTCTTTAATTATGGAAATAGGTGCTCCTAATCCTTTGTTTTCATGTTTTATACTCAGGAGAGCACCGGAGGGTGAAAAGAACAAGAAACGGGCTGAAAATAAAGAAAATGGTCCAAAACACGTAATCCACACAACCTGGGCCCAAGACCACACGGTCGTGCCTCTTAAGAAGAGTCAAACATGGCTTGGACCCTGAAATACAGGGCCGTGCCTTCTCAACAGGTTCGACCACGGCCTGAAATCGAATCACATGGGCGTGTCCCTGCTACAAAAAAAAGTTTCATTCGGATTAGGGTACTTAAAGGCAAAGAAAGAAATTCCAAAAGCCTATATAAAGACCCTAGAGGCCAACCTTTAGGAAGGCGGTTCATCTAGGACAAGGAGCCAAGCCAAAGGGGCCGAATTGTGGGATTCACTCAAAGAAAGCCAATTGATTCATCTTAAGAAGCCAGGATTATACTCAAGATGGAAAAACTCTCCTTCAATTCCTTCAGGGGGTTTTAGGGCTTTATTTATGTTTTGTTTTATATTTTCTTCTGAGATGTTTTCTTTTACTATTATGAACTAAACCCTCAGATACCTAAGGGGGATGAAACCTAAGACGAATCTTGTTCTTATTATTTGAGTTGTATGATAAATACTTGATTTGTTCTTAACTATGTGTTCTTAATTCTTTTTTTGGTATTTCTGGGATATTGATTCAAGCATTAATGCTCTTAGGTAGAGGAGGAATAGACCCTGTTTAAGAGTAGATCTATCGTAGTAAAGCGAGTTGATCGTAACCCTAGAGATAGGATGACGAAAATCTACCAGATTAGGGTCAAACCAAATATGGGAGTCTATGGATCGAGTTAATGCAATTCTAGGGGTTTTAATTAGAAAGAGATTTCAATTAATCAACCTAGGGTTAGATGTTAGTAGCCTCGAGAGAGAGGTATTAATATAAATTAGGGAATCTTACGGATCAAGTCAAGTGAATAAATTGTCTGGTTCAGAGTTAAATAACAAGTGAAGTCTAGGTGGATTCTTCCTCGGGTATTGTCTCAATCAATTGGTTTTTCCCACAAGTATTTCCACAATTCATTCTCTTTTTCTTTGCATCTTTAGCTTAGTAGTTAGTTAATTTTAGATTAGATAAAAATTCCCTTAATTATTAGGCTAAATAATAAAAAGAAAGTTAGTATTAGTACTTTTGGTTCCTTTGGGTTCGTGATAAACCGTAAAAGTAACATATTTTAACCCCATATTTAGTATGCTTTTGGATGATTTAGCCCTTGATTTATGTAAAAAGGTGCTTTTAATCCTTTCTTTTCATGTTTATACTCAGGAAAGCACCCAAGGATAAAAAGAACATAAAACGGGCTTAAAAAGGAGTAATGGGCCTTAGCAAGCAATCAACACGACCTGGCCCAAAGACCACACGACCGTGCCTCGCCAATTTCCTAGAGCACGGCCTCAACTACGTAACACACAGCCATGCAGCATCCATTGATCACACGGATGTGCCTGGTGATCTACATGGCCGTGCCCAAATTGATAGACCTGAAGCACGGCTTAAATCCTGACTCACACGGCCATTCCCAAAACAACAGAATCGAGACACGGCCCAACCATGATTTACATGGGCGTGTGTCATGGCCGTGCCCCTACCGCGAGAGAGAGCAATTTCACTTGGATTTGGATGCTTGAAGCTAAAAGAAGCATACTCCTAAGTCTACTCCAACACCCTAACAGTAATTCTACTTGAAGGAGATACTTAGGAGCCAAGTATAACATCCCAAAGGCTATATAAACAACCTAAGGCGACACATTAAAAGGGGAGCTTTTGAGTAGAGGCTTTTGCCGAAGCTTTCATTTTTAGGGAATCACTTGAAGATAGCCAGTTGATCCATCTCAAGAAGCCGGAACTCCATTCAAGACGAAAGATCTCTCCTTCAATTCCTTCAGAGGGTTTTAGGGATTTCT
Source organism: Gossypium rotundifolium (assembly GCA_025506655.1). Lineage (NCBI taxonomy): Eukaryota > Viridiplantae > Streptophyta > Magnoliopsida > Malvales > Malvaceae > Gossypium > Gossypium rotundifolium. Next base: position 36,814,420 of record CP106729.1, on the reverse strand, counting down.
TATGTTTTGTTTATTCTTTACTCTTGAGATGTTTTCATATTTAGTTATGAACTAAACCCCGAGATACACAAGGGATGAAACCTATGATGGATTTTGTTATTTGATTTCTAAATTATATGATAAGTACTTAGTTTGTTCTTAATTATGTTGCTTAATTTAATTTGATGTGCTTAGGTGGAGGAGGAATAGACCCTACCTAAGAGTAGATCTAGCATAATTGAGCAAAGTTGATCGGGCGCCTAGAGATAGGGTTACTAGATTTTGCCGGATTAGGGTGAAACCAAATATGGGAATCCATGGATCAGATTACTACTTCCTTAAGGGGTTATTATAAGAGAACGAGAGTTCACTAATTAACCTAAGGTTCAACGTTATTCACCTCGAGAGAGGGTTTAATATAGGTTAGGGAATCTCACAGATCAAGCTAGGTAAAGAAATCATATGGTTTGAGGAATAAATAATAAGTGAAGTCATAGGTGGATTCTTCCTAGGGTATCGTCTTTATCAACTAAGTTTTCCTAAAGTCTTTCTCCAATCCAATCTTTTTTCTTTGCATTTAGTTTTAGTTTTTCATTAGTTTAATAAACCAATCACTCCAAATTTTAGGCTAAATAACAAAGAGAAAGTGAGTAGTAGTACTTTTAGGTTCCCTTGGGTTCGATAAGATATTCTTGCCTGAGCTATACTACTGTTCGATTGGTGCACTTGCCTCTATCGTTGTCGCAATCAGTCTATAGGTTCGATCACTCTTTTATAAATATTCAAACTCAACTGTTTGACACGATCAAGTTTTTGGCGCCGTTACGAGTACTTCCTAAAATATTAAGAAAGCTCTATTTCTATTACTTTAGCCATTATCTTTATTTTTAAATTTCTCTTATTTTTATACATATATTTTTGTTTTTCTAAATTTCTTTCTTTCTTTTCATAACAAGTACCTCTAGTTTATGACTAGAAGGAATCCGAGAGGACCATTAGAATACGAGAGTGACATTAAAGCTACTGCTCATAGAAACCACAGAGAAATTTGACGAGTCGTAGACTATGAAAGAGAAGAACAACAAAGATCCAATCCTACTAAACGGATGGACAAGAACAACCCACCAAATGTGCAAGAACAGGATGCTCCATGTACTATGTATGATTATGCTAAACCTAATTTGACAGGAGCAGAATCTAGTATTGTTAGGCCCGCTATAACTGTTAATAATTTTGAATTAAAGCCTAACACAATGCAAATGATTCAACAATTTGTTCAATTTGATGGTTTGCAGGATGAGGATTCAAACACTCATATATCTAATTTTTTAGAATTCTGTGATACCTTCAAAATAAATGGCATTTCTAATGATGCCATATGTCTTCGGTTATTTCATGTTTCATTAAGGAAGAAAGCAAAGCAGTGGTTGAACCCGTTACCACGAGGGTCAATCACCACATGGGATCAAATAACCGAAAAATCTCTTTTAAAATATTTTCCACTAGCCAAAACGGCTAAATTTAGGAATGACATATCTTCTTTTGTGCGAAATGGCGAAACATTATATGATGCATGGGAAAGATACAAGGATCTCCTAAGGAGATGCCCACACCATGGATTACCTTTGTGGCTTCAAGTCCAAACTTTTTACAATGGTGTGAATTCTCCAACTAGGCAAATGATTGATTCATCAGCCGGTGGAACTTTGAACAACAAAACTCCTGAAGTGGCTTACGATTTTATTGAGGAGATGTTGTTGAACACCAGAGTTTTTAACATAGACGCAGTGACAATGTTGTCGACATAGGTGGAGTTAATGAATAAAAAGCTTGATAATTTATGTTCTTCACAGGTACATCCAGTCATGCAATGCGAAACGAGTGGGAATGTGGCGAATTTTGAGTACCCACCTTACCAACCAGAAACGAGCAGACAAACTATATAGGTAACAATTTCAGATCTAATAATAATCCTTATAGTAACACTTACAATCTAGGTTGGAAGAACCACCCAAATTTTCCGTGGGGAGGACAAGGAAATCAAAGGCAACAACCTCTTCCAAATTACCAAAATCAACCTTATCCACCGGAAAAGAAGTCAAGTCTTGAAGAGATGGTGAAAAAGTTCATGGCAGACACAGATGCTCATCTCCAAAGAATTGATACAACACTTGATAACCAAGAAATATCGATCAAAGAAATCAAGGAACAAATCGGGGAAATCACTAAGTCAGTGGGACATCTCAAAAAGCTTGTTTCAGAGCGTCAATAGGGACGTCTACCAAGCAACACAGAAATAAACCCAAAAGAATAGATACAAGCCATCACATCTCAAGAGGATACAACGGTAGACAAGCCCACCTCAGTACAAGAAACCAAGGAAGAAAAAGGTAAAATAGAGGTAGCACAAAAAAATCGGTAATTAAAGAGTACCAACCTCGAGTACCTTATCCCGAAGCATTGAAAAGAGATGATTCAGAGGAACAATTCGGTAAGTTTCTAAAAATTCTAAAGAAATTACACATTAACTTACCTCTTCTTGAAGCTCTTTTTCAGATGCCCAACTCAAGGAGATTTTTAAGACAGCTCTTAACGAACAAATCCAAAATAGATGAAGAGCATCATGTGGAACTTAACGCAACATGCTCAGCAATGCTACAAAATCGACTATCGCAGAAATTAAAAGATCGAGGGAGTTTTACGATTCCATGTTTAATTGGTAGTTTAACTATTAATAATGCTTAGCTGATTTAGGGGCAAGTATAAATGTCATGCCTTATGCACTATTTAAACGACTAGGTCTAGGGAAGCCCAAACAAACTAGGATGAGTATCCAACTAGCTGATAAAACAGTTAGAATTCCTAGGGGCATTATTGAAGACATTTTAGTAAAAATCAATAAATTCGTTTTCCCAGTAGATTTTGTTGTTTTAGACATGGTTGAGGAAAATTCAATCCTTTTAATTTTAGGAAGACCTTTTCTTGCAACTGCCAAGACTAAAATTGATGTTGCCATAGGAGAACTCATACTTCGTGTAGGAGATGAATCAGTCAATCTTCAAGCTCTCGACTCAGCCAAAACAATAGAAGATGAAAGTAAGAAAGTCGTTTCAATAGAAAATCAAATTGTTCAAACTTCATCGCAGGAAACATCACAAAGCATCAAAACTGAGCCAACACAAAATTGTAAGATCAACAATTTAGAAGAACAGAAGATACACACCAAAGAAAAGCCGGATCCACACGAAGTAAAACCTAAGGAACCACCAGAAGAGCTCATAGGGACATCAAATCACTTTAAAATAGAAGATCAAGTGCTGTTAGACAAAGCCGATCCTTACATCAGTTCAACAGAACTGAAGAAAAAGGAAAAAATACTCCTTCAGGTACACGATGTTTTCCCACACGAAATAGTCGAGGTAAGCAATCCAATGTTTGGCAATTTCAAGGTAAACTCTTCTCGACCTAAACTTTGTCACGAAAAAAACTGTCAGTAAGAGGGAAAATATTCAAACCTTTAAAACTCCCTAAAATTTTCAAAATCTAGGACAGTCTAGCTTAAGACTATAAATGAGTGCTTCTCGGAAGGTAACCTGAGCACTAACACTTTTTATTTTTCAAAAAAAAAAATTCTTTTCTTTCCTTTCCTTCTCTCTTCTCTCTCCATATTTAAAACAAAGATGTAGGTTTTCAGGCCAAGACAGTCGTGCCCGTGGCTGTGTGGACCACCAGAACCACCACACTAACAGAGCAGAGCCGTGCAAGTCAGTACAACCACCCCCAACGTCATGGATCCAACCACCCATAGCACGGGCACTGACAAAAACAACACGGCTGTGCCTCATGACCGTACTAAGACACTGACTTATTAAGCACGGGCAGACCACGCCTGTGTAGTCTATCCGTGCTCACATCCTAGCCTTTTAGGAAAGGGCGTGCCAATCAACACAACGGGCGTGGAAGAACAACACACCCCATAACACGGCCGTGCAATACGGTCGTGTGAATCACACACCCTTGATACACGGGTGTGGGAACGTGCTAGATTTGAAATCCTATTTAATCCCCACAGCTCTTCCTCTTTTTCCATCTTCTTTCTTATTCCTTTTTCTCTTTTCTTTTAAATTTTTCTTCCTATTCATAGAAAAAGTCCAAGACTCTTGAGCAACACAAAGATCATGCCGAAGAAACGTAAGTATCGTCTCCTCAGAAGAGACCTCAACATGAGTTCATGCCGGTAGCTTCACTTAATTGACAAGCCAAGGGTTTTGCGAAACCTTTTCAGTTCTATTTTTTTTTCTCATCTCCTTTATTTTCCTTATCTATACTTTTTTCTGCTTAATTTAATTTATTTCATATTAGTTTCTTGGTTTTAGGTTCTAAAGGCTACTAGGGAATCACACACCACGACCTTGAGGTCATACCCACTTCATAAACCATCCAACAATAAGGACTCCTTAGTCCATTAGTCTTTTCTTTCAATTTTAGTTTTCTTCTTAGTCTCCTTCTTTTATTTCCTTAATCTTTAAATATATTATTAGTATATTATTATTATTTCTCTAGATCTCTTGGCTATATCTTCACAGGCTACCCAATTTATTCATCTAGCAAATTGCTTTTCGGTAGCCACTCGCCAGCCTATAGAAAACACCATCACATACCAAAAGACACGAGGATCATCCAGTTTGGGGAGTATTACTTTCCCACTTCTCTTTTGATTTGGCACCTAATTATCACTATCTATCTTTGTACATTGAGGGCAATTTACATCTTAAGTGTGGGGGTAATAGTGCCTAACTTTTTGCATAATTTTCAAAACCCTGAAATACTGAAATTAGTCTTGATCTTAAGTATTTTTCTCATATTACTAATTAGGATGAAATTTCTAATGATTTATGATTTTTATCAATATGTTTTAGAATAAGTCTTAATTAATTGTGCATTGATAATTAAATTTGAAGAATACTAGAGAATCGAGCATGATAAGTCTACTTTTTAAAAATTAAAATTAATAGGTTGTTGAACCTAATTTGAGTATCACCTTGAAGTTCAAAATTTATAAGGATTGATGCCAAAACACCCATAATTTTTTGTGAGATTTTGAGCCTTATAGAGCATATACCTTTTTCGTGCTCACTTTAATTGATTATGAGTGTGTCAACTGTGAATTGTTATTCTAGAACTTGCCTCGTTTATACATGTCGAGACCATACTTTTGATTTGATATACAGAGATGATAAAGACACCTAGGTTTTAACCTATTCACTCTACTAAAAAGCCTACCCATACAAATTAACCCCTAGTGAACCCCATTGAATCCTAACAACCTTTTTATTGACTCACCCACTAATATTAACCCAAAATCCCTTTGTATTTGTTACCAACATTCCTTTGACCACCCCTTTATCGAGAGTTGATTTGATCAATTGTCGAATTAGGTTATTTCAATCACAAAAGTTCCTTCTACTATGTTTATTTTGGTTTGTTCTTAAAAAAAATCCAAGTATATTCAATATTAGTAGTATAATAAAAGAGCTTAGAGCATTTAAAACTCCAATTGTTGAAGAAAAAGCTCGTATTAAAGTATTTTCAAATTTTGAGTGATGAAAATACTCTTATTATAGAGTAATTATCAATAGTAGATATTGTTAGTTTTCATTCGATGTAAATATTCATATTTAGTTCATTATTTTTAGATTAGGTAATTAGTCAATGCAATCTCGATTATAACCTCTAATTCACTTTGTATCCACCCTTTTAACCCTAGCCCGTTACAACCACGATTAAAGACCTTTTGATTTGTGTATCATCTCATATATAGTGGTGGAGATTTGATTTTCAGGCAAGTCTATGGGATTAACTTTTCAGGTTCGAATTAGAGTGCTTATTCTTGAACCTTAAACACCTTTGAGTGATTTGAGTGAATCTTTTGTGAGGATGTCAATCCTTGTCGGCTCTGAATTAAAGGTAATCACTTAGATAAGGGGAGATACCTATGTTTTCATGTTATAAAGGTATGACTTATCGTAATTGAATCTTTAGGGTTCTTTGAGTTAAATTATCCATGTATAAATTATCTATGAATTATGATGAGACATTGTCAATAGGAATTATAAATTATGGAAAGTTCGTTTTAATTGTAAGTTGAGAATTTTGCTTGAGGACAAGCAAAAACTTAAGTGTGGGGGTATTTGATAAACCGTAAAAGTAACATATTTTAACCCAATATTTAGTATGCTTTTGGATGATTTAGCCCTTAATTTATGTAAAAAGGTGCTTTTAATCCTTTCTTTTCATGTTTATACTCAGAAAAGCACCCAAGGATAAAAAGAATGCAAAACGAGCTTAAAACGGAGTAATTGGGCCTTAGCAAGCAATCAACATGGCCTGGCCCAAAGACCACACGACCGTGCCTCGCCAATTACCTAGAGCACGGCCTCAACTACGTAACGCACGACCGCAGCATCCATTAATCACATGGACGTGCCTGGTGATCTACATGGTCATGCCCAAATCAACAAACCTGAAGCACGGCCTGAATCTTGACTCACATAGCCGTGCCAAAATGACAGAATCGAGACACGGCCTAACCACGATTTACACGGGCGTCTGTCATGGCCGTGCCCCTACTGCGGGAGAGAGGAATTTTACTTGGATTTAGATGCTTGAAGCCAAATAAGCATACTCTTAAGTCTACTCCAACACCATAATAGTAATTCTACTTGAAAGAGATACTTAGCAGCCAAGTATAACATCCCAAAGGCTATATAAACAACCTAAGGCAGACATTAAAAGGGGAGCTTTTGAGCAGAGGCTTTTGCCGAAGCTTTCATTTTTAGGGAATCACTTGAAGATAGCCAGTTGATCCATCTCAAGAAGTCGGAACTCCATTCAAGACGGAGGATCTCTCCTTCAATTCCTTCAGGGGGTTGTAGGGATTTCTTATGTTTTGTTTATTCTTTACTCTTGAGATGTTTTTGTAATTAGTTATGAACTAAACCCCTCAGATACCTGAAAGGGATGAAACCTATGATGGATTTTGTTATTTGATTTCTAAATTATATGATAAGTACTCAGTTTGTTCTTAATTATGTTGCTTAATTTAATCTGATGTGCTTAGGTGGAGGAGGAATAGACCCTACCTAATAGTAGATCTAGCATAATTGAGCGGAGTTGATCGGGCACCTAGAGATAGGGTTAAGAGATTTTACCGGATTAAGGTGAAACCTAATATGGGAATCTATTGATCGATTTACTACTTCCTTAGGGGGTTATTATAAGAGAACGAGAGATCCACTAATTAACCTAAGGTTAGACGTTATTCACCTCGAGAGAGGGTTTAATATAGGTTAGGGAGTCTCACGGATCAAGCTAAGTAAAGAAATCATATGGTTTGGGGAATAAATAATAAGTGAAGACATAGGTGGATTCTTCCTGAGGGTATCGTCTTTATCAACTGAGTTTTCTTAAAGTCTTTCTCCAATCCATTTTTGTCTTTGCATTTAGTTTTAGGTTTTCATTAGTTTAATAAACCAATCACTCCAAATTTTAGGCTAAATAATAGAGAGAAAGTGAGTAGTAGTACTTTTAGGTTCCTTTGGGTTCGATAAGATATTCTGCTGAGCTATACTCTGTTCGATAGGTGCACTTTCCTCTATAATTGTCACAATCGATCTCTGAGTTCGATCACTCTTTTATAAATATTAAAACTCAACTGTTTGACATGATCAGTTCGACAATCTGGTCTTGCCTCTAAACTATACTATTGTTCTATAGGTGCGCTTGCCTCAAGTCATTGTCACAGTTAGTTTTTATGCTAGATCATTCATTATATATATTTTTAAGACTCTAACACATGATCAGTTGAGCACAAAGGCATGTGGCTCGACCGTGTCTCTGAAGTTTGCAAATTGAAGCAAGTCAGACTAGCACACGGGTTGGACACACGGGTGTGTGACTGGCCATGTGAAATAAGTCAGTGTAGACCACGGGTTAAGCACACATGCGTGTCTTTGGCCGTGTGGACAAGTCAATATATATGCCCTATTTTGCCACGGCTTTGACACATGGGTGTGTTTGACACACGGCCTACCCACATGGGCGAGTGACCTTTGTAGCTTTGAAAAATGTTAAGTTTCAAAAAATTTTGTATGAGCTCAGTTTAGTCCCGACCCCTTCTTAATGCATGTTTAAGGTCTCGTAAATCTTATTAAGGGACTTAGTGACATTGATTGATTATGATTTAATATTGTATGAATTATGAAGGTTAAAGGTTTTGATTTGATCGGTAATACCTCATAACCCTAGTTCGTCGATGGATACGGGTTAGGGGTGTTGCACTCCTAAGTGTGGAAACATGAAATTAAAGGATTAGGAGAATCAAATTCAATAAATTATATAATAAATCATCCCAAAAATGAATCAAGAATGGGATTAAAACATGTTACTTTAATAGTTTATCAGTTGACAATTGTGAATTGACGTTACACTGTAAGCCTCTACCCATATATGGGAATAAGACCTCCTTAAGCCTCCCCCCATGTGCGGGAGCAAGACATTCGTTACTTTACACATAATTTTGGTCTAAAAAAGCCAACAGTAGTGTGATCGACATATGATACTATTGGGAAATGTGCCCATACTATAATAAACATGTAATTATTTTCTATGTATTTGAACGATTAATAAATAAAGTTAATTTCACATTTCACTACTATGTCTTTTGTGTTTCTATCTTTCATGTTTTGCATGCATAGCGAAATTATGACAAGAAAATATTAGCTCATTGATTGTCTAAGTTCAAACTGATGATAAATGGCACTGTAAGGACTTTTATATTGCAAAAAAGACAACTTACTTCAGTAGATAATCTAAATGAGTACGCAATCCCATAAAAGAATCAAAGTGAGCATTTGATTCAAATACTTAGAAGGATTATTATGTCATCTACAATTCCAATTGGGGAGATGGTTAGTCTTGGCTATTAGAGTAGTTGACTTCACTAGTAGAGACATAGATGTACTCATTGGAAAAATGAAACATTAGACTGGACCCAAGATGAATTAATTTTGAATCTGTTTATGAATTAATTCACTTTTGAAATTCATTGTGTGATTTGCCTAAATCTTGAGTTAGTCACTAACCATGCGTATGTAACTTACATGTTTTGATATAAATGGAGGCTTATGTTCTAAAGATGATCGAGCCCATAGCTGGTATGTTGGGTATATGACTTGTGAATGGCATGACTTTACTAGCAACAATAAAATTTGTAACTCGATTAAAGAGTTAATGATATCCTCTCATTGGCATTGTGTGGATTGATAAATATAGAATGTGGCCATGAGTTGCTTATTCTCGAACGAGCAATTTATCACAGTCATTTGTTGGCAGTGATCATATTAACCATTAAGAAGACACAATGGTGACAATGAGATAAAATAAGATCGTATTGAGTGAACGAATTTAACTCAAAGGAATCAAGGATATTATATAAGGGTAACACACACATGATGAGATCATTGGACAAAGCAGTTGGATGAATTGCTTTCATAAATAGTATATAATAAGGAGTTTTCAATCATCGTAGTTCCTATGGACTGACTCCATGATTAAGTAAATTGTGAATTATCTGAAAGATGCTTCTGGACATAATTGCAATTACTCGAGCTTAATGGTATATGTTCGATTGGTCCCTCCGCTAGCTCAACAAAAGCTCGATCAAATTGCATTTGAATTAGAAGAAAATTTTACGACTTTGGAAATAATTAAATTGAGTCAATTTATTCGATGTAGAATTAAATTAAGCAATCGTGAGAATTATTCAACTAGAGAATTTGATTAAACAATTTCCTTGAAAATTTTATTTGGAAAATCTAAGTTATTTTGGGACAATTAATTTTGATTAAGTAAAAATAAATTAATCAAATTAATTAAAATTAGTATGATATTTTTGGAAATTAATTTTCAAGTCAGAAAATTGGCTCAATAGGTAATTGAACTTGAAAATTGGATCTAAGATCGAAAATTGGCCCAAAAACCCAAAACCAAGATCGAGACCCAAAAATTTGGTCGAACTGAGCCTACGATCCAACTAGTGGATGGCCCGGACCGGTTGGATTGTCATTAGCCTGGACCAAATCAACAATACCAAACCGGCTCAGGGTGCTGTAAGGGTGTCGCACCTGCAATGGCACCACCAGACACGACGATGCTGGTGACTGCGATGGCAGCATTCCGGTGGCCAACGAATGGTCGACTGTGTGGGTCTTTGGTGGTTTAGCAGTGGAAGAATTACACTCCTACTAGACTATGCCAAAGATTTTCATTTCAAATTAAATATTCTAGAAATGTTATTATTTTAATAGATTTAATATTAAATTTAATTTATTACTTATCTTAATAGTATTTTGTTAATTTAATATTAAAGTGGTTATCTTAATATTAAATTTAATTTATTATATTATATTAATTTAATATATTTAATATTAAATTTAATCTAATATTTATCTTGTTAAGTATTATATTAATTTCTTTATTAAAGTGATTAAGTTTAATTATAGTTAAACTCTATAAACTCTCCTATAAAAATAAAGTCTTGGATCATTATTTTTCATGATTTGAATTTAAGAGAAAGTTATAAAGTGAAAATTCTCTGAAAAATTATTTTAGAATATTTCTAAAGATATTTTTATTATTTATAACTTGAGCCAAAAGTTTAGAGAAATTGTGAAATTACCCCATTGGTAATTTTGTGGAAAATTTTTTGATTTGAAGTGAGTCCACACTCGGAGGGGACTACTCAGTCAAAGTGTTCATCCTAAACAAATCGAAAAGGTACAATTTTGATTAAGTGTTTATTACTTTAGATAACACAACTAAGTTCTAATTTTGAGAAAAATATTTAAAACTTTGGTTTTCCCTCAAATCTATTTTCTATTGCATTATTCGAACCCGATTTTCCAACAGATACCTCCCATAAGCCTCCCCCATGTGTAGAAGTAGGACATTCTTTGCTCTTCACATAATTTCGGTTAGCAAAAGCCAACAATAGTTCAAGCGATATATGATACTTCTCATAAGCCTCCCTCTATGTGCAGGAGTAGGAAATTTGTTACTCTCCATGTAATTTCAATCTACGAGAGCCAGCGATAGTGCGATTGACATCTAATACCTCCCGTAAGCCTCTCTCCATGTGCGAAAGCAGAACATTCATTACTTTCCATGCAATTCTAATTTACATGAACCAACGGTAGTGTAACCAACATATGATACCTCCCATAAGCCTCCCCCATGTGTGGGAGCAGAACCTTCCACAACCCTCCCCCTATGTGTGGGAATAGGACAGTTATTACTCTTCGAGTAACCTGGTTTGTGAGAGCCAACGGTAGTGTGACTAGCATATGATACCTCTTGTAAGCCTCCCTAATGTGCGAAGCAAGATCCCAATAAGCCTCCCCCCACGTGTGGGAGTAGGACCTCCCGTAAGCCTCCACCCATATCCGAGAGCAGGACCTCCCGCAAGCCTCTCCCCATGTGTGGGAGCAAGACATTCATTACTCTCCATGTAACTTTGGTCTATAAGATTTAGCGATAGTGCAATCAATGTATGGTATCTTTCGTAAGCATCCCTCCATGTGTTGGAGCAGGACCCTTGTAAGCCTTCCTTCATCTGCGGGAGCAGTGATCGACCTCCAAATTGGGTTAAAAAATAAATTTTATAACTATGAGCATACACACTCAACACTAATTCAATTTTCACTCGTAAAAAGCTCAAGCCAAAAGTTATATTCGCTACATTATTTATAATGATGGATAGTCCTCCCGTTCATATTTTAATGAATAGTTTACACATTTTACATTTTACATTTTGTATCACTAACAATAGTTTGTGCATTTTATATCACCAATAAAAAATTAGCAGACCTCTTACATTTTATATTGCCAAAGATGACTTAAACCTCCTCTATTTTACATTTCCAATAGTCATATCCATGGTATATATACAACACATCCATGGTATAACCTACCTCTCGATTGGGGGACTATTGTTATATCCCTGCACCGATTGGGGCATGTAGCAGCACGAGAACCAACCATAGAGACCTGTAGACGACCCTCACCTTGTACCATCTAGATGGTCACTCAGTGGTCAACTACCCACATGGCTCATACACCCTAACGGGTGATTCCTCCGTCCTTAGCCACCCGATCGGATCCTTTGTTAAGCCATCTGTTACTAACGGGTGCACTCTTCTCAAAAGGACCACCCGAGAACACTCACCCACCTATAACTACCCCCAAAGCACAACATAGAAATGGGGGCCTTTTCTCTCCTTTCCACCCAAAGAATCCCAATAGGCTAAACCCTCATCTCCCATTTCTCCCCTCTACATTCACCTTAACACTCTCTGGCTTTTTTGACTCTCGGTCCCGGTGTGGATGAACCAACCTCCATCAGCATCACCACACCCCTCTTGTTTCTCTAACCTCGTTGATATCATGTATCAACAATATTAAATTGAATACGTTGTGTAAAAAAGTTCTTATTAAATTGGGCACATTATGACAAAATTGTAACAAAATCGTTAAATTTCTAATGCGAGATGCTAGACACTAGCATAGCATCTTATGTGACAATTCATGTGTACTTTATTGTTACTATGACATTTTGTTGGCAAATAAAATAGATTCAAAAGAAACTCAATTCGTCTAACATCATAGTCTTCCATCACATTATTCCATAGGTTACTGTCTCGTTGCTATGTTTTCATGATAGTTGTCGGAGGTTGATCAAATAAACAAATGTTTGATTGAGATTGCTAACATGGCATTATTTTATCTTCTATGTGATGTTAACAAATAATGTAAACTTTCATAAATTATAAATTTTATAAAAATTCAAAAATTGAAAACTTTTAAAAAATCAAAATTTCAAAATTAACATATTTCTTTAAAAAGATGATAAAGTTATATATATAATGAAAATCAGTTTAAAATGTACGAATATTTAAAAAAATTAAAGGATTTTTATTGAAAGTATGAAAAACATTTTTTATTTTTAAAGAAGTTTTATATACTTTTAATGAGTAAAGATCAAAATGATAAATTGCAATGTTGAGGTCTAAAATATTATTATACGTTTTAAAATTACCAAATGTTGACAAAAGAAAATAATATATGAGTACCTTTTACGGTATATGTATTTTATTTGTGTAAGTATAATTAGCAAAGGAGAGAAAGAATCCATTATAGTATTTTTTAAAAATATATTTTCTTATAAAATAACTTACAAAAAATATGAAGAGAAAACGAAATCTAAACTAAAACACAAATATTCAGTAATTTCATTTAGTTTTTGCCTTCAATAAATTTTTTTTGCATTGGAAATTAAATATTTGTTATTAAATAATAAAATAAAAGATTACTAACAAGTAAATAATAAGCGAACGGCATAGAAAATTTTCTCTCGTATATCTTTATTCACTTACAATAGTGCAATTTTTAAGTTTTTTTTTTTGCATCCAGTTAAGCACAAAGAGGGTTTAAGAGTTATGGATATCGATATTTAAGTGATTTATAACATTTCTTTTGGATGTTCATTAAAGAAAAATGTGCATCATTAAAGGAATAAGAGTATCTCATCATATTTTGTCTCGTTAAAAATCTTTTATTAGGAAAATTCAATTGGACAAAACCTTGGTTAAAGGAAAATAGTTCAACATATTCTGGACTCACCTAATGATTATGTCATTTATCATTTTTGAGTCAGCGCATTCCAATTTTGTACACCGGCTTTTCAAATGTTGTGGTTGCTAACGTCTTGGCAAACAAATTTGCTAAATTATCATTGGAAGGAATTTTTTGAACTTAAATATCACATTTCTTCTTAAGATCATAAGTGAAGAATAATTTTGGTAAAATATATTTTATTCTATCTCCTTTAATGTATCCTCTTTTTAATTGAGCTATGCACGCTACATTATCTTCGTATAAGATAATTGGCGCCTCTTTCCTGCAGAGGTAAATTACACATCTTTTGGATATGTTGAGTGTAACAGCCCGATTTTTTTTACTATAATCGGAACAGTGGTTTCGGGACTACAAATTCGAGTTAGAAAATATTTAAATATTATTTTCCGTGTTTATTATCTGTGAATTTGCATGTGTGAAAGTTTCATATGAAAATTTAATTGTTTGTATGCTTAATTTAATAATAGGATTTAATCGCGTAAAATAAAAATTTAGTGGTTATTTGTGAAAGGGCTAAATAGTGGTTGTTCTATTAATTTGGAGGCTTTAAGTTGCAAATTACCCATGATATATGGTAACGGACAGTGAAAGACAGCCATTATATGGTTTTGTCATTATTTTATAAAGGTTATATATGTAATTTAGTTAATAATGTTATATAACATAAAACATAAAATAATTAAAAGCCATGGTTTCTTATTTTGCATGACCGAATAAAAAAGAAAAGAAGAAGAAACGAGAGTTCCTTAGGTTCGGCCGTTTTTGGAACTTGATTAAAGGTAAGTTTTAGCTCGGCTTTTGATAATTTTTACATTTTTGAGATTGTTGCTTCGAGTACTACCCGACTCATTCTTGAATTTTTTATTTTGGTGAATATTTTGAGTTATGCCATTGATGAATATTTGTGTTTTGTGATGTTTAATGATAAATTATGAAAGATATGTTTTGGATTAATATGTTTTGTATTGGAGTTTTTGATGATTTTGAGTTATTAGGACTAAATTGAAAAAATAATAAATTGAGGGACTAAAATGTAAAATAAATGAAATGTATGGACTTGTATGAGTGTATGGAACATTTTGCCTAAGCATGATATAGTCAAATTTTGAATATTTTGTGTTTTGCGCAATAAGGACTAAATTGTGAAAATATGAAATATTAGGGGTAAAAATGTAATTTACCCATTTCTATGTATTTGGATTAAATTGAATGAAAAGAAGTTTGAATGAGCTTAATTTGAAATTTATTAAATCAAGAACAAAAAGAATCAGGATTGGATCGGGGAAAAACGAAGTTGATCGAATAGTCGGGAAACATAGTCTGTCGATACTCGAGGTAAGTTTTTAAGAAATCATGTTGTATGGAACTTACTTATATAGATGTACCTAAAATTTAATGGAAGTATGTATACTGATTTTTAATATAGTCGAATGTATTATTTGTATATATATAAAGTATAACTGAATGAGAGATAGGTATATATGTTATGGGTTCACCTGAATGTGATGTGATACGTGTGTGTGTGTGTGTATATATATATATATATATCAATGATATAGTTAAATGTGGTGTTGAATTGGGAGATGATGACATCCGAATGTGATGTGTATATATATATGTCGATGATATAATTGAATGTGATGCATATGTTTGGCAATGATTAAATTGAATGTGGTGTTGATCATAGAAATGAAATAAGCGAATTTGTATATATGCAATTGAGGTTTAAGTTTTATGTATATATATATATAAATATATATATAAGGATTAAGTTCAAGAAATGTAATATTGGGCAAAGTTGTATACCGAGCACTAAGTGTGCGAAATCGATCAATGAGCACCAAGTGTGCGAAATTAAATACCGAGCACTAAGTGTGCAAAATCGGTTGTTTAGCACTAAGCGTGCGAGAAGTTAAATGTAACAGCACTAAATGTGCGATACATTACAAGAATTTGGCACTAAGTGTGTAAGGTATTAGTGTGACGACTCTAAGCATGTGATACGTGATAAGGTTTTCCATTGAGTGTGCAGGTTTGCTGATCTTTTAATTTAATTAGTTAACGAAGGTGTTTAATAGAATAAAATGAACAGGTATGCGATGATAAATCATCTTTTGAATAATACGTAAGTTTTAAATGTTGAAATGAAAATTTTATATTATGTGTTTTATATGTGAATTATATGGATTGAAAGGTGAGAAAGAAAATTTAGTAGTTAATATGTATATGTTTGAACAAATGTATTTGTTTTTGTTTTGAGATGAGGGATGGATTATAGATCTAGGTGAATGCTATTATTGAACTTTGGAACATTTGACTTAAGGGTTATGAAATGTGAAAGTTGTTTAATATAATGTTTTAATACATTGTTATGTAATTGCTTATAACTTACTAAGCTATGATAGCTTACTTTATGTGGTTGTTGTATTGTTCTTTAGATTTTAGAGTCAAGATTCGAGCTCGGGGATCATCATCAAGTCTATCACAGTATCAACTAATTTTGATATTTTGTAAGCTGAATTTCTTTTGGAACTATGGCATGTATAGGCTATGCCTCTTTTTGAATTATTCCGATTGGTGTGTATACATATATAAGCCATGCGAATATGGCTAAATTGTAGTATTTGGTCTTATGTGGGTTCGGCCGTGAGGTTATCTTATTATGAAAATATAATTTTTGATGTGTTTATGTTTGGTGTTTGCATATGTAGATTAATTGATCATTGAGTTAAATTATAGTTATGAAATTTTGATCATGGTAATTGTGTGATGCGGTAAATAGTCTCATGATAGATATGAATGGCGTTTTAGGTTATGTATATTTTGGTTGTACAAAATCGGTCATGATATACATATATGTGTATAATGCAACTGGTTTATATGTGGTAGGTTAACCATAAGATAGGTATAATTTTGATAATTTGGCTATGCTATTTATAGGAGATGTGATCGATTATATGTTTAGATGCTTTCGGTTATTGGTATTGAATTTGGTATATTCTAGATTTGGTTAAGTAAGGTTTTGGTATATGTATATTTGGTTTTGATAATGGGTAGTTTGTTTGAGAAAAGTGATTATAAGCATGTGTATATTCGGCTATTGAAACTTCAATGACCAAATGAAAGGTAACTTTTGCTTTAAAGAAAGATGCTTATGTATGAAAGATAATTTGGTTATGATGTACTTGTATTTTTGGCTATGAGACGTTTTCAAAATGGTTTGGTAAATGATTGGCCGATTATATGTATATGAGATAGATTCTATAATAATGTTTTATAATGTTCGATGAATGAAATGGTATATATATTAATTCTTATATATGCGAAAGTGAGTAAAATGTAATTGATGTATGTTCATTAATGAATTCGAAATTTTGATAGACATGCGTGTGACAAAATGGTACTAAAGAAGTATGATATATGTATATTAATGCCTATTTTGGGTTGGGTTTAGATTGATAATAACTCGTAACCCTAATCCAAAGATGGATACGGGTTAGGGGTGTTACATTGAATCATTAGCCTTAGCCAAACACACACCCGACTAGCCTCATGCATTGCAATTATTTTTGCATTATTTGAAGAGATAACAACTAATATTTTTTTTGTTGAACATCATTACATGGTTGTACCTCCACATGTAAATATATATATCTGGTTTAGCATTGACCTCGATAAGGATCCAATAAATATCCAACATTTACATAGCCAACTAATTGAGAATTTAAATGAATTGAATAAAATAACCCCAAATTAGTTATTCTTTTGAGATATCTAAATATATGCTCAATGTCATTCCAATGTCTACATGTTGGAGAAGAGAAAAATCTTGCTAACAAACTTACGAAAATGTTGTATCAGGTCATGTGTTATTTTCTAAATACATTAATGCCCCTACAACACTAAGATATGGTATTTCATGACTAAGTAGCTCTTCATCATCATCATAAGAACAAAATGGGTCTTTATTCACGTCCAATGATCTTACAACCTTCAGGCTACTCAATGGATAAGCTTTATCCATGTAAAATTTCTTTAAGTTCTTTTTCTGTATGAGATGACTGATGGACATGATTCCATCCTTTAAATGATTCCATCCTTTAAATGCTCGAGTTCCAATAATATTTAAAATATCAACATTGTAGCACCCCAAACCGGTCAATACATACGATAGAATCGGTATGTCACTAAGGAAAATAATTTTGAAAGAATCGAATTAACAATTAAATTTTTGTGAAAAACTCTTTGTAATTCTTTATTTGTCGAAAATAAGTTAAAATTGAAATTTACTTGAAATTACATAAAACTTTAAAACTTAGTTGATAAATCATATGATAGAAAACATTTATATCTTTTAAGAAAATTAGAAATATCATTTTGGAAAATCCGTTTGCAATTGAGTATAGAAACTTGAATTTTGGAAATCACTTAATCTGTTGAAAACATTTAACCTTTAAAATAAAGTACCCAATTGGAAATTCATGTAAAACCAAATTTTATTGCATGGCCTCCTCGAGTTCATCCGCTCCTCATCCGCAAACTCACGAATCACGATAGGACTCGGTGCTAAACATTACTGCGACCTCCCACATGCTTAGCGCCCACCAAGGTATGTTAACCCTTCTCTGGCATGCTCTTTATATAGCTAGCTCTTCACCTTCATTCCTTGTATCTTTCGATGTGGGATCCCTTCACAAGAGAGTTTAAATTCAAAAACTCTTACCGAAAATAAATACTCCCTTGCTTCTCATGAGATTGAACCCGAGGCTCCTTAAAATCCACTTTATTTTTTTTCCTCCACATTTTATTCTAAGATCTTTCATCTCAAGTTAACACCCCAAACCCGGTTTTTAAACAATTTATTGCATTTTAAAGCTCTACAAGAGTTCCAATAATATTTAAAATATCAACATAAACTACAATTATCACAATTTCTTATCCAAATCTTTTTATAAAAATCACATGGGCAAATTGGGTTATTTGTATAACCTTCTTTCAACAAATATTCATTAAGCTACCTCTTCACCTTCATTCCTTGTATCTTTCGATGTGGGATCCTTCGTCGATGAGTTTAAATTCAACGAAACTCTTACCATCCACTCATAAAATAAATACTCCTTGCTTCTCATGAGATTCAACCCGAGCTCCTTATAACATAATCCACTTGCTAGCCACTTTGCCAACTAGCTCCTTGTGCCTCAAACCATGCAATTAAATATAACCCTATGGCCAAGGTCTAAATTCATTTAATAAAAATAATCAAAAAGGAATGCAAACGCTACAACTAGAACCTTGGACCTCCTTCCTTTTAGGCGTCACTTTGCCACTACACCACACACACCACTTGTGTCATTTTCTCCACATTTTATTCTTAAGGCCTATCCGCCAACCTCCAAGGTTTTTTTCACCTAAAACCAAAATTTTCCCAAAGCTAATATTTGATCCCGGACTTCATAGAAGCCCCTAACCTTCAAAATCACTTATCTAAAGGTCCAACTTGCACTTAAGCCGATCTCCTATTCTCCAAAAATTTTAAACGCTACTACGCCTAAGTTGGGCTCAATCCTACTAGGCCTAATTTAGTACCATAATCATCATCCGATTGTTTTAATTGACATATGGATTTCCTAAATTTGATTAAATAATTTTCCTAGAAAACTTTGTAACCTTCTGGGATACTAAATCCTTCGAGGATTTTCATATAAATTTCACTATCCAATGAGCCATATAAATAGACTGTAACAACATCTATTAGACAAATATTAAGTTTTTCATGTACTGTCAGGCTTATAAGATATCTAAATGTGATTGCATCCACCACAGGAGAATATGTCTCTTCGTAATCAATGTTGGGCCTTTGCAAAAATCCTTGTCCTAAAAGTCGTACTTTATATCTAATAACGTCATTTTTCTCATTTCGATTTCGCACAAATACTCATTTGTACCCCAAAACCTCACGATTAACAAGAGAATTTAATTTTGATTGCATCTTTCAAATTTTGTCAATCTTTCCTATTTCTACATTCCTCAACAAATGTAAGTTCAAGATCCTCATTTTTTATTGTTATTTCAACAACAATATTATAAGAAAAAATGTTGTTAACAACTATATCTTTTTAGTTCAATCATTTTCCTATAGTGACATACTTATTGAGATCTCTTCATTATGACTATTTTCAGGTATCTGAACCTCTTCTAGGGTTTTTAGATCAGTTATGTCTTTGGTCTCGTCTTGGTCACTCGCATTTATAATAAGACTATTTAGAGTATTTACTCCTTTCTTTTTACGATGATTTTTATCTTTGGAACTAATTGGTCTACCATGCTTCAGGTGGGGCTTACTTTCATTTGCACTAGTAGATAGGGACATCAATTCTTATTGGAGCATTTTTACCTAGCATATGAGATTTATTAACTCTTTTTATGTCAGTAAATGCATCTAGCAACTGATTTGCAATATTTTACAAATGTATTATCTAATGAACTTCTTGTTTAAATTGATTTGTTCGAGGATCTAAATGAGATAATAATGTTGCATCCTATGTAAATTTGTTTACCAATTGTTTTCTTTCTCCCCTAAATTTGGGAATATTGTTTCATCAAAATGACAATCGACAAACTATGTCGTAAATAGATTTCCTGTCATTGGTTCAAGGTACTTAAATATTGTTTGTGCAGTGCAGTGGGGCAATTGGAACATATATCACACATCAAATAATTCTAAGATGAGAAATATTTGGGTCCTTACCAAAATCCAATTGCAATGGGGAGAATTTATGATAACTTGTTGGTCTAATGCGAGCAAGTGTTGCGGCATGCAAAACAACATATCCCGATGCTGAAATCGAAAGTTTTGTTATCATAAGTAATGATTTAATAATAATAATTGGAGGTGTTTAATAAATGATTTAGCTAGACCATTTTGTGTATGAACATGAGCAAAAAGTCTTTCAATTATTATTCCAATAAACATACAATAGTTGTAACACCCCAAACCCGGCCCATGCATTACGAGCGGATTTTGTAACACCCGAATTTGGGCCAAGAATAAGTGGGTTCGTGTGTCGAGAGAATGGATTTTGTCGTTAAAAAAATTATTATTGCATGTTTAGTTTAATTTTTAGGAGGTTTAGGAAGGGTTGGTAGTGTTGGAAAAGTCCTAGGCTCGATCTAGGGCTTTAGCAAAAATGTTGTTTTTTTTTAAGGAGGTTGGTGGTAGTCATAAGGCATTTAAAATATTGTTGGGTTAAAACCTATCACAAAGAAGTAGGTTGTCTAGTGGCTTGGGGTGCTTGAATAAGTTGGTGGTCAAAGGTTCAAGTCCTGGAGTTGGAAAAAAACTTTTATTGCGCATAAGTGGTATGAAGGCCAGAGTTTAGGCCTTATAAATAGTTGGGACTGTTTTATGACACAAGGAAACGCCTGGCCCAGTGGAAAAGGCGTTAGGAGTAGTAAGGGGAGCATGGTTCTAGTCGCGGTGTGTGCATGTGATGTTTTTTTTAAGTAAACCTAGAGTGTGACAGAATGTTTATAATTAACTAGGTAGGAAATATGACACAAATAAAATACGCGGCGTAGTGGTAAGGGGCGTGGACCATCGTGAAGAGGTCGAAGGTTCAAATCTGGATGTTGGCTAATATTTTTAGATTCCTTTAGATGATATGGTCCCTGGAAAATATGCTTTAAAAGAAGTCGAGAATGGAACATGTCACAAGTGGAGTGTGTGGTGTAGTGGCAAAGTGACGCCACTTAAGGACAAGGGAATGACACCACAAGGAAGGAAGGAGGTCCAAGGTTCTAGTTGTAGCGTTTGTATTCCTTTTAGATTATTTTTATTAAATGAATTTAGACCTTGGCTATAGGGTTATATTTAGTTGCGAATGGTTTAAGACACAAGGAGCTAGCTGGTAAAGTGGCAAGTGGCGTGAATTGGCTGATGGGAGAGCTTGGGTTCGAATCTCATGAGGAGCAAGGGAGTATTTATTTTGTGGATTGGACGGTAAGAGTTTCAGTTGAATTTAAACTCTACTGACGAATGGATCCCACATCGGAAAGATACAAGGAATGAAGGTGAAGAGCTAGCTATATAAAGAGCATGCCAGGAGGAGGGTTAAGATACCTTAGTGGGCGTTGGGCACGGGAGTGGTCGCAGTGGCATTTAGCACCGAGTCTGTCGGTGTGTAACTCTCTACTCTAGTTGTAGGCGGCAAATGCCGAAGTGTCATCACGGCAATAGTAGCCACATGAGCGTCGGCGCGTGTGGGGCTTCAACGATAGTTGAGGCCATCGTTAGTATTCTTGTGGGTTGGGGTTTGCTTGGGCGTGATGGGTCGAAGTGGGCCCAATGGGCCGTGGGGCCAATTGGAATAAATTGTATGATGATATAGTATATAGTGAACTAGACTAGGTGGAACCTATATCGTGGCTAGATTTGTGTTAGGTGGGCCACACGGCGTGTGGGCAGAATGGGCCAAAATTGGGTTTTAGGCCCAATAGCACAGTGACGACGAAAATGGTAGCCAGTCACTCGGGGTAACATTAGACCTCAGGAGGCCATTGCAGTGTGAAATTACGAAAATACCCTTGGTGGGTAAATTACGAAAATACCATTGGTAGATAAATTACGAAAATACCCTTGGTGGGTAAATTATGAAAATACCCTTGGTGGGTAAATTACGAAAATACCCTTAGTGGGTAAATTACGAAAATACCCTTGGTGTGTAAATTACGAAAATACCCATGGTAGGTAAAATTACTGTTATACCCTTAGAGGTTGGTTAGCTTGATTATGTTGTATCTTATTATTCTGATTATGATGGTAATTCGTTTCATATGTTATCTGATATATGATTTGCATACATGTCATACTGCATACACGAAGTATTATAACATGTTGTATGTTGCATGGGCATATGGGTGATAATGATAAAGGGGAAGTGTTCTGGTGGTTTTTACCACATTATCTGGTGACCTATGTCACATAACATGAATCCGATGACTCTGTCACATTATATGGTGACTTGTGTCACGTATTATGAATCTGGGACTCATCACATTATCCGGTGGCTATGCCACAATTATAAGAAGCGATGTGCGATTGACTCGCGATCGCCTTCGATGGTGTGTAGCGGATGGAGGTTGATTTAGTAATCCCACGGTGTGATTGGCGAATGGTGGTGTGTAGAGGTTGGATATCTAGGTGGGTTTGCATTGCATACATGCTTAATGTGTTGTATTTGTATAGGTTGATACATATTCTTACTATTGGGGTTGTACACACTGAGTTTTAGTAAACTCACCCCTCTTTTTAAATGTTTGGTAATCCCTAGTTTGAGGACTTGGGCCGAGGTGGACTCTGTGGTGGCCATGCACTTTGTTTTCTAAATAAACTTTCGGTTTCTATTTAAAATTACTTTCTAATTTTGGGATTTTGCAATGTAATAAGGCCTTGGTATTTTATTTGGTTTTAGCTTTTAATTTGGTTACTGCTTGTTACTAAATGTTTAATACGGGATTTTCATAAAATGTTAATAAATCATTTCTTATTCAAAATTACTTACACTAGATTTTTCACAACAAATATAACGAACACGAACTTTTTAACGAACACACAGCTTTTAGACATTCCTTTCATGTGACATGCCAGATCCGGTCGTAACATTTATGCCAGGTTTGGGGTGTTTCAGCTTGGTATCAGAGCCCGATTCAAAGCTCGGCTCTGGGGTTTTTGGGCTCAAAACATTTTCTAAAAATGGGCTCTTGAAATAAATATGTTTTCAAAGGATTACAGGTCTGTTAGCTCGGCATGGCACCTGCGTCTCCGGCCCAAGTCCGCCAGGTAAATATTCTGCACCATTGTGTGATATATATATATATGTGGGCTTGATGGGCTTATGGGACGTAGACTATTTAGATTAGAACTTGATGGACTCTAGGCTTAGCTTAAACAACTCCTTAAATCTCATAAGACTTAACTTCACTAAACAAACCCGTGATCGAGTCGTAAGACTAGGGTGTGGCAATAGGCAAACGCATGTCTAGGATTGGATCCGGAAGAGCACAGTACTTAAGCAGTCCTAGTGACTCACCTCCTCTTATTGGAATCTTACCTAGTGCGTGGTATTGCTCACCCTAGCCACGAGGATTTGTTGACGGGCCTAAATCTATAATTAAACCCGAAGGGACCAGCCACCTTATTTTTACAAAAAAAATATTATTACTAAGATACCCATGATTTGCGAGACATACCTCGATTTAAAAAGTCAACAAAATTTTTCCTTAGAAAAAACTCACAAACAATGAACACTACTATTTTCTTTGAAATCAAATTCTCAAGTTACCGGTTTTAAAATATATATATATATCTTCTTAGTTTTGTAATTTTTTGAAAATACCCTTGATTTGTAAAATTTCCCAAAATATCCACGATTTGTAAAAATTACTAAATTGCCTGATTTGTAAAATGACCAAAGTACCCCTGATCTTAAAATTATCGAAATACCCTTGAATTTCAAAAATTATCGAAATACCCCTAGATTGCAAAAAATTTATCAAAATACCCTTATTTCATGAAATCAACAAGGAACTCTACTTTGAAAATTACGAAAATACCCTATAGGATAAAATTACAAAATACCCACGGTAGTGGAATAACGAGAATACCCCTATGTATTGAGTGTGGATGTATGGATGTTGTCTGTATGTTGATTGTTGAATGTATGTAGTTTATAGAACTAGGAAATGTGAACTTGATGAATTGCGAATTGAAGAACTACTCTTAAAACTACTAATCATAAGATGTTCATGGATAATTAGTGGAAGAAAACCAATAATTCATAAAATTTTAATCGGATAAGCGCGAACCGATAGCATGAGTACAAGGGGCGAGGTCGCTCTAGATGTGAATCTGGTGCGTACTCTACCATAGTATACTAAGTGTTTATTTTGGGTTTAGAATTGGAGTGCGCATCGAAAGCATGGTAGTGAGACTTAGGTAGTAAGATTACTAGTTAGTTGGAAATTTGAGGACGAAATTTCTTTAAGGAAGGTAGAATTGTAACACCACAATTTGGGCCTAGAATAAGTGGGTTCGTGTGTCGAGAAAATAGATTTTGTCGTTAAAAATTATTATTGCATGTTTAGTTTAATTTTAGGAGGTTTAGGAAGGGTTGGTAGTGTTGGAAAAGTCCTAGGCTCGATCGAGGGCTTTAGCAAAAATGTTGTTTTTTTTTAAGGAGGTTGGTGGTAGTCATAAGGCATTTAAAATATTGTTGGGTTAAAACATATCACAAAGAAGTAGGTTGTCTGGTGGCTTGGGGTGCTTGAATAAGTTGGTGGTCAAAGGTTCAAGTCCTGGAGTTGGTAAAAAACTTTTTATTGCGCATAAGTGGTATGAAGGCCAAAGTTTAGGCCTTATAAATAGTTGGGACTGTTTTATGACACAAGGAAGCGCCGGCCCGATCGCAAAGGCGTTAGGAGTAGTAAGGGAGCATGGTTCTAGTCGTGGCGTCGCATGTGATGCTTTTTAAGTAAACACGAGTCTGTGAAGGTTTATAATTAATTAGGTAGGAAATATGACACAAATAAAATACGCGGCGTAGTGGTAAGGGGCGTGGACCATCGTGAAGAGGTCGGAGGTTCGAATTTGGATGTTGGCTAATATTTTTAGATTCCTTTAGATGATATGGTCGCTGGAAAATATGCTTTAAAAGAAGTCGAGAATGGAACATGTCACAAGTGGAGTGTGTGGTGTAGTGGCAAAGTGACGCCACTTAAGGACAAGGGAATGACGCCACAAGGAAGGAAGGAGGTCCAAGGTTCTAGTTGTAGCGTTTGTATTTCTTTTAGATTATTTTTTATTAAATGAATTTAGGCCTTGGCCATAGGGTTATATTTAGTTGCGCATGGTTTAAGACACAAGGAGCTAGCTGGTAAAGTGGCAAGTGGCATGAATTGGCTGATGGGAGAGCTTAAGTTCGAATCTTATGAGGAGCAAGGGAGTATTTATTTTGCGGATTGGATAGTAAGAGTTTCAGTTGAATTTAAACTCTACTGATGAAGGGATCCCACATCGGAAAGATACAAGGAATGAAGGTGAAGAGCTAGCTATATAAAGAGCATGCCAGGAGGAGGGTTAAGATACCTTGGTGGGCGCTGGGCACAGGAGTGGTCGCAGCGCGGTTTAGCACCAGAGTCCTATCAGGTGTGTAACTCTCTCTACTCTAGTTGTAGAGCGGCAAATGCCGAAGTGTCGATCACGGCAATAGTAGCCACACGAGCGTGCGAGCGCACGTGTGGGGCTTCAACGCGATAGTTGAGGCCATCAGTAGTATTCTTGTGGGTTGGGGCTGCTTGGGCCGTGATGGGCCAAAATGGGCCCAATGGGCTTGTGGGGCCAATTGGAATAAATTGTATGATGATATAGTATATAGTGAACTAGACTAGGTGGAACCTATATACGTGGCTAGATTTGTGTTAGGTGGGCCACACAAGCGTGTGGGCTCGAATGGGCCAAAATCGAGTTTTAGGCCCAATAGTCTGGTGACAATCGAAAATGGTAGCCGAGTCGCTCAGGGTAACATTAGACCTCCGGGAGGGCCATTGCAGGTGTGAAATTACGAAAATACCCTTGGTGGGTAAATTACGAAAAATACCCTTGGTAGGTAAATTACAAAAATACCCTTGGTGGGTAAATTATGAAAATACCCTTGGTGGGTAAATTACGAAAATACCCTTAGTGGATAAATTACGAAAATACCCTTGGTGGGTAAATTACAAAAATACCCTTAGTAGGTAAAATTACTGTTATACCCTTAGAGGTTGGTTAGCTTGATTATGTTGTATCTTATTATTCTGATTATGATGGTAATTCGTTTCATACGTTATCGATATATGATTTGCATACATGTCATCGCATACACGTATTATAACATGTTGTATGTTGCATGGGCATATGGATGATTATGGTAAAGGAGAAGTGTTCTGGTGGTTTTTACCACTTTATCTGGTGACCTATGTCACATAACATGAATCCGGTGACTCTGTCACATTATCTGGTGACTTGTGTCACGTATTATGAATCTGGTGACTCTGTCACATTATCGTGGCTATGCCACAATTATAAGGCGATGTGCGGTGACTCAATGACGCCTTTGATGGTGTGTAGCGGATGGAGGGTTGATTTAGTAATCCCACGGTGTGATTGGCGAATCTGGTGGTGTGTAGAGGTTGGATATCTAGGTGGGTTTGCATTGCATACATGCTTAATGTGTTGTATTTGTATAGGTTGATACATGTTCTTACTATTGGGGTTGTACACCTTTGAGTTTTAGTAAACTCACCCCTCTTTTTAAATGTTTGAGTAATCCCTAGTTTGAGGACTTGGGCCGAGGTGGACTCTGTGGTGGCCATGCCTTTGTTTTCTCATAAACTTTCGGTTTCTTTTAAAATTACTTTCTAATTTTGGGATTTTGCAATGTAATAAGGCCTTGGTATTTTATTTGGTTTTAGCTTTTAATTTGGTTCTTGATGGTATCGATTCCACCAATATAAACCTACACCTAGTTGCAAAATTAAGCGATATAGGGAGTAGGGTCGATCCACGAGAGTTTCTTGAAAAATCGTCTATCTCTTGACCGAGTTAGTGTCAGGGCAATTGTCGTGCCATGACGTTGGGGGAGTAAAATGTTAAACCCGAAATAGACACGAGAAAATAAAAGCGTAAAAAGCAGCAGTTTAAATAAGAAAATAAAATGAAGTAGTATGAAAAGAAATCGATAGAACTTAGCTCAGCCTCAAGCCCGGTTTTTCTGTCTTTGACCCGATCCTCGAAATTAGATGAACTCGTCTTTTCCGATAAGCTAGTTATAGCTACCAAGGACGCCTCGGGAACCAACTCTTCCTTGTGTAAATTAGCTATGGAACGTCCTATAACTAACCCTTACCGATTGAACAACCTACGAAACGTTCGCGGTTTAGAACTCCGGCAGCTTTGCGTTCTAGAAGAGCCTAGCTCGAACCAATGCCCTCAAACGTTGGGACATTTAAATCCGGTTACTATTTCCCTTGACGGAACCAAACAGCAATCCCCACTTGGCACGCCAATATGTTCACGGAAGACCAATTAGACAATCGATCCTTTCGGAATTCCAAGCTGCGTCTAGTCGGGCTAACTCAAGCAGCGTCTTTTTTTGACTTAGTACGACTTGACTTTATGAGTGACGAAGTCATACTCCTAATCCGGAGAAATAATAAGTATCGAAAATCGAGAGTTGAATGGCTCGGGTTCATAACTCACAGGTTTTGACGGGTTAATCTGGCTTAAAATTGAAAGGGTTTAGTGTGGCATGATTTTACTCATGCTTAAAGGTGATGGAAAGTGTTTGGGTTTTTGTAAAGGATGATGGAATTTTAGGAAGGAAGGGGACTTGGAAGGTAATTAAACCAATTTTGGAAAAGAAACAAAATTAGATGGGGATTGGCGAGAATATGGACGTTGGCTTGAAAGAAAAAAATAAAAGAAATCCTACTTAAAATTGAAATAGGAAAAGAGAAAAACAACTCCAAATAGGAATAGGAAAAGAGAGATTGATTAATTGATGATTTTCCAATTACATTTAACCCTATTTATACTAAATGGATTTACTAAAAATAGCCTAGATTAATTAATATAAAATCTAAAATAATAATAAAATTAAAAATAAATAAAATTAAAATAAACTTAAAATAGAATTTTCTAATTTTGGCTTTTTACAAAGTCAATTGCTTGATGAGTCCTTGGCTTTCTCCATCTTTTGATTTGGCCCAATTTCCATGATTTTCTTTCAATTTAGCCCTTTTCAAAGATGTTTAGATCAATTGCGTCCCTAACAAGAATTAAATCATAAAAATGCAAATTAGCAGGGATTAATTTCAAAAATTCACCGAATTAAGTACAAGAAATCATGCAAAATAATCATGTTATCAAATCCCCCCTACTTATCTCATGCTTGCCCTCAAGCATGTTGCTCGTTCAAACATTAAAATTAATTCCACAATTTATTAAGACCCGAGCCTCTTTTCTGCATCCTTACTCAATGTAGACAACATAGGCAAAAATAATTTAATAAATGCTCAGAACATATAGTTTAATTAACAAGACAAGTGTCATAAAATTGATATATGCGAACTAGATAATTCCATTAAATAGAGTTTGATTATGATAAATTGCAAGGCATTATTAATATACTTTTTAGAAAAATAAGTGGACATGGTCAAACCTTTTACGCGAACTAGGATGACAACCCAAGCACCCTATTCGGTTACTCGATTCGAGCGGTCTTTATTGGGCTCTGTTAGCGGAATGTTATTAAGCCATCGACTCGTCACTCGAACCTTTTACGAGATGAGATGACAACCCAAGCACCTTACCCGGTTACTCAATCCGGTCACATTTTCGAGACTTTCATTCATAACTCGAGCCTTTATTTATTTAATTTTATTTTTTCATTTTTTCATTCCTTTTTTTTCATGCACAAGCAAATATTTTTTTTCAATCAACCAATTCATGAAAATCTAGCTACATACATCAACATTAAAACACAAGTGTCGATTAATATATATACTTGAGCATTTAAAAAAAAATTTACCCAATTGTCTAAGTTGACCAAGTATGAGTTAAAGGCTCAGTGTCAAATAAACTGTTGAATGAATTCAATGCAAGGTTGAACATATGCAAAAGAGGAACATGCAGCCAAAATCAATCAACCATCCATGCATACTTACTATATTCATCCCCCCTACTTATTTTATGCTTGTCCTCAAGCATGCATCATATAATAGAAAAGAAAAATAGCAGCTCAAATAACAAGTAAAATGACAAGTTAAGAGTACTCCCCATGTGTGGCTTCAATGATTTTGTCGATGTTGGGGTAGCGGCTGCGAGGATATCAAGGATTATGGAGACTTGGTTAAAGTGAGCAGATACTATGCACCGGTAAGATTCGAGAGAAGAGGAGGTGGGTCATTAAGACCGCTTAAGTACCAAGCTCTCCTAGATCCAATCCTAGACATGCATATACCCATTGCCACACCTTAACCTTATAGCAAAAAGGGGGAAAAATGGCGATGGTAGTGCAATGGCATCGGTGATGGTAGTGCGACAACGACGGAGATGGTGAAGGCAGCGTGGGTTGGTTGTGGGGAGAGGGTTTGTTTTGAGGGTGTTTTGGGTAAGTGTGGATGGGTTTTTAGGTAAATATTTGTCACCAAATTAGCATGTCGTGCACGTGCCACCACTATTATCCGACTTTCGGGAAAAATTCATGCTCTCTATTGTTTCCCTGAAAACATCAAAAATTAAACTAAGTAAAAATTTATTTATCTACACTCTAGATTTACTAAAAATTTAAAATTAAATAAATGAGAAAAATTTGGGTTGCCTCCCAAAAAGCTCTTTTGTTTAACGTCGTTAGCTCGACGACCTTAAATGTTATCCGTTTGGCTTATTGAGAGTTAATTTCTCTATTTTGTGTACTTGGATGTCATTGCAGAAAGGTTTCGACCTTTTTCCACTATCCTTGAAGCCCTTCCGAGGTTCCCTTATCATTAGTGGATTGAAGAGTATTTGAGCTTCTTCGTTCAAGTATGCATTTTTCTCTGTCGGAATATTTGCATGTTCTAGAAATGATTTCACTCTAATTTGAGGCTTTCATGATGACTTCACGTCTTGGTTTTTGAATTATCGATAATTCCTCTTGCTTAACATCAAGATCAGCATTCACGCAAGGCACGTTTGTAACTTATCATTAGGATGTCCCATATCATCATAAACATTAAACCTAACCACTTCGCCATCAAATTCCATGGTGAGTGTTCCACTCAAACGTCAATTTTAGTTCACAGCGATTACTCAAGAAAGGTCTTCCAAGAAAAATGTCAGACGAATTAGTTGAGTTATCATCTTTCATATTAATAATGTAGAAATCTGCAGGGAAAACTAATTCGTTAACTTTAACAAGGACGTCTTCAAGTAACCCTTCGGGATGACGACTGACCTATCCGCCAACCGGATTATTACTCCTGTTTCTTTTAAAGGACCTGCGTTAATCAACTTATAAGTAGAATAAGGCATAACATTAATGGAAGCCCCTAAATCACACATGGCTTTCTTAATGCCTACATTACCTATCTCACAAGAAATAACAAACATACCTTGGTCCTTATATTTGGGAGGAACTTTCTTTTGCAGAACTGCGGAGACATTTTCTTCTATATTTACTCTTTCGTTCCCTATCAACCTTCTCTTGCTAGTACACAATTCTTTAAGGAATTTCGCATAACGAGGGATTTGTTTGATAGCGTCGAGTAAAGGGATATTTACCTCCACCTTCCTGAATGTCTCGAGGATTTCTTTTTCCTCCTTCTCTTTCTTATCCTTTGCAAGCCTCCCTGGAAAAGGAGGTGGCATCACAATTGGTTTCTGAATTTTCGATTCTGGCCTTGCTATTGGATCTGAGGTTCGCTTTTTCCGTTCCTTGTCTTGCCCACGACTTTTGGTAGCCTTTGTTTCCAGAACCTTTTCGCTACGAATAGTTATTGCACTTACATTCCGTCGAGGATTCGGCTCATGCGGGAAGGTAATTTACCTTGAGATTCCAAACGATTAACTGCCAACGAGAGTTTACTAATCTGATTAGTCAACTCCTGTATTGATGTGTCTGTCCTCTGTTGATATTTTGTAGCATCGGCAGCAAGTCTTTCCACAATAGCTTCTAGAGATGGCTTGGGTTGCTGTTGTAGTGGTTGTAGAGGTCTCGATTGGTATGATTGATTATATCGGGGATTACCTCCGTAACTCAAGTTGGGGTGATCCTTCCACCCAGGATTGTAGGTGTTGGAAAAAGGATCATAACGTCTTTGAGGAGGTCCCGGAAAACCTTCGACAGCATCAACATGTGCCATTGAATTGTCGTTAAGGATTGGGCACGAATCCGTTGGATGTTCAGATGTAGCGCAAATTCCGCACAGTTGGGTTGGACTCTTTTTCTCTGTAAGCAAAGATTGAACAACATTGGTAAGCTTATCCAATTTATCTTCTAAAGTTGAAACGTTTACCCCATGAACCCTTCTTGTGGGTTCCAAATTCGGTCGATACTGTTGAGAATTTGCCGCCATGGTGGATATCAGTTCTCTCGCCCTTTGAGGAGTCATATTGACAAGCGCCCCTCCACTAGCAGCATCGATCATTTTCATTTCCATAGGGAGCAATCCCTCATAGAAATACTGAAGGAGTGACTGTTCGGTCAATCCGTGTTGAGGACAACTTGCACATAGTTTTTTGTATCGTTCCCAATAGTCGTAGAGCGATTCATTCTCCGTTTGGCGAATTCCCACTATGTCCCTCCGAAGTTCAGCTGCTCGTGAAGCTGGGAAGAACCTGTCAAGAAAAACACGAGATAAGTCATCCCACGTTGTGATAGAACCGGGAGGTAAGTAAAATAACCATTCTTTTGCTGTATCAACTAAAGAAAAAGGAAAGGCCCGAAGTTTGATTTCATCTTCGGGTACTCCCTGCGGTTTCATGCTTGAGCAGACCATGTGGAATTCTCTCAAGTGGGTGTGCGGATTTTCATTCTTCAGGCCTCGAAAGGTGGGCAAAAGGTGAATCAAGCCTGATTTTAGCTCAAACGGGGTTCCTCCGGTTGGATAATTGATGCATAATGGTGTTTGCTCGTTGGGAGCAGCGGCTAGTTGACGAATGGTTCGGTTCGCCATCCTTACTGGTTCACCGAGGTTGCCTTTTGTTTCAGGAAGTGGTTCGGTCTCAGTTCCAACCACTTCGACTTGTTTCCCACGTCGAATTGCCTCTGCACGAATTGCTTCGCTCAACTTTTCAACGTCGGATTCTAGAATCCCTTGCCCTAGTTCAACACGCTTTACTGCGCGTTTAAGAGCTTACATCTCCTTTAAATCGGCGCTTGCGCTGATTTCTTGATCTCTGGGTCGTATTCGAGATCTCCTGATGAAGACCTAGTCATGAAGACGATTAAACAGTCGTAAGTGTTGCCAGTCCCCGACAGCGGCGCCAAAACCGATGGTATCGATTCCATCAATATAAACCTACACCTAGTTGCAAAATTAAGCGATTATAGGGGTAGGGTCGATCCCACGAGACCGGTTTCTTGAAAAATCGTCTATCTCTTGACCAGGTTAGTGTCTGGGCAATTGTCGTGCCCGCGACGTTGGGGGGAGTAAAATGTTAAACCTGAAATAGACACAGAAAATAAAAAGACGTAAAAAGCAACAGTTTAAATAAGAAAATAAAATGAAGTAGTATGAAAAGAAATCGATAGAACTTAGCTCACCTCAAGCCCGGTTTTTCACATCTTTGACCCGATCCTCGAAATTAGATGAACTCGTCTTTTCCGATAAGCTAGTTATAGCTACCAAGGGCGCCTCGAAACCAACTCTTCCTTGTGTAAATTAGCTATGGAACATCCTATAACTAACCCTTACCGATTGAACAACCTACGAAACGTTCGCGGTTTAGAACTCCGGCAGCTTTGCGTTCTAGAAGAGCCTAGCTCGAACCAATGCCCTCAAACGTTGGGACATTTAAATCCGGTTACTATTTCCTTAGCGGAACCAAATAGCAATCCCCACTTGCACGCCAATATGTTCACGGAAGACCAATTAGACAATCGATCCTTCGAAATTCCAATCTGACGTCTAGTCGGGCTAACTCAAGCACGTCTTTTTTTTGACTTAGTACGACTTGACTTTATGAGCTGACGAAGTCATACTCCTAATCCGGAGAAATAATAAGTATCGAAAATCGAGAGTTGAATGGCTCGGGTTCATAACTCACGGGTTTTGACGGGGTTAATACCGGCTTAAGGCTGAAAGGGGTTTAGTGTGGCATGATTTTACTCATGCTTAAAGGTGATGGAAAGTGTTTGGGTTTTTTGTAAAGGATGATGGAATTTTAGGAAGGAAGGGGGACTTGAAAGGTAATTAAACCAATTTTGGAAAAGAAACAAAAATTGGATGGGGATTGGCAGAATATGGACGTTGGCTTGAAAGAAAAAAATAAAAGAAATCCTACTTAAAATTGAAATAGGAAAAGAGAGAAAAACAACTCCAAATAGGAATAGGAAAAGAGAGAATTGATTAATTGATGATTTTCCAATTACATTTAACCCCTATTTATACTAAATGGATTTACTAAAAATAGCCTAGATTAATTAATATAAAATCTAAAATAATAATAAAATTAAAAATAAATAAAATTAAAATAAACTTAAAATAGAATTTTCTAATTTTGGCTTTTTACAAAGTCAATTGCTTGATGAGTCCTTGGCTTTCTCCATCTTTTTGATTTGGCCCAATTTCCATGATTTTCTTTCAATTTAGCCCTTTTCAGCATGTTTCCGATCAATTGCGTCCCTAACAAGAATTAAATCATAAAAATGCAAATTAGCAGGGATTAATTTCAGAAATTCACCGAATTAAGTACAAGAAATCATGCAAAATAATCATGTTATCAGTTACTGCTTGTTATTAAATGTTTAATACGGGATTTTCCTAAAATGTTAATAAATCGTTTCTTATTCAAAATTATTTACACTATATTTTTCACAACAAATATAACGAACATGAACTTTTTAACGAACATTTTTAGACATTCCTTTCATGTGACATGCTAGATCCGGTCGTAACATTTAGGCCGGGTTTGGGGTGTTACAGATTTGGTTTGTCACATGAAGAAAATGTTTTGAAAACTTATGAATGTACTAAAGAATGACAATAATATAATATAGTTAAGAAAGCAAGTTTGATTTATAACTATTCTATAAAATACAAATTTCGAGAAGTTGATTGATGTATCAGAAACTGAACTATTGAACTTTAAAACCATGAGGAAAACGTAAAACATGATGTGATTCTTACTAAAATAGGCGTTACTTGGTTGTGTTTATTTGATAAAATACAGCTATTTTTGAAAAGTTGAATGATGAGTTGAAAATCGAAGTAGTGGACTTTAAAATCAGGACTTTTGAAAATGACGTTGAAATTTTGAAAGAGAATCCGAGTTAAATTATTTGAAAAAGTTTGCTATTAAATCCATTTGTTAATCAATTTAGAAAGACCTTTATTTAGAATTTTTAGAAAATTCCCACTTAAAGCATCTCAAGCAGAATAATAAGCACGACAAAACATAAGCAAAATAAAAATAGTCCAAAGGCCTTATTACAACTTTAAAAACCCAAAATAATAAAAATAACGAAATAGAGCAGAAAATTAATTTACTAAAGTTCGAAACATTTATTTCCGAAGTATGGCCTCGACCGAGTCATCCATGAGCCCAAGTCCACATCATGGTACATTACCTACAAGGATTAAGAAAAAAGGGAGGTGAGTTACAAGAACTCAGTGTATAATCCCCTTACTGTTTTTCACTGGGCTTGAACCCGTTTAGCAAAAATTTGGGTCTGAGCCCATATAACAATAACTTGGGCCGAAGCCCATTTATAAAACAGAATATATCAAATGAATCAAATGAATGTAATGCAATCCCAAACCAACCTAATATTCCGTCTGCTACACACCACCCGTACCAACCAACACACCTGTGGGATCAAGTCAACCCACCCCGCCAACATACCAATCGCAGGCATTAAGCTATTTTTAACAAATTTAATTGTGGACAAGCCACCAGAATAACAGAATTTACGTGGCATAGCCACCGGACAGATTGTGACAGAGTCACCAAAATATGCGGCAGAGCCACCAGATTACTTCCTCCGATCATCAATATCCCAATCCCATGCAGAATTATGTAAATGCAACATGCATAGTAAATCATGATATTTACAAATATAACAATAATAATTAATTCAGACAAAAGTTCGGCCCATTAACACTTTACAAATCGGCCCTTTAAGACAATGTATCAAATCGGCCCATTAAACAATATATCAATTTGGCCCATTATAACACTTTGCAAATCGGCCCATTAAGCAATATATCAATTCGCCCATTAAACAATATATCAATTCGGCCCATTAAGCAATATATCCATTTGGCCCATTAGGGGCATTTTTGTAATTCGGCCCATAGGGGCATTTCAATAAATCGGCCCATAAGGGCATTTTGGTAAATCGATAATCTCGCAACCCAAGGGTATTTCGGTAATTTATCACCCAAGGGTATTTTTGTAATTTCGTAACCCCGGACTTAACTACTAATTTGGAGCATTAAAATTAAAATTGTCCATCTGCGTCGTACTAAGTAAATTGACTATAACTTGGGTTAGGAATCTCGAAATCTAAATCCGTAAATTTTCCTTAAAACTAAACTCATATATCTTCTTACTAAAATTTTTCCATAATTTTTGTCTTAACCATTTCATACAGTTTATTCCTTAAAATTTCCCTTGTTTCACTGTCCAACGATGCTGACCTCTCTTACCTTAATTTCAAATATCTCACTGTACGGTTTTCATATATTGCTCTCACTTGTTTCTAATGAAAATAGGTTCAATAAGGAACCATAAATATACATTATATCCCATAATTCAATTTGTACAATTTTATAAGATTTTTCCAAGACAGATCAGGAAACCATGAAATCAATCAGAACCAGTCTCACTAAAATTAAGATATCTCAGATTATAAAATTCCTTTTCCTTCTCCGTTTCTTCCATATCAAGATAGACACAGTAATATTTAATTTGATATCTTATTCACTTTCTAATTCCCTTTCTCCTATTTTTCATTATTTTTTGAAATCACATCACTGCCACTGACCAAAAATGTTTTATTACAAAAACATGGTTACCACTATGAACCTACGTGCGCCCGAGTGATCTCGGATGCCGATTTTTGGTTTTCTTTGGTATTTCGACCAAATCACAGAACATTCTTGCAAAATTTCAGAGAAGTGTGAGATTACACACCATTTCAAACATGTATTCGAAAAGTACGGGATTACACACCTTGATTACGAGTTGTGCTTCCTATCGATTTCAACCCCACGAATGTGATCTCCCTCGATCCTATACTTTGGCTACTGAAATCCGATCCCCACTTACTTGACGAGTCGACGATAGCGATTTGGTTAATACAAATCACTAGTGCTCCTTCACCTTGTTGAAAGTCCTAAGCCTAACGATGGCCATATCACAGAAAAGAATGTAACTCAGACCCAATGAGAGAGAAAGAAGAACACACGATTTATTAAGGAAAAACTCGAATGAAACAAAGTTATTGACAAAGAGAAAACTACTACTTACTGATTTGATCAAGATGAGGTTTTCCCACACATAGGGAACGAAATGATGAAGAAATAGGATGATAATAGGTTTGGCTATAAAGAAAATCGAACAAGAAGATGTGATCACAAAGTGATGTTGATTAAAGAAGAAGAAAAGGTTGATGAAATGATCAAGAATAAAGAAAGGATGGAGAAAAGTGCTTTGGTAGTTTCGGCTATCAAAAGGGGAATGAGCAAAAGGTAAGTGTTTCGGCCAAAGCAAAGAGGGAGATGGATTTGAAAAGAAGACACAAATGTTCAAAGGGAAAAGTGTACCTTTCATGCACCAAAAACTAATAAAATGGTCTCAAGAGAAAAGAGAAATTTGGCTCTCCCTTCCCCCCTAACAAAACCGTCCATAGCTTGACAATAAGGTCAACATTGGCCAACCAAAACTTTCCATAACACTCTCCTCTTTTTGTGCCACATGTTTCCTATACTTTCCCCTTTCTTTTGATTTCTTTCCCCACCTTCATCCTTTCCTATTTTCCTCAGCCATCTTACCAAAAATAAAAAGTCCACCATGCCTAAAATACTACCTTGGCTGACACTTAGGGAAAAACACAAAAATATTAGTCAAAATTTTACACTTGATGGGATTTGAACCTCTTCCCTCCATGCTCTCCACTTGATGCCATAACCTCCTTGACATATGCTCATTTATGTTAGCAATTTACTCACTTGTTTCCATAAGCTTTGATGCCTCTTAATATCTCTCCTTAATAGGCTTAAACACAAAATTTTACTAAGGCCCAACTTGAACCCGGGACTTCATAAAAACCTCGTAACTTTCCAAAATTACTTTGTTAATAAGTCCAACTTGAAATTATGTCGTTCTCTTGTTCTCAAAAATTTTAAACACTCCTACGCCCAAGACCCAATGGGTCCAATCCTACTAGGCCCAATTTCAGGATGTGACAATAGTCATTGAAAGCCTGAGAGTGAACTCACCAGCATTATCAAGATGAATTATCTTGATTGAATAATCTAGAAATTGTGTCCTTAATTTATTTATTTGTGCAAGTAACCTAAAAAATGGCTAGGTTGCGAGTTGATAATAAACGCACATATGACTATCTAGTAGATGAACTTATCAAAACCATAAAATATCTATGTAGTCCACATGGTGGATGAATGAGCCTACATATATCACCTCGAATGCTAACCAGAAAGGTAGGGGAATCTATCCCAATCTTAAATGGTGATACTCTAGTAACTAATTCACCTTGAGAATAAGTAGCACGTGAGAAATCCTTGAATTGAAGAATCTTCTAGTTCTTCAAAGGATGACTATATAAATTCTCAATTATTTTTCTCATCATTGATGATCCTAGATGGCCTAACTGATCATGCCAAATAGTAAATGTATTTAAATCAATAAACTTCTGGCTTACTATAACACGTGTTTCAATTGTACAAATATTTGTATAATATAAACTTGAAGTTAAGGCAAGTAATTTCTCTAAAACACATTTATTTCCTAATGTAACTGTTATAATTTGCAAATACTCAATATTTTTCTAATTTGTAGTCTCATTATGGTATCTATTTCCGTGGATATCTTTGAAAATTAACAAATTTTTCCAAGACTTTGATTAAAATAATGCATCATTTATAATAAACATTGTCTCTTGGGATAATAGTATTGTAGTTCTTCCAAAGCCTTCGATTAATTTTGTGTTATCAGATATAGTGTTGACGTTTCCATTGCTTGCAATTAAATGAGAAAAAAATTTCCCATCTCTTAGTATAGTATGCGTTGTAACACTATGTGCAAGACATGTTCTTCATTCTTGATATTGGTTTCAACCAAAATATCCATATTCTTCATTAAAACAAAACACATCATAAAAGATATTGTAAACACTCAAAAATTATAATAAAACATACTAAAAGCATACTAAATTCACACAAATATGAAAAAAAATTATAAAATCATCAAAGAAATATAAAATATTATTATACATTTTAAAACTCGTGATTTCTAGCCTCAAAAAAATCATCTACATCAAGACGAGTCATATCAGCAAAGTTTTTAAAAACGCCATCATTGTGAGCAAAATTAGCCTCTATATTATCATTTTGATAAGCCAACTTTTTTTTAATATTCTTTCCTTTTCCTTTGGATGGAGGTTTGATAAAGATTTACAAGATCTTCAAGCGTACGACAGGTACGCAACCAACACCCATTTATACCTGATAAACCGTAAAAGTAACATATTTTAACCCCGTATTTAATATGCTTTTGGATGATTTAGCCCTTGATTTATGTAAAAAGGTGCTTTTAATCATTTCTTTTCATGTTTATACTCAGAAAAGCACCTGAGGATAAAAAGAACACAAAACGGGCTTAAAACGGAGTAATTGGGCCTTCACAAGAAATCAACACAGCCTGGCACAAAGCCTGCATGACCATGTCTCGACGATTACCTAGAGCATGACCTCAACTCCGTGACACACGGCTGTGCATTATCCATTTATCAGACGGACGTGCCTGGTGATCTACATGGCCGTGTCCCAATCGACAGACCTAAAACACGGCCTGAATCTCGACTTACACGGCCGTGCCTAAAACGACAGAATCAAGGCACAGCCCAACCACGATTTACACGGGCGTGTGCCATGGTCGTGCCCCTACCACGGGAGAGAGCAATTTCACTCGGATTTGGATGCTTGAAGTCAAAGAAACATACTCCTAAGTCTACTTAGACACCCTAATAGTAATTCTACTTGAAAGAGGTACTTAGGAGCCAAGTAAAGCATCTCAAAAGCCTATATAAACAACCCAAGGCAGACATAAGAGGGGACGAGCTTTTGCAGAGGCTTTTGCCGAAGCTTTCATTTTTTTAGGGAATCACTTGAAGATAGCCAGTTGATCCATCTCAAAAAGCCGGAACTCCATTCAAGACGGAGGATCTCTCCTTCAATTCCTTCAGGGTGTTTTAGGGATTTCTTATGTTTTGTTTTATCTTTTCTCTTGAGATGTTTTCTTATTTAGTTATGAACTAAACCCCTCAGATACCTAAAGGGGATGAAACCTATGATGGATTTTGTTATTTGATTTCTAAATTATATGATAAGTACTTAGTTTGTTCTTAATTATGTTGCTTAATTTAATCTGATGTGCTTAGGTGGAGGAGGAATAGACCCTACCTAAGAGTAGATCTAGCATAATTGAGTGGAGTTGATCAGCGCCTAGAGATAGGGTTACGAATTTTGTCAGATTAGGGTGAAACCTAATATGGGAATCCATTGATCGATTTACTACTTCCTTAGGGGGTTATTATAAAAGAACGAGAGTTCCACTAATTAACCTAAGGTTACACGTTATTCGCCTCGAGAGAGGGTTTAATATAGGTTACAGAGTCTCACGGATCAAGCTAAGTAAAGAAATCATATGGTTTAGGGATAAATAATAAGTGAAGTCATAGGTGATTCTTCCTGAGGGTATCGTCTTCATCAACTGGGTTTTCTTAAAGTCTTTCTCCAATTCATTCTTTTGTCTTTGCATTTAGTTTAGTTTTTCATTAGTTTCATAAACCAATCACTCCATATTTTAGGCTAAATAATAGAAAGAAAGTGAGTAGTAGTACTTTTAGGTTCCCTTGGGTTCGATAAGATATTCTTGCCTAAACTATACTACTGTTCGATAGGTGCACTTGCCTCTATCGTTGTCATAGTTAGTCTACAGGTTCAATCATTCTTTTATAAATATTAAAACTCGACTGTTTGACACGATCAAGTTTTTGGCACTGTTTTCGGGGAACACTAAAATATTAAGAAAGCTATATTTCTATTACTTTAGCCATTATTTTTATTTTAAAATTTTTCTTATTTTTCTATATATATCTTTTTTTCTAAATTTCTTTTTTTTTATTTTCCTAGCAAGTATCTCTAGTTTATGACTAGAAGGAACCCGAGAGGACCTTTAGCATACGAAAGTGACATTGAAGCTACCGTTCACAGAAATCATAGAGAAATTAGACGAGCTTTACACTACCAAAGAGAAGAACAACAAGACAGATCCAATCCTACTGAAGGGATGGACGAAAATAATCCACCGCCAAATGTGTAAGAACAGAATGCTCCGCATACTATGGATGATTATGCTAAACCTAATTTGACAGGAGCAGAATCTAGTATTGTTAGGTCTGCTATAGGTGCTAATAATTTTGAATTAAAGCCTAACACAATACAAATGATTCAACAGTTTGTTCAATTTGATGGTTTGCAGGATGAAGATCCAAATACTCATATATCTAATTTTTTAGAATTTTGTGATACCTTCAAAATAAATGGCATTTCTGACAATGCCATACGTCTTCGGTTATTTCCTTTTTCATTAAGCAATAAAGCAAAGCAGTGGTTGAACTCATTACCACAAGGGTCAATCACCACATGGGATCAAATGACTGAAAAATTTCTTTTAAAATATTTTCCACCAACCAAAACGGCTAAATTTAGGAATGACATATCTTCTTTTGTGCAGAATGATGCAGAAACATTATATGATTCATGGGAAAGATACAAGGATCTCCTAAGGAGATGCCCACACCATGGATTACCTTTGTGGCTTCAAGTCCAAACTTTCTACAATGGTGTGAATTCTCCAACTAGGCAAATGATTGATTCATCAGCCGGTGAAACTTTGAATAATAAAACTCCTGAAGCGGCTTACAATTTTAATTAGGAGATTTCGTTGAACACCTATCAATGGCAAATTACAAGAGCCAAACCGAAAAAATCAACTGGAGTTTTTAACATAGACGCAGTGACAATGCTGCCAACGTAGGTGGAGTTAATGAATAAAAAGCTTGATAACTTATGTTCTTCACAGGTGCACCCAGTCATGCAATGCGAAGCGAGTGGAAATGTGGTGAATTCTGAGTACCCACCCTACCAACCGGACACAGACAATGAGTAGACAAACTATATAGGTATCAAATTCTGAACTAATAATCCTTATAGTAACACTTATAATGCAGGTTGGAGGAACTACCCAAATTTTTTGTGGGGAGGACAAGGGAATCAAGGAAATCAAAGGCAGCAACCTCCTCCTAATTATCAAAACCAGCCTTATCCACAGGAAAAGAAATTAAACCTTGAAGAGATGCTGACAAAATTCATGGCAGCTATAGATTCTCGTCTCCAAATGATAGAAGCAACACTTGATGAGTAGCAAATCTCACTCAAGGGAATCAAGACTCAAGTGGGAGAGCTCATTACATCAGTTGGAATACTTACTGAAACAATATGTGAAATACGGACGAAAATTTTTTCCAAATATACAGAGCAAGTAAGGGCAATCACACTAAGGAGTGGCAAAGAGCTAGTTGGACCATAAAGAAAGACACCACATGAGGTTACCAAGAAAAAAGTGCAGAAGTTAAGAACGACAATACATTGCCTAAAAAAAATAGAACACAAATTCCATATCCAGAAAAATTTAAGAAAGAAAAACTGGATGCTCAATATGGTAAGTTCCATGAACTCTTTAAACAAATACATATTAACTTACCTTTTGTTGAAGCAATTTCCCAGATGCCAAAGTATGCCAAATTCTTAAAGGAACTTCTCACAAACAAAAGGAAGCTTGAGGAAGTATCAAAGGTGGAACTTAATGAAGAGTGTTCAGCCCTTCTTCAAAATAGACTACCATGAAAGTTAAAAGATCCAGGGAGTTTCACTATTCCTTGCTTAGTTGGTAGTTTAAACATCACAAAAGCATTAGCAGACCCAGGCGCTAGTATCAACTTAATGCCTTACCGATTGTTTAAATGGCTAGATCTTGGGGAACCAAAACCCACTAGGATGAGTATTCAATTAGCTGATAGATCTATTAAATATCCTAAAGGAGTTATTGAAGATGTCTTGCTAAAATTGATAAATTTATTTTCCTTGTTGATTTCATTGTGTTAGATATGGATGAGGACATCAATGTTCCTTTAATCTTAGGGTGTCCTTTTTTAGCCGCTGCTAGAGCTATTATTGATGTGGGTGATGGCAAACTAGCACTAAAGATAGGTGATGAAGAAATTATTTTCCAAATTTATGATGCCATGCGATATTCTAAAGAGCAAGATGATTCCTGTTATTTTGTTGACACTACTGATCATATTATTAAAAATTCATTACAGGAAATCCTGCAGGATGAGACGATGGAACTGTGTCCGCCTCAAGGAGAGGGGGAAGAGGATGAAGATAATGAGATCAGTTTGAATACATCACCATTCAGACAAATGAAAGAAGAAAACATTGAAGAAGATGACGTATTAAAACAGAAACCTTCCATTGAAGAGCCATCCAAATTGGAATTAAAATAGTTACCAAAACATTTAGAATACGCATTCCTTAGGGACAATTCTACGTTACCAGTAATCATCTCTTCAGAACTAGAACCCAAGGAAAAGGAAGAGCTGATAAAGGTACTAATAGAACACAAGAAAGCCATAGCTTGGAAAATTTCTAACATCAAGGGAATAAACCCCGCGTTTTGCACCCACAAAATTTTAATGGAAGAAGAATATAAACCGTGTGTGCAACCTCAGCGACGATTAAACCCTAACATGAAAGAAGTTGTCAAAGCTGAGGTAATTAGACTCCTAGA
Organism: Gossypium rotundifolium; assembly: GCA_025506655.1. NCBI lineage: Eukaryota > Viridiplantae > Streptophyta > Magnoliopsida > Malvales > Malvaceae > Gossypium > Gossypium rotundifolium. The sequence goes on along the minus strand of CP106729.1, from coordinate 36,770,790 downwards.
TGCAGGAATAATTTATCCTATTTCTGACAGCACTTGGGTAAGTCTTGTGCAGGTAGTTCCAAAGAAAGGAGGAATGATGGTAGTGCCCAACGAAAAGAATGAGTTAATTCCCACAATAATAGTTACAGGTTGGAGAGTCTATATAGACTATAGAAAGCTGAATGATGCCACCAGAAAAGATCACTTTCCTCTACCCTTCATTGATCAAATGTTAGAAAGACTATCCGGGCATATGTACTATTGCTTCTTAGGTAGACTCTCCGGCTACTTCCAAATTCCCATAGCTCCGGAAGACCAAGAGAAGACGACATTTACATGCCCATACGGTACGCTTTTCTTATAGTAGAATTCCTTTTGGATTATGTAATGCTCCTGCCACTTTTCAGCGTTGCATGTTGGCAATTTTTGACGAACTTGTAGAGGACATCATGGAGGTATTTATGGATGATTTCTCGGTATTCGGTAATTTTTTCCAGCTTTGCCTTAAAAATTTAAAATGAGTTCTTATTAGATGTGAAGAAACCAACCTTGTTTTGAATTGGAAAAAATGCCACTTTATGGTTAGAGAAGGGATTATTTTAGGACATAAGATTTCTAGAAAAGGGATTGAGGTAGATAAAGCAAAAGTTGAAACCATAGAAAAATTACCTCCTCCTAGTTCAGTGAAGGCTATTAGAAGCTTTTTAGGACATGCAGGTTTTTTAGAAGATTCATTAAAGACTTTTCTAAAATAGCTAAGCCTTTGACAAAATTACTAGAAAAATATGTTCCTTTTAATTTCAATCAGGAATGTTTAGATGCATTCAATGTCCTTAAAGATAAATTGATAAATGCACCAATTATAATCGCACCTGATTGGAATTTACCCTTTGAACTAATGTGTGATTCAAGTGACTTTACAGTAGGCGCAGTTTTGGGACAATGAAGAGACAAGCATTTTCAGCCAATTTACTACGCTAGCCAAATATTAACACCCTCGCAAAAAAATTACACCACGACTGAGAAAGAACTGCTAGCTGTAGTTTTTGCTTTTCACAAATTTAGACAATATCTAATATTATCGAAAGTTTTCGTTTACACTAACCATTCAGCTCTTCGTTATCTTTTAACCAAACCTGATGCAAAACCTAGACTCATACGATGGATTTTACTCTTACAGGAATTTGCTTTGGAAATACAAGATAAGAAAGGAGCCGAGAATCTTGCAGCAGATCACCTTTCTAGACTTGAAAATCCACACACCAAAGAGCTTGACGAAGGTGAAATAAATGATTCGTTTCCTGAAGAACAACTCTTCTCTATAACCTATTCTGAGGTACCATGGTTTGCAAATATCACAAATTATTTAGCAGCTAACGTTCTACCAAGGAAACTGACACATCACCAAAAGAAGTGATTCTTTGCTGATATAAAAAATTATTTTGTGAAGATCCCTTTCTTTTTCGCATATGTGCAGATCTGGTAATTCGAAGATGTGTTACAAAGATAGAAGCAAACAAAATCATAGAGCATTGCCATTCAGGACCATCAGGAGGACACTACAGTGGGATTAAGACAGCACACAAAATACTCGAATCAGGTTTTTATTGGCCCACTCTATTCAAAAATGCTAACAGGTATGTTACCTCATGTGATAGATGCTAGAAGATAGGTAATATCTCTAAACATGATGAAATGCCTCAAACATATATGTTATCATATGAGATATTTGACGTATGGGGTATCGATTTCATGGGACCATTCCCCAATTCATTTGGAAATAAATACATCCTAGTGGCAGTCGATTACATGTCAAAATGGGTAGAAGCGGAAGCCTTACCTACCAATGATGCTAGGGTACTAGTTAAATTTCTCAAGAAACTATTTTCCCTGTAACACCCCAAACCCGGCCCAAATGCTACAAGCGGATCCGGTATGTCACTTAAGGGATTTTACAAAACATGTCGCATATTGGAAAATAATTACTAGGTTTAAACCTTTATTCCGAAAGCTTAAGAATTCATTAAAGTGTAAAATATTAAGTTATAAATTATCTTGGTGGATTTTAAATAAAAACTGAAATTCCATACATGTCTTAACTTAATTGGAAACATAAAACTTAAAAGCCCAACATAAAACACAAAACAAAAATAATAGTCTAGTGGCTCATGGCCTTATTACAACCATTTTTAAAAATCCACAAAATATAAAAATAACAAACAAAAGTCTTTTAGCTGAATCCAATTGCTCTGTTGCATGGCCACCTCGCATTTCTTTCCAGCCCGGTCCAATGCACTAGGTGTCACCTGAAATTGTTAAATTAAAAGGGTGAGTCGCGAGACTCAGTGTGCACCCTCGGGCACCATTAGATTTGGGCTTTAGCCCCATAAAATAGAATATCAAAAAAAATTAATTTACATAAAAAAAAGTTATGCAAAGCCCAACCCAAATCCTAGGTTTCCATTCGCTACACGCCCTATACCAGCCTTTCACACCGTTGGGGATTTCTACAATCAACCCACATCGCTACACGCCTTGATGGCAATCGTGCTGCTCATCATCAGATCATCGCCGTAGCCACTACAATATATCATGGCGAAACCGCCACAATAGATCACGGTAAGGAACCGCTACAACAGATCATGGTAAAACCGCTACAACATATAACTTCCTCCTTTCATCAAACCCAACCCATGCAATCACATAAAATCAATACTCTTAATCAAGACATTCACTAACCTGGTGATTTGCCTTTACCCTCTTTGGGTTTCTATCATCATGCCGGGATTTTGGCATATATCAAAACATATAAGACTTATAATCATATATTAATCAAACAGATCTAGATGGTGTGGAGAATTACACACCTGATATCGCAAAATCCAATATTCTTAGTCGATGTCCTTGCTATCTGGATATATTATCCTCAATCTATAGTTTTTCTCAAAAGTCAAAAAATACACAAATATTTAGCCCCTTCAACAATCGGCCAAGGTTAAATAAGTCCCGAATCACACGTTGAAACTAATAGATCTCGTACCTTGGAATCCCAAAAATAATCATGCTCAAAGGTTACTGAATCCTTGACTTTAAAGAACTAGGCGTTAGACTCCTCTTGAGATCCCAAAATACTGAAAAATAAGAAAAACCTTTGATTAGTCACTTGAATAGCTATTCGGCTAGAGACTTTGAAAAGCCGGAGAAATATTGGAAACTCAAAATTGACACTTACCTTAGCATAGGAGATTCGGCTAGCACTAAAAATAGGATTTGACAATGCCAATGGAAGATTTAAATGCTGGAAGTATAGAACTAATTCTCAAATAAGATGAATAAAAGAGAAGACTATGGATGCTTTGGCTTTTTAGAGAAACCAGCACAAGGAGGAAAAAGTGGAGAAGAGTTTCGGCTTTTGAAGAAATTGGAGAAAATAAATTGGAGAGGGAGAAGCTAGGGAAATTCGGCACAATGGGAGAGGAATTTAGGGTTTTCAGTGTCAGAATCAAGGAGCTAGCCCCTCCTATTTATAGATATTTCGGCACCTACTGCTAAAAACCGAAAATGCCCTTAAATTCAAGCTAAAAGAGAGGGGAAATTCAGCACCCTCTTTGCCATGCAGTAGCCGAATTTTACACTCTTCTAGGTGGTGGATTTTTGGCCAACACTTCCCTTTGAAGATAAGCTCCTAACTTTTCTCCTTTTTATCTATGATATTATCACTTATAAAATCCACATAATATCTCCTATTTTCAAGCCTTGCAGCCGTCCACCTCATTAAAACTAATTGCCAAAATTTAACTCACTTAAATTAAAATATTTGGGCTTCATTAAGCTTAAATTTTGGGCCTCTAAATCCCTTGTGTGTGGCGTCACTTCTAATTCCCTTACAGTGCCACTTATTGTTGGGCCACAAGCCCATGTTGGCATTTTAAACATAATTACCACCTTTTAACTCTATAATGTCCAATCTAATAATTTAACCAAGGCCTTTGCCTAACCCTAAGCCCAATTTAGACCCCTATCACTTAAATTAACTCATTACATTTATTCACCCATTAAACGCATAGGCCCAAAAATTCAGGGTGTTACAGTTCTACCCCCCTTAAAATAAATTTTGTCCTCGAAATTTACCTGATCAAAAGAGATGGGGATACTGATGTTGCATAACATCCTCTGGCTCCCACGTCGCCTCTTTTGCACCATGATTTTGCCATAGAACTTTAACCAAAGGGACGGACTTCCTTCTCAACATTTTTACGTCTCGATCCAAGATTTGCATTGGTTCCTCCTCAAAGGATAAATCTGGCCTTACTTCAATTTCTTCCACCGGCACCATGTGCGATGGATCAGAACGATAACGTCTTAGCATCGAGACATGGAACACATCATGTATCCGGTCTAACTCTGAAGGCAACTCCAACTGATAAGCCACTGGGCCAACACGTTCTAGCACCCAATAAGGCCCAATAAACTGAGGACTTAGCTTACCCTTTCGTCCAAACTTCATTACCTTCTTCCATGGAGAAACCTTCAAAAAGACTTGGTCTCCTATTGCAAATTCCACCTTCTTCCGCTTTAAATCGCATAAGACTTCTACCGATCAGACACTTCCTTCAATCGAGCCAGTATTAACTTAACTTTCTCTTCCATTTCTAAAACTAGTTTTGGACCCAACACTTGACGTTCACCCAACTCCATCCAACAAGTAGGAGTACGACATATCCTTCTATATAATGCTTCATACGACACCATCTGAATACTAGCTTGATAACTATTGTTGTATGCGAATTTAGCCAAGGGTAAATACTCCTCCCAACTACCCCTAAAATCAATGATGCAACCCCTTAGCAGATCCTCCAAGATTTGAATTACCCTCTCAGACTAACCATTAGTCTGTGGGTGAAAAGCAGTACTAAAGTCTAACCTTGCTCCCATTGCTTGATGAAGAGCCTTCCAAAATTGTGACGTGAACCTAGGGTCCCTATCCGATATGATCGACACCAGTACACCATGTAATCTTACAACCTCAGCCACGTACAACTTAGCGAACTTTTGTAGAGAAAATTCCACTCGAACTGGTATAAAGTGAGCAGACTTTGTCAACCGATCCACAATCACCCAAATTGAATCTTTCTTAGTGGGCGTAAGGGGTAACCCACTAACGAAATCCATCGTGATTCTTTCCCATTTCCATTGGGAATCTCTACCAGTTGCAACAACCCCGAAGGCAACTGGTGTTCAGCTTTGACTTGCTAACAACTCAAACACTTCCCCACATATTTCGTAACTTCTCGCTTCAAACCTGGCCACCAAAACTGCTCTCGCAAATCCCGATACATCTTAACTCCTCCAGGATGCATAGCATAGGGGCTATTATGCGATTCTCGAAGAATCGTCTGCCTTAACTCCTCATCTTTTGGCATACAAACCTTCCACGAAAACATAAAACTCCATCATTGTTCAGACCGTAGTCCTCTACTTCACCCTCCTGCACTTGTCGATTCGAGTATTTAAGACATAATCCAAAAATTGCTTCTCCTTGATTTGACTTGTCCACATAGGTCTTACTTGTAGTTCAGCTACCAAACTGCAATCCTCATACAAACTAAGATGAATGAACATTGCCTTTAAGTCTGCTATCGCCTTCCTACTCAACGCATCCGCCACCACATTTGCCTTACCCGAATGGTACTCAATCGAGCAGTCATAATCCTTTAACAGCTCGATCCACCTTCTCTGTCTTAGGTTCAACTCCTTCTGAGTGAGGAGATACTTCAAGCTCTTATGGTTAGTGTAAATAATTGACTTCTCCCCATACAAGTACTGTCTCCAAATCTTTAGAGCAATAATACTGCCGCCAACTCTAGATCATGCGTGGGATAGTTCAACTCATGCGGCTTAGCTGTCGAGACGCATACGCCACCACTTTTCCTTCTTGCATCAACACACACCCTAAACCTGTGTGTGACGCTTTACAGTAGACAGTAATTTTTTTTCCCGCCTCTGGTTGAATTAACACTAGTGCTTCTGTCAAAATTCTCTTCAGCTTCTTAAAGCTCTTCTGTTGTTTGCCAGTCCATACGAATGACACTCCCTTCCTCAACAACTTAGTTAAAGGTGCTGCTATTGAAGAGAACCCCTCAACAAGCCTTCGATAATATCCTACTAATCCTAAGAAACTTCGAATCTCTACCACTGACTTTGGCAGTTTCCAATCCAATACAGCTTTTATCTTCTGAGGGTCCACCTTAATACCCTCTGCAGAAACCACATGCCCTAAGAAGGTCACTTCCATTAACCAAAACTCACACTTGCTGGACTTAGCGAACAACTGCTTCTCTCTCAGAATTTGCAACACCACCCTAAGGTGTGCATCATGCTCTTCCTTAGTCTTGGAGTAATCCAGGATATCGTCGATGGACACTACGACGAACCGATCTAGGTATGGCTAAAATAATCAGTTCATCATATCCATGAATGCCGCTGGTGTATTCGTCAACCTGAACGACATCACCAAGAACTCATAATGACCGTACCGAGTCTGAAACGCCATCTTATGAATATCTCCTTCCTTAACCTTTAACTGATGATAACCCGACCTTAGATCAATCTTTGAAAAGATCAAAGCTCTTTTATGTTGATCGAACAGTTTATCGATTCTCGGTAATGGGTACTTATTCTTAATCGTCAACTTATTCAGTTGACGATAGTCCACGCACATACGCATGGAGCCATCCTTCTTCTTCACGAATAGGACCGGCGCTTCCCATGGAGACACACTCGGTTGGATAAATCCTCGATCCAAAAGCTCCTGGATCTGAGCTTTGAGCTCCACCAGCTCCTTCGGCGCTATTCGATAAGGAGCAATGGATACCGAGAGCCGTACCCGGGAGTAGTTCTATTCCAAACTCTACTTCGCGATCTGGGGGTAATCCTGGCAACTCCTCCGGAAAGACATCCGCAAAATCTTTAACTGCTCGAACCTCATCGACAGTCACCTCCTTAGCATCCAAAGCACTAATAAAAGCTAGAAATGTGTTACATCCTTTCCGAATCATCTTAACAGCTTTCAACACCGACACTACGTTGGACAGATAGTTCCTTCTCTCTCCTAACATAACCACCTCCCTGCCTTTCGGGGTACTTAACACCATGCATTTAAACCCACAATCCAACTTAGCACGATGCTTTGTCAACCAATCCATTCTTAAGAAAAGGTCAAACTCTCCAAATGGTAATTCCATTAAGTCTACCAGAAACACTACCCCTTGAGTCTCTAAAGGCACATCCTTAAATAGCTTGTCCACTACCCTAGATTGTCCTAGGGGACTAACCACAGTCATCTTCCTAGTGGTTATTTCAGAATCTAGACTTAGGTTCTTAGATATCGAACATGCAACATAGGAGTGGGTTGATCCAATATCATTCAAGGCAAGTAAAGGGTTATTTGCAATAAGAAACGTATCGGTTATAACATCCGGTGCGTCACCATCCTCCTGTCGATGAACTGCATAAACTAGACATGGTTGCCTCACCTTTACATTACCTGCACCTCTACCAGGTGCTCCACGACCTCGACCAGATCTATTTCTTCCTCTGGCTGCACCCCGACCCCTTGGTTCAAGCTGATCACCTCTCCTAACCTAATTTGAACCTCGGCCCACTGGTTGTACCCGCTCCATCTAAGGACAGTCCTTAATTAGATGTTCTGTGGATCCACACCTAAAGCATCCACGGTTTTCATTCTGTACTCCCCATAATGCGTCCTCCCACATGTAGAACATGCTCGATTCTAGCCCGTCAGAGCACGAGCTAACCCATCAGTCCTAGGCCTTTTCTGAAAATTCCCCGATGCTCTTGATGGCCCAAAACTTCTCTTATTCCTACCTCGATCCTTATCCCTTTCTTGTCTCTCAGCCCATTTCACTTCCTCAACTATTTTAACCTTATCTACCAAAACCGCAAAAACTCTCTCTCTCTCCAATGCTGTCAGAACCGCAAAAATTCTCTAATGTTCATATTCTGTTGCTACCATTTCTCGAGTGTAGCGGCTTAAACGTAGAAACTCTGCCTCATATTCAGCCATAGACTTACTTCCCTGCACCAGATTCAAGAATGCCTTCCTTTGTGCATCCATATAGCTTGCCCCAACATACTTTCCCTGGAATTACTCCTTAAAGAAATCCCAGTCAATCAGGTCTGCAGCAATACCTTCTTTCACCGTGAGCCACCACTGATAGGCCTTGTCTCGAAGGAGAGACACGACCCCTTTCAACTTCTCCTCCACCGTGAAGTCTAGGTCATCCATTATACGTTCCACTACCTCCAACCAATATTCAGCGAAACTTGGGGCTATACCAGAGACTCCCCTAAATACTTCTGTCCCGTTATTTCTAAGTCTCTCCGGTACTAATTTCCGGCCTCCTGTGCCCAAACCATCCTCAGCCACTCTCTCTAACACCCTTAGCACCACTTGAGACACCACATCCTCTCCGCCCGTCTAATCCTGATATTCTCCCTCCACGGCTAGCAATTCCGGCATCTTGTTTCCTAACCTATGGCCAGACCCTACTGGCTCTGACACGGTCATCTTACCCCTACCACGACCATGCGGCGGATGTCCTCGACCCCTTGTACTCATGCTTCTGACTCATGTTTATCTAATTAGAAATTTTATGAGTTATTACTCTTTCCACTGATTATCCACGAACAATTTTATGAAAAAGTAGGTTGATAGTGGTTCTTTCGATTTCAAATTCTATCTACCAGTTCAGTGCTCAAGTCTACTACCCTAATTCAGAGAATCTCATACATTCACAATTAGCATATAGAGGCATTCACAAACTTACGGTCATCAGCTAGGGGTATTTTCGTAATTTTATCCTATAGGGGTATTTTTGTAATTTTCCAAAATAGGGTTTCTTGGTGATCTCGTAAAATAAGGGTATTTTGGTAATTTTGCAATCCAAGGGTATTTCGATAATTTAAAGTCCGAGGGTATTTCAGTAATTTTGAAATTTGAGGGTATTTTGATAATTTTGAAATTTGGGGGTATTTCAGTAATTTTGAAATAGGAGCAATTTAGTAATTTTTCAAATCAGGGGTAATTTGGTAATTTTACAACCCAGGGGTATTTTGGTCATTTTGCAAAATAAGGGTAGTTTAGTATTTTTTCAAACTAAGGATATTTCGATGTTGTTGTTGTTGTTTTTTTTTAAACAGGGGTACTTTGGGGAAATCTAGTTTCATAGTCTAGGTTACTTTTATAAACATGAGGTTTTTTGGGTAAAGTTTTCAAAACATGGTTGATTGGAAATTTTTCATAACTCAAATGTATTTTTGAAAACTTTACAAAACTTGGAGATTTTTTTTAAAAAAAAATAGGATGGCTGGTCCCTTTCGGGTTTCAATTATAAGGTTAGGATGAATAGTCACCACACACCAGGTAAGATTCTAGTGAAGAGGAGGTGAGTCACCAAGACTGCTTATGTAATATCCAGGATGTAGGGGTTATGCATTTTAACTTAAATGCATGTAGTGGCATGCTTGTGTATTATTTGTATGTGTTTTGGGGGATTCGGGAACCTTGGGGTGTAGGTAGAAGCTTTAGAAAATATTTGATTTTTTTTAAGCATTGAAAATAGAGCTAAGGGAGCTAGGCCTTAAGGAGTTTAGTATGTGGACTAGGACACAAGAACTGAGCTGGTAAAGTGGCAAGGGAGGCGCCACTTAGAGCACAGGAGAGTGACGCCTCAGGGAGTGTGAAAAGGCCTAGGTTCGAGTAACACAGGTGGCGTTTTGGACCTTTTATTTTTCGGCAAGGAGGTGCAGTGGTGGACGGCACAAGGACTCTGAATGGATGAGTGAAAGACCAAGTCAAATCCATTTGAATGTGCGGCTAAGAGAGTAGATGAGAGGTGGACTCATTCGAACTCTTTGAATGAGATGTGGAGAGGAAAAGTAGGAGGAAAAGAAGGGATTTGAGAAGAGGGGAAAAGTTGGCCGGTAAAGGGACTTTGGAGGGGGCATATTCGGTCATGCATAGGGGAGCTAAATGTCAAAATTGCTTAAGGGGTTCTAGGTGCATTTTGGTTCTCTTTTCTTTCCCTAGTGTTGTGCCTTAGAAAGTAGTAGTCGAGAACTTTCAAAACCTTTTGCATTAGCAAATTCAAGAAGACCATTAAGGTCACTTTTTCTTCTATTTTCTTCTTCTCTTTTCTTGTCACGATTCTTAAAAGCCAAAATTCCCATTGCATCTTTACTCTTTGAAGCCGACTTGTCCAAGAGCATCAAAGGTCGAATCCTATCATCATTCCATTGTTGATTCGAAATCGATCCTTTTTCCATTTTAACTCTCAAAGCCGAATACCTTTTTTCCCTGTGGCCAAATTTCTCTATGTTTCCAAGCAAGGGTGCAATCGATCTCAACATTGTGGTAAGGATTAACTGTCATTCGGTTTCTTTTCCTTTTTCCTTTGGTTAGCCAAAATCTAGGAATCTAATCCCTCTTATTCTCTTTTAGCCGAAACCATGAAGGAGATCTTTTGTGATTCTTGTAGCCAATGATTGAAAGGTGATTTTTCAGGATTTGGATATTTGAGGTAAGCAGGTTATAACATTCGGCCAAGGGCCACTTTTATAGGTTTTTTGTAATAAAGCCGAATCTAACATAAGTCATGTAGGGATTTCGGCAGCCTTCAAGGGCAAGTGATAGATTTCGGGACTTAATCAAGCAAGGCAAAGGGGTTGGAGTATTCAGCCAAAGGCTATACCTTTTAAGTGTTAGCTGATTCTAACTGTGATGTTATAGGAAGGGTTCGACAGAGATAAAGGATGAGTGTCAGGATCGAAAGCGTTGTTCTTAGTGTTATCAGGTGTGTAGCCCTACATTAATTTCCCGATAGATTAATAGTGTTAATGTTAAATGTGTGTTAATAAAAATACGAGTAACATGGCTAAGGGTACCATTCAATGGTACAGTGGATTCAGGTACGTTACCCCTAACTCTCAGTTAATAATGCTTATAGGCATTAATATGGAAATATGTGTAATTTCGTTATGACTTTGGGGTAAGGTACATTGCATGATATCTGAATAATATGTATGTTGCATGGGCATATGGGTGAAATGATAAGGGAAGTGTTAGATGGTTTTACCACATTATCCGTGACTTATGTCACATATTATGAATCGGTGACTCTGTCACATTATCTGGTGGCTATGCCACGATTATAAGGGCGATGTCTGATTGACTCTGTTGCGCCTTGAGGGTGTGTAGCAGATGGAAGGTCGATTTAGTAATCCCCACGATGTGATTGGCAGGTACGGGTGGTGTGTAGAGGATGGATATCTAGGTGGGCTATCGATTGCATTTCATTTTACGTATAAATGTGATTAAATATGCTATGACTCGATATGCTATGTTATGGGCTTTGCCGAACTGTTATGGTTAGCACTATAATCAGTTGGGTTTTGGTGTAGACATTACACATTGAGTCTGTTGACTCACCTTTCGTGGGATAACCTTTTTACAGGTGATACTTAGCGATATGGATCGGGTTTGTGGGGACTTTGTGGTGGCCATGCTCAGCTCAATATTTTCGGGTTTTCTTATAATTAAACTTATCACGTTTTCTTATTATGTTTTGGGATTTAGTTTGGGTTTTGTTTTGTTGTAATAAGGCCACTACAATTTAACTTTTATTTATATGTTTTAATTTTTACTCTGATACGATCAACATCAAGCAAGTGGTTAAACAATTTTTCGTAAAACAATTTCAAATGTTTTGACACCTAGACACCTATGATTTTCAACTTAATGATAAGCTCTAAAATTTGGCATTTCTTTTAACTTGTAATTTCTGAAACATGAAAATATTGTTTTAAAGAAATACAAACTTTAATAACAACACGGTTTTCAACTTGATCATGCCCAAATCTATTTTCTTCAAAACCACCAAATTTTCCAAGATGACAAAACGAGATTTAGCTACGGATTACTCAAGGAGCATGCCAAATTCGGTCGGGGCTTGTGGGCGGGTTTAGGGTGTTTCAACTTGGTATCAGAGCCCGGTTCAAAATTCAGTCTTGAGGGCTTTTGGGCCCAAAACGTTTTTTCGAAAGTGGGTTTTACTAAAATATGATCAAGTTTTCTGGTATGGCACCAGTGTCTCCGACCCGAAGTCCACCAAGTAAGTACCCCTAATTATTGTGTGATTTGTATGTGGGTATTACGGGATCGTAGATTAGTAGATTAGGAGCTATTGAACTCTAAGATTAGCTTACTCCAACACAAAATCACATAAAATTTAAAGACTAATCGAACAAACCTGCAAGTAAGTCACCGAGTTAAGGGTGTGGCAACAGTCGTGCGCAGGTCTAGGATTGGATTCAGGGGGAGCTTGGTATTTAAGCAGTCCTTGTGACTCACCTCCTCTTCGCTCGAATCCTACTTGGTGGTGGTGACGGTTCACCCTAACTAAGAGGACTTACCCACAGGCTAAATTCAATAATTAAAACCCGAAAGGGACTAGCTACACTGTTTTATAAAAACCCTAGTTTTAAAATCACCAAATTACCCCCTGACTTGCAAAAAAACCATCTAAGATCTGAAAAAAATTACCGAAGTACCCCGATTTGTAGAAATTACTAAAATACCCTTGGTTTATAAAATTACCATACTACCCTCAATTTTTACCAAAATATTTCTATTTTGCAAAAACACCAAAAACCCTTATTTTTCAAAATTTCAAGATACCCTGATTTGGAAAATTACCAAAATACCCCTATAGGACAAATTACGAAAATACCCCTGGGTTGGGAACGGACGAAAATGTTCAAAGTGGTGACCGTGTATGGTGGATAGTATTGATGAATGAATGTGATTCTCTGAGTTAGGGTAGGGGATTAGAACAAAAACTTTGTAATGATCGAAAGAACTCCTACTAAACTTCTTTACATAAAACTTGTTCGTGGGTAATCAGTGGAACAGAAGCTAATGCATAAAATTTCTTAAATCAAATTAAATCGCGATCATAGACATGAGTTCTAGGGGACGTGGTCGTAATGTGTGTGGGCATGGTAGAGGCAGAATGACCGTATCGGAACCAGTTAGGTCTGGTCAAGGGTCCGAGAATGAGATGCCACCACCACTAGGCTGCGGTGTCGAGTATCAAGGATCGACGGGGGATGATCGATGATCGCAGCGATCTTTGCGAGTTCTTGAGAGGTGGTGGAGCGGGTGGAGGTATGGGAGCTCAAAAATCAGATCTGAGTTACTCGAGCCAATGGGCCGAGGTATTTCGAGGTGTATCTGGTGTGGCACCCAATACGGCTGAGTATTAGTTGGAGGCGACGGAGCGAATCATGGACGATTTGGATCTGACTGCTGAGGAAAAACTAAAAGAGGTGGTGTCGCTTCTCTAGGATGAGTCATACCAGTGGTGGCTCACGGTTCGGGATAGTGCTGCAGCGGATGATCTCACTTGGGAGTATTGCAAGGCGGCATATCAGAAGAAGTATATCGGGTCTAGTTATATTGATGCCTGAGAGGAAGACGTTTACGAAATTTGGTTCGAGGGAGTAAGTCCGTAGCGGAGTATGAGGTAGAATTCTTAAGGCTGAGCCGGTATGCTCGAGGTATCGTGGCTACGGAGCATGAACGATGTATCAGGTTTGAGGACAAACTGAGGGATGACTTGAGATTGTTGATTACTCCACAGCAGGAGCGGGAGTTTACCGTGTTGGTAGAGAAGGCTAAGGTAGCCGAAGGGGTCAAGGAATCTGTGAGCCAGAATTCAGATAGGAATAAACAAAAGAGAGGTTTTAGATCATCAGGGTCATCCGAAAGTCTCCAGAAAAGACCTAGAGTTGACGGGCATGAGATCGGATCGTGAGTTGCTATGAGAGGTCAGTATCGTTCGTGTGCTCAATGTGGAAAGATGCACCCGGGGGAGTGTTGGAAGAAGATAGGGGGATGTTTTAAGTGTGGGTCCAAAGACCATATGATTAGAGACTATCCGGTGGATCTGAGATAGGGAGACGATCAATGGTCATGGTTTTAATCGGTGGAAGAGGTGGGCAATGACCATCGCAGGTCGTGGTCCGGTTGGCAGAGGTAATGGTTCTGAAAGAGGTCGAGGGACACCGGGCTGAGGTGTTGGTAACACGAAGGTGTTGGCACCGAACGTCATAACCGGTACATTTCTTATTACTGATAAGCCTTTCTTTGCTTTAATTGATGTTGGCTCGACCCACTCATATGTTGTATGTAAAGTAGCTGAAACACTAGGTGTAGTATCTAAATTGTCAGTTAGGGAGATGACTGTAGTGAGCCCGTTAGGTCAAACGGCAGTGGTGAATAGGATATTTCGAAGTGTGCCTCTAGAGATTCAGGGAGTGGTATTTCCTGCCAACTTGATGGAACTACCTTTTAGGGAATTTGATCTCATTCTAGGCATAGATTGGCTAGTGGAACATTGGGCTAAATTGGATTGCGCAGCTAAGCGAATGGAGTTGAGGACTTCGGTGGATAAGGAGATAATTATGATAGGAGAAAGAAGAAACTATTTGTCTAACATAGTCTCTGCGTTGAAGGCTGATAAGATGGTTCGAAAAGGATGCAAGGCATTTCTGGCCTTCGTTAGTGCCTTGGATGCAAGAGAAGAGGGGGTTTGTGGAGTTAGAACAGTAAGAGAATTTGTGGATGTCTTTCCGGAGGAGCTACCTAGGTAACCCCCAGACAGGGAAGTGGAGTTTGGAATTGATTTGCTGCCAGGTACAGCTCCTGTGTCAATTGCTCCGTATAGGATGGCACCAAAGGAGTTGGTATAGCTCAAGGGCCAGATCCAAGAGTTACTCGATCGTGGGTTTATCCGACCTAGTGTGTCTCCATGGGGAGTACCGGTCCTATTCGTGAAAAAGAAGGACGGGATTATGCGCATGTGCATAGATTACCGGCAGTTGAATAAGCTGACGATCAAAAACAAGTACCCATTGCCGAGGATAGACGACTTGTTCGATCAGCTTAAGGGGGCTACGGTATTTTTAAATATAGATCTACGGTCGGGATATCATCAGCTTAAAATGAAGGAAGCAGATATCCATAAGACAGCTTTTCGGACTAGATACGGATATTATGAGTTCTTAGTAATGCCATTCGGATTAACAAATGCCCCAGCTGCGTTCATGGATATGATGAATCGGGTTTTTTAACCCTACTTGGATCAGTTCATCGTTGTGTTTATAGACTACATTCTGGTATATTCCAAGTCCGAGGAAGAGCATGATGCACATCTCCGGGTATTATTGCAGGTGTTAAGGGAGAAGAAGTTATATGCCAAGTTTAGCAAGTGTGAATTTTGGTTGAAGGAAGTTGCATTTTAGGGTCATGTGGTGTCTGCAGAAGGGATAAGGGTGGATCCTCAGAAGATTGAGGTAGTATTAGATTAGAAACCACCTAAGTCTGTGGCAGAGGTTCGTAGTTTCTTGGGGTTAGCAGGCTACTACTGGAGGTTTGTTGAAGGGTTCTCGTCAATAGCAGCACCTCTGACGAAGTTGTTGAGAAAGGAGGTACCTTTCGTGTGGACGGATAAGCAGCAGGAGAGTTTTGAGAAGCTTAAGAGAGTATTGATAGAGGCTCTGATTTTGATTCAGCCGGCAGTAGGGAAGGATTTTGTAGTGTATTGTGATGCTTCTCACACAGGACTGGGATGTGTTCTAATGCAAGACGGGAAGGTGGTCGCTTATGCGTCTCGACAATTGAGGCCACACGAGGTTAACTATCCGACGCATGATCTGGAGTTAGCGGTGGTAGTATTCGCTCTAAAAGTGTGGAGGCACTATTTGTATGGAGAAAGGTTGGTGGTCTACACGAACCACAAGAATCTGAAATATTTATTGACTCAGAAGGAGATGAATTTGAGACAGCGAAGGTGGGTGGAATTGTTGAAAGACTACGACTATTCAATAGACTATCACCCGGGTAAGGCGAATGTAGTGGCAGATGCCCTAAGTAGGAAAGTAGTGTCGGATCTGAGGGTGATGTTTGCACATCTTAGCCTTTATGATGATGGAAGTTTGCTAGCAGAGTTGCAGATAAAGCCGACATGGCTAAATCAGGTAAAGGAGAAACAGTTGGTAGATGGTAAACTAAGTGCTAAGCTGCTATAAGTGCAAAATAGGGAGTTGGAAGACTATGGTGTAAACAGCGATGGAGTGTTGTGTTTTTGGGGCAAGGTCTGTATGCCAAAGGATGAGGAGTTAAGGTAGAGAATTCTTCAGGAATCGCATAGTATCCCTTATGCTATGCATCCCGGAGGAGTAAGTTATCTGAGGATCTACGGATCGATTTTGGTGGCCCGGTCTAAAATGAGAAGTTACAGAATTTATGGTGAAGTGCTTAATGTGTCAGCAGGTTAAAGCTGAACACCAAGTACCATCAGGATTGCTTCAGTCGATAAAGATTTCGCAGTGGAAGTGGGAGAGAATTACTATGGACTTCGTTAGTGGGCTTCCCCTTACGCCTATTAAGAAGGACTTGGTATGGGTGATAGTAGATCGGTTGACGAAGTTTGCACATTTCATACCAGTGTGGGTTGTCTATTCTCTGCAGAGGTTAGCGAAGTTGTATGTGGCAGAAATTGTGAGGCTGCACGGAGTGCCGGTGTCAATTATTTTGGATAGGGATCCGAGGTTCACGTTGAGGTTTTGGAAAGCATTACATCAGGCTTTAGGCACCAGGTTAGACTTCAGTACGGCATTTCATCCACGGTCGAACGGCCAATCTGAGTAGGTAATTCAAGTGTTAGAGGATACGTTAAGGGGTTACGTGATAGACTTCAGAGGAAGCTGGGAGGAGTTCTTGCCTTTAGTGGAGTTTACGTACAATAACAGCTATCAAGCAAGTATTCGGATGGCACCGTACGAAGCACTGTATGGACGGAAGTGTCGCACTCCTATGTGTTGGACAGAGTTGGCAGAACGTCAGGTTTTGGGTCTGGAGATTGTAGTAGAATCAGAAGAGAAGGTTAAGGTAATTCAGGCACGATTGAAGGAGGCATCTGATAGACAAAAGTCGTATGCAGACCTCAAGCGGAAGGAGATAGGGTTTGCAGTAGGGGATAAGGTGTTTCTAAAAGTTTTGCCATGAAAGAAGGTAATGAGATTTGGTCGCAAGGGAAAGCTAAGTCCCAGGTTTATAGGACCTTAACGGGTTTTGAAGCGGGTTGGACCAGTGGCATATTAGTTAGAGTTGCCTTCGAAATTGAAGCAGATGCACGATGTGTTCCACTTTTCGATGCTACGTCATTACCGATCAGATCCATCTCATGTAGTGCCAGTTGAGGAGGTGGAGCTGAGACCATTTTTGTCCTATGAGGAAGAGCCGATTCAGATTCTAGAACGGGATGTGAAGGTGCTACGGAGGAAATCAGTTCCTCTAGTCAAATTGTTATGGCATAACCATGAATAGGAAGAAGCTTCTTGGGAGCCAGAGGAAGCAATGCGACAGCAATACCCTCACCTATTCTAGCCGTAATTTTGAGTAGAAATTATTTTTAAGGGGTAGAATTATAATATCTGAGAATTAGGGGTTATGCATTTTAACTTAAATGCATGTAGTGGCATGCTTGTGTATGATTTGTATGTGTTTTGGGGATTCGGGAACCTTGGGGTGTAGGTAGAAGCTTTAGAAAATATTTGATTTTTTTTAAGCATTGAAAAGAGAGCTAAGTGAGCTAGGCCTTAAGGAGTTTAGTATGTGGACTAGGACACAAGAACTGAAATGGTAAAAGTGGCAAGGGAGGCGCCACTTAGAGCACGAGAGAGTGACACCTCGGGGTGTGAAGAGGCCTAGGTTCAAGTAACACGGTGGCATTTTGGAGCTTTTATTTTTCAGCAAGGAGGTGCAGTGGTAGACGACACAAGGACTCTGAATGGATGAGTGAAAGACCAAGTCAAATCCATTTGAAAGTGCGGCTAAGAGAGTGGATGAGAGATGGACTCATTTAAACTCTTTGAATGAGAGGTGGAGAGGAAAAGTAGGAGGAAAAGAAGGGATTTGAGAAGAGGGGAAGAGTTGGCCAGCAAAGGGACTTTGGAGGGGGCATATTCGGTCATGCATAGGGGAGCTAAGTGCCGAAATTGCTTAGGGGGTTCTAGGTGCATTTTGGTTCTCTTTTCTTTCCCTAGTGTTGTGTTTAAAGTAGTAGTCAGAGAACTTTCAAAACCTTTTTGCATTAGCCAAATTCAAGAAGACCATTAAGGTCACTTTCTTCTTCTATTTTCTTCTTCTCTTTTTCTTGTCACGATTCTTCAAAAGCCAAAAGTCCCATTGCATCTTTACTCTTTGAAGCGAGACTTGTCGAAGAGCATCAAAGGTCAATCCTATCATCATTCCATTGTTGATTTGAAATCGATCCTTTTCCATTTTAACTCTCAAAGAATACCCTTTTTCCCTATGGCTGAATTTCTCTGTGTTTCCAAGCAAGGTGTAATCGATCTCAACATTGTGGTAAGGGTTAAGCATCATTCGGTTTCTTTTCCTTTTCCTTTGGTTAGCGAAAATCTAGGAATCTAATCCTCTTAGGGCTAGTTTGGCAATGCTTTTGAAAAGTGCTTTTGAAAAGTACTTTTGAAAAGTGCTTTGAGAAGTGCTTTTGAAAAGTTTGTTTTAAAATTTGAGTGTTTAGCATTGCTGTCAAAAAGTGCTTTTGAGAAATAAAATGTCCATTTTAGACATGTTATTATCAAGTAACAAATATACATTTAAATAAATTTTAAATTAGTTAATATTATTATATTTTAGTAAGAATATAAAAATTACTATAACTTGTTAATATTTTAATATATGAAATATAAATTTTAATTTTAAATATTTGTAAGTAATAAATATTAATTAGTTATAAAATTTAATTAGAATATATAAACTACATTTTAAATATTTAAATATAATCATTAAATATTTGTAATTAATATTTTAAAAATATTTTTTTATTTTTAATTAATGATTTTAACACATTTGTAATTAAACCCCACGAAAAAAATGAAAGTACTATGTTATTAGAGGGGTGAAAAAGTAATTAAGCACTAAAAGTGCTTTTGGGAATGGAAAAGCTAAAATTTTAGTTTCTCCGTTTTTGAAGTGCTTTTGAAAAGCACTTACGAAAGCTAAAATTTCAGCAAAAGCGACATTACGCGACTTTTCTTCCAAAAGTGCTTTTGGAGCCAGAAGTGCTTTTGAAAAGCAATGCAGAACAGAGCCTTATTCTCCTTTGGCCGAAACTATGAAGGAGATCTTTCGGGATTCTTGTAGCCGACGATTAAAAGGTGATTTTTTGGGATTTGGATATTTGAGATAAGCAGGTTATAACATTCAACCAAGGTCCACTTTTATAGGTTTTATGTAATAAAGCCGAATCTAACATAAGTCATGTAGGGATTTCGGCTATGCCACGATTATAAGGGCGATGTACAGTTGACTGCAGTGACTGCCTTCGAGGGTGTGTAGCGGATGGAGGGTCGATTTAGTAATCCCCACGGTGTGATTGGCAGGTACAGGTGGTTTGTAGAGGATGGATATCTAGGTGGGCTCGGGATTGCATTTCATTTTACGTATAAATGTGATTAAATATGCTATGACTCGATATGCTATGTTATGGGCTTTGCCGAACTGTTATGGTTAGGACTATAATCGGTTGGGTTTTGGTGCAGTCGTTACACATTGAGTCTGTTGACTCACCCTTCGTGGGATAACCTTTTTACAGGTGATACTTAGCGATATGGATCGGGTCTGCGGGGACTTTGTGGTGGCCATGCTCAACTCAGCATTTTCAGGTTTTCTTATAATTAAACTTATCACGTTTTCTTATTATGTTTTGGGATTTATTTTGGGTTTTGTTTTGTTGTAATAAGGCCACTACAATTTAACTATTTTATTTATGCGTTTTAATTTTTACTCTAATACGATCAACATCAAACAAGTGGTTAAACAATTTTTCGTAAAACAATTTCAAATGTTTTGACACCTAGACACCTATGATTTTCAAATTAATGATAAGCTCTAAAATTCAGCATTTCTTTTAACTTGTAATTTTTGAAACATGAAAATATCGTTTTAATGAAATACAAACTTTAATAACAACACGGTTTTCAACTTGATCATGCCCAAATCTATTTTCTTCAAAACCACCAAATTTTTTAAGATGACAAAATGAGATTAGCTACAATTACTCAAGGAGCATGCAGATCCGGTCGGGGCTCGTGGGCTGGGTTTGGGGTGTTTCAGCTTAAATACCAAGCTCTCCCTAAATCTACTCCTAGACATGCGTATGTCTATTGCCACACCCTAACTCGACTAAGATGAACAGTCACTACGCACTAGGTAGGATTCCAGCGAAGAGGAGGTGAGTCACTAGGACTGCTTAAATACCAGGCTCTTCTAGATCCAATCCTAGACATGCGTATGCCTGTTGCCACACCCTAGTCTTGCGGCTCATTCACGGATTTGTTTAGTGGAATTAAGTCTTATAAAATTTAAGAAGTGTTTAAAGCTAGGCCTAAAGTCCATCAAGTTCTAATCTAATTAATCTACGTCCCAATAGCCCATTAAACCACATATATTTCACACAACTAGTGGACTTGGGCCGGAGACGCAGGTGCCATGCCGAGAAAACCATCCTGTATTATTTATAAATATACATGTTTCAAAAACCCATTTTTAGAAAATGTTTTGAGCCCAAAAACCCCTGAGCCGAGTTTTGAACTGGACTCTATACCAATTTGTAACACCTCAAACCCGGTCCAAACGCTACAACCGGATCCGGTATGTCACTTAAGGGATTTTACAAAACATGTAGAATATTGGAAAACAATTACTAGGTTTAAACCTTTATTCCGAAAGCTTAAGAATTCATTAAAGTGTAAAATATTAAGTTATAAATTATCTTGGTGTATTTTAAATAAAAACTGAAATTTCGTACATGTCTTAACCTAATTGGAAACATAAAACTTAAAAGCCCAACATAAAACCCAAAACAAAAATAATAGTCTAGTGGCCCGTGGCCTTATTACAACCATTTTTAAAATTTTGCAAAATATAAAAATAACAAACTAAAGTCTTTTAGCTGAATCCAATTGCTTTATTGCATGGCCATCTCGCGTTTCTTTCCAGCCCGATCCGATGTACTAGGTGTCACCTGAAATTGTTAATTTAAAAGGGTGAGTCACGAGACTCAGTGTGTAACCCTCGGGCACCATTAGATTTGGGCTTTAGCCCCATAAAACAGAATATCAAAAAAAATTAATATACATAATAAAAATTATGCAAAGCCCAACCCAAATCCTAGGTTTCCATCTGCTACACGCCCCGTACCAGCCTTTCACACAGTTGGGGGTTTCTACAATCAACCCACACCGCTACACGCCTTGATGGCAGTCGTGCTGCTCATCATCAGATCATGGTGTATCCACTACAACAGATCACGGTGAAAGCCGCCACAATAGATCACAGTAAGGAACCGCTACAATAGATCATGGTAAAAACCGCTACAACAAATAACTTCCTTCTTTCATCAAACCCAACCCATACAATCACATAAAATCAATATTCTTATATCATTTAATCAAGACATTCACTAACCTGGTGATTTGCCTTTACCATCTTTGGGTTTCTGTCATCATGCCGAGATTTCAGCATATATCAAAAATCATATATTAATCAAACAAATCTAGATGGTGTGGAGAATTACACACCTAATATCGCGAAATCCAATATTCTTAGTCGATGTCCTTACTATCCAGATCTATTATCCTCAATCTATAGTCTTGCTCAAAAGTCGAAAAATACATAAAGATTTAGCCCCTTCAACAATCGGCCAAGGTTAAATAAGTCCCGAATCACACGTTGAAACTAATAGATCTCGTACCTTGGAATCCCAAAAATAATCATGCTCAAAGGTTACTGAATCCTTGACTTTAAAGATCTAGGCGTTGGATTCCTCTTCAGATCCCAAAATACCGAAAAATAAGAAAAAGCTTTGGTTAGTCACTTGAATAGCTATTCGGCTAGAGACTTTGAAAAGCCGGAGAAATATTGGAAACTCAAAATCGACACTTACCTTAGCATAGGAGATTTGGCTAGCACTAAGAAGAGGATTTGACAATACCAATGGAAGATTTAAATGCCAGAAGTATAGAACTAATTCTCAAATAAGATGAATAAAATAGAAGACTATGGATGCTTGATTTTTAGAGAAACCGGCACAAGGAGGAAAAAGTGGAGAAGAGTTTCGACTTTTAAAGAAATTGGAGAAAAGAAATTGGAGAGGGAGAAGCTAGGGAAATTCGGTACAATGGGAGAGGAATTTAGGGTTTTCAATGTTAGAATCAAGGAGCTAGCCCCTCCTATTTATAGATATTTCGGCACCTTCTGCTAAAAACCGAAAATGCCCTTAAATTCAAGCTAAAAGAGAGGAGAAATTCGGCACTCTCTTTGCCATGCGATGTAGAATTTTACACTCCTCTAGGTGGTGGATTTTGGCCAACACTTCCTTTGAAGATAAGTCGCTAACTTTTCTCCTTTTTATCTATGATATTATCACTTATAAAATCCACATAATATCTCCTATTTTCAAGCCTTGTAGTCGTCCACCTCATTAAACCTAATTGCCAAAATTTAACTCACTTAAATTAAAATATTTGGGCTTCATTATACTTAAATTTTGGGCCTTTAAATCCCTTGTGTGTGGCGTCACTTCTAATTCCCTTACAATGCCACTTATTGTTGGGCCACAAGCCCATGTTGGCATTTTAAACATAATTACCACCTTTTAACTCTATAATGCCCAATCTAATAATTTAACCAAGGCCTTTGCCTAACCCTGAGTCCAGTTTGGATCCCTATCACTTAAATTAACTCATTACACTTATTCACCCATTAAACGCATAGGCCCAAAAATTTAGGGTGTTACATTCTCGATTCGGGACACCGAGAGCCATCATTAGTGATAGGAGTACTCACTTCTGTAATACACAATTTGAAAAATTTCTAAAGAAATATGGAGTATGCCATAGAACAGCCACCCCATATCATCCTCAAACTAGCGTGCAAGTTGAGGTAGCAAACCGAGAGCTTAAGCGCATTCTAGAAAAAATGGTTGAATCAAATAGAAAAGATTGGGTAGTTAAAGTAGAAGATGCTTTATGGGCCTACAGAACAGCATTCAAAACACCTCTAGGAACATCCCCATACAAACGTGTATATGGGAAAAGCTGTCATCTACCATTCGAATTAGAACACAAAGCTTTTTGGGCAATAAAATTTTTGAATTCTGATTTTAATGTTGCAGGAAAGAAAAGAATGATTTAGATAAACGAGCTAGGTGAATGGAGAGCTGAAGCCTAAAAGAACTCAAAATTATACAAAGAGGCAACAAAGCGACGCCACGATGCTTGTCTAAAAAGATCAAAATAATTCGAGGTAGGAGACTTGGTCCTACTGTATAACTCAATGCTTAAATTATTTCTAGGAAAGCTAAAATCAACATGGTCTGGCCCATTTATGATTAAAACAATTTTTCCATACGGCACAATTGAGGTAACTCACCCTACTAAGGGCACATTCAAGGTAAATAGTCACCAACTTAAAATTTATAATGGTGCAGATTTTGGAGATATGAGAGAGGAGCTTCTGCTCCATGAACCTTCTTTTAGAACCGAAAATAGAGAAAGTCTAGCTTAAGACTATAAATAGGAGCTTCTCGGGAGGCAACCCGAGTGCTAACTTACTAACATTTACTTTAGCTTTTTAAAATTTTTTCTAAAACAAATCTAATAGAAATGCAAGATTATTAACACGGCATTGAACACGGGCGTGCCCATGACTGTACAAGATAGAGGACACACTACGGGCGAGGCCGGATCCGTGCATAAACAGGGGAAAAATTCTTTTCAACAACACCAACTGCGATACCAGACACGCCCGTGCCGTTTGACCATGCGAGGCTACTGACTTGTCTAGCACGGGATTTGTACAGCTGTGCCCACGACCTTGCTAAGATACTAACTTATTGAGCATGGGCAGACCATGCCTGTGCATTCCAACCGTGGTCACATATTGGCTTTTTAGAAATGGGCGTGCCAATTGACAACGGGCATGGAAGAACTAACACACTCCACAACACGGTCGTGCGATACGGCCGTGTGATTCGACACACCCTAGGTACACGGGCGTGGGAACATGCTAGATTTGAAATCTTATTTAAATCCCCACAGCCCTTCCCCTTTCTCCCATCTTTTTTCCTCCTTCTTTTTCTTCCAAATTTTTCTCTCTATTCATAGAAAAGACCCAAGACTCTTGAGCAACACAAAAATCATGCCGAAGAAACGTAAGAAGGTAAAAAATGTCTCCTCTGATGAAACCTCAACATGAGTTCATGCCAGCAGCTTCAGCTAATTGCCATGCCAAGGGTCTTCGAAACCTTTTTGGCTCTATTTTTCTTTTCTCCTCTCATTTATTTTCCTTATCTATACTTCTTTTCTGCTTAATTTAATTTATTTCATATTAGTTTCTTGGTTTTAGGTTCTAAAGGCTACTAGGGAATCACGCCACTTCCACCATCACCTACACTCCGTAGCCTTAGAAATCATACCCACCTCACGAACCATCTGCTAATAAGGACTCATTAGTCCATTAGTCTTTTCTTTAAATTTAAGTTTTCTTCTTAGTCTCCTTCTCTTTCTTTTCTTAATCTTTAATTATATTATTAGTATACTATTATTATTTCTCTAGACCTCTTGGCTATATCTTTGCATTGGGTAGCAAATTGCTTTTCGGTAGCCACACCACCAGGCCCATAGAAAACACCATCACCGCCACCAAAGATGCCAGGAATCATCCAAAAATCAGGAAGTGGCACTCTATCCCTCTCTTTTGATCTTATATTAATTGTTATTTATCTATCTTTGTACATTGAGGGCAATGTACATCTTAAGTGTGGGGGGTAAAAGTGCCTAATTTTTGCATAATACTCAAATTAATGCCTAATTTTTCATAGTTCTCAAAATCCTGAATTTTAAACTTGTTCAAAAGTAATTTTCTTATATTACTAATTAGGGTGAAATTTCTAATGATTTATGATTACTATTGATATGTTTTAGAGTAAGTCATAGTTAATTGTGCATTGATGATTAAATTTGAATAATACTAGAGAATCAAGCATGATAAGTCTACTTTCTAAAAAAATTAAAATTGATAGGTTGTTGAATCGAATATGGGTATAACCCTGAAGTTCAAAATTTATAAGTGTTAATGCCAAAACACCCATAATTTTTATGAGATTTTGAGCCTTATGGAGCATATATCCTTTTTCGTGCTCACTTTATTGATTATGAGTGTGTCAACTTTAAACTGTTATTCTAGAACTTGCCTCGTTTATACATGTTGAGACCACATTAATGATTTGATATACTAAGATGATAAAGGCATCTAGGTTTTAACCCGTTCGCTCTACTAAAAAGCCTACCCATACAAATTAACCCCTAGTGAACCCCGTTGAATCCTAACAACCTTTTTATTGAATCACCCGTCTGATATTAACCCAAAATCCATTTGTATTTGTTATCAACATTCCTTTGACTACCCCTCTATCGAGAATTGATTTGATTAATTTTCCAATTAGGTTATTTCAATTATCAAAGTTCCTTCTATTATGTTTGTTTTTAGTTTGTTCTTAAAAAAATTCCAAGTTTATTCAATATTAGTAGTATATAAAAGAGGTTAGAGCATTTAAACTCCAATTGTTGAAGAAAAAGTTTGTATTAAAGTATTATCAAATTTCAAGTGATGAAAATACTCCTTATTATAGCATAATTATCAATAGTGATATTATTAGTTTTCATTCGAAGTAAATATTCATATTTAGTTCATTGTTTTAGATTAGGTAATTAGTCAATTCAATCTCAATTCTCACCCTCTAATTCAGCCTTTATCCACACCTTTTAACCCTAGCCCCATTACAACCCTGATAAAGACCTTATGATCTATGTATCATCTCATATACAGTTGTGGAGATTCGATTTTCAGGCAAGCCTATGGGATTATCTTTTCAGGTTCGACTTATGAGTGCTTATTCATGAACCTTAAACACTTTGAGTGATTTGAGTGAACCTTCAGTGAGGATGTCAATCCTTGTCGATTTTGAATTAAAGGTAAGTATTCAGATAAGGGGAGACACCTATGTTTTCATACTACTACAAAGGTATGACTTATCTTGATTGAATCTTTAGGGTTCTTTGAGTTGAATTATCCATGTATAAATTATCTATGAAATATGATGAGACATTGTCGATAGGAATTATGAATTATGGAAAGTTCGTTTTAATTGTAAGTTGAGATTTTGCTTGAGGACAAGCAAAAGCTTAAGTGTGGGGGTATTTGATAAACCGTAAAAGCAACATATTTTAACCCCATATTTAATATGCTTTTGGATGATTTAGCCCTTGATTTATGTAAAAAGGTGCTTTTAATCCTTTCTTTTCATGTTTATACTCAGGAAAGCACCCAAGGATAAAAGAATACAAAACGGGCTTAAAACAAAGTAATTGGGCCTTAGCAAGAAATCAACACGGCCTGGCACAAAGCCTGTACGACCGTGTCTCGACGATTACCTAAAGCATGGCCTCAACTCTGTGACACACGGTCGTGCATCATCCATTTATCACACGGACAGGCCTGGTGATCTACATGGTCGTGTCCCAATCGATAGGCCTAAAACACAGCCTGAATCTCGACTTACACGGCCGTGCCCAAAATGACAGAATCAAGGCATGGCCCAACCATGATTTACAGGGCATGTGCCATGGTCGTGCCCCTACCGCGGGAGAGAGCAGTTTCACTCGGATTTGGATGCTTGAAGCCAAAGAAACATACTCTTAAGTCTACTTAGACCCTAATAGTAATGCTACTTGAAAGAGGTACTTAGGAGCCAAGTAAAGCATCTCAAAAGCCTATATAAACAACCCAAGGCAGACATAAGAGGGGACGAGCTTTTGCAGAGGCTTTTGCCGAAGCTTTCATTTTTTTAGGGAATCACTTGAAGATAGCCAGTTGATCCATCTTAAGAAGTCGGAACTCTATTCAAGAAGGAGGATCTCTCCTTCAATTCCTTCAAGGGGTTTTAGGGATTTCTTATGTTTTGTTTTATCTTTTCTCTTGAGATGTTTTCTTATTTAGTTATGAACTAAACCCCTCAGATACCTAAAGGGGATAAAACCTATGATGGATTTTGTTATTTGATTTCTAAATTATATAAGTACTTAGTTTGTTCTTAGTTATGTTGCTTAATTTAATTTGATGTGCTTAGGTGGAGGAGGAATAGACCCTACCTAAGAGTAGATCTAGCATAATTGAACAGAGTTGATCGGGTGCCTAGAGATAGGGTTACGAGATTTTGCCAGATTAGGGTGAAACCTAATATGGGAATCCATTGATAGATTTACTGCTTCCTTAGGGCGTTATTATAAAAGAATAAGAGTTCCACTAATTAACCTAAGGTTAGACGTTAATCGCCTCGAGAGAAGGTTTAATATAAGTTAGGGAGTCTCACGGATCAAGCTAAGTAAAAAAATCATATGGTTTAGGGATAAATAATAAGTGAAGTTATAGGTGGATTCTTCCTGAGGGTATCGTCTTCATCAACTGAGTTTTCTTAAAGTCTTTCTCCAATTCATTCTTTTTCTTTGCATTTAGTTTAGTTTTTCATTAGTTTCAATACCACATTGATGGCACAAATTTTTAATGTCCTTTAAAGGATTGCTTGGACTATCATCGTTCTCTTTCTTTTCTATTTTATTTCACTTTTGGTGGTCATAATAATAGTTATCACATCCATGGCCATGGCCGCTACTGCAGTTTTTCATTAATAACTCATTATCTTGCTTAGCCACCAAAAGGCAGGAGCACATTAGATGTATGAAATGTTGAGAAAGTTTTCTTCAATAAGTCCTCATCAATTATTTCCCCTCCATATTTTTAATTGAGAACTTATACGTAACGACCCGGTTTTCAGTGATGTCGAAAAAAGTAGTTTTGGGACCCCATTTTCGTAAATCGAGCATATAAATATTTTTATTTTACAGAGTTATTATATAAGTGAAATGAATTTTGTATAAGTAATTTAGTCAAAATTGTGTTTAATTAGGGCCCAGGGACTATATTGTAAAATTCAATGACTATGAATTTTTAATTAAAAATGAATTGAATACTTAAATTGCAATTAACCAAAGGCATAAAATAACAATTAGACCAAGTATATACATGGATGAGTGGACAGTATAAACATGTGGGTATTAGTTTAATTAAATAAAAATTTTAATATTAAATTAAAGTTAATTACATAGTTAATTAAACTAATTAGGCTATATATATAAATTAGTGGATGGAAAGTGTAACATCCGGGTTCTAGAGGTTATGCATTTAGTGCATAACTCAAGTGATGGTAGGTTTGGGGTGTTACAAATTGGTATCAGAGCCCGGTTCAAAACTCGGCTTTGAGGGTTTGGGTCCAAAAATGGTTTCACAAATGGGCTTTTAGAAAATATAGGCTTTTAAGAAACTTTTCAGGTTATTCTGGCATGGCACCTGTACCTCCGGCCTGAAGTCCACCAGGTAAGTACTTCAGACTTTTGAAGTGACTTGTTGATATGAATTGTTATGGGATTGTTTGGGCTCGTAGACTAGAATATTAAGGCTATTGGACCACTAGGATTAGTTTACTCAAACATATGCATAAGACTTAAAGATTACTAAACAAACCTGTGAAGTTAGTCGCCGAGTTAAGGTGTGGCAACCCTGGTATGCATGTCTAGGAGTGGTATTCAGCAAGAGTTTGGTATTTAAGCAGTCCTAGCGACTCACTTCCTCTTTACTCAAATCCTACCTGGTGCGTAGCTACGGTTCACCTTAACCAAGAGGACTTGTTCATAGGCTAAACCAGTTATTAAAACCCAAAAGGGATTAGTCTTACTGTTTTAAAACCCTTAGTATTAAAATCTTCAAATTTACTCTTGGGTTGTGAACCCTAAATCTGATTTTGAAAGACGTTTTACTCGATTTACAAAATTACAAAAATACCCCTACCTGCAAAATTACAAAAATGCCCCTGTATTGTAAAATTTCCGTACCACCCTCAACTTTTGTTAAAATGATTTACTTTGCAAAATACCAAAATCTCGAGTTTTCAAAAAATTAAGATACTCTGGTTTGTGGAAATTTACGAAAATACCCCTGGTTGATAAAATTACCAAAATGCCCTGGGTTTTAAATTTTCATATGATCCTTGACTTTTACTAAAATATTCCTATTTTACAAAATATCAAGAAAATTCTAGTTTGCAAAGCATTGAGATACCCAGATTTGGAATTTTCAAGGATACCCCCGACTTACAAAAATTACTGAAACAACCTCGATTTCTGAAAATTTTTGCAACACCGCTGATTTGAAAAATAAATTTTCAAGATAACCTCAAGATTTGGTAAATTTTGAAATGTCTTTAATTTGAAAAATTATTTTCAAATTGACCCTAATTTATTACCGAAATACCCTATAGGAAAATGACGAAATTACCCCTGGGTTGGGAATGTTCAAGGAAGTGACATGGATGAATGGATGTGTCTTTAGTGAAGAATGTGAATGTTTGTATTAGAATAGAGAACTTTAGATGAAACTTTGATTGATCGAAAGAACTACTTCTGGAAACGGTTATTCATAAAATTGCTCGTGGGTAAATAGTGGAACCAAATTTCTAATGTATAAAACTTTTAAATAGACTAAGTCGCGAAGCTAGATATGAGTTCTAGGGGGCGTGGTCGCAATGCTCGTGGATGTGGTAGAGGCAGGGTGGCAGTATGGGAACCGATTGGGTCTGGCCATGGGTCAGAGAACGATGTGCCGCCGCCACCAGCTGTTGAGGTTGAACATCAGGATCAGACCGGAGGAGACGACGCAGTATCACAGGCTATACTGCGGGTGCTCGAGCTTGTGGCAGGAGCCAATATGGGCAATGGAACTCGGAAGTCAGTGGCTGAAAGATTTAGGTCAAATGGAGCCGAGGTTTTCGAGAGAGTATCCGGGTAGCTCGACGTGGCGAAATCTTGGCTTGAGGCAGTTGAAAGGATTATGGATGACTTGGATTTAACTGCAGAAGAGAAGCTTAAGGGTGTTGTTTCGTTGCTACGGGATGAGGCCTACCAATGGTGGCTCACGGTTAAGAAAGGTACCTCTGTCGATCGAGTGGACTGGGGTTACTTCAAGATCAAGTTTGAAGGGAAGTATATCGGAGCGAGTTATGTGGACGGTCAAAGGAAGGCGTTCCTCAATTTGGTGCAAGGAGGCAAGTCAATAGCGGAATATGAGGCTGAGTTCCTGCGGTTGAGCCGGTACGCTCGGGGCATCGTGGCTACTGATTATGAGAGGTGCATCAGATTTGAAGATGGGTTGCGGGATGAGCTGCGAGTTTTGATTGCTCCGCAATGAGAAAGAGATTTCACCATCTTAGTGGAGAAAGCTCGGATAGTTGAGGAGGTCAAGAGGATCGAGAGGCAGAATAGAGATAGAGAAAGAAATCGGGATAAGAGGGTTCAGGACCATTAGATTCGTTTGAGAGATTTTAAAAAAGACCGAGGGTTGAGACTTCTTCTCGTATTTCTAAGCCAGCTACTGGGAATCCGGATCATCCATGTGCTCGATGTGGAAGGTACCATGTTGGCGAGTGCTGGAATCGGGATCGAGAATGCTTCAGATGCAAGTCCAAGTCTCATCTGATTAAGGATTGTCCCCAGGATCCGAATAGGACTTGGACAGTAGGCCAAGGTTATGTGCAGCTGAGCAGAGATGGTCAGCAGGCGACGAGGGGTCGTGGTCCGAGCCATGGAGGGAATGGCTTCGGTCGAGGTCGTGGAGCTTTAGGCTGTGGTAATGGTGGCACTGTGGCAAGACAGCCAGGGCTGGTATATGCAGTTCGTCGGAAGGAGGATAATGATGTGCCGGATGTGTCAGCGGGTAAGTTCTTATGTTTGGGTTATTTTTTTTGTTTTGTTCGCTATGGTGGCTGTTTGTTATTATTGCTAGTAAAATATATAGAACCTTGAGTATGGACTTAGGAACTATGCCTAAAAATATGATAGCTCTTTGAGATCAGAGTGCGCAGCAATAGCGTAGTATGGTGAAGTAGAATGTACGACCGTTAGTCTAGCCAAGTAATTTCGAGGATGAAATTATTTTTAAGGAGGGTAGAATTGTAACATCCGGGTTCTAGGGGTTATGCATTTAGTGCATAACTCAAGTGATGGTAGGTTTGGGGTGTTACAGAAAGAACATCTTTTCCATCATTTTCTTCATCTACCCAAAACAAAATAAAGAAAAACCTAAGGAAAAAGTTTAAGCTTTCAACACTAATTTGGTATGCACAATTTAGTCATTTCATTGTAATTTTTATGTTTTTGAGGTCATGGGAGCTTGATTTAGCTAGTCCATGTACCAATTTGTAAAAATTTTAAAGTTCTAGAAAGTTTTCATTGTTGTTTTCTTGAATTTTTAGGTGTTAGATTGATAGATTTTAAGCTTAGATATTAAAAATGACTAAATCATAAAGCTTAATTGATAGTTTCGTACGTTTGGGATTAAACTAAATAAAATGTCAAATTTATTGTAGAAAAAAGAAATTGCAAGTCCCTAATGAAACATAGTGAAATCAGATTTCAAATTGGAGTTTTAAATTGAAAGTTATGTTACTCTCGATTTTATGGCTAAATTGAATAAATTGAAAAATAAGTATAAAATGAAAATTTCTATAAATTCGGTTGAATATTAATGGTGATGGATGCTTATGTTAATCTGTAGCTCACATCGAATTAGATTCCTTGAAAAAGAAACGAAAATATAAAGTCGTCGATAAATAGCTCAAAATTTTCGATTTGTATTTCTATAATTCAAATCACTTCAATTGTTGCATATTTATTTAGTTTGCATGGTAATATTATGAGGTGAGTTGAAATTGATTGATTGAATTGATATGATATGATTTTCATTGATTACTGAGATAAATGACTAAATTGAATAGAATTAAAAATATTGAAACTTGATGAAAATATGAAATTGACTTTGAATTGGGTTGGTTCATGCTATTATACATATGAATTGATGATTTGGTTGATGAATTGAAAATAATGAATTGTGAAATTGATCTATATTCAGAATTGGATAATTGGTTACCTTATTAACTGTTTGGGCAGAGTCGGAAGAGATAGGATAGATTGAGTATGGGTTACTTCGACTAAAATTCGATGAATGTTTGGCAAAATTTTTACTTTGGTTATACTGATGAGCGCTGGGCGTAATCTAATTACTTTGAATTGCCCGATGAGGCACTGGGTGCCAAATTAGTGTGTTGGTTGGATCTGTGTATCTGTTCAAGTCCGAGTCAGGTTAATAGGGAATTGAAATGCAAAGTTGATAATGGAATGTAAATTGAATTACTATTTTGAAAAATTATGTGAACTGAAATTATAAATCCGAAGAATTTATATGAAAAAAATGGGATGAATTAATTAATTCGATTCGAAAAATCACTTGTTAATATGATGTATCCTATTTTAGTCAATTGAAAAATTATAAAAATGAATTGTATTATATGATGACACATTATAACATGATATTCATTACTCATTTTGAATTGTATATTGATTACATCTTTTCTATTCACTTAACTTGTATTTTATCGATTGAGTTATAAAAATACAACTGAGCTTCATTGCTCAGCGTTTAGTTTTTTTTTTCCTGTGTAGGTTAGGTACAATTCGAGATCTTGAGTATTGAATTCAACATCAAATCAGAATCTTGGATTCAACAAATTTGATGAATATCTTTTGTTAGTTAAATGGCATGTACCTAGTTGAGTCAAGTTTTGGTTTGCTTTCTGTAACACCCCAAACCAGGTCTATGTGTTAAGACGAGATTTGGTTTGTCACACAAATCGAACATCCATTTAATTCTCTAATGATTTAGGTAAAACAGTTCTAAAAACCTTTTGAAAGTGAAGTTTAGTAAAAATCAAGAATTTGATTTAAAATCGATGAATAAAGAAATACTAGTTTGAAATCTTATCATTTAGAATTTAATTGTCAAAAACATTTAAGTAGTTTTTTTTTAAAGAGTTCAAAAAGAATTTTGAAAACAAGAATATTTAAAAAATCTCATATGTTTTAAAACAAAATATTTAAGGAAACATTATTGAATTAACATCACCCATATTAAGTGTCTAAAACAAAATTAAATCCATCCACACAAAAAAATCCATAAAATATTAATAAAGGCCTTATTACATCATACCCAAAATAGTAATTAAATAAAAACACTTAATAAAAGTTCATAGTTTATAAAACCCATGTTCAAAGTATGGCCTCCATGAAGTCATCCTCAGCCCAAGCCTCCGTCAATTGCCATTACCTGAGATGGATAATTAAACAAAGTGAGTTACTCAGAACTCAGAGTATAACTCACTTACCACATTCATTGGGCCAGATCATCAAGACATTATTTTGGGCTTGAGCCCATTTACGGATTTAACAATATAATAAATAAAATGCATGTAAAATAGAATTCCCAACCAAACCTAATTTTCATCCGCTACACACCACCCGTACCAACCAACACACCTGTGGGGATCAAGTCAACCCACCCCACCAACACACCAATCGTAGGCATAAAGCCATTTTAAATAATATTGTGGTGCACCACCGAACTAGATTGTGACAAAGTCACCGAACTAGAGGCATTAAGCCATTTAAAATATATTTGTGGCAGAGCCACCGAACTAGATTTTTGGCAATAGGCCTTTCTTCTTTTCGTCAATTATCCCAACCCATGCAATCATGTATGCATAACAGTATATATACCCATATGATAATTCAACAAAAGCCCATAATACATGTGAGTTCAAAAATTCAAATTTTCATTTTGGCCCATAAGACAAAATAGCATTTTAGCCCATTTAACGATCTAGCAAACTTTGGCCCATATATCGATCTAGCAGTTTTTCGACCCATTTATCGATCTAGCAGTTTTTCGGCCCATTTATCACATGAGGCATAAAATTTACTATTTACCAATTAACTCATTGAGGGCATTTTCATAAATTTCACGACTTTAACTGTTTTCATGCATTTACACAAAAATGTTAATTATTACGCATTTTTGATTTTGTCATCTTTACGATTTTATCCCAATACTTATGGTATAGTATCTAACCCGAGATAAGTGTGAAGTTACACACCTGGTTACTGTGAGAACTAGACTTTCCCGCTCGTCGATACCTAAACGCATCACGATAACTTAGAACACTATTATTTATTTACAAATCGAATCTTAGAAATAACGATCTAGACTTTTACCCTCAGAATTTCGAACCACTTCTATTTGTGGTTTCTCCCTGATTGTTGGTTCATTACCCGATGAAAATCCACGAACAAACAAAGGTTCGGGAGTACGAACAACTTCAAACAATTGGTTCTCCTCGGATGAGGGTCCACAACCGGTGGAAAATCTCGGATTCCTAAAATAGCCCTTCGCTTAAACTTAGGGGGAATAGTGGAACCACCCCTCTTCCAAACACTATTTACCACCCTTTTCATCCCTATCTTGATTGTCTCCATTGACAAAAGATCATTAGTCCGACTAAATAATATATCAAAATTATGACTAACGGTTTTAAGGGTGAGATTGGCTTACCATAATATCCTTGTTCCATAATATGAAAATCGAGCGATAACATCCCCTAAAACGAAATCGATTAATAATCCATCTATATCAATATGACGAGTAATATGAGAGTCCTTAATAAACCCTTACCTTAACACCTTAAATCGATTCTAAAGATTCACGACGCTCACGAACACTTGAGTTTCAGCCCTCCACTATCACACTAAAATATAAATGTAACACCCCAAATCAGGTCTATGCGTCAAGACAAGATTTGGTTTGTCACATAGATCAAACATTCTTTTAATCTTTCTAATGATTTAAGTGAATCGGTACTACAAAACCTTTTGAAAATAAAGTTTAATAAAAACCAAAAGAAATGATTTAAATTTGTTAACTTTAAGAAGCATTAGTTGAAGTCTTATCATTTAGTATTTAAATATCAAAATCCTTTAAGTAGTTTTTTTTTTTTTTTTTGAAAGAGTTCAAAAGAATTTGAAGATAAGATAAGTTAAAGAATCTCATATGTTTCAAAGTATTTTTTTTAAAAAAAATCATTATAGGATTAGCATAAACCCATCAAAATAAAATTTAAATCCATCCACACATAAAATCCATAAATATTAATAGAGGCCTTATTACATCATATCCAAAATAGTAATTTAAAGAAAGTACTTAATAAAAGTTCAAAGTTTATAAAACCCATGTTTGCGATATGGCCTCCACGAAGTCACTCTCGGCCCAAGTCCACGTCAATTTCCATTACGAGATGGAAAATTTAAGGGAGTGAGTTACTCGAACTCGATGTATAACTCACTTACTATATCCATCTGGCCGGATCATCAAGTCATTATTTTGGGCTTGAGCCCATAAATGATTTAGCAATATAATAAATGAAATGTATGCAAAATGAAATTTCCCAACTAACCTAATATCCATCCACTACACACCACCCGTACCATCCATCACACCTGTGGGGATCAAGTCAACCCACCCCGCCAACACACCGATCGTAGGCATTAAGCCATTTTATATTTGGTTGTGGTGAACCAACGAACTAGATTGTGACAAAGTCACCTAACTAGAGGCATTAAGCCATTAAAATATTTGTGGCGAGCCACCCAACTAGAGGCAATAAGCCATTAAAATATTTGTGGCAGAGCCACCGAACTAGATTTTTGGCAACAGGCCTTTCTTCTCTTCATCATAAATCCCAACCCAAGCAAACATGTATGCATAACAGTCTATATACATATGATAATTTTAGCAAAAGGCCCAATTTACATGTGAATCAATATTTCAAGTTTTTATTAAGGTCCATAATACAAAATAACAGTTAGCCCATTTAGCAATCTAATACTTTGGCCCATTTAACGATCTAGCAGATTTTTCGACCCATTTAACGATCTAGCAGATTTTTCAGCCCATTTAACAATCTAGCATATTTTTCGGCCCATTTAACGATCTAGCATATTTTTTGGCCTATTTAACGATCTAGCATATTTTTTTACAATTTATCAAATACTCATTGAGGACATTTTCGTAAATTTCACAACTTTAACAGTTTTCATGTATTTTCACATAAATACTAATTATTATGCATTTTTCCAATTTTGTCAATTTTACGATTTTTCCCAATACTTACGGTATAACATCTAACCCGAAATAAGTGTGAAGTTACACACCTGGTTATTGTGAGAACTAGACTTTCCCGCTCGTCAATACCTAAACGTAACACAATAAATTAGAACACTATTTTTAAATAAAACTACACTATTGATAAACGATCTAAATCTTTACCCTCAGGATTTCGAACCACTTCTATTTTTGGTTTCTCCCCGATTGTTGATTCATTACCGATGAGAATCCACGAACGAACAAAGGTTGATGAGTACGAATGACTTCAAACAACTGGTTCTCCTTGGATGAGGTCCATAACCCGGTGGAAAATCTCGATTCTCGAAACATTTCTTCATTTATACTTAGGAGGATTAGCGGAACCACCCTCTTTCAAGACTATTCAACGCCCTTTTCCGCCTTTCTTGAATGTTTTTAATGACAAAAAATCATTAGTCAAACTAATAACTATCGAAATAGGACTAACGATTTTAAAAAAAATGATATTGGCTTACCACAATTATCCTCGTTCCACGAGGTAGCAATCGAGCGATTACATCCCTATAACGAAATCGATTAAATAACCAACTATACCAATATGATGAATAATATGAAAATCCTTGAATAAACTCCTTACCTTAACTCTTACGATCGATTCCAACGATCCATGATACTCAAGAACACTTTGAGTTTCTGCCCTCCAAAATCACTCTATTGCCCACGGTTGAAAAGAATTGAGTGAGAAGAATACTTATGTCTAATGGAAGATTCGATTATGACTAAACAAGAAAAATGAAAATGATTCGGCACAAGAGCAAACTAGCATTCGACCATGAGATAAAACATTGAAGAAACTTTAGTTGAGAAAGAAGTAAAAGAATGGAAGATGGAGATGATGATGATTCGATTTCCAAGAGAGAAAAAGAGAAAGAAAAAGAGAAAGAAAAGAGAAAGAAAAGAGAAGAAAAAGAATTGAGTTTAAGAGAATTGTGCATTCGGCATTTGGGGAGGAAAAATGAGAAAAAGAATGGCCTTCTTTCTTTTTGTGTGTTGATAGTTTCGGCACTAGGAAAAATAAAACACTAAAATGATTAGCAAAGAAATGACCAAATGGTCAAATAGAAAGATGCAATTGTTTCCTCAAGGTTGTTGACAAATTCGGCTAGAGAGAAAATAGATGGAGAGAAAATATGTTTTGCCAAAGCCAAAAATGACCAAAAAGAATGTGTTTCTCCAACACACAAGCCTACCAAGCCAATCAACAAAATCGGCCATCCCCCTAGCCCCTATGCCGTCCACATACATAGTCAAAAGGCCATGAAAGAGTTGCCAAAACATCATCCTAGTCTCAAGCCATATCATCCTCCTTTTTCCTTAAGTTTAAGAAACATTATCCCCCAATTCAAGCCATTCTATCCCTTAACTCAAGCTTTCCATAACCTTTAGTCTTCTTACCAAAAAAATAATTAATCCAACTCATCCTAATCTTATCCATAGCCGACACATGCTAGGATAAAGTAAAAAAATAAAAACTCCAAAATTGCATGCTAGGAGATTCGAACCTCTCCCCTCAAGTCCAACTTATGGCGCCATCACCACTTTGCCAATTACTCATCTTATGCCATCTTTTAATACTTAATTAACTTAAGTTTCAAGGTCACCTGATTTCTTTACACTAAAGTACTCTTTACTAATTTTTATTCAAATTCTAAGTAAACCCAAGCAAACCTCTAGCAACATATTGATACTCAAATTTTTAGGATGTTACAATAATGAAAGAAAATGTTTAATAGAATGAACGATGATTTCGATCAAATAGATTCTTCTTACCACCATTAAGATTCAACCAAGACATCCCTTAAGCCAACATAAGAACCAAAAAGAAAGCTCTTACCTATCACTTAAACGAGGGTTGAAAGAATAACCAACAAGACAATATAGGTGAATAGGAGATTCGGCTTTGAAGGAAAATTGGAGAAAATGGTATTAATACCATTCGGCCATGAGAGAAAAATAATGAAGAAAGTGTTTGAATGATAAATAAAAAAAATGAAGAAGAAGAGAGAATGGGAAGAAGGTGTTATAATTCGGTTTTCAAAGAGAAGAAAAGAGAATGAGGAAAGAGATGAATTTAGGAGAAAAATGCATTTGGAAATGGGAAAGGAGAAGGAAAAAGAATGGTTTTTTGTGTTGGTAGTTTCGACACTAGGAGAAAGACACTAGAATGATTAGCAAAAATGACCAAATGGTCAAAAAGATGACCAAAAGAAATAAAGCAAATTTTCTTCTACACCAATACATTCGGCCAAGGGAAGGAAAGAATGAATGGAGAAAAAGTGTCTTCAAACAAAACAAAAATGACCAAAAGAATTCTAACAAGCTACCATCCTACCCCAAGCTAACCACCAAATTTTGGCTCCCCCCTTTTGTCCATAATGCCATCCATATTCATGGTCAAAATGGCCATGAAAAAGTTTCCAAAACATCAACCTTGATTCAAGCCTTGCAATCCTCCATTTTCCAAAAGTTTGAGAAATCCTATCCCCAAAATTAAGCAATTCTATCCCTAATTCATGCTTGCCATAACCTTAAGTCTCATTACCATAAAAATTTAGTCCATCTTATCCATGAATGATGCTTGGTCGACACTTGTTAGGAAGAAGAAAAAATAAAAGCTCTCAATTTGCATGCTAGGAGATTCAAACCTCTTCCCTCAAGTCCAACTTATGGCGCTATCACCACTTTGCCAATTACTCATCTTATGCCATCTTTTATCACTTAATTAACTTAAATTTCAAGGTCACTTGATTCCTCTACAGTAAAGTACTCTTTACTAAAATTTATTCTAATTCCAAGTAAACCCGAGCCTTCTCAAGACTATATTAAGCACACAATAAAATCATACCCGAGTTAACACCAAAGACAAGCAACATATTGATACTCAAATTTTTAGGATGTTACACTTTCTAAGTCAATGTTTCTTTTGGAATTGGTACCTTATGGTGATATTTGGCCAAATTATTAAAGCTGTTATAAAATCTTTGTTTATATGTTTTAAAAGGTTGCAAAGGGCAGCAATGTGAATGTGGTGGGATGAAATGGTATGTTTTCATAGCATCTAAGTGTAGTATATCATAAATGTTTAGTTTATAGGTGTTAAATTCTTAGTATATAATTATGTACATAATTGAAATGTTTATTTCAGTTGAATTTAAGCATTAATGGTATAAATTGATTGTGATTGATCATAGTTGTTTTGGCAATGAATGGAACATATCATAACTCGGACCTGACAATCAAGTCAGGTATCAAGGTGTTACATTATCTTAAATATTGTAGAATTATACTCACTCACTATTTTATAATCTTGCAACCTTCAATCATCCAATCATAACGAGATTTTGGTAAAATTATTATTTTTTATGGTCATATATTTCTTTCAAACTATTCCACAATTCAAGTGGATATTTTATATTCAAATATTTTGTTTTTAATCCTTAATGATGATGATGGAGGAGGAAAGTCATAGCTTGGGCTTTATCCTGTTTAGATGTCTCAATACCTTAGATAATTATATTCCCAATACCTTTAGTGTCTAAGTGAATTTCAGCATTTAGCATCCATAACAAATAGTTTTTGCTTAATATATCAAGAGTCGCAAATTCAAGTTTTGCAAGATTTGACATTATACAAGCTAGCAAAAAACAATGATAATTAAAATATAAATGAAACACCCCAAACTCGACCCACGAGCCTTGATCGGATCTGGTATGTTCCCCGGTGTAAACCGTCTCAAATTCTTTTGCTACTTAGGAAAAACTTGTGTGATTTGGAAGAAAGAACGTTTTGGGTTGGGCTTGAGTTGAAAACAAGTTTAATTCATTGTTAAAAATCCTTTACTTTAGGTGACAAAACATTTGGGCTTTGTTTTTAAAATAAATTTACTTAATCTTTTAATAAATAAAAGTTTGTCAGCTCAATAAATAAAAGTAAAGTAAACACTACTACGGCCTTATTACATCAAATAATTTCCCAAAATTAAAACCAAAATAAATTTTAAATTACTTAAAGTAAAATAAAAGTCCAAGTCATAAATTTCTTCTTGTGCATGGCCATCCCTAAGCTTCCGAACCCGGTCCATCATCGATTGTCACACAAACATGTTCCCTAGCAGGGTGAGTCAAATAGACTCAATGTGTACACAAACACTAAGTCTTAACAAATTCAGCATAACAAATCATATTCATACGTATAATAATTTCACATTTAATGATTCAAGATAATAATGCAATCCCAACCCAAACCTATATGCCATCCGCTACACTCCACCGTACATCCCGCACACCGTGGGGACTACTAAGTCAACCCTCCATCCGCTACACACCATCGAAGGAAGTCATCGCGATGACGTGCTCATCGCCTATATAAAATTTGTGGCATAGCCACCAGATAATTATGTCATGAGACACCACATTCGGATAATGTGACCGGTTACCACATTCGATAATGTGACCAAGTCACCACATTCGATAATGTGACCAAGTCACCACATTCGATAGTGAGACCAAGTCATCACATTCACTTCCTCTTTCTCAAATAACTCGAATGCCCCATATTATTCATATCATGCATATCATACTTAAATTCACATTCATGTCACTTTTCACATGTTAAGTATAACATATTTCGTAATCCTAGTAGGAGTAGGAAAATGTACCTGAGTACTTTGTACCATAACATGGTACTTTAGCCACATTCTTACACTTTTATATTAACACATATATCAAGTTTAAGCCATAAATCTATTAAGATTAGTGTGGGGCACACACGGTACCTTAGCCATATTCTTACACTTTCATATTAACACATACAATGAATTAAAACCGTAAATCTATTGAGATTTAGTGTGGGGTACACACCTGATTCGCTTAACGATTTCACTTGAAATCCCGAAATCCGATCTACTGCTTTAGATTTTTAGGTCCCTACATTCGGCCAATCTTAGTATGTTAATATAAGGCCTATTCGGCCATAAAACCAAATCCTAGTAGGATTTGTACACTAAGACTTACCTTAATGCCGATTTGCTTATCACTCAAATCCCGAAAACTTTGCTTTTCTTCTCCTTGTATTCGGCCAAACACTATATCTCTACATAGGTTAGTTTTCGACTTTTAAGATAATAAGAAAATAGATCTATGTACTAAAGTAAGGCCTTAGCCGAATGCTATAGTGCTTACCTTGCGGATCTTAAATCCCGAAACTCACTGAATAACTAGGGAACATGCAGCTTATGGTGTACCTTCGGGAAACGAATTTCACCTTCCTTGTAGTCAACACTAGCAAATCCCGAATGATCTTTCCAAATTTCAGCAAACAAGATATTAATGATATTAGTTCCTATGTTGTGGCTTAAAGAAGAGAATAAATTAATGGCCATAAAATTCTTACCCTTAATATTGAATTCGACAGCACCTAAGCTTGAAGCCACTTGATATATTCGGCTATGGCCTTAAAAGGCTTACTTAGGCTTTTGGAGGATTAGAAGGAAAGAGAAGGAAGAATAAAGATGGAGGATTCGGCTAGAGCACATGGTATTTCACTTTGGCTAACAAAAGAAGAATAAAGCGTAGGAAATTCGCAGAGAGAGAGAATCTGCTTAAGAAATTCGACAAAGGAAGAGTGAATGAATGAATGGCCTCTTTTCCTTTTATAGACGAAATTACTAACTTAGAATCCTTACTTGGCCATCACTCTTCTATTTTGATAGCTTTATCTCTTATTTAGCCGAAATTTTAAAGGAATAAAACTCTTCTCTTAAGAGTCCCTATTGTCATCCATTGCTTCCTTTCTAAGTAATTAAATAAAAAGAATCACTTAAAGCCTTAGCTAGATGCCGTCCACCCCCTTCCCTTGATGAGCCGAATTTAAACTTGTTCTATTGGACTCCTTGTGGCCATACAAGGCCCAAATTATCCACCTAAGTGGCGTCCACTCACTTTGGGCTTTAAGTGGTATCTTCGAGCCACTTTTCCAAGCTTGTTTGTGTGTCAAATTTCACATACTTTTTCTTTTAAGGCCACCTTGCCTTAATTTCCTCTTTAAACTTTAAAACTCGACATTTCTAAGTCATTTCTAAGTTTCCAAAATTTTCGTTTGGCTCTTTAAACTTGACATTTCCTTACATTTCCAAGTTTCCAAATGTTTACTTTCCTCTTTGAATCATTTCTAAATCATTTCCTTACATTTCCTAGTTTCCAAAATGTTCACTTTGAACTTAACATTTCCTTACATTTCCATACATTTCCTTACATTTCCATATATTTCCTTACATTTCCTTACATTTCCTTATATTTCCATACATTTCCATACATTTCCATACATTTCCATACATTTCCATACATTTCCATACATTTCCATACATTTCCTTATATTTCCATACATTTCCATACATTTCCACACATTTCCTTACATTTCCATACATTTCTATACATTTCCTTACATTTCCAAGGTTCTAAAATGCATACCACATATCACAAGAAACATTCTATTTCATAAAATTAAGCAAAATGCACACAATGGGATTCAAACCTCTTCCTCAAAGTACTTCACTTGATGCCATAACCCTTGTAGCTTAGGTGGCGTCCCTTGCCACTTTTCCACGTCACTTCTTATTTTTTAACTTAAAACCAATAATTGTCCAAAGCTTTCTCTTCCATCCTAGGATTTTAAAACCCTTAATTCATTTCCAAACACCGCCAAAACCTACTACTCATGAATTATGCACAAACGCATAACCCTAATCTAGGATGTTACAGCTTCTACCTCCTTAAAAATAATTTCGTCCTCGAAATTACTTACTATCGAATAATCGAACATCTTAACTCACCGACTACGCTTATCTTTCAGCACTCGATCTTAACAAAACTAACACATTTCTTAGATACTACCTCGACCACATCCACTAGAACTCATTACTAACGTCGCGATTTAATCTGATTAAAAGTTTTATGCATTAGTTCTTTGTTCCACTGTTTATCCGCGAACAGTTTTATGATTAGTAGTTTTAAGAGTAGTTCTTTCGATTCATACACATACAGTCTCACATCATTCATTTAGCCACACACATGAACTTGCGTTCATTACAGAGAAATGTTGTAATTG
Organism: Gossypium rotundifolium; assembly: GCA_025506655.1. Lineage (NCBI taxonomy): Eukaryota > Viridiplantae > Streptophyta > Magnoliopsida > Malvales > Malvaceae > Gossypium > Gossypium rotundifolium. The sequence continues at coordinate 36,727,280 of CP106729.1, read as the reverse complement.
TCGTTGTTTGTTGTTTTCCACTACCTAGGGGTATTTTCGTAATTTTATCCTATAGGGGTATTTTGGTAATTTTCAAATTAGGGTATTTGAAAATGTTACAAAATAGAGATTGTTGATATTTTACAAAATTAAAATTACTTGTTGGAAAAATTTCAAGGGTGAAATGATAATTTATACACTAGGGGCATTTTTGTAATTTTACAAGCCAGGGTTATTTTGGTAATTTTTCGCAAAATATGGTTCCTGGTGACTTTCAAAACAAAGGTATTTTTAAATATTTCTATTTTGAGGGTACTTCAATAATTTTCCTTACTAAGGGTATTTTGGTCATTTGAACAGGTTAAAGGTAATTTGGTCATTTTGCAAATCAGGGGTACTTTCGTAAATTTTCTAAATCAGGGTATCTTTGATATTTTGTAAAGTTTTTGAATACTTGTGCAAAATCAAAAATTGTTATTGAAATCGGGGGTAGTATGGTAATTTTAGAAAAATAAGGGCATTTTAGTAATTTTACCACTAAGGGTATTTAGGTAATTTTGTAAATCAGAAATATTTCAGGAAAATTTAAAAAAATATTCTTTTCAAATCAAGTGGGTAATTTAGAAATTTTAAAACTAGGGTTTCCATAAAATACTGGCTAGTCCTTAGGGTTTTAGTTGGGGTTTAGCCCATAGCTAAGTCCTCTTGGTTGGGGTGAATCGTAGTCACACATCAGGTAGGATTCGAGTGGAGAGGAGGTGAGTCACATGGACTGCTTAAATACCAAGCTCCCACCGAAACCAATCCTAGACATGCGTACCATGGTTGCCACACCCTAATTCGGCGACTCAACCACAGGTTTGTTTAATTAAATATTTAAGTCTTATGTATTTGTTGGGGTACACTAGTCCTAGGGTTCAAATATTTATCAGACTAATCTACATTGCCATAAAAGCCCATACATTTCACATATTCAAATCACTTGAAGTCAAGTACTTACACGGTGGATCATGGGTCGGAGACTTAGTGGGCCATGCCGTAAAAACCTAAAATTTTTCAGAAAATTCCTTTTGGGCTTACTTTGGAAAATATTTTGGGCCTTAAACCCAAGGCTGAGAGTTTAAAATTGGGCTCTGATACCAAACTAAAACACCCCAAACTCAGCCCACTAGCCTTGACCGGATCTGGTATGTTCCCCGGTGTAAACCGTCTCAAATTCTTTTGTTACTTAGGAAAAACTTGTGTGATTTGGAAGAAAAAACGTTTTGGGTTGGGCTTGAGTTGAAAACAAGTTTAATTCATTGTTAAAAATCCTTTACTTTAGGTGACAAAACATTTGGGCTTTGTTTTTAAAATAAATTTACTTAATCTTTTAATAAATAAAAGTTTGTAAGCTCAATAAATAAAAGTAAAGTAAACGCTACTACGGACTTATTACATCAAATAATTTCCCAAAATTAAAACCAAAATAAATTTTAAATTACTTAAAGTAAAAGTCCAAGTCGTAAATTTCTTGCTGCGCATGGCCATCCCTAAGCTTCTGTTGAACCCGGTCTATCACTGATCGTCACCTGAAACATGTTCCCATAACGGGGTGAGTCAAACAGACTCAATGTGTACACAAACACTAAGTCTTAACAAATTCAGGCATAACAAATCATATTCATACGTATCATAATTTCACATTTAATGATTCAAGATAATGATGCAATCTCGAACCCAAACCTATATGCCATCCGCTACACTCCACCCGTACCATCACACTTTACACCGTGGGGACTACTAAGTCAACCCTCCATCCGCTACACACCATTGAAGGCAGTTGCTTCTTTGTGATCGACGTGCTCATCGCCCATATAAAATTCGTGGCATAGCCACTAGATAATTGTGTCATGAGACACCACATTCGGATAATGTAACCGAAGTTACCACATTCAGATAATGTGACCGAAGTCACCACTTTCGATAATGTGACCAAGTCACCACATTCGGATAGTGAGGCCAAGTCATCATATTCACTTCCCTTTCTCAAATAACCCAATGCCCCATATTATTCATATCATGCATATCATACTTAAATTCACATTCATGTCACTTTTCACATGTTAAGTATAACATATTTCGTAATCCTAGTAGGAGTAGGAAAACGTACCTGAGTACTTTGTACCATAACATGGTACTTTAGCCACATTCTTACACTTTCATATTAACACATATATCAAGTTTAAGCCATAAATCTATTAAGATTAGTGTGGGGTACACACGGTACCTTAGCCATATTCTTACACTTTCATATCAACACATATAATGAATTAAAACCGTAAATCTATTGAGATTTAGTGTGGGGTACACACCTGATTCACTTAACGATTTCACTTGAAATCCAGAAATCCGATCTACTGCTTTAGATTTTTAAGTCCCTACATTCGGCCAACGTTAGTATGTTAATATAAGGCCTATTCGGCCATAAAACCAAATCCTAGTAGGATTTGTACACTAAGACTCACCTTAATGTCGATTTGCTTATCACTCAAATCCCGAAAACTTTTCTTTTCTTCTCCTTGTATTCGGCCAAACACTAGATCTCTACATAGGTTAGTTTTCGGCTTTTAAGATAATAAGAAAATAGATCTATGTACTAAAGTAAGGCCTTAGCCGAATGCTATAGTGCTTACCTTGCGGATCTTAAATCCCAAAACTCACTGAATAACTAGGGAACATGCGACTTATGGTGCACCTTTGGGAAACAAATTTCACCTTCCTTGTAGTCAACACTAGAAAATCCCGAATGATGTTTCCAAATTTCTGCAAACAAGATATTAATGATATTAGTTCCTATGTTGCGGCTTAAAGAAGAGAATAAATTAATGGCCATAAAATCCTTACCCTTAATATTGAATTGACAAGACCTAAGCTTGAAGCCACTTGATATATTCGGCTATGGCCTTAAAAGGCTTACTTTCGGCTTTTGGAGTTATTACAAGGAAAAGAGAAGGAAGAATAAATATGGAGGATTCGGCTAGAGCACATGGTATTTGGCTTTGGCTAACAAAAGAAGAATATAAGCAGAGGAAATTGGTAGAGAGGAGAATCGCTTAAGAAATTGACAAAAGAAGAGTGAAAGAATGAATGGCCTCTTTTCCTTTTATAGCAAAATTACTAACTTAGAATCCCTTACTTGGCCATCACTCTTCTATTTTGATAGCTTTATCTCTTATTTAGCCGAAATTCTAAAGGGAATAAAACTCTTCTCTTAAGAGTCCCTATTGCCGTCCATTGCTTCCTTTCTAAGTAATTAAATAAAAGAATCACTTAAAGCCTTAGCTAGCTACCGTCCACCCCTTCCCTTGATGAGCCGAATTTAAACTTGTTCTATTGGACTCCTTGTGGCGTCTGAGGCCCAAATTATCCACCTAAGTGGCGTCACTCACTTGGGCTTTAAGTGGTATCTTGAGCCACTTTTCCAAGCCTGTTTGTGTGTCAAATTTCACATACTTTTCTCTTAAGGCCACCTTGCCTTAATTTCCTCTTTTAAACTTTAAAACTCGACATTTCTAAGTCATTTCTAAGTTTAGAAAATTTTCGTTTGGCTCTTTAAACTTGACATTTCCTTACATTTCCAAGTTTCCAAATGTTTACTTTCCTCTTTTGAATCATTTCTAAATCATTTCCTTACATTTCCTAGTTTCCAAAAATGTTCACTTTGAACTTAACATTTTCTTACATTTCCATACATTTCCTTACATTTCCATACATTTCCTTACATTTCCTTACATTTCCTTATATTTCCATACATTTCCATACATTTCCATACATTTCCTTACATTTCCATACATTTCCATACATTTCCTTACATTTCCATACATTTCCATACATTTCCTTACATTTCCATACATTTCCTTACATTTCCAAGGTTCTAAAAATGCACACCACATATCACAGTAAACATGCTATTTCATAAAATTAAGCAAAAATGCACACAATGGGATTCGAACCTCTTCCCTCAAAATACTTCACTTGATGCCATAACCCTTGCCCCTTAGGTGGCGTCCCTTGCCACTTTTCCACATCACTTCTTATTTTTTTAACTTAAAAACCAAAAAGCTTTCTCTTCCATCCTAGGATTTTAAAAACCCTTAATTCATTTCCAAACACTGCCAAAACCTACTACTCATGAATTATGTACAAACGCATAATCCCTAATCTAGGATGTTACAATAAAACATCACATAATTAGTAGAGCCTTAATAAGTGGATTGGATTAATAAAATTAATTGCATGCCTATTTAAAGAACTATGCAATATTAAGAATATTAGAGTAAATAAATTTTTAGTTAGTGAATTTTTATAATTCACAATAAAACATGTATATAAAAATTCATAATAATCTAGGACATGAGAAATAGAAATAAGTAAATACATTATATTTATAAAGCTTTCGCATTTAAAAATATAAACATAATAGTTATAATTAATAAGATGATCAAATATAATATAGAAATTTAAGGATAAAACAAGAATGTAAATTTGATCACTTTGTTCTTTTCTATTGTTTAATACAAACATAAAAACCTATTGGTGTTTGATAGGTCTTTATAGTTTAGGAGGCACATTTCAGATTTGTCGTTAATTGTACATAGGATTAATCTTTATTTTCTATTTATTCTAATGCCAATCAAAAGAAGATAATTATGTTGATAACGTGTTATAAATGTAACACCCCTAACTCGTCTCCAAAGTCAGATTAGGGTTATAGAGTATTACGATAGATAATGAATTCATTAACAATATAAAAAATCATATATGAATTTAAATATCAAATATTCATAACCAATCACTATTCATAGCATATATCTGAATATAGGCCTTAAATTAAGATTACATGTAACATCCACGATAATTAGGGGTTATGCATTTCACTTAATTGAATGATGTTGCATGCTTAATTATTATTAAGTGTAATTTTGGAAGTTATTTGAGCTTCATTAATTAAGTGAATGCTTAGTGAAACTTTTAATTCCTATTAATTAGAGAGAGCTAAGCAAGTTAGGCCTTAAGAATTAATGATAAGAAGTTTTAGCATGAATTAAGTAATTGGCAAGGTGGTTAAGATGCATGGATGTGTGCTTGAGGAGTGAGGTTGAATCTCTAGCTAGCATTAGGGAGGATTTTAATTTTTTTGTGTCGGCCAAGAAAGTTCTAGAGTGGATGAGCATTCATTCATTTTGGCTATTTGACCATGCGAAAAGGAAGCTAGGAACTTATGGCATGGAATCATAAGTTGATGATAAGATGAGGGGACAAAAGGCATGATATGGGGCAAGATTTTGGGAGTGTGTTCATGGTCAAGTGACCATGAACCTAGACAGCGTGAAGGGCTAAAGGAGAGGTTTAATTGTGAAGCAAATTTTGGATATGATGGGGAAGAAACAAGGAGGAAAAGGGATAATGTTGGCATTGATTTGGCCGAATTTTGCTTGGCCATTAGGGTGCTAGTTGGCCTATGATCCTAGCAAAATTGTCCATCTTTTCCCTTCTCCAAAACCTTTTCCCTAAACCGAAACTATCATTGGCATTTGGTACAAGTTTACTTTGTTTTGGCATTGGTATTTTTGACCAAATAGGTACCTTTATTTCATCTTTTCCTCTCAAAATTTTATTTCTCTTTTGATGCCAAAATATTTTCACTTTTGAAGTCACTTCTTTTCTTTCTCTTTAGTCTTAGAATTTAGCTATCACCAAAAGCCTTCTCTTTCATTTTCTTTTCTTTCTTTTCATTCTATTTCTCTTCTCTCTTTTCCCTCTCATTACCGAAACCACAAAGGATCAAGAACCACTTTCAATTGTTACCTCCTTGGCCGAATGTGCAAAGGTTCCTAAACACATTTCTTTTCTTTTGAGAAATCACCATCATCATCTTCTTCTCCTTTTTCTCTTTTCTTCCTTCTCTCTTTCCTTCTCTTTTCATTCTCTTTCTTCTTTTTCTCAAAACCGAAACCATCATATTGAAACCACCATTTCTCTTCTCTTTTCGTTAAGGCCGAATTATCATATTCTTTTCTTCTTATTCAAAGCCAAACCTTGAAGAACTCAAAGTAAGATTTTATTAATTATTTTCATCATTCCTTTTTACTTTAGCAAACTTAAAATCATGATCTTTTAATTTCTCTCTTAGGCCGAATCATTTGAAAAGATTTTTCAAAGATCTTTGTTGAAGACAACCTTTAAGTGATCATTCGAAATCATCAAGGTAAGGTTATTAATTTAGATCATATCAATTTCTTTAGATGGATCACTAATCTACGTTATTTTTAGGCGATCTAAGATCATCAAAATAGGTAAAAAAGAGCCGTCGAGTGTTTGGAAGAGAGGAGGTATTCCTTTACCACCGAACTACAAACGAAGAAATGATATCGGCGGTTAAAGACTTTCCACCGGTTATGGACCTTTTGCTAACGAGGATCGGTTATTCAAGTAGTGCGTATAATCGAACCACTTTACGTTGGTGGAATATCGCGGGTTTTGATCCATCTAGTGGAGAAAACCACAAATAATCGTCATTCGTGAATCCGAGGGTAAGGATTTAGATCCATCATCAATAAGTGTAATATTGTTAACAAAAGTTTATACTAACCAAATGTGTCAATTAATTAGGTGTTGACGAGCAAGAGGGTATTGTTCTCACCGTCACTAGGTGTGTAACCTTACATTAAAAATCTCATAAGATTTACATATATTTAATTGTGACTATATGACCATGTGTATGATTGTGCTTTTGGATACCATTCGGTGGTATATGATATTCGTGTATGTTTACCCCAATATTTTGTTTATTTTGCTATATGCATCAATATGAAATAAGCATGACTATATTATGATTTGTGGGGTAAATAACATAAAAATCTGATTTGATATGTATGTGCATGGGCATATGGGTATATTTGATAAAGGAGGAAGTATTCTGGTGGTTTTACCACATTTCTGGTGACTTCGGTCACATATGTGATTTTGGTGACCTCGGTCACGTATATTTGACTCCGGTGACTTCGGTCACATATTTGAACTCTGGTGACTTCGGTCACGTATTTGAAATTTGGACTTCGGTCAGGTGACTTCGGTCACATCTGTTTTGGTGGCTTTGCCATAATAAGGGCGATGTGCATAATGACCTAAAGAAATCGCCTTCGATGGTGTGTAGCGGATGGAGGTCGATTTAGTAATCCCACGGTGTCTTTGGTTGATGCAGGGGTGTGTAGCGGATGGATATTTAGGTTGGTAGGGCTTGCATTTCATTTCATGAACATAACCATGTAATATTGAATGATTATTATTTGTTCGCTATGAAATGGGCCTTTGGGCTAAATATAAGTTAAATGGGCCTTTGGGCTAAATTTAAGCTAAATGGGCCTTTGGGCTAAATATGAGTTAAATGAGCCTATGGCCATATGTGAAATTTTGAGCTTAAAAGCATTTGATAAAATGGGCTTTTTAGTGTATGTGTTATACATTGAGTTTATAACTCACCCATTTTTATGGGATAACTTTTCGATGACTCGTAGTGCGATGGATCGAGGCGTGAGGATTTCTAGGTGGCGAGTTTTCGTATCAAGTATTGTGGAGATTTTCCAACTTAAACTTATTAATTTTAAATTTTATTACTTAGACTTTATTATGGATTTGACAATTTTTATGTAATAAGGCCACTATAAACTATTTTTAATTTTGTGTTTGGATTTATTTTAAATTCGCCATGAATAATTATCAATTAAATAACTAAATGGTTTTCGATAAATAATTTTAAAAGGTTTTTGTCGATAATATATATATATATATATATATATATATATGTTTTAAGAATATACAATTCTATTTTTCAACTAAGCCCAACTCGATCTTTAAGTTAATCCGTTTTACTTAAAATCATCAAGTTTTCTTGAACAAACGTTATTTCCGCTAAAGTTTTACTCGAGGAACATACCAAATTGGTTAGGCTTTTTGGCGGGTTTGGGGTGTTTCACTTAGTATCGAGCCAGTTTTAAACTCTCGGCCTTGGGTTTTGAAGCCCACAACGCTTTCGAAAGTTGACCCAAATGATTTTTTGAAAGTTTTCTTAAGTTAAAAGATTTTATAAGAGCATGGCACTTTCGAGTTCTCGGCCCAGATCCATCAGGTATGTACTTTATCGATATGTGATATGTATGATAGTTTAAACTTAAACTATACTTTAGAGACATGGACCCTAGGTGTATGTTTGCTACTACGGAAACCACTAAATATCTGTTTCATAAGACTTTCTTTTAATAAGAAGTGAAAAGATTATAATACATAAGACTTTTCGTAAAAATAGATAAGATACGTAGTAGACATGAGCTCTAGGGATGAGGTCATCGTGGACATAGAAGAGGAAGGATGATCTGCTTTGAACCGATTCGATCTGGTCAAGGTTTGAGAATGAAGCTCATACCATTTGTTGGGGCGAACTTTCAAGAACAAAATGAAGGCGGTGACGCAGATATCCAAGTCAGTCTTGCGAGTTTTAGAACGAGTAGCAGAAGCTAGTTCTGGAAATGGGTCTCGAAAGTCAGTAGCTGAGAGACTAAGATCGAATGGAGCTGAGGTTTTCAGAGGAGTATCTGGAGTAGCTCCAAATGTAGCTGAATATTGGTTGAGTCGATCGAGAGGATCATGGACGATATAGATCTTGATGAAGAGAAATTGAAAGGTGCTATTTCACTTCTTCGTGATGAAGCCTACTAGTGGTGGCTCACTATAAAGGAGAGTACCCCTATGGATCGTCTGGATTGGGGGTATTTTAAGATTAAATTCAAGGAAAATATGTTGGAGCTAGCTACATTGACTCCCGAGAGGAAGACATTTGAATTTGGTCCAAGGAAACAAGTCGATAGTGAATATGAAGCGAATTTTTACGACTTAGCCGTTATGCGGAGGATAGTGGCTACGGAATATAAACGGTGTATCGATTTGAAGATGGACTTAGAGATGAATTGCGAGTGATGATTGCACCACACCGTGAAAGAGATTTTGCAATCTTAGTGGAAAGGGCAAGAATTGCTGAAGAGGCTAAACGGATGAGAGATGAAATTGGGATGAGGCCGAGCAAGAATAAGAGAAGCTTTGGGTCCTCGGGGTCGTCCGAATTTTAGAAGAAATCAAGAAATGATAGACCGTGAGGTCAACAGACCGCCGGAGGACAAAATTGTACTTGTTCTCTGTGTGGGAAAATGCACTCGGGAGAATGTTGGAAAAAGACCGTGGATGTTTCAAGTGCGATTCAAGGATCACATGATCAAGGATTGCCCAATGAACTCGAAAAGAACCGCCCAAAGAAGTCGGGGTGCTAATCGGTGACAGAGGTGGACAAAGACAGAATAAGAGGTCGTGGCCCAAATGGAAGGGGTAATGGTTACGTAGAGGACGCGAAACTTGAGCGAGAGGCGTGGTAGCTCTGAGGCGAGACAACCAGGTTTAGTGTATGTAGGTCGTCGCAGAGAAGACAGTGACGCACCTGATGTTATCACGGCTACGTTTCTAATTTCTAGGTTGCCCTTTATTGCTTTGATAGATATAGGGTCAATTCATTCCTATATTGCTAGTGAAGTATCCGGGACTTTGCATGTGACTTCGAAATCGTACCTAGGAAGATGATCGTATTAGTCCTTTAGGATGCATGAGTTGTAGACAAACTTTTAAGGAAGTGCCTTTAGAAGTTCAAGGGATACAATTTCGGCGATCTAATGGAGTTACCATTTGGAGAATTCGACCTAATCTTAGGCATGGGTGGCTTGTGAAGTACCGTGCAAATGTGGATTGTCTTTGCTAAGAGAATGTCCTTAAGAACTTTTGATGACAAGGAAGTTGTAATGATGGGCGAGAGACTGAACTACTTATCTAATGTAGTATCCGCTCTTAAGGCAGAAAAGATGGTTAGAAAGGGATGTGAAGCCTTCTTGATGTTAGTGAATGCTTTGGAGGCTAAGGAAGTAACTGCTAATGAAGTCAGGACAGTGAAGGAATTTGTAGATGTTTTTCCGAAAGAACTTCCAGGTTTGCCTCTGGATCGTGAGGTAGAATTCGGGATAGACTTATTTCCTGGAACGGCACCAGTTTCTATTGCTCCATATAGAATGGCACCGAAAGAGTTGGTTGAGTTGAAGGCTCAAATTCAGGAGTTGCTTGATCATGGATTCATTCGACCTAGTGTGTCTCTATGGGGAGCACCGGTCCTATTCGTGAAGAAGAAGGACGGATCGATGAGGATGTGTATAGATTACGGCGGTTAAATAAGTGACCATCAAGAACAAGTATCTTTTGCCGAGGATCGACGACTTGTTCGATCGACTTAAAGCTGCGTTATTCTCAAAGATTGATCTAAGGTCGGGGTATCATCAGCTTAAAGTGAAAGAAGCGGATATCCATAAGACGACTTTTCGAACTAGATATGGGCATTATGAATTTTTGGTAATGCCATTCGGATTGACGAACGCCCCAGCTGCGTTCATGGATATGATGAACCGAATTTTTCAGCCCTACTTGGATCAATTCATCGTGGTATTCATAGACGACATCCTGGTGTATTCTAAGTCCGAAATGGAACATGATGAGCATCTCCAGATTGTGTTGCAAGTTTTAAGGGAGAAGAAGCTGTATGCCAAATTCAACAAGTGTGAATTTTGGTTGAAAGAGGTTGCGTTTTTAGGCCATGTGGTACCGGCAGAAGGGATAAGGGTGGATCCTCGAAAGATTGAGGCTGTGCTAGATTGGAAACCACCTAAGTCAGTAACAGAGGTTCGTAGTTTCTTGGGTTTAGCCGGATACTCTGAAGATTCGTTGAAGGATTCTCATCGATAGTCGCACCTTTAACGAAATTGTTGAGGAAGGAAGTACCTTTCGTAATGGTGATAAGCGAAGAGAGTTTTGAGAAGCTCAAGAAAGTTTTGACTAAGCTCGATTTTGATTCAACTTTGAGGGGAAAGGATTTTGTCGTGTATTGTGATGCTTCTCACACGGATTAGGATGTGTTCGATGCAAGGTCGAAGGTAGTTACGATGCGTCTCGGCGATTGAGACCGCACGAGGTTAATTACCCGACGATGACTTGGAGTTGGCAACCGTAGTCTTTGCTCTTAAGGTTTGGAGACATTACTTATACGGGAGAAGTCGGTGATATATAAGGACCACAAAAGTCCGAAATATCTCTTGACTCGTAAAGAAGCGAATTTGAGGCGGCGAAGGTGGATAGAGTTATTGAAAGACTACTCTCGTTCCATCGAGTACCACCCGCAAGGTGAACGTGGTGGCGACGCCTAAGTCAAAAAGTGGTGTCGATTTGAGGGCAATGTTTGCACATCTTAGTCTTTTCGATGACGGAAGCTTATTGACAGAACTTCAGGTTAAGCCAACATGGTTAAGTCAAGTGAAAGAGAGGCAGTTAGTAGATGATGATCTGAGTGAAAAGCTTCGACAGGTGCAGAGTGGGAAATTGGAAGATTTTGGTATTACGGTGGACGGGGTATTGTGTTTTAAAGGCAAAGTCTGTATGCCAAGGATCGGGAGTTGAGGCAAAATCTGCCGCAGAATCGCATGGTAGCCCCTATGCTATGCATCCCGGAGGAAGTAAGTTATACCGAGATTTGAGAGATCAATTTTGGTGGCCTGGACTTAAGAGGGAAGTTACGGAGTTTGTAGGGAAGTGCTTGACGTGTCAGCAAGTCAAGGCTGAACATCAAGTACCATCGGGATTGCTTCAACCGATAAAGATTCCACAGTGGAAGTGGGAGAGAATCACCATGGACTTTGTTAGTGGGCTTCCTCTTACGCCTACTAAGAAAGACTCTGTATGGGTGATAGTGGACCGATTGACGAAATCTACACATTTTATCCTAGTTCGGGTTGATTACTCTTTGCAGAAATTGGCGAAGTTATATGTGGCTGAGATTGTGAGATTGCATGAAGTGCCATTGTCGATAATTTCGGACAGAGATCCGAGGTTTACATCGCGATTTTGGAAAGCATTGCATCAGGCTTTGGGCACCAGATTTGTAACACCCCAAACCCGGTCTATGCATTGAGACTAGATTTGGTTTGTTACATGATTCGAGCTATTCTTAAATCTTTAATGAGTTGAAAACTACAATATTATTTACAGATGGTTTAAAATTTGAAGAGTATTTGAAAACATTAGTTGAAAATCATTGTATTATCAATAACCTTTAGGTAATTTATTAAAGAGTTAACTATAATAAAATATTTATAAAAGATTTTCATATACTTGAAAACTCAAATTTATTTTAATAAAAACATCATAAAATCATAGCCCATGATTAAAAAGTCCAAAATATAGTTTAAATTCCAAACACACATAAAATCCATAAGTTATTTATAGAGGCCCTTATTACAATAATCCATAATAGTAAAAAATATACTTATTAAAAGTTCAGAGTTTAAATAACCCTCTTTCGCAGTATGGCCTCCACGAAGTCATCCTCGGCCCAAGTCCACATCAATTTCCATTACCTGAGATGGAAAAAATTAAAGGGGTGAGTTACTTAGAACTCAGTGTGTAACTCACTTACCACCATTATTGGGCCAGATCATCAAGATATTATGTTTGGGCTTGAGCCCAATTACAAGAATTCAACAATATATCATGAATTAAAACAATTAAAAATGCATGTAAAATGTAATTCCCAACCCAAACCTAATATCCATCCGCTAACACCCCCGTACCAACCATCACACCTGTGGGGATCAAGTCAACCCACCCCGCCATCACACCAATCGTAGGCATTAAGCCTTTTTATAATTGTGGCATAGCCACCGAACTAGAGGCAATAAGCCGTTAATGTGGCGAAACCAATCAACTAGAGGCAATAAGCCATTATTGTGGCAGAGCCACCAAACTAGAGGCAATAAGCCATTATCGTGGCAGAGCCACCGAACTAGATTTTTGGCAACTGGCCATTCTTCTCTTCATATATCCCACCCCATGCAATTTAGGCGTGTATAATAAAGTATAAATTTCTTAATAATGCATAACATGGTGGGTTTATCGATAATCATTTCATTTGGCCCATAAACATAATATAGCAATTTGTCTATTTAGCAGTTTAGTGGGCTTTGGCCCATTTACCGAACTAGAGTGTTTTGGCCCAATTTATCGAACTAGAGTATTTTGGCCCAATTTATCGAACTAGAGTATTTTGCGGCCCAATTTATCAAACTAGAGTATTTTAGCCCAATTTATCGAACTAGAGTATTTTGCCCAATTTATCGAACTAGAGTATTTTATGCCCATTTACACTAAACATCCAATTTACATAATAACGAATAATTTCTCGGGCGTTTTCGTAATTTTCATGATTTAGTCGTTTTACGTATTTTCGTCAAAATATCGGTTTTACGCTTTTACCGATCTAGTCGTCTTTACGATTTTACTTCCATACCGAAATTTGACATCCAACAGAAAATAATGAGTGTGAAATTACACACCTCGTTACTGAGAGTACTAATCCTTCTCGCTCCTCAAAGACCTAAAACATATTTTGATCCGTTAGACAACTAATTCAGTAAAATAATCTTAATCGATAATAGATCCAAAATCTTACCCTCTTGATTTTGAATCACTTCGATTTTCAGCTTTTTCTCATTTATTGATTCGTTAGCCGCCGAGAATCCACCAACGATAACGGCTCGGAAGTTCGTACCACTTGAATAATGGACTTCCTTGGAAGATGGCTCGCAACCCTGGAAAATCCTGACCGTCGAAACCGTTCTTCATTTGAATGGGGATTTACTGGATCCGCCCCTCTTAACGTGACTAACCACCGCCTTTTTCTTCCCTATTTTGAAAGTCTTCAAAATCCAAAGGGATAATAGTTAGATCTAAATAATATCAAACAAGACTAAGGGCTTTAAAAGATGTGATTTCCTTACCACAATAAAACGCTTTCCAACGTTTCTACAATTCTCCGATCACTTGAGTTCCGATCTCGTTATTGCACTAAATAATAACGAAAGAAACGTTATTAGAATGAACGTTATATCGATCCAAAAGGCTCATAAAACCAATGATATTCGGCCATGACACTAATAATAAATCGAAAATGGAAAAGAACCCTTACCTAATTCCCACTATCGAAAGGAAAGGATTGAGAATGTTGTTTAATTGATGAAAGATTGACTATGTATGATCAAGGAAAAGAAAATAAATTTGGCTTATAGGCACATTAGCATTCGGCTATGAGAGTGTAGATGGAGAGAATTTCGATTGAAAAGAAATAAAATAAAAGAAAAGATGGTGATGATGTTGCTTTGATTTCAAGGAGATTAGGAGAAAAGAAAAGAAAAGACAAGCTTTAAGAGAGATGTATATTGACAATGGCAAAAAGAAAAGAAAAGATTGGCTTTTGGTATAGGTGATTTTCGGTATTCAAAGAAAAGGTACAAACAAGTACTAAAGCAATAAACAAAAATGACCAAATGGTCAAAATAATCAAGGCTTACCAAAGCACAATTCGCCAAGGAGAGATAGGTTGAGAGAATTTGCAAAATTATGCACAAAACTAAAGAAAATGACCAAAACAAAAGACTAAATTTCCTAGCAAACTATCACCAAAATTCGGTTTCCCCCCTAGCCATAATGCCGTCCATATGCATGGTCTATTGTCATGATTTTGTTTCCAAAATTCTCCCTTGATATGTGCCTTATGTCCCCTATTTTCCTTAAGTCTTTGATTCCATGCCATAAGTTAGTTGTTTCCTTAATCCATTGATACACTAACCAAAAATAACATGGTCAACACCTTCCTTATATGTTCTTGGCCGACACTTCCTATCCATGAGCGTAAAATTAAAACAAAAATTCCTTTAGGTGCTATACAAGGGATTCGAACCTCTTCCTCTTGCTAGAACCCATGCGCCAACTCCACCTTACCATGTACTCACTTATGACACTCTTTAACACATAATTTAGCTTAAGTCTTAATCACCTTTGTTTCACTTCAATAAATTCTCAATTAATAAATTTTATTCCTTCTCCAAATTATGCTTTACCCTCTCTAGGAATTCAATAAGCACTAAAATAAAATAAAAGATTGTTCCTTTAAAATCTAAACACCAATTCATGCAATTTAAATACTGGGATTTTTAGGTGTTACAACTCTACCCTCCTTAAAGAAAATTTCGTGCTCGAAATTTACACGTTGAAAAAGGTAAGGGTATTGTTGCGAATTGCATCCTCTGGCTCCCACGTAGCTTCTTCCACTCCGCGGTTCGCCATAGAACTTTGACCAACGAAGCGGTTTTCTTCCTTAGTACCTTGACATCTCGGTCTAGGATTTCCAACGTTCTTCTTCAAAAGACAAATCAATTCACTCCAATTCTTCTCTGGGTATAATGTGCGAAGGATCCGATCTATAACGTCTCAACATGGAAACATGAGAAACATTATGAATTTGATCCAACTCGGAGGTAACTCAATCGATATGCCACCGACCAACACGCTTCAACACATGATAAGGTCCAATGTATCTAGGACTTAGCTTGCCCTTCCTTCCAAACACAAGATCTTTTTCCAAGGAGAGACCTCAAGAAAACCCGATCTCCACACTATACTCGATGTCCCTTCGCTTCGGATCTGCGTCGACTTACATCTATCCGAGGCTTCTTTCAACCGTGCTCGAATAACTTTTACCTTATCCTCCGCTCTCGGATATCATCTCGGGACCTAACATCCATCTTTTGCCCAATTCGGTCCAACAAATAGGTGAACGACACTTACGACCATACAATGCCTCGTAAGGTGCCATCGAATGCTAGGCGATAGCTGTTGTTATACGCGAATTCGCCATGGTAGATAATCCTCCCAACTACCTCAAGTCAATTGCACATCCTCTTAACATATCTTCCAATATCTGAATTACTCTCTCCGATCGACCATCGGATCGAGGATGAAAAGCCGTCTTGAAATTCAACTTTGTCCCCAAGGCTTCATGCGAGCTTTCGAATCGTGATGTAAACCTAGGGTCCCTATCCGATATAATAGATCTTGGTACCCCATGCAACCTCACAATTTCGGATCGTATAGTTTCGCCAACCGCAATGAATAATCCGTCTGGCTGGCGAGAAATGAGCGGTCTTCGTCACAACCGATCAACAATTACCCAAACGGAATTTTTCTTAGTAGGGTTAACGGTAACCCACTAACAAAATCCATAGTTATCCTCACCCATTTCCAAAGAGGAATCTTTATCGGTTGTAACAACCTGGACGGTAATTGATGTTACGCCTTCACTTGTCGACAAGTCAAACATTTACCCACAAATTACGAAATCTCACGCTTCAACCACGCCACCAATATCGTTCACGGAGATCTCGATACATCTTATTTCCTCCGGATGCATAGCATAAGGGCTACTATCGCCTCCAGTAGAATCGGTTGCCTTAGATCCAGTCTTTAGGTATGCATACTCTTTCTCGAAAGCACAACACACCCTCCGTGTTTATTCCAAAATCTTCAATTTCACCATTTTCAACTTGTCAAGTAAAGGTCCCAACTTCTCATCGATGTCTGTTTTTCCTTGATTTGTTCCACCACGAGGTTTCACGAAGTTCTCATAGCAAGCCGCCATCCTCGTCATGAGACTCAAATGGGCAAACAATGCTCTTAAATCGACATCGCCTTACGACTTAACGCGTCAGCTACCACGTTAGCCTTTCCAGGATGGTATTCGATCGAGAAATCCTAATCCTTTAACAATTCTACCCATCTTCTTTGTCTCAAATTTAACTCCTTCTGGGTAAGGAGGTATTTAAGACTCTTGTGATCCGTGTAGATTATAGATTTCTCACCATAGAGATAGTGCCTCCAAATCTTTAGAGCAAAGACAACGGCAGCTAACTCCAAATCATGGGTAGGGTAGTTTACTTCGTGTGGTCTCAATTGACGAGAAGTATAGGCCACCACCTTTCCATTTTGCATCAACACACAACCTGCACTCGTGTGAGACGATCACAATAAACAATAAATTCTTTTTCGCCTCCTCATTTGAATTAAAACCGAGCTTCATCAGATCTTCTTCAATTTATCGAAACTCTCTTGTTGCTTTTCAATCCAAATATACGGAGCTCCTTTACGCAACAATTTAGTTAGGTGCAACAATCAACGAAAACCCCTCTACAAAGCGCCTATAGTATCCACCAAACCCAAGAAACTCCAAATTTTAGCTATCGATGTTGGTGGTTTCCAATCCGAATAGCCTCAATTTTCGAGGATCCACCCTTATTCCTTCTACCGATACTACATGACCAAGGAAAGTCACTTCCTTCACCAAAATTCGCATTTACTAAATTTGGCATACAATTGCTTATCACGAAGTAGTCAGTAATACTATCCGCAAATGTTGGTCATATTCCTCCTCATTTCTCGAATAAACCAATATGTCATCTATGAACACTACCACAAACCGGTCTAAATATGGTTGAAAGACTAGGTTCATCATGTCCATAAATGCACTGGTGCATTGGTTAGTCCAAACGGCATCACTACAAACTCATAGTGTCCGTAACGTGTCCGAAATGCCGTCTTATAAATGTCCGCTTCTTTCACCTTGAGCTGGCGATAACCCGACCTTAAATCAATTTTGGAGAAAACTGAAGCTCCTTTTAATTGATCAAACAGGTTATCAATTCTTGGCAGAGGATACCGATTCTTGATCGTCAATTTATTCAACTGCTTTGTAGTCAATGCACATACGATCGATCCATCCTTCTTCTTGACGAACAAAACCGTGCTCCCCATGGACACACACTTGGTCGAATAAATCCCGATCCAAAAATTCTTGAATTTGAGCTTTAAGCTCACCCAACTCCTTGATGCCATTCTATAAGGAGTAATAGACACCGAGTCGTCCCGCAAAAGCTCAATGCCAAATTCTACTTCCGATCCGAGGTATACCGAAGTTCTTCGAAATACATCGAAATTCCTTCACCGTCCTCACATCATTCACAGATAATTCTTTGGCATCCAAAGCACGATAAAGGCTAGGAATGCTCCGTATCCTTTCCGCACCAACTTCTCAGCTTTTAATGCAGATATAACATTTGCCAGATAGTTCTTTCGTTCACCAATCATTATGACTTCCTTATCATCCGGAGTTCTTACTGACATTTATTTTTCAGCACAATCCAATTGCGCCCGATGTTTGACCAGCCAATCCATGCCCAGAATGAGATCGAACTCGCCAAAAGGTAGTTCCATCAAGTTTGCTAAGAATACCTCCTCTTGGATTTTCAAGGGCACGTCTTTAAATATTTTATTAACAATTCACCGAATGTCCTAAAGGACTAATCACCGTCATCTCATTTTCGGTAATTTGATTCTAAATTGAGTTTCGGATATGGCACTAGCTACATATGAATGGGTAGAGCCAATATCTATTAAAGCAATAACAGTACATCAAAATGAAGAACGTGCAGCTTATCACATCAGTGCTTTGCCGTCCTCGCGGCGCCTAACCGCATAAACCGACCAGTCGTCTTGCATCGCATTTCCTCTCGGACCATTGCCTCGGCCGGTGCACCTTGACCACGACCAGCCCATTACCACCACGACCTGGTCCATGACCTCTCGGTGGTCGCTAATTACCCCGACCGGTGTGCATCATTATTACGGACTTCTTGAGTCGTATCCATTCGTCGAGGACACTTTTGTATCGATGTTCCATTGAACCGCATTTGTAGCATGCGCCGTTTTCCTCAACATTCTCCATAATGTCTTTTCCCACACTCGATGCAATCTCGACTTCGATTATTTGTTACCGGGTTCTACCTTGAACGATTCATCATTTCGAGGTTTCTTCGAATCTCTTGGAAGGACCGATCACGTGTCTCTCTTTGTTTGGGATCTTTCTGGTTACGATTGCGAGTTCTTAGCCTCTTCGGCTATTTTGGCCTTCTCCACAAGAGTCAAAAATTTCTAACTTTGTTGTGGAGCAATCGTAACCCTCACTCATCATTAAGTCCATCCTCAAACGCATACACACGTTCGTGATCTGTTGCTACAATTGTTCGGGCATAACGGCTCAAACGTAAAACTTCGACTTCATATGCCGCCACGGCCTTACTTCCTTGGACAAGATTCAAATTCCTTCCTTCGACGTCCTACATAGCTCGTTTCGACGATTTTCCTTGAAGGCGACTTTAAAGAATTCCCAATTAATCAGTGCGGCATCAGTGCCTTCTCGAACAGTGAGCCACCACTGATACGCCTCATCCCTTAACAAGGACACAGCTCCTCTCAATTTTTGCTTGACAGTACATTCCATATCATCCATAATCCGTTCCACGACTTGAGCCAAGATTCACCACATTCGAGCTACACCGAGACTCCTCCGAAAACTTCGCATTATTTGCCTTAAGTCGCTCTGAAATTGACCCACGAGTTGTTGGCCCAATTCTAGTTCCAGCGACCCTTTCCAAGACTCGTAGCATTGCTTGAGTCAATGCATGATCTTCTTCCATGTGATCGTGTGATCCCGTCTCACTTTCAATTGACACAAAAGGCCCACTTACGGCATATGATTTGGTGCTTCAGCCGTAGCACCTCGGCCTCTACCACGGCCACGTCTACCGCGTCCACGACCACGTCCTCTTGTACTCATGATAGCTTGTTCGTTTATCTGATTACAAGTTTTATGAATCAAAAATTTTGTTTCAGTGTTTATTAATGATATTTTATGAGATTTGAGATATAAAGTTGTTTTTCGCAACATATCCTATAGTCTCAATCTCTACGATTTTCATATCTAAAACTAGAAGTTCTAGAGTGTTCCTATGATCATATCATAGTAATCATTAAGCAATAAATACTTACTTGACTTGTTGCTTGGATGCTTGTGGTGCCATCTTGATCTTTAAAATATCATTGAACGTTTTCATACGAAATTATTTTTAACCCAAACCACGGTAGAAGTTTTTGAAATGGGCTCTAATACCATAATGTAACACCCCAAACCGGTCTATGCATTGAGACTAGATTTGGTTTGTTACATGATTCGAGCTATTCTTAAATCTTTAATGAGTTGAAAACTACAATATTATTCTGAGGTTTAAAATTTGAAGAGTATTTGAAAACATTAGTTGAAAATCATTGTATTATCAATAACCTTTAGGTAATTTATTAAAGAGTTAACTATAATAAAATATTTATAAAAGATTTTCATATACTTGAAAACTCAAATTTATTTTAATAAAAACATCATAAAATCATAGCCCATGATTAAAAGTCCAAAATATAGTTTAAATTCCAAACACACATAAAATCCATAAGTTATTTATAGAGGCCCTTATTACAATAATCCATAATAGTAAAAAATATACTTATTAAAAGTTCGAGTTTAAATAACCCTCTTTCACAAGATGGCCTCCACGAAGTCATCCTCGGCCCAAGTCCACATCAATTTCCATTACGAGATGGAAAAAAAATTAAAGGGTGAGTTACTTAGAACTCAAAGTGTAACTCACTTACCACCATTATTGGGCGGATCATCAAGATATTATCTTTGGGCTTGAGCCCAATTACAGAATTCAACAATATATCATGAATTAAAATAATTAAAAATGCATGTAAAATGTAATTCCCAACCCAAACCTAATATCCATCCGCTAACACCCCCGTACCAACCATCACACCTGTGGGGATCAAGTCAACCCACCCCGCCATCACACCAATCGTAGGCATTAAGCCTTTTTATATTTGTGGCATAGCCACCAACTAGAGGCAATAAGCGTTAATGTGGCAGACCCACCGAACTAGAGGCAATAAGCCATTATTGTGGCGAGCCACCGAACTAGAGCAATAAGCCATTATCGTGGCGAGCCACCGAACTAGATTTTTGGCAATCGCCATTCTTCTCTTCATATATCCCACCCCATGCAATTTAGGCGTGTATAATAAAGTATAAATTTCTTAATAATGCATAACATGGTGGGTTTATCGATAATCATTTCATTTGGCCCATAAACATAATATAGCAATTTGTCTATTTAGCAGTTTAGTGGGCTTTGGCCCATTTACCGAACTAGAGTGTTTTGGCCCAATTTATCGAACTAGAGTATTTTGGCCCAATTTATCGAACTAGAGTATTTTGCGGCCCAATTTATCGAACTAGAGTATTTTGGCCCAATTTATCGAACTAGAGTATTTTGCCCAATTTATCGAACTAGAGTATTTTGCGGCCCATTTACACGAAACATCCAATTTACATAATAACGAATAATTTCTCGAGGTCGTTTTCGTAATTTTCACGATTTAGTCGTTTTTACGTATTTTCGTCAAAATATCAGTTTTTACGTTTTTACCGATCTAGTCGTCTTTACGATTTTACTTCCATACCGAAATTTGACATCCAACCGAGAAAATAATGAGTGTGAAATTACACACCTCGTTACACGAGTACTAATCCTTCTCGCTCCTCAAAGACCTAAAACATATTTTGATCCGTTAGACAACTAATTCAGTAAAATAATCTTAATCGATAATAGATCCAAAATCTTACCCTCTTGATTTTGAATCACTTGATTTTCACTTTTCCTCGTTTATTGATTCGTTAGCAGAGAATCCACCAACGATAACGGCTCGGAAGTTCGTACCACTTGAATAATGGACTTCCTTGAAAGATGGCCCGCAACCCGTGGAAAATCCCGACCGCCAAACCGTTCTTCGTTTGAATGGGGATTTACTGGATCCGCCCTCTTAACGTGACTAACCACCGCCCTTTTCTTCCCTATTTTGAAAGTCTTCAAAATCCAAAGGGATAATAGTTAGATCTAAATAATATCAAACAGTACTAAGGGCTTTAAAAAGATGTGATTTCCTTACCACAATAAAATGTTTCCAACGTTTCTACAATTCTCCCGATCACTTGAGTTCGATCTCCGTTATTGCACTAAATAATAACGAAAGAAATGTTATTAGAATGAGCGTTATATTGATCCAAAAGGCCTCATAAAACCAATGATATTCGCCATGACACTAATAATAAATCGAAAATGGAAAAGAACCCTTACCTAATTCCCACGGTCGAAAGGAAAGGATTGAGAATGTTGTTTAATTGATGAAAGATTCGGCTATGTATGATCAAGGAAAAGAAAATAAGTTTGGCTTATAGGCACATTAGCATTCGCTATGAGAGTGTAGATGGAGAGAATTTGATTGAAAAGAAATAAAATAAAAGAAAAGATGGTGATGATGTTGCTTTGATTTCAAGGAGATTAGGAGAAAAAGAAAAGAAAAGACAAGCTTTAAGAGATGTATATTCGACAATGGCAAAAAGAAAAGAAAAGATTGGCTTTTGGTATAGGTGATTTTCGGCATTCAAAGAAAAGGTACAAACAAGTACTAAAGCAATAAACAAAAATGACCAAATGGTCAAAATAATCAAGGCTTACCAAAGCACAATTCGCCAAGGAGAGATAGGTTGAGAGAATTTGCAAAATTATGCACAAAACTAAAGAAAATGACCAAAACAAAAGACTAAATTTCCTAGCAAACTATCACCAAAATTCGGTTTCCCCTAGCCATAATGCAGTCCATATGCATGGTCCATTGCCATGATTTTGTTTCCAAAATTCTCCTTGATATGTGCCTTATGTCCCCCTATCTTTCCTTAAGTCTTTGATTCCATGCCATAAGTTAGTTGTTTCCTTAATCCATTGATACACTAACCAAAAATAACATGGTCAACACCTTCCTTATATGTTCTTGGCCGACACTTCCTATCCATGAGCGAAAATTAAAACAAAAAATTCCTTTAGGTGCTATACAAGGATTCAACCTCTTCCTCTTGCTAGAACCCATGCGCCAACTCCACCTTACCATGTACTCACTTATGACACTCTTTATCACATAATTTAGCTTAAGTCTTAATCACCTTTGTTTCACTTCAATAAATTCTCAATTAATAAATTTTATTCCTTCTCCAAATTATGCTTTACCCTCTCTAGGACTTCAATAAGCACTAAAATAAAATAAAAGATTGTTCCTTTAAAATCTAAACACCAATTCATGCAATTTAAATACTTAGATTTTTAGGGTGTTACAAGATTGGACTTGAAGACGGACATTTCATCCTCGGTCGGATGGTCATCGAAAGAGTAATCCAAATCTTAGAAGATATGTTAAGGGATGTGTGATAGATTTCAAGGGAAGTTGGGAGGAATTCTTCTGGTTAAGCGAAATTTGCGTGACAACAACAGTTTCAATCCAAGATATCTGATGGCACCATATGAAGCATTATATGGATGAAAGTGTCGCACTCCTACGTGTTGGACAGAATTAGGAGAATGTCAGATTTTGGGTCCAAAGATAGTGGCTGAATCTGAAGAAAAGGTTAAGGTAATCCGGGCTCGGTTAAAGGAAGCATCTGACAGACAAAAATCGTACGCAGATCTAAAGCGGAAAGAAATAGAGTATGCAGTGGGAGATCAAGTTTTCCTAAAGGTTTCACCTTGGAAAAAGGTGATGAGATTTGGATGCAAAGGGAAGCTAAGTCCCAGGTTCATTGGACCTTATCGGATTGTGAAGCGGGTCGGATCTGTGGCATATCAGTTAGATTTTCCTTTGGAACTGAAGCAAATGCATGATGTGTTCCATGTTTCAATGTTACGCCGTTATTGGTCGGATCCATCTCATGTAGTGCCAGTTGAGGTGGTAGAATTAAGATCAGATTTGTCATATGAAGAGGAGCCAATTCAAATTCTAGAGCGAGATGTAAAGGTTTTACGGAGAAAATTAGTTCCTCTCGTTAAGGTATTATGGCGTAATCATGGATCAGAAGAAGCTTCGTGGGAACCGGAGGAAGCGATGCGACAGCAATACCCTCACTTATTCCAGCCAGGTAATTTCGAGGACGAAATTATTTTAAGGGGGTAGAACTGTAACATCCTGATAATTAGGGGTTATGCATTTCACTTAATTGAATGATGTTGCATGCTTAATTATTATTAAGTGTAATTTTGGAAGTTATTTGAGCTTCATTAATTAAGTGAATGCTTAGTGAAACTTTTAATTCCTATTAATTAGAGAGAGCTAAGCAAGTTAGGCCTTAAGAATTACTGATAAGAAGTTTTAGCATGGATTAAGTAATTGGCAAGGTGGTTAAGATGCATGGATGTGTGCTTGAGGAGTGAGGTTCGAATCTCCTAGCTAGCATTAGGGAGGATTTTAATTTTTTTGTGTCGGCCAAGAAAGTTCTAGAGTGGATGAGCATTCATTCATTTTCGGCTATTTGACCATGTGAAAAAGGAAGCTAGGAACTTATGGCATGGAATCATAAGTTGATGATAAGATGAGGGGGACAAAAGGCATGATATGGGGCAAGGTTTTGGGAGTGTGTTCATGGTCAATTGACCATGAACCTAGACGGCATGAAGGGCTAAAGGGAGAGGTTTAATTGTGAAGCAAATTTTGGATATGATGGGGAAGAAACAAGGAGGAAAAAGGGGATAATGTTGGCATTGATTTGGCCGAATTTTTGCTTGGCCATTAGGGTGCTAGTTGGCCTAAGATCCTAGCAAAATTGTCCATCTTTTCCCCTTCTCCAAAACCTTTTCCCTAAACCGAAACTATCATTGGCATTTGGTACAAGTTTACTTTGTTTTGGCATTGGTATTTTTGACCAAATAGGTACCTTTATTTCATCTTTTCCTCTCAAAATTTTATTTCTCTTTTGATGCCAAAATATTTTCACTTTTGAAGTCACTTCTTTTCTTTCTCTTTAGTGCCGAATTTAGCTATCACCAAAAGCCTTCTCTTTCATTTTCTTTTTCTTTCTTTTTCATTCTATTTCTCTTCTCTCTTTCCTCTCATTGCTTGAAACCACAAAGGATCAAGAACCACTTTCAATTGTTACCTCCTTGGCCGAATGTGCAAAGGTTCCTAAACACATTTCTTTTCTTTTGAGAAATCACCATCATCATCTTCTTCTCCTTTTTCTCTTTTCTTCCTTCTCTTTTTCCTTCTCTTTTCATTCTCTTTCTTCTTTCCTCAAAACCGAAACCATCATATTGAAACCACCATTTCTCTTCTCTTTTTGTTAAGGTCAATTATCATATTCTTTTCTTCTTATTCAAAGTCAACCTTGAAGAACTCAAAGTAAGATTTTATCAATTATTTTCATCATTCCTTTTACTTTAGCAAACTTAAAGTCATGATCTTTTAATTTCTCTCTTAGGTAGATCATTTGAAAAGATTTTTAAAGATCTTTGTTGAAGACAACCTTTAAGTGATCATTCGAAATCATCAAGGTAAGATTATTAATTTAGATCATATCAATTTCTTTAGATGGATCACTAATCTACGTTATTTTTAGGGCGATCTAAGATCATCAAAATAGGTAAGAAAAGAGCCGTCTGAGTGTTTGGAAGAGAGAGGTATTCCTTTACCACCAAACTACAAACGAAGGGTCAGATCGTGATTAGAGACTTTCCACCGGGTTGTGGACCCTTTGCTAATGAGGATCGGTTATTCAAGTAGTGCGTAAACCGAACCACTTTACGTTGGTGGAATATCGGTGGTTTTGATCCATCTAGTGGAAAAACCACAAATAACTGCATCATTCGTGAATCAGGGTAAGGATTTAGATCCATCGTCAATAAGTGTAATATTGTTAACAAAAGTTTATACTAACCAAATGTGTCAATCAATTAGGTGTTGACGAGCAAGAGGGTATTGTTCTCACTGTCACTAGGTATGTAACCTTACATTAAAAATCTTATAAGATTTACATATATTTAATTGTGACTATATGACCATGTGTATGATTGTGCTTTTGGATACCATTCAGTGGTGTATGATATTCAGGTATGTTTACCCCAATATTTTGTTTATTTTGCTATATGCATCAATATGAAATAAGCATGACTATATTATGATTTGTGGGGTAAATAACATAAAAATCGATTTGATATGTATGTGCATGGGCATATGGGTATATTTGATAAAGGAGGAAGTATTCGGTGGTTTTACCACATTTCGTGACTTCGATCACATATGTGAATTTGGTGACCTCGGTCACGTATATTTGACTCCGGTGACTTGGTCACATATTTGAACTCTGGTGACTTGGTCACATATGTGAATCTGGTGACTTGGTCACGTATTTGAAATTTGGACTTGATCGGTGACTTGGTCACATCTGCTTTTGGTGGCTTTGCCACAATAAGGCGATGTGCATGTTGACTGCGATGAATCGCCTCGATGGTGTGTAGCGGATGGAGGGTCGATTTAGTAATCCCGGTGTCTTTGGTTGATGCGGGGTGTGTAGCGGATGGATATTTAGGTTGGTAGGGCTTGCATTTCATTTCATGAACATAACCATGTAATATTGAATGATTATTATTTGTTCGCTATGAAATGGGCCTTTGGGCTAAATATAAGTTAAATGGGCCTTTGGGCTAAATTTAAGCTAAATGGGCCTTTGGGCTAAATATGAGTTAAATGGGCCTATGGCCATATGTGAAATTTTGAGCTTAAAAGCATTTGATAAAATGGGCTTTTTAGTGTATGTGTTATACATTGAGTTTATAACTCACCCATTTTATGGGATAACTTTTGGATGACTCGTGGTCACGATGGATCTAAGCGTGAGGATTTCGAGGTGGCGATGCTCAGATCAAGTATTGTGGAGATTTTCCAACTTAAACTTATTAATTTTTAAATTTTATTACTTAGACTTTATTATGGATTTGCCAATTTTTATGTAATAAGGCCACTATAAACTATTTTTAATTTTGTGTTTGGATTTATTTTAAATTCGCCATGAATAACTATCAATTAAATAACTAAATGGTTTTCGATAAATAATTTTAAAAGGTTTTTGTTAGTAATATATATATATATATATATGTTTTAAGAATATACAATTCTATTTTTCAACTAAGCCCAACTCGATCTTTAAGTTAATCCGTTTTACTTAAAATCATCAAGTTTTCTTGAACAAACGTTATTTCCGCTAAAGTTTTACTCGAGGAACATACCAAATCTGGTTAGGCTTTTGGGCCGGGTTTGGGGTGTTTCATTACATAACCCTAAAATCAGTTTGGAAACAAATAGGAACTAATCTGAAACAAAACATAAAAATGTAGAAAAAACTAAAGACATGGGCCACACGGTCTTGTGGCTAGGCCGTGTGACAAGGCCTAGATCATGTGTCTCAAAAACATAGCCGTTTGGCCAAGCCGTGTAACAACCTAGAGTCCGTGTAACTTAGGGTCACCAGGCCGTGTAACTCTCTGAGGCCATGTGGACAATACTGCACCAAAAATCAAATAGGCCACATGACTGTGTAGGGTGACCGTGTGTGGCACACGATTGTGTGCTAGACCGTGTGTGGCACACGATCATGTGCTAGACCATGTGCACCTTAAATAACTTCAAAACCAAGTCATTTCAACTACCATTTCTTAGATTCCAAACCATGCCATTTCCATTCATTTTTACTTATTCAAAACACTTTGAGACATGCCAAAATAAACTAAAAACATCCAACCTAAGTGTCTAACCAATATGCCCTCATTGGCACCACAATTAACGCATTAAACCATTCACATTCATCAATCACATTCACCTTCAAGTGCCTAATATTCAAGTCATAATATCTTACCACAATTAGTCATAATATCTTTCAAGGCAAGAATTAACTTGCTTATATGCATATATATATAGACATAATTAAGCCAAAAGCACCAAATATGTACACACCACAAACCTTACAAAACCAAAGTTTTAAACAACATCATTATAAGCAAATGAACTTAGAAACTCCTAGTATATGCCTTTTATAACCAGACTAGAATGATTACAAATTCTACTGAGTCGATGAACGGATAGTGTGTGCTCTGACTTGAACCTCCAATCGACCGAGATTTCTGATGATCTACAAGGAAAGAAAGCAATTAATGTAAGCAACTAATGCTTAGTAAGCTCGTATAATTTAAACTTAAACTTAACGAACAATAATTTACTCAAACCATTCATGCATAGATTCATTAACTAAACCATAGACACATTTATTTCCTATACACCATAAATCTCACAAGGTTAGTGAGTTCATCAATAAAAAAATATATAATTCTACCATGACATGGAACCTTTATAAGTAAACATATAAAGTACATAATTCATTCATCACACATTCAAATAACATAACTCTTTTCATTTCAAAGTTTTCATACAAAAATCCTCCATTTTACATGCCAAAAGCATATAACATTTCATATATCCATTCATTTATACATTTATCACCCGTTGAACAAATGAAATATCGTCAGATACGCAGGCACGATGCCCACACAAGCTATAACTGTATTTGCTCACACAAGCTGTAAAATGGGTCTACTCACACAAGTTGTGGGTTGGAATGTTAAGCTATACGATGCTGCTCAAATGAGCTGTGGAGAATCCACAACAAATGCAGGACCTCAACCATCGGTAGAACATCCACGACCAATACCCGAAACGGTAACTAACCCTAATGACATGTCATTTGTATCCTAAGTATTCACGAGGTTCAAACGAGCCACATTCCATGTCCAAACCATTTAACTTATACACATTATACCATTTTAGACATACATCCATATAGATCTCATTTTTCAAACATAAACCTTAATACTAAATCTTATTTCCTAATTGCCATATATATCAACTGTTTAATTCATTCAACATGTAAATATTAGTTATCATATCATGAAAAACAAAAATTAACCAATTTAACGAACATACGAACTTACCTACTCAAAAACGATTACAAATGCGATGCAAACGACTATTCCGCTAACTGTGCTTTTCCACGATTTGTGTTCGATTGATATGTTTCTTGATCTAAATAATAATTTTCATTCAATAATTGTTTCAAACAACTTAAATAAGAAAAATTATGTATATAATCCCTTTTGTTATCAACTTACAAAATTTCCCCTGAACTTCACACTTTATGCAATTTAGTCCTTCAAATGGAACACATTTTGTAACAGCCTATTTTTAGTCAAATCAGAACAGTGGTTTCGAGACCACAAATTTGAAGTTAAAATATTTATTTTATTATTATCTTAATTTTTACAGCATGATTGAAAGGTTGTGTGAAAGTTTCGTTTAAAAATTTTATCATTTGATTAGTCAATTTGATAAAAAAGACTAAATTGTGTAAAGTGTAAAAGTGGAGTTCTATTAGCTAAAAGTATTAAATAGCCATGAAATTAAATAGTTAAGGTTCTTATGTGTTAAATAGACCATTGGTTGTTTAATTGGCATTTATGGACATCCTTTAAGTGACTTTTGTTATTTAATTAAAAGGTTAAATTTGGAATTTAATAATTAAAGGTTAGTAATAATAAACTAAAAATTCCTATCATCTTCTTTACACCAAATTTCCACCAAAATTTGAATAAATAAAATCCATATATAAGGTTGAAGTTCGGCCAAGCTTCCTAGATCAATTGGTGAGTAAATTTTGTCTCGTTTTTAATGATTTCTACGTTTTTGAGATCATTGCAGCTTAGTCTAGCTAGTCCAGGGACTAATTTGAAATACTGTTAAAGATTTTAGATGTTTACATTGATGAATATGTATGAGTTTTGAAGTTTCTTGATAGATTATGAATGCTTGTTGATAGATATATAAGTTTTGTAAAGTGATTTTTAGTGAAAACGCAAATTAGGGGCTAAATTGTGAAATGTGTAAATTTAGTTGTTAAAATGTGAAATAAATGAAAAAAATGGGCTGATAGGGAATAATTGATAAATTAGATAGGCTTGGGTTGTGATGAAATGGAATGAATTTTATTTTACGAGCCTAAGGACTAAATTGTAAAAGTTGTGAAATTCTTGGGGTAAAATTGTAAATGTGCTTAAATGTGTGTTTTGGATTAAATTGAATAGAGAGATTATTAAATAGTTAATTTTGAATATATTTAGATCAAGAAAAGCGAAATTTAGATCTAGATCAGGGGAAAACTAATGTTATCGACTAATCGACCTATTTCGTCGTTTTCACATCAGAGGTAACTTCGTATGTGATAAATTTCATTATAAATGTATTTTAAATGCTTTGATATTGTTTAAGTTGTGAATACGAGACTTCGAATAAGTTCAACAATGACTCGATGGTAATTTAGCATTCGAAATCCCGGTTAAACCTTAGGAATAGTTTACGATACTAGTTGTAACACTCCTAACCCGTATCCTCGTCGGGTTAGGATTAGAGGGCATTACCGGACAAAACACAGTTCATCACGATCATTATTTACAATTCATGCATAAAGTCATATCAAGTTCTTTACAATAATTTTCAAACTCAAATAGCATCTATACACTCATTCATATAAGTCAAATTTGCACATATTTAAAACATATAGCCAATTAAGAACCAATCATGCTTTATTACTTATAATATTGAATCATACAAGTATCTAATTCATGTTATTTATATACTATTTATAATCAAACATTTTCATTTCATATACCAATCATAAATCAAGACATCCATTCTTATTAATCTATCCCATTAACTATTAACCTAATATACCATAATTTATTACATAATATGACCGAATCAAATTTATCAATTACAACATTTCCAAGTCATTCCACAAAGCAAATTATACATAAAAAATTAGGTCATTAATAAGCCACATCAAATAGTCAAATTCACAAGGCATAGCATAGTCATCTCATAACTTAGCTTATAGGTACATATACATTAAAGTTAGAACATATTCATCAACTAAAATATACCACATATTATACTTCCAAAATGAGCTGCATTCAAGGCCGATTATACATTATACCTATTATTACTCAATGTCGAATTCATGTAGCCAAACATCACATATATAAATACCATAAAATATACTTCCAAAATAACTTATAACATGATCGAATATACAAATATTAACACCTTGATCAAACATAACCGAACTCAATCTCAGAAATCAAGCCATATAACCAAACACCATGTATAAACACATTATGAATTATACTCCCATCATAACTTAATACCATAACTGAATTCACATAAGCCCAAAATGTCATGATTTAGCTATTTTCGCATGGCATAAATACATATTTACATATATACATATCATTTGTAGCAACACAAAAGGTAATATAAATTATACATGCCATAAACTTTAAGTTTAACCTCAAAAAGGTACCAAAAGTTGATGATAGTGTGACGAGCTTTACCGACGATCCTCGAGCATGTAACGACTTTCCCCAAAAAAGATCTAAAACACAAGAGCAATCAAGATCACCAAGTAAGCTTTAACAACTTAGTAAGTTATAAGCAATTATATAACAATGCAATATAACATTATACTAATTAGGTCAATTTATTATAATCATCATTAAGATTTATAACCATAGTTATAAATCATAACTCCATTCATTAACTATCATATTTCGTAGCCTTAAGACCGAATACTCAAACATTCAATAATAGGTTTCACATTGAACTATAAATCATTTTCTCATCTCAAAACAAATTCATATGTAAATAAATACATCACATTTTCTTAATTTCATATGCATATATCACTTACCGAATTTGTACTTAATTTTCAAACCCTTATGAATCACATACCTGATCATTTTATTTCGTTTAACACTTTCACTAACCGATATCCTTGAAGGATCTGCAAACCCGCACACTCAGTGCCAAACCATGTAACGTATTGCACACTTAGTGCCATTACCTTAACATATCTCACACATAGTGTCAAATACTTGTAATGTATCGCACACTTAGTGCCATTACATTAACATTCCGTACACTTAGTGCCAAATGACTGATTTCATACACATAGTGATCGATATTTTGATTCGCACACTTAGTGATTTACTTGAGCATGTTACTCGCTTAAATAAACACATATATACATACAAATTAGCTTATTTCATCTTCATATCAACATCACATTCGACTATTTCATTGACTTATAGGCATACATCACATTTGGCTATATCTTTGACAAATAAGCATACATCACATTTGGCTATATTTATTTCTCAATTCAATATCACACATGGCTATATCATTAACACATATATGTTTACATCACATTCAACTATTTTCATCTCCCACCACTATCATATTCAGCAATGTCAATATTGTAAAAATTTACCTCTATTAAAAATGTATGCATCATTGAAGAAAAATTAATTCAACTCAATCGCTTAAAAACTTACCTCGAGTATCGACGGACTATGTTTCCCAACTATTCGATTAATTTTGCTTTCCCCGATCCAATCCTGATCCTTTTTGTTCTTGATCTTGAATTAAGCTCAATTCATGGCCGAATGTTGTAAGGTTTTCTTTCTTTTTCTTTTGCTAAGTTTCGGCTATGGCTTAAAAGATGATAACCATGGCTTTGTTTTATTACAAATAACATATATATTAACATTTTATTTAATTACCTATTTAACCTTTATATTAAAATAACTGGACATTATAACATAAGGTTAATTTTGTCCATGGCCAGCCACTACCTTAAAAATTGAGCTATTTGCTCTTTTAATACTTCTAATGAAAAAGACTTCATCAATTAAGCCCTTTTACTAACGATTACCAAATTTTTAACTTACGTGATTAAGCCCTCTTATTTAATTAAGCACACAAACAATCAAATTTTCATACGAAACTTTCACACATACTAATTCACATATAATTAACACGGAAAATAATATTTAAATATTTTTTGAATCAGATTCGTGGTCCCGAAACCACCATTCCAATTAGGGCCAAAATCAGAATGTTACAACTCTCCTCCCTTAGGTATTTTCGTCCCCGAAAATCTTAATGGTGAATAGGTTTGGATAACATTCTTTCATGGAATCCTCAAGCTCCCAAGTTGCTTCCTCGATTTCGTGCCTAAGCCAAAGCACTTTTCGTAACTCTTTCACTTCACGAGCCAGGATACGGATCGGTTCTTCCTCATAAGTTAGATCAGACTGTATGTCAACCTCGGACAGGCTTATCACATGAGAAGGGTCAAATCTATAACATCAGAGCATCGAAACATGGAAAACATCGTGGATCTTTTCTAGTTCAGGTGGCAGTAGCAATCTATAAGCAACCGGCCCTATACGTTCTATAATCTCATATGGCCCAATAAATCTCGGACTCAATTTACCCTTGCGACCAAATCTAAATATTTTCTTCCACGGTGAGACTTTCAAGAAGACTTTATCTCCAATCTGAAACTCTATATCTTTCCGTTTCAAATCTGCATATGGTTTCTGACGATCTGATGCTGCTTTCAGACTTTCACAGATCACTTTTACTTTCTGTTTGGTTTCTTTAACCAAATCAACTCCGTATATCTTGTTTTCACTGAGCTCTATCCAATACAAAGGTGTACGACATTTACGACCGTACAAAGCTTCATAAGGTGCCATTTTGATACTCGATTGAAAACTATTATTGTATACAAATTCGATCAAAGGCAAGTATAGTTCCCACGTAACCTCAAACTCGAGAACACAACATCTCAACATATCCTCAAGTATTTGAATAATTCTCATTGACCATCCGTCTGAGGGTGAAAAGCGGTGCTAAAATGCAAATTAGTACCTAATGCATCTTGCAGTTTCTTCCAAAACCGTGATGTAAACCTAGGATCTATATCTGAAACAATAGAAATAGGTACTCCATGTAATTGTAAAATCTGAGAAATGTACAATTCAGCTAGCTTATCGAGCAAGTAATCTGTATGGATCGGAATAAAATGAGTCGATTTTGTCAATCTATCAACAATAACCCAGATTGCATCTTTCTTACTCGGTGTCAATGGTAACCCAGATATGAAATCCATCATGACTCGATCCCATTTCTATTCGGGTCTCATAATTGGCTGAAGTAATCCAGATGGCAACTGATGTTTGGCTTTTACTTGCTGACATATCAAACATTTCGACACGAAATCTGAAATATCTCATTTCATACCATGCCACCAGTAATGCTATCTAAAATCATTATACATTTTCGTGCTACCCAGGTGAATAGAAAATCTACTATTATGAGCTTCATTACAAATCATCCGAATCAACTTAGGATCCTTCGGTACACATATTCAGTTTTTGAACCGCAAACATCCCTCAACATCAATCTAAAATTTTGAGTCAGTATTCGAACCACAATGATTCCTTTTTGCTATTAAGTTATCATCAACCTTTTGAGCCTCGCAAATCTGTTGAACAAATAACGGTCTCATTTTCAATTCTGCAATAATCGCACCATCATCATTCATAGCCATATCTGTGTTTATTGCATGTAAAGTAAACAGTGATTATCGACTTAAGGCATCAGCAACAAAATTAGCTTTTCCCGGGGGATAATCAATCACTAGCTTGTAGTCTTTTAACAATTCCAACCATCGTCGTTGTCTCAGATTTAGATCCTTCTGAGTCATTAAGTACTTTAGGCTTTTATGATCGAAATAGACATGGCATTTTTCACCGAACAGATAGTGACGCCATATCTTCAGAGTAAAGACTATAGTGGCTAATTAGAGATCGTGTGTCGAATAGTTCTTTTCGTATGGCTTTAACTGTCTCAAGGCGTAGGCTATAACCTTACTCTCCTGCATCAAGACACAGCCCAAACCATTTATGGATACATCACTGAATATAACAAACTCTTTACCCGACTCTGGCTGAACAAGCACTGGAGCTTCAGTCAATAAAGTTTTCAACTGATCAAAACTCTTCTAGCACATTTTCGTCCACTCGAATTTAACATCTTTTTGAAGTGGCTTTGTCATCAGAGTTGCAATCATCGAGAAACCTTTCTGAAGCGTCTATAATAACCAGCAAGTCCTAGGAAACTCTGAACTTTAGTAATATTTCGCGGGGGTCTCCAATCAAGTATAGCTGAAATCTTACTCGGACCAACTTAAATACCTGATGCTGAAACAACATACCCTAAGAAGCTAACTTCGTGTAGCCAAAACTCACATTTACTAAATTTTACGTACAACTACTTATCACGCAAAATCTGTAACACAAGTCTCAAATGTTTGGCTATATCTTTGACATATAGGCATACATCACATTTGGCTATATCTTTGACAAATAAGCATACATCACATTTCCCAATTCAATATCTCACATGGCTATATCATTAACACATATATGTTTACATCACATTCAACTATTTTCATCTCCCACCAATATCATATTCGGCAATGTCAACATTGTACAAATTTACCTCTATTAAAAATGTATGCATCATTACAAAAAAATTAATTCAACTCAATTGCTTAAAAACTTACCTTGAGTATCGACGGGCTATGTTTCCTGACTATTCGATTAATTTCACTTTCCCTATCCAATCCTGATCCTTTTTGTTCTTGATCTTGAATTAAGATCAATTCATGGCCGAATGTTGTAAGGTTTTCTTTCTTTTTCTTTTTCTAAGTTTCAGCTATGGCTTAAAAGATGATAACCATGGCTTTGTTTTATTACAAATAACATATATATTAACATTTTATTTAATTACCTATTTAACCTTTATATTAAAATAACTAGACATTATAACATAAGGTTAATTTTGTCCATGGCCAGCCACTACCTTAAAAATTGAGCTATTTTCTCTTTTAATACTTTTAATGAAAAAGACTTCATCAATTAATCCCTTTTACTAATGATCACCAAATTTTTAACTTACGCGATTAAGCCCTTTTATTTAATTAAGCACACAAACAATCAAATTTTCATACGAAACTTTCACACATACTAATTCACATATAATTAACACGAAAAATAATATTTAAATATTTTTCTGACTCGGATTCATGGTCCCAAAATCACCATTTTGATTAGGGCCAAAATCGGACTGTTACACTAGTGACATGTCATTAGGGGATAATTGAGTTGGCTTCAGGCCATGATATTAGCACTTTGGATGCGAGTTATACCGATTTGGCTTCAGGCCATAATATCAGTACTTCGAATATAAGTTACCTTGATTTGGCTTCAGGCCATGGTATAGGTACTTAGTGTGCGAGACTCCTGAGTATCCAATTTCTATTCTGAATGGTTCAACGGGTAAATGAATAAAATGGTTGAGAATGAGATTGGTATGAGATGGTACAAGTATGTGCATAAACCATATTAGCTTTGAATCGAAGAATTGGTGAAGAAAGTATATAGTTTTGTGAATGAGTAATTGAAAGGTTTGTTAGTTGATGTGGATTCATGTATTTATAATCAATTGTTGAATTATGTGTTTATGATTATATTGAGTTTATTACATACGAGCTTACTAAGCTATAAAGCTTACGTTGTTTACTTTTCTATGTTTTATAGTAATTACAAGCTAGCTCGGATTCTGGGATCGTCAGCGATCGTATCACACTATCCCACTATCGACTTGGTACCCATGAACTTTAGTATTTTAAGTATATGGCATGTATAGGGACTTTGGTCATGTTGGTTAAGTTTTGGTAATGATTTTGGCCAATTGAATTGGCTTGTAAGTGTATATGTTTTTGTAACGCCCCAAAATTCTTATTTTTGCTTTTGTGAAAATATGACATAATTGTGTATCTACTTCAATGGTTAAGTGTTCTGGGATTGTCTGAGAGGTCCCAAGTTCAAGCCTTGTATTTGATAAATTTTGGAATTTTTTTCCGATTTAAGCCCTACCTCTACTTAGTATGCTTATAATAATTTATTTGTAAAACTATTTTAGAATGAGCTTACTGGTTGGAGTGGTATAGGAGTCTGCGTGTGGTGTGGAGGTTCTATGTTAGAATCCCTGCATGAACATAGGTGATATTTTTGCTCAGTTCTGTGTCAGAGTTTTGATGGAATTAAAATTCTGAGAAAGTTATCAGTAGGGGATTTGGGGAATATCTGATTAGGTTTTTTTTGTTTTTTTTTCTCTTCTTTCCAGGAAAATTCATGTTGGTTTCTCTATGATCCTTTACTCTTCTTTTTCTTTTTTTTTTTCCTTCCTACGTTCGATTCCTTCTTTTGCCGTGGAAATCTCGTGGTGCGTTGTTTCATTATCATTGTACGTTGTGGTAAGGGAAGTTGCGATTTTTTTTAAGTTTATTCGAATGGTGGGGTTTTTATCAATGGGGTTATTTTTTGAAATGTAGTAATTTAATAGGATCATTATGTGCAGGAACTGACGGGGAACCATCCGTTAAAATTCTAACGGTTTAGAACATGATAGCAGTAATTGTCGCTGGCGATAAGTGAGTTTTGAATTATTGTCTTTGTATCGAATTCATTAGTAAATCTACTAAATCATTGATTGGTATTCTGTTTTTAGGCTTTTGGAAGGCTCAGGTTTGTTTTTGCAGCAAAACAATACCAGGTGTGTACCCAAAAATGCAGAAAATGGGATTCGATAAAAGCCGAAATTACAAACTGTCGATGCCACAAGTGTAACACCCCAAACCCAGTCTATGCATTAAGACTAGATTTGGTTTGTTACATGAATCGAGCTATCTTAAAATCTTCAATGAGTTGAAATCTACAATATTATTTTTAATTACAAGGTTTAATAAAATCGGAAGAGTATTTTAAATTTGATGTATATTAGAAAACATTAGTAAAAAAAACATCATTAACATTGTATTATCAAAACCCTTAGATAATTTATTTAAGAGTTAAAAATAATAAAATATTTATAAAGGAATTTCATATATTTGAAAACCCAATTTATTTTGATAAAAACATCATATAATCATAAGCCCATATTTAAATGTCCAAAATATAGTTTAAAACCAAACACACATAAAAATCCATGAATTATTAATAGAGGCCCTTATTACATTAACCCAAAATAGTAAAATACTTATTAAAAAGTTCGAGTTTAATAAACCCATGTTTTGTAGTATGGCCTCCACGAAGTCATCCTCGCCCAAGTCCACGTCAATTTCCATTACCCGAGATGGAAAATTTGAGGAGTGAGTTACTTAGAACTCGATGTATAACTCACTTACTTTGTCCATCGGGCCGATTTTCAAATTATGGATTTGGGCCTTGAGCCCATAAGCGTAATTAACAACATAATTAATAACATAATTAATAGCATAATGAATAACATAATTAATAACATGCATGTAAAATGAATTTTCCCTCCCAAACCTAATTCCATCCGCTACACACCCCGCATCAACCATCACACCTATGGGGATCAAGTCAACCCACCCCGCCATCACACCAATCGTAGGCATTAAGCCATTTTATATTTGTGGCGAGCCACCGAACTAGATTGTGACAAAGTCACCGAACTAGAGGCATTGAGCCAATTATTATTTTGTGGCGAGCCACCAACTAGAGGTAAATAGCCATTTATAAATTTTGTGGCGAGCCACCATAGAACTAGAGGCAATTAGCCATAATTTTGTGGCAAAGCCACCGAACTAGATTGTGGCAACAGGCCTTTCTTCTCTTCATCATTTTCCCAACCCATGCAATATGTATGCAAAGTAGTCTATGATCATATAATAATTTTATTAAAAAGGCCCATTAACAAGAGTCAATATTTCATATTTTTATTAAGGCCCAAACATTTGGCCCATTTTAGCAATTTAATATCTTAGGCCCAAAATTACGATCTAGTAGGAATTTGGCCCATTTAGCGATCTAGCAGGGATTTCAGCCCGTTTAACAATTTAACAGAGATTACGGCCCATTTATGATCTAGCAGAGTTTTCGGCCCATTTATCGATCTAGCAGAGATTTCGGCCTAATTATCGATCTAGCAGAGATTTCGGCCCAATTACCAATTATCAAATTTATCGGTCCATTTTACGAAGACATGAAAATTTATATTTTTCCATCTAACTCATCGAGGGCTTTTTCGTAATTTTCACCATATTATCCGTTTTCATGTAATTTCACCAAATACCAATTATTACGTTTTATATCGATCTAGTCGTTTTTACGATTTAACTCCATACCACGAATAACATCCAAACCCGAGAAAAGTGTGAAGTTACACATCTCGATATCGTGAGTACTAACCCTTCCCGATCTTCAACACCTAAACATAATACGATCTTATTAGGACATTATCATGAACAAAATATGTTATAGACATTTGATCCAAAACCTTACCCTCTTGATTTTGGATTACTTCAATTTTCGGTTTTTCCTCATTTATTGATTCGTTATTCGCTGAGAATCCACTAACGTACAAAGGCTCGGGAGTTCTTACTACTTCGAATAATTGATTTCCTTCTAGATGGTCCGCAACCCGGTGGAAAATCCCGACTATCAAAACCGCCTTCGCTTTATACTTAGGGGAATAGTGGATCCGCCTCTTACGATAACTAAACACCGCCTTTTTCTTCCCTATTTTGAAGATCTTCAATATCAAAAGATCGTTAATCCTAATAATATATCGAAATAAAATTCTAAAGATCTTAAAGGTGAGATTTCCTTACCACAAATATTCTTGTTCCACAAGGAGAACCGATCCAAACGTTCTATGTCACTCACGACCACTTGATTTCCGATCTTTCGTTATCGCACTAAAGTATAACATAAATAAACGTTAATAGAATGAACATTTATTTCGATCTAAGAAAGCCTTCATACCACCATCAATATTCGGCCATGACTACTTCTAACTAAACGAAACTAAAAAGAATTCTTACCCTTTTGTCCACGGTTGAAAAGAAAGGATTGAAATTGATGTTTGTGAAAGATAGAGGATTGACTATATGACCAAAGGAAATAGAAAATGATTCGCTATGGGTACATCAACATACGGCCATGAGAGAAAATAATGGAGAAATTATAAATGTCAAGAATAAAAGATGAGAGAAGAATGATGATGATGTTGTTTAAATTTTCAAAGAGAATAAAAGAGAAAGAAGAAAGAGATGAGTTTTGGGAGAGGTGTATATTCGAAATGGGGAGAAGAAAAGAAAAGAATGGCCTTTTGTGTTGGTAGAATCGGCACTATGAGAAAGGCACAAAATTGAACACTAAGTGAAAAGCAAAATGACCAATTGGTCAATATAATCAAGGCTTACCAAGGATCAAATTCAGCTAAAAGAAAAGAGGTTGAGAGAAAAGTTGCAAAACTTTGCACAAAAACTAAAATGACCAAAAGTAAACTCCTAACCCTTACCAAGCTACTAGCAAAATTCGCCAACCTCCCCCTAGCCATATTGTCAGTCAAATTTATTGGTCAAATAACCATGAATTTGTTTCCAAAACACTTTCCTTGATACTTGCCCTATGTCTCCATATCTTTCCATATTTCCTTGATTCCCTACCTTAAATTCACTCTTACCTTATTCCTTTGATATACTAACCAAAAATAACAAGGTCAACACTTACCATAAATAAGCTTGGTGACACTTACCATAGAAGAGCAAAATAAAAGTTGTCTAAATGCTATTTAAGGGATTGGAACCTCTTCCTCATGCACTAATTCATGCGCCAACACCACCATGCCATGTACTCATCTTGTGTCACTTATTAACACTTAAATTAACTTAAGTATTAATGACACTTGCTTCTCTTCAATAAATTCTCAAATATAAAATTTATTCTTTACCCAAATTATGCTATACTCTTCTTCGTGACTATAATAAACACGAAAATAAAAGTAAGAAAATTTTCCTTCATAATCTAAACACCAAATCATGCAATATATCAATACTCGAATTTTAGGTGTTACAACTCTACCCTCCTTAAAGAAAATTTCGTCCTCAAAATTTACACGGTTGAAAGAGGTGAGGGTATTGTTGTTGAATTGCATCCTCGAGCTCCCATGTAGCTTCCTCCACTCGTGGTTATGCCATAGAACTTTGACCAATGGCACGGTTTTCTTTCTTAGCACCTTAACATCTCGATCTAAGATTTCCACCGGTTCCTCCTCAAAAGACAAATCAATTCAATTCCACTTCTTCTACCAAGATTATGTGCGAAGGATCCGATCTATAACGCCTCAAAGATGGAAACATGAAAACATTATGAATTTGACCCAACTCCAAGGTAACTCAATCGATAGGCCACCGGACCAACACGCT
Source organism: Gossypium rotundifolium (assembly GCA_025506655.1). Taxonomy (NCBI): domain Eukaryota; kingdom Viridiplantae; phylum Streptophyta; class Magnoliopsida; order Malvales; family Malvaceae; genus Gossypium; species Gossypium rotundifolium. The sequence continues at coordinate 36,686,224 of CP106729.1, read as the reverse complement.
TCACCACACGGTATGGTCCAATATATCTAGGCTCAACTTTCCTTCTTTCCAAACCCGAAAATCTTTTTCCAAGGTGAGACCTTCAAGAAAACCCGATCCCCACATCATACTTGATATCCTTTCGCTTCAGTCCGTGATCGACTTCGCCTATCCGAGGCTTCTTTCAACCGTGCTCGAATAACTTTTACCTTTTCCTCTGTTTGAGATATCATCTCAGACCTAACATCTGTCGTCGCCTAACTCACCCAACAATAGGAGAACGACACTTACGACCATACAATGCCTCGTAAGGTGCCATCTAAATTCTAGATCGATAATGTTGTTATACACAAATTCCGCCATGGTAGATAATCCTCCCAACTACTCCTCAAGTCAATTACACATCCCCTTAACATATCTTCCAATATCTGAATTACCTCTCCGATCGACCATCGACCGAGGATGAAAAGCCGTCTTGAAATTCAACTTTGTCCCCAAGGCTTCATGCGAGCTTTCCAAAATCGTGATGTAAATCTAGGATCTCTGCGATATAATAGATACAGTACCCCATGCAACCTCACAATTTCGAGATACGTCTGACTTTGCCAACTTTTGCAATGAATAATCCATACTGTTGGTAGGAAATGAGTAGTCTTCGCCAAACGATCAACAATTACCCAAATGTAATTTTTCTTAGTAGGTGTTAAAGGTAACCCACTAACAAAATCCATAGTTATCCGCTCCCATTTCCAAAGAGGAATTTTTACTATTGTAACAATCCAAAGGTAATTGATGTTCGCCTTCACTTGCGACAAGTCAAACATTTTCCCACAAACTCGAAATCTCCGCTCAACCACGCCACCAATACTATCTCACGGAGATCTCGATACATCTTATTTCCTCCGGATGCATAGCATAAGGGCTACTATGCGCCTCTCGTAGAATCATTTGCCTCAGATTTGAGTCCTTAGGCATACATACTCTTCCTCGAAAGCACAACATGTAACAACCCAAACCTGGCCCAAACACTATGGTCGAATCCGGATCGTTACGAGGAAAAACCTTTTCGAAACCATTTCTAAACCCATTAAGCTTTGTTGAAAAACTTTTCGGATTGGATTATCTTGATGAAATCATACTTAGTGTTTATTTTTAAAAAAAAAAATATTTAAGTCAAGTTATGAAACAAATTTCAACTGTGCCCGATGGCATTTTAAAATATTTTCGTGTTTAATTGGAAAATGTGTAATCTAAATTCAACAATAATAATATCCGAGTTTAAAATAATATCCAACATAAGAAAATAAAAAAAATAAAGTATCGAGAGGCCTTATTACATCCAAATAAAATAAACCCAAAGTAAAATTATTAAACTGAAATTAAAGTCATTTAAATTTAATTCCACCGCATGGCCACCTCGAGTCAACCCTACCCACATCCGCGATCTAAGTGTCACCGAAAAATATAAAGGAGAGGTGAGTCACCAAGACTCAAGATGTAACCCTTCCCCATTTTAAAGCATTTTCATACACATCAAATAACAATTAATATGCGAAATAATGTGTACCCAACCTAGCCAACCATACGCCATTGTCTACCCCAGCACACGGTACCAAACCACCGGTGGTGCTAAACCACTTTGTGACATATAGTCACAATGTGTTACCAAAACACCGGTGTCCGTAGACACAAATCGGGTGATGGGGCCAACCCATCGTGTGATACCAAATCACCGCGACGATCCCATATCTCAAGTGGGGCCAACCCACGGTGGTGTTAACCACGTGGATAAGTCGCTATTGAGGTACCAAACCTCTGGAGGTACCAAACCTCGGTGACCGTAGTCACAAGCAGTGTTACCAAAACATCGGTGCCCGTCGGCACATTATCACCGCCTCCACTCATCAACCCATATCACAACCATAACAGAGTTTATACATTTATCATATGTATTAAAATAAAACATGCTTCCCAAAAGCATCACAATAATCTCATATAAACAGTAGTCTTATCGAGGTTCTCGCTTGTACCATTTAAGGTACCAAATCCATATCTACATCAAGCGATTTACAAACAACAACTATTTATCACACATATTAATCGCTATAAGTGTGTATGTACAAACCGATATCGATGGTAGTCCCAAATCCAAAGAAAGCGTTGGTCACCACAGATCCACTTGTCCTATATTCGGCCAAATCCATGGATTAGTCTTATGGCCTATTCGGCCTAATTAACTTATTTGGGAGGGGTTCCTTGTGAACCCGAGATCTTACCTTAACACTCTTTGCTATTATCTACCGTACTTGATACTCGAATCTGCTCGTCAGCCATCATTGATTAGCAAGTAAACCAATAACCTTCGGCTTTTAATCGAATTGCTAGAATAAGGAGATTGATCTCACCACCACTTACCGAAATTGAACACTAGAGATCAGGCTGTGAGTCGACTGTTTTACTTCCCTGAATACCTATAAGAAATCGGTTACTAACCGTTTAGAAGCCATTGCCGAAATCGGCACCTCTCTTTGTAAAAGAAATCGACGTGAAAAAAGAAAGAAAAGGGAAGATGGACATTCGCCAAGATCACTTACCACCTTATGAACCGATTGAGGAGAGTCTAAAGGAGATTATTCACCTTGCTATTCTACCAAGTCTTGGAATATGAAGAGGGAAATTGGCTATCGAAAAGGAAAAGGAAAGGAAGACAAATGAAGAAATTGGTACTTCCAATGGTATATTCGCCAGAGAGAGTTAATAGGAAGGAAAGAAGTTTCGCTAAAGAGCTTGAGAGAATGGTGAAAACGCAAGAGCAAAAAGAGGCTAGGAATTGACTTAGCAAAAATTTGAAGAAAAGAAAAACAAGGAGATCAACTCATGTATTTATAGCCACCAAGCACCCTTGTCAGTCACCCTTTCTAATTAATTCAAATAAATTTTGAATTAATCCCAATAATCCTTTGATAATCCAACTAATATCCAATAATTCTTTTAATCTAATAATCCCTCAATTATCCTACATTTATCACATTATCAAAATGATAGTAATATCCTTAATTTATCTTCTTAATATTAAGGAATTAAAACCAATTAAAATGCTCACAATATCTTATTATCCAAGTAAAAATCTAATTAATAATCCCTTTATAAATAATAATAATATCCTCATTATTATCTCTATTATCTAAATAGATAATAAGAAGAATTAAGGAGAAAAATCCTCTCCCTTGTGCCGTCCAAATAAAGAACAAAAGAGGGATTTCATGACTCAACACAAGCTCTCCATTGCTCCTTGGTGGCGTCACATGTAGCTCTTAAGTGGGCTTACTTTGCCACTTAGTCTAGGCTCATTTTATGTCCAAATTATCCCCATTTATTCTTATAACACCCTCCCTGCTAAGGCTCCCTACCTTAAAAGTTAAAACTAAAATTTCCTACCAAATCGAGCCAACACAAAGCCTTAAATTGATCATTATTATTCCATAAATAATGACACAAGTAGCTCATACATAAGAAAAATAATTTATTTCCAAATAGCCCGTTTTTGGGATGTTACGCTTCTACCCCTTAAAATAAATTTCGTTCAAAATTCCTTGATCAAAACAATGGGGGTATTGCTGCGCATCACATCCTCTGGCCCACGTGGCTTCTTCCATACCGTGGTTCCGCCATAGTACTTTCACTAAGGTACCGACTTCCCACGTAAAACCTTCACATCTCGATCCAAGATCTCGAATCGGTTCTTCTTCGAAAGATAAGTCCGCATCCACCTCGATCTACGCCATCGCACAACGTGCGATGGTCCGACCGATACTGCCTCAAAGATTGATATGTGAAAGACGTTATGTATCCGACTTCGATTCTGCAGGCAACTCTAGTGATAAGCTACCGGTCCCACTCGCTTTATAATCAGATATGGGCCATGAACCTTGGGCTCACTTCCTTTTCGCCAAATCTCAACACCTTTTTCCAAGGCAACACCTTAAGAAAACCTTGTCACCTACCTCATACTCCATCTCCTTGCACTTCAAGTCAAGATAAGACTTCTATCTATCCGATGCTTCCTTAAGACGATCCCGAATTGCCCTAACTTTGTCCTCGCTTTACGCAACCAAATCGACCCAAGACTTGTCTTTCACCTAACTCCGTCCAACATGTAGGAGTACGGCATTTCGTCCATACAATGCTTCAGATGGTGCCATCTGGATACTCGCTGATAGCTATTGTTGTAGGCAAATTCGCTAATGGTAGAAATTCTTCCCAACTACCTCTAATTCCAAGACACAACCCTCAAAGATATCCTCTAAAATCAGATCACTCTCTCCGATTGTCCATCGATTTGTGGATGGAAGGTCAGATCAAATCCAACCGTGTACCCAAAGCTTGATGCAACGCTTTCCAAAACCTCGACGTGAACCTCGGATCCCTATCCGAGATAATCGACATTGGCACACCATGCAATCTGACTATCTCAGCCACATATAACCTTGCTAGCTTCTGGAGTGAATAATCCATTCTTACAGGTACGAAGTGGGCTGACTTGGTTAACCGGTCCACAATCACCCAAACTGCGTCCTTCTTGCTGGGCGTAAGGGGTAGCCCACTGACGAAATCCATAGTGATCCGTTCCCACTTCCATTGAGGGATTTTTACCGGTTGAAGTAGCCCTGATGGCAACTGATGTTCAGCCTTAACCTGCTGACACGTCAAACACTTCCCTACAAATTCCGTTACTTCACGTTTCAACCCGGGCCACCAGAACTGTTTCCGTAGATCTCCATACATCTTGCTTCCTCCCGGATGCATAGCGTATGGGCTGCTATGTGCATCATGGAGAATTTTCCGCCTCAACTCCATATCCTTTGGCATACAAGCTCGCCCTTGAAAACATAACACTCCATCACTAGACATACTGTATCCTTCCAAACCACCATCCTGGACTTGCATCCTCTTAGCGTTCAACCCTTCATCCACTAGCTGCTTTTCCTTAATCTCGTCGATCCATGTCGGCTTAACTTGAAGTTCTGCCAAGAGACTCCCATCGTCATATAGACTCAACCGAGCAAACATCGCTCTTAAGTCCGTCACAACCTTCCGGCTCAACGCGTCAGCTACTACGTTAGCCTTGCCTGGATGGTATTCGATTGAACAATCGTAATCCTTTAACAGTTCAATCCACGACGTTGTCTCGTGTTCGAGATCCTTCGAGTCAAAAGATACCTCAAACTCTTAAGATCCGTGTAGACTATCGACTTCTCCCATAAAGGTAGTGTCTCCATATCTTCGCGAAACGATCGCGCTAACTCCAAGTCGTGAGTTGGGTAGTTCAATTCGTGTGGTCTTAATCGGCAGGACGATAGGCTACAACCTTTCCTTCTTGCATTAACACACATCCCGCACCGTTATGAGATGCATCGCAATAGACAAAATAACCTTCCCGCTTGGTCAGTACCAAACCGAGCTTAGTCAAAATTTTCCTTAGCTTATCAAAGATTTCTTCTTGCTTCTCCGTCCATACAAATGGAACACCTTTTCTTAGCAGCTTCGTTAATGGTGCTGCGATTAAAGAAAATCCTTCTACGAATCTCCGATAGTACCCCGCTAAACCTAGAAAACTTTGTATTTCAGCCACTGTTCTTGGTGGTTTCCAATCCAATACTGCTTCAATCTTGCGAGGATCTACTCTAATTCCTTCTGCTGATACCACATGACCTAAGAAAGCCACCTCCTTCAGCCAAAATTCGCACTTACTGAATTTGGCATATAACTGCTTCTCCCTCAATACTTGCGTAACTATCCGTAAATGCTTGTCATGTTCCTCCTCCGCCTTAGAATAGACCAATATGTCGCCTATGAATACCACGACGAATCGATCCAAGTATCTTTGAAATACTCTATTCATTAAATCCATGAACGCCGTCGGTGCATTGTCAACCTAAATGGCATTACGAGGAACTCAGTAGTGCCCATACCGAGTTCTAATGCCGCCTTGTGAACATCCACTTCCTTCACCCTTAATTGATGATAACCCACCTAAGGTCAATCTTTGAAAATACCGACGCACCCCTTAATTGGTCAAATAAGTCGTCAATCTGAGGCAACGGTACTTGTTCTTGATTGTTAACTTGTTCACCGACGGTAGTCGATGCACATCCGCATCGAACCGCCCTTCTTCTTGACAAATAACACGGTGCTCCCCACGAGATATGCTTGGTCGAATAAATCCTCCGTCCAAGAGCTCACGAATTTGAGCCTTCACTCCACCAATTCCTTCGGTGCCATTCGGTATGGTGCTATAGACACAGTGCCGCTTGTAGCAAGTCTATATCAATTCAACTTCCCGATCCGAGGCGGACCTTAAGCTCTTCCGGGAACACATCAAGAAATTCTCCAACCGTTCGGACCCTTCTAACTCTCGACTCCTTAGCTTCCAAAGCACGATTCAACCAAATACGCCTTACAACCCTTCTTGACCATCTTTTTGCCTTCAAGGCAGACACCACATTGGATAGGTAATTCCTTCTATCACCTATCATAACCACTTCACCACCTTCAGCCGTCTTAAGAACCATGCGCTTAGCCGCACAATCCAAATTCGCCTGATACTTAACCAGCCACCCATTCCAAGGATCAAATCGAACTCCCCAAATGGTAGTTCCATCGATCAAGAACGAAAACTACCCTTGGAGTTCTAGGGTACGCCTCTATAAAGTTTGTCTACGACTCTGAGTGTCCTGAGGGCTTAATACCGCCATCTTCCTGAAGTAATCTCGAGTCTAGGTCCATAGTTCCTACCACACTACTAGCAATGTACGAGTGCGTTGAACCCACATCAATCAATGCAACATAAGGAAAACCAGAGATTAAAAACATACCTGGTTATGACATCCCAGACGTCACCCTCCTCATGACGCCTAGTCAGATAGACTAAGCCAGTCGCTTAGCCTCTGTGTTGCCCGAACCTCCGCCTCGAGTTCCACGACCTCGGTTAGGACTGTTGTTTCCTCTGCCATTACCACGACCCTCTGTGGTCCCACATTTCTATCCTCAGATACGATTCTCGCCTTTCGGCTAATTTTTGGCTAGTTTCCGGGGACAATCTCTAACACGATGCTCTACCGACCCACACTCAAAACATCCTCTATCGTCGGTCGAACAACTTCCCCAATGGGTCTTTCCACAACGGTTACACTGAGTCGGCCTCGTTAGTAGTCATGGACCTTGTCACTCGATTTGGCCCACTTGGCCTAGCCTTTTTCTGGACATTACCACCTAACCCAGCTGGCCCAAATCCTCTCTTCTGATTATTCCTACTATAACTTTGCCTCACAGCCTCCTTGATCCCTTCGGCTACCTTAGCCTTTTCTACCAGAGATGAGAACTCACGAACTTGTCATGGGCAATCAAGAGCCTCAAATCATCTTGAAGGTCGTCCTCAAAGCGGACGCAGCAGCTCATGCTCGATGGCTACGATTCCTCCGCATACCTACTCACCTTAAAACTCCGCCTCATACTCTACCACGGACTTAGTTCCTTATACTAGACCCGTAAAAGCCTTCCTCTCACGTCGGTGTAGCCGGTGCCCACATACTTCTTCCAAAAACGGTTTTAAAGTAGTCCCATCGTGAGATCATCACCGTGGCTCCATCCCGAATCGTCCACCACCACCGGTACGCTTCATCCTTTAGAAGCGACATCGCCTTTCACTTTTTCCTCCTCGGTGGTCAAGATCATCCATTATCCTTTCGGAGATTCCACCAATACTCATTTATCTTTGGCGCCACTCCGACACGCCCAAAATACCTCACTCCATTAGCCCGATTCGCTCGGAACAGATTTTCGAGCTCCTAGATTTCCACCCGCCCCACCACAATCTCGAACTCGCAATACCGCTTGCGACCGCCTCACCACCGGTCCGATCCTCTCCTCACTCTAAAAGTAGGAGGTGTTGGTGGCGGTGGTACTTCATTTCGAACCCTATCCCGACCTAACGTGTTCGACACGGTCATCCTACCCTACTGGCGTCCACTTGCGTCCTCGTCCTCTAGAACTCATTCTATCTACTTGCGCTTTTAATCGATTAAGAAAATTTTTATGCGTTAGCATTTGTTCCACTTTATTACTCATGAAGAAATTTTATGGATAAGGTTTAATCGAGATTCTTTCGAGCAAACAAGTTTTCATCCTTCTATCCTAGTTCATACAAAGGAGTTCATGCATCCATTCCTTAATGCTTTCCATACCTATTCACTCCTGGACATTTACGCCCATTTCTACCCCGTGGTATTTCCGTCATTTTCCTCTGTGGTATTTTCGTAATAAAAGAAATTTTAAAACTTTAGTAAAGTGGGTCATTTTGAAATTCCCAAAAGCGGAGGGTTTTTCAAAGCAGTTGTAAAATTTTAAAGATACAACATCACTTTGAAACCAGGGGTATTTTGGTAATTTATCATTTGGGGCAATTTCATAATTTTAATAAGTCAGGGGTATTTTTAACAGTTGTAAAACTCTGAGGATTCCTTTTTCAAGTTTTTATTTCCAACGTTCTTTGTTTGCAAAAAGTTCAAAAGTCAAGGTCATTTTGGTAATTTTGCAGTTTAAGGACGTTTTCGTAATTTCCAAAACCAAAATATTTTGTTGATGATTTTCAAAACTAGGTGGTTGAATATTTGTGAAATAATTGAAATTTTGAGCAAAACCATTGAACTGATGTTTTATGAACCGAGGGTATTTTAGTAATTTTACCCCTAAGGGCATTTTTGTAATTTTCCACAAATCAAGTTTTTCGAGGAAAACGTTGTAAAAATGAAGTTCTCGATTTGAAAGAGTTATTGCAGAAATTTTGAAAACATTAGGGTTCCTGTTGTTTCGTTCCTTTCAAAACATGGCTAATTCCCTTTCGGGTTTTAGTCATTAGGTTTAGCCTATGACCCACCTTCTTGGTCGTGGTGAACCAAAGCTACGCACTGTGCAGGATTCGAGGAAGAGGAGGTGAGTCACGCAGACCGCTTAAATACCAAGCTCCCAATCAACCTTTCTAGACATGCGCATGAGGTTGCCATACCACCGAGCCTCCGAGTTAGGGTGAACCTGAAGCTACGCACTGTAGGATACTGCGAAGAGGAGGTGAGTCACGAGGACCTTAAATACCAAGCTCTTCCTGATCCAATCCTAGACATGCGTCTGAGGATTACCACACCCTAGCTCAATGGCTTAACCATAGGTTGGTTTAGTTCCTTAAGTCTTATGTTCCGCTTGTGTTTGAGTAATCTAACCTTAGGTCCAAGTCCTATAAGTCTATCTACGCTCCATGCTTCCTACCCTTCTACGTAATATAATTCACCAAGAGGTTTAAAAGTACTTACAGGGCGGATCGGTGCCGAGACTCGGGCCATGCCGCCATAACCCAAAAACAATTCAAAAGGCCTACTAAAACATTTTTGGGCCTTGGGCCCCACAAACCGAGCTTTGAACTGGGCTCGATACCAATTTTGTAACAACCCAAACTCTACCCAAACACTATGGTCGAATCCGAATCGTTACGAGGAAAAACCTTTTCAAACCATTTCTAAACCCATTAAGCTTTGTTGAAAACTTTTCGGATTGGATTATCTTGATGAAATCATACTTAGTGTTTATTTTAAAAAAATATTTAAGTCAAGTTATGAAACAAATTTCAACTGTGTCTCATGGCATTTTAAAATATTTTCGTGTTTAATTGGAAAATGTAATCTAAATTCAACAATAATAATATCCGAGTTTAAAATAATATCCAACATAAGAAAATAAAAAAATAAAGTATCGAGAGGCCTTATTACATCCAAATAAAATAAACCCAAAGTAAAATTATTAAACTGAAATTAAAGTCATTTAAATTTAATTCCACCGCACGCCACCTCGAGTCAACCCTACCCACATCCGCGATCTAAGTGTCACCGAAAATATAAAGGAGAGGGTGAGTCACCAAGACTCAAGATGTAACCCTTCCCCATTTTAAAGCATTTTCATACACATCAAATAACAATTAATATGCGTAATAATGTGTACCCAACCTAGCCAACCATACGCCATTGTTCACCCTGTTGTGGTACCAAACCACCGGTGGTGCTAAACCACTTTGGTGACATATAGTCACAATGTGTTACTAAAACACCGTGTCCGTAGACACAAATCGGGTGATGGGGCCAACCCATCGTGTGATACCAAATCACCGCGCATTTATCCCATATCTCAAGTGGGGCCAACCCACGGTGGTGTTAACCACGGGATAAGTCGCTATTGAGGTACCAAACCTCTGGAGGTACCAAACCTCACGGTGACCGTAGTCACAAGCAGTGTTACCAAAACATCGGTGCCCGCCGGCACATTATCACCGCCTCCACTTATCAACCCATATCACAACCATAACAGAGTTTATACATTTATCATATGTATTAAAATAAAACATGCTTCCCAAAAGCATCACAATAATCTCATATAAACGAGAGTCTTACCGAGGTTCTCGCTTGTACCATTTAAGGTACCAAATCCATATCTACATCAAGCGATTTACAAACAACAACTATTTATCACACATATTAATCGCTATAAGTGTGTATGTACACACCGATATCGATGGTAGTCCCAAATCCCAAAGAAAGCGTTGGTCACCACAGATCCACTTGTCCTATATTCGCCAAATCCATGGATTAGTCTTATGGCCTATTCGCCTAATTAACTTATTTGGGAGGGGTTCCTTGTGAACCCGAGATCTTACCTTAACACTCTTTGCTATTATCACCGTATTTGATACTCGAATCGCTCATCGACCATCATTGATTAGCAAGTAAACCAATAACCTTCGACTTTTAATCAATTGCTAGAATAAGGAGATTGATCTCACCACCACTTACCAAATTGAACACTAGAGATCAGTCGTGAGTCATTGTTTTACTTCCCCGAATACCTATAAGAAATCGGTTACTAACCGCTTAGAAGCCATTGTCAAATCGACACCTCTCCCTAAAAAGAAATCGATGTAAAAGAAAGAAAAGGGAAGATGGACATTCTGCCAAGATCACTTACCACCTTATGAACCGATTGAAGGAGAGTCTAGAGGAGATTATTCCCTTGCTATTCGCCAAGTCTTGGAATATGAAGAGGGAAATTCGCCATCGAAAGGAAAAGGAAAGGAAGACAAATGAAGAAATTGGTACTTCCAATGGTATATTCGAGAGAGAGTTAATAGGAAGGAAAGAAGTTTCACTAAAGAGCTTGAGAGAATGGTGAAAACGCAAGAGCAAAAGAGGGCTAGGAATTCAAGACTTAGCAAAAATTTGAAGAAAAGAAAACAAGGAGATCAACTCATGTATTTATAGCCACCAAGCACCCTTGCAGTCCACCCTTTCTAATTAATTCAAATAAATTTTGAATTAATCCCAATAATCCTTTGATAATCCAACTAATATCCAATAATTCTTTTAATCTAATAATCCCTCAATTATCCTACATTTATCACATTATCAAAATGATAGTAATATCCTTAATTTATCTTCTTAATATTAAGGAATTAAAAACCAATTAAAATGCTCACAATATCTTATTATCCAAGTAAAAATCTAATTAATAATCCCTTTATAAATAATAATAATATCCTCATTATTATCTCTATTATCTAAATAGATAATAAGAAGAATTAAGGAGAAAATCTCTCTCCCTTGTGCCGTCCAAATAAAGAACAAAAGAGGGATTTCATGACTCAACACAAGCTCTCCCTTGCTCCTTGGTGGCGTCACATGTAGCTCTTAAGTGGGCTTACTTTGCCACTTAGTCTAGGCTCATTTTATGTCCAAATTATCCCCATTTATTCTTATAACACCCTCCTGCTAAGGCTCCCTACCTTAAAAGTTAAAAACTAAAATTTCCTACCAAATCGAGCCAACACAAAGCCTTAAATTGATCATTATTATTCCATAAATAATGACACAGCAGTTCATACATAAGAAAAATAATTTATTTCCAAATAGCCCCGTTTTTGGGATGTTACACAACACACCTTCCGTGTTTATTCCAAAAACCTCGATTTCACTATTTTCAACTTGCTCAAGTAAAGGTCCCAACTTTTCATCCGATGTCTGCTTTTTCCTTGATTTGTTCCACCACACGGTGGCTTCACCCAAGTTCGCTAACAAACTTCCATCCTCGTACAAACTCAAATGAGCAAACAATGCTCTCAAATCGATCTCGCTTTACGACTTAACGCGTCGGCTACCACGTTAGCCTTTCCAGATGATATTCGGTTGAGAAATCATAATCCTTTAATAATTCTACCCATCTTCTTTGTCTTAAATTCAACTCCTTTTGGTAAAGAGGTATTTAAGACTCTTGTGATCCGTAGATGATAGATTTCACCGTAGAGATAGTGCCTCCAAATCTTTAAAGCAAAGACCACAAAGAGCCTAACTCCAAATCATGAGTAGGGTAGTTTACTTGCAGGTCTCAATTGACAAGAAGCATAGGCCACCACCTTTCCATTTTGCATCAACACACAACCTGCACTGTGTGAGACGATCACAATAAAAAGTGAATTCTTTTCAGCCTCCCATCAATCAAACGAGCTTTCCGATTTTCTTCAATTTCTCGAAACTCTCTTCTTTTACCCAATTATACTAACTCCTTCCGCAATGCTTTAGTTAGGGTGCAAAGAATCAACGAAAACCCTCACAAAATGTCTATAGTATCCAAATTAAACCCAAGAAACTCCAAATTTCACCACCATGTTGGTGGTTTCCAATCCGTAATAGCCTCAATTTTTCGAGGATCCACCCTTATTCCTTCTACTGATACCACATGACCAAGGAAAGTCACTTCCTTTAGCCAAAATTCGATTTACTAAATTTGGCATACGCTACTTATCACGAAGTAGTCAGTAATACTATCCGCAAATGCTTGTCATGCTCCTCCTCATTTCTCGAATAAACCAATATGTCATCTATGAACACTACCACAAACCGGTCTAAATATTGTTGAAAGACTCGGTTCATCATGTCCATAAATGCAGCTGGTGCATTGGTTAATCCAAACGGCATCACTACAAACTCATAATGTCCGTAACGAGTCCAAAATGCCATCTTATAAATGTCTACTTCTTTCACCTTGAGCTGGTGATAACCCGACCTCAACTCAATTTTGGAGAAAACTGAAGCTCCTTTTAATTGATCAAACAGGTCATCAATTCTCGGCAGAGGATACCGATTCTTGATCGTCAATTTATTCAATTGTCGTAATCAATGCACATACGCATCGATCCATCCTTCTTCTTGATTTAACAAAACCGGTGCTCCCACGGAGACACACTTGGTCGAATAAATCCTCGATCTAGTAATTCTTGAATTTGAGCTTTAAGCTCACCAACTCCTTTGGTGCCATTCTATAAGGAGCAATGGACACTTTGGTATCCCCTGCAAAAGCTCAATGCCAAATTCTACTTCCCGATTTGGAGGTATACCGAAGTTCTTCGAAATACATCAGAAATTCCTTCACCGTCCTCACATCATTCACAGATAACTCTTTGGCATCCAAAGCACGATAAAGGCTAGGAATGCTACATATCCTTTCCGAACCAAATTCTCCGCTTTTAATGCAGATACCACATTTGCCAAGTAGTTCCTTCGCCACCAATCATTATGATTTCCTTATCATCCGAGGTTCTTATCGACATTTATTTTTCAAAGACAATCCAATTCGCCCGATGTTCACCCAACCAATCCATGCCTGAATGAGATCGAACTCACGGAAGGTAGTTCCATCAAGTTTGCCAAGAATACCTCTTCTTGAATTTCCAAGGGCACGTCTTTAAATATTTTATTAACAATTCTCGATCGTCCTAAAGGAGTAATTACTGTCATCTCACTATCGGCAATTTCAGATTCTAAATTCAGGTTTCCAGATATGGCACTAGCAATATATGAGTGGGTAGAGCCAATATCTATTAAAGCAATAACAGGTACATCGAAGATGAAGAACGTACCAGTTATCACATCTGGTGCATTGCCGTCTTCGCGGCGTCTAACTGCATAAACCAGTCCAGGCTATCTTGCATCTGTATTTCCTCTAGGACCGTTGCCTCGACCCGGTGTACCTTGACAATGACCAACCTCATTACCACCACGACCTGTCCACGACCTCTCGGTGGCTGCTGAGTACCTCTGGCCGGCTGTGCATCATTATTACGAACTTCTTGAGTTGTATCCATACGTCAAGGACAATTTCTATACTGATGATCCATCGAATCGCATTTGTAACAAGCGCCCGTTTTCCTCCAACACTCTCCAAAGTGTCTTTTTCACATTCAAGACGATCTCGACTTCGATTATTTGTTACCGTGTTCTACCTTGAACCGGTTCATCATTACGAGGTCACTTCAAATTTCTTTGAAGAACCGGATCGATGTGTCTCTCTCTTGTTTCTAAATCTTTCTCGGTTCTGACGTTCTGAGTTCTTAGCCTCCTCGGCTATCTTGGCCTTCTCCACAAGCGTGGAAAAAGTTCTAACTTGCTATGGGGCAATCAGAACCCTCAGCTCATCATTAAGTCCATCCTCAAAATGCACACAACGTTCATGATCTGTTGATACAATTATCCGAGCATAGCGGCTCAAACGTAAAACTCGACTTCATATCTCGCATTGATTTACTCCCTTGTACAAGATTCGAAATTCCTTCCTTCAGCGCCTACATAACTTGTTCCAACGTATTTTCCTTGGAAGGCGACTTTAAAGAATTCCCAAGTAATCGATGCGACTTCTTGCCTTCTCGAATAGTGAGCCACTCATCGACACGCTTCGCCTCTTAACAAAGACACAGCTCCTTTCGCTTTTACTAAACAATGCATTCCATATCATCCATAATCCGTTCCACGACTTTGAGCTAGTATTCACCACATTCGTGAGCTACACCGGAGACTCCTCTAAAAACTTCTGCATTATTGGACTTAAGTCGTTCTGAAATTGACCCACAAGTTGTTGGCCCAATTCTAGTTCCAGCGACCCTTTCTAGGACTCGCAAGATGGCTTGAGTCAAAGCATTGTCTTCTTCCATGTGATCGCGTGATCCCGTCTCACTCTCAATTTATGCAGTGCATCCATTTCGCATATGATTTGGTGCTTGATTTGTAGCACCTCGGCCT
This sequence comes from Gossypium rotundifolium, assembly GCA_025506655.1. Taxonomy (NCBI): domain Eukaryota; kingdom Viridiplantae; phylum Streptophyta; class Magnoliopsida; order Malvales; family Malvaceae; genus Gossypium; species Gossypium rotundifolium. The sequence goes on along the minus strand of CP106729.1, from coordinate 36,671,081 downwards.
CTACCACTACCACTCACCACGTCTACGACCACGTCCTCTAGTGCTCATGATGGCTTATTCGTTTTATCTAATTACAAGTTTTATGAATCAAAAATTTGTTTCAGTGTTTATTAACGATGTTTTATGAGATTTGAGAGATAAAGTTATTTTTAGCAACATATCCTATAGTCTCAATCTCTCGATTTTCACATCTAAAACTAGAAGTTCTAGAGTGTTCCTATGATCATCATAGTAATCATTAAGCAATAAATACTTACTTGACTTGTTACCGGATGCTTGTGGTGCCATCTTGATCTTTAAAATATAATTGAACGATTTCATACGAAATTATTTGCAAACCCAAACCACAATGAAGTTTTTGAAACTGCTCGATACCATTAAATGTAACACCCCAAACCCTATCTATACATTAAGACTAGATTTGGTTTGTTACATGAATCGAGCTATCTTAAAATCTTCAATGAGTTGAAATCTACAATATTATTTTTAATTACAAGGTTTAATAAAAATCGGAAGAGTATTTTAAATTTGATGTATATTAGAAAACATTAGTAAAAAAAACGCCATTAACATTGTATTATCAAAAACCCTTAGATAATTTATTTAAGAGTTAAAAATAATAAAATATTTATAAAGGAATTTCATATATTTGAAAACCCAATTTATTTTGATAAAACATCTTATAATCATAAGCCCATATTTAAATGTTCAAAATATAGTTTAAAACCAAACACACATAAAAATCCATGAATTATTAATAGAGGCCTTATTACATTAACCCAAAATAGTAAAATACTTATTAAAAAGTTCGAGTTTAATAAACCCATGTTTTGCGATGGCCTCCACGAAGTCATCCTCGGCCTAAGTCCACGTCAATTTCCATTACGAGATGAAAAATTTGAGGAGTGAGTTACTTAGAACTCGGTGTATAACTCACTTACTTTGTCCATCGGGCAGATTTTCAAATTATGGATTTGGGCCTTGAGCCCATAAGCGTAATTAACAACATAATTAATAACATAATTAATAGCATAATGAATAACATAATTAATAACATGCATGTAAAATGAATTTTTCCTCCCAAACCTAATTCCATCCGCTACACACCCCGCACCAACCATCACACCTTTGGGGATCAAGTCAACCCACCCCGCCATCACACCAATCGTAGGCATTAAGCCATTTTATATTTGTTGGCGAGCCACCAACTAGAGGCATTGAGCCAATTCTTATTTTGTGGCGAGCCACCGAACTAGAGGCAAATAGCCATTTATAAATTTTGTGGCGAGCCACCAACTAGAGGCAATTAGCCATAATTTTGTGGCAAAGCCACCGAACTAGATTGTGGCAACCGGCCTTTCTTCTCTTCATCATTTTCCCAACCCATGCAATATGTATGCAAAGTAGTCCATGATCATATAATGATTTTATTAAAAGGCCCATTAACAAGAGTCAATATTTGATTTTATTAAGGCCCAAACATTTGGCCCATTTTAGCAATTTAATATCTTAGGCCCAAAATTACGATCTAATACGAATTTGGCCCATTTAGCGATCTAGGAGGGATTTCAGCCCGTTTAACAATTTAACAGAGATTACGGCCCACTTACGATCTAGCAGAGTTTTCGACCCATTTATCGATCTAGCAGAGATTTCGGCCTAATTATCGATCTAGCAGAGATTTCGGCCCAATTACCAATTATCAAATTTATCGGTCCATTTTACGAAGACATGAAAATTTATATTTTTCCATCTAACTCATCGAGGGCTTTTTCGTAATTTTCACCATATTATCCGTTTTCATGTAATTTCTCCAAATACCAATTATTATGGTTTATACCGATCTAGTCGTTTTTACGATTTAACTCCATACCACGAATAACATCCAAACCCGAGAAAAGTGTGAAGTTACACACCTCGATATCGTGAGTACTAACCCTTTCCGCTCTTCAACACCTAAACATAATACGATCTTATTAGGACATTATCATGAACAAAATATGTTATAGACATTTGATCCAAAACCTTACCCTCTTGATTTTGGATCACTTCAATTTTCGATTTTTCCTCGTTTATCGATTCGTTATTCGCTGAGAATCCACTAACGTACAAAGGCTCGGGAGTTCTTACTACTTTGAATAATTGATTTCCTTCAGTAGATGGTCCGCAACCCGGTGGAAAATCCCAGACTACCAAAATCGCCCTTCGTTTATACTTAGGGGGAATAGTGGATCCGCCCCTCTTACGATAACTAAACACCGCCCTTTTCTTCCCTATTTTGAAGATCTTCAATATCAAAAGATCGTTAATCCTAATAATATATCGAAATAAAATTCTAAAGATCTTAAAGGCGAGATTTCCTTACCACAAATATTCTTGTTCCACAAGGAGAATCGATCCAAACGTTCTATGTCACTCACGACCACTTGATTTTCGATCTTCCGTTATCGCACTAAAGTATAACATAAATAAATGTTAATAGAATGAACGTTTATTTCGATCTAAGAAAGCCTTCATACCACCATCAATATTCGGCCATGACTACTTCTAACTAAACGAAACTAAAAAGAATTCTTACCCTTTTGTCCACGGTTGAAAAGAAAGGATTAAAATTGATGTTTGTGAAAGATAGAGGATTCGGCTATATGACCAAAGGAAATAGAAAAATGATTCGGCTATGGGTACATCAACATACGGCCATGAGAGAAAATAATGGAGAAATTATAAATGTCAAGAATAAAAGATGAGAGAAGAATGATGATGATGTTGTTTAAATTTTCAAAGAGAATAAAAGAGAAAGAAGAAAGAGATGAGTTTTGGGAGAGGTGTATATTCGAAAATGGGGAGAAGAAAAGAAAAAGAATGGCCTTTTTGTGTTGGTAGAATCGGACTATGAGAAAGGCACAAAATTGAACACTAAAGTGAAAAGCAAAATGACCAATTGGTCAATATAATCAAGGCTTACCAAGGATCAAATTCATTAAAGGAAAAGAGGTTGAGAGAAAAGTTGCAAAATTTTGCACAAAAACTGAAATGACCAAAAGTAAACTCCTAACCCTTACCAAGCTACTAGCAAAATTCGGCCAACCTCCCCCCTAGCCATATTGCCGTCCAAATTCATTGGTCAAATGATCATGAATTTGTTTCCAAAACACTTTCCTTGATACTTGCCCTATGTCTCCATATCTTTCCATATTTCCTTGATTCCCTACCTTAAATTCACTCTTACCTTATTACTTTGATATACTAACCAAAAATAACAAGGTCAACACTTACCATAAATAAGCTTGGCCGACACTTACCATAGAAGAGCAAAATAAAAGTTGTCTAAATGCTATTTAAGGATTCAACCTCTTCCCTCATGCACTAATTCATGCGCCAACACCACCATGCCATGTACTCATCTTGTGTCACTTATTAACACTTAAATTAACTTAAGTATTAATGACACTTGCTTCTCTTCAATAAATTCTCAAATATAAAATTTATTCCTTACCCAAATTATGCTATACTCTTCTTCAGGACTATAATAAACACGAAAATAAAAGTAAGAAAATTTTCTTCATAATCTAAACACCAAATCATGCAATATATCAATACTCAGATTTTTAGGGTGTTACAACAAGGGCGTGTGGTCACCCTTGTGGTAGGCCGTGTGCGATAACACGGCCGTGTGATGGCCAGGGTGTGGCCGTGTGGGCCACACAGGCTAAACCAAACTAGGCGTGTGGGCCCACTCAGACACGCCATACGAGCGTGTGATATCTAGGCCAGGCCGTGTGATCCACACAGGCAAGGCCAATCTGGGCATGTGGGCCACACGGCAAACCACATGGGCGTGCGGGCCCATTTAGTTAAAATGTTTCCTAAAGTTGCATGGGTCACCCAAGTAGACTGTGAACCTACTGTAGGGTCGGTAAGCGCTACATAGACCCTAAATCGTGTGATTTGATTATACTGTATGTGTTGAGCATGTTGAATTTATGCATTGTACTGATTTGTATGTATGACTGATAACTAAACTGTAGCATGTAAGCATGTAATTTTGTATGTCTGTATTGGGCATGTTTAGTTGCATCTACATTGGGGGGATGTTTGATTATTGGAGGAAGTGTACTGAAAGGCTTTCATGCCTATTATCTGGCAGCCTAGCTGTAATATTACTGATATGTGCCGCATTCAGTACGACTTGGTATGTAGGGCTGAGTGGGTGTTTTAAACCCCACATGGTGTGTAAGGATGGTCGGAGATGGTGTGTAGAGGCTAGTGGGTAGGATATTGATTTCTGTTACTATATGCACACTGTATTTGACATGGGCTAATTTTAAACTGAAACTAAATTTGTATTAGGCTTAGGCCCCAAACTGCATTTGACTGATAACGATTGTTCGACTGTATGCATTTCTTCTATGGGGATTACACACTGAATTTACGTAAACTCACCCGTTTCTATTTTATCTGTATAGGTAATCCCCAGACATAGACAGATCGGTGCGACGGAGAACTCAACGGTGACCACATGACTATTGAACTGAGTTAATTCCATTTAAGGTTTGTAATTTCTATTATTTTTGGGGTATTTGATGTAAATTGGGACTTTTGGACTGTTTGCCTTTATTTTGGGATTTTAACTGATTTTATGGATTTTTAAACTGCAAAAGTTCAATAAAAACTCGGTTTAATTAAAAACAACATTTTCCTTAAACGCAAAAGGTTTTCTTTAAATATCATGGTTTTAAAAGCTTCCGCTACTGAACTTGATTTTAAACGAATCAAATTAATGAGAAAATGATTTTGAAATTAATGAGAGAGTAACAGAAGATAATAAACGAAAATGATTTTAACTTGATAAAATCGCTTTCAAATCCCATTCCATGTGACATTGTCGGATGCGGCCATAATGTCTAGGCCGTGTTTGGGGTGTTACAATTTTGGTTTGTATATATAGCCAAGAGTGATGGCTTATTTTGAATTATTTTGGTATGGTTGAATCATATATATATATATATATATATATGTTTATGCTTTATGAAATGTGTTGAATGATTAAGGTTGGATTCATGATGCTTATTTATAATAGGTAATTTGAATGCCAATAGATGATGATTTGTGAATTAGTATGTTTGTTGAATTGAGCATATTGATGCATATTTGTTAATGGTAATTTTGATAAAAATAAAGATTAGTATGAACCTTGATGGCATAATGTGGTATTATGTTTTGCATTGGTTGGTATTGAAAATGGTATAAATTATGCTTGATCTGGAATCAAACTATATGTCTATTGATGTTGTCATATGAGTTGTGTAGGTGTGCTTAAGTTTGGGTTGCAAATTGGCTTGGTAAATAGCCTACTTTTGTCCATACGGGCAGAGACACGGGAGTGTGTCTCAGCTGTGTGTAACACACGGTCATGTTACACGGCTGTGTGTCCCCTAGTGTTGAATTGAAACTAAGTTAGTATGTTCCACACAGCCTCACTCACATGAAGTGTGGCACAAGTCAGTATACCCTACAGGTTTGGCATGGCCTAGCACACGGCCTGACACACGAGCGTGTTTGGCCATTTTTAAGACACACGGGCTAGTCACACAAGCGTGTGTGTTGGCCGTGTGACCCAAGTCAAAAAGTTACACAAGGTCGAACACGGGCTGGGACACGACCATGTGATCCTATTTCGAATGTCCACACGGCCTGAGACACGGGCGTGTCTCTTGGCCGTGCGAGTGACACGGCCGGGGCACACGGACGTGTGAACCCTGCAATTTGAGAAATTTTATAAGTTTTGTAAATGTTTGATAAGTTATCAGTTTAGTCTAGAACCACTTCTAGAGCATGTTTGAGCCTCTTAAGCTCGTATTAGGGACATTATGATTGATGTTGAATGATGAATGCATGAAATGTGAAAATGTTTGAGAAATGTATATGTAATTGTATGATAAGTCCGGTAATACTCCGTAACCCTATTCTGGCGTTGAATATGGGTAAGGGGTGTTACATTTATTGGTATTAGAGCTACAGTTTAGTCGATTCTAGGACTAACGTAGCGTGTGTGAGAGTCTAGCTATACATGCCACATATAACTTGCGATAGTGTGATGACTCCTGATAATTTAAACTGTGTTTTCGTATAGTAAATAGATCCCAATCGAGCTCTAGCTAATGATTTTGAGAGTAATACGCCAGCTCCCGCTCAAGGGACAGTGTCTTCTGAATCTAAACCTATATTGTGTAGTCCACAATTCAGCAACTCAATAACCTCCACCCCCTTCTAATCCCCAATCGGTTCCTGTAGCTCCACAAGGTTTGAAACCTTTACGATTGAACAAGCCACCTATTGATAGAATTAGAAAGTACGGGGCTGAAGAGTTCAGAGCTACCGTTGATGACAATCCCGAGAGAGCCAAATTTTGGCTTGAAAATACTATTCGGGTATGTGATAAACTATCGTGTACTCCATCTGAGTGTTTAAAGTGTGCCATTTTGTTATTGAGGGACACTGCGTATCAGTGATGGAACACATTAGTATCTATGGTACCAAGAGAAAGGGTTACTTGGGAATTCTTTCAGACTGAGTTCAGAAAGAAATATATAAGCCAATGGTTTCTAGATCAAAAGTACAAAGAGTTTTTAGAATTTAAATAGGGCTGTATGACCGTAATCAAGTACGAGAGAGAATTTGTGCGGTTGAAAAAATATGCTTGAGAATATGTCTCTATCAAAGAGATCATGTGCTAGCGGTTTGTTAACGGATTGAATGAAGACATTAAACTTCTAGTCAAAATTTTAGAATTGAAAGAATTTGTTGTCTTGGTTGATCAAGCTTGTAAAGCCGAAGAACTTAGCCAAGAAAATAGGAAAGCTAATTCAGAGGCTAGATATTCGAGAAAAAGATCGATGAATAAACCTTGTTATTCTTCATCAAAGAAATCTCAAGATTCGTTTAGTCGATCACATGCTTCAGTGGGATATCAGAATAGGAATCATGGAAATCAATATGTGAGTCCTAAAGCTCAAGCTACTTGGTCTCGAGCATTGGCAGTGTGAGAAACAACAAACCCGAATGTCAAAGTGTGGGAGAAAACATTTTGGGGAGTGCTGGAATAAGAGTAATAAAGCTTGTTTCAAATGTGTCTCGCCAGATCATTTTATATGGGACTGCCCAAAACTTGTAGAGAAAGATAATGTTCAGAATGCAGGATCGAGCAATACGACTACGAGAGGGAGACCCCCGAGAAATATGAGGAATGTGTCTAGTGGCAAAGGTATGACTAGAGATTCAGCTGTGAGATATGAGGCTAGAGTGCCAGCCAGAGCTTATGCCATTCATGCTTGTGAAGAGGCATCGTCACCCGATGTTATCACCAGTACATTCTCTCTTTATGACACTAATGTAGTTGCTTTGATAGATCCTAGATCAACTCATTCGTATATCTGTATGAATTTAGTGTTTAGTAAAATTTTGCCTGTCGAGTCTATCGAGTTTCTAATTAAAGTATCGAACCCCTTAGGCAAGTATGTTTTAATTGATAAAGTTTATAAGGATTTCCCTTTGATGACTCGGGTTACTGCTTTCCAGCTGACTTGATGCTCTTGCCGTTTTATGAGTTCGATGTGATTCTGGGAATAGATTGGTTGATTCTGCATGATGCCGTTGTGAATTGTAGACGAAAAATCATTGAATTGAAATGCCAAAATAATGAAATTCTTCGATTGAATCTGATGAGTCGGATGGATTACCAGTTGTGATATCATCTATATTAGCTCAGAGATATGTGAGAAAAAGGTTGTGAAGTTTATCTTGCTTATGTTTTAGACACAAAAGTATCTGAGTCAAAGATTGAATCAGTACCAGTAGTTTGTGAGTATCCGGATGTGTTTCTAGAAGAGTTACCAGGATTACTACCGATCAGAGAGGTTGAATTTGCTATTGAATTGGTATCGGGGACTTCCCTGATATCGATAGCTCCGTATAGAATGGGTCCGACAGAATTGAAATCTCAGTTGCATGAGTTAATAGTAGAGGATTTGAACGACCAAGTTTTTCACCTTGGGGTATGCCGGTATTGTTTGTAAAGAAGAAAGACGGGTCAATGAGAATGTGTATTGATTATCGATAGCTTAATAAGGTTATGATAAAGAACAAGTATCCGTTGCTGAGAATAGATGATTTGTTTGATCAGTTGAAAGGGCAACATTGTTCTCAAAGATAGACTTGAGATTTGGCTATTATCACTTACGAGTGAAAGACTTAGATGTGTTGAAAATTGTGTTTAAAATGAGGTACGGACATTATGAATTCCTTGTTATGCCTTTTGGACTGACTAATGCTACTGCAGTCTTTATGGATTTGATGAACCTGATATTTAGATCGTATTTAGATAGATTTGTTGTTATGTTCATTGACGACATTCTGATCTATTCACGAGATAAGTCTGAGCATGCCGAACATTTGAGGATTGTGTTGCAAACTTTGAGTGATAAGCAATTGTATGCTAAATTCAGGAAATGTGAATTTTGGCTTTGAGAAGTCAAATTTTTGGGGCACATTGTTTCAGTGGAAAGTATAAGAGTTGATCTGAGCAAAATTTTAGCTATTGTTGATTGGAAACCACTGAGAAATGTATCCAAAGTTAGAAGTTTTCTGGGGTTAGCTAGCTACTATCGACATTTTGTTAAAGGATTTTCGATGATAGCTACATTGATGACCAGACTACTATAGAAAGATATGAAGTTTGAATGGTCTGAGAAATATCAACAGAGTCTCGATCAATTGAAAGTCTTGCTAACTGAGGCACCACTGTTGGTTCAACCTGAGTCGGGTAAAGAATTTGTGATTTATAGCGATGCATCATTGAATGGTCTGGGTTGCGTTTTGATGCAAGAGGGAAAAGTGATAGCTTATGCCTCCAGAAAATTGAAACTACATGAAAAAAATTATTCGATGCATGATCTAGAATTAGCCGCTATTGTATTTGCATTGAAAATTTGGAGACATCATTTGTACAATGAAAAATGTCATATCTTTACCGATCATAAAAGCTTAAAGTATATTATGACTCAGAAAGATCTGAACTTGCGACAACAGAGATGACTCGAGCTACTAAAAGACTATAAGTTAGTAATCGGATATCATCCAGGGAAAGCAAATGTAGTTGTAGATGCTTTGAGTAGAAAATCTTTGTTTGCTTTGAGCGGAATGAATACTTAGCTAAGTTTGTTTGATGATGGTTTGATATTAGACGAGTTGAAAGCCAAACCGATTTTTCTTCAGCAAATTTGTAAAGCTCAAAAGTGTGATACCGAGTTGCAAGCTAAAATAATGCAATGTGTGTCGAATAATGGTTCAGACTATCAAATTGGAGCAGATGATTATTTAATGTTTTGAAACAGAATCTGCGTACCAAAGAATTCTGAACTCATTCAGAAAATTTTGCAAGAAGCACACAGTGGTAGTTAATCTGTTCACCCGGCGAGTACCAAAACGTACAATGGTTTGAAATAATTATTTTTGTGGTCGAATATGAAACGAGACATTTCAGAGTTTGTATCGAGGTGTTTGATTTGTCAAAAACTTAAAGCTGAACATCAAGTACCTTCGGGATTGTTACAGCCTGTGATGATTCCTGAGTGGAAATGAGATAGAGTTACGATGGATTTCGTATCAGGATTACCTTTATCTCTAAAAAGGAAAGATGTTATTTGGGTTGTCGTTAATCGACTGACAAAATATGAACATTTCATTCCAGTACGTACTGATTATTCGCTTGATAAATTGGCTGAGTTGTACATTTCTGAAATTGTTAGATTGCACGGGGTGCCAGTTTCGATTATTTTAGATAAAGATCCGAGGTTTACATCGAGATTTTGGAAGAAATTGCAAGAAGCTCTAGGTATGAAGTTGAATTTTGGTAGAGCATTTCACCTGCAAACTGACGGTCAATCTGAGAGAGTAATTCAGATTCTTAAAGATAGGCTCCGATGTTATGTTTTAGAGTTTGAAGGCAATTGGGAGAAATATTTGACGTTGGTTGAGTTTGTGTATAACAATAGTTTTCAATCGAGTATAAAGATGGCACCGTATGAAGCTTTGTATGGTCACAAATGTTGAACTCTGTTATACTGGACTGAGTTGAGTGAGAAAAAGATTCACGAGGTTGATTTGATCCGAAAGATGGAAGAAAAAGTGAAAGTAATTTACGATAGTCTAAAAGCAGCTTCAGATCGACAGAAATCTTATGCAGATTTGAAACAAAAGACATTTAATTTCAAATCACGGATAAAGTGTTTCTAAAAGTATCTCCGTGGAAGAAAATCCTTAGATTTGGTCGCAAAGGCAAATTGAGTCCACATTTCATCGAGCCGTACGAGATCATTGAAAGAATAGGACTAGGGGCATATCAGCTAGCATTACCATCAGAATTAGAAAAGATTTTGATCACTAAAATCAGAGCTTTAAAATTTATAATGAATGAGATCGAACCTTGAGACTAACTCTGACAACGATTAAAGGCAAGTGTACCTATCGAACAGTAGTATAGCTTAGGTAAGACCGGATTATCGAACCTAAAGGAACTAAAAGTACTAAGACTTACTTTCTTTTTATTATTTAGCCTAAAATATGGAGTGATTGGTTGATTTAATCTAGTTTAACGATTTCTAAGCTAAAGACAAAGACAAAAAGAATGAATAGGGAAATAACTTGAAGAAAACTCAATTGATGACAACGATACCCTCAAGAAGAATCCACCTAGACTTCACTAGTTATTTAATACTGAACCATATAATTTATTTACTTAGTTTGATCCGTAAGACTCCCTAACATATATTAAACCCTCTCTCGAGGCGAATAACGTCTAAACCTAGGTTAATTAGTGGAACTCTCGTTCGCTTATAATAACCCCCTAGAATAGCATAAAATCAATCTATGGATTCCCATATTAGGTTTCACCCTAATCCGGCAAAATTCGTCACCCTATCTCTAGGCGTGCAATTAACTCCGCTTAATTATGCTCAATCTACTCTTAAGCAGGGTCTATTCCTCCTCCACCTAAGCACATTAGATTTGGATTAAGCATGCATAATTAAGAACAAACTAAGGATTTATCATATAATTCAGAAATCAATAACAAAATTCATCTAGGTTTCATCCCCTTCAGGTATCTGAAGGGTATAGTTCATAACAAATAAAGAAAACATCTCAAGAGAAAAGATAAAACAAAACATAGAAAAATCCCTAAAACCCCCTGAAGGAATTGAAGGAGAAATTCACCATCTTGAGTAGAATTTTGGCTCTTCAAGATGGATCCACTTGGCTATCTTCGAGTGATTCCACAAAATGTGATCTTCCTGGCCCAGTTCCTTGGCCTAGCTCACCGCCCCCCTTTCAGAATGCACTTAGGGTGTTTATATAGACTTTTAGAATCCCTTACTTGGTCCCTAAGTGTCCTAATTTAAGTCTACTTCCTACGTGATGTTTGAATAAGCTTTGGAAAGTGTTTCTTTGGCTCTAAGTATCCATATCTGAGTGAAATTGCTCTCTCGTAACAGGGGCACGGCCATGGCACACGCCTGTATAAGTCATGGTTGGGCCATGTTTCGATTCTGTTGTTTTAGGCACGGCCGTGTAAATCAAGATTCAGGCCGTGTCTCGTAATTTGACGAGACACAGCCGTGTTGATTTCCTCTTAGGCCCAAATTGGCCCGTTTTAAGCTGTTTCTTATTCTTTTCGACCTCGGTGCTTTCCTGAGTATAAACATGAAAAGAAAGGATTAAAAGCACCTTTTTACATAAATCAAGGGCTAAATTATCTAAAAGCATACTAAATATGGGGTTAAAATATGCTATTTTTACGGTTTATCAGATTCATAACGTGTTTCATGTATCAATGTTGCGCTGATATAGATCTGATCCATCATATGTAATTTCTCTGACAGAGATTGAAATTCAACCCATATGACGTACATTGAAGAACCAATCCAAATTTTAGCTCGAGAGGTTAAAGAGTTAAGAAATAAACACATAGCTTTAGTAAAAGTTTTATGGCAACAACACGGTGTTGAAGAGGCTACCTGGGAGCCCGAGGAAGCTATGAGAAAATAGTACCATAACCTATTCACCGGTAAGATTTTCGGGGACGAAAATCCCTAAGAGGGAGATTTGTAACACCTCATTTTTAGTCAAATCAAAATAGTGGTTTTAGGACCACAAATTTGAAGTCAAAATATTTATTTTATTATTATTTTAATGTTTACAGCATGATTGAAAGGTTGTGTGAAAGTTTCGTTTAAAAATTTTATCGTTTGATTAGTCAATTTGATAAAAAAGACTAAATTGCGTAAAGTGTAAAAGTGGAGTTCTATTAGCTAAAAGTATTAAATAGCGATGAATTAATTAGTGAAGGTCTTTATGTGGTAAATAGACCATTGGTTGTTTAAGTGGACATTTATGGGCATCTTTTAAGTGACTTCTGTTATTTAATTAAAAGGTTAAATTTGGTATTTAATAATTAAAGGTTAGTAATAATAAACTAAAAATTCCTATCATCTTCTTTACACCATCTTTCCACCGAAATTTGAAGAAATAAAAGCCATAGATAGGGTTGAAGTTCGGCCAAGCTTCCTAGATCAATTGGTGAGTAAATTTTGTCCCGTTTTTAGTGATTTCTACGTTTTTTAGATCATTACAGCTTAGTCTAGCTAGCCCAGGGACTAATTTGCAAAATTGTTAAAGATTTTAGATGTTACCATTGATGAATATGTATGAGTTTTGAAGTTTCTTGATATGTTATGAATGTTTGTTGATAGATATACAAGTTTTGTTAAGTGATTTTTAGTGAAAATACAAATTAGGGGCTAAATTGTGAAATGTGTAAATTTAGTTGTTAAAATGTGAAATAAATGAAAAAATATGGGCTGCTAGGGACTAATTGGTAAATCCGCTAGGCTTGGGTTGTGATGAAATGGAATGAATTTTATTTTACGAGCCTAAGGACTAAATTGTAAAAGTTATGAAATTCTTGGGGTAAAAGTGTAAATATGCTTAATTGTGTGTTTTGGATTAAATTGAATAGAGAGATTATTACATAGTTAATTTTGAATATATTTAGATCAAGAAAAGTAGAATTCAGATCTAGATCGGGGGGAAACTAAAGTTATCGACTAATCGACCTATTTCGTCGTTTTCACATCTGAGGTAACTTCGTATGTGATAAAGTTCATTATAAATGTATTTTAAATACGTTGATATTGTTTAAGTTGTAAATACGAGACTTCGGATAAGTTCGACAATGACTCGATGGTAATTCAGCATTCGAAATCTCGATTGATCCTTAGGAATAGTTTAGGATACTTGTGACATGTCATTAGGGGATACATTGACTTGGCTTTAGGCCATGATATTAGCATTTCGGCTACGAGTTATACCGATTTGGCTTTGGGCCATGAATATCGGCTGATTTGGCTTTGGGCCATGATATCAGTACTTCGGATATAAGTTACCTTGATTTGGCTTCGAGCCATGGTATAGGTACTTAGTGTGCAAGACTCCTGAGTATCCGATTTCTATTTCAAATGGTTCAACGGGTAAATGAATAATGTGGTTGAAAATGAGATTGGTACGAAATGGTACAGGTATGTGCATAAACCATATTAGCTTTAAATCGAAGAATTGGTGAAGAAAGTATATAGTTTTGTGAATGAGTAATTGAAAGGTTTGTTAGTTGATGTGAATTCATGTATTTATAATCAATTGTTGAATTATGTGTTTATGATTATATCGAGTTTATTACATACGAGCTTACTAAGCTATAAAGCTTACGTTGTTTATTTTTCTATGTTTTATAGTAATTACAAGCTAGCTCAGATTCAGGGAACGTCGGAGATAGCATCACACTATCCCACTATCGACTTGGTACCTATGAACTTTAGAATTTTAAGTATATGGCATGTATAGGGACTTTGGTCATGTTGGTTAAGTTTTGGTAATGATTTTGGCCATTTGAATTGGCTTGTAAGTGTATATGTTTTGGTTTGTATATATAGCCAAGAGTGATGGCTTATTTTGAGTTATTTTGGTATGGTTGGATCATGTATATATATATATATATATATATGTTTATGCTTTGTGAAATGTGTTGAATGATTAATGTTGGATTCATGACGCTTGTTGATAATAGGTAATTTGAATGTCAATGGGTGATGATATGTGAATTAGTATGTTTGTTGAATTGAGTATATTGATACATATTTGTTAATGGTCATTTTGATGAATTGAGAAAATAAATATTGGTATGAACTTTGATGGCATAATGTGGTATTATTTTTTGCATTGGTTGGTATTGAAAATGGTATAAATTATGCTTGATCTGGAATCAAATTATATGTCTATTGATGTCATGTTTTTGTGCCATATGAGTTGTGTAGGTGTGCTTAAGTTTGGGTGGCAAATTGGCTAGGTAAATAGCCTATTATTATCCACACGGAAAAGATACAGGCGTGTGTCTCAGCCGTGTACGACACACAGTCATGTTACACGGCCGTGTGTCCCCTAGTGTTGAATTGAAACCAAGTCAGTATGCTCCACACGGCCTCACAGATGGGTTTGTGACCTAGTCGTGTGGCATAAGTCAGTATACCCTACAGTTTTGGCATGGCCTAGCATACGGCCTGACACACGGGCATGTTTGGACATTTTTAAGGCACACGAGTTAGTCACACAGGCGTGTGTGTTGGCCTTGTGACCCAAGTCAGAGAGTTACACGGGGTTGGACACGGGCTGTGACATGACCATGTGATCCCATTTCAAATATCCACATGGCCTAAAACACGGGCGTGTCTCTTGGCCGTGTGAGTGACACGGCCGGGGCATACGGGCATGTGACCCCTGCAGTTTGAGAAATTTTATAAGTTTCGTAAAAGTTTCCTATGTTATCGGTTTAGTCTAGAACCACTTCCAAAGCATGTTTGAACCTCGTAAGCTCGTATTAGGGACATTATGATTGATGTTGAATGATGAATGCATGAAATGTGCAAATGTTTAAGAAATGTATGTGTAACTGTATGATAAGTTCGGTAATACTCCATAACCCTCTTTTGACGGTGAATATGGGTAAGGGGTGTTACACATTTAAGCTTAAACCAAGCCAGCCAAATTTCTTATAGTCCCTGTACAACCCATATATTTCACAATTCACAATAGTTTCATGAAATTTTACTGCTTTAATAATTTAATCCTTAAACTTTAAAATAACTAAAAACTACTTTACAAAATAATCCTATTTAGCTATCAAGCTTATAAAAATATCATCAAAATTCAAAAACTTCACAAACTCAACAATGGCACATTTCAAAATGTTTAACAGTTTTACAAATTAACCCTCAAGTTAGCTAGATTAAGCTAAAATTATCTCAAAAACATAAAAATCACTAAAAACAGAATTAAAAATCACTTACATGCAAGAACAAAGGTTGATCAAATCTTCAAGCTTGATAAAAATGGTTTTTTTTTTTTCAGTTTTGGTAAGTGAAAATGAAGAAGATGATATTGCTTTTCTAATTAGATTTTTGTTTATTTACTTATTTACCAAATTACCCTTAAAAATAACCTTAATAATTAGCTAAACAATATCTATAACCGTCCACTATCTATCTATATGGTATAATTTCCACTTAAGTCCATAAATTCACATTTCTATAATCATTTAACACATTTAACTAATAGCAATTAACTTTTGCGCTTTTTACGATATAGTTTCTTTTACTTAGTTAACTATCTAAATGTTAAAATTTTCTAACTAAATTTTAATACGACATTGTAATAACCCAATAAATAAAAAATAAAAAATAAAATACTGACTTATTTGTCAGAGTTATGATCCCGAAACTATTGTTTCTGACACCACTGAAAATGGATTGTTATAAGAAAATAAAAAATACTAACAAGTAAATAGTAGAATAATGACACATGAATGTTTCTCTCGTATAATTTTATTCACTTACAAGGGGCTCAAGTTATAAACCCTCTTGCATTCAATTAAGCACAAAGAAATAAAGCTTAATTAATTGTTTCATAAAATATTTATCTTCGTAATAAATTGACTAGGAGGTTATCTCGTCAATTAATGAAAAGGGTTTAGGAGTTATGTACATCCATATTTAAGTGATTTACAACAATATTGAATACTCTTTTTAATGAGTATTTTTTTTGTCTTTTAGTTACTAACAATTTTCAAAACCTTTTTATCAAATTTCATTTTCCAAAAGTAATTATCAAATATACTTTTAGGTAGAGTTTGGAAAGCTACCTAATAATTGGGTTTGGGAATAATTATTTGTAACTACACAAGGGTGGTATGTTTGAATAACCATTATAATCGGTGGATCTTACCGAATCAGGTGTAATTAGAGCACCTCAATTACACCTTTCAATTCTTAGGGGGTAAGAATAGGAGTAATTACGCAGTAATTACTATAATAACCTGAATTTGGGCCTAGTAGAATTGGGCCTATTGGGCCTTGGGCATGGGAGCGTTTAAAACTTTTGAGAACAAGAGAACGGAACAAATGCATGTTGGATCTATTAGGTGAGTGATTTTGGAAGGTTAGGGGGCTTCTATGAAGTCTAGGTTATAACATCCCGAAATTGGGCCTAGTAGAATTGGGCCTATTGGGCCTTGGGCTTTGGAGCGTTTAAAATTTTTGAGAATAAGAGAACGGCATTATTTCAAGTTAGACTTATTGGGAAGGTGATTTTGGAGAGTTACGAGGTTTCTAAAAAGTTCCGGGTTCAAGTTAAGCCATAGGAAAATTTTAGTGTTGAAGCATTTAAAGGGGAGAAGGCTACTAGCGTCTAGCATAAGGGAATAATTAGGCAACTTCCTAGCACAAGAGGAGCTTGTGGCTTAGTGGTAAGTGGTGTGAATGGCAGAGGGGAGAGCTTGGGTTCGAATCCCACCTAGTGCACTTATTTTGGATTCTTGTAACACCCTAAACTAGGTCTATGCATTAAGACGAGATTTGGTTTGTCACACAGAACGAACATCCATTTGGTTTAGGAGTTATGTACATCCATATTCATCATTTAATTATCTATGCGTTAAAGGTAACCCACTAACAAAATCCATTGATATCCGCTCCCATTTCCATAGGGGAATCTTTACCAGTTGTAATAAGCTTGACGGTAGTTGATGCTCCGCCTTCACTTGTTGACAAGTCAAACATTTACCTACAAACTCAAAAATCTCACGCTTCAACCCTCGCCACCAATACCGTTCACGGAGATCTCGATACATCTTATTTCCTCCGGGGTGCATAGCATAAGGGCTACTATGCGCCTCCCGCAGAATCATTTGTCTCAAATCTAAGTCCTTGGGCATAGAAATTCTTCCACGAAAACACAGCATTCCATCGTTGTTCATAACAAAATCCCCTATTTCACCACTTTCAACTTGCTGAATTAAGGATCCCAACTTTTCATCTGATATCTTCTTTTCCCTAATCTGATCTAACCACAGAGTCTTCACCTGAAGTTCCGCTAACAGACTACCATCCTCATACAAACTCAGATGAGCAAACATTGCTCTTAAATCAGATACCACCTTACGACTTAACGTGTATGCTACCACGTTAGCCTTTTCAGGATGATACTCGATTGAGAAATCATAATCCTTTAACAACTCCACCCACCTTCTTTGTCTCAAGTTTAACTCCTTCTGGGTAAGAAGATACTTAAGACTCTTATGATCCGTATAGATGATAGACTTCTCACCGTAGAGATAGTGCCTCCAAATCTTTAAAGCAAACACTACCGCAGCCAACTCCAAGTCATGAGTAGGGTAGTTTACTTCGTGCGGTCTCAACTGACGAGAAGCATAGGCCACCACTTTTCCATTTTGCATCAGCACACATCCTAAACCCGTGTGTGACGCATCACAGTAGACGATAAATTCTTTTCCAGCCTCAGGTTGAATCAGTACTGGTGCTTCCGTCAAAATCTTCTTCAATTTCTCGAAACTTTCTTGTTGTTTATCACCCATACGTACGGTACTCCTTTCGCAATAGCTTAGTTAGGGTGTAGCAATCAACAAAACCCTCAACAAAGCGACTATAATATCCACCAAACCTAAAAACTCCAAATCTCACCATCGACTTCAAGTGGTTTCCAATCCAAGATACCTCAATCTTCGAGGATCCACCTTATTCCTTCAAATGACACCACATGACCCAAGAAAGTCACTTCCTTTAACAAAATTCACATTTATCGAATTTGGCATAAAGTTGCTTATCACGAAGTAATCGCAATACTATACGTAAATGTGAGTAATGCTCCTCTTCATTTCTTGAATATACCAAGATATCATCTATGAACACTACTACAAACTGGTCTAGATAAGGTTAAAAGACTCAGTTCATCATGTCCATAAATGCAACTGGTGCATTGGTCAAACCAAATGGCATCACCATAAACTCATAATGTCCATAACAAGTTCGGAATGCCGTCTTATGAATATCTGCCTCTTTCGCTTTGAGTTGATGATAACCCGATCTCAAATCAATTTTGAGAAAATCGATGCTCTCTTCAATTGATCAAACAGTCATCAATTCTCGGTAAGGGATACCTATTCTTGATCGTCAATTTATTCAACTGCCTGTAATCAATGCACATACGCATCGACCCATCCTTCTTCTTAACGAACAAAACCAGTGCTCCCCACGGAGACACACTCGGTCGAATAAATCTCCGATCCAACAACTCTTGAATTTAAGCTTTAAGCTCCGCCAACTCTTTCGGTGCCATCCTATAAGGTGCAATAGACACTGGAGCCGTTCAGGGCAAAAGCTCAATACCAAACTCTACTTCCCGATCTGGACATATACCAGGAAGTTCTTCGGGAAAGACATCTAAAAATTCCTTCACCATTCTCACATCTTCCACTGATAACTCCTTGGCATCCAAAGCATAAATAAAAGCTAGGAATGCTCCATACCCTTTCCGCACCAACTTTTCTACCTTGAACGCAGATACGACATTTGCCAAGTAATTCCTTCGTTCGCCTATCATTACTACTTCCTTATCATTCGAAGTCCTTATTGACATCCGCTTTTCAGCACAATCCAAATGCGCCCGGTGCTTCACCAACCAATCCATGCCCAGAATGAGATCGAATTCATCGAAAGGCAGTTCCATCAAATTCGCCAAAAATATTTCTCTTTGGATTTCTAAGGGCACATCTCTAAACAGTTTATTCACAAATATCGACTGACCTAAAGGACTAATTACCGTTATCTCACTACCGATAATTTCAGATTCTATATTCAGGTTTCCAGATATGGCACTAGCAACATACGAGTGGGTAGAACCGATATCTATCAAAGCAGTAACAGGCACATCAAATATGAAGAACGTACCAGTTATCACATCAGTTGCATTGCCATATTCACGGCGTCTAACCGCATAGACCAACCCCGGCTGTCTTGCCTCCGCGTTACCTCTAAAGCCATTTCCTCGACGCGATGCACCTTATCCGCGTCCAACCCCATTACCACCACGACCTGGTCCACGGCCTCTCGGTGGCTGCTAGGCACCTCGCCAATCGAGCATCGTGGTTACGAGCTTCCTGAGTCGTATCCATCCGTCGAGGGCAATTTTATATTGATGATCATTGGAACCACATTTATAACAAGCACCGCTTTCCTCCAAAGACTCTCCGTGGTGTCATTTTCCACATTCGACACAGTCTCGACTCTGATTAGTAGCCACAGGTGCTCTACCTTGAGCTGGCTCATCATTTCGAGGCCTCTTCTGAAACCTTTTTGAAGAACCCGAATACTTTATATCTCTCTTACCTCTGACTCTTTCCCGGTTCTGACGTTCTGAGCTCTTAGCCTCTTCCGCTATCTTGGCCTTCTCCACAAGCGTGGAAAAAAATTCTTACTTGTTGTGGGGCTATCGGTACCTGCAACTCATCATTCAGCCCATCTTCGAAGCGTACACAGCGCTCATGACCTGTTGGTACTATGCTCGACTCAAGCGTAAAAATTCTGCCTCATAAGCTTCCACCATCTTATTTCCTTGAACCAGATTCAAGAATTCCTTCCTCCGAGCATCCACATAACTTGTCCCTACATATTTCCCTTGAAAGGCAGCTTTGAAGAATTCCCAAGTAACTAATGCAACTTCAGTGCCTTCTCGAATAGTAAGCCACCATTGATATGCCTCGTCCCTTAACAAGGACACCGCCTCTTAGTTTCTGCTCTATAGTGCACTCTAGATCGTCCATAATTCGCTCTATAGCCTCAAGCCAATATTCAGCAACATTCGGAGCTACACCTGAAACACCTCTAAAACTTCAAGACCACTTGATTTCGATCCATCGATATTGACCCACGAGTTGTTGGTCCAATCTAGTTCCAAATGACCCTTTCAAGGACTCGCAACATTGCTCATGTCAAAGCATTATCTTCTCTTCTATGGTCATGTGATTCATTTTTCAACGCAGGTGATGTCGGTGCATCCATTTTCGGGATATGTCCCGATTCCTCAAACACAGCCCTAGCACCTCAGCCTCTACCACGGCCACGTCTACCACGTCTGCATCCTCTGGCGCTCATACTGACTAACTCGTTTTAATCTGATTGCAAATTTTATGAATTAGAAAACTATTTCAGTGTTTATTAACGATATTTTATGAGATTCATGAGATAAAGTTGTTTTTCGCAAACACATCCTATAGTCTCGATCTCAACAATTTTCAACACTTAAAACTAGAAGTTCTAGAGTGTTCCTATGATCATATCATCATAATAATCATTCAGTAATGAATACTTACTTGACTTGGTGCCGGATGCTTGTGGTGCCATACAACCTTTAAAACATAATTAAAATAATTTCAAACGAAAGTTATTTGTTGAACCCTACCACAGTCGAGTTTTGAAACCTGGCTCGATATTATTAATGTAACACCCCAAATCAGTCTATGCATTAAGACGAGATTTGGTTTGTCATACGTAATCTAACATCCATTTAATTATCTAATGATTTAGGTAAAACAGTTCTACAAAACCTTTTGAAAATGAAGTTTAGTAAAACTAAGAATTTGATTTAAAATCGTTGAATAAAGTAGTACTAGTTTGAAATCTTATTATTTAATATTTAATTGTTTAAGACTTTAAAGTAATTTTAAAGAGTTCAAAAGAATCAAAACAAGAATATTTAAAGAATCTCATAAGTTCAAAAATAAAATATTTAAGGAAACATTATTAAAATAGTATTAGTCCAAATTAAGTGTCTAAAGCATAATTAAATCCATCCACACATAAAAATCTATAAAATAATAATAATAGAGGCCTTATTACATCATACCCAAAATAGTAATTAAAAAAATATACTTAATTGAAGTTCATAGTTTATAAAACCCTTGTTCAAGTATAGCCTCCACGAAGTCATCCCCTACCAAGCCTCCATCAATTGCCATTACCGAGAAGGATAATAAAGCACAGTGAGTTACTCGTAAGTCGCCTATAACCCACTTACCATATCCATCGGGCCAAATCATCAAGACATTATATTGAGCTTGAGCCTATTTACTGATTTAACAATATAATAATAATGCATGTAGAATGAAATTCCCAACCAAACCTAAATTTTCCATCCACTACACACCACCCGCACCAACCAACACACCCGTGGGATCAAGTTAACCCACCCCCAACACACCAATCGCAGTATAAAGCCATTTTAAATAATATTGTGGTGCACCACCAAACTAGATTGTAGCAAAGCCACCCAAACTAGATTTTTGGCAACAGGCCTTTCTTCTCTTCGTCAATTTTTCCCAACCCATGCAATTATGTTTATATATAAAACATAACAATACATTCACATGATAATTTTAACAAAAGGCCCTATAATACAAGTGAGTCCATATTTCAAATTTTCATTTTGGCCCATAAGGCAAAATAGCATTTTAGCCCATTTAACGATCTAGCAAACATTGGCCCATATATCGATCTAGCAGTTTTTGGCCCATATATCACATGAGGCATAAAATTTTACTATTTATCAATTAACCCATTGAGGGCATTTTCGTAATTTCCATGACTTTAACCGTTTTCATGCATTTACACAAAAGTGTTAATCATTTTGTATTTCTCCGATTTTGCCATCTTTACGATTTTATCCCAATACTTACGGTATAGTATCTAACCCGAGAGATAAGTGTGAAATTACACACCTGATTACAGTGAGAACTAGACTTTCTTGCTCGTCAATACCTAAACACGCATCAATATAATTTAGAACACTAATACTATTTATAACTCTATTCTTATAAATAACGATCTAGACTTTACCCTTGGGATTTCGAACAACTTCTATATGCGGTTTCTCCCCGATTGTTAGTTCATTACCCGTTGAATATCCACGAACAAACAAAGGCTCAGGAGTACGAACGACTTCAAATAATAGATTCTCCTTGGATGAGGGTCCACAACCCGGTGGAAAATCTCAGATTCTCGAAACAGCCCTTCGCTTAAATTTTGGGGGAATAGCAGAACTGCCCCTCTTCCAAACACTATTCACCACCCTTTTCGTCCTTATCTTGATTGTCTCCATTGACAAAAGATCATTAGTTTGACTAAATAATATATCAAAATTATGATTAACGGTTTTAAGGGTGAGATTGGCTTACCACAAAATATCCTTGTTCCACAAGATGAAAATCGAGCGATAACGTCCCCCTAAGATGAAATCAATTAATAATCCATCTATATCAATATGTCAAGTATTATATATATAACTCCTTGATAAGAACCCTTACCTTGAAAAATATGATCCGAACTTAATAACTTCAAGATGACTTTGACGAGATGGTGATTCGGCCCTCCACTATCATGCTAAAATATAATGAAAGGAAACATTTAAGAGTAATGATCAACGATTTCGATCAAAAAGACTTTCCTTTACCACACTTAGGTTCTACCAAAACAACCAATAAACCAACATAAGAACCAAAAAAAGCTCTTACCTATTGCTTAAACGAGGGTTGGAAGAATAATCAACAAGACAATATAGATGAATAGAATATTCACTTTGAAGGAAAATTGAAGAAAATGGTATTAGTACCATTCGGCCATGGGGAGAAAAATAATGAAGAAAGTATTTGAATGATAAATAAAATGGAGAAGAAAAGAGAATGGGGAGAAGGTGTTATAATTGATTTTCAAAGAGAAGAAAAGAGAAGGAGAAAAGAGATGAGTTTAGGAACAATATGCATTCGACAATGGGGAGGGAAGGAAAAGGAATGGCTTTTTGTGTTGGAAGTTTCGGCACTAGAAGAGAAATACGAGATGAAGCACTTAAGGGTTTTGCAAAAATGACCAAATGGTAAAAAAGAATGACCAAAAGAAACAAAATAAAAATTATTTTCTCCTAACACAAGCACATTCGGCCAAGAGAGGAAAAAGAGAAGAGAAAGGTGTTTTTGGGAGAGCAAAATGACCAAATGAAAATTCTATCCAGCTACCAACCTATTCCCCAAAACTTACCACAAAAATTCGGCCTCCCTTTTAGTCCAATAAGCCGTCCATGTACATTGGCTAAAAGTCAAAGTTTTAGCCATACAAAGTTTCCAAAATAACACCCTTGATTCATGCCTTATGATCCTCCTACCTTCCATAAGCTTAGGATTCCTTTCCCCAAGTTCAAGCTTACCTTAACTATTAGCCACCTTGCCATAAAAATTTAGTCCAACCTTACCATAAATAGGGCTTGACCGACACTTGATAAAAAGGTGCAAAAATTAAAGGTACCAAAATGCAATCCATGGTATTTGAACCTCTCCCCTCAAGTAATCACTCATGCGCCAATTCCACCTTACTACTAGCTCATCTTATGCTAGTTTTTGACACTTAATTCCCTTAAGCATCAAGGTCACTTTTTCCACTTCAATAATATTCTTATTACTAAAATTTATTCTAGCTCCGAATAAATCCCAAGCTTTCTCGAAACTATATTAAACACACAAATTTATTCATTCACAAGCTAATTAAAAAATGCAACATATCGATACTTGTATTTTTTTTAGGATGATACAATTCTACCCTCCTTAAAGAAAATTTCATCCTCGAAATTTACCTGGCTAAAAGAGGTGAGGATATTGTTGTCGAATTGTGTCCTCAGGCTCCCACGTAGCTTCCTCCACTTCGTGATTATGCCATAAAACCTTGACCAATGGCACGGTCTTCTTTCTTAGCACCTTAACATCTCGGTCTAAGATTTCCACTGGTTCTTCCTCAAAAGATAAGTCTGATCTTAACTCCACTTCTTCTACCGGACTATGTGAAATGGATCCGATCTATAGCGCCTCAGCATAGAAACATGGAAAACATTATGAATCTGACACAACCACGAGGTAATTTGTCGATAGGCCATCGGACCAACACGCTTCATCACATGATATGGTCCAATGAACCTAGGGCTCAACTTGCCCTTCCTTCCAAATCTGAAAATCTTCTTCCAAGGTGAGACTTTTAGAAAAACCTGATCTCCCACCGCAAACTTAATATCCTTACGCTTCAGATCCCTATACGATTTTTGTCAATCCGAAGCTTCCTTTAACCGCGCTCGAATCACATTTACCTTTTCTTCCATCTTAGATATTAACTCAGGACCCAACTGTCGTCCCCCCAATTTAGTCCAACAAGTAAGGGCACGACACCTACGATCGTATAAAGCTTCATAAGGCGCCATTTGGATACTGGATTGGTAATCTGTATTATATCGCTAACTCGCCAATCTAGGAAATCCTCCCAACTACCTCTGAAGTCGATTATACAACCACGTAACATGTCTTCCAAAATCTGAATTACTCTTTTTGACTGACCATCTGACAGAGGATGAAAAGCCGTACTAAAGTTTAACTTTGTTCCCAAAGCCTCATGTAAAGCTTTCCAAAATCGTGATGTAAACATGGGATCCTTGTCCGATATGATAGACACTAGTACCCTATGCAATCTCTCGATCTCAGATACATACAGCTTAGCCAACTTCTGCAGCGAGTAATCCGTACGAACTGGATGAAAATGGGCAGTCTTCGTCAAACGATCAACTACAACCCAAACGGAATTTTTCTTAGTAGGTGTTAAAGGTAACCCACTAACAAAATCCATTGATATCCGCTCCCATTTCCATAGTGGAATCTTTACCGGTTGTAATAAGCCTGACGACAGTTGATGCTCTGCCTTCACTTGTTGACAAGTCAAACATTTACCTACAAACTCAAAAATCTCATGCTTCAACCTGGCAGCAATACCGTTCACGGAGATCTCGATACATCTTATTTCCTTCGGGGTGCATAGCATAAGGGCTACTATGTGCCTCCCGCAAAATCATTTGTCTCAAATCTGAGTCCTTGAGCATACAAATTCTTCCACGAAAATACAGCACTCCATCGTTATTCATAACAAAATCCCCTATTTCACCACTTTCAACTAGCTGAATTAAGGATCCCAACTTTTCATCTGATATCTGCTTTTCCCTGATCTGATCTAACCACAAAGGCTTCACCTGAAGTTATGCTAACAGACTACCATCCTCATACAAACTCAGATGAGCACACATTGCTCTTAAATCAGATACCACCTTACGACTTAACGCGTCTGCTACCACGTTAGCCTTTCCAGGATGATACTCGATTGAGAAATCATAATCCTTTAACAACTCCACCCACCTTCTTTGTCTCAAGTTTAACTCCTTCTGGGTAAGAAGATACTTAAGACTCTTATGATCCAGATAGATGATAGACTTCACCATAGAGATAGTGCCTCCAAATCTTTAAAGCAAACACTACCGTCGCCAACTCCAAGTCATGAGTAGGGTAGTTTACTTCGTGCGGTCTCAACTGACGAGAAGCATAGGCCACCACTTTTCTATTTTACATCAGCACACATCCTAAGCCCGTGTGACGATCACAAGAGATGATAAATTCTTTTTAGCCTCAAAGTTGAATCAAGATCGGTGCTTTCGTTAAAATCTTCTTCAATTTCTTGAAAATTTCTTGTTGTTTATCAGTCCATACATACGGTACTTCCTTTCGCAATAGCTTAGTTAGGGGTACAGCAATCAACAAAAACCCCTCAACAAAGTGTCTATAATATCCAGCCAAACCTAAGAAACTCTGAATCTCAACTCATCGACTTGGTGGTTTCCAATCCAAGACTGACCCCAATCTTTCAAGGATCCACCCTTATTCCTTCAGCTGACACCACATGACCCAAGAAAGTTACTTCCCTTAACCAAAATTCACATTTACTGAATTTGGCATAAAGTTGCTTATCACGAAGTAACTATAATACTATACGCAAATGTGAGTCATGCTCCTCTTCATTTCTCGAATATACCAAGATATCATCTATGAACACTACTACAAACCGGTCTAGATAAGGTTGAAAGACTAGGTTCATCATGTCCATAAATGCAGCTGGTGCATTGGTCAAACAAACGGCATCACCATAAACTCATAATGTCCATAACGAGTTTGAAATGTCGTCTTATGAATATCTGCCTCTTTCAGTTTGAGTTGATGATAACCCGATCTCAAATCAATTTTGGAGAAAATTGATGCTCCCTTCAATTGATCAAACAGGTCATCAATTCTCTGTAAGGGATACCTATTCTTGATCGTCAATTTATTCAATCGCTCAGAATCAATGCACATACGCATCGACCCATCCTTCTTCTTAGCGAACAAAATCGGTTCTCCCGGAGACACACTCGATCGAATAAATCCCCAATCCAACAACTCTTGAATTTGAGCTTTAAGTCTGGCCAACTCCTTCGATGCCATCCTATAAGGTGCAATAGACACCTTTGGAGCTGCTCCGGGCAAAAGCTCAATACCAAATTCTACTTCCGATCTAGAGGTATACCGAAAGTTCTTCGAAAGACATCCAAAATTCCTTCACCGTTTTACATCTTCCACTGATAACTCCTTGGCATCCAAAGCACAAATAAAAGCTAGGAATGCTCCATACCCTTTCCACACCAACTTTTCTGCCTTTAATACAGATACCACATTTGCCAAGTAATTCCTTCGTTCGCCTATCATTACTACTTCCTTATCATCTGAAGTCCTTATTGACATCCACTTTTTAGCACTATCCAAATGCGCCCGGTGCTTCACCAACCAATCCATGCCCAAAATGAGATCAAATTCGCCGAAAGATAGTTCCATCAAATCTGCCAAAAATATTTCTCTTTGGATTTCTAAGGGCACGTCTCTAAATAGTTTATTCACAAATATCGACTGTCCTAAAGGAATAATTACCATTATGCCATTATCGATAATTTTAGATTCTATATTCGTGTTTCAAATATGGCACTAGCAACATACGAGTGGGTAGAACCGATATCTATCAAAGTACTAACAGGCACATCAAAGATGAAGAATGTACCAGTTATCACATCAGTTGCATTGCCATCCTCACGACGTCTGACAGCATAGACCAACCCTGGCTGCCTTGCCTCTGCATTACCTCTAAAGCCATTTCCTCGAGCTGGTGCACCTTATCCGCGTCCAACCCCATTACCACCACGACCTGGTCCACGGCCTCTCGGTGGCTGCTGAGCGCCTCTGACCGACTAAGCATCAAGGTTACAAACTTCCTGAGTCGTATCCATTCGTCGAGGGGAATTCTTATATTGATGATCCTTCGAACCACATTTATAACAAGCACCAGTTGTAACACCCTGGTTTTAGGGGCTATGTAGGTTGTGTGTAATTCGAGTGTTAGTAGGTTTTTGGGACTGCTTGGATGAGTTTTAGGGTTTTAGAAATGTTTGGATGAAAGGGAAGGCTTTGGAAAATTTTGGATTTTTAGTGGGAAAGGAATCGGGCCAAGGAGGCCTTAAGAATAATTTTCGGTAATTTATGGCACAATGATTCACTTGGCAAAGTGGCAAGGAGGTGCCACTTAAGGTCTTGGAAAGTGACGCCTCATGCATGCTAAGAGGACACAGGTTCGAGTCCAGTGAAGTGCAACAAGGGTGTTTTATTTTGCATGTTGGCGTTAAAAGAAGGGGCTGAGCGAAGAAGGGTTCAAAGAATTGATGCATGTAGGACATAATAACGCTTTGGTAGAATGGCCCTGGGCGTTGTTTGGGAGCTAGAGGCAAATGTGGGCGCTGGTTCGAGGGGCAGCAGCAGCATTTTGGTGTTTTTATTTTTCATGTGTGGCTATGGGCTTGAGTAGGAAGCCTTTAAGAATAAATGTTGGGGCCTTATAGCATAAAAATCAAGGTGGCCGAATGGCCTGGGCGTTGGAGGAAGCGGTAAGGTTCCAGGTCCTGTGTTCGAATGAGGAGTGTGGCATTGGGAATTTTATTTTGTTGTGGTCTTTTTGCAGTGAGGTTGGAAGGTGTGGGACGGCACATGGGTGTTGCATTTGAAGTGTGATTCTTGTTGAATGACATTGGTTGTTTAATCAATTTTGAATTCTCACAAGTTAGATGAATATAGGATTATTTTAGTTTAGATTAGAGATAAAGTTAGGCCAGCTTTTGCTGTTAAATTCGGCAGGGATAAATGCTGGCTTTATCTTGTTTTTCTTTGTTATTCATTTATTTGATTAAATTAGTAGGATAAGGGATTGGTTTAATTCAAATTAAATTGAATTAGTGGCCTGGAGTTTTGAAGTGGTAGCCGAATGTGGAGTCTTCAAGGGGGGAGCAAGTGCCGAATTTCCTATTTAATGGGCAGCCCTATTTTTGAATTTCTTTTGACCATTTGCCGAATGTTCTAGGGGAGTTCTTTTATTTTTATTTTTAACCAAAATCCTCCCAAACAACATTAACCCTTGCTGATTTCTCCTTTGGCTTTTTAGTCAAATATTTCTTTTGTTTTCTTTTAAATTCCTTGATAGTCAAACCTCTAGCCTCCATTCCTCTACGATTTTACTAAGTTTGAAGTTTAATTCTCCCTTGTATTCTAGCGTGGTTGGCGATTCTTAAGCAAGTGTGGGATTTTGGCAACTTCAGAGATCGGTGGTGTTTGGGATCCGAGTAAGAGGGTAAGTGATCCATTGGTATTCGCCTTAGGCCATTGTGTATGTTTAGGTGTTGACCAGAATAGTGACTTTGGTTTATAGGCGATCGGCATAAGCGAAGGAAGGCCTTCGGATCTCGCTTTATTTCTGTAAGGAAATTAGTAAGTAACTTAGATTTGTTAATAGTAGATTGTGGCTTTGATTGATTAATCGTGTGATTCTCGATTAAGTGTCGATGGATGCGAAAAGCCGAAGAGGGAAAGGGAAGGTCCTGCTCCAAAGTTTAAGAAAAGAGCCGTCTCGGCGAGCTCGGGATTGGCCACCGGTGTGGTCGTCAAAAGTGTAAAACGATAAGCAAATAACGGTAGTCTCGCTAAACGATAGCGTCGGGATCGAGGTTTAGAACTTGAGTTATAAGGTGTGTAGTTAGCCATTGTTTCCGGATTTGCGTGATATTTGCTCGTTTAATATGTTTGCTAACAAGTGCAGTAAATGTGAAATTGATACCCTTGAAGGGGGTATGATGATGACCAGGTTAGTAGCAAATTGGTTAATATGTGATAATTGATTTTTAATATGTGAGTATGCCTATGATTGTTAATATCATGCACATGCATCATCTCCGCATTATATTATGTTACATGTGCATGGGTGGGTTTTTGAAAGAAGGTACGGGTGTACTTGATGCGTGGTTGATGTCGACTTTGTGCTACATCGTGGATTGGCGCTGACTGAGGTCGCGTTGTGGATCTTTGCGATTTAGTTCGCGTGGTTACCTTGATTGATATCGGCTTTATGCCATATCGTGGCTTGATGGATTGCTGTGTGCTCCATCGTGGTTTGATGTTAGCTATACGCTACATTGTGGTCGGCATTGGTTGCCTTTTGGAGAAAAAAGGAGAGGGTGACCCGATAGTCCCCAGTGTGTGGTAGGTCGGTTAAGGGGTGTGTAGCGGATGGACCTTAGGATTGGGTTGGGTTTCATGTTGCATTGTTTTGTTATGAAATGATATGGAAATGGGCCAAGCCCAATATGACATGTGGATAGGTATGTTTTGGGAACATACGTGGAAATGGGCCAAGCCCATGAATCGATGAATTAATGAGAAAAGGGCCTAGCCAAAGGCTTGAATATGATTTGATTGTGGGCCAAGCCCAAATTGTGGTAATATCCATGTGATTATATTTTTATGTTGCATTTGATAATTTGGGTTGACTTGTGGCTAACATGTGGGTGGATATCGATGGTTTAATTACACATCGAGTCTCAGATGACTCACCCAATTATTTTCCCAACATTTGGTGACTCTTGAGATTGGACCGGATCGGAGAGGACACATGGTGGCCCATGTAGAAGGAAGAGTTTAAATATTTTAAAGCTTATTTATATTAAGTTTTGGTTTAAATATTGGTTGTAATAAAAGGCCTCTTTACTTATTGTTGGGATTATTTTATTATCTTTTTAATTAGGGTTTATATTATACTTAGATTTATTTCCTTCCAATGATTTATAATATAATAAATTATAATAAAGTTTTAATTCACATATTTTATATCAAGCTTATTATTTAATAATTTTTAATGGAAATTACTTCCTAAAATAAACAAAATTTTCAAGTTTTTCCTAAAGACAAAGATTTCCAACCTGCTTTTTCCATGATGGCATAACCAGATCCTGGTCAAGGCGCGTGGGCAGGGTTTGAGGATGTTACTGATTAGTATCGAGCCTTGTTCAAAACTTCGGCTTTGAGGGTTTTGGGCCCAAAACATTTTCAAAATGGGCTTTTCAAAATATGGGCTTTTATTTGAGTGTTTTTCCGCATGGCACTGCATACCTCGGCCGAGTCCACCAGGTAAGTACTTGGACTTTTGAAGTGCTTTACTATTATGAACTTATTATGGGCTTAGTTGGGCTCGTAGAATAGAATGATAGGGCTATTGGACCCTAGGACTAGTCTACTCAAACACGTGCATAAGATTTAAAGTGCCTAATAAACAAACTTGTGAAGTAAGTCGTGTGTTAGGTGTGGCAACCTTGTGTGCGGATGTCTAGGAGTGGTATTCAGGTGGGAGCTTGGTATTTAAGCGATCCCGTGACTCACCTCCTCTCACTTGAATCCTACCAGTGCGTAGCTACTGGTTCACCTTAACCAAGAGGACTTGTTCGCAGTCGAACCAATTATTAAAACCCGAAAGGGATTAGCCTTGCTGTTTTAAAATTCTTGGTTTTACAATTTTTAAATTTACCCTTTTTGGTTTGTAAACCCTAAATGTGGTTTTGAAAAAAAAAACATTTTTTTTCGATTTACCAAAATTACCAAAATGCCCTAGCGGCAAAATTACAAAAATGCCCCTGTATTGTAAAATTACCGCACTACCCTCAACTTTTGTTAAAATGATTTTTACTTTGCAAAATACCAAAATCTCTAGTTTTCAAAATATCAATATACCCCGATTTGGGAAAATTTACAAAAGTACCCCTGTGTTGAAAATTACTAAAATGCCCTTGACTTTCAAAATTTCTGAGTTAATCCCAATTTTAATAAAATTCTCTCACTTTGCAAAAGTACCCAATTTTGTATTTCAAAATAACACCTGACTCTTGAAATTTACAAAATTACCTCGTTGACAAAATTACTAAAATACCCCGGTTTCTAAAATTCTTGTATTCTAATTTGACAAATTTTAGAAATGCCCTCCGATATGGAAATTTCAAAATGTTCGTTTATTAAGTTTTAAAATTTCCACGGTTTATTACTGGAAATGTCCCTCAGGAAAATGACGAAAATACCCACAGGGTAGAAAGGCAAGAAGGTCCTAATAGTGAATGTGTGGTAGATACCACCGAATGTGTCTTCTTGAGGAAGGAATGTGTTCTTGTTGATGAGCGGATGTGTGTGTGAATGTGATTCTTGAACTAGAGTAGTAAACTCGAATCAAACCTTGTGTGATCGAAGAACTACTTTTAAAATCTTTCATTCATAAAATATGCTCATGGTTAAATAGTGGAACAATTACTAATGCATAAAACTTCTTAATCGGATAAATCAAGGCGATAGAGATGAGTTCTAGGGGCCTTGATGAGGTAGAATGGCAACATCGAGGCCGATAGGTGCGCCATGGGTCGAAAATGAAGTGCCACCAAAGAAGGGTCATGAGGAACAAGATCGAGACGGGAGAAGATGGCGCATGTCGCGGGCCATGTTGCGAGTGCTAGAACGAGTAGCGAGAGCTAGTAGGGAAATGGAACCCAAAGTCGATGTCGAAAAGGCTTAGATCGAGCAGAGTGAGATCTTTAGAGGAGTGTCGGGAGTAGCTCCCAACGTGGCGGAGTATTGGCTAAAGCGATCGAAAGAATCATGGACGATTTGGATTGCACCAATGAAGAAAAGTGAAGGGTGTTGTTTCTTTACTTAGCACCAAGCTTATCGTTGGTGGCTCACCGTCAAACAAGGTGTACCGCGGATCGATTGGATTGGGATTTCTTTAAGGCCAAGTTTGAAGGAAATGCGTAGGAGCCGCTTATTTGGACTCGCAAAGGAAAGCGCTTCTAAATCTAGTACAAGGAGTAAGTCGGTGGCGGAGTATGAAGTCGAGTTTGTGCGACTAAGTCGAGACGCCAAAGGAATCGTGGCTACGATTCTGAAAGAAGTGTTCGATTCGAAGATGGGCTACTGAGATGAGTTGCGGGAGTTGATCGCTCCATGAGAAAGAGACTTTGCCACTTTAGTGGAGAAAGCTCGGATCATTGAAGAGGTTAAGAAGACTATAAGAGAAAACCGAGAGAAGAATAGGAGCGAGAATAAGAGAAATGTTGGACCATCGGATCGTTTGGTAATGCCGAGAAAAGACCAAGGACCGAGAACCACGTAAGTGCACTTGTACCAAAGAATCGGAATCGTCCTTGTGCTCGGTGTGGAAGACCTCACACAGAGAGTGTTGGGGAAATAATAAAGAATGCTTTGGTGTGGATCTAAGGCACATCTGGTTAAGAATTGTCCTCGAGCAACGAGAGGTCGTGGTTCAAGCCATGGAAGGAATGGTTCTAATCAGAGTCAACCAAGGATGTGATAGCGGGTAACTCCTTTGCTTTGGTACATGCTTTAATTATTTTACTTGCTTATGAGTTAGCCCTTTTCTGTGTTGCTAAGAGAGGTGTGGAATTTTGACTGCGAACTTAGAAGCGTGTTGGGAAGGTATGATAGTCTTAGTAAGATCGAGTCTGTGACATAAGCGTAAGGTGGTAAGATAGATTATACGGACGTTTGTTAGTAAAGTAATTTCGAGGACGAAATTATTTTAAGGAGGTAGAATTGTAACACCACGGTTTTAGGGGCTATGTAGGTTATGTGTAATTCGAGTATTAGTAGGTTTTGGGAGTGCTTGGATGAGTTTTAGGGTTTTAGAAATGTTTGGATGAAAGGGAAGGCTTTGGAAAATTTTGGATTTTTAGTGGGAAAAGGAATCGGACCAAGGAGGCCTTAAGAATAATTTTCGGTAATTTATGGCACAATGATTCACTTGGCAAAGTGGCAAGGAGGTGCCACTTAAGGTCTTGGAAAGTGACGCCTCATGCATGCTAAGAGGACACAGGTTCGAGTCCAAAGGCAACAAGGGTGTTTTATTTTGCATGTTGGCGTTAAAAGAAGGGGCCGAGCGAAGAAGGGTTCAAAGAATTGATGGCGCATGTAGGACATAAATAACGCTTTGGTAGAATGGCACTGGGCGTTGCTTGGGAGCTAGAGGCAAATGTGGGCGCTGGTTCGAGGCGCGACAGACATTTTGGTGTTTTTATTTTTCATGTGTGGCTATGGGCTTGAGTAGGAAGCCTTTAAGAATAAATGTTGGGGCCTTATAGCATAAAATCAAGGTGGCCGAATGGCACAGGCGTTGGAGGAAGCGGTAAGGTTCAGGTCCCGTGTTCGAATGAGGAGTGTGGCATTGGGAATTTTATTTTGTTGTGGTCTTTTTGCAAGCGAGGTTGGAAGGTGTGGGGCGGCACATGGGTGTTGCATTTGAAGTGTGATTCTTGTTGAATGACAATGGTTGTTTAATCAATTTTGAATTCTCATTGGTTAGATGAATATAGGATTATTTTAGTTTAGATTAGAGATAAAGTTAGGCGACTTTTGCATTAAATTGGCAGGGATAAATCTTTGGCTTTATCTTGTTTTTCTTTGTTATTCATTTATTTGATTAAATTAGTAGGATAAGGGATTGGTTTAATTCAAATTAAATTGAATTAGTGGCTGGAGTTTTGAAGTGGTAGCCGAATGTGGAGTCTTCAAGGGGAGCAAGTCTTAATTTCCTATTTAATGGGCAAATTCCTATTTTTGAATTTCTTTTGACCATTTGCGAATGTTCTAGGGAGTTCTTTTATTTTATTTTTAACCAAAATCCTCCCAAACAACATTAACCCTTCTGATTTCTCCTTTGGCTTTTTAGTCAAATATTTCTTTTGTTTTCTTTTAAATTCCTTGATAGCCGAAACCTCTAGCCCTCCATTCCTCTACGATTTTACTAAGTTTGAAGCCGAATTCTCCTTGTATTCTAGCGTGGTTGGCCGATTCTTAAGCAAGTGTGGGATTTTTGGCAACTTCAGGAGATCAGTGGTGTTTCGGGATCCGAGTAAGAGGGGTAAGTGATCCATTGGTATTCGGCCTTAGGCCATTGTGTATGTTTAGGTGTTGACCGAATAGTGACTTTGGTTTATAGGGCAGATCGGCATAAGCGAAGGAAGGCCTTCGGGATCTCAGTTTATTTCGGTAAGGAAATTAGTAAGTAACTTAGATTTGTTAATAGTAGATTGTGGCTTTGATTGATTAATCGTGTGATTACGATTAAGTGTCGATGGATGCGAGTGCCGTCAAGAGGGAAAGGAAGGTCCTGTTCCAAAGTTTAAGAAAAGAGCCTCGGCGATTTGGCCACCGGGGTGTGGTCGTGCTGTAAAAACGATAAGCAAATAACGGTAGTCTCGCTAAGCGATAGCGTCGGGATCGAGGTTTAGAACTTGAGTGTATAAGGTGTGTAGTTAGCCATTGTTTAGGGATTTGCGTGATATTTGCCTCGCTTAATATGTTTGCTAACAAGTGCGATAAATGTGAAATTGATACCCTTGAAGGGGTATGATGATGACGAGTTAGTAGCAAATTGGTTAATATGTGATAATTGATTTTAATATGTGAGTATGCCTATGATTGTTAATATCATGCACATGCATCATCTCGCATTATATTATGTTACATGTGCATGGGTGGGTTTTGAAAGAAGATGCGGTGTACTTGATGCGTGGTTGATGTCGACTTTGTGCTACATCGTGGATTGGCGCCGACCGAGGTCGCGTTGTGGATCTTTTGATTTAGTTCGCGTGGTTACCTTGATTGATATCGGCTTTATGCCATATCGTGGCTTGATGGATTCTTGTGTGCTCCATCGTGGTTTGATATTAGCTATACGCTACATCGTGGTGGCATTGGTTGCCTTTTGGAGAAAAAGGAGAGGTGACCCGATAGTCCCCGGTGTGTGGTAGAATTTGGTTAAGGGGTGTGTAGCGGATGGACCTTAGGATTGGGTTGGGTTTCATGTTGCATTGTTTTGTTATGAAATGATATGGAAATGGGCCAAGCCCAATATGACATGTGGATAGGTATGTTTTGGGAACATCGTGGAAATGGGCCAACCCGATGTCGATGAATTAATGAGAAAAGGGCCTAGCCAGTGCTTGAATATGATTTGATTGTGGGCCAAGCCCAAATTGTGGTAATATCCATGTGATTATATTTTTATGTTGCATTTGATAATTTGGGTTGACTTGTGGCTAACATGTGGGTGGATATCAATGGTTTAATTACACACTGAGTCTGTATGACTCACCCAATTATTTTCCCAACATTTCAGGTGACTCTTGAGATTGGACCGGGATCGGAGAGGACACATGGTGGCCCATGCAGAAGGAAGAGTTTAAATATTTTAAAGCTTATTTATATTAAGTTTTGGTTTAAATATTGGTTGTAATAAAAGGCCTCTTTACTTATTGTTGGGATTATTTTATTATCTTTTAATTAGGGTTTATATTATACTTAGATTTATTTCCTTCCAATGATTTATAATATAATAAATTATAATAAAGTTTTAATTCACATATTTTATATCAAGCTTATTATTTAATAATTTTAATGGAAATTACTTCCGAAAATAAACAAAATTTTCAAGTTTTTCCTAAAGACAAAGATTTCCAACCGTTTTTCATGGTGGCATAACCAGATCCGGTCAAAGGCGTGGGCGGGTTTGGGATGTTACACGCTTTTCCTCCAAAGACTCTGCAGGGTGTCGTTTTCCACATTCGACACAGTCTCGACTCTAATTAGTAGCCACAGGTGCTCTACCTTGAGCTAGCTCATCATTTTGAGGCCTCTTTTGAAACCTTTTTGAAGAACCTAAATACTTTATATCTCTCTTACCTCTGACTCTTTCCTGGTTCTGACGTTCTGAGCTCTTAGCCTCTTCGGGTATATTGGCTTTCTCCACAAGCATGGCAAAAATTCTTACTTGTTGCGGGGCTATCGGTCCCCGCAACTCATTATTCAGCATATCATCGAAGCGTACACAGCGCTCATGATCCGTTGGTACTATAGTTTGAGCATAACGACTCAAGCGTTGTAATATCTCAGACTATGGCTTATGCATAATTGCTTAATTGAATGTGAAAGCATGCCGTTGTATGTATAAATATGTTCTATGAACCTTAGTGAGTAGGTGAACGCTTTAGAAATTATTTAATTTTAAGTTTAAAAGAGTGAGTTAAGCCTGATAGGCCTTAAGAAAATAAATAAGGGAAATAAAACACATAATTGGGCTTGGAAAAGTGGCCCGAAGGCGCCACTTAAGGCCTTTGGGAATGATGCCACCAGCAGGGTAAATGGGCCAAGGTTCGAGTCGCATGGGAAGCTAAATGGAAGCTTTTATTTTCAGCAACAAAGAGCAGTAGTGGCCGGCAAAAGGAGTCTATGGGAGAAGTTTGAGATGAAGTCTAGTTCTCTTAGAAATTTTGACTAAGGTAGGAGATAGGTGATGAATTATTTTTGGAAAGGGTAAGGAAGAGTGAATTAAGGGATTTAATAGTGAGAGGAAGAGGTGGTAGCCAAGGGACTCTCTTGGTGATTAATTTTAGCATTGTAGTGTGTTAAGGGGTGTGGTAAATTGTTCAAAGAAAATTAGTCTCTTTTGTTATTTTCTCTCCAAAGTTTTCTCTTATTTCTTTCTAGCCAATCTCCACTTTACCTCTCTCAAAGTCTTTTCTTTTCTTTTATTTTTCTAGCCAAAACTCAAACAAGCATAGTTGAAACCCCTCCCTAAAATAACCATTGTCGATTCTTCCTAAAGCTCACATCTCTCTTTTTTCATCCTTGTGAAGCCGAATACTCCATTAAATCCCAAAAGCTGAAATCTTTTGAGCACTAGCTAGTCCTCATAGCTGAATCTTTGAGGGGCTTCAAGCAAAGATGCTGTCGACTTTTGTATTAAGGGTAAGGGCCAATTGTCATTCGGTTTCCATTCTTTTCTTTTAGGCTTAAACTAGGAATCTAACTCTACTAATGTCTTTGGCCAAAACCATGAAGGACTCTTTCGGAATCTGTCTCTAGTCGACTATGAAGAGGTTTCAGGACTTTAATATCTAAGGTAAGGCATGTGTAATATTCAGCCAAGGGCCATTTGTTATGACTAGATGTTAGAAATTTATCTAACAAATATCTATCGGGATTTCGACAGTTTCCAAGGAAGGTGGTGGTTTTCGAGATTTTAGATTCACAAGGTAAGTGAATATTTTAATCGGCCAAAGCTAAATTTGGTAGTTCAAATCTATTTCTTGTTTATTCAACAGCTGAAAACTAATTATTTAGGTAATCTAGTGTTGCCAGATTGCTAGGGGGCAAGATCACGAAATTTCGGGATTTGAGAAGTACTCAAATTGGCAAGCAAGGTAAGAAGTTGGTTACATTAAACCTTGAGATTTGGTTTTATAGCCGAATGGCTTTTACTAACATGTTAGGGTTGGTAGAATATAGGAATTAAAGATCTAAAGCGATAGATCGAGTTTTGGGATTTCATAAATTGATAAGTATACGGTGTGTACCCACACTAAGCTTTAATTAATTGACGGTTATGTTTTAATTAATATGTACAAGAATATGTTATGATGTGGCCAAAGTACCATATAATGGTAATAAGTACTCAGTATATTTTCCTACTCCTACTATGAGTATGATAAAATGACAATAGTGATAAGAATGTGAAACAAAGCATGTTTTTGCATGATATGTTTGACATGGGGCATATGGGTGATATGTGAAGGGAAGTGAATTGGTGGTTTAATACCCCAATATCTCGAATGTGGTGACTTATGTCACAATATCTCGAATGTGGTGACTTATGTCACAATATATGAATGTGGTGACTTATGTCACAAAATAATTATCTGGTGGCTATGCCACGAATTTTATAAGAGGCGATGAGCACGTCGATCGCAATGACGCCTTTGATGGTGTGTAGCGGATGGAGGGTTGACTTAGTAGTCCCACGGTGTGATGGTTGGTACGGTGATGTGTAGCGGATGGTTATGTAGGATTGGGTTCGGGTTTGCATCATGATTTATATGTGTTATTATGATTTGATGTGCCTGAAATTAATTGAGACTTGTGATGGTTGTACACATTGAGTCCGTTTGACTCACCCCTTTGTGGGACTATTTTTCAGGTGACACTCAGTGATGGACCGGGTCGGCAAAAGCTCAGTGATGGCCATGCACAGTTCGGGATTTTATTTCATTTTGGACTTGTTATATTTTAAGTATTTTGGATTTAATTTGAGTTTTGATTTGATGTAATAAGGCCTTGGTTTGAACTATTATGCATGCATATTTAATTATCTAAGTATGACTCGATTTTAATAATACAAGGTTAAAGTCTATTTTTCTTAAGCATAAATATTAAATGTTTTTACACGTAATCAACACGGGTTTTAAAATTCGAGCCCAACCCAAATCAACTGTTTTCAAAAGCTCGCAAAATTTTAGCAAAACTTCAAACAAGATTCGAACGATTTTTTCCTAGGAACATGCCAGATCCGGTCAGGGCTTGTGGGCCGGGTTTGGGTTGTTTCATTTTGGTATCAGAGCCCATTTTTTAAACTCTCGGCCTTGGGTTTAAAGCCCAAGTCATTTTCAAAATTAAGCCCAAAAGAATTTTGTGAAAAATTTTAAGAAATAAGGTGTTTTACGGCATGGCACCTGAGTCTCCGGCCCGAAGTCCACCAGGTAAGTACCCCTAACTTTTCTGTGAATTGTATGTGGGAATTGATAGGAACGTAGATTAGCATGATAAGTACTTGAACCCTAGGACTAGGTTACCCCAACAATTACATAAAATTTTAAGTGCCTAATTAAACAAACATGTGGTTAAGTCGCCGAGTTAGGGTGTCGCAACCATTATGTGCATGTCTAGGATTGGTTTCGGTGGGAGCTTGGTACTTAAGCAGTCCGTATGACTCACCTCCTCTCCACTCGAATCCTACCTGGTGCGTAGCTTCGGTTCACCCTAACCAGGAGGACTTAGTCACGGGCTAAACCCAATAATTAAAACCCGAAAGGGACTAGCCACATTTTTATGGAAACCCTAGTTTTAAAAGTCAACAAACTACCCTTTTGAATTGTGAAAATTGTTATTTTGGAAAAAAATTTCTAAGAATTTTTAATTTACAAATTACCTAAATACCGCTAGAGGTAAAAAATTACTAAAGTGCCCTTGGTTCTAAAATTTCCATATTACCCTTGATTTCAATAAAATTTCCCTACTTTGCAAGAATATCCAAAAACTTTACAAAATATCAAGACACCCTGATTTGGAAAATTTACAAAATTACCCCTGATTTGTAAAATGACCAATTTACCCCTAACTTGTACAAATGACCAAAATACCCTCAGAAAAGAAAACTACCAAAGTACCCTCAATCTAGAAATCTTTAAAAATACCCTCATTTTGGAAAGTCATCAGGAACCCCATTTTGCGAAAAAATTACTAAAATGACCCTGGCTTGTAAAATTATAAGAATACCCCTAGTGTATAAAATTATCATTTCACCCTTGAAATTTTTTTCAGCAAGAATTTAAATTTTGTAAAATATCATCAATCTCTATTTTGCAACATTTTCGAATACCCTAATTTGGAAAAATACCAAAATACCCACAGAGGACAAAATTACGGAAATACCCACAGGTAGTGGAAAACAACAAACAACGACAACTACAACATTTCTCTGTAATGAACGCAAGTTCATGTGTGTGACTAAATGAATGATGTGAGACTGTATGTGTATGAATCAAAAGAACTACTTACTAAAACTATTAAACATAAAACTATTCGTGTTAAATCAGTGGAACAAAACTAATACATAAAATTCTTTAATCAGATAAACTCTAAGCGGAAGTATGAATTCAAGGGGACGTGGTCGTAACATGCGTGGCCGTGGAAGAGGCCAAATGACCGTGTTTAAACCCGTTAGATCGGGTCAATGATCTGAGAATGAAATGCCACCACTACCACTACCCGCCGCTGATGTGGAATATCAAGATCAGACCGGGGATGACACAGTGTCATAGGCGATGCTTTGAGTTTTAGAAAGGGTGGCTGGAGCAGGTGGAGGCATGGGAGCTCGAAAGTCGATACCTGAGCGACTCCGAGCCAACGGAGCTAAAGTGTTCTATGGTATATCTGT
The DNA here is from genome assembly GCA_025506655.1 of Gossypium rotundifolium. Classification (NCBI taxonomy): domain Eukaryota; kingdom Viridiplantae; phylum Streptophyta; class Magnoliopsida; order Malvales; family Malvaceae; genus Gossypium; species Gossypium rotundifolium. The sequence continues at coordinate 36,630,273 of CP106729.1, read as the reverse complement.
TGTGGCACCCAGTACCGCTGAGTATTGGTGGGAGCCGACTGAGCGGATTATGGATGAGCTCGACTTAACTAACGAGGAAAAGCTGAAAGGGTTGGTGTCGCTCCTCCGCGATGAGTCATATCAATGGTGGCTCACGGTGCGGGATGGTGCTTCAGCTGAGGATCTTACTTGGAAATATGTTAAGGCGGCATATCAGAAGAAGTATGTTGGCACGCATTATATTGATGCGTAGAGAAAGGCATTTTTGGGGCTGGCTCAAGGGAAACAAGTCCGTAGCTGAGTACGAAGCTGAATTCTTAAGGTTGAGCTACTATGCTTGAGGCATAGTGTCTACAGAGCATGAGCGGTGTGTCCGATTTGAAGACGGACTAAGAGATGACCTGAGGTTATTGACAGCCCAAGCAGAGCGGAGTTCTTCAGATTGGTGGAAAAGGCTAAAGTAGCCGAGGGTATCAAGGATTCTGTAAGGCAGAACACTGATCAAAATAGACAGAAGAGGGGTTTTAGGTCGTCTGGATCGTCAGGGAATGTGCAAAAGAGGCCTAGAGTTGATGGGTCGTAAGGTTAGCGGACTGTGACAGGAGGCCAATACCGTACTTGTGATCAGTGTGGGAAAAAGCACTTGGGTGAGTGTTGGCAAAAGACGGGAGGATGCTTCAAGTGTGGGTCCAAGGACCACATGATTAAGAATTGTCCCGAGAGAACCGAAGGGGGCGACCAGTAGGTCAAGGACCTAACCAGGCGGGAAGAGGAGGACAGTAGCCACCGCGACGTCGTGGTTCGGCTGGCAGAGGTGATGGTTCTGGTAGAGGATGAGGAACACCGGGTCGAGGTGTTGGTAACATGGAGGCCAGGCAACTAGGTTTGGTTTACGCGGTTCGTCGGAGGGAAGATGGAGACGTGCAGCACGTCATAACCCAGACGTTCCTTATATCCGCAAACCCTATGTTGCTTTAATTGATGTGGGTTCGACCCATTCTTATGTTGCATGTAGTGTAGTTGAAACACTAGACATAGCCTCTGAACTTTCTAGTAGGGAGATGATCGTAGTAAGCCCACTAGGTCAAGCGTAGTGGTGAATAAGATGTTTGGAGAGTACCTTTGGAACTTCAGGAGCGGTATTTCTTGCCGACTTAATGGAATTACCCTTCGGGGAATTTGATCTTATACTTGGCATGGATTGGCTAGTGGAGCATCGGGCTATATTGGATTGTACAGCCAAACGAATGGAATTAAAGACCCCTAAGGATGAGGAAGTGGTTATGATAGGAGAAAGAAGAAACTACCTATCGAATGTAGTTTCTGCTTTAAAGGCTGATAAGATGGTTCGAAAGGATGCGAGGCATTTTTGGCTTTCATTAGTACTTTGGATGAGAAAGAAGGGGGAGTTAGTGGAGTTAGAGCTGTAAGGGAGTTTGAGGATGTCTTTCGGAGGAATTACCCTAATACCCGGATAGGGAGGTGGAGTTTGGAATCGACTTCTTCGTCGGCATGCGACTCCCGTGTCCATTGCCCGTCATGAATGGCACCAAAGGAGTTGGTTGAGCTCAAGGATCAAATCTAAGAATTGCTAGACCGTGGGTTTATCCGACCCAGTGTGTCTCCATGGGGAGCACCGATCTTGTTTGTGAAAAAGAAGGACGAAACTGTGCGCATGTGTATAGATTATCGTCAGTTGAACAAGCTGACCATCAAGAACAAGTATCCTCTGCCAAGGATAGATGACTTGTTCGATCAGCTTAAAGGAGCCGTGATTTTCTCAAAGATAGATCTGAGGTATGGATATCATCAGCTTAAGGTGAAGAAGGCTGATATCCATAAGACGGCCTTCCGAACAAGGTAGGGGCATTATGAGTTTTTGGTAATGCCGTTCGTATTGACTAATGCCCCAGTAGCGTTTATGGACATGATGAACCGGATTTTCCAAACCTATCTGGACCGGTTTATTATTGTGTTCATAGACGATATCTTGGTGTACTCGAAGTCTGAAGAAGAACACGATGAGCACCTCCGAGTTGTGTTGCAAGTGTTGAGGGAGAAGAAGCTCTATGTGAATTTTAGCTTAAGGAGGTTACGTTTTTAGGACATGTAGTATCTGCTGAAGGAATAAGGGTAGATCCACAGAAGATTGAGGCAATTTTAGATTGGAAACCCCCTAAGTCTGTGGCGGAAGTTCAGAGTTTCTTAGGATTGTAGGTTATTATAGATGCTTTATGGAAGGGTTCTCGTCGATAGCCGTGTCGCTGACAAAGTTGTTAAGGAAAGAAGTGCCTTTCATATGGACTGATAAGTAACAGGAGAGCTTTGAGAAGCTTAAGAAAGTCTTGACCGAAGCTCCAGTTTTGATTCAGCCTGAGGCAGGGAAGGATTTTGTGGTGTATTATGATGCTTCCCATACAGGATTGAGAGGTGTCCTTATGCAAGACGGGAAGGTAGTTACTTATGCGTCTCAACAACTAAGGCCACACGAGGTTAACTACCCGACGCACGACTTGGAATTGGTGGCAGTGGTCTTTGCCCTTAAGGTGTGGAGGCATTATCTTTATGGGGAAAAGTCGGTGATTTACACAGACCACAAAAGCCTTAAGTATCTGCTGACTCAGAAGGAGTTGAATCTGAGACAGCGAAGGTGGGTGGAATTATTGAAGGACTACGATTGTTCCATAGAATATCACCCAAGAAAGGCAAATGTAGTGGTGGATGCCTTAAGTCAGAAGGTAGTGACGGATCTGAGGGCAATGTTCGTGCATCTAAGCTTGTATGATGATGGAAGTCTGCTGGCAGAGCTACAAATTAAGCCAACGTGGTTGAATAAAGTGAAAGAGGGACAGGTGGTAGATGAGGATCTAAGTGTTAAGTTACGACAAGCACAGAATGGAGAGTTAGAAAATTATGGTATTAACGATGAAGGAGTATTGTGTTTCAAGGGTGAGGTCTGTGTGCCGAAGGACGAGGAACTTAGGCAAAGAATTCTTCGGGAATCGCATAGTAGCCCTTATGCTATGCATCCCGGAGGTAGTAAAATGTATAGAGACCTAAGGGAACAGTTTTGGTGGCCAGGTCTTAAGCGAGAAGTTACCGAATATGTTGGTAAGTGTTTGACGTGTCGCAAGTTAAAATTGAACACCAAGTTCCATCGAGATTACTTGACCAATCTGATTCCCCAATGGAAGTGGGAGAGAATTACCATGGACTTCGTTAGTGGGCTTCCCCCTACGCCTACTAAGAAGGACTCGGTATGGGTGATAGTGGATCGGCTGACAAAGTCCGCGCATTTCTTACCTGTACAAGTTGATTATTCGTTATGAAAGTTGGCAAGGTTATATGTGGCAGAGATTGTAAGGTTACACGGAATACCGATGTCAATTATCTCAGATAGGGATCCGAGGTTCACGTCTTGATTTTGGAAAGCTCTACATCAGGCCTTAAGCACTAGATTGGATTTTAGTATGGCTTTTCATCCACAGTCGGACGACCAGTCTGAACGAGTGATCCAAGTGCTAGAGGATATGTTAAGAGGCTGTGTGATAGACTTCAGAGGAAGTTGGGAAGAATATTTGCCTCTAGCAGAATTTGCTTACAACAATGACTATCGTGCCAAGATACTGGATGGCACCATACGAGGCATTGTATGGTCGGAAGTGTCGGACTCCTACATGTTGGACAAAATTGGAAGAACGTCAGGTTTTGGGTCCGAAAATTATGGCAGAATCTGAGAAGAAGGTTAGTGTAATTCGAGCTCGATTGAAGGAAGCATCCGATAGATAAAAGTCGTATGCAGATCTCAAACGGAAGGAGATTGAATTTGATGTGGGAGATCAAGTGTTCCTTAAAGTATCGCATTGGAAGAAGGTGATGAGATTTGGTCGAAAAGGGAAGCTAAGTCCAAGGTTCATAGGACCCTATCGAGTATTGAAGCGAATCGGACCAGTGGCATACCAATTGGAATTGCCATCAAAATTGAAACAGATGCATGACGTATTTCATGTTTCCATGCTACGTCGATACCGATCGGATCCATCTCACGTAGTTCGGTTGAAGAGGTAGAGCTAAGTCCAGACCTGTCCGACGAAGAGGAGTCGATTCAGATCTTGGAGCGAGATGTGAAAGTGTTACGGAGGAAGTCAGTACCTTTAGTCAAAGTGTTATGGCAAAATCATGGATCGGAGGAAGCTTCTTGGGAGTCAGAAGAAGCAATGCGATAGTAATACCCTCACTTGTTTTAGCTAGGTAATTTCGAGGACGAAATTATTTTAAGGGGGTAGAACTGTAATATCCTAGACTATGGCTTATGCATAATTGCTTAATTGAATGTGAAAGCATGCCGTTGTGTGTATAAATGTGTTCTATGAACCTTAGTGAGTAGGTGAACGCTTTAGAAATTATTTAATTTTAAGTCTAAAAGAGGGAGTTAATCCTGATAGGCCTTAAGAAAATAAATGGGGGAAATAAAACACACAATTGGGCTTGGAAAAGTGGCCCGGAGGCGCCACTTAAGGCCTCTGGGAATGACGCCACCAGCAGGGTAAATGGGCCAAGGTTCGAGTCGCATGGGAAGCTAAATGGAAGCTTTTATTTTCGGCAACAAGGAGCAGTAGTGGACGTCAAAAGGAGTCTATGGGAGAAGTTTGAGATGAAGTCTAGTTCTCTTAGAAATTTTAGCTAAGGTAGGAGATAGGTGATGAATTATTTTGGAAAGGGTAAGGAAGAGTGAATTAAGGGATTTGATAGTGAGAGGAAGAGGTGGTAGCCAAGGGACTCTCTTGGTGATTAATTTCGGCATTGTAGTGTGTTAAGGGTGTGTCTTAATTGTTCAAAGAAAAATTAGTCTCTTTTGTTATTTTCTCTCAAAGTTTTCTCTTCTATTTCTTTCTAGTCAATCTCCACTTTACCTCTCTCAAAGTCTTTTCTTTTCTTTTATTTGTTCTAGCCAAAAACTCAAATAAGCATAGCCAAAACCCCTCCCTAAAATAACCATTGTTGATTCTTCCTAAAGCTCACATCTCTCTTTTCATCCTTGTGAAGCCGAATACTCCATTAAATCCCAAAAGCTGAAATCTTTTGAGCACTAGCTAGTCCTCATAGCCGAATCTTTGAAGGGCTTCAAGCAAAGGTGCTGTCGACTTTTGTATTAAGGGTAAGGGCCAATTGTCATTCGGTTTCCATTCTTTTCTTTTAGGCTTAAACTAGGAATCTAACTCTACTAATGTCTTTGGCCGAAACCATGAAGGACTCTTTCGGGATCTGTCTCTAGTTGACTATAAAGAGGTTTCGGGACTTCAATATCTAAGGTAAGGCATGTGTAATATTCAGCCAAGGGCCATTTGTTATGACTAGATGTTAGAAATTTATCTAACATATATCGATCGGGATTTCGACAGTTTCTAAGGAAGGTGGTGGTTTTTGGGATTTTAAATTCACAAGGTAAGTGAATATTTTAATTGGCCAAAGCTAAATTTGGTAGTTCAAATCTATTTCTTGTTTATTCAAAAGCCAAAAACTAATTATATAGGTAATCTAGTGTTGGCCGATTGCTAGGGGGCAAGATCACGAAATTTCAGGATTTGAGAAGTACTCAAATTGGCAAGCAAGGTAAGAAGTTGCTTCGAGATTTGGTTTTATAGCCGAATGGCTTTTTACTAACATGTTAGGGTTGGCCGAATATAGGAATTAAAGATCTAAAGCGATAGATCGAGTTTTTAGAGATTTCGGTAAATTCGATAAGTATACCAGGTGTGTACCCACACTAAGCTTTAATTAATTGACGGTTATGTTTTAATTAATATGTACAAGAATATGTTATGATGTGGCCAAAGTACCATGTAATGGTACGAAGTACTCAGGTACGTTTTCCTACTCCTACTATGAGTATGATAAAAATGACAATAGTGATAAGAATGTGAAACAAAGCATGTTTGTGCATGATATGTTTGACATGGGGCATATGGGTGATATGTGAAGGGGAAGTGAATTGGTGGTTTAATACCCCAATATCTGAATGTGGTGCCTTATGTCACAATATCTAAATGTGGTGACTTATGTCACAATATATGAATGTGGTGACTTATGTCACAAAATAATTATCTGGTGGCTATGCCACGAATTTTATAAGGGCGATGAGCACGTCGACTGCAGCGACTGCCTTCGATGGTGTGTAGTGGATGGAGGGTTGACTTAGTAGTCCCCACGGTGTGATGGTTGGTACGGGTGATGTGTAGCGGATGGTTATGTAGGCTTGTGTTCGGGTTTGCATCATGATTTATATGTGTTATTATGATTTGATATGCCTGAAATTAATTGAGACTTGTGATGGTTGTACACATTGAGTCCGTTTGACTCACCCCTTTGTGGGACTATTTTTCAGGTGACACTTAGTGATGGACCGGGTGGGCAGAAGCTCAGTGATGGCCATGCACAGTTCGAGATTTTATTTCATTTTGGACTTGTTATACTTTAAGTATTTTGGATTTAATTTGGGTTTTGATTTGATGTAATAAGGCCTTGGTTTGAACTGTTATGCATGCATATTTAATTATCTAAGTATGACTCGATTTTAATAATACAAGGTTAAAGTCTATTTTTCTTAAGTATAAATATTAAATGTTTTAACACATAATCAACACGGGTTTTAGAATTCGAGCCCAACCCAAATCAACTATTTTCAAAAACTCGCAAAATTTTAGCAAAACTTCAAACAAGATTCGAACGGTTTTTCCTAGGAACATGCCAGATCCGGTCAGGGCTTGTGGGCCGGGTTTGGGTTGTTTCATTCGTAAAAATTCTTCCTCAAAAGCTGCCACCTCTTATTTCCTTGAACCAGATTCAAGAATTTCTTCCTCCGAGCATCCACATAACTTGTCCCTACATATTTCCCTTGAAAGGAAGCTTTGAAGAATTCCCAAGTAACTAATGCAGCTTCAGTGCCTTCTCGAACAGTAAGCCACCATTGATATGCCTCGTCCCTTAACAAGGACACCGCTCCTCTTAGTTTCTGCTCTATAGTGCACTCTATATCGTCCATAATTCGCTCTACAGCCTCAAGCCAATATTCAGCAACATTCGGAGCTACACCTGAAACACCTCTAAAAACTTCAGCACCACTTGATTTCGATCGCTCCGATATCGACCCACAGCCGTTGGCCCACTTTAGTTCAATGACCCTTTCAAGGACTCGCAACATTGCTCGTGTCAAAGCATTATCTTCTCTTCTATGGTCCTGTGATTCATTTTTCGACGCAGGTGATGCCGGTGCATCTATTTCCGGGATATGTCCCGATTCCTCAGACACAGCTCTAGCACCTCGACTTCTACCATGGCCACGTCTACCACGTCCGCGTCCTCTGGCGCTCATACTGACTAGCTCGTTTTAATCTGATTGCAAATTTTATGAATTAGAAAACTATTTCAGTGTTTATTAACGATATTTTATGAGATTCATGAGATAATGTTATTTTTCGCAAACACATCCGATAGTCTCGATCTCTACAATTTTCAACACTTAAAACTAGAAGTTCTAAAGTGTTCCTATGATCATATCATCATAATAATCATTCAGTAATGAATACTTACTTGACTTGGTGCTGGATGCTTGTGGTGCCATACAACCTTTAAAACATAATTAAAATAATTTCAAACGAAAGTTATTTGTTGAACCCTACCACAGTCGAGTTTTGAAACTGGCTCTGATACCATTAAATGTAACACCCCAAACCAGGTCTATACGTTAAGACGAGATTTGGTTTGTCACATAGAACGAACATCCATTTAATTATCTAATGATTTAGGTAAAACTGTTCTACAAAACCTTTTGAAAATGAAGTTTAGTAAAAACCAAGAATTTGATTTAAAATCGATGAATAAAGTAGTACTAGTTTGAAATCTTATTATTTAATATTTAATTGTTAAAGACTTTAAAGTAATTTTAAAGAGTTCAAAAGAATCTAAAACAAGAATATTTAAAGAATCTCATAAGTTTAAAAACAAAATATTTAAGGAAACATTATTAAAATAGTATTAGTCCAAATTAAGTGTCTAAAGCATAATTAAATCCATCTACACATAAAAATCCATAAAATAATAATAATAGAGGCCTTATTACATTATACCCAAAATAGTAATTAAATAAATATACTTAATTGAAGTTTATAGTTTATAAAACTCTTGTTCGAAGTATGGCCTCCACGAAGTCATCCCCGGCCCAAGCCTCCATCAATTGCCATTACCTGAGAAGGATAATAAAGCAGAGTGAGTTACTCAGAACTCAGTGTATAACCTACTTGCCATATCCACTGGGCCAAATCATCAAGACATTATATTGGGCTTGAGCCCATTTACGGATTTAACAATATAATAATAATAATGCATGTAGAATGAAATTCCCAACCAAACCTAAATTCTCCATCTGCTACACACCACCGTACCAACCAACACACCTGTGGGATCAAGTCAACCCACCCCGCCAACACACCAATCGCAGCATAAAGCCATTTTAAATAATATTATGGTGCACCATCAACTAGATTGTGGCAAAGCCACCCGAACTAGATTTTTGGCAACAGCCTTTCTTCTCTTCGTCAATTTTTCCCAACCCATGCAATCATGTTTATATATAAAACATAACAATACATTCACATGATAATTTTAACAAAAGGCCCATAATACATGTAAGTCCATATTTCAAATTTTCATTTTGGCCCATAAGGCAAAATAGCATTTTAGCCCATTTAACGATCTAGCAAACTTTGGCCCATATTTCGATCTAGTAGTTTTTGGCCCATATATCGATCTAGCAGTTTTTGGCCCATATATCGATCTAGCAGTTTTTGGCCCATATATCACATGAGGCATAAAATTTTACTATTTATCAATTAACCCATTGAGGGCATTTTCGTAATTTCCATGACTTTAACCGTTTTCATTCATTTACACAAAAGTGTTAATTATTTCGTATTTCTCCGATTTTGCCATCTTTACGATTTTATCCCAATACTTATGGTATAGTATCTAACCCGAGAGATAAGTGTGAAATTACACACCTGATTACAGTGAGAACTAGACTTTCCCGCTCGTCGATTCCTAAACACGCATCACGATAATTTAGAACACTAATACTATTTATAACTCTATTCTTATAAATAACGATCTAGACTTTGCCCTTGGAATTTTGAACAACTTTTATATGCGGTTTCTCCCTGATTGTTAGTTCATTACCCATTGAATATCCACGAACAAACAAAGGCTTAGGAGTACGAACGACTTCAAATGATAGATTCTCCTCGGATAAGGGTCCACAACCCGGTGGAAAATCTCGATTCTAAAAACAACCCTTTCGCTTAAATTTTGGGGAATAAGCGAACCGCCCTCTTCTGAACACTATTCACCACCCTTTTCATCCCTATCTTGATTGTCTCCATTGACAAAAGATCATTAGTCCGACTAAATAATATATCGAAATTATGACTAACGGTTTTAAGGGTGAGATTGGCTTACCACAAAATATCCTTGTTCCACAAGATGAAAATCAAGCGATAACGTCCCCCTAAGACGAAATCGATTAATAATCCATCTATATCAATATGTCAAGTATTATATATATAACTCTTTGATAAGAACCCTTACCTTGAAAAATATGATCCGAACTTAATAACTTCAAGATGACTTTGACGAGATGGTGATTCGGCCCTCCACTATCATACTAAAATATAATGAAAGGAAATGTTTAAGAGTAATGATCAACGATTTCGATCAAAAAGACTTTCCTTTACCACACTTAGGGTTTGGCCAAAACAACCAATAAACCAACATAAGAACCAAAAGAAAGCTCTTACCTATTGCTTAAACGAGGGTTGGAAGAATAATCAACAAGACAATATAGATGAATAGAAGATTTGGCTTTGAAGGAAAATTGAAGAAAATGGTATTAATACCATTGGCCATGGGGAGAAAAATAATGAAGAAAGTATTTGAATGATAAATAAAAATGGAGAAGAAAAGAGAATGGGGAAAAGGTGTTATAATTAAGTTTTCAAAGAGAAGAAAAGAGAAGGAGAAAAGAGATGAGTTTAGGAACAATATGCATTCAACAATGGGGGAGGAGAAGGAAAAAGGAATGGCTTTTTATGTTGGTAGTTTCGGCACTAGAAGAGAAATACAAGATGAAGCACTTGAGGGTTTTGCAAAAATGACCAAATGGTCAAAAAGAATGACTAAATGAAACAAAACAAAAATTATTTTCTCCTAACACAAGCACATTCGGCCAAACGAGGAAAAGAGAAGAGAAAGGTGTTTTTGGGAGAGCAAAAATGACCAAATGAAAATTCTATCAAGCTACCAACCTATTCCCCAAAACTTACCACAAAATTTAGCCTCCCCTTCAGTCCAATAAGCCGTCCATGTACATTGGCTAAAAGTCAAAGTTTTAGCCACACAAAGTTTCCAAAATAACACCCTTGATTCATGCCTTATGATCCTCCTACCTTCTATAAGCTTAGGATTCCTTTCCCCAAGTTCAAGCTTACCTTAACTATTAGCCACCTTGCCATAAAAATTTAGTCCAACCTTACCATAAATAGGGCTTGACCGACACTTGATAAAAAGGTGCAAAAATTAAAGCTACCAAAATACAATCCATGGTATTCGAACCTCTCCCCTCAAGCAATCACTCATGCACCAATTTCACCTTACTACTAGCTCATCTTATGCTAGTTTTTGACATTTAATTCCCTTAAGCACCAAGGCCACTTGTTCCACTTCAATAATATTCTTATTACTAATAAATCCCAAGCTTTCTTGAAACTATATTAAACACACAAATTTATTCATTCACAAGCTAATGAAAAAAAATGCAACATATCGATACTTGTATTTTTTTAGGATGTGACAATTTTTTTGGTGCTTTAAGGTAAGTGTCGGCCATAATGGTATTTTAGGCAAGGTGGACTTTTTAAATTATGGAAAGGTGGCTAAGGTTTATGGTAAGGAGGAAGATAAGGGATGTTGAAGGAAAGAATCAAAAGAAAAAGGCAAGATGAGCGATCATGTTGGCCTCTTTCATGGGAAATGTTTTGGAATGTTTTTATGGTCAATTTTTGACCCTTTTGGTTTGGTGCACATGGTTTTGAGAGGTAATAGGGGAGTGCCGAAATTCTTTAGCATTTTGGGTGAATTTTGGTACTCGAGTGATTATTTTTCTTCTTAGCATTTTGGGTGATTTTTTAATTTTTTTTTCCAATCTCTTTCCTCTTTGCTGAAAATTCCAAAGCCAAAGTGAACATTTTCTTTTCTTTGCTTTGGCCGAAACCTTCTAGCACACTTGTGCATTCTTTTTCTTTTGATTGGTCGAAACACTCATCTTTTTCCCACCTCCTCTTTGATAGCCGAACAATCTAGCCCTCCATCTATCCATTCTTTTCTTTTGGCCATTTCATCAATCATTTCTCTTCTCTAAAATTGACATCACTTTGAGATCACTTTTTCTTGTTTGATTTTCCTCTAAAACCGATTCTATTATCATCCCATCTCTTCATTTTTCTTTTCTTTTCATCTTGGACAATCTCTTTTTGACCGAATCAGTAAGTGACCTTATATCCCTCTTTTCATTTCATTTTATTTTCATTTTTCTTCCTAGTCGAATATATGTGTTCATCATTATTCGGTTCTTCTATCTTATTTCCCTATCAAAACATCTCTCTCCCCATCACTCTCATGTTGTGATCGATATCTTTTTCGTAGTGTTATAGAGGGTGGCCAAATACCACATCGTCGTCTAATCATCTCTAGTCATAAGACAATTGTGGGAATTGGGCTTATTATCAAGTAAGGTAAGGAGTTCTTTCTGTAACATCCTAAAAATTTGAGTATGAATATGTTGCTAGAGGTTAGCTTGGGTTTACTTAGAATTTGAATAAAAATTAGTAAAGAGTACTTTAGTGTAAAGAAATCAGGTGACCTTGAAACTTAAGTTAATTAAGTACTAAAAGATGGCATAAGATGAGTAATTGGTAAAGTGGTGATGGCGCCATAAGTTGGACTTGAGGGGAGAGGTTCGAATCTCCTAGCATGCAATTTGGGAGTTTTTATTTTTTTGCTTTATCCTAGCATGTGTCGGCTATGGATAACATTAGGATGAGTTGGATTAATTATTTCTTTTGGTAAGAAGACTAAGGGTTATGGAAAGCTTGAGTTAGGGGATAGAATGGCTTGAATTGGGGGATAATGTTTCTTAAACTTAAGGAAAAAGGAGGATGATATGGCTTGAGACTAGGATGATGTTTTGGCAACTCTTTCATGGCCTTTTTCCTATGTATGTGGATGGCATAGGGGCTAAGGGGGATGGCCGGTTTTGTTGATTGGCTTGGTAGGCTTGTGTGTTGGAGAAACACATTCTTTTTGGTCATTTTTGGCTTTGGCAAAACATATTTTCTCTCCATCTATTTTCTCTCTAGCCGAATTTGTCAACAACCTTGAGGAAACAATTGCTTCTTTCTTTTTGACCATTTGGTCATTTCTTTGCTAATCATTTTAGTGTTTTATTTTTCCTAGTGCTCAAACTATCAACACACAAAAAGAAAGAAGGCCATTCTTTTCTCATTTTCCTTCCCAAATGCCGAATGCACAATTCTCTTAAACTGAATTCTTTTCCTTCTCTTTTCTTTCTCTTTTTCTTTCTCTTTTTCTCTCTTGAAAATCGAATCATCATCATCTCCATCTTCCATTCTCATCTCCATCTTCCATTCTTTTACTTCTTTCTCAACTAAAGTTTCTTCAATATTTTCTCTCCTGGCCTAATGCTAGTTTGCTCTTGTGCCGAATCATTTTCATTTTCTTGTTTAGTCATAACTGAATCTTCCATTAGACATTTGTATTCTTCTCACTCAATTCTTTTCAACCGTGGGCAATAGAGTGATTTTGGAGGACAAAACTCAAAGTGTTCTTGAGTATCGTGGATCGTTGGAATCGATCTTAAGAGTTAAGGTAAGGAGTTTATTTAAGGATTTTCATATTATTCGTCATATTGGTATAGTTGGTTATTTAATTGATTTCTTATAGGGACGTAATCGTTCGATTGCTACCTCGTGGAACGAGGATAATTGTGGTAAGCCAATCTCATTTTTTTAAAATCGTTAGTCCTATTTCGATAGTTATTAGTTTGACTAATGATTTTATGTCATTAAAGACATTCAAGATACTGGCGAAAAAGGGCGTTGAATAGTCTTCGAAAGAGGGTGGTTTCGCTTAATCCCCTAAGTATAAACGAAGAAATTTTTTTGAAATCGAGATTTTCCACGGGTTGCGGACCCTCATCCGAGGAGAACCAATTGTTTGAAGTCATTCGTACTCTACCGAACCTTTGTTCGTTTGTGGATTCTCATCGGCAACGAATCAACAATCGGGAGAAACCAAAATAGAAGTGGTTCAAACCACGAGGGTAAATATTTAGATCGTTTATCAATAGTGTAGTTTTATTTAAAAATAGTGTTCTAATTTATCGTGTTACATTTAGGTATTGACGAGCGGGAAAGTATAGATCTCACAATAACCAGGTGTGTAACTTCACACTTATCTCGGGTTAGATGTTATACCGTAAGTATTGGGAAAATCGTAAAATTGACAAAATTGGAAAAATGCGTAATAATTAGTATTTATGTGAAAATACATGAAAACTGTTAAAGTTGTGAAATTTACGAAAACATCCTCAATGAGTATTTGATAAATTGTAAAAAAATATACTAGATTGTTAAATGGGCCAAAAAATCTGCTAGATCGTTAAATGGACCAAAAAATCTGCTAGATCGTTAAATGGGCCGAAAAATATGCTCGATCGTTAAATGGGCCGAAAAATATGCTAGATCGTTAAATGGGCCGAAAAATCTGCTAGATCGTTAAATGGGTCAAAAAATCTGCTAGATCGTTAAATGGGCAAAAGTATTAGATTGCTAAATGGGCTAAACGTTATTTTGTATTATGGGCCTTAATAAAAACTTGAAATATTGATTCACATGTAAATTGGGCCTTTTGCTAAAATTATCATATGTATATAGACTGTTATGCATACATGTTTGCATGGGTTGGGATTTATGATGAAGAGAAGAAAGGCCTGTTGCCAAAAATCTAGTTCGATGGCTCTGCCACAAATATTTTAATGGCTTATTGCCTCTAGTTCGGTGGCTCTGCCACAAATATTTTAATGGCTTAATGCCTCTAGTTCGGTGACTTTGTCACAATCTAGTTCGTTGGTTCACCACAACCAAATATAAAAATGGCTTAATGCCTACGATCGGTGTGTTGGCGGGGTGGGTTGACTTGATCTCCACAGTGTCATGGTTGGTACGGTGGTGTGTAGCGGATGGATATTAGGTTGGTTGGGAAATTTCATTTTGCATACATTTCATTTATTATATTGCTAAATCTATTTATGGGCTCAAGCCCAAAATAATGACTTGATGACTGCCCAATGGATATAGTAAGTGAGTTATACACCGAGTTCGAGTAACTCACTCCTTAAATTTTCATCTCGGTAATGGAAATTGACGTGGACTTGGGCCGAGAATGACTTCGTGGAGGCCATATCGCAAACAAGGGTTTTATAAACTTTGAACTTTTATTAAGTACTTTCTTTAAATTACTATTTTGGATATGATGTAATAAGGCCTCTATTAATATTTATGGATTTTTATGTGTGGATGGATTTAAATTTTATTTTGATGGGTTTATGCTAATCCTATAATGATTTTTTAATAAAAAAATACTTTGAAACATATGAGATTCTTTAACTCATCTTATCTTCAAATTCTTTTGAACTCTTTTAAAAAAAACTACTTAAAGAATTTTGATATTTAAATACTAAATGATAAGACTTCAACTAATGTTTCTTAAAATTAACAAATTTAAATCATTTCTTTTGGTTTTATTAAACTTTATTTTCAAAAGGTTTTGTAGTACCGATTCACTTAAATCATTAGAAAGATTAAAAGAATGTTTGATCTATGTGACAAACCAAATCTCGCCTTGACGATAGACCGATTTGGGGTGTTACATTTAATGGTATCAGAGCTAGTTTCAAAACTCGACTGTGGTTAGGTTCAACAAATAACCTTTGTATGAAATTATTTCAATTATGTTTTAAAGATTAGTATGGCACCACAAGCATCCGGCACCAAGTCAAGTAAGTATTTATGATTATTATGATGATATGATCATAGGAACACTCTAGAACTTTTAGTTTTAGATGTTGAAAATCGTAGAGATTGAGACTATAGGATGTGTTTGCGAAAAATAACTTTATCTCTCAAATCTCATAAAACATCATTAATAAACACTGAAATAGTGTTCTGATTCATAAAACTTGTAATCAGATTAAATCGAATTAGACATTATGAGCTCTAGAGGACGTGGTTGTGGACGCGGTAGACGTGGCCGTGGTAGAGGACGAGGTGCTGAGTTTGAAGCACCAAATCATATGCCAGAAATGGATGCACCTGCGTCACTTGAAAGTGAGACGGGAATACATAATCATATGGAAGAAGATAATGCTTTGACGCAAGCAATGCTGCGAGTCCTTGAAAGGGTCGCTGGAACTAGAGTTGGGCCAACAGCTCGTGGGTCGATATCAAAACGACTCAAGTCTAATGGTGTAAAAGTTTTTAGAGGAGTTTCCAGTGTAGCTCCGAATGTGGTAGAATATTGGCTCGAAGCTATGGAGCAGATTATGAATGATATGGAATGCACTATCGAGCAAAAATTGAAAGGAGCCGTGTCCTTGCTAAGAGACGAGGCGTATCAATGGTGGCTTACTGTTCGAGAAGGCACCGAGGCTGCATTGATTACTTGGGAATTCTTCAAAGCTGCCTTTCAAGGGAAATATGTAGGAACAAGTTATGTGGATGCCCGAAGGAAGGAATTTTTTAATCTAATTTAAGGAAATAAGACAGTGGCAGCGTATGAGGCTGAGTTTTTACGCTTGAGTCGCTATGCTCGGACAATAGTGTCAACGGATCATAAGCGTTGTGTATACTTTGAGGATGGGTTGAATGATGAGTTGCGGGTTCTGATAGCCCCACAACAAGTTAGAACTTTTGCCACGCTTGTGGAAAAAGCCAAGATAGCCGAAGAGGCTAAGAACTCAGAACGTCAAAATTGGGAAAGATTTAGAGGCAAGAGAGATATAAAGCATTCGGGTTCTTCAAAAAGTTTCTGAAGAGGCCTCGAAATGATGAACCAGCTCAAGGTAGAGCATCTGTGGCTAGTAATCAGAGTCGAAATTGTACTGAATGTGGGAAACGGCATTCCGGAGAGTGCTGGAGGAAAACTGGTGCTTATTATAAATGTGGTTCAATGGATCATCAATATAGAAATTACCCTCGACGTATGGATACGATTCAGGAAGTTTGTATTATAGATGCATAGCCGGCAAGAGGAACTCAGCAGCCACCGAGAGGCCGTGGACCAGGTCGTGGTGGTAATGGGGCTGGACGTGGTCAAGGTGCACCGGGTAGAGGCAATGGTTCTAGAGGTAACACAGATGCAAGACAACCAGGATTGGTCTATGCAGTTGACGCCGTGAGGATGGCAATGCACCTGATGTAATAATTGGTACGTTCTTCATCTTTGATGTACATAATATTGCCTTGATAGATATTGGTTCTACCCACTCGTATGTTGCTAGTGCCATATCTAGAAACTTGAATCTAGAATCTAAAATTACCGATAGTGAAATGACGGTAATTAGTCATTTAGGACAGTCAGTAATTGTAAATAAATTGTTTAGAGACGTGCCCTTAGAAATTCAAGAAGAAATATTTTTGGCGAATTTGATGGAATTACCTTTCGGCGAGTTCAATCTCAATCTGGGCATGGATTGGTTAGCTAAGCACCGGGCGCATTTGGATTGTACTGAAAAGCGGATGTCAATAAGAACTTCGAGTGATAAAGAAGTAATAATGATAGGTGAACGAAGGAATTACTTGGCAAATGTAGTATCTGCGTTAAAGGCAGAAAAGTTAGTGCGGAAAGGGTATGGAGCATTCTTAGCCTTTATTTGTGCTTTGGATGCCAAAGAGTTATCTGTAGATGATATGAGGATGGTGAAGGAATTTTTAGATGTATTTCCCGATGAACTTCCTGGTATACCTCCAGATCGAGAAGTAGAATTTAGTATTGAGCTTTTGCCCGGAACAGCTCCAGTGTCCATTGCTCCTTATAGAATGGCACCGAAAGAGTTGGCAGAGCTTAAAGCTCAAATTCAAGAATTGTTGGATTGGGGATTTATTCAACCGAGTGTGTCTCCGTGGGGAGCACCAGTTTTGTTCGTTAAGAAGAAGGATGGATCGATGCGTATGTGCATTGATTACAGGCAATTGAATAAATTGATGATCAAGAATAGGTATCCTTTGCCAAGAATTGATGACCTATTTGATCAATTGAAAGGAGCTTCAGTTTTCTCCAAAATTGATTTGAGATCGGGTTATCACCAACTTAAGGTGAAAGAAGCAGATATTTATAAGACGGCGTTCTGAACTCGTTATAGACATTATGAGTTTTTGGTGATGCCGTTTGGGTTAACCAATACACCAGTCGCATTTATGGACATGATGAACCGAGTCTTTCAACCATATTTAGACCGGTTTATGGTAGTGTTCATAGATGACATTTTGGTTTATTCAAGAAATGATGAGGAGCATGACACGCATTTGCGTATAGTATTACAGTTACTTCGTGATAAGTAACTTTATACCAAATTCAGTAAATGTGAATTCTGGCTAAATGAAGTGACTTTCTTGGGTTATGTGGTATCAGCTGAAGGAATAAAGGTAGATCCTCGGAAGATTGAGGCTGTACTGGATTGGAAACCACCAAAGTCGGTAGCTGAAATTCGGAGTTTCTTAGGTTTGGCTGGTTATTATAGACGCTTCGTTGAGGGGTTTTCATTAATTGCTACACCCCTAACTAAATTGTTGCGGAAGGGAGTACAGTATGTTTGGACTGAAAAATAGCAAAAGAGTTTCGAGAAATTGAAGAAGATTCATTTAAAACACGGTTTGATTCAAAGGAGGTCGAAAAGAATTTACTGTTTATTGTGATGGGTCTCACACGGGTTTGGGTTGTGTGCTGATGCAAAATGGAAAGGTGGTGGCTTATGCTTCTCGACAGTTGAGATCGCACGAAGTAAACTATCCTACTCATGATTTGGAGTTAGCTGTAGTGGTATTTGCTTTAAAGATTTGGAGGCACTATCTCTACGGTGAGAAGTCTATCATCTACACGGATCACAAGAGTCTTAAGTATCTTCTTACTCAGAAGGAGTTAAATTTGAGACAAAGAAGATGGGTGGAATTATTAAAGGATTATGATTTCTCGATCGAGTATCATCCTGGAAAAGCTAATGTGGTAGCTGATGCGTTAAGCCGTAAGGTGGTATCTGATTTGAGAGCAATGTTTGCTCTTTTGAGTTTGTTTGAGGATGGTAGTCTGTTAGCAGAACTTCAGGTGAAGCCTCTATGGTTAGAACAAATTCAGGAAAAGCAGATATCAGATAAAAAGTTGGGACCCTTATTTCAGCAAGTTGGAAGGAGTGAAATAGAGGACTTTGGTATAAACACGAATGGAGTGCTGTGTTTTCGTAGAAGGGTTTGTATGCCTAAAGACTCAGATTTGAGGCAAATGATTCTGCGGGAGGCGCATAGTAGCCCTTATGCTATGTACCCCAGAGGAAATAAGATGTATCGGGATCTCTGTGAATAGTATTGGTGGCCAGGGTTGAAGCATGAGATTTCTGAGTTTGTAGGAAAATGTTTGACTTGTCAACAAGTACAGGCAGAGCATCAATTACCGTCAGGTTTATTACAATCGGTAAAGATTCCTCTTTGGAAATGGGAGCGAATAACAATGGATTTTGTTTGTGGGTTACCTTTAACACCTACTAAGAAAAACTCCGTATGGGTGGTAGTTGACCAATTGACGAAAATTGCTCATTTTCTTCCAGTTCGTACGGATTTCTCATTATAGAAATTGGCTAAACTGTATATATCTGAAATTGTAAGGTTGCATGGGGTACCAGTGTCTATTATATTAGACAGGGATCCTAGATTTACATCACGATTTTGGAAAGCTCTGCATGAAGCCTTGAGAACAAAGTTAAATATCAGTACGGCTTTTCATCCTCGATGGATGGTCATCGAAAAAGTAATTCGAGATATTGGAAGATATGTTAAGGGATGTGTGATTGACTTGATGGTAGTTGGGAGAAATTTCTACCATTGGCGAATTTGCTATAACAATAGCTATCGATATAGCATTCGATGGCACCCTACGAGGCATTGTATGGTCGTAGGTGTCGACTCTACTTGTTGGACCGAATTGGGCGGCGGCGAGATGTTGGGTCCCAATTAATATCTGAAATAGAGGAAAAGGTAAAAGTTATTCAAGCACGGTTAAAGAAAGCTTCGGATAGACAGAAGTCGTATGCAGACCTGAAGCGTAGGGATATCGAGTTTGCTGAGGGAAAGCAGGTCTTTCTGAAGGTCTCACCTTGGAAGAAAATTTTCAGATTTGGAA
The DNA here is from genome assembly GCA_025506655.1 of Gossypium rotundifolium. Lineage (NCBI taxonomy): Eukaryota > Viridiplantae > Streptophyta > Magnoliopsida > Malvales > Malvaceae > Gossypium > Gossypium rotundifolium. Next base: position 36,610,722 of record CP106729.1, on the reverse strand, counting down.
AGAAGGGCAAGTTAAGCCCTAGGTTCATTGAGCCATATCGTGTGATGAAGCGTGTTGGTCCAGTGGCCTATCAGATTGAATTACCTTCGGAGTTGAGTCAAATTCATAATGTTTTTCATGTTTCCATGCTGAGGCGCTATAGATCGGATCTATCTCACATAGTACCGATAGATGAAGTGGAATTGAAATCAGACTTGTCTTTTGAGGAAGAACCAGTGGAAATTTTAGACCGAGATGTTAAAGTGCTAAGAAAGAAGACTGTGCCGTTGGTCAAGGTTTTACGGCGTAATCATGAAGCGGAGGAAGCTACGTGGGAGCCTGAGGATGCAATTCAGCAACAATATCCTCACCTCTTTTAATCAGGTAAATTTCAAGGACAAAATTTTTTTTAAGGGGATAGAATTGTAACATCCTAAAAATTTGAGTATCAATATGTTGCTAGAGGTTAGCTTGGGTTTACTTAGAATTTGAATAAAAATTAGTAAAGAGTACTTTAGTGTAAAGAAATTAGGTGACCTTGAAACTTAATTAAGTACTAAAAGATGGCATAAGATGAGTAATTGGCAAAGTGGTGATGGCGCCATAAGTTGGACTTGAGGGGAGAGGTTCGAATCTCCTAGCATGCAATTTGGGAGTTTTTATTTTTTTGCTTTATCCTAACATGTGTCAGCTATGGATAAGAATAGGATGAGTTGGATTAATTATTTTTTTTGGTAAGAAGACTAAGGGTTATGGAAAGCTTGAGTTAGGGGATAGAATGGCTTGAATTGGGGATAATGTTTCTTAAACTTAAGGGAAAAGGAGGATGATATGGCTTGAGAATAGGATGATGTTTTGGCAACTCTTTCATGGCCTTTTGACTATGTATGTGGACTAGACATAGGGGCGGGGGATGGTCGGTTTGTTGATTGGCTTGGTAGGCTTGTGTGTTGGAGAAACACATTCTTTTTGGTCATTTTGGCTTTGGCAAAACATATTTTCTCTCCATCTATTTTCTCTCTAGCAATTTGTCAACAACCTTGAGGAAACAATTGCATCTTTCTTTTGACCATTTGGTCATTTCTTTGCTAATCATTTTAGTGTTTTATTTTTCCTAGTGCCAAACTATCAACACACAAAAAGAAAGAAGGCCATTCTTTTTCTCATTTTTCCTCCCCAAATGCCGAATGCACAATTCTCTTAAACTCAATTCTTTTCCTTCTCTTTTCTTTCTCTTTTCTTTCTCTTTTTCTCTCTTCAAAACCGAATCATCATCATCTCCATCTTCCATTATTTTACTTATTTCTCAACTAAAGTTTCTTCAATATTTTCTCTCATGGCCAAATGCTAGTTTGCTCTTGTGCCGAATCATTTTCATTTTCTTGTTTAGTCATAACCGAATCTTCCATTAGACATAAGTATTCTTCTCACTCAATGCTTTTCAACCGTGGGCAATAGAGTGATTTTGGAGGGCAGAAACTGAAAGTGTTCTTGAGTATCGTGGATCGTTGGAATCGATCTTAAGAGTTAAGGTAAGGAGTTTATTCAAGGATTTTCATATTATTCGTCATATTGGTATAGTTGGTTATTTAATCAATTTCATTATAGGGACGTAATCGCTCGATTGCTACCTCGTGGAACGAAGATAATTATGGTAAGCCAATCTCATTTTTTTTAAATCGTTAGTCCTATTTCGATAGTTATTAGTTTGACTAATGATTTTATGTCATTAAAGACATTCAAGATAGGCGTAAAAGGGCGTGAATAGTCTTGAAAGAGGGTGGTTCCGCTAATCCCCTAAGTATAAACGAAGGGTCGTTTTGAATCCAAGATTTTCCACGGGTTGGGACCCTCATCCGAGGAGAACCAATTGTTTGAAGTCATTCGTATTCATCAACCTTTGTTCGCTCGTGGATTCTCATCGAATAACGAATCAACAATCGGGAGAAATCAAAAATAGAAGTGGTTCAAATCACGAGGGTAAATATTTAGATCATTTATCAATAGTGTAGTTTTATTTAAAAATAGTGTTCTAATTTATCGTGTTACGTTTAGGTATTGACGAGCGGAAAGTCTAGTTCTCACAATAACCAGGTGTGTAACTTCACACTTATCTCGGGTTAGATGTTATACCGTAAGTATTGGAAAAAATCGTAAAATTGACAAAATTGGAAAAATGCATAATAATTAGTATTGATGTGAAAATACATGAAAACTGTTAAAGTTGTGAAATTTACGAAAACATCCTCAATGAGTATTTGATAAATTGTAAAAAAATATGCTAGATCGTTAAATGGGCCGAAAAATATGCTAGATCGTTAAATGGGCCGAAAAATCTGCTAGATTGTTAAATGGACCGAAAAATATGCTAGATCGTTAAATGGGCCGAAAAATATGCTAGATCGTTAAATGGGACGAAAAATCTGCTAGATCGTTAAATGGGCCAAAAAATCTACTAGATCGTTAAATGGGCCGAAAAATCTGCTAGATCGTTAAATGGGCCAAAGTATTAGATTGCTAAATGGGCTAAACGTTATTTTGTATTATGGGCCTTAATAAGAACTTGAAATATTGATTCACATGTAAATTGGGCCTTTTGCTAAAATTTTCATATGTATATAGACTGTTATGCATACATGTTTGCATGGGTTGGGATTTATGACGAAGAGAAGAAAGGCCTGTTTCCAAAAATCTAGTTCGGTGGCTCTGCCACAAATATTTTAATGGCTTATTGCCTCTAGTTCGGTGGCTCTGCCATAAATATTTTAATGGCTTAATGCCTCTAGTTCGATGACTTTGTCACAATCTAGTTCGTTGGTTCACCACAACCAAATATAAAAATGGCTTAATGCTTACGATCGGTGTGTTGGCGGGGTGGGTTGACTTGATCTCCACAGGTGTCATGGTTGGTACGGGTGGTGTGTAGCGGATGGATATTGGGTTGGTTGGGAAATTTCATTTTGCATACATTTCATTTATTATATTGCTAAATCTATTTATGGGCTCAAGCCCAAAATAATGACTTGATGGTCTGGCCCAGTGGATATAGTAAGTGAGTTATACACTGAGTTCTGAGTAACTCACTCCCTTAAATTTTCCATCTCAGGTAATGGAAATTGACGTGGACTTGGGCCGAGAATGACTTCGTGGAGGCCATACTGCAAACATGGGTTTTATAAACTTTGAACTTTTATTAAGTACTTTCTTTAAATTACTATTTTGGATATGATGTAATAAGGCCTCTATTAATATTTATGGATTTTTATGTGTGGATGGATTTAAATTTTATTTTGATGGGTTTATGCTAATCCTATAATGATTTTTTTAAAAAAAAATACTTTGAAACATATGAGATTCTTTAACTTATCTTATCTTCAAATTCTTTTGAACTCTTTTAAAAAAAACTACTTAAAGGATTTTGATATTGAAATACTAAATGATAAGACTTCAACTAATGTTTCTTAAAATTAACGAATTTAAATCATTTCTTTTGGTTTTTATTAAACGTTATTTTCAAAAGGTTTTGTAGTACCGATTCACTTAAATCATTAGAAAGATTAAAATAATGTCTGATCTATATGACAAACCAAATCTAGTCTTGATGCATAGACCTGATTTGGGGTGTTACACTTTCATAGTCCATTTGATATCTCTATTTGGTGATTGTGTTAATCGGATTGAAGGTTGGCTAATTGATTTTGTTGGTAGGGATGAAATCATTTGATATTCTCTCCTTATTTAGTGGTAAGCCGAACCCTTTTGTCATTAGACAATCTATATTTATATCATAATATCGTTCTGACTAAGATTTAAACCAATGGAGGCTTGTGGTGCTAATTCGAAAGGAAAGGCGAGTGGAGAACTAAAACGGAGTGGATTTGCGATTCCTACTCCTAAATTCAAAAGAAGGGCGGTATCGGCAGTCTAGGATTTTCCACCAGGTTGTGGACCATCATCCGGTGAGAATCGACAAATCGTGGTCATTCATGATTTTGAGAGTAAGTATTATAGATCGCTTGGTTTAGTTTTGGATTAATAAAAATCTTGTCCGTTAGATTAATCAAGTGCTATGATATCATAGTTGTTGATGATCAAGAAGGCCTAGTACTTACCGTAATCAGGTGTCTAATCTCACACCATTTTTTCGTGGGTTTTAAGATTCAATATCATATTGGAAATAAATCGTTATGATTAAAATCGTAATATGGCGTAAACCGAAATTGGCCTAAATTACACTATTTTGATAAGTTTTTCAAAATCGGTATTAACACTGTGAGAATTACGAAAAAATGTCCCTAATGGGCTGAATTACGAAAATGACCCTAATGGGCCGATTTGATAGATTTCCCTAATGGGCTGATTTGCAAAGTGTTATAATGGGCTGAATTTTTGTAATGAATCTCTGAATTAATGATTGTTATTTATATTTGTAAATATCAAGATTTACTATGTATGTTCCATTTACATAATTTTGCATGGGATGGGAAAATGTTGAAGAGAAGTGATTTTGGTGGCACTGCCACAAAAATGTTTGTTAATATGATTCACTATGATTCTGGTGGCTTGGCCACAATCAAAATATGTTATAAATGGCAAAATACCTGCGATTGGTGTGTTTGGCGGGGTGGGTTGACTTGATCCCCACAGGTGTGATGGGATGGTACGGGTGGTGTGTAGTGGATGAATTATTAGGTTGGGTTGGGTTGCATTACATTCATTCGATTTAATTGATACATTATTATGTAAAAGGGGCTTAGGCCCAAGATATTGCTTTATGGGTTCAGACCCAGTGGATGACGATAAGGGGATTACGCACTGAGTTCTAGTAACTCACCCCTCCTTCTTAATCCTTGCAGGTAATACTCAGTGATGTGGACTTAGGCCATGGATGACTCGTTGGAGGCCATACTTTGGAAATAATGTTTTCAAACATTAGTAAACTTCTTTACCGTTTTAATTCGTTACTTTTTACTATTTTGGGTTTTAAAGTTATAATAAGGCCTCTGGAATATGTTTTATTTTACTTTACATTTAAACGTACTTAATATCTTTCTTGAATTGTTTTAAATTGGGATTTTCTAAAATTATTAATAACGGTTTTCCAAAATTGATTAACAAATGGATTTTATAATAAATATGGACAAATAATTTAACTTGGATTTTCTTTCGAAATTTTCAACGTCATTTTCAAAAGTCACGGTTTTAAGGTTTGCTTGTTCGATTTTCAATTTACCAATCAACCTCTTGAAATTAGTAGTATTTTATCGAATATCTATATTCAAAATTGTTTTAAAATTGTTTTTCTTAAACTATAACTAAATAACACCAACTTTAGTACAAACTCAAGTTCTTTAAACATTTTCTTCGTGTGACATACCAAATCTGGTTATAACGCATGGGCTGGGTTTGAGGTGTTACATTTTATTGTATTAGAGCCTAGGTTGCAAAACTCGGTTGTGGTTTGGGTTCAAAAGCATTTTCTAAAGCTGTTTAAAATGTTAAATTTATAAATGCATGTTCCAAGGGAAGTATGGCACCACGGGTATCCAGCACCAAGTCAAGTAAGTTTATGTTTTTATGATTATTGTGGTATGACTGTAGAAATACTCTAGAACTTTTAGCTTTAGAAGCTAAAACTATAGAGATTGAGACTTTAGGATACGTTTTGTGAAAATGACTTTACTTCCTATACTCCATAAAACATTGTTTAATAAACATTGAATAGTATACTGATCTATAAGACTCTTAATAAGATTAAGTCGATTTAGTGAACATGAGCGCTAGAGGACGTGAGACGCGGTGGACGTAGCTATGGTAGAGGCTGAGGTGCTAGAGCTGGATCTTCAGCACCGAGGCATGTGCCCAAAAGGGAGGTGTCAGCATCGCCAGTGGCTGAGACGGGGTCTTATGATGGAACCGGAGCCGATGAGTTGCCTCAGCTAGTTAGGGAAGTTTTAAAAGAGATTAAAGGAAACGGTGGGCACTTCGGGTTAGGTGCGTGGATTGTAAGAAGAAAAGGGTCGCGGTTCTTCAGGTTGCAATCTCGTTCTGTGAAGCATCTCAAGGCGCATCCAAACTTTTCAGCTTGCGATTATTACAGAAGGCGTCATCCGGTGAATACTGGATGAGGCGGGAGCATGTTTGAGATGTGGGTCTAAGGAGCATAGGGCTTGAAATTTTTCCATCACCATTAAGCCGGGTATGTTTTGGTTGAATGTAGAAATTGTAGGTATAAGTGGTAGATAACTACTTGCTTCTATGGTTAGATGTTTGGTTATGTGTAAGAGGATTTAAGATTAAGTTAAAAGTACATTAGTGTTATTAAAATCAGAGTGCGCAGTGAAAGCATAGTGGTGTGACTTGAGCGGTGCGTTTAGTAGTTGGTTGGAAATTTCGAGGATGAAATTTCTTTAAGGAGGATAGAATTGTAACATCCTGAAATTGGGCCTAGTAGAATTGAGCCCTTTGGGCCTTGGGCTTAGGAGCATTTAAAATTTTTGAGAACAAGAGAACGGCATTATTTCAAGTTGGACTTATTGGGAAGGTGATTTTGGAAAGTTACGGGGTTTCTAAGAAGTTCTGGGTTCAAGTTAGGCCATAGGAAAATTTTAGTGTTGAAGCATTTAAAAGGAAGAAGGCTAGTGGCATCTAGCATAAGGGAATAATTGGGCAACTTGTTAGCACAAGAGGAGCATGTGGCTTAGTGGCAAGTGGCGTGAATAGCAGAGGGGAGAGCTTGGGTTCGAATCCCACGTAGTGCACTTAATTTGGATTTTTTTTGGTGCTTTGAGGTAAGTGTGGGCCATAATGGTATTTTAGGCAAGGTAGATTTTTTAAATTATGGAAAGGTGGCTAAGGTTTATGGTAAGGAGGAAGAAAGGGATATTGAAGGAAAGAATCAAAAGAAAAAAGGTAAGATAAGGGAGCATGTTGGCCTTTTTCATAGGAAATGTTTTGGAATGTTTTTATGGTCAATTTTTGACCCTTTTGGTTTGGTTCACACGGTTTTGAGAGGTAATAGGGGAGTGCCTAAATTCTTTAGCATTTTGGGTGAATTTTACTACTTGAGTGATTATTTTTCTTCTTAGCATTTTGGGTGATTTTTTAATTTTTTTCCAATCTCTTTCCTCTTTGCTGAAAATTCCAAAGCCAAAGTGAACATTTTCTTTTCTTTACTTTGGTCGAAACCTCCTAGCACACTTGTGCATTCTTTTTCTTTTGATTGGTCGAAACACTCATCTTTTGCCCACCTCCCCTTTGATAGCCGAACAATCTAGCACTCTATCCATCCATTCTTTTCTTTTGACCATTTCATCAATCTTTTCTCTTCTCCAAAATTGACATCACTTTGAGATCACTTTTTCTTGTTTGATTTTCCTCTAAAACCGATTCTATTATCATCCCATCTCTTCATTTTTTTCTTTTCTTTTCATCTTGGACAATCTCTTCTTGACCGAATCGGTAAGTGGCCTTATATCCCTCTTTTCATTTCATTTTATTTTCTTTTTCTTCCTAGTTGAATATATGTGTTCATCATTATTCGGTTATTCTATCTTGTTTCCCTATCAAAACATCTCTCTCCCCATCACTCTCATGTTGTGATGGATATCTTTTTCTTAGTGTTATAGAGGGTGGTCGAATACCATATCATCGTCTAATCGTCTCTAGTCATAAGACAATTATGGGAGTTGGGCTTATTATCGATTAAGGTAAGGAGTTCTTTCATAGTCCATTTGATATCTCTATTTGGTTATTGTGTTAATCGGATTGAAGGTTGGCTAATTGATTATGTTGGTAGGGACGAAATCATTTGATATTCTCTCCTTATTTAGTGGTAAGCCGAACCCTTTTGTCATTAGACAATCTATATTTATATCGTAATATCGTTCTGACTAAGATTTAAACCAATGGAGGCTTGTTGTGCCGATTCAAAAGGAAACGCGAGTGGGGAACTAAAAAGGAGTGGATTTGCGATCCCTACTCCTAAATTCAAAAGAAGGGCGGTATCAGGGGTTCGAGATTTTCCACCGGGTTGTGGACCATCATCCGGTGAGAATCGACAAATCGTGGTCGTTCATAATTTTGAGAGTAAGTATTATAGATTGCTTGGTTTAGTTTTGGATTAATAAAAATCTTGTCCGTTAGATTAATCAAGTGTTATGATATCATAGGTGTTGACGATCAAGAAGGCCTAGTACTTACCGTAATCAGGTGTGTAATCTAACACCGTTTTTCCGTGGGTTTTAAGATTCAATATCATTTTGGAAATAAATCGTTATGATTAAAATTGTAATATGGCATAAATCGGGAAATTGGCCTAAATTACACTATTTTGATAAGTTTTTCAAAATCGGTATTAACACTGAGAATTACGAAAAATGCCCCTAATGGGTCGAATTACGAAAATAACCCTAATGGGCCAATTTGATAGATTTTCCTAATGGGCCGATTTGCAAAGTGTTATAATGGGCCAAATTTTTGTAATGAATCTCTGAATTAATGATTGTTGTTTATATTTCTAAATATAAAGATTTACTATGTATGTTGCATTTACATAATTTTGCATGGGATGGAAAAATGTTGAAGAGAAGTGATTCCGGTGGCACTGCCACAAAAATGTTTGTTAATATGATTCACTATGATTCTGGTGGCTTGGCCACAATCAAAATAAGTTATAAATGGCAAAATGCCTGCGATTGGTGTGTTTGGTGGGGTGGGTTGACTTGATCCCCACAGGTGTGATGGGATGGTACGGTGGTGTGTAGCGGATGAATTATTAGGTTGGGTTGGGTTGGGTTGCATTACATTCATTCGATTTAATTGATACATTATTATGTAAAAGGGGCTTAGGCCCAAGATGTTGCTTTACGGGTTCAGACCCAGTGGATGACGGTAAGGGGATTACGCACTGAGTTCTAGTAACTCACCCCTCCTTCTTAATCCTTATAGGTAATACTCAGTGATGTGGACTTGGGCCATGGATGAGTCGGTGGAGGCCATACTTTGGAAATAATTTTTTCGAACATTAGTAAACTTCTTTATCGTTTTAATTCGTTACTTTTACTATTTTGGGTTTTAAAGTTGTAATAAGGCCTCTAGAATATGTTTTATTTTGCTTTACATTTAGACGTACTTAATATCTTTCTTGAATTGTTTTAAATTGGGATTTTCTAAAATCATTAATAACGGTTTTCCAAAATTGATTAACAAATGGATTTTATAATAAATATGGACAAATAATTTAACTTGGATTTTCTTTCAAAATTTTCAACGTCATTTTCAAAAGTCACGGTTTTAAGGTTCACTTGTTCGATTTTCAATTTACCAATCAACCTCTTGAAATTAGTAGTATTTTATCGAATATCTATATTCAAAATTGTTTTAAAATTGTTTTTCTTAAACTATAACTAAATAACACCAACTTTAGTACAAACTCAAGTTCTTTAAACATTTTCTCCGTGTGACATACCAAATCTGGTCATAACGCATGGGCTGGGTTTGGGGTGTTACATTTTATGGTATTAGAGCATAGGTTGCAAAACTCGGCTGTGGTTTGGGTTCAAAAGCATTTCCAAAGCTGTTTAAAATGTTTAATTTATAAATGCATGTTCCAAAGGAAGTATGGCACCACGAGTATCCGGCACCAAGTCAAGTAAGTTTATGTTTTTATGATTATTGTGGTATGACTGTAGAAATACTCTAGAACTTTTAGCTTTAGAAGCTAAAACTATAGAGATTGAGACTTTAGGATACGTTTTGTGAAAATGACTTTACTTCCTATACTCCATAAAACATTGTTTAATAAACATTGAATAGTATACTGATCTATAAGACTCTTAATAAGATTAAGTCGATTTAGTGAACATGAGCGCTAGAGGACGTGGACGCGGTGGACGTAGCTATGGTAGAGGCTGAGGTGCTAGAGCTGGATCTTCAGCAACCGAGGCATGTGCCCGAAAGGGAGGTGTCAGCATCGCCAGTGGCTGAGACGAGGTCTCATGATGGAGCCGGAGCCGATGAGTTGCCTCAGCTAGTTAGGGAGGTTTTAAAGGAGATTAAAGGAAACGGTGAGGCACTTCGGGTTAGGTGCATGGATTGTAAGAAGAAAAGGATCGCGGTTCTTCAGGGTAGCAATCTCATTCTATGAAGCGTGTTAAGGCACGTCTAAACTTTTTGACTTGCGATTATTGCAGAAGTCGTCATCCGGGTGAATGCTGGATGAGGACAGGAGCATGTTTGAGATGCGGGTCTAAGGAGCATAGGGCTTGAAATTGTTCCATCACCATTAAGTCGGGTATGTTTTGGTTGAATGTAGAAATTATAGGTATAAGTGGTAGATAACTGCTTGCTTCTATGGTTAGATGTTTGGTTGTGTGTAAGAGGATTCAAGATTAAGTTAAAAGTACATTAGTGTTATTAAAATCAGAGTGCGTAGCGAAAGCATAGTGGTGTGACTTGAGCGTTGCGTTTAGTAGTCGGTTGGAAATTTCGAGGACAAAATTTCTTTAAAGAGGATAGAATTGTAACATCCTGAAATCGGGCCCATTAGGCCTTGGGCTTGGGAGCGTTTAAAATTTTTGAGAACAAGAGAACGGCATTATTTCAAGTTGGACTTATTGGAAAGGTGATTTTGGAAAGTTACGGGGTTTCTAAGAAGTTTCGGGTTCAAGTTAGACCATAGGAAAATTTTAGTGTTGAAGCAATTAAAGGGGAGAAGGCTAGTGGCATCGAGCATAAGGGAATAATTGGGCAACTTGCTAGCACAAGAGGAGCTTGCGGCTCAATGGCAAGTGGCGTGAATGGCAGAGGGGAGAGCTTGAGTTCGAATCCCACCTAGTGCACTTATTTTGGATTTATTTTTTTTTGGTGCTTTAAGGTAAGTGTCGGCCATGATGGTATTTTAGGCAAGGTGGAGTTTTTAAATTATGGAAAGGTGGCTAAGGTTTATGGTAAGGAGGAAGATAAGGGATATTGAAGGAAAGAATCAAAAGAAAAAGGCAAGATAAGGAAGCATGTTGGCCTTTTTCATGGGAAATGTTTTGGAATGTTTTTATGGTCAATTTTTTACCCTTTTGCACGGTTTTGAGAGGTAATAGGGGAGTGCCAAAATTCTTTAGCATTTTGGGTGAATTTTGGTACTTGAGTGATTATTTTTCTTCTTAGCATTTTGGGTGATCTTTTAATTTTTTTCCAATCTCTTTCCTCTTTGCTGAAAATTCCAAAGCCAAAGTGAACATTTTCTTTTCTTTGCTTTGGTGAAACCTCCTAGCACACTTGTGCATTCTTTTTCTTTTGATTAGTCGAAACACTCATCTTTTTCCCACCTCCCCTTAGATAGCCTAACAATCTAGCACTCCATCCATCCATTCTTTCTTTTTTGACCATTTCATCAATCTTTTCTCTTCTCTAAAATCAACATCACTTTGAGATCACTCTTTCTTGTTTGATTTTCCTCTAAAACCGATTCTATTATCATCCCACCTCTTCATTTTTTCTTTTCTTTTCTTCTTGGACAATCTCTTCTTGACCGAATCGGTAAGTGAACTTATATACCTCTTTTCATTTTATTTTATTTTCATTTTTCTTCCTAGTCGAATATATGGGTTCACCATTATTCGGTTATTCTATCTTGTTTCCCTATCAAAACATCTCTCTCCCCATCACTCTCATGTTGTGATCGATATCTTTTTCGTAGTCTTATAGAAGATGGCCGAATACCACATCATCGTCTAATCATCTCTAGTCATAAGACAATTGTGGGAATTGGGATTATTATCGATTAAGGTAAGAAGTTCTTTCATAGTCCATTTGATATCTCTATTTGGTTATTGTGTTAATCGGATTGAAGGTTGGCTAATTGATTATGTTGGTAGGGACGAAATCATTTGATATTCTCTCCTTATTTAGTGGTAAGCCGAACCCTTTTGTCATTAGACATTCTATATTTATATCGTAATATCGTTCTGACTAAGATTTAAACCAATGGAGGCTTGTGGTGTCGATTCGAAAGGAAAGGCGAGTGGAGAACTAAAAAGGAGTGGATTTGTAATTCCTACTCCTAAATTCAAAAGAAGGGCGGTATCGGCGGTTCGGGATTTTCCACCGAGTTGTGGACCATCATCCGGTGAGAATTGACAAATCATGGTCATTCACGATTTTGAGAGTAAGTATTATAGATCGCTTGGTTTAGTTTTGGATTAATAAAAATCTCGTCCGTTAGATTAATTAAGTGTTATGATATCATAGGTGTTGACGATCAAGAAGGCCTAGTACTTACTGTAATCAGGTGTATAATCTCACACCATTTTTCCGTGGGTTTTAAGATTCAATATCATATTGGAAATAAATTGTTATGATTAAAATCATAATATGGCGTAAACCGGGAAATTGGCATAAATTATACTATTTTGATAAATTTGTCAAAATCTGTGAGAATTACAAAAAAAAATGCCTCTAATGGGCCAATTATGAAAATGCCCCTAATGGGCCGATTTGATAGATTGCCCTAATGGGCCGATTTGCAAAGTGTTATAATGGGCTGAATTTTTGTAATGAATCTCTGAATTAATTATTGTTGTTTATATTTGTAAATATCATGATTTACTATGTATGTTGCATTTACATAATTTTGCATGGGATGGGAAAATGTTGAAGAGAAGTGATTCTGGTGGCACTGCCACAAAATGTTTGTTAATATGATTCACTATGATGCTGGTGGCTTGGCCACAATCAAAATATGTTATAAATGGCAAAATGCCTGCGATTGGTGTGTTTCGCGGGGTGGGTTGACTTGATTCCCACAGGTGTGATGGGATGGTACGGGTGGTGTGTAGCGGATGGATTATTAGGTTGGGTTGGGTTGCATTACATTCATTCGATTTAATTGATACATTATTATGTAAAAGGGGCTTAGGCCCAAGATATTGCTTTACGGGTGCAGACCCAGTGGATGACGGTAAGGGGATTACGCACTGAGTTCTAGCAACTCACCCCCTTCTTAATCCTTGCAGGTAATACTCAGTGATGTGGACTTGGGCCATGGATGACTCGGTGGAGGCCATACTTTGGAAATAATGTTTTTGAACATTAGTAAACTTCTTTACCATTTTAATTCGTTACATTTACTATTTTGGGTTTTAAAGTTGTAATAAGGCCTCTAGAATATGTTTTATTTTGCTTTACATTTAGACGTACTTAATATCTTTCTTGAATTATTTTAAATGGGGATTTTCTAAAATCGTTAATAACGGTTTTCTAAAATTGATTGACAAATGGATTTTATAATAAATATGGACAAATAATTTAACTTGGATTTTCTTTCAAAATTTTCAACGTCATTTTCAAAAGTCACGGTTTTAAGGTTCGCTAGTTCGATTTTTAATTTACCAATCAACCTCTTGAAATTAGTAGTATTTTATCGAATATCTATATTCAAAATTGTTTTAAAATTGTTTTTCTTAAACTATAACTAAATAACACCAACTTTAGTACAAACTCAAGTTCTTTAAACATTTTCTTCGTGTGACATACCAAATCTGGTTGTAACGCATGGGCCGGGTTTGGGGTGTTACATGGGTTCAAGGCATGTCATTTGGAAAATTTTTATTTTTCGTAATAGGGGAGTCCTGACTCTAAGTAGTAAGCCTTTTAAGTATTTGTGATTAAAAAGAGGCACAAAGAGAACCTGTGGTGAAGTGGTTGTGGCATCACAAGTATGGCAAGGAAAACAGTGGTTCAAGTATCACGGCATGCAAAAGGGATTATTCATTTTGCTCATGAGTGGGCCAGGGTTTGTGTTGGATTTGAACTCTGTGTTGGGAAGTTTGAAATGGTCTTGAGTTGTTAGGAGAAGATTATGCAGCAAATCAAGGAGGGATTTATGGAGATGTTTAAGGAATTTGAAAAGGGGGAGGAGTTGTGGCCAAATGGGGAATTTGGGGGATGCAAATTCGGCTAAGGGGTCCTTAGTATTGTGCATTTGGTATTTTGGGAGCATTTTTGTATATCTCTTTGGGTTGTGCCGAATTCTTTGGTTGTCATTCTCGGGTTTTCCTTTGCTTTTGTTTCCTTTCTATCCTCTTTTCCAGTTTTGTCGAACCTATTTGGGAAATTGACCTTTCGTGCATTTTCTTTTCTATCTCTTCTGGTAACATTGAGTGATTATTCTTTGCCTATCTCTTTTTGTTCTATGTCGATTCTCACCCCATCTTTCTACTCTTATCTTTATTCTTTCAACTTTCTTCAAGTGTCTTTTCTCATATCGCTCAAACCGAATCTTCTCCTTCTCTCCCTCAATCTAGTTTTATGAGGCTAGTCGATTTCTCTCCTTTGTTGTTCTATTACGGTTCTTCAAAAGTTCTTGACAGGTCGTCGACTCTTCGATCAACTAAGGGTGTGTCTAGGTTTGGCCAATTGCCTCCTCTCCGCATCTGGACTACACATTTGGGTAGGCATTTCTCTTTGGGATTTAATTGTTCAAATGGTGTTGGTGATTATAAGATTGTGGTTGTATTGCAGTTAGTCGATAAGGATCTTGTAGTTGATTCTAGTTGGGAATCAAGGGCAACAAACCGATTAGTGTTCGGTCAAGGTGAGTATGGATTGTCGTGTTAGGCTTAGACAATTAGTAATCTTATTGATTGTAAATCTGATACGATTATTTTGGTTGATTATAGGATTCGGAGAACGTGGATCTTAGCTAGTTCCGCAAAGATGTGTGTAACTTTGTGCTCTGTTGATGATCGGCCGAAAAGCCGAAAGTGTGTATTGGTACCGTAATTGCTAATCGGTCAAAAGCCGATAGAGTGTGAATGTTTTTTGCACGGTGTTAGTGGTAGCGGCAAATGCCAAAATAACGAATTGACGAAAAGCTGAAAAGCCGAAAAGTCGAAGGATTGGGCTTTTGGGCGATATGAGCGTGCGAACACTCAAGTGATCAACTGAGCGTGTGAATGCTCATGTGATCAACTGAGCTCACGAAACGTGGGCGTACGGCGAGGAACGCCGCCATGAGCGATCTCATGGGCTTCGGCCAAAATGGGCCATATGGGCCTAATGGGCCCGTGGCCTGCGTGGGTATACTTCACTATTAAGTGAGACGTCGATAGACTTGTCATGTCGCGCACATGGCTTAGGTAGTTCTGGGCCTCGTTGGGCCGAAGTAGGCAATGTAGGCCTAGTTGGCTTGTGGGCCACACGGATAAAATGTATGTGTTGTGGTAATTGTTGTTTGGACTGTGACGTTTGTATAACTGTGGCTATTTCTGGGCTAATTAGGCCACACGAGCATGTGGGCCCACTTAGGCCCATTTATCCCATTGTGATTGTTTAGGTTAATTAAGTCGCTCGAGGTGGCGGCGGACCTTCTGTTGGGTCGCTAAGACCCCGATTTGTAAAATTACTGAAATACCCCCAGTTTACAAAATTACCGAAATACTGTCAGTTTGTAAAATTATTAAAATACCCCTAATGTGTGAAATTACTGAAATACCCTTGATTTGCAAAATTACTGAAATACCCTGATGTGTGAAATTACTGAAATACCCTCAATTTGTGAAATTACCAAATACCCTCGATTTGCAAAATTATAGAAATACCCTTGATTTGTTAAATTATCGAAATATCATCAATTTGTAAAATTACCGAAATACCCTCGATTTGTAAAATTACCGAAATACCCTCAGATTGTGAAATTATCGAAATACCCTCAATTTGTAAAATTATTGAAATACCCCCGATTTGTAAAATTATCGAAATTTCCCTAGTCTACAAAATTACCGAAATACCAGGGTAAAATGACTGTTTTACGCTTGTGGGTAAATGACTGACTTAAGCTATGAATTTGACTGATTTGACTTTGATCATATGATTGTGTTTAAACTGACTCACTGTGGTCGTGTGACTGATATGCTTTTAATATATGTCTTAATGACTGTTACTGAGCATGGCCATTTTGCATACACGTGTAATGACTGAGCATGACATACACGACATATTGCATGGGGTTAGGACATTGATAAGGAGGAAGTTCTGATAGGGTCGCACAGGTCACATGATGATTGTGGATCCAGTATTGATCTGTTAAGGTCGCACGGGTCGCATGAGATGACTGTGGACTGATGGATGACTTAAAGCCGCGTAATCTGATTATGGCTCTGTGCCAACCTAAATATGGCTCTGTGCCATCTTGATTATGGCTTTGTGCCGATCGTGTTACGTGGTCATGTGCCTAACATATATATCGATGACTCTGTGTCGATCATATTTACCCAAGGCTGTGTACCGATTATAATGCTGTCACTGATGGCTATGTGCCAAACATAATACAGTTACTGATGGATTTGTGCCAATTATAATACCGCTACTGAAGGCTTAGAGCCGCATATATATATATATATACTAGCAGCTTTGCTGCGATTACGGTTAGGGTTACAACCGGTGCTAACCTTGGTGTGCTGGCTGGGTGGGTCAATTTTATCCCCACGTAAGTGTAAGATTGGTACGGGTGGTGTGTTGGCTGGGTCGGGGTGCGATGCATCCTCATACTGTTACATATCTATTTATGGGATCTGTCACTGTACTGGGCTTAGACCCATTTGTTTGTTTCTGGTTTAGGCTAGGCCCAATTGATTCTGTTATGGGCTGTGACCCAAATGATATTGTAGTAGGCTTTGGCCCACGTATGCCTGGATCTAGACTGTACTGTTACGGTTAAAGGGCTTTGGCCTAAACTATTTCGATTTCTATTTCTGTATATTGACTGTTACTCTAGTAAAGGGATTACACACTAAGTTCTCGTAACTCACCCTTTCCTTTAACTATGCAGGTAATCCCTAGCCTTAGATGATTTGGAGCTGCGAGGGACTCGGAGGTGGCCACATGCTCGTTATGATTTAATCTTAGACTTAGTTATTTTTATTTTATTTTATTTTATTTTTGGGTTAATAATTATGTAATAAGGCCAATTGGGGCTTTAACTTTTATTTTGGGTTCTCTTTATTTCAACCTGCTAGACTAGGAAAACGGGTTTTAAAACAATAATTATTTCTTTAAGAAAATCACGTTTTCAAATCTTAAAGTTACAACAACAAAAGGGCTTTCGCGGTTTATTCCAGATTGATAAGCTGATAACAATTGATATGACCTATAATTGGACAACAAGATTTTACAACACTAGCATTTTCAAAAGAATTCTTTTAAATGGGATTTAAAAGTTAATAACGAACTTTTATCGACAAGCCGATTTTCAAACAACACTTCGATGTGACACGTCAGATCTGGTCGTAACGTCTAGGCCGGGTTTAAGGTGTTACAATTACACCCAAATTCAATTTTAAAAAATTATTTTTATACTGTTGGAAAATATGGACATCACATATATAATAAGGGTAATTATATGTTATTATTTACTATCATGATAGGTTAGCCCAAATTAAAAGTGATCTAATTTGGTTAAAATTTTATTGGGCTTTAATTATTAAATAAAATATGGGTCAAATATGTATAGATACTCTAGTAATTGAGTTCTAATCAAATTCTAATTAATGATAGGCTAATTAGAATTTAATTAGAACTAATATGCCAGGTTATAAATATTAGGGTTATGGTCCCCAAATTACACAACAAGATATCTTTTCTAATATCCTATCATTAGGGAAGAGAGAGCAGATATTCTCTGAATTTCTTGTGTGTTAATTTGAAAGATCAAATCCCCAAAATCTGGTAAAACTTCAAGGAATTCATGGGTTCAGGTACGCTTCTGCATTTAGTTTTATTCTTGATTATTTGACATTAATATTTCGATTATAAACATTAAATCTTTTAAATTTATATTAAATATTTTAGGGTTTGAAATAGAAATAGGGCAAGTGATGATGTTTATGAGGATTTATGTTGAAATTTTAGGGTTTTAAATTTTTTATGAATTTGGTTTTCGAGGAAATTATTGTGTGAATCAAATTATAGTTTATTTATATTTTAGATTAAAGTTTTGTTAAAAGTCGATGTTGATGTTTATGCTTTCATTACGAAACCATATACATTGATTTTATTTAACTAATTATCGCCTATTTTAAAAATTATAGAAATTGATTCATATATATGTTTCGTTTATATATATATATATATATATATATATGCATGCTTTGATTGGTTTAATGCAAGTTGTTTTGGAAAATTATATAAATATATATATGATTATCTTTTAATTTGATTGAAAGATGAACTTAAGGTAAATATTTTGAAACAAATAAATTTAGATTTTGGCTTTTAATTAAGGATGTCTAATATTTTAAATAAATTAGTTGAAATAAAATGCCGCCAAAGTGACCTCTTTTGTGTAGATTAATTTATTTGAAATATTAAGATGATTATATGTTTTAGTGATTCATGTGTTTATTGATTGACCCAAAGGTAAGTTAATATTTGGCAGAATTTCAACATCTGTGGCGATAAATGTGTGACAATTTTAAGGTATTTTATGTGAGCAATAAGTTAGTCCAAAGATTAATTCGTTGTTTGACATAATTTATTGTCAATGTTTGATTGCTACAACAAGAGTACCGCTTACTGTTAATATTACTGTCCAAAGACTTGATATTAATGTTGTGTTTGGTATCTTGAGATGAGATTAGCCATCATCTTCAATTTATTGTTTACTTATGAATATTGCTTTAAGCTTGTTTTTGTTCTTTATTAAACTAATTCATCTTCTGCTGCCACAATATCTACTAATATAAATTCTATACCCATGCTTAATGGGACTAATTTCAATAAATGGAAAAGGCACTTACTTATAGTGTTTGGTTGTATAAACATAGACATTGCACTGAGGGGAGAACAACCCCCACCTCTCACTGTGGAAAACACCCCTTATGTTAAAAGGATTTTCGAGAGGTGGGATCGTTCAAATTGCATGAGTCTAATGATTATGAAGTACAACATTTCAGAAGCCTTTAGGGGCAAAGAATCTAAAAAGATTACTCAAGCCAAAGTTTCCTTGACGAAATTGAGAAACGTTTTGCTAAAAATGATAATATTGAAATGACATCACGCCCGACTTCTTTGATGTCTATAAAGTATAAGGGTCAAGGAAATTATGAGCGATCTAAGGGCTAAAAATTTAATGATCCCATCACAAGGAATATTTTTGAGACGGGAACTGCAACATTTTTTGAGGATGTTGAGTTTGGGGGGAGAAATAAGGTTAGAGACATTGCTTTTGAGGAGGAATTGGATTCTAACTCAGTTCCTACATCACTTTTGATGATGTTTAGGTTCTCATACCTGTTATTGATTAAGAAATGAATCTAGAACCTCAATAAAACAATGTTGAACAACTCCCTTTTCAAGATGAGGTAATTGTTCCAGAAGAACAAACTCAACAATTGTAACATCCTTAAAGCGGGGTCTCTACATTTTGTGTGTTTGCATGTGACAATATGCTTACTGTGCTAGTTTAGCATGTTCTGGGGCCTAGGAATGACCTCGGGTTAGGCCTGAGTCATGGCTAAAATTTTTGTTTTGACACTTAGGAATAGGGAGTTTAGGAAGTTAGGGGTTAAGAGATATTATTGGAGGGTTGTGACACGAACAATCTAGTGGCAAAGTGGCAAGGGAGGCTCCACTAAGGTGCTTAGTTGGTGACGCCATAGGCAGGGAAGGGGAGCTCAGTTCGAAATGCAGTAAATCCTTTTCCGCTTATTATTTTGACGCTTAAGGTGGGAAGAGGTGTGCTTAGGTAGGACTCATTGGAAGGATATGGATTAAGCTAACTTTAAGTGATAGGTAGGACTCATTCAAACTTGTTTGAATGAGTGGATGAGAGGAATTCAAGGAGGGATGAGGGGGACTGCAAGTGTTTGAGTATGAGTGGGTTATGCTTGGCTAGAATCTTTGGGTTGTGGTGTGAGTTTGGGAAGCAATCAGTTGGTACTTGGAAAGGGGTTGGTAGAATATGCTTTGGGGAAAGGCTAAAATCGGCTAGCTTTAGGAGCCTTTCTTTTCTTTGTTTAGTGTCAAACCGAAACCCCTCTCATTTATCTTCTCTTTTAATTTTTATTCCTTTTTGCTCAAGCCGAAATCCCACTTGTTCTCATTCTCATCTTTATTTTCTCTTCTTTGTCGAATCTTGGGTCTATTTCCTCTCCACCTCTTCTATCTTCAAAAGTCAAGCCTTGTTGTTTCTCTTTATTTTCATCTAGTATTTCGTACCAATACCCTTAGCCTCATTCCTTCTCTTCTCACGTGTTCTAATCCTCTTTGAAGAGTCGAATCTCTTGGTAAGTGGCTTCTTTTCTATTTGATCCTCTATTAAAGATCTGTATTAAACTTCATTCTTGTTTTATGTGGGTAGCTGAAACCTCTAAGATCACTAGGGCGCACAAACTTTGGTGATTTGGTGGCGAATCATCGACTAAGGTAAGGATGTGTCAAACTCTTTTGGTTTTGGGATTCATGTTATGGCCGAATGGCCTTTAGATTCTAATGATGTGTTAAAGTGATTGTAGGGAGGAGAGTAGCGAATACGTTGGATTTTTGAGGTTTGGTTGCCGACTAAGGTAAGGGTTCTTGGCGTTTCGGAGTTGGTTGTTATTCTTTCAAAAGTCGAAGACTGATTATCTTTATGTTAGGGCTTGGTCGATTGTAAAGAGAGATCCTTTAAGTAGTTTCGGGATTTGGTTGGAAACTAAATCGGCATTAAGGGCAGAGTGAGGGCTAACATTTTGGGACTTCGTTTAGATCTACAAATAGCCAGGTGTGTAACGCTTACACACTTTGTTATTTTGACATGTTTATTGTGTTTCTGTTATAGTCGTTAAACCAGTGGTTATGCCTTGTGGGCATGAGCATGGACTCCGGGTAAGTCCCCTGACTATGAATCTCGGTATATGCTATTATGTCATTGTTAGATGTATGCCATGTGTTATTTGTATCACTATATGTTATTATGCCACGATTGATATGGACATGATGGTGGGATTGTTGAGTGGAGGGGGAAGAATTATTTAGACTGTCACCAATGGTTTTGACCACACGACGGGTTGGCCCCGTCTTTGATTTGATAAATTGTGACTAAGTCCCAGTGGTTTTGACCACCAGTGGTTTTGACCACATATGAATATTGTGACTCGTCCCAGTGGTTTGGTACCACAGTGGGTTGGCCCCACATGTTAATTATGGGATTATCATCAGTGGTTTTGACCACACGATGGGTTGGCCCCATCACTTGATTTGTGACTACGATCATCAGTGGTTTTGACCACACCGATATATATTTGTGACTACGGTCACCAGTGGTTTTGACCACCAGTGGTTTTGACCACACGGGGTAGATAAAGGAGATTGGATGGTTAGGTTATGGGGTTGCATGATTTGCATGTTTTTACTGATGATTTGTGTAAGTGCTTGCACTATCGCTTTGGGGATTTATACACTGAGTCTTGATGACTCACCCCTTCCCTTATATTTTGCAGATGAGGCGTAGATTACGGATATGGAGCCGGGGAGGACTCGAGGTGGCCATGCATGCTCGTTTGGGTTTTGATTTTCTTTTAGTTACTATTTCAAATTTTATTTATTTACTTAAATTTGGTTTTGGTTTGTAATAAGGCCGCTAAGAGTTAGTTTGGGTTTTTTTAGATTTTATTTTAATTATCGTATGCATATGATTAATAACTTTGATTTGCTTTAGTAACCGAAATTAAATTGGGATTTACAAAAATACACTTTATATCGGGTTTTACAACGTTACCATCGGTGGCAATATTCACAAGGTAATGACAAAACTAATAAAGATGATTTCAAACCTAAATTTTCAACAACTAGTAATATCAAACGGTTTCTTAAGCCTATGTTTTTCCGGATCATAAGCAACACGTAAACGCTTTTCAACAACACTTTATATAAGGTTTTCTAAACTTTAAGATCGTTAATGAGTTTTCAATAAAATAAACCGGGAACTTGTTTATTCAAACATTTTCACCACATGGCATGCCGATTCCCCAACCCACAAGAATACTACTTGATGGCCTCAACTATCGCGTTGTAGCCCCACACGTCGTTCACGCCTTCGTGTGGCTACTATTCTTAGTGGACTGCACTTCGGCATTTGCCGCTTCTACAACTAGTAGTAGAGAGTTACACACCGACAGGACTCGGTGCTAAACCGTGTTGCGACCACTCCCGTGCCTAACGCCCACCAAGGTATGTTAACCCTTCTCTGGCATGCTCTTTATATAGCTAGCTCTTCACCTTCATTCCTTGTATCTTTCCGATGTGGGATCCTTCGTCGGTGAGAGTTTAAATTCAATCAAACTCTTCCGTCCACTCATGAAAATAAATACTCCTCGCTTCTCATGAGATTCAACCAGGCTCCCTTATAACATAATCCACAATCGCTAGCCACTTTACCAACTAGCTCCTTGTGCCTCAAACCATGCGCAATTAAATATAACCCTATGGCCAAGGTCTAAATTCATTTAAAATAATCAAAAGGAATGCAAACGCTACAACTAGAACCTTGGACCTCCTTCCTTCCTTGTGGGCGTCACTTTGCCACTTACATCACACACACCACTTGTGTCATTTTCCTCCACATTTTATTCTTAAGGCCTACCCGCCAACCTCCAAGGTTTTTTCACCTAAAACCAAAATTTTCCCAAAGCTAATATTTGATCCGGGACTTCATGAAGCCCCAACCTTCCAAAATCACTTATCTAAAAGGTCCAACTTGCACTTAAGCCGATCTCCTATTCTCCAAAAATTTTAAAAGCTACTACGCCTAAGGCCCATTGGGCTCAATCCTACTAGGCCTAATTTCAGGATGTTACATCCCTTTTCAAGATGAGGTAATTGTTCCAGAAGAACAAACTCAACAATTGTAACATCCTTAAAGCGGGGTCTCTACATTTTGTGTGTTTGCATGTGACAATATGCTTACTGTGCTAGTTTAGCATGTTCTGGGGCCTAGGAATGACCTCGGATTAGGCCTAAGTCATGGCTAAAATTTTTGTTTTGACACTTAGGAATAGGGAGTTTAGGAAGTTAGGGGTTAAGAGATATTATTGGAGGGTTGTGACACGAACAATCTAGTGGCAAAGTGGCAAGAGAGGCTCCACTAAGGTTCTTAGTTGGTGACGCCATAGGCAGGGAAGGGGGAGCTCAGGTTCGAGCTGCAGAAATCCCTTTTCTGCTTATTATTTTGACGCCAAGGTGGGAAGAGGTGTGCTTAGGTAGGACTCTGCTGGAAGGATATGGATTAAGCTAACTTTAAGTGATAGATGTAGGACTCATTCAAACTTGTTTGAATGAGTGGATGAGAGGAATTCAAGGAGGGATGAGGGGGGGACGGCAAGTGTTTGAGTATGAGTGGGTTATGCTTGGCCGAATCTTTGGGTTGTGGTGTGAGTTTGGGAAGCAATCGGTTGGTACTTGGAAAGGGGTTGAGCCGAATATGCTTTGGGGAAAGGCTAAAATCGGCTAGCTTTAGGAGCCTTTCTTTTCTTTGTTTAGTGTCAAACCGAAACCCCTCTCATTTATCTTCTCTTTTTATTTTTGTTCATTTTTGCTCAAGCCGAAATCCCTCTTGTTCTCCTTCTCATCTTTAGTTTCTCTTCTTTGCCGAATCTTGGGTCTATTTCCTCTCCACCTCTTCCATCTTTAAAAGCCGGAAGCCTTGTTGTTTCTCTTTTATTTTCATCTAGTATTTTGGCCGAATACCCTTAGCCTCATTCCCTTCTCTTCTCACGTGTTCTAATCCTCTTTGAAGAGCCGAATCTCTTGGTAAGTGGCTTCTTTTCTATTTGATCCTCTATTAAAGATCTGTATTAAACTTCATTCTTGTTTTATGTGGGTAGCTGAAACCTCTAAGATCACTAGGGCGTGCCGAAACTTTGGTGATTTGGTGGCCGAATGTGTCGACTAAGGTAAGGATGTGTCAAATTCTTTTGGTTTCGGGATTCATGTTATGGCCGAATGGCTTTTAGATTCCTAATGATGTGCTAAAGTCGATTGTAGGGAGGAGAGTAGCCGAATACAGTGGATTTTTAAGGCCTGGTTGCCAACTAAGGTAAGGGTTCTTGGCGTTTCGGAGTTGGTTCTTATTCTTTCAAAAGCCGAAGACTGATTATCTTTATGTTAGGGCTTGGCTGATTGTAAAGGGAGATCCTTTGAGTAGTTTCGGGATTTGGTTGGAAACCAAATCAGCATTAAGGGCAGAGTGAGGGCTAACGTTTTGGGACTTCGTTTAGATCTACAAATAGTTAGGTGTGTAACGCTTACACACTTTGTTAGTTTGACATGTTTATTGTGTTTCTGTTATAGTCGTTAAACCAGTAGTTATGCCTTGTGGGCATGAGCATGGACTCCGGGTAAGTCCCCTGACTATGAATCTCGGTATATGCTATTATGTCATTGTTAGATGTATGACATGTGTTATTTGTATCACTATATGTTATTATGCCACGATTGATATGGACATGATGGTGGGATTGTTGAGTGGAGGGGGAAGAATTATTTGGACTGTCACCAGTGGTTTTGACCACACGACGGGTTGGCCCCGTCTTTGATTTGATAAATTGTGACTAAGTCCCAGTGGTTTTGACCACCAGTGGTTTTGACCACATATGAATATTGTGACTCGTCCCAGTGGTTTGGTACCACAGTGGGTTGGCCCCACATGTTAATTATGGGATTATCATCAGTGGTTTTGACCACACAATGGGTTGGCCCCATCACTTGATTTGTGACTACGATCATCAGTGGTTTTGACCACACCGATATATATTTGTGACTACGGTCACCAGTGGTTTTGACCACCAGTGGTTTTGACCACACCTGGAAGATAAAGGAGATTGGATGGTTAGGTTATGGGGTTGCAAGATTTGCATGTTTTCTTGATGATTTGTGTAAGTGCTTGCACTATCGCTTGAGGATTTATACTGAGTCTTGGTGACTCACCCTTCCCTTATATTTTGCGATGATGAAGCGAGATTACGGATATGGAGCTAGGGAGGACTCGAGGTGGCCATGCATGCTCGTTTGGGTTTTGATTTTCTTTTAGTTACTATTTCAAATTTTATTTATTTACTTAAATTTGGTTTTGGTTTGTAATAAGGCCGCTAAGAGTTAGTTTGGGTTTTTTTAGATTTTATTTTAATTATCGTATGCATATGATTAATAACTTTGATTTGCTTTAGTAACGAAATTAAATTGGGATTTACAAAAATACACTCTATATCGGGTTTTTACAACGTTACCATCGGTGACAATATTCACAAGGTAATGACAAAACTAATAAAGATGATTTCAAACCTAAATTTTCAACAACTAGTAATATCAAACGGATTTCTTAAGCCTACGTTTTTTTGGACTGTTAAGCAACACGCAAACGTTTTCAACAACACTTTATATAAGGTTTTCTAAACTTTAAGATCGTTAACAGAGTTTTCAGTAAAATAAACAGGGGAACTTGTTTATTCAAACATTTTCACCCCGTAGCATGCCAGATTCAGTCGTGGTGTGTGTTGACCGGGTTTGGGGTGTTACAATTTTGGTATCAGAGCCAAGTTCAAAGGCTCAATTGTGGGCCCGAGGCCCAAAATGTTTAAGGTAAGGTTTTGAAAAGTTTTGTGGAAAAGGTTCATGGTTTGAACAGCATGGCACCTAGTCTCCACACCAATCCGCCCAGGTAAGTATCCCTAACCATTGTGTGAACTATATGTAGGGGAAATGGGTATTTCGGGATCGTAGATTAGAAGATTAGGAGTTATTCAACCCTAGGAATAGCTTACTCCAACACAAATTACATAAGACTTAAAGATCCACTAAACAAACCTATGAGTACGTCGCTAAGTTAAGGGTGTGGCAACTGTTGTGCGCATGTCTAGGAATGGATTCAGGGTGAGCTTGGTATTTAAGCAGTCCTAGTGACTCACCTCCTCTTCACTCGAATCCTACCTGGTGTATAGTGACGGTTCACCCTAACTGAGACAACTTATTCACAGGCTAAATTCAATAACTAAAACCCAAAAGGGACCAGCCACCTTGTTTTGTACAACCCTAAAATTAACCTATGGTTCTAAAATTACCAAAGTACCCTTGATTTGAAAGATGACCAAAATACCCCTAATTTGAAAAATGACCAAATTACCCCTGACTTGTAAAACTTACCAAAATACCCTCAGTATGGAAAATTGCCGAAGTACCCCCGAATTGAAAATTTTCAAATACCCTTATTTTGTAAAATCACCTGGAACCATATTTTTGAAAAATTACAAAAATACCCTTGGTTTATGAGATTACCAAAATAACCCTAATTTATGAAATTACCAAAATACCCTTGATTTCTGAAATTTCTGAAATACCTATGATTTGTAAAGGTTTTTGAATTAACCCTGATTTATTACTGAAATACCCCGATAGGTTAATTATGAAAATACCTCCGGGTAGTGAAATGACGAGAATACCCCTATACATGGAATGTGGGTGGAGGAGGTTATTGATGAGTGAATGTGATTCACCGATTTAGGGTGAGGATGAAATGAAAACTTTGTGATGATCGAAAGAACCACTACCAAATTTCTTTACATAAAACTTACTCGTGGGTAATCGGTGGAGCAAAGCTAATTCAAAAAAATTTCTTTAAGCCGATAAATCGTAATTATAGACATGAGTACTAGGGGACGTGGTCGTAATGTGCGAGGGCGCGGTAGAGGCGGAATAACCATGTCAGAACCCGTCTGGTCAAGGGTCCGAGAATGAGATACCACCACCACCAGCTACTGGTGTAGAGTATCAGGATCAAACCGGGAAGATCAAGATGTCACAACGATCTTTGAAAGTCTTTGAGAGAGTGGTGGAGTAGTTAGAGGTGCAGGAGCTCGTAAATCCGTGTCTGGCGACTCAACGATAAGTGAGGTATTAGAGGTGTATCGGTGTGGCACCAATCTGGTGAGTATTGGTTGGAAGCAACAAACGAATCATGGATGATTTGGAACCGATGGCAGAGCGCGAAACTAAAAAGAGTAGTGTCACTTCTCGAGATGAGTCATACCGATGGTGGCTCACGGTTCGGGGTGGTCTTGCGGCGGATGATCTCACTTGGGATTATTTCAAGGTAGCTTATCAAAAGAAGTATGTTGGGACCGATTATATTGATGCTGTGAGAGGAAGGCATTTACGAAATGGTTTAGGGAATAAGTCCATATCGAATCGAGGAAGAATTCTTAAGGTTGGCCGATATGCTCGGGCATCGTATCTCGGAACATGAAGCGATGTGTTAGATCGAGGATGGATTAAGGGATGATCTGAGGTTGTTGATTGCTCCACAGTAGGAGAGAGAGTTTACGGTCTTAGTGGAAAAGGCCAAAGTTATAGAGGAAGTGAAACAGTCAGTAAGACGAAATCAGGACAAAGGTTGGAATAAAAGGAATTTTGGACCGTCTGGGCCTATTGGGAATCAACAGAAACGGGGTAGATATAGTGGGCCGAATCAAGCTGCTAGGCCTACTGCTGATAATACTCAGTGGCCGCCACGATGTGCTCGATATGGAAAATCTCACACGGGGGCATGTTGGACTGGAAATAGGGGATGCTTTGAGTGTGGATCGATAGGGCACCGAGTGAGGATTGTCCACAAAGGTCGGCTAGGTTGCGCCGAGGATCGAATCGTACTCGAGCAGGAGGGATGGTCGGCTGACCACGAGGGCCGTGGTCTTTGCTAGGGGAGGTAATGGCTTTGGTAGAGGTCGTGGAGCACGGGCGGAGGTGCGAGATGGTGCGAGGTGAGACGACTGGATTAGTCTATCTGTGAGGCATCGAGAGGAGGCGCGCCTTGGGGCGTCATAACCGATGCGTTCTTAATCCTTGGACTACCTTATAATGCTTTGATAGGTGTGGGTTCGACGACTCATATGTAGCCGATAGCATAATAGAAGCTATGAACTTAAACTCTGAGATTACTTCTAGGAAGATGGCTGTGATAAGCCCTCTAGGCCACTCTGTAGAAGTAAGTAAACTATTTAGGGATGTACCCTTAGAACTTCAAGGGGTCGTGTTTTTGGCTGATTTGATGGAACTACCGTTTGGGGAGTTCGATTTGATTCTCGGGATAGATTGGCTGGTGAAGTACCAGGCCAGTTTGTATTGCGCGGCCAAGCGTATAGTGTTGAAGACGATGGAAGGTAGGGAGGTGGTGATGATAGGTAATAGAAAGGATTACTTATCCAATGCGGTCTCTGCACTGAAGGAGGAGAAAATGGTAAGGAAGGGTTGTGAGGCATTCATGGTACATGTTTGTGCTTTGGGAGCCAAGGATGCAGCTGTAGAGAGTGTCCAAACTATAGGGGAATTTGCGGATGTATTCCCAGAAGAACTTCCGGGTCTGCCTCCGAATTGGGAAGTAGAATTCAATATAGACCTATTACCCAGAACTACGCCAGTGTCTATAGCCCCGTATAGAATGGCGCCAAAGGAATTGGTGGAGTTGAAGGCTCAAATTCAGGAGTTGTCGGACCGAGGTTTCATTCGACCAAGTATATCTCCTTGGAGAGCACCTGTACTCTTTGTTAAGAAGAAAGATGGTACAATGCGGATGTGTATAGACTATCGCCAGCTGAACAAGTTGACGATCAAAAACAAGTATCCGTTGCCTAGGAATGATGACTTGTTTGATCAACTTAAGGGTGCATCGATTTTCTCAAAGATAGATCTCAGGTCGGGGTATCATCAACTCAAAGTGAAGGAGGTTGATGTTCATAAGACGGCATTTCGTACTCGGTATGGGCATTACGAGTTTCTAGTGATGCCGTTCGGGTTGACTAATGCATCGGCAGCATTCACGGACTTGATGAATTGGGTGTTCCAATAGTACTTGGACCAGTTTGTCGTAGTATTCATAGATGACATATTGGTGTACTCTAGGACTGAAGAGGATCATGATACGTACTTGCGGGTAGTTTTGCAAACTCTAAGGGAGAAGCGGTTATTTGCCAAGTTCAGTAAGTGCGAGTTGTGGCTTAGGGAAGTGACCTTCTTAGGTCACGTAGTGTCCGCTGAAGGGATTAGAGTGGACCCTCGCAAGATTGAGGCGGTGTTGGATTGGAAACCGCCTAGGTCGGTTGCGAAAATTCGATGTTTTCTAGGTCTGGCGGGGTATTACCAGAGATTTGTGGAAGGATTTTCTCTGATCGCGGTGCCGTTGACCAAATTATTTAGGAAAGGAGTTCCATTTGTATGGTCGAGAAACAACGAGAAAGTTTTGACAAGTTGAGGAAGATTACGGCGGAAGCTCCGATCTGGTTGACTGAGGCAAGAAAGGTATTCACGGTCTATTGCGATGCATCACATCTTGGCTTGGGATGTGTCTTGATGCAGAAGGAAAGTAGTGGCATATGCGTCTCGGCAATTTGAGACCGCATGAGGTTAACTATCCCACACATGATCCGAGTTGGCTATAGTGGTTTTTGCCCTAAAAATATGGAGACACTATTTGTAAGGAGAGAAGTCGATAGTCTACACGGACCACAAGAGTCTGAAGTATCTTTTGACGCAGAAGGATTTAAATTTGAGACAGTGAAGGTGGATTGAGTTGTTGAAGGACTACGACTGCTCGATTGAGTACCATCCGGGTAAGGCTAACGTAGTGGCTGATGCGTTGAGCCGTAAGGTGATAGCGGACTTACGAGCGATGTTTGTTCACCTTAGCCTGTATGACGACTGGAGTCTTCTTGAAACACCCTAAACCCGGCCCACAAGCCCTGACCGGATCTGGCATGCTTCTAGGAAAAACTAGTCGATTCTTATTTGAAACTTTACTAAAATTTTGTGTGTTTTTGAAAACAGTTGATTTGGGTTGGGCTCGAATTTTAAAACCCGGGTTGATTATGTGTCAAAACGTTTTATATTTATACTTAGGAAAATTGGACTTTAACTTTGAATTATTAAAATTGAGTCATACTTAGATAATTAAATATGCATGCATAACAGTTCAAACCAAGGCCTTATTACATCAAATCAAAACCCAAATTAAATCCAAAATACTTAAAATATAACAAGTCCAAAATAAAATAAAATCTTGAACTGATCATGGCCACCACTAAGCTCCTACCGACCCGGTCCATTAATGAGCGTCACCTGAAAAGTAATCCCACAATGGGGTGAGTCAAATAGACTCAATGTATATAGCCAACATAAGTCTCAATTAATTCAGGCATATCAATTCATACATAATAGCACATATACTTAATGATGCAAACCCGAACCCAAGCCTAAGTATCCATCCGCTACATCATCACCGTACCAACCATCACACCGTGGGGACTACTAAGTCAACCCTCCATCTACTACACACCATCGAAGGCGATCATTGCGGTCGGCGTGCTCATCGCCTTTATAAAGTTCGTGGCATAGCCACGGATAATTATTTTGTGACATAAGTCACCACATTCATATATTGTGACATAAGTCACCACATTCGGATATTGTGACATAAGTCACCACATTCGTGATATTGTGACATAAGTCACCACATTCGAATATTGGGGTATTAAACCACCAATTCACTTCCCTTTACATATCACCCATATGCCCCATGTCAAACATATCATGCAATAACATGCTTTATTTCACATTCTTATCACTATTAACATATGTGCCATAATAAATCATAACCTACTCATAGTAGGAGTGGGTAAACATACCTGAGTATTTCGTTCGTACCATTGCATGGTACTTTTAGCCACTTCACACATAATCTTTATTAACACACATATTAACGCATAACCATAAATTAATTGAAGCTTAGTGTGGGGGTACACACCTGATATATTTAGCGAATTCACTGAAATCCCGAAGAATCCCGATCTAATGCCCTAGATCTTAGTTCCTACATTCGGCCACCCTTAACATGTTAGCAAAAGCCTATTCGGCTACATAACCCAAATCCGGAGGATTATCATAATTAAAATCTTACCTTGTTGCCGATTTGACTACTAATCAAATCCGGAACTTTGTGATACCTCTTCTTGCAATCGGTTAGGCACTAGATCCTTTGAACTAGTTAGTTAAAACATGAGAAACATACAAAACAGATTCATAACATTACTATAGCCTTAGCCGATTATATATATGTACTTACCTAGCGATCCAAATCCCAAATCCTTGTATACCACCATCGACCGCCTAAATAACCATAGTCGGATCGGTTAACATAATATTCAATATGGTAGAATATTTAAACCTCCTTACCTTGCGATTCCAAATACCAAAACTTGTCACTTGGCTTATGAAGATGCCGAAATACTTTGGATCTGAAATCCCAGATGATCTCCCTAGAAATCGACTATAATGGAAAATCTTGAAATTCACCTTCCAAGTTTTGGCCAACAAGATTAGGAGAGATTAGATTTCTATTTCAACATTTGGGAGAAGAAATAAAGAAAGTAAATCGACATAAGTGATATTCCTTACCAATTTAATCAAATGTCCTTCCTTGAAGTAGAAATTCGGCTCTAGAGGATAGGGAGCATTACGCTATATTACCAACATGTGAGATTCGGCTTTAACAAGGAAAAAAAAGAGAAGAAAGGTGTATGGGACTTAGAGAGAATCGGCAATGGTGGACTTTGAGTAAGGAGTATTCGGTTTGGCAAAATAAAGAGGAGAAATTTTGCTAGAGAATTTTGCGGAAGAACAAAAGAAAAAGGAAGAATAAATATTGGCCTCTCTTTTCCTTTTACTTGAAATTACTACCCCAAGAATCCCCATTCGCCAACACTATCAAATCCTTGCTTTTCTCTTTATCCCTTCATTTAAAATTAATAAGAATAATCCATCATTTATCCCTTTTCCTAATTAATCTATCACCATTTATCTCTTAAAATAAGAGGATTAAACTCCTAAAATATAGCCTTAGTGCCATCCATTGTTGCTTATCTCTGCTGCAAAATAAAACTTTTATTTTGCTTCCCTTGTGGCTTGAACCCGATCCCTTCCTCATAGCCCATGGCGTCACTTACCAAGGCCCTAAGTGGTGCCTCCAAGCCACTGTACCAAGCCCCTTTTTGTGTTATATTTCACATACAATTTCTCTTAAGGCCTCCTCTGCCTAGCTTTCTCTTTTAAACTTAAAATCTGATAGTTTCTAAAGCACTCTCCTATTTCCTAAAGTTCACAAAATTCATACAACACATTCTTAACACACAAAGGCATGCTATTTCATACAATTAAGCAAAATGCATAAGCCATAATCCAGGATATTACACTTCTACCCCCTTAAAATAATTTCGACCTCAAAATTACCTGGTTGGAATAAGTGGGGGTATTGCTGTCGCATTGCTTCTTCTGGCTCCCAAGAAGCTTCCTCTGATCCATAGTTACGCCACAACACCTTGACCAAAGGGACCGACTTCCTCCGAAGCACCTTCACATCTCGTTCCAGAATCTGAATCGGCTCTTCCTCATAAGACAGATCTGGTCTCAGCTCTACCTCTTCAATCGAAACTACATGAGATGGATTCGATCGATATCGACGTAGCATGGAGACATGAAATATGTCGTGCATCTGCTTCAATTCTAGTGGCAACTCCAACTAGTATGCCACTGGTCCAACTCACTTCATTACTCGATAAGGCCCTATAAACCTTGGACTTAGCTTCCCTTTTCGACCAAATCTCATCACCTTCTTCCAAGGCAAAACTTTAAGGAACACTTGATCTCCCACATCAAATTCTATTTCCTTTCATTTGAGATCCGCGTCGACTTACATCTATCAGATGCCTCCTTTAATCGAGCTCGAATTACACTAACCTTCTCCTCGAGACTACGCCACAATTTTGGACCCAAAATCGGCGTTCTTCATCCAACATGTAGAGTCCGACACTTCCAACCATCTGATTGCTTAAATGCGGTGCCATCCGAATACTTGCCTGATAGATGTTATTGTATGCAAATTCCGCTAGAGGCAAATATTCTTCCCAACTTCCTCTGAAGTCTATCACACAGCCTCTCAGCATATCCTCTAGTACTTGGATCACTCGTTCGAATGGTGTCCATTTGTGGATGAAAAGTCATCTTGAAATCCAATCTAGTGCCTAAAGCCTGATGTAGG
Organism: Gossypium rotundifolium; assembly: GCA_025506655.1. Lineage (NCBI taxonomy): Eukaryota > Viridiplantae > Streptophyta > Magnoliopsida > Malvales > Malvaceae > Gossypium > Gossypium rotundifolium. The sequence goes on along the minus strand of CP106729.1, from coordinate 36,577,637 downwards.
GCTTTCCAAAACCGAGACGTGAACCTTGGATCCCTATCCGAGATAATTGACATCGACACTCCGTGCAACCTTACAATCTCTGCCACATACAACTTCGCTAACCTTTGTAGGGAGTAGTCCACCCGCACTGGAATGAAATGCGCGGACTTTGTCAGCCGATCCACTATCGCCCATACCGAGTCCTTCTTAGTAGGCGTGAGGAAGCCCACTAACGAAGTCCATGGTAATTCTTTCCCATTTCCACTGCGGAATTTGTATTGGCTGAAGCAATCCTGACGGAACTTGGTGTTCAGCCTTGACTTGCTGACACGTCAAGCATTTCCCTATAAATTCGGTAACTTCCTCTTAAGACCGAGCCACCAAAATTGTTCCCTTAGATCTCTCAGACATTTTACTACCTCAGGATGCATAGCACAAGGGCTACTATCGATTCTGAAAAATTCTTTGCCTAAGCTTCTCGTCCTTGACATCTGGACTTTTCCTTAAAACATAATACTCCTTCATTGTTAATACCATAATTTTCCAACTCTATTCTACGCACTTGTCTCGACAGCTTTTCGGATCCTCATCCACCAACCGTCCCTCTTTCACCTCATTTAGCCATGTCGACAACTTGCAACTCTGCCAAACAGACTTCCATCATCATACAAACTCAAATGCTAAACATCGCCCTTAGATCGACACCACCTTTCAACTTAAGGCGTCCGCCACTACATTTGCCTTGCGGGTGATACTCTATTGAACAATCATAGTCTTTCAATAGTTCCACCCACCTTCATTGCCTCGATTCACTCTTTCGAGTCGTGAGATACTTAAGGCTCTTGTGGTGCATGTAGATTACCGACTTTTCTCCATAGAGATAGTGCCTCCACACCTTAAGAGCAAAGACCACGCCACTAGTTCCAAATCATGCGTCTGGTAGTTAACCTCATGTGGCCTTAGTTGTCGAGACGCATAAGCAACTACCTTCCCATCTTGCATTAACACTCATCCCAATCCTGTATGGGAAGCGTCACAATACACCACAAAATCCTTCCCCGCCTCCGGCTGAATCAAAATCAGAGCTTCAGTCAAGACCCTCTTAAGCTTCTCAAAGCTCTCATGTTGCTTATCTGTCCAAACAAAAGGTACTTCCTTTCTCAGCAACTTTGTCAAAGGCGTGGCTACCGACGAGAACCCTTCCACAAACCTTCTATAATAGCCTGCCAATCCTAAGAAACTCTGAACTTTCGCCACGGACTTAGGGGGTTTCCAATCCAAAACTGCCTCAATCTTTTGAGGATCCACCCTTATTCCTTCAGCAGATACCACATGTCCTAAAAACGTAACCTCCTTAAGCCAAAATTCACACTTTCTAAATTTGGCATAGAGCTTCTTCTCCCTCAACACTTGCAACACTATCCGGAAATGCTCATCATGCTCCTCTTCAGACTTGGAATACACCAGAATATCGTCTATGAACACAACAACAAATCGGTCTAGATAGGGTTGGAAAACCTAGTTCATCATGTCTATAAACATGGCTAGGGCATTCGTCAATCCAAACGGCATTACTACGAACTCGAAATGCCCATACCTTGTCCGAAAAGCCGTCTTATGGATATCCACTTCTTTCACCTTAAGCTGATGATATCCGGACCTCAGATCTATCTTTGAGAAAACCACGGCCCCCCTTAAGCTGATCGAACAAGTCGTCAATCCTTGGCAAAGGGTACTTGTTCTTGATGGTTAGCTTGTTCAACTGACGATAATCTATGCACATGCGCATAGTTCCGTCCTTCTTCTTCACAAATAAGACCGGTGCTCCCCATGGAGACACACTGGGTCGGATAAACCCACGGTCTAGCAATTCTTAAATTTGAGCCTTGAGCTCAACCAACTCCTTTGGTGCTATTTTGTATGGGGCAATTGACACAGGAGCTGTACCCGGCAGCAAATCGATTCCAAAATCCACCTCCCTGTCCGGGGGTATTCCTAGTAATTTCTCCGAAAATACATCCACAAACTCCTTTACAGTTCTAACTCCACTAACTCCCCCTTCTTCCGTATCCAAAGTATTAATGAAGGCCAAAAATGCCTTATACCCCTTCCGAACCATCTTATCCGCCTTTAATGCCGAAACTACGTTAGACAGGTAGTTTCTTCTTTCTCCTATCATAACTACTTCCTCATCCTTGGGAGTCCTTAACTCCATTCGCTTAGCTGCACAATCCAATACAGCCCGATGCTCCACTAGCAAGTCTATTCTAAGTATGAGATCAAATTCCCCGAAGGGTAATTCCATTAAGTCGGCAAGAAATATCGCTCCTTGAAGTTCCAAAGGTACTTTCTGAAACATCCTATTCACCACTACAGTTTGGCCTAATGGGCTTACTATAGTCATCTCCCTATTAGATAGTTCAGAGGCTATCCCTAGAGTTTTAACTACTCTACATGCAACATAAGAATGAGTCGAGCCCACATCAATTAAAGCAACATAAGGTTTTCCAAAAATAAGGAACGTACCGGTTATGACATCCGGTGCGTCTCCGTCTATCCTCCGGTGAACTGCATAAACCAAACCCGGCTGCCTAGCCTCCGTGTTACCAACACCTCGACCCGGTGTTTCTCATCCTCTATCAGAACCCTTACCTCTGCCAGCCGACCCACGACCTCGCGGTGGCTGCTGTCCTCCTCTTCCATCCTGGTTAGAACCTTGACTTACTGGTCGTCCCCCTTCAGTTCTCATCGGGCAATCCTTAATCATGTGGTCCTTGGACCTACACTTAAAACATCCTCCCGTCTTTTTCCAATACTCACCCAAGTGCTTTTTCAGACCGATCACAAGCACGACATCTGCCCTCAAGGCGACTTGCGACCTCATGACCCATCAACTCTAGGCCTCTTTTGCTCATTCCTAGATGGCCTTGATGGTCCAAATCCTTTTTCCTTCCTATTCCGATTGGTGTTTTGCCTTGCAGAATCTTTAATTCTCTCGGCTACCTTAGCCGTCTCCACCAATACAGTAAATTCCCGCTCCTGTTGTAGAGCTATCAGTAACCTCAGATCATCCCTTAGTCCGTCCTCAAATCAGACATACCGCTCATGCTCAGTAGACACTATCCCTCGAGCATAACGGCTCAGCCTTAGAAATTCAGCTTCGTACTCAGCTACGGACTTGTTCTCTTGAACCAGCCCGAGAAATGCCTTTCTCTGCGCATCAATATAATGAGTGCCAACATACTTCTTCTGGTATACCGCCTTAGCATACTCCCAAGTGAGTTCTTCAGCTGTAGCACCATCCCGCACCGTGAGCCACCATTGATATGAATCATCGCGGAGAAGCGACACCAACCCTTTCAAATTTCCTCGTCGATTAAATCGAGCTCATCCATAATCCGCTTCGGTCACTTCCAACCAATATTCAAGAAGATCTTGGGTGCCACACGGATATACCACGGAACACCTCAGCTCTGTTGGCTCGAAATTGCTCAGGTACCGACTTTCGAGCTCCCATGCCTCCACCCACTCTAGCCACCCTTTCCAAAACCCGCAGTATCACCGTGACCTGCATCATCCCGTCGATCACGATATTCCACATCGGTAATGGTGGTGGTGGTGGCATTTCATTCTCAGATCCTTGACCCGATCTAACGGGTTCAGACACGATCATTCGGCCTCTTCCACGGCCACGCATGTTGCAACCACGTCCTCTAGAATTCATACTTTCACTTTGCGTTTATCTGATTAAAGAGTTTTATGAATTAGTTTGGTTCCACTGATTTATCACGAACATTTTATGTTTAATAGTTCTAGGAAGTAGTTCTTTCGTTTCATACACATCTGATCTCACATCATTCATTTAGTCACACACATAAACTTACGTCCATTCTGGAGAAATGTTGTAGTTGTCGTTGTTTGTTGTTTTCTACTACCTGTGGGGTATTTTAGTAATTTTGTCTTCTGAGGTATTTTGGTAAATTTTCAAATTAGGGTATTTGAAAATGTTCCAAAATGGAGATTTTAGTGTTTTACAAAATTGAAATACTTGGTAAGGAATTTCAAGGTAAAATGGTAATTTTATAAACCGAGGTATTTTCGTAATTTTTCAAACCGGGGCATCTCGATAATTTTTCGCAAAATATGGTTCCTGGTGACTTTTCAAAGTGAGGGTATTTTTCAAGATTTCTAATTTGAGGGTACCTCGGTAATTTTCCTTACTGAGGGTATTTTGGTCATTTGTATAGGTTAAGGGTAATTTGGTCATTTTGCAAATTAGGGGTAATTTCATAAATTTTCCAAATTAGGGTGTCTTATTATAAAGTAGGGTGCTTGGATATTTTTAAGGTAAGAGAATCTTGGTAAAAACTGTGGGTAGTATGGAAATTTTATAAACCAAGGGCATTTTAGTAATTCTTTTTCGACTAGGGGTATTTATGTCATTTTAGTAAATCGAGAATATTTTGGAAATTTTTTTTTTTTTTCAAAATAGTTTTCCTACATATTAAAGAGGTAATCTGGTGATTTTAAAACTAGGGTTTTTATAAAAATATGGCTAGTCCCTTTCGGGTTTTAGTTATTGGGTTTAGCTTTGTGGTGAGTCCTCTTGGTTAGGGTGAGCCGTCACCACGCACTGTAGGATTCAGTGGAGAGGAGGTGAGTCACTAGGACTGCTTAAATACCAAGCTCCCACGAAACCAATCCTGAACATCGCACAATGGTTGCCACACCTAGCTTGGTGACTTAGTCACGAGTTTGTTTAGTTAGGCATTAAAGTTTTATGTAATTGTTGGGGTAAACTAGTCCTATAGCTCAAGAACTTATCATACTAATCTCGTTCCATTTCCACCTTCTACAAATCATACAATAATTCACACAATGGATAGGGTACTTACAGTGGACTTGAATTGGAGACTCGGTGCCATGCCGAAACCACCTTACTTCTTAGAAAAATTCAATTTTAAAAGGCAGAAAACATTTTGGGCCTAAAGCCCTCAAAATGAGAGTTTTGAGCAGACTCGATACTAAAATAAAACACCCCAAACACAGCACAAGCCCTCACCAGGATCTGGCATGCTTCTAGGAAAAACTAGTCGATTCTTATTTGAAACTTTGCTAAAATTTTGCGTGTTTTTGAAAATAGTTGATTTGGGTTGGGCTCGAATTTTAAAACCCGGGTTGATTATGTGTCAAAACATTTTATATTTATACTTAAGAAAATTGGACTTTAACTTTGAATTATTAAAATCGAGTCATACTTAGATAATTAAATATGCATGCATAACAGTTCAAACCAAGGCCTTATTACATCAAATCAAAACCCAAATTAAATCCAAAATACTTAAAATATAATAAGTCCAAAATAAAATAAAATCTTGAGCGAGCATGGCCACCACTAAGCTCCTGAGGCCGGTCCATTAATGGCGTCACCGAAAAGTAATCCCACAACAGGGTGAGTCAAGCAGACTCAATGTATAAAGAAAACATAAGTCTCAATTAATTCGGGCATATCAATTCATACATAATAGCACATATACTTAATGATGCAAACCCAACCCAAGCCTAAGTATCCATCAGCTACACATCACCGTACCAACCATCACACCGTAGGGACTACTAAGTCAACCCTTCATCCGCTACACACCATCGAAGGCGATCATTTGCGATCGGCGTGCTCATCGCCCTTATAAAGTTAGTGGCATAGCCACCAGATAATTATTTTGTGACATAAGTCACCACATTCATATATTGTGACATAAGTCACCACATTCGGATATTGTGACATAAGTCACCACATTCGATATTGTGACATAAGTCACCACATTCGAATATTGGGGTATTAAACCACCAATTCACTTCCCTTTACATATCACCCATATGCCCCATGTCAAACATATCATGCAATAACATGCTTTATTTCACATTCTTATCACTATTAACATATGTGCCATAATAGATCATAACCTACTCATAGTAGGGTGGGTAAACATACACAGTATTTCGTTCGTACCATTGCATGATACTTTTAGCCACTTCACACATAATCTTTATTAACACACATATTAACGCATAACCATAAATTAATTGAAGCTTAGTGTGAAATACACACGATATATTTAGCGAATTCATTGAAATCCCGAAGAATCCCGATCTAATGCCCTAGATCTTAGTTCCTACATTCGGCCACCTTTAACATGTTAGCAAAAGCCTATTCGGCTACATAACCTAAATCCCGGAGGATTATCGCAATCAAAATCTTACCTTGTTGCCGATTTGACTACTAATCAAATCTTGAAACTTTGTGATACCTCTTCTTGCAATCGGTTAGGCACTAGATCACTGAACTAGTTAGTTCCGGCTTATGAGAAACATACGAAACAGATTCATAACATTACTATAGCCTTAGCCGATTGTATATATGTACTTACCTAGCGATCTGAAATCCCAAAATCCTTGTATACCACTGTCAACTGCCCCTAAATAACCATAGTCAGATCGGTTAACATAATATTTAATATGGCCGAATATTTATACCTCCTTACCTTGCGATTCCAAATCCCAAAACTTATCATTTGGCTTATGAAGATGCCAAAATACTTTGGATCTGAAATCCCGGATGATCTCCCTAGAAATCGGCTATAATGGAAAATCTCGAAATTCACCTTTCAAGTTTCGGCCAACAAGATTAGGAGAGATTAGATTTTGATTTCAACATTCGGGAGAAGAAATAAAGAAAGTAAATCGACATAAGTGATATTCCTTACCAATTTAATCAAATGTCCTTCCTTTAAGTAGAAATTCGGCTCCTAGAGGATAGGGGAGCATTAACTATAGCCACCAACATGTGAGATTCGGCTTTAACAAGGAAAAGAAAAGAGAAGAAAGGTGTATGGGACTTAGAGAGAATCGGCAATGGTGGACTTTGAGTAAGGAGTATTCGGTTTTGGCAAAATAAAAGAGAAGAGAGAAATTTTGCTAGAGAATTTTGGCATAAGAACAAAAGAAAAAGGAAGAATGAAGATTGGCCTCTCTTTTCCCTTTTCTGCCAAAATTACTACCCCAAGAATCCCCCATTTAGCCAACACTATCAAATCCATTGCTTTTCTCTTTATCTCTTTATTTAAAATTAATAAGAATAATCCATCATTTATCCCTTTTCCTAATTAATTTATCACCATTTATCTCTTAAAATAAAAGGATTAAACTCCTAAAATATAGCCTTAGTGTCGTCCATTGCTGCTTATCTCTACTGCAAAATAAGTCTTTTATTTTGCTTCCCTTGTGGCTCGAACTTGATCCCTTCCTCATAGCCCATGCTTCACATACCAAGGCCCTAAGTGGCGCCTCCAAGCCACTGTACCAAGCCCCTTTTTGTGTTATATTTCACATACAATTTCTCTTAAGGCCTCCTCTGCCTAGCTTCCTCTTTTAAACTTAAAATCTGATAGTTTCTAAAGCACTCTCCTATTTCCTAAAGTTCACAAAATTTATACAACACATTCTTAACACACAAAGGCATGCTATTTCATATAATTAAGCAAAATGCATAAGCCATAATCCAGGATATTACACTTCTGGTGGAATTGCAAGTAAAGCCGACTTGGGTAAAGCTGATTAAAGAGAAACAGTTAGTGGATGAGGGTTTGAATGCTCGAAGGTTGCAAGTTTAAAGTAGTGGTTTGGAAGGTTACAGCTTGACTCACGATGGAGTATTGTGTTTTCAAGGGAGAGCTTGTATGCCGAAGGATGTCAATTTGAGGCAAAGGATTCTTCAGGATGCACATAACAGCCTATACGCTATGCATCCTAGAGGTAGCAAGATGTACCAGGATTTGCGAGAGCGATTACGGTGGCAGTGCCAAGCGGAAATGGCCGAGTTTGTGGGTAAGTGTCGGCGTGTCGTGAGTCAAAGCGAACATCGGTATCGTCGAGTTTACTTGATAGGTGAAGATTCCTCAATGGAAGTGGGAAAGGATCACTATGGACTTTGTCAATGGGCTACCCCTTACGCCTAGCAGGAAGGACTCAGTCTGGTGATTGTGGATCGTTTGACTAAATCAGCTCATTTCATACCAGTGAGGGTTGATTATTCGTTTTAGAAGTTAGCTAAGTTATTTGTGGCCGAGATAGTAATGTTGCATGGAGTACCAGTGTCACTTATCTCAGATAGGGATCCTAGGTTCATGTCGAGGTTCTGGAGGGTTTTGCATCAAGCTTTGGGAATGAGGTTGGATTTCAACACAGCTTTTCACCCGCAATCTGATGGACAGTCTAAAAGAGTAATTCAGATTTTAGAAGATATGCTAAGAGGCGTGTTACGGATTTGATGGTAGTTGGGAGGAGTATCTACCATTGGCGAGTTACGCCTATAACAATAGTTATCAAGCGAGTATCCAGATGGCACCATATGAGGCACTGTCTGGATGGAAATGTCGCACTCCTACGTGCTGGACAGAGTTGGACGAACGGCAAATATTGGGTCCGGAGTTGGTGGCGGCGAGGATAAGGTTAAGGTGATTCGGGCTCGTCTTAAGCGTCGAGACGACGAAGTCTTCTGGCGATCTTAAGCGAGGAGATAGAGTATGCAGTGGGCGATAAGGTTGTTCTAAAGGTATCACCATGGAAGAAAGTGCTAAGATTTGGGCGGAAAGGGAAGCTAAGTCCTAGGTTCATCGGGCCGTACACAGTGTTGAAGCGAGTAGGACCGGTAGCTTATCAGCTTGAGTTGTCAGCAGAGTTAATTCAGATTCACGACATCTTTCATGTTTCGATGCTTAGGCGCTATCGATCAGATCCGTCACACGTTGTGCCAGTTAGCGGAGATTGAGGTGAGCTCGGGCTTATCTTTCGAAGAGGAACTGGTATAGATTTTAGACCGGGATGTCAAGGTCTTGCGTAGGAAGTCAGTTCCTTTGGTGAGAGTGTTATGGCGGAACCATGGTATGGAGGAGGCCACGTGGGAACCAGAGGATGTGATGCGGCAGTAACACCCTCAACTCTTTGGACCAGGTAATTTCAAGGCCAAAATTATTTTTAAGGGGGGTAAAACTGTAACATCCTTAAAGCGGAGTCTCTGCATTTTATGTGTTTGCATGTGACAATATGCTTACTGTGCTAGTTTAACGTGTTCTGGAGCCTAGGCATGACCTCGGGTTAGGCCTGAGTCATGGCTAAAATTTTTGTTTTGACACTTAGGAATAGGGAGTTAAAGAAGTTAGGGGTTAAGAGATATTATTGGAGGGTTGTGACACGAACAATCTAGTGGAAAAGTGGCAAGGGAGGCACCACTAAGGTGCTTAGTTGGTGACGCCATAGGCGGGGAAGGGGAGCTCGGGTTTGGCTGCAGTAAATCCTTTCCCTTATTATTTTGACGCCAAGGTGGGAAGAGGTGTGCTCGGTAGGACTCTATTGGAAGGATATGGATTAAGCTAACTTTAAGTGATAGGTGTAGGACTCATTCAAACTTGTTTGAATGAGTGGATGAAGAATTCAAAGAGGGATGAGGGGGGGACGGCAAGTGTTTGAGTATGAGTGGGTTATGCTTGGCCGAATCTTTGGGTTGTGGTGTGAGTTTGGGAAGTAATCGGTTGGTACTTGGAAAGGGGTTGAGCCGAATGTGCTTTGAGGAAAGGCTAAAATCGGCTAGCTTTAGGAGTCTTTCTTTTCTTTTTTTAGTGTCAAACCGAAACCCCTCTCATTTATCTTCTCTTTTTATTTTTGTTCCTTTTTGCTCAAGTCGAAGTCCCTCTTGTTCTCCTTCTCATCTTTAGTTTCTCTTCTTTGCCGAATCTTGGGTCTATTTCCTCTCCATCTCTTCCATCTTCAAAAGCAGGAAGCCTTGTTGTTTCTCTTTTATTTTCATCTAGTATTTTGGCCGAATACCCTTAGCCTCATTCCCTTCTCTTCTCACGTGTTCTAATCCTCTTTGAAGAGCCGAATCTCTTGGTAAGTGGCTTCTTTTCTATTTGATCCTCTGTTAAAGATCTGTATTAAACTTCATTCTTGTTTTATGTGGGTAGCCGAAACCTCTAAGATCACTAGGGCGTGCAGAAACTTTGGCGATTTGGTGGCCGAATGTGTCGACTAAGGTAAGGATGTGTCAAATTCTTTTGGTTTGAGATTCATGTTATGGTAGAATGGCTTTTAGATTCCTAATGATGTGCTAAAAGTCGATTGTAGGGAGGAGAGTAGCCGAATACAGTGGATTTTTAAGGCCTGGTTGCCAACTAAGGTAAGGGTTCTTGGCGTTTCGGAGTTGGTTCTTATTCTTTCAAAAGCCGAAGGCCGATTATCTTTATGTTAGGGCTTGGTGATTGTAAAGGAGATCCTTTGAGTAGTTTGAGTTTGGTTGGAAACCAAATCGGCATTAAGCGAGTGAGGGCTAACGTTTTGGGACTTCGTTTAGATCTACAAATAGTTAGGTGTGTAACGCTTACACACTTTGTTAGTTTGACATGTTTATTGTGTTTCTGTTATAGTCGTTAAACCAATAGTTATGCCTTGTGGGCATGAGCATGGACTCCGGGTAAGTCCCCTGACTATGAATCTCGGTATATGCTATTATGTCATTGTTAGATGTATGACATGTGTTATTTGTATCACTATATGTTATTATGCCACGATTGATATGGACATGATGGTGGGATTGTTGAGTGGAGGGAAGAATTATTTGGTGTCACCGGTGGTTTTGACCACCGACCAGGTTGGCCGTCTTTGATTTGATAAATTGTGACTAAGTCGGTGGTTTTGACCACCGGTGGTTTTGACCACATATAAATATTTGACTCGTCGGTGGTTTGGTACCACGGTGGGTTGGCCCACATGTTAATTACGGAATTGTCATCGATGGTTTTGACCACACGATGGGTTAGCCCCATCACTTGATTTGTGACAACGGTCATCGATGGTTTTGACCACACCGATATATATTTGTGACTACGGTCACGATGGTTTTGACCACGGTGGTTTTGACCACACGGGTAGATAAAGGAGATTGGATGGTTAGGTTATGGGGTTGCATGATTTGCATGTTTTCTTGATAATTTGTGTAAGTGCTTGCACTATCGGGTTGGGGATTTATACACTGAGTCTTGGTGACTCACTCCTTCCCTTATATTTTGTAGATGAGGCGTAGATTGAGGATATGGAGCCGGAGAGGACTCGAGGTGGCCATGCATGCTCGTTTGGGTTTTGATTTTCTTTTAGTTACTATTTCAAATTTTATTTATTTACTTAAATTTGGTTTTGGTTTGTAATAAGGCCACTAAGAGTTAGTTTGGGTTTTTTTTAGATTTTATTTTAATTATCGTATGCATATGATTAATAACCTGATTTGCTTTAGTAACTAAAATTAAATTAGGATTTACAAAACTACACTCTATATCGAGTTTTTACAACGTTACCATTGGGTGACAATATTCACAAGGTAATGACAAAACTAATAAAGATGATTTCAAACCTAAATTTTCAACAACTAGTAATATCAAATGGATTTCTTAAGCCTGCATTTTTCTGGACTGTTAAGCAACATGAAAACTTTTTCAACAACACTTTATATAAGGTTTTCTAAACTTTAAGATTGTTAACAGAGTTTTCAGTAAAATAAATCGGGGAACTTATTTATTCAAACATTTTCACCCCGTAGCATGCCAGATTCGGTCGTGGTGTGTGTTGATCGGGTTTGGGGTGTTACAACAACCTCAAGAATGAATGTCATTAAAAAGGTCCCCTAGAGGAAGGGTTATAATGACTTTAGTGGAATATTTTGACCTCAAGCTACATCAGATGGATATTAAGTTAATGGTTTCTCAATGGTAACATTGATTATACATTTATATGGTGTAACTAGAAAACTTTGTGTCCGATGATGAAAAGTTAATTATATGCAAATTAAAGAATGGGTTTAAGCATACTTCTCGCCAATAGTATTACAAATTTTACCGAATAACTATTTCATTCGGTTTAGAGATGTAACGCCCTAAAACTTAGGTTTTTTTGCATTTTTTAATATAAATACCTATCTGCTTTGGTGGCTGAGTGATTTGGGAGTGTTTGGGAGTGTCTGAGAAGTCCTGGGTTCGAGCCTAGGCTTGTGTAAAATTTTGGTTGTTGGGGAATAAAACCCTTACATTTGGTTAGTAGGCTTTTAAATATATGTAGGTAAAGCATGACATAAAAAGCCTGCTGGTCTAAGGGGTAAGGGGCGTGCTACCTAGGCGGAGGGTGAGGTTGAATCTTAGTAGTGGCAAGGAATATTTATTTTGTTCTTTGTCTTTGTGGGAGGTGATGGAGTTTGTGAAACTCTTGAAGTAGTTGAGGAGAATTCGAATTGTGTGGTTGAGGGAAGGTGTAATCAGGTGGAGAGATTTTAGGAGGGATTTTAGAAGGAAATCAAGGGATGATGGGAGAGGTAGAGGTGTGCCGAATTTGGACTTTTGGGCACTCAAGAATGCAGCTAGGGAGGGGGTTCCTCATTTCGGTTCTGTGTTACTTTTCCCTCTGCCGAAAACCTCTTTTCTTTTTTTTTTATTTTTCTTTCTTTTCCCTCTGCCATATCCCTCTCCTCCCCTAAACTATTTCTTTTTCTCCCTTTCCTCCGCCACACTCTTCTAGTTCACTGTCGATTTGGATTGCTCCTACTAACACCCTGCTTGTGTTGGCCAAACATCCCCTTCCTTTTCTTCTCATCTTTTTTTTCTCTTTTTTCCTACTTTTGGCCGAATGCACCATCTTCTCCTACCCTCACTGTCTTGACTTTTCTTTGATCTGTGTTGATTTAGTGTTCCTTGCTAGGATACGGTTTGGTACTTTCGGTAAGTTGATACTCATTTTTGGGCTTAAATTGTGCTTGTAGATACTTGTTAATAAGGGGTTTCGATTGGATTACGGGTAATAATCCTGAGTTCTAGTGATCATCGTTTCCAGTGAGTAAAGTGTGTAGGGATTCGATTGTCAATCAAGGTAAGCGGCTGGCGATTAAGTTGTTATGTATTTTGATTTGGGTTCGTTTTAAATTCAAATGATATGTGAGTAACTGAATCTTATGGGTGAACATAGGTTCTGGAGTGATCGATGATAGTCTGCGCATCTTTTCGGTTCCAGGTGTGTAACAGTACTCTCATAAATAGTATCGGTGAAATGTTGAAAAGTGTAAATACTGCCGAAATCGTAATTCGTCAAAAGCTAAAAAAGTATGACATTGACGCTACACGAGCGTGCGCTCTCTAGTGTGGTAAACTGAACACATAAAATGTGAGCGTTAGACTATAGAGGTCACCGTGAGCGATTTCGTGGTCTTGGGTCATTTTGGTCTATGTTGGGCGAATAGGTTGTGTGGGCCCCACATGGGTAAACTGTACAAACATGTGGAAAGTTTTGGGACAAGTTGTGTAAGTTACATGACCGAGCCCATTTTTGGGCTAAGTGGGCCACACGAGCATGTGGGCCTACATTGGCCGCATTATGGGCCTTGGACCTGTTTGCATTGTTTAACTGTTAAAGTTGCACGGGTCGTCCAAGACAACTGTGGACCTACTGATGGGTTGGTAAGTACACCTAGACCCCAAACTGATAAAATGATTGTTATGCCCTATGGTAAAATGACTGTTATGCCCTTATGTTATGTATGACTATATATGAGCATGCCATGATATATATATATGTATGTTGCATTCATGTGTGATATGTCGCATGGGATGGGATTAATATGATTGGAGGAAGTGTACTGTACTGGCAACTCTACTACAAATACTGTTTAGTGTCGCAACTGGCACTAATTTTTGGAGTGTAGGGATAAGTGGGTGATTTTATCCCCACATGGAGTGTTGGGCTAGACGGAGTGGAGTGTAAAGGCTGGATGGGTAGGATTTCTAATTGCATGCTTAAGCTATTCTTTGGCTGCTATGGGCTAAGGCCCTGCAATCTTGTTATGAATGGGCCGAGGCCACATCGATCTTGTAATGGGCTAAGGCCCAACTGGACTGAACTGTTATTGACTTGGGCTTAGGCCCAGACTGTACTTGCTTAAAGTCATGATTGGTTGTTTAATTGCATGGGGTTACACACTGAGTTTTCGTAAACTCACATTTCTGTTATCTGTACAGGTAATCCCCAAACTTAGGCGGATCGGTGCTACGAGGGATTTGGAGGGGGCCACATAACCGCACCTATATATATATATATATTAATTTATTTTCCATAAGTTTATTTTGGGTTTTCGTTATGTAATAAGGCCTCTTAATTTTTAACTTTTAATTTGGGGATTTTATTTGTTTTCATTTACATTTGATTAGTAGTAGAACGCGGTTTTCCAAAAGATAATTGGTTTTTAAAACACCATGTTTTCGCAACTTATAATAATAGTTTCGCATCAAACTTGGTTTTAAAGTATAGTAACAAACAGAAATGATCAACATTCTACTAAAGTAATTCGAGTTTTAAAAGAACAAGATAACCTAAATTTCTGCAAGATACATAAACGAGGTTTAATAATAAGCATGGATTTTCTAAAGAAATGATGTTTTTGAAAAACACTTCAATGTGATATCGCCGGATTTGGCCATACCGTCTGGGCCGGGTTTAGGGTGTTACAAGAGATGAATTTTGTCGATAATTGTATATACCATAAGTTTAGTGGAAGTAAGGTTCTATATTTGGTTTTATATGTTAATGACATACTGCTTGTCAATAATAAGTATAGTCTCAATCACTACCCTAAGAATGATATTGAGATTACAAAACTGCATAAGATTTTTTACATTTTAGCAGTGGGAAGTCTAATGTATGTTTAGATTTGCATACACTAGAATATTATGTACACTGTTGAGATGTTAGGCAAATATTTTAAACAATCCTGGTTTGGACCATTGGATAGCATCCAAGAGGGTTATAATGTATTTTCAGAGAACAAAAGATTACATGCTCACATATCGAAGGTCTAATAAGTTAGAGATCATCAGGTATACAGACTCCGATTTTGATGGAATATGAATACAATATTTTGTCACTAAGGTGCAAATTGTGAAAACAAATGGCAGTCTTTTATTCCAATAGCAACAGGAGCACATCAAAGTTAAAACACATAGACTTTAAGCTCCTGGTTGTTAAAGTAAAAGTTTAGAGTGGTTAGGTGCCTATAAAGCATATTAGGACAAACTCCATGATTGCGGATCCACTTACTAAGGACTACACCTAAGGTTTTATAAGAGCACACTGTTCATATGGGTGTAATGTCATTTAAGGATATTTGGTTTTAGTGGGAGTTAGTACTTTTAAATTCTTTTATGTTATAGAAAAATTTTTAGTTATTTCAGTTTATAGATATTAAGTTTATTTTCTGCAGAAATAAAGTTTATTTGGTTTATTTACACTCTGATTTTTGTAAGATTTGATCTCACTAAGGAGGACCAGTTGGACATAGACATGTTTAGATCATATTGCATGTAATTTTCATGCTATACATTCGTACTTGATCAATGTCATTTGGTCGTGTTAATATACGTGATTATGATGGATTTAGTTATGATATATGTAACGAAAGTCGCCTTGGTTCTGTAACATCCCAAAATTGGGCTTAGTAGGATTGGGCCCAATGGGCCTTGGGCGTAGGAATGTTTAAAATTTTGAGAACAAGAGAATGGCATTATTACAAATTGGACTTGTTAGTTAAGTGAATTTTGAGTTTACAGAGTTTCTATGAAGTCTCGAGTTTAATTGGGCCTTAGGAAAAATTTGGTATTTTAGCACTTTAAGGAGAGATGGTAAGTAGCTTCAATGCTTATTGAAATAAATGAATAACTGGTTGCACAAGTGATCAATTAGTAAAGAGGTTATGACATTAAGTGAAGTACCTTGAGGGAAGAGGTTCAAATCCCTTTGTGTGCATTGTTTGGCTAATATTTTTGCACTCTTTCCTTAAGTGTCGGCCAAGGACTATTTATGGCAAGGGTGGACTTCAATATTTTTGGTAAGGTGGCTATAAGAATAAGGCAAGGTTGAAGTTGGGGAAAGGAATCAAGAGAAATAGGTAAGTAAGGGGGACAAGAGGCTTATTTTGTGGATGGTGTTTTGGAAAGCTTAGGTGGCCAAACTCTTATCCTAAGGGGGGATGCATGTGGACGGTTTTGAGGTAGATAGGTGGCTGAAAATTTTACCTTGGCATTTGGTAAGGCCTTGGTTTTGTTTTGGCCAAAAATCCTATTGCAACCTTTGTGTCGTCTTCTCTCTTTTTACTACTTTCTTTGCCGAAATTTTCTAGCACAATAGTGCAATTTTTTCTTCTCTTGAATTGGTCACATATTCATCTTTTGTCTAATCTCCTTGATAGCTGAATATCATTGTTCATTCTCCTCTATAACCGAAACCTTTCCATCGTTCTTTCTTTCTCATTCCTTAAGCAATCGGTAAGTATTCTTTCCAATGTTTTATTTTCTTCTCTTATGACCGAATCCATACTTTGGTTTTTGGATGGTCATTTTGATCGAGACTAATTCTCTCATACGAGATCGTTTTCTTTTCGTAGTGATATAGAGGGAGGCCGAATACCACAACATCGCCTAATCATCTCTAGTCATGGGACGATCATGAGAAACAGGATTATAATCGATTAAGGTAAGGAAGATCTTTCATAGTCCATTCAATATCTCCATTTGGTTATTGAGTTAATTGGATTGAAGATTGGCTAATTGATATTGTTGGTAGGATCGATTCTTGGTGCATCGAGGGAGATCACAGTCGTGGTGTTGAAATCGGTAGAAAGCACAACTCGTAATCAAGGTGTGTAATCTCGTACCCTTCCAAATTTATGTTTGAAATGGTCAGTAAGTCTCACATCTCTTTGAAATTTTACATGAAATATTCTGTGATTCGGTAGAAATACAGAAGAAAACCGATAACTGGCATCCGTGATCACTCAGACGTGCGTATGCTCGTAGTGGTAATCATGTTTTCTAATAAAACAGTTTCGGTCAGAAACAGTGATGTGTATTTGAAAAATCACGAAAAATTGGATAAAAGGAATTACAAAGTGAGTAAGATATCAGATTAAAGCTTACTGTGTCTACTTTAATATGGAAGGAATGGAGAAGGAAAAGGAATATTATATTCTGAGATATGTTAATTTTAGGGAGACTGGTTCTGAATGACTTTGGAGTATTCTGTTCTATTTTGGAAAAATCATATAAAATTGTAAAAAGGTAATTATGGGACATAATTTATATTTATGGATTCCTTAGTGAACCTATTTTCAATATAAATAAGTGGGAGCAGTAGATGAAAAGAGTACAATAAGATATTTGTGATTAAAGAAAGAGAGGTCAGAATCATTAGACAGTGAAACAAGGGAAACTTTAAGGAATAAAATATACTAAATGGTTAAGCTAAAAATTCTGGAAAAATTATAGGAGAAAGATATACGAGTCTAATTTCAAAAAAATTTTACGGATTTAGATTTTGAGTTTCCTAACTCGAGTTATAGTCAATTTAGTTGGTATAACGCAGTTGGACAGTTTCAAACTTTTATGCCCCAAATTAGTAATTAAGCCTTGGTTATGAAATTACCGAAATACCCTTAGAGGGTAAATTACCGAAATACCCTTAGTGGGTACGATTGCAAAATTATGAAAATGCCCTTATGGGCCAAATTATGGAAATCCCCTATTGGGTCGATTTGTAAAGTGTTAATGGGCCGAAATACGAAATTGCTTAATAGGCTGAATTGACATATTGTCTTATGGGCCGAATGGACATATTGATTAAATAGGAAAATGTGATATTTGTTATATGGGCCAAATGTGATATTTGCTATATGGGCCAAATGTGATAAGTGATATATGGCCTCATGTGTTAATGGGCCGTATTGATAGATTACTTAATGGGCCGATTTGATAGATTGCCCTAATGGGCTGATTTGCAAAGTGCTATAATGGGCCAAATTTTTGTAAATAATCTCTGAATTAATGATTTTTGTTTGTATATGTAAATATCATGATTTATTATGTATGTTGCATTTACATAATTTTGCATGGGATGGGAAAATGTTGAAGAGAAGAGTAAACCGGTGGCATTGCCACAAATTCTGATAATGGCTATGTGCCAATTTAAATATGGCTTTGTGCCATCGTGATTAAGGCTGTGTGCCTATTATATTACCGTATATGATTCTGGTGGCTCAGCCACAAAAATTATCAATGGCATTTTGACTGCAAATTGGAGAGACTGGCGGGGTGGGTTGACTTGATCCCCACAGGAGAGATTGGTTGGTTGGGGCAGCTTGACTGCAAATTGAAGAGACTGGCGGGGCGGGTTGACTTGATCCCCACAAGAGAGATTGGTTGGTCGGGGCAGCTTGTCTGCAAATTGGAGAGACTGGCGGGTGGGTTGACTTGACCCCCACAGGAGAGATTGGCTGGATGGGATGGGTTGCATTCATATCATTTATTTATTACATGTAAGTGGGCTTAGGCCCAAGATTATGATATATGGGCTCAGGCCCAAAATATTGCTATATGTGTTCCGACCCAGTGGATGATGGTAAGGGGATTTCACACTGAGTTGTTATAACTCACCCCCCTTTTTCTCTTAACCCTTGTAGGTAATGCTCAATGATGAGAACTTGGGGCCATGGATGACTCGGTGTAGGCCATACTTCAGAAATGGTCTTATTTGGACTTTAGTTTCTTACTTCGTTTACTTTATTACTTTACTAATTTGGGTTATGTGTTGTAATAAGGCCTCTAGATTATTTTATTTTGCTTTATGTTTGGGATGTTTTATTATTCTTCTTAAATTGTTTAAAAGGAATTTTCTAAAAATATAAATAATGGTTTTCAAAATTGATTAATAAATGGATTTTGTAGTAAACATTTACAAATAATTTAACTCGGATTCTCTTTCAAAATTTCAACATCATTTTCAAAAGTCCTGATTTTAAAGTCCACCACTTCGATTTTCGACTCATCAATCAACCTCTCAAAAATATTGTATTTTATCTACGTTTCCGTAATGTTTATGTTTTCGCAACCAGAAAGGTTTTTAAAGATAATTACGTTTTCAATAATTACGTTTTCAAGTAGATAACAATTGCTTAAGTGTTTTGGGTTTTAACAAAGAGGCTGTAATTCTCAAACAAGTTTTTAATAATTGCAAAGATGGTTTTTTTAAAAAAAAAAACACTTTCATGTGACACGTTAGATTTGGGCCTAACTTCTAGGCCGGGTTTAGGGTGTTACAGGTTCTATGATGGACGAGATTGTTCGAAATACCTTTTGGATATGATAGTAAAATTTTGAGCTCATAATGTTATATAATGACATGTAATTATAGAGTAATTAGTATATATATGTGGTCCAAGTGGGAGATTGTTGGAAAATATGGACATCACATATATAATAAGGGTAATTACATGTTGTTATTTACTATCATGGTAGGTTAGCCTAAATTAAAAGTGATCTAATTTGGTTAAAATTTTATTGGCCTTTAATTATTAAATAAAATATGGGTCAAATATGTGTAGATACTCTAGTAATTGAGTTCTAATCAAATTCTAATTAATGATGGGCTAATTAGAATTTGATTAGAACCAATATGCCAAGGTTATAAATATTAGGGTTATGGTCCTCAAATTACACAACAAGATATCTTTTCTAATATCCCATCATTAGGGAAGAGAGAGTAGATATTCTCTGAATTTCTTGTGTGCTAATTTGAAAGATCAAATCCTCAAAATCTGGTAAAAATGTAACATCCCAAGTTTAGGGGTTCTGCATTTCATGCTTTTGTGTGTTGGCTTGTGTTTATTGCTAATTGGATGTGTTTGGGGGTATTAGAAAAACTCTGGGTTGAGCCGGAGTCTTGGTTGAATTTTTGCTTTAGGGCTTTTAGGGGGATAGTTGGGAGCGTAGGCCTTAAGTGTGATTGTGTGTGTGTGGTAACACAAGAATTGGAGTAGTAAAGTGGCAAGGAGATGCCACTTGTGATACAGGTAAGTGACACCTCAGGCGAGCTGTGAGGGACCAGGTTCGAGTCACGTTGTTTACATTTTGGGGATTTCTTTTTGACACCAAGAGGGAGAGAGGTGGTTTGGGCGTGGACTTGGTGGTTGAGTGTTGAATGAGTCAACACATTTGAATGAAGGAAGGAGAGGAATTGGAGGAGGAGGAATCGGTCAACAACTTTGAATGGGAGTAGAGAGTGAAAGGTGGAAGGAGTTGAGGGATTTGGAGAGAGGGAGAGGAGTTGTCCGAATTTGGGAAGGTGGTATGGGTGAGAGTGTGCGTTTTAGTTAGATTAGGGGGAGGGCCAAACCTTGAATGGTAGTACTCAAGGGTATTGAAATTTTTGGTTGCCAAAGAAACTCATAAACACTCCCTTACTTCTTTTTGCATTTTTTGGAACTTTTGCTTCTTTTCTTGGTGCCAAAACCGAAACATCTCCTAGCCTCCTTCTACTTTTTATTATTCTCTTGTGGTGGCCGAAAGTCATATTGTGATTGTGTTTCTTTTTCTTTTTCTTTCTTCTCTTGTTAGACATTTTTTCATAGCCGAATTCCCGGTCCCATTTCTTTTTGGTTCTTCATAGTGAAATTGCACCCTTTCTATCGACTCTGCTGGTAGTCGAACGTAGGTCCTCCTTTCGATGTACTCTTGCTTCGAGGGACACATCTTCATCATCTCTTCCTAGTGTGGTTTGTTTTCAAGAGAATTTTGGTAAGTTGTTGTTGTTCGAATAGGCATTAGGGGGTCCTCTATCCAATTGTTCGACCGAAAGGCCACTTCTTTTGATCTAATAGAAAACTGATTCTAACATGGTGACTGTTTAGGGACTCAATCGGTTCTTCAGGCCAACCCTTCTAGCTTTCGGCTTTTGGCTAAGTAAGGTAAGGAACTTATGGTACATATTCTTTCTACTCTCTCATACCTTAACCCAGTCTTCTGATCAAGACCTTTTTCATGGAACCAAATCTTAGCCAAACAAAGGAGGGGGTTGGACTCGCAGTCCCTACCCCTAAGTTCAAGAAGCAAGCTGTGTCAGCCATTCGTGATTGGCCACCAGGTTGTGAACCCGCTTCTGAGAGGGATAAGCAGATCGCTGTGATCCCGGCGAGTGAAGGTGTTAACGAGATCGATAGCATAGTTCTTCGTGTTTACAGGTGTGTAATTTCTACACCTTCTTGTATGTTATTAATTTGATTATGTATGTGGGTTGATAAGCTGAAAACGCAGTAATAGCCATTAAATACCCTTAAAGGGAAAAATTCGTGGCACCAGGTACGTTCATTCTTTGAGTATACTGAATAATGATTGTAGAATACGATCATGTGTATACATGAACATCTTGAGTATGCCATGGGACAGTATATGATATGTTGCATTCATTGATCGCATGTTGCATGGGCATGGGGATATGACTTTGTTATAAGGGGCAGTGTTTCGAGTGGTTTTGCCACATACTCCGGTGACTTTGTCACATTGTTAATTCGAGTGGCTCTACCACATACCCCGGTGACTACGTCACATTATGATTTAGGTGGCTAGGCCACGCATTAAGGGCGATGAGCAGCTGACTGCAGCAACTGCCATCGATGGTGTGTAGCGGATGGAGGGTCGATTGTAGAAATCCCCACTGGTGTGTAGGTGTAGCGGATGGAAATTTAGGTTGGGCTGGGTTATGCATCATTGTGCATTTGAAATCTGTTATGCTGTGTTATAGGGCTAAGGCCCAAGATTTGATTTCGTAAAGGTTTTGCCAAAGTGGGCGTAAAAAGGGGCTAAGGCCCAGACGGTAAATTGATGGGCTAGGCCCAATAATGGTATAGGAAATTTCACACTGAGTCTTTCGACTCACCCTCGTTGCTTAACATTTTGCAGGTAATAAATAGCGCGATAGACCGGGCCGGAGAGGACTACAAGGTGGCCATGCATGGTTTTTTTTTAAATTAGAACTTTATTTTATCTTTAAGTTTCTGGGATTTTATGTTGTAATAAGGCCACTATTAATCTGGTATAAATATTCGATTTAAAGTTTTAGACGCTCTGCACATTAATTAATTAATATGATGTTTTCATCTAAACGCGAACAAAGTTTTTCATTCAACCTAAATAATGATTCTCTTCTATAAATGGATTTTCTTCCGGCAAATTCTCTAGCCTGATGGGGCGTAGTAGCATGTGTTTTCAAAAGTCACCTAAGTACTATGAATCGGCGATTTAAATTATAACCTAAACGAACAGTGAGTTCTCATTTTAGACACTAGACTAAGGATAATAACTGGATGTTTTCTGAAGTTCACAATATTTTATAAAACTCCTTTCCAGTGACATGCCAGATCCGGTCGTGATGTTTGGACTGGGTTTGGGGTGTTACAATAAATTCAAGAAATCCATGGATTCAGGTACGCTTCCGCATTTAGTTCTATTATTGATTTATTCTTGATGATTTGATATTATAGATCCTGATTTATTCAGTTTTATTTTAGATTTATTTTACAAATCTAACATATACGAGTTATAAAAACTTTATTACAAGCATGAACATCTATGAGTGTTTGAGGTAGTTATGGCAAAAAAAATCTTATACTATAAATCCTAAAAATTATATTATGAAATCGATTTGTGTATTTTATAAAGTTATAACAAAAATATATTATTTAAATCTTAAAAAATTCTAAAGTTATTGCAAAAAAATTTATTATAAAAAATATTTTACATGATTTGATTTATGTTTCTATCTATTATAGAAAAGATAGAATATATAGATAGAAATAGATCTTGTTGTGATCTAGAATCAAAGAAAGATAAGATGTTGTGTCATATCCGGGATTCAAGGGTTATGCGTTTTAACTCAAATGTATGTAGTAGTGTGCTTGTGTGCTGTGTGTATGTGTTTTGGGGGCTTCGAGAACCTTGGGGTGTAGGCAAGAGCCTTAGAAAATGTTTGACTTTAAGGCGATAAGGGGAAGAGCTAGGAGCACTAGGCCTTAAGAAGGTTAGTGTGTGGCTTATGACACAAGAACTCGATTAGTAAAGTGGCAAGGAGGCGCCACTTAGAGCCTGAAAGAGTGAGGCCTCGGGGGAGTGAGAAGGGACCTAGGTTCGAGCAAGCAAGGGAAGCATTTTGGGGTTGTCTTGTTGCGTCAAGGAGGAGGTGTTGGACGGCATGGGGACTGTAAATGGATGAGTGATAGACTTGGTCAATGCATTTGAATATCTGGCTAGGAGAAGGGATAGAAGGTTGATTCATTCAAACTCTTTTGAATGAGAGGAGGGAGGAAAAGTGGAGAGAAAAAGGGGATGAGAAGAGGGTGAGAGTTGGCCAAATGTAGAACTTTGGGGGGCTTATTCGGTCATGCAAGGGGGAGTTAGGTCCCGAATTTGCTTAAGGGTTAAGGTGCATTTTCTAGTTTTTTTTCCTTCCTTAGTCTTGTCTTAGAAAAGTGGTAGTCAGAAAACTTTCAAAGCCCTTTTCTATTTTCTTTGCATTAGCCGATTTTGGGAAGACCATAAAGGTCACTTTCTTCTTCTTTCTCTTCTTCTCTTTACTCTTTTTTAGACCGAATCTATCTCTCCCTTCTCTTCTCTTTTGTTAAGGCCGAACCTTTCTCTTCCTCACCAAAGCCAAACCACACAAACGTTTAACCTCTTCTCTTCTTTTTACCACGATTTCCCTTGTCTTCAAAAGCCGAAAGCACTCCTTGACCATAGCCAAAAGTCCCATTCCATCTTTACCCCTCGAAATTGATTTATTCACTAGCGGCAAAAGCCGAATCTTTTATCTATCGTTCATATTCTCTTTTGGCGTGTCAATTTTCAAGGGTGGTTGTTAAGCCGAATCGGGTGAGTTGCGTGGTAAGGATCTTTCCTTAGGTTGATTTTCTTTTCTCTTTTCTTCTTGGATTAACGAAATCAAGGACTCTAATTCCCTTTATCTATTTGCCTGAAACCATGAAGGTAGGTTCCGGGATTCACTGTAGTCGACGTTAGAAGGAGAAGCTCTCGAGATTTGATCGGTTAAAGTAAGGGGAATAATGCTATTCGCGAAAGGCCATATTTTCTAGTGTTAGCCGATTCTAACTGTGGTGTTATAGGAAGGGTTCGACAAAGGCAAAGGAGGAGTCTTTGGGATTTGGATCTATTTCGATAAGGATATTCAGTTAAGTGATAGATGTGATTCGTTTAGATTCTTACGTATCAATTAATCGAGTTTCTGATTAAGTGATATTCGATGGATGCGAGTACCAGTAGAGGCGAGAAAGGGGTAGTTCCTACCCCTAGATTCAAGAGATGTTCGGTTTACTAGACGTGATTGGCCCTTTGGGTTGTGGGCCAGCGTCGGAAAGGGATAAGCAAATCGTGGTGATCCCTGCAAGTGATGGTGTCAGTGAGATCGAGAGTATCGTTCTCCGTGTCTTCAGGTGTGTAACCCTACCCTAATTCTCGATTATTAATAATAATGTTAAATATGTGTTAATAAGGCTATGGATAAATCTGGCTAAGGGTACCATTCAATGGTACAGTGTATTCAGGTACGTTACCTCTAACACTCTGTTAAACAATGGTTACAAACGTTGATATGAAAACATGTGTAATTTCTTTATGGCCTTGGGGTAAGTTGTATCGCATGATATCTGTATATTTTGTATGTTGCATGGGAATGAGGGTGATAATGTAAAGGAGGAAGTGTTCTGGTGGTTTTACCATATTATTCGGTGACTTATGTCACAATATTATGTATCCGGTGACCTTGTCACATTATCTAGTGGCTATGCCACGTATTAAGGGCGATGAGCAGTTGACTGCAGCGATTGCCTTCAAGGGTGTGTAGCGGATAGAGGGTCGATTTAGTAATCCCCATTGGTGTGGTATTTGGTGATGCGGGTGGTGTGTAGAGGTTGGATATCTAGGTGGGTGCGGATTGCATCATTGTTTTATATACATGTGATGTAATATGCTATGATATGGGCTTATGGCAGATAATGATTTCGGATGGGCTTTGCCTAAAATGTTATAATAAAGGCTATAATCGATTGGGAACCTGTGTTGGTTGTTACACATTGAGTCTGTTGACTCACCTTTCGTGGGCTAACATTTTGCAGGTGATACATAGTGCAATGGATCGGGTCGGCAGGGACTATGTGGTGGCCATGCTCAGCAAAATTTTGGGTTTTCATATAATGGAACTCGTTTCATTTCTTTAGTATGTTTTCTTTCGGGATTTATTTTGGTATTTTAAATTTGTAATAAGGCCATTACTTAAATGTTTAATTTCGCGTATTAAATTTTATTTCCATAGGATAATCAACAAACAAGTAATTGAATATTTTTCTTAAAGCAACTTCAAATGTTTTATCACCTACTCAACTTACGATTTTTTTCAACTTAATGAGCTCTAGAATTAGGCAAATCTTTTAATTTTTGAAATTTAAAGGAAGCGTTTTAATGGAATACAAACTTGAACGGTAACTTGGTTTTCAACTAGATAAAAATACAAACCTATTTTTATTAAAATCGTCATATTTTATAAGAAGATGAAACGAGATAAAACTAAGTTTTTCTTAAGGAACATGTCAGATCCGGTCGGGGCTTGTGGGCCGGGTTTGGGTGTTTCAAATTTGGTATCAGAGTCCAATTTAAAACTCAGCTTTGAGGGTTTTGAGCCCCAAATGTTTTCTAAAGATGGGTTTTCTAAACCATGGATTTCTATAAACAAATTTAGGTTTATTCTGGCATGGCACCTGAGTCTCCGGCCCGAAGTCCACCAGGTAAGTACCCTAATCATTGTGTGATTTGTATGTGGGTATTACGGGACCGTAGATTAGTGGATTAGGAGCTATTGAACCCTAGGATTAGCTTACTCCAACACAAAATTACATAAGACTTAACTTATTTCACCAAACCCGGGAATAAGTCGTGGAGTTTAGGTGTGGTAACAAACATGTGCATGTCTAGGCATGGATTTCCGAATGAGCTTGGTATTTAAGCAGTCCTAGCGACTCACTTCCTCTTTTCTGGAATCCTACAGTGCTGCGATGATTGTTCACCTCAACCATGAGGACTTGTTAATGAGCCAAATCTATAAATAAAACCCGAAAGGGACCAAACACCAGGTTTTGTAAAACAATCAAATTACCCTGATTTTCAAAATTACCAAAATACCCTGATTTGTGGAAATTACTAAAAAACCCCCCAGGTTTATGACATTACCATACTACCCTCGATTTTTACCAAAATATCCTTATTTTGCAAAAATACCAAAACCCCTATTTTGCAAAATTATAAGATACCCCTGATTTGGAAAATTACCCAAAATACCCCTATAGGATAAATTACAAAATACCACTGGGTTGGAATGGACAAAATGTTCAAAGTGGTGAACGTGTGAAGTGGATAGTATTGATGAATGAATGAGATTTTCCGAGTTAGGGTGGAGGACTTGAGACAAAAACTTTGAATGACCGGCAGAACTACTATCAAATGTCTGTACATAAAATTACTTGTGGGTAATCAGTGGAACAAATAAGTAATGCATAAAATTTCTTAAATAGATTAAAACTCTACGATAGACATGAGTTCTAGAGGACGTCGTAATACGCGTGGACGTGGCAGAGGCAGAATCACTGTGTCCGAACTAGCGAAATCTGGACATGGGTCCGGGAATGAAATATCGTTACCACCAGTTGGAGAAGCAGAATTCCAGGACCAAACCGGAGGAGATGATGCAATATCCCAGGTGATGTTGCGAGTGTTGGAAAGAGTTGCTGGAGCAGGTCTAGGTGGAGGGCTCGAAAGTCAGTGCCTGAACAACTGCGGACAAACAGAGCTGAGGTGTTCAGGGGGTCTCTAGGGTGGCTCCAAATGTTGCTGAATATTGGTTGGAAGTAGTCGAAAGGATTATGGATGACCTGGACTGCACGGGTGAGGAAAAACTGAAAGGGACAGTGTCACTACTTCGGGATGAGGCATACCAGTGGTGGCTCACTGTTAGAGAGGGTACCACGTGGGTGAATTGATTGGGAGTATTTCAAGATGATGTTCCAAGGAAATGCGTAAGAGCAAGTTATGTGGATGCTCGGAGGAAGGCGTTCTTGAATCTAGTACAATGGGGCAAATCCATAGCTGAGTATGAAGTAGAATTCTTTCGTTTGAGCCGATATGCCCGGAGAATCGTGTCGATCGATTATGAGCGCTGCGTACGGTTCGAAGATAGGCTTCGAGATGAGTTGAGGGTGTTAATAGCTCCACAGTGAGAGAGGGACTTCACGGTATTGGTTGAAAAAATGAAAATAGTCGAGGAGGTAAAGCGTACCGAGAGGCAGAACCGGGACAGAGGTCAAGGTAAAAATAAGAGGGGTTATGGATCATCGGGGTCATCTAGGAGTTTCCAGAAAAGACTTAGAGTTGATGGGCCGCGAGATCGGCAGGTTACTGTGGGAGGTCAGTATCGTACATGTGCTCAATGTAGAAAAATACACCCGGGGGAGTGTTGGAAGAAGACGGTGGGATGTTTTAAGTGTGGGTCCAAAGACCATGTGATTAGGAACTGTCCATTGAAACAAGCGAGAGAGCCAACCGCAAGTCGAGGTTTTAATCGGTGGAAGAGGTGGACGGCGATCATCGAGGGTCGTGTTCGGTTGATAGAGGTAATAGTTACGTCGAGGTCGTGGGACACCGGGCGAGAGGTGTTAGTAATGCTGAATCTGAAGGCGACCCGACCTAGTGTATATAGTTAAATCGGAGGAGGATAGTAACACACCGGACGTCATAACTGGTACGTTCTTATAGCTGACAAGCCTTTCTTTGCTCTAATTGATGTTGGCTCGACCCACTCATATGTTGCATGTAGAGTAGCTGAAACATTAGGTGTAGCATCTGAACTATCTGTTAGGCAGATGACTGTAGTGAGCCCGTTAGGTCAAACGGTAGTAGTGAATAGGATATTCCGGAGTGTGCCTCTAGAGATTCAGGGAGTGGTATTTCCTGTCGACTTGATGGAACTACCTTCGGGAATTTTGATCTCATTTTAGGCATGGATTGGCTAGTGGAACATCGTGCTAAATTGGATTCTTGCACTAGCGAATGGAGTTGAGGACTCGGAGGATGAGGAGATAATTATGATAGGAGAAAGAAGAAACTATTTGTCTAACGTAGTCTCCGCGTTGAAGGCTGATAGAATGGTTCAAAAAGGGTACAAGGCATTTCTAGCCTTCATTAGTGCCCTGGAGGCAAAAAAAGAGGGGGTTAGTGGAGTTAGAACAGTAAGAGAATTTGTGGATGTCTTCTCGGAGGAGCTGCCAGGGTTGCCTCTATATCGTGAGGTGGAGTTCGGGATTGACGTGTTGCTAGGTACAGTGCCAGTATCTATCGCTCCGTACAGAATGGCACCAAAAGAGTTGGTAGAGCTCAAGGCCCAGATCTAAGAGTTACTTGATCGTGGGTTTATTCGACCTAATGTGTCTCCATGGGGAGCACCGGTCCTATTCGTGAAGAAGAAGGACGGGACTATGTGCATGTGCATAGATTACCGGTAGTTCAATAAGCTGACGATCAAAAACAAGTACCCATTATCGAGGATAGACGACTTGTTTGATCAGCTTAAGGGGGCCGCGGTATTTTCAAAAATAGATCTAAGGTCGGGATATCATCAGCTTAAGGTGAAGGAAGTAGATATCCATAAGACAGCTTTTCGGACTAGATACGGGCATTATGAGTTCTTGGTAATATCGTCTGGATTGACGAAAGCCCTAGCTGCGTTCATGGATATGATGAACCGGGTGTTCCAACCCTACTTGGATCAGTTCATCGTGGTGTTTATAGATGACATTATACTATATTCCAAGTTCGAGGAAGAGCATGATGCGCATCTCCGAGTAGTATTGCAGGTGTTAAGGGAGAAGAAGTTATATGTCAAGTTTAGCAAGTGCGAATTTTGGTTGAAGAAAGTTACATTTTTGGGACATGTGGTATCCGCAGAAGGGATAAGGGTAGATCCTCGGAAAATTGAGGCGGTGCTAGATTGGAAACCACCCAAGTCTATGGTAGAGGTTTGCAGTTTCTTAGGGTTAGCAGGTTACTATAGGAGATTTGTTGAAGGGTTCTCGTCGATAGCAATGACCTCTGAAGTTGTTGAGAAAAGAGGTACCTTTCATATGGGCAGATAAGCAACAAAAGAGTTTTGAGAAGCTTAAGAGGGTGTTGACGGAGGCTCTTATTTTGATTCAGCCTAAAGCAAGGAAAGACTTTGTGGTGTATTGTGATGCTTCTCACACAGGATTGGGATATGTTCTAATGCAGGACGGGAAGGTGGTCGCTTATGCGTCTCGACAATTAAGGCCACATGAGGTTAACTATCCGATGCATGACCTGGAGTTGGCTGCGATAGTATTCGCTCTAAAAGTGTGGAGGTACTATTTGTATGGAGAAAAGTCGGTGATCTACATAAACCACAAGAGTCTGAAATATTTGTTAACTCAGAAAGAGCTGAATTTGAGACAGTGAAGGTGGGTGGAGTTGTTGAAAGACTACGATTGTTCGATAGAGTATCACCCGGGTAAGGCGAATGTGGTGGCAGATGCCCTAAGTTGGAAAGTGGTGTTGGATCTGAGGGCGATGTTTGCACATCTTAGCCTTTATGATAATGAAAGTTTGCTAGTAGAGTTGCAGGTGAAGCCGACATGGTTAAGTCAGGTGAGATAAAAATAGTTGGTAGATGGTGAACTAAGTGCTAAGCTACTGCAAGTGCAGAATAGGAATTGGAAGACTATAGTGTAAGCGGTGACAGTCTTTGTATTTTTGGGGCAAGGTCTCATATCTTAGAGGATGAGGAGTTAAGGTAGAGAATTCTTGAAAATCGCATAGTAGCCCTTATGCTATGCATCCTGGAGGAAATAAGTTATCTGAGGATCTCTGAGGATCGGTTTGGTGACTGGTCTTAAGCGGGAAGTTCTGAGAATTTGTAGGGAAGTGCTTAGCGTGTCGGTGAGTCAAAGTGAATGTTAAGTACCTTTGGGGTTGCTTCAACCAATAAAGATTCCGCAGTGGAAGTGGGAGAGAATTACAATGGACTTCGTTAGTGGGCTTCCCCTTACGCCCACTAAGAAAGATTCAATATGGGTGATAGTGGATCGGTTGACAAGGTTTGCACATTTCATACCGGTACGGGTTGATTATTCGCTGTAAAGGTTGGCAAAGTTGTATGTGGTAGAAATTGTGAGACTGTACGGGGTGCGGTGTCGATTATCTCGGATAGAGATCCGAGGTTTACGTCTCAATTTTGGAAAGCACTGCATCAGGCATTAAGCACCCGGTTGGACTTCAGTACGTCATTTCATCCGCAGTCGGACGGCCAGTCTGAATGGGTAATTCAAGTGTTAGAGGATATGTTGAGGGGTTGTGTGATAGATTTCAGAGGAAGCTGGGAGGAGTTCTTACCTTTAGCGGAGTTTGCGTACAACAATAGCTATCAAGCAAGTATTTGGATGGCACCGTATGAAGCACTGTATGGACGGAAGTGTCACACTCCTACATGTTGGACAGAATTGGTGGAACGTCATGTTTTGGGTCTAGAGATTGTGGCAAAATCGGAAGAAAAGGTTAAGGTAATTCGGGCACGATTGAAGGAGGCATCTGACAGACAAAAGTCGTATGCAGATCTCAAGCGGAAGGAGATAGAGTTTGCAGTGGGGGATCAGGTGTTTCTGAAAGTTTCGCCGTGGAAAAAGGTGATGAGATTTGGTCGCAAGGGAAAGCTAAGTCCCAGGTTTATAGGACCCTATCGGATTTTGAAGCGGGTTAGACCAGTGGCGTATCAGCTGGAGTTACCTTTGGAATTAAAACAGATGCACGATATGTTTCACATTTCGATGTTACGTCGTTACCGATCGGATCCATCTCATGTAGTACCAGTTGAAGAAGTGGAATTGAGACCAGATTTGTCCTACGAGGAAGAGCCGATTCAAATTTTGGAATAGGATGTGAAGGCGTTGCGGAGGAAATCAGTTCCTCTAGTCAAGGTGTTATGGCGAAACCATGGGTGGAAGAAGCTTCGTAGGAGCCGGAGGAAGCAATGCACAGCAATACCCTCACCTATTTTAGCCAGGTAATTTTAAGGCCAAAATTATTTTTAAGGGGGGTAGAACTGTTATATCCGGGATTTAGGGGTTATGCGTTTTAACTCAAATGTATGTAGTAGTATGCTTGTGTGCTGTGTGTATGTGTTTTAGGGGCTTCGGGAACCTTGGGGTGTAGGTAAGAGCCTTAGAAAAACGTTTGACTTTAAGCTG
Organism: Gossypium rotundifolium; assembly: GCA_025506655.1. Lineage (NCBI taxonomy): Eukaryota > Viridiplantae > Streptophyta > Magnoliopsida > Malvales > Malvaceae > Gossypium > Gossypium rotundifolium. The sequence continues at coordinate 36,546,388 of CP106729.1, read as the reverse complement.
ATAGGGAGAAGAGCTAGGAGCACTAGGCCTTAAAAAGGTTAGTGTGTGGCTTATGACACAAGAACTCGGTTGGTAAAGTGGCAAGGGAGGCGCCACTTGGAGCCTGAAAGAGTGGCGCCTCGGGAGTGAGAAGGGACCTAGGTTTGAGTAGCAAGAGAAGCATTTTGGGGTTGTCTTTTTGCGTCAATGGAGGAGGTGTTAGACGGCATGGGAACTCTAAATGGATGAGTGATAGACTTGGTCAATGCATTTGAATATGCGGCTAGGAGAAGGGATAGAAGGTTGATTCATTCAAACTCTTTTGAATGAGAGGATGGGAGGAAAAAGTGGAGAGAAAAGAGGGGATGAGAAGAGGGTGAGAGTTGGCCAAATGTAGGACTTTGGGGGGCTTATTCGGTCATGCAAGGGGGAGTTAGGTCCCGAATTTGCTTAAGGGTTAAGGTGCATTTTCTAGTTTTTTTTCCTTCCTTAGTCTTGTGCCGAAAAGTGGTAGTCAGAAAACTTTCAAAGCCCTTTTCTATTTTCTTTGCATTAGCCGATTTTGGGAAGACCATAAAGGTCACTTTCTTCTTCTTTCTCTTCTTCTCTTTGCTCTTCTTTAGACCGAATCTATCTCTCCCTTCTCTTCTCTTTTGTTAAGGCCGAACCTTTCTCTTCCTCACCAAAGTCGAACCACACAAACCTTCAACCTCTTCTCTTCTTCTTTACCACGATTTCCCTTGTCTTCAAAAGCCGAAAGCACTCCTTAACCATAGCCGAAAGTCCCATTCCATCTTCACCCCTCGAAACTGATTTATTCACTAGCGGCAAAAGCTGAATCCTTTATCTATCGTTCATATTCTCTTTTAGTGTGTCAATTTTCAAGGGTGGTTGTTAAGCCGAATCGGGTGAGTTGCGTGGTAAGGATCTTTCCTTAGGTTGATTTTCTTTTCTCTTTTCTTCTTGGGTTAACGAAATCAAGGACTCTAATTCCCTTTATCTATTTGCCTGAAACCATGAAGGTGGGTTCCGGGATTCACTGTAGTCAACGTTAGAAGGAGAAGCTCTCGGGATTTGATCGGTTAAGGTAAGGGGAATAATGCCATTAGGCTAAAGGCCATATTTTCTAGTGTTAGCCGATTCTAAATGTGGTGTTCTAGGAAGGGTTTGACAAAGGCAAAGGAGGAGTCTTTAGGATTTGGATCTATTTCGGTAGGGATATTCAATTAAGTGATAGATGTGATTCGTTTAGATTCTTACATATCAATTAACCGGTTTTAATTAAGTGATATTCGATGGATGCGAGTACCAGTGGAGGCGAGAAAGGGGTAGTTCCTACCCCTAGATTCAAGAGACGTTCGGTTTACAATGCGTGATTGGCCACCGGGTTATGGGCCGTCGAAAAGGATAAGCAAATCGTGGTGATCCACGCAAGTGAGGGTGTCAGTGAGATCGAGAGTATCCTTCTCCGTGTCTTCAGGTGTGTAACCCCACCCTAATTCACTATTGTTAATAATAATGTTAAATATGTGTTAATAAGGCTATGGATAAATCTGGCTAAGGGTACCATTCAATGGTGCAGTGTATTCAGGTACGTTACCCCTAACACTCTGTTAAACAATGGTTACAAGCGTTGATATGAAAACATGTGTAATTTCTTTATGGCCTTGGGGTAAGGTGTATCGCATGATATCTGTATATTTTGTATGTTGCATGGGCATGAGGGTGATAATGTAAAGGGGGAAGTGTTCTGGTGGTTTTACCACATTATTCGGTGACTTATGTCACAATATTATGTATCCAGTGACCTTGTCACATTATCTGTGGCTATGCCACGTATTAAAGCGATAAGCGATTGACCGCAATGATCGCCTTCGAGTGTGTAGCGGATGGAGGTCGATTTAGTAATCCCCATTGGTGTGACTGGTGGTGATGCGGTGGTGTGTAGAGGTTGGATATCTAGGTGGGTGCGGGTTGCATCATTGTTTTTATATACATGTGATGTAATATGCTATGATATGGGCTTATGGCCGATAATGATTCCGGATGGGCTTCGCCCAAAATGTTATAATAAAGGCTATAATCGATTGGGAACCTGTGTTGGTTGTTACACATTGAGTCTATTGACTCACCTTTTGTGGGCTAACATTTTGCAGGTGATACATAGTGCAATGGATCGGGTCGGCAGGGACTATGTGGTGGCCATGCTCAGCAAAATTTTGAGTTTTCATATAATGGAACTCTTTTCGTTTCTTTAGTATGTTTTCTTTCGGGATTTATTTTGGTATTTTAAATTTGTAATAAGGCCATTACTTAACTGCTTAATTTTGCGTATTTTCATACGATAATCAACAAACAAGTAATTGAATATTTTTCTTAAAGCAACTTCAAATGTTTTATCACCTACTCAACTTACGGTTTTTTTTCAACCTAATGAGCTCTAGAATCAGGCAAATCTTTTAATTTTTGAAATTTAAAGGAAGCATTTTAATGGAATACAAACTTGAACGGTAACTTGGTTTTCAACTAGATAAAAATACAAACCTGTTTTTATTAAAATCGTCATATTTTATAAGAAGATGAAACAAGATAAAACTAAGTTTTTCTTAAGGAACATGTCAGATCCGGTCGGGGCTTGTGGGCCGGGTTTGGGGTGTTTCATGTTGAAAAAGGCTTTAGGTTGTAACTTTAAATAAATGTTTCTCTTTATCTAGAAAGGAATAGAATATTAATTTATTCCTAGGAACAGGAAGATTGAATCGGAACGTGGGATAAGGTAATCATGAAACCTTGACCAATGTACCTTGCTGTTCAGACTGTTTGGTGGCCATAATTCATGAACCCAGTTACCATAGGGAACATATCGTAAATATCTATGAATAAATTTATGTTTGTTTCTTTCTCTTGTTTGAACCAAGTCATGAATCTCATATTCTTTTTTCTTTCTGATGAAAGAAGTTGGAAAGAAGTTGTTAATAATAGATTCTGAGAGAAATGGGTAAAAGAAATTTTCACCGAGATTTATATTTATTTATAAAACTTATGACCAATAAGTATGGACATAACTTATTTATGCATCCATGCTATATATTGTAAAAATAATATACTTGTGCATAAAAAATGTTATATTTTTCTCTTGTCATAACTTGTTTATAGAAAATAAATTTTCAAGTTATGAAAAATATATTATTTATAAGAAATGTTGTGAAAGTTTAGAACAATTTACAAAACATTTTTTATAAATGTTATATATTATAAATTTTATATATTTTGGCTTAATTTACATATTATAAAAAGGATGTAACTTATCATAAGTTTTCCTCAAATTAAGTTTATATAAGTTTTTATAATTAAAACTACATACTATTTGGACTATGAACACAAATATTATAAGGTTAGTGCCAATTATGCAAATAGAAAAGATTTTCTTGCACCATATTATGTTGTATGATACCATTTGAGAGAATAGTGATAGACACAAGCACCATCAACAACTTGCAAACTCTTTAATTTGAGACTTTCAAGGCTTCGAAATGTGGTTGAGACACAGACTAGACTAGTTGGACAAGAAATTGGTCAGGGTATCAAACCAAGCTAAAAAATCGATTGAACTGATAGTTAAACCAATTTCAAACTGATCTGACCAATTGGTTCCCAGAACGACTGGCCCAACTGGTTCAAAGCAAATAAATTATAAAAAATTAAAAATATAAAATTTGATTCAACTATCAATTCAAATGGTTTTTTAGCTTGGGCCAACCAATTCGTATCAATTCATGGGTCAACCAATTTTTAAAATTTATAAACTTTTTTAGCCCTCAACATTTACAATTTTTTTTTGTTAATTTGGTCCATACCCTTTAAAATACTTAAATTTAAAAAATCAATTTTTAAAATTTTAAAATTTTAATTTTTTAAAATAAAAATATGAAAAAATATTTAAAATTCAAAATAAAAATATTTTATAAATATAAAAATTTAAAGATTCAATGTTATAAAAATCGGATTAGATTAGTTTGACCAAAAATCAATAGACCAACTAGTTTTTTACCTTTCACTAGACCAATACTGAGGCCAATTTTTGTTCCAATTGATCTAGTTTGATTTAGATAACTTTAAATTTTGAATTTTATATTTTATATTTTAAATTTTTAAGGATTTTTTTAGAATTTTAAAGAGTTTTTATTCTTCTATTTTTAAAACTTTTACTTTTTTAATATGATTTTCTTTTATTTCCTAATGCCCAAATCGGCACCAATTTTGTTGAATTGGACATTTGGAAACCCAATTTTTTTTACTATTCAAAATATATCATTTGGGTAAATAAAAGGGCCAAATGACCAGAAAATACCAATTTTTAAAATAATTTATGGAAAAGGGCCAAAAAATAATTATTTATCGGAAAGGGCCATTTCCCCCGAAAACGCGTCCACGTCGGTAGCGTTTTGAGGATAAATCGAAAAGCGTCCACGAGGGCGTTTTGTGCCACATCAGCAAAAAAGCGTCCTTGAGGGCGCTTTTTGATAATAAAAGCGCCCCTCGTGGACGCGCTTTTGCCCTTCCAACGGTCTTTTTTTTATTTACCGTTGGCCCTCCAATAGTAAAAAATATATATATAAAAACCCCCTTTTATTTTTTTTACAGAAAAGTCTTTACTCATTTTTCTCTCAACTTTCTCTTAAATTTCTCTCAAATTCCCTTAAACTTCCTCTCAAATTTCACAATAGTCCTTTAATATTTACAAAAAGTCCTTTTTTAAATTTTTTGAAATATATATTTTTTGATAAATTTAAAAATATCTGATCATATTAGCAATGGCCAGAGAATTAATTCGTCTCGACAATAAACACATCTCCGTCGATCAAATGACAATGGAAAGTTTTTATTTTAATTTTTCAATACTATTTAATAGTTTTTAGGTTTATGCAATTTTAATTAAATTTTATTTTATAATTTTTTAAACAGCCTATAGATCGGGTGTTGCACTACTGTATTCGCAATATGCCTAGTCCACCATCGACGTTGATAGAGAATTACCTGCGGGAAGTGGGTTTTTGGCATGTGGCCATGATAGGCCGGGGTGCAAGTTGGACCCGAAGTTAATCAATTTGTTGATAGAGAGGTGGAGACCCGAGACGCACACTTTCCATCTTCCATGCAGAGAGTGTACTATCACTCTGGAAGACGTGCATTTGCAATTAGGATTGCCGGTGGATGGGTACGTAGTCACCGGGTTTGCAACTTCTGGCGATTGGGGAGCTGTATGCTACGAGCTTTTGGGTGCTATTCCGGATAACATTTACAGAGGTTAGATCGAGATGGGCTGGTTACGAGACACATTCCCGGAGTAGGATAATGATTCGACCGAAATAGAAAGAATACGGTATGCTCGGGCATACATTCTTGAGATGATTGGAGGCTATCTAATGCTGGACTTGTTATGAAACCTCGTACATCTGAGATGCTGCTGAAACTCGTCAATTTTAGAGCAGCCGATGAATTGAGTTGGGGTCTTTCGTGTTAGCAAATTTGTATCGGGAGATGTGCAAGGTGACGTGGCCGAATAAAGCGAAAATCGGAGGTTGCCAATCACTACTGCAATCATGGACACAATTTCGATTTCCATTTTTACGTCCTCGAGTCGACCACCCATATATATTCCCACTCATAACGAGGTAAATTTAATATTAGATTTTACAATTATTACGTAGATTTAAAATACAATTGTATGCTAAAAATTTATTTAATTAGGTGGAACCATTAAAGAGTTATGTTGGAATACCTACCTCGCTTGAAGATATCTGCTTTTATTAGAACAACGGTTGAATCACAAGTAAGTATTAAATAAAATATATTTTAAGTAATAAAATAGTCATTTAAATATTTAGTATTTAGTATTTAGTATTTCATATTTAGTATTTAGTATTTAGTATTTAGTATTTAGTATTTAGTATTTAGTATTTAGTATATAACTAATATTTTTATCATGTTAATATAGTTTGAATGGACAACATACGAGGATCATCAATTGGACGATAATTAGGAGGAGTTCTTTCAAAATCCGAACATTTGGAAAGTGAAGGTCCCATTGATCAACTATGCCACCGTGGAGATGCACCAGTCAGATCGGGTTCTGCGTTAATTTGGATTCCGACAACTGATTCTCATGGTACCTAAGGTGCTCGATAATGAGCACAAAGTCGACTTACGGCAGTTGCATACGGATTGGCCAAGATTTTGGTCAGCATATATCAAATTGTGGGAGAACACAGTATGATTATATACCTACTCGGAACCGATCATCGTTCTGAGTTAGCTTACGTCTTGAAATACATGCCATGGTTTAGGATCCATGGCAAGTCGTATTATTGTCGGAAGAGGAGGCGGCGACAACTTTGTGAACAAAAAGAACGACGGGCCCTTTAAATCCAAGGAGAAGGGTGATGAGGCGGGACCATCAACAATACAGACAGAACCAGGACCACCAATAGTGACCACACGATCCAAGAGCCCAACACTTCAAATTGACGACATCCACATCACAACCTTTTGATTATGCCAAATCGTACCTAACCCTTATATGTATCCTAACCCTATATGTTTCCTTTTCCACGGTGAGTTGGAATGCATGGCGACTACTCCGACTGGCCAGCTGATTTTGAGGTCGCCATCGCATGAGGGATCGCAAAAAGCGCCGTTAGGGATCTCTTCTTTTTACCAGTCTCCTTCGCTTTATGGGATTCAGACACCTCCGCCATGGTTTATGCAAACACCTCCCGAGTCATTATTTTATCAAGGTGGGTCATCCTCCCAACACCCACAACTGCACTGGAGAACCAGAATCCTTGAGGTTCCACAATCCCTTGAAACTAGAAGAATGAGGAATCCAGTGTGTAATCGTCGACCACCCCATGTGGCACTAATTAAATAAGCACCAACATTGATTAAATAGCCATTTTTATTTTTTATTGTAATTTATTTTTATATATTTAATAAAATAAAATTTGTTTTTTATTTTTATTATAATTTATTTTTATATCTTTAATAAAATACAATTTATTTTTATTGTAATTTAATTTTTATATTTTAATAAAATAAAAGTTGTTTATTTTTTATTGTAATTTATTTTTTATCTTTAATAAAATAAAAGTTATTTTTTATTTTTAGTTTAATTTTATATCTTTAATAAAATAAAAGTTGTTTTTATTTTTTAATTTAATTTTATATCTTTAATAAAATAAAAGTTTTTTTTGTAATTTAATTTTATATCTTTAATAAAATAAAAGTTGTTTTTTTTTATTGTAATTTAATTTTATATCTTTAATAAAATAAAAGTTGTTTTATTTTTTAATTTAATTTTATATCTTTAATAAAATAAAAGTTATTTTTATTTTTTAATTTAATTTTATATCTTTAATAAAATAAAAGTTGTTTTTTTTGTAATTTAATTTTATATCTTTAATAAAATAAAAGTTATTGTTTATTTTTTTGTAATTTAATTTTATATCTTTAATAAAATAAAAACACATCGTTTTACTTCTATCATGTCTTTAAATACATCTAAACAGGACTCACATGGAGTTTTAAAATATGACACTTGTGCGGTTTAAAACGCCACAAATCAATCTACTCCTAGTTTTAACCCCATTTATATCCTCGAGACATAACTTTTCATTCTTCCAAGAGACAAAAATGATAAGGAGACTATCAACTATTCCAATTTGGACACGAGCAAGAAGTATGGCCTGGGTTCCTACACCATCCACATAACTTTTGCTGGTTGGCCGTTTCTCGGATATCCATATTGTTGCGTATTCTAGTCGAGCAAGGTCAACCTTTTGGTTTGCGACGCAGTTCTCTATCTGGTAACAACTTATACGGAGCAAGCGATACAGACGGCCACTTACGTTCATCTGGGACTGGTGGGAATACGTGTCTCCACACGTTGTACATGTTTTCTCTTTTATACACTTCGTCGACATAGCTCATGGGATCCGACGGAGATTACGACAAGTCGCAAGTACATGGCGCATGGATAATGAAGTGCATCAAATATCCACGATCGCGAGTCCTATTTCTCAAGTGTACACGATATTGCCCGCCAACAATACCTTGGTTCGATCATCAAACTCCGTCACACGAAACCATAGGTTGTCGCGATCATGACACTGCTTGTGTGCAAGGTGTTGGCCGTGCCTTCCCTTGTTAATTTCTCGCAATACCTTCAGACACCATACATGGCCTCTTTGCATTTGGCCTTTATAACTCGTTGCTTTCGCTTTGAAAATAGTCTTGCTAAACAAAATATGTCTCGCTGGCCGATGTTATCGGTAAAATAACGCGTTCCTTTTAGAATGAAATTTATGCATTCGGCCAAGTTTGAGGTCATATGACCATATCGTAGGCCGCCGTCGTATGCTTGTGTCTACTATTCGAAAGGTATATTACGTAGGTAGTTTGCGCCTTCTTCATTAATTGAGCGCAAACTCACTAACATCTTGTGAAAATGATCATTATTAATCTCGTACCCTGCCAATATAAGTTAATAGCGAATATTATATACCACTCTTCAATTAAGAATAAATTGAATATTACAAACGAAATTATATTAATAGATATTACATACCCATGTTGGTTACTTGTCATTGTTCACTTGTAGATCGATGTTGCCTGTGGTAGTTGGACACAGCATGCCTTAGGCAATATCGATGGTGTGTGCGATGCCATAGGCTATTACGACTTGTATTCTAGGGCCCCGATCCGATATAACGCATATATCAAATTGGGGGCAGACATGCCTCCTTAACCTAGATAGAAAGAAATCCCAATCATCAGCTGACTCCCCCGGTGTTATTACAAACGCAATTGGAAGGATTCTCCCACTGCCATCCTGTGCCACAGCTAGCAATAGCCGATGTGTATATCTACTAGACATAAAGGTACCGTCAATTTGTACCAATTGCTTGCAGTATAGAAATACGTCTCAGCATTGCTTAAATGTCCAGAACAGACACTTGAACACTTGGCATCCATAGAGCAATCGATCGTTGTAGTACGCCGGTTTCGTTTTAAGGTCATTATCTTTGCTGGACATATCTCTCCAAAGACGACATCACTGCCACACTTTATTATATGAAGCGTCCCACCGACCATATAACTTTTCCAACACCTTCTGCTTAGCTATCCAAGTTTTTCGGGTAAGAGGGCATGTACCCCAATTGGCTACGAATATTGCCAATTGAGGCCGGTACTGTAGTCTTGGGATCCGCCTTCACCGTTGGTATTATTAAGTCAGCCAACATCTCTGAATCCATATTCGAATGATCTTGTGAAACACCTGTCAATGAAGTACGTTAAATAATGCAACATTACATAATATCAGTATTATTCAAAAACCTTGAACACCTAGTGATACTATACCGACAAGATATGTATGTGGACCTTTGTACTTTTTAATATCCTACAAGCCTATCCTTTTCCTCAACGAGGCCATGATTTTTCATGAACATGTACAGTCTTACACTGCACACTTGGCCTCATACTTATAGAGTTTGGATTTAACCACGTTGTAGTTAACCCCGTTCTTGATGCTATATTCTTTCAATGCACCAAGAAAACTATCCTTCTTGGAAAACTCTTTACCAACTTTTAATTCACCTGAATCTAACGAAAAACTTGTACGGTCATGCCTTCTGTTTGGTAGTTCAGGAAACTCCAATGCATCATCTTGAGATAGATCGACATTATGTATGTGGGCTAGAGGCGAGTACACCCTAAATCGCGGATCTTCTTCTTCTTCATCTAAACCGCCTTCAACATCTTTAGGTACGGTTAGAACAGGCTCCGGTTCAGAAAATAATACAACTTCTGCACCATCAGGGTCGGGCTCTCGAGGTGGATCCACATCAGACTCATCATCTGACCCACCATCATTTGCAACGAACGAGGGCCCTTGTTGGTAGATGTCGTGGGGACTACATTATCCCTTATTAAACAACTTTTGTAACGCTCCCAATCATATGTGGGTTGCCAACCACTAGAAGTTGATGACGTTCCCCAATACGTATTTCTAGCATCGAATGTCGAAGGAAGGATATGCATGTCCCATCCACCAACCGAGTGTCATGCAAGGGTTGTGTTTTCCATACTACCACCAAACACGGGCACTTTCGTATTCTGCCTCCCACTAAAAAGTGTCGACTTGGGGTTGTGTATTCCCCTCAAATAGCAGTAGAAGTTGAATTCGAAGGAAGATCACTTGGTGATGAAAATTGTACATATACCTCAAGATAGGGTAATCCACTGGCAAGATGAGTCTTCACCATTGCCTCCAAGCTCTGAGGACCTTTGATGTCGAATGAGTCATATCTCACAGGATCAACTGAAGAGCAAAATCTATACTTAATAGACTGAACTTTCATTGGCGTTGTTCCGAAGATTTTACGTCTAATTCTTTTGCGAAGTTCTGTCAAATCTATGTTCCGGTTAAAACCCAGTCGCGTTGTGTTCTCCGATAAAAAAAGAACACCATTTTCGGTGTCACAAACCTCACCATCGTAGTAAATAATAGCATTAATCCGTTCACTCATCTTCAGTTTCTATTTTACTTTTGCCTCAATTTCTGTTATGCAACCTGAGAATGAAATTTGGCTGATTTATAGTCTAAGGATTGCCAGAGACTACTGTAGTAAAAGAACATCCACGTAGGAGCTTTTTTCAGTACTCTTACTGACAGTGCATCCTGCTTGAAGCATTTTGATCACAAATTTTTAGAAACGTCTTCTCAAAATTATTTTGCCAGATACTAATGTACAAAAAATTCAAATAATTTTTATTTTGCTGATATATTTTTCCCAAAACCCTAAACCTAAAATTATTCTAATTAATTTACCCTAAAATCTAGTTCATTAATTTTCCCCTAAAAACTCTTAACCCTAAGACCCTAAAAATCCTAAATCGTAGCCCTAAAACCCTAAAAACTCATACCCCAACACTAAAACAACTAAAAAGCCCATCGGAGGGAAGGGTAAAAACGTGTCCACGAGGGAGCGCTTTGCCACATCAGCAAAGCGCGCCCTCAAGGACGTGTTTTTTGCTGATGTGGCACAAAGAGCTCCCTCGTGAACGCGCTTTTTGATTCATCCCCTGAAAACGAGCTGACGTGGATGCGTTTTCGGGGAAAATGACCCTTTCCAGTAAATATTATTTTCGGCCCTTTTCTGTAAATTATTTTAAAATTTGGTATTTTCTGGTCATTTGGCCTAAATAAAAGTAAGTCTATATTATTTGGGTAATGAATTATTATTTTAATATTATATATGTAAATTTCCCCTTAGTATAGCATAAATAAATATTATTGTATTGTACTAACATAACTAGAATTGTGAGGATCCATACTTAGATAGTACATGGAAAAGATGTTGATAATCTTAATAATGCATATTCAAATTCAAATGACGATGACAATGAACTCGATCAATGGTTAACAAAAGATGATAATGACTATATGTTAGATATTTTAGAAGAAATAACTCAACAAATGTGCACTAGAACAATTAGATAAAATTTCATATGATGTTTAATCGTATTATCAATTACATTTTAGACTAACATAATATATATAATGATTTGATTTTAATTTTTGTTACTCGTTTAGAAACTATTTTATCATACTAATAATTTTTATAGTAATTAATATTTTTAAAAATATAAAATATGTAACAGTGTAATCACAGTTTGTACTACCAAACATGACATAGAGAATTATGATTTAACTACACTTTGTCAACTAAACACATCTAGAAATTACAATTCTTTGTAATTACAAGACCATTACACTTTCATTCAAAACACACCCTTAATATATTATAATGTATATATTAAAATTATTATCAAATACAATTTATCAAATTTCATTTATGAATATTATATACTTTTAAAATAAATTTTAGGCATAATGTCAAATTTAGCCCTCAATGTGTAACATCCTAAATTTTTGGGCCTATACATTTAATGGGTGAATATGTGGAATGAGTTGATTTAAGTGTTAGGGGCCCAAATTTTAAGTTTTAAGGAGCCCAAATCTTCAAATTTAAGTTAGTTAAATTTGACATTAGGGATTAGGGAAGTGGATGGCATAAGGCTTTTTTTTGGGGGAATTTTATTATATTTATTCTATGTGGATAATAAGTAGATAAAGGCTATTATTTAGGGATTTAGTCTTTAAGGATAATAAGCTAAAGAATATTTTTGAAGAGATAATAGATTAAGATAAGGGAAAAGGGATAGGAGCTATCATGTGTGGCAGTGTTGGCTGAAAATCAATCTCTGCTAAAGGGAGGAATCGGTTTTCTATATAAAGAGGGGGTGTGCCGAAATTTTGGAAGCCTTTCTTTTATTTTCTTTTCTCATCTTTTTCCTCTCAAAAGCCGAAAACCACCATTTTCTTCACCCTTTCTTCCTCTCTAAAATTTTACGGTTGGTAGAATCTTTTAATCTCTATTGTTATTTTCTTCTAATCCCTAAAAGCCAAAATCACATCTCTATTATCCTATTCTTCTCTTTAATATTCATTGGCCAAATCTCTCTTAGCCATCTCTTCAATTCTTAAATCTTCTAAAATCGAAATTCTTAGATCTCACCTCCTGAAGTTGCGAATTTTCTTGATAAAATCTGCTTGTGCGAATCAAGAAAACAATAGGTATGTGTCGATTTTGAGTTTCCAATATTTCTCCGACTTTTCAAAGTCCCTAGTCGAATGGCTATTTAATGACTAATCAAGGGTTTTTCTTATTTTCGGCATTTTGGGGTCTAAAGAGGAGTCCAACGCTTAGATGTCTAAGTCAAAGATTAGTAACACTCAAGTCGTGTTATTTTGGAATTTCAAGGTAAGGAGATTGGTTTATTTTTAAATATATGAAATTGGGTAAAACACTAACTATGGCCGAAAATAGAAGAGGCCCTATTTTCACATCTTTCGACTTTTTGAGCAAAGTGGTAGATAGAAGGCAGTAAATCAATTTAGCAAGGGTATCGACATAATTAGGTGTGTAACTTTCCACACCATCTAGATCTGTTTGTTAAATACATGATTATAAGACTTGTATGTTCTGATAAATGTCGAAATCCCGACATAACGTTTGAAACCCAAAGAGGGTAAAGCAAATCACCATGTTAGTGATCCCTGCCATTCTAAGTGAATGTTCTGATTAAATGATATGTGTATGCCGATTTTCTGTGATTGCATGGGTTGGGTTTGATGAAAGGAGGAAGTTATATGTTGTAGCATTTTTACCGTGATCTGTTGTAGCAGTTCTTACCATGATCTGTTGTAGTGGTTCTTATCATGATCTGTTATAGTGGTTCTTTACCGTGATCTGTTGTAGCGGCTTTTGCCGTGATCTATTGTAGTGGCTACGGCCATGATCTGATGATAAGCAGCACGACTGCCATCGAGGCGTGTAGCGGTGTGGGTTGATTGTAGAAATCCCCAATGGTGTGAATGGCTGGTACGGGGGCGTGTAGCGGATGGAAACCTAGGATTTGGGTTGGGCTTGGATATTATTTTTATTATGTATATTAATTCTGATTATTTTAGTTTTATGGGGCTAAGGCCCAAATCTAATAGTGCATGAGGGTTGCACACTGAATCTCGTGACTCAACCAATTAATTAACATTTGGTAGCATTTAGTGCATCGAATCGGCCGGAGAGGAGCGCAAGGTGGCCATGCAAAAAACATTTGGATCCAACAAAAGACTCTAGTTATTATTTTATATTCTTATTTAATGGATTTTAAATCTGTTGTAATAAGACCATAGGCCACCGGTTTATATTTTGTTTTATTACGGGCTTTTATTACTTTTAGTTATTTAAATTTTTATTTTTAATTGAACTAAGGTATGTATTTAAATTTGAGTTTTAATTCATAAAGGCATATTTTATTTAAAACTATAAATTATAAATTTTTCCGAATAAAAGGTTAACTTTACCAAAATGTTTTTCCGAAAATGTGACTTGTTTTACAAAATTTCCTTAGTGACATACCGATTCGGTTGTAGTGTTTGAAATTTGGGTTTAGGTGTTACAAATTGATATCAGAGCCCGGTTCAAAACTCGGCTTTGGGGGTTTGGGGCTCAAAACGTTTTCTAGAAATGGGCTTTTGAAACATGCATGTTTATAAATGATAACAGGTTTGTTAGTGGCATGGCACCTGCGTCTCCGGCCCAAGTCCGCCAAGTAAGTACTCTAAACCATTGTGTGATATATATATGTGGGCTTGATGGGCTTTATGGGACGTAGGCTAGTTTAATTAGACTTTGATGGACTTTAGGCTTAGCTTAAACAACTTCTGAAATTCCATAAGACTTAATTTATCCAAACAAATCCTGTGAACTAGTCGCCGAGTTAGGGTGTGGCAACAAGCATACGCATATCTAGGATTGGATTCAGGGAGAGCTTGGTATTTAAGCAGTCCTGGTGACTCACCTCCTCTTCACTAGAATCCTACCTGGTGCGTAGTGACTGTTCACCCTAACCATGAGGATGTGTTGACAAGCCAAAACTTATAATTAAAACCCGAAAGGGACCAGCCACCTGTTTTTCTCACAAAATTACTAAAATATCCTTATTTTGAAAAAAACCCATGATTTGCAAATATACCCCGATTTATAAAGTCAACATAATTTTTCCATAGAAAACAAAAACAACAACAACAACAACATCAAAATATCCCTGATTTGTAAAATTACCAAATTACCCTTGATTTGTAAATGACCAAAATACCCCTGATTCACAAAATTACTGAAATATCCCTAGATTTCAAAATTACTGCAATACCCCCAAATTTCAAAATTATCGAAATACCCCTGAATTTCAAAATTATCGAAATACCCCCGAATTTCAAAATTACCGAAATACCTCAGATTTATAAATTATCAAAATACCCCAGATTTGCAAAATTATCGAAATACCCCCAGATTTACAAAATTATCGAAATACCCCGAGTTGGAAAATTACCAAAATACCCTTATTTTGCCAAATCACCGGAACCTTATTTTGGAAAATTACAAAATACCCTATATGTTAAAATTACGCCAAGTGAAATGACGAAAATACCCTTATGAGTTCATGGATGTTGCTTGTGTGGTTGATGCGTGTATGTGATATTCGATTGATGATGATTGAATGAGAATTCTAGAATTAGGAAATATAGACTTGAGAACTAAACCCGTAGATAGAATTGAATTCGAAAGAACTAGTATCAAAATGATTTTACATAAGATTGTTTTAATAAGTGGGAAGAATTAATTATTCATAAAATTAATCGATAAGCGTCGATCGAAAGAATAAGTAGAAGTTGAGATGCGAATAATGGTGCGTACCTACCATAGTATACTAAGTGTTTATTTTGGCTTTAGAATTAGAGTGTGAAAAGCATAGTGGTGAGACTTAGGTAGTATGATTTCTAGTTAGTTGGAAATTTCGAGGACGAAATTTCTTTAAGGAAGGTAGAACGTAACATCCTAAATTTTTGGGCCTATGTGTTTAATGGGTGAATATGTGGAATGAGTTAATTTAAGTGTTAGGGGCCCAAATTTTAAGTTTTAAGGAGCCCAAATATTCTAATTTAAGTTAGTTAAATTTGGCATTAGGGATTAGGGAAGTGGATGGCACAAGGCTATTTTTTGGGGGAATTTTATTATATTTATTCTATGTGGATAATAAGCATATAAAGGCTATTATTTAGGGATTTAGTCTTTAAGATAATAAGCAGATAACGACTATTTTTGAGGAGATAATAGATTAATATAAGGGAAAAGGGATAGGAGCTATCATGTGTGGCAGTGTTGGCTGAAAATCAATCTCTGCTAAAGGGAGGAATCGGTTTTCTATATAAAGAGGGGGTGTGCCGAAATTTTGGAAGCCTTTCTTTTATTTTCTTTTCTCATCTTCTTCCTCTCAAACGCCGAAAATTACCATTTTCTTCACCCTTTCTTCCTCTCTAAAATTTCCTGGTTGGCCGAATCTTTTAACCTCTATTGTTATTTTTCTTCTAATCCCTAAAAGCCGAAATCAAATCTTTATTATTCTATTCTTCTCCTTAATATTCATTGGCCAAATCTCTCTTAGCCATCTCTTCAATTCTTAAATCTTCTAAAAACCGAAATTCTTAGATCTCACCTCCTGAAGTTGCTTAATTTTCTTCATTTAAGTCTGCTTGTGCGAATCAAGAAAAAAATAGGTATGTGTCGATTTTGAGTTTCCAATATTTCTCGGCTTTTCAAAGTCCCTAGCCAGAATGGCTATTTAGTGACTAATCAAGGGTTTTTCTTATTTTCGGCATTTGAGTGCGAAGAGGAGTCTAACGCTAGATCTCTAAGTCAAAGATCAAGAACACTCAAGTCGTATTATTTTCGGATTTCAAGGTAAGGAGATTGGTTTATTTTTAAATATATGAAATTGGGTAAAACACTAACTATGGCCGAAAATAGAAGAGGCCCTATTTTCACATCTTTCCGGCTTTTTGAGCAAAGTGGTAGATAGAAGGCAATAAATCGATTTAGCAAGGGTATTGGCATAATCAGGTGTGTAACTTTTCACACCATCTAGATCTGTTTGTTAAATACATGATTATAAGACTTGTATGTTTTGATAAATGTCGAAATCCCGGCATAACGTTTGAAACCCAAAGAGGGTAAAGCAAATCACCAGGTTAGTGATCCCTGTCATTCTAAGTGAATGTTCTGATTAAATGATATGTGTATCGATTTTCTATGATTGCATGGGTTGGGTTTGATGAAAGGAGAAAGTTATATGTTGTAGCGCTTTCTGTGATCTGTTGTAGCGGTTCTTCTGGTGATCTTGTAGTAGCTACTGCCATGATCGATGATGAAAGACGACCGCCATCGAGGCGATGTAGCGGTGTGGGTTGATTGTAGAAATCCCCAATGGTGTGAATGGCTAGTACGGGGGCATGTAGCGGATGGAAACCTAGGATTTGGGTTGGGCTTGGATATTATTTTTATTATGTATATTAATTCTGACTATTTTAGTTTTATGGGGCTAATGCCCAAATCTAATGGTGCATGAGGTTGCACTGAGTCTCATGACTCAACCAATTAATTAACATTTCGGGTAGCATTTAGTGCATCGGACCGGGCTGGAGAGGAGCGCAAGGTGGCCATGCAAAAGAACATTTGGATCCACAAAAAAGACTCTAGTTATTATTTTATATTCTTATTTAATGGATTTTAAATCTCGTTGTAATAAGGCCATGGGCCACCAATTTATATTTTGTTTTATTACGGGCTTTTATTACTTTTAGTTATTTAAATTTTTATTTTAATTGAACTAAGGCATGTATTTAAATTTGGGTTTTAATTCATAAAGGCATATTTTATTTAAAACTATAAATTATAAATTTTTCCCGAATAAAAGGTTAAACTTTACCAAAATGTTTTTCTGAAAATGCAACATGTTTTACAAAATTTCCTTAGTGACATACCAGATCCGGTTGTAGTGTTTGGGTCGGGTTTGGGGTGTGACATAATGTTTACATCTTCTTTCAATTTGAGTCTTATTTTTTTAAGCTAAATTTGGTCTTTAACATTTCAAAAGGAGTCAAAACGCTTTTTTTAACATAATATTGGCTAAAACATTGATATTTTAACAATTTGGCATGACAACTGCATGGTAGTCTATGTGTATTTAACGTTGACATAATACTATTTGTTTTAAATATCATGTTAATAAAAACATTAGAAATTAAAAAATATTAAAAAATATAAAAATTTTTAAAAAAATTCAAATAAATTAGGAACATGTGGATTACCATAAGGGTTGTCATGTTTGAAAATTCAATGTTTTAGTCGATATTTTCGTTAAAAAAATAAAAACTCGATTCTTTTTTAAAGCTTAATGGTCAAACTCGACTCTTTTTAAAATATTTAGGGCCATATTTAGTTCAAAAAAAAAAAAAAAGGACCAAATTAACATAAGATGCAAACATTGAAGATTAAATTTGATATTATACCTAAATTTTAGGGTAAACTATAAAAATAATTAGTCAACTATTAGCGGGTTTCTATTTTGTCCACTTTATAAAAATAAATAAAAATCATTTATGATAAAATACTTAAGATTTTATAAAATTACATACAACATTATAATAAATGAATACCCATTTTCTCTATTTTTGACATGAAATTTATTTATTAAAATAATATTTTCATAAATAAAATATTTTAATAAAACCTACAAATAATACTTAATTCAGATTCAAGGTTTTCCTTTTTTTTTTTAAGTTTATTTTATAAATAGTAATTTTTATTATACAACTGACATTACTCCTTAGTCTTTCTCAAATTTGTCGAGTGTTGAGCACCACCTTCACCCACAACCACCGATACTAATAATATTTGCTTTGAACTCTTTGATTTTCACATCTTCCATCATCATACCATCGAACTAGGAATTGGTTATAGAGATGTTAACATGGCCTTCCAAATTTCACCTACTAGATCTTCAAGATCTCATCCTCACTATACATCCCCAATCATGCCCACCCCAAATAGAGCCTCAAATGCAACAAATCCATTTTGGGCAACAACCTAAAAGCATCGGTTCTCACTATTTTTTATCTCAGACTATAGTTTTAACTCAACTGGGATTGCTAATATTGGAAAAAAGGGAAAAATTAAATTTGCATAATTCTTTTTTATGGGTTTTCCCCCTTTTTTTATTTATTTATAAGATTATTATTTTATTTATAAAATTATCATTATAATAAATAAAATTCATGTTTAAAAATGGAAAAAGAAAGTATCCATTTCTTTATAAATATTTTTAATATTTTTATATATTTTATAAAAATATTATGTATTTTTATTGAAAATGAAATTTTAAATTTTTATTTCTTTAAAGTTTTTCTAAATTTTATTCTTTTAATAATTAAGACTAAATTGACAAAATGTATAAAGTTGAGCGCTAAACTTGTTGTATTTTTTTTTTGTTATTAATTGTTATGCCAATAAAAAAAGGTCATGGTTAGTAATTTAACGTAGGAGTGACCAAAATATTAAAATTTCATAATATTAAGACTAAAATAGAAAATTTTAAACTTTGATGACGAAAGCAAAAACATGATAATAGTTGGGTAACTATTTTAAAAGTTTATCCCAAAATATTATAAATTGAGATTTATTAAAAGAGGGCGAAAGTGTTGTGGTGGGCTGGGCTGGATGGGTTGCTAGGTACAGTATTAGTGATGGCCCGTTAACCCATCGCCAAGAGAACCAAAATTGGCGAATGCCATAAAGATATATAGGTCTTAAATCTCACAAGCCTAGTATTGGGTAAGGTCGGGGTTTCATTGTATACTCTTTGTGGTAGCTCTCTCCTTTCCTCTCATTTCTCTTCATGTTTTCCTCTTTATTTAGGGTTTTCTTTTGATTACTCCTCTTCCTGATTTCATAAAATTATAATATTCTCCCACTCCGAATCGATCTATGATTTGGGCAATTCCTCTGTTTTCGCTGTAAATATTATTCAAAATCAATTTCATAAATTATGTTTTTATTGTCTTCTTCGTTGATGACTTGCAACGTGATATTCCAAAACCTGCGTGTGTTCGGTCCTGGCTTGAATCCTTTTTCCCCTTTCTGCGTTGCTCATCATTCCTCTGCTTCTCGCTAATCTGTTTCCCTCTTCTCCTTGTTTTCATCTCTATCATGTAATCATTTTTCTCTTCATCTTAAGCTTTCGAGGGGATTGTTTGTTTTCCAAGAATAAAAAGAAAGGGATCTAACTCTTTGTGAAAATTTCACGTTTTTACAAAAATATCATGCGTTTCTTCGCCTAATCAATCAAATCTTGGTCTGGGATTCTCTTTACTTTTTCCGGGTTAAAGGAAAAAAGTCTATATATCTGCAACGGTATTGGTTGGTTTTGTTATTGCTTCGAAGAATATGACCCAAGGACAGTCTTTGCGGAGAAATTTGTCAAGAAGGCGCTCGTTTAGGTGTGGGATTGATAGGGATGATAGAGGTTGGACAATGCTCCACATCGGAGCCCGTAAAGGTGACCTCATTCAGGTATCTTTCTTTCTTATTTACCGTTTTTACTGCTCTTTCTTTTATTGGTAGTACCCTTGAATTTTATGAATTCATGATAATTGTTGCCGGATATGATATCCACCTATTGATGATGGATCCTTAAGTTACTCAATAGTTCTAATACTTTAAACCAATATAAGAAACCATCGCTAATGTTTGATTATTACATTTATTGGAAAATATTCTTTTACCTGGATTTATATACAGGGAGGAATAGCTTCCAATTACTTTTCCGTGATTTTTTTTCCTTTTTGGATTCCCCAAATTCCCTTGGGGAATCTCTTAACAAGTTTTACTTGCTGATTGTTTTTTTAGAACCATTCCATCCGCAGGAGGAGCCGAACATGATAATTTTTCTTTATCTTGGTCAAATAAAAATAAGTTGAACCAAATGATTATAGACAGATACATATATCCTTTTGTCTATCAGTACATGTATGAATGGTTCCATATGTAAGATCCAAATCCTTTTGAGCTTGTTGTGACTGGTATTTTTTGGTATATTATTTGTGTTTATTGTCAACGATTCACTGCTATAACTTCTCTTGGCCATGGACTGCTGAGCTAAAATTCCTTGAAACAGGTCAAGCAACTGCTCAACGAAGGTGTGGATGTAAATGTGGCTGCATGGGGCCCCAAATCCCAAGGTGTCACCCCACTCCATCTTGCTGCTGAGGGTGGCCACCTTGAAGTTATGGATGAACTGCTTGAACGTGGTGCTAATATTGATGCAAGAACCAAAGGTGCTTGTGGGTGTAAGTATCTTATCTCACATTTTTCTGTTCCAACTTTTGTGGATTATATACTAGAAGCAAAAATTTGTGTTTGTTGGCAACTCTATGACCTGGTAATTACATTAATTCAAAAACTACAAGTTAATCTGGGCCATGCCAACCATCATTGTTTTCCACCTTTGAACTTTGTTAATTTGGTATATATATTGTTCGACTTTAGTGTAGCTTTGATCAACTGCTTTTCTTATTCAAAGATTCCTCAGTTTAAGCTTCCACGCTCATCAAACATTGTAAAGCAATCAACTTTATATTGTAGTAACTAGCAAGTAGCAACTACCCAAAAAGAAAGAACACGATGGCATCATCACTGGTTTCGGCCTATGCCCAACATTGCGGTTCTATTGTTTTTGTGTCACGAGTTTGTACTTGTGTGCAGTTGTTCCTGCTATTTACTCTCTTCCTTTTAAGTAAACTGTGATCTATTTTCTACTAGCAGTGTACACAGTACAGATAGCTTGGCGGGGCTAAACCTGATTGGTGAATTTATTTAGAACTTCAGGATTTGATATAAAAGGATGCATCTAGATTTAAGAAAGGCTACTGACTTTATTGCCACTTGTTTAATGTGTGATTTCACTCAGGGACGCCACTTCACACAGCAGCTAAAGAACGAAAGAGGGAAGCAGTGAAATTCCTGATAGAGAATGGGGCATTTTTGCCAGATGACATCAATGATTGCAGATTTAATCCACCGCTTCATTACTGCCCTGGCCTTGAATGGGCATATGAGGAGATGAAGCGTCTTCAAAGAGATGGCTCTTCTTCAGCAGGGGAGACATCTTATAGCTCTGAAAATTGATATTCAATCATATCAAACCGCTCTTGTTTGTTCCTCCTCCCGTGTTTGGTGCTTCCATTTTATCTCTTTAATAAACACTAGTGGGCTTGTGACGTGTGTTGCTATATATTTTATTTTGAAGACTGTTGTTTGCATATGAATATACGGCTAGGAATAAATTAGTACTCTCATCTCATCACATAACATGCATGTGATATGATAGGATTGATGATGTGCAATAATTTAAATATTGTGTTTTTCTTTCTCATCTCTCTCTGCTCTATTATACCTTCGGTTCCCCTTATTAGGCAAAAATTTTAAATTAGTGAAACTACAAACAAAAACACACACACAAACGCACGGAAAGGACGTTGTGTATGGATTAAAAACAGCCCAAAATCCAACTCGATTAATCGAAAAATTGAAAATGGTTGAAATGGGTGGATGGTTGGATCAATTGGTTTCTAACAAGTTAAAATATTTATAACATTGTATGGAAGTTATCGTATGCTATGTGATTAATGCACAAAATTTCATTTACTAAATTTTAGGAAACAAAAATGAAATCTAATCTTCATAATAAGAGCATGGAGTCTCCATAACAGTAATCTACAAGAGGCCCAACTCAAGTCTGACTCAGGCCAAGTTCAAAAGAAAATTGGCCTAAAGTGGGTCCTGATTTCGGCCACTGATTGGGATGCCTCCATCCATTCACTATAATAATATTATTTTTATGTGAGAAGGAGGCACGGGGTATTGGATGCGAAAAAGCCGAAGGAGGGAGCGAGGAAAGAGATGACGCGAGGAAAACAAAAGATCGAAGCGCAGAGGCGAAACGCTGAGAAGAATCAAAAGCCAAAGGGTTCTCAGCTGGAGGCCAGAGCTGTAGCCCTCAAAGTCAGCTGCCCTATCTGCAAGGTTCTTTCTTTTTTCTTTTTTCTTTTTAATTATAAAATCATTTTGTTATCTCTGACTTCGCAGATCGCCTTTGATCTTGATGATGATTTAATTTTGTTTTCGAAGATTGATACGTGTTCTAGTAGTAGTAAAACTAGATTTGAAGTGATAGTCTCCGTCTGAATCTCATGAATTTTTTTTTAAAATATGGAACTCATTAATTAATTCGAGTATATAGGGTAACAATGTAACCCACTTCCTTTTTCACTTTGTATTGTGGAAACTAATGGATCATTGATGGGTGTTAATGGCTTGCATTAAAATTATAAAAATAATCATTTTCTCAAAATTAAAAAAAAAAATCAAAATTTGATTTTTTTTTTTTAATTTCATGATTGATCTCGTATTCAATTTATCATAATAACAACTGTTATTATTAGTAATAAGATCAAGTCTTTTACTAGTATTTCTACTGCTATCAGCTTGTCTTGCTACACTACCAGTGTTGCAGTGTGAGCGGAAACAATAGCTAACATACTTGCCTTACACCCCCAAAATCGGATTTTATGCAGCAGGTTTAGAAGATAGTGAGATATCTAGGATAGTGATTTGATATCTGTTGGGCATCATGCTAATTACTCAAAAGTATTGTACCCTCTGAATGCTACAAAAGAGCAATTCATCCTCAAGATTTGTCGCCTGCTTTGAAGAGAGCTAAGGGGCGCCTCTCTCTGGTTTCAAACACTTGACCTCTATGAATATAGAGGGCTTTTGGGCTACTCTCGTACTAGAGTGGGTTTGAGACCTGGGGGAGGCGTCCCTTAGATCTCTTTAGAGCGGGAGACAATTTTGAGGATGCATTGATCTTCAGCAGCACCTGAAGAAGACAACACCCTTGCGCAACCAGCACAATGTTCTTAGAATCTTGATATATCATAAAACCTTACATATTCATTCTGACTTCCAATATTTCTCCCTTTTTTGTATTTTTATCCATATATGCATACCATGTAAAAGATGTTGCGAGTATATCTCAGTTACCACTAATTGTATTTCTTACAGAGTTTGTAGACCGGAAGCCCTAATGGGCAGGGATGAGATCTGCGAGTATTTTTCCTTTCACTTTTATATTCACGTTTCAAGCACGTGCTTTTTCTGATTTGTTACTAATTTATGTTGTGTGAGGTAAATGATGTTTTGGTTTAGCTGTTATAGGGATTTAAAGGTTATTGCTTAGGCTTTGCTTGGTGTAGAAGATGGAAAAGAGCGAGGATGAAAAATTTGTTAGTCAAATGGTTAAGATTCATGACTAACTTTTTACTCTGTAGCTTGGATTAACAAATTTTCCACCCTCACTTGTTGTGAGTATATCTCAGTTACCACTAACTGTGTTTCTTACAGATGTTGTAGACCAGAAGCCCTAATGGGTAGGAAAGAGATCTGCAAGTATTTTTCTTTCCACTTTTAAATTCATGTTTCAAGCACGTGCTTTTTCTGATTTCTTAATAATTTATGTTGTGTGATGTAAATGATGTTTTGGTGGGTGCCTGTTTTGGTTTATCTGTTATCAGCATTTCAAGGTTAGCGCTTGGTGGAAGATATGTGATTTTATTATAATGATTGATTGCCAACAAGAATGGACCTGAATTGATGGTTCCTGGTTCATTAAAGTGGCATCAGTTTCTAGAAGCACATATAAACAAAAAGAATAGTTAACGAAACCAATATATTAGAAAATTTTAATTTTGCATTTTGAATGCTTCATGTTAAAATTTGATAGAAATCACCAAATGTTTCATCTAAACACACCAAGAGATAATTAAGGGAAGACCAGAGCATCATTCAGTGACACGTTTAACTTGTGGACTTGCATTCACCAGTTTTGCTTGTGGCTGGATGGATTGATTGTTTTTAAAGATCAAGCTCTTTGGGTTTTTGAACATTTGGGCTCTGCTTGATATGAAGGATGTAAACAAGTGAGGATGGAAAATTTGTTAATCTAATGATTAAGTTACAAAGTAGAAATTTGTTAGGAATCTTAACCATTTGATTAATAAATTTTTCATCCTCATTCTTTCCATCTTTTGTACCAAGCAAAGCCTTAACTAACAGAAATACTTTCATGAACTGCAAAAAGCTTGAAAATATTTCCTATGCTTTTAATATTATATTGTTGTTCAGCAGATATATCATGAGTAGGAGTAGGACCAAGAAGAAGGGGTCATCTGTTGGAAGAAACAGAGTGAATGATTTTGATAGTCAATGTCATATTGATGATGGTTGTACATTGGTGGTTGCTATTTTTAAGTTCAAAAAAAATTGCATTGTAAAACATGTGGCTGTGCAGTATAACCTTACTAGTCCAGGGGTACCAACTCCTTGGCTCTTGATGGAGTCCTCATTTGCTGTTTCAGTAGATTGCATGCTCTATGATTTTACAATATCTTATACACCGTCGTTTGCTGTATGATGATATAAGTTGCCTGGTTCTTACCCCTTTAGTCAATTTGTCGAACTCTCTCTATCCTTCTCACTTTCTCTCTGGTATCGTATCTTGTGATCTGCTAAAATGAAGCTTATTTCTTGTTGTAGGTGCAATTAGCAAATGAAAAACAACTTGGTGATCATTATGGCTCTAAACATCCAAAGGAAAACCCTCCTGCTGTGTCAAGTTGATTGCTTTCTTCCCATGTAAAAGAAGGAAAAGAACAAATTATCTTTTCCTGTGTGATTCTAGATATTGTATGTTAACCGTCTTTTAAAAAAAAATTAAACCAATGAAAATGACTCTTTTATCTATTTGCCTTTGCCTTTCGCTTTCAGTCATGTCGTGTGTAGAAGTGTGAACACTAGAATGATAATAAAGCAGTTTGCCTGCCGGCCTGGATATAAATATTTTATGAATTCACAAGGGGATACGGTCAATGCCGACATGAGAGAACTTTGTAGAATAAATTGGATATGAATTAAGTTAAGGCTGAATTCCTTGTGTTGTGCCGTAGTGTTGGTCAGCTAATCATATGTTTTGAGATATTGGCACGACTTCACTCTTCTCACACAATAAATGTTAGGAATGTATTGTGCATTAATACTTTTTTTGTCTGTTTTTTCGGGCACATGGTCGAAACAAAACACAAAATTACGGCCAGGAGAGGCTTATAAAGGTTTTGAAAACACGAGTAGCCCATTTCTTAGGCTCTTTCTTGAGTTGCTAGTTGTCAGTGTTGTGCTGTTGAATGGAGATCAATTTAAACCCCAAAATTATGTCTTCAATTGCTAGTTGGAGTTCCCATCCTGTAATGGTTCATCTAAGTAAAATATTGCTCCATTTTCTGTCTTTGTTGAGAAGCCCATAAGAAATAACATTGTTTGTTTTGAGAATAAGAAGAAAATGATCTTGGCTTGAAGTTTTTTGTTAAGTGTCTTGCGAATTCTTGGCTGAGATGTTGGTGGGGGATCGAGGTCAAAAGAGTGAACAACAGAAAGGTAGAAGTCGTTGATTCTTTTGAGGGCACCCATCATGTTAGGATCAATTTTCTTGAATATGAGTTCATTCTTATATCTCCAAATGATTCAGAGATTATTGACAACAAGGGTGTAGAATCTCATAGGGTCTTGCGAAGCAATGCCGTTCAAATTGAGTCATTGGAGAAACCAGTCGAAGATGAAAGTGGTATTGAGGATATCTAGGCGAGCAATAAAAGAGAACTAAACCAAATCGTTCTAGTGAAATGACAATGAAGGAAAAGATACTCAGTAGTTTCTCTTTGGCACAAAAGGGCAAGAGTTTTCAATCAGAGATGACATCTCTAAAGAGATCTTTAGTAGGGAGACAATTATTACAGATCTTCCAGAAAGAAACAATGATTTTGAGTGAGAGCGAGATACTAAAGATTCTTCCAAGCCTTTTGCAATTTACTAGAAGGGGATGAACTTGTATTTGTTTGACTAAAATGGTGATAAACATTCTTCATTAAAAAAATACCTTTATGGTAAAATTTTCAAAAAAAAAAAGAAAAATCTTTTCCATCTTGGATTAATAATGTCCTACTAAGGAGATCACTAACGCGAGAAAGATCCAGAAGATCAAGAGCCCTTCTTTGATTTCAAAAGGACACATTAGAATTGAGGTATGAAGGAATAGAATTGTTAGAATTTTTAAGTATGTAGTTATCTAAGAGGGGTGAATTAGAGTTTAAATCGATCCTGCAATCATTTATGCTCTAAAGTTATCTTTGCCTTGATTGCAAATGCCTGTTCCTTGTAAGATTCCTTTCCAAGCTCATGAGTCAGAAGGCTTGGGTTTGATTGTTTCAGAAGAGTGTTGTCTACAGTACATTGACTTTAGAACTTTTGAGAGGGGTTTTTTTACTTAAGTAGTACCAAAAAAAAAAAACCGAAAATAATACAAAAGAAAAAATATGTATCAAAATGGTAAATGTAGGGCGGTCACGCCTCTGGTAGAGGTGGTATCACCCTACTCTGACACATTATTCTGTTAAAAAAATAAACACGGTTAAAAAAAATAGAATCTATAAAAAAATAAAAATAAAAATCTGAGGTAATTTGACTGGATAGGAGTGGAGGCTGTGCGACAGGCGTGACAGGTGGAGGGTTTGGCAGAGACGCCACCGGTGTAGTGATGGGACGTGTGCATGCATGCATACGATATTTATTTGGGTTTTAGAATTTTTAGATGCAGTAGCTGTGAAGGAAGAAAAGGAAAGAAGAAGAAGAAGAAAGAGTATAGCACTGGAAAAAAAGGAGAGAAAGAAAATAGAGAAGAAAGGAGAAAGAAAAGAAGAAAATAAAATAGAAAAATAAGATATTTATTTTAAAAATAATGGATTATCATTTTTTGTATGTTTTTTATTGTTTTTGTTGTTAGTTATTAATATTAGTAAAAACCTTAATTATTATTTTAGTTAGTATTATTATTATTAGTTTTTAGGGTTTGGTTGTTATTATTTATAGTTATTAGGATTAGTAAAAATCCTTATTATTATTTTAGTTAGTATGATTGTTAGTTTTTACACTATATTATTGTTAGTTATTATTTTAGTAAAACTCTAATTATTA
Organism: Gossypium rotundifolium; assembly: GCA_025506655.1. Taxonomy (NCBI): domain Eukaryota; kingdom Viridiplantae; phylum Streptophyta; class Magnoliopsida; order Malvales; family Malvaceae; genus Gossypium; species Gossypium rotundifolium. Next base: position 36,518,747 of record CP106729.1, on the reverse strand, counting down.
TTGTTAGTTAGTATTATTTTTAGTAAAAACTATTATTATTATTATTGTATTAGTTATTAGGATTAGTAAAAATTCTAATTATTATTATTGTTGTTGTTAGTTATTAATATTGTTAGTAAAAAATTATTATTATTATTATTGTTAACTATTATTGTTAGTAAAACCGTAATTATTATTTTAGTTAATATTCTTTAGTTAGTAAAAAAACTATTATTATTATTCTTCTTGTTGTTGTTGTTGTTAACTATTATTGTTAGTAAAACCCTAATTATTATTTTAGTTAGTATTATTAGTATTGTTAGTAAAAACCTAATTATTATTATTATTATTATTATTATTATTATTATTATTATTATTATTATTATTATTATTATTATTATTGTTAGTTATTAGGATGAGTAAAATCCTAATTATTATTGTTGTTGTTGTTGTTAGTTATTAATATTGTTAGTAAAAGAAACTATTATTATTATTATTATTATTATTATTATTATTGTTAACTATTATTGTTAGTAAAACCGTAATTATTATTTTAGTTAGTATTATTGTTAGTAAAAGAAACTATTATTATTATTATTGTTGTTGTTAACTATTATTGTTAGTAAAACCCTAATTATTATTTTAGTTAGTATTATTAGTATTGTTAGTAAAAATCCTAATTATTATTTTAGTTAGTATTATTAATATAGTTGGTAAAAACCCTAATTATTATTTTAGTTAGTATTATTAATATTATTAGTAAAAACCCTAATTATTATTTTAGTTAGTATTATTAATATTGTTAGTAAATAACCCTAATTATTGTTTTTGTTATTTTTATGTTTTGTTTTAAAGTTATTTTGTTTGTTTATTTTGATTTGTTAGTAAGTTTTGTGTTTATATTAATTATTTGTTTATTGTGAATGTTATGTTTTAAATTTTTTTAATATATTTGAAAGTTTTTATATTAGTAAAACTATTATAAAGTAATTGTTAATTAGTGAAAAAAATTTGAAAATATTTCTGCTATAGATATTGTTAGAAATGGCAACATATTTGGTATTGCCTGATGATATAATAACTTCAACACAAAGGGAGAAAGTTGATAAGATGATGAGAGAAGTGCAAGATTACAGAATGAAACCACAAGAAGACATTGTTCAACACCTTATTACCGTAAATAAAAAGATGCAAGAAGTGTTGTGGAATGGTCATGAAATGATTAAGAAGAATAAAGTGCAATACTTAACCCTTAGAGGACATTAATTGAATGGGAATCAAATCATTTTAGACGAACTTTGGAAGACATTGGTACCACGTGTAACACCCCAAACCCGGCCCATGCGGTATGACCAGATCTGGCATGTCACATGAAGAAAATGAATAAAGAACTTATGATTCTTACTAAAGATGTTGTTATTAGGCTATTGTTTAAGAAAACAAATTTGATTTAGAAATACTCGATAAAATATTACTAATCTTTAAAGGTTGATTGAAAAATCGATAATTAAACTAGTGATCTTAAAAAAAAATATTGTTGATAATTCAAAAGAGAATTTTCAAGTTAAATTATTTGTAAAAGTTTATTACCAAATCCATTTGTTAATCTATTTTGGAAAACCTTTATTTATGATTTTAGAAAATTCCCATTTAAAATAATTCAAGAAAAATAATAAATATGTTCAAACATAAAGCAAATTAAAGTTTATCCTAGAGGCCTTATTACAGCTTTAAACCCAAAATATTAAAAGTAATAAAGCGAAAAAATGAAATTTACTAAAGTCCGAAAATGCCATTTCTAAAGTATGGCCTCCACCGAGTCATCCATGGCCCAAGTCCACATCACTGAGTATTACTTGCAAGGATTAAGAAGGAGGGGTGAGTTACTAGAACTCAATGTATAATCCCCTTACCGTCATCCACTGGGCCTAAACCCGTAAAGCAACATCTTGGGCTTGAGCCTATAGCATAATCTTGGGCCGAAGCCCATTTACATAACAATCTATATATATATATATAAATGTATGCAACCCAACCCATCCATCCAATCATACCCCCGACCAGCCAATCACACCTGTGGGGATCAAGTCAACCCACCCCGCCGCTCACACCAAATTTGCAGTCAAGCTGCTAATCACGGAATATTTGTGGCTGAGCCACCGGAATCATAATTATGTAAACATATATTTATATTGTGGCAATGCCACCAGGCTACGCTGCTCTTCATTCAATTTTTTCTCATCCCATGCAATATGTCAAAATGCATCATACATAATAAATAAAATATCCACATATATATAACAATAATTAATCTAGTGAATTATTTCGATGAATCAGCCCATTAAAATGTTTTGATAATTCGGCCCATTAAGGCATTCTAGCAAATCGGCCCATAAGGGCATTTTGTAAATCGGCCCATAGGGACATTTTTGTAAATCGGCCCATAGGGGCATTTTTGTAATTCAGCCTATAGGGGCATTTTCGTAATTTGATAATTTAACATCGATTTTGACAAATCTTAGTATTAACGATTTTTAAGCAAATCACTCGATTCATACCATATCACCGTTATTAAGTTTTTAAGCAACTTCGATCGATTTTTCTAACATGATGATAAATCACAGATTTACGGGATTTCGGTGTGAGATTACACACCTGATTACGGTAAGGACTAAACCTTCTTGATCGTCGGCACCCTTAGTATCGTGAACGACCACGATTTGTCTATTCTCACCGGATGATGGTCCACAACCCAGTGGAAAATCCCGAACAGTCGATACCGCCCTACGTTTGAACTTAGGAGTAGGAATTGCAAATACACTCCTTTTGTGTTCTCCTATCACTTTTCCTTTCAAATCGTTACCACTTGCCTCCATTGAAAAAGTTTCGGTTAGAAAGATACTATGATGAGTGCAAGTAGTTGTTTAGGGATGGGATTTGACTTACCATTATTTTCGAAGGATCAACGAGTGAATAAGAACGAGCGATTTAATTCCTATAATAACCAATTAGTCAATCTTTCGATCCGAATAGCAACATAACTGAGAAATAAATCCAAATGAATTTTGACGAAACTCCTTACCTTAATGTTGATTAATCTGATTTCTACCGATTGACTTTTGGCTACGGATGAGACGAGGATATGTGATTCGGCTTTCCACTATAATACTACAACAAGAAGATGATCAAGATATAAGGGATTAGGAGTGATATTTTGGTTTAGAACAAATTGAAATAACCGAATGATAATAAACATACATTTGGCTAGGGAGAAAAATGAAATGAAAATGAAAATAGGGATATAAGGTCACTTACCGATTCGATCAAGAAGAGAGTGCCCAACACGAAAGAAAAAGAAAAAGTGAAGAGATAGGGTGATAATAGGTTCGGCTATGGAGAGAATTGAGCAAGAAAATTTTTTCACAAAGAAATGTCGATTTAAGAAAAGTGAGAATGGTTGAAGAAATGACAAAAAAGAAAAGAATGGATGGAGAGAAGAGTGCTAGATAGTTTCGGCTAACAACAAAAGAAGATGAACCAAAATGAATGGAGGGTTAAGGCAAAATAAGGGAACAAGATGAACAATGGCTAGAGTGTTTCAGTTATCAAAGAAAAAATGAGCAAAAATGCATTAAGGGTTTCGGCCAAAACAAGGGAAAAGAAATTGAAAAAGAGACACAAAAATGTTCAAAAGAGAAAAATACCTCTCATGCACAAAACTTACAAAAAGGTATAGAAAATTCGGCTCCCCCTATTCTCCCTACCAAAACCATGTATCATATTTTCCAAAAAGATGAGTGTTGACCAAAAAATTCTATCCCAAGCAACACCTAAAATTTGGCCAACATGTCCCCCTCCCTTATCCCTTGCTTTGATTTCTTTCCTCCTTTTTCCCTTGTCTTCCTCCTTACCATATTCCTTAGCCATCTTTCCATCAATAAAAAGTCTCCCTTACCATATTTAAAGCTTTGGCCGACACTTTGGAAAAGAAGCACAAAATAATCCAAAAATTTTGCAATAGGTGGGATTCGAACTCCACCCTTTAAGCTCCTTAATGTGATGCCACACCACTCTACTACTAGCTCCTCTTGTGCTAGCAAAATACACACTTATTTCTTTAAGCCTTGATGCCACTTACCTTCTCTCCTTAAAGTGTTTCAACACTAAAATTTTCCTATAGCCTAACTTGAACCCGGAACTTCCTAGAAACCCCGTAACTTTCCAAAATCACCTTCCTAGTAAGTCCAACTTGAAATAATGCCATTCTCTTGTTCTTAAAAATTTTAAACACTCCTACACTCAATACCCATTAGGCCCAATTCTACTAAGCCCAATATCGAGATGTTACAATTCTACCCTCCTTAAAAAAATTTCGTCCTCGAAATTTCCAACCAACTACTAAACGCACTGCTCAAGTCACACCACTATGCTTTCGCTGCGCACTCTGATCTTAATAACACCAATGTACTTTTAACTTAAACTTGAATCCTCTTACACCCAACCAAACATCTAACCACAAAAGCAAGCAATTATCTACCACTTATACCTCAAATTTCTACATTCAAACATCACGTCCAACCAAAACATACCTGACTTGATGGTGATGAAACAATCTCGAGCCTTATGCTCCTTAGACCCGCATCTCAAGCATGCTCCTAACGTCCTCCGGCATTTTCCCAGATGACGCCTTCTGCAATAATCGCAAGCCGGGAAGTTTGGACGTGCCTTAACACGCTTTACGAAACGAGATTACAACCCTAAAGAACTGTGATCTCTTTTTTTCATACAGTCCATGCACCCTACCCGAACTGCTTCACCGATTCTTTTAATCTCCTCCAATACCTCCTTAACAAGCTGAGTTAGTACATCAGCTCCGGCTCGGTCATGAGACCCCGTCTCAGTCACTGGCGATGCCGGCTCCTCCCTTTCAAGCCTAATCCCTGATGTCGAGGGTCCAGCCCTAGCACCCCGGCCTCTACCACGGCCCGTCTACCGTGTCCACGTCCTCTAGCGCTCATATTAGCTAAGTTGATTTAATCTGATTAAGAGTCTTATGAATCAGTATACTATTCAATGTTTATTAAACAATGTTTTATGGAGTATAGGAAGTAAAGTCATTTTTGCAAAACATATCCTAAAGTCTCAATCTCTATAGTTTCAGCTCCTAAAGCTTAAAGTTCTAAAGTATTTCTATTTTGTGGAGTTTTATTACCACAGTCATTTCACAATAATCATAAAATGAAAACAGAACTTACTGACTTGGTGCCGGATACCTGTGGTGCCATACTTCCTCTAAAACATGTATAAATCGAATTTCAAGCAATTTTTAGAAAACATTTTGAACCCAAACCACAGTCAAGTTTTGCAATCAGGCTCTGATACCATAAAATATAACACCCCAAACCCGGCCCATGCGGTATGACTAGATCTGGCATGTCACATGAAGAAAATGAATAAAGAACTTATGATTCTTACTAAAGATGTTGTTATTAGGCTATTGTTTAAGAAAAAAATTTGATTTAGAAATACTCGATAAAATATTACTAATCTTGAAAGGTTGATTGAAAAATAGATAATTAAACTAGTGATCTTAAAAAAAATTGTTGATAATTCAAAAGAGAATTTTCGAGTTAAATTATTTGTAAAAAGTTTATTATGAAATCCATTTGTTAATCTATTTTGGAAAACCTTTATTTATGATTTTAGAAAATCCTCATTTAAAATAATTCAAGAAAAATAATAAATACGTTCAGACATAAAGCAAATTAAAGTTTATCCCAGAGGCCTTATTACAGCTTTAAACCCAAAATATTAAAAGTAATAAAGCGGAAAAAATAAATTTTACTAAAGTCCGAAAATGCCATTTCTAAAGTATGGCCTCCACAGAGTCATCCATTGCCCAAGTCCACATCACTGAGTATTACCTGCAAGGATTAAGAAGGAGGGGTGAGTTACTAGAACTCAGTGTATAATCCCCTTACCGTCATCCACTGGGCCTGAACCCGTAAAGCAACATCTTGGGCCTGAGCCCATAGCATAATCTTGGGCCGAAGCCCATTTACATAACAATATATATATGAAATGTATGCAGCCCAACCCATCTATCCGATCACACCCCCGACCAGCCAATCACACCTGTCGGGATCAAGTCAACCCACCCCGCCGCTCACACCAAATTTGCAGTCAAGCTGCTAATCACGGAATATTTGTGGCTGAGCCACCGGAATCATAATTATGTAAACATATATTTATATTGTGGCAATGCCATCAGGCTACACTGCTCTTCATTTAATTTTTTCCCATCCCAAGCAATATGTCAAAATGCATCATACATAATAAAATAAAATATCCACATATATATAACAATAATTAATCTAGTGAATTATTTCAATGAATTGGCCCATTAAAACGTTTTGATAATTCGGCCCATTAAGGCATTCTAGTAAATTGGCCCATAGGGACATTTTTGTAAATCGGCCCATAGGGGCATTTTTGTAATTTAACCCATAGGGGCATTTTTGTAATTCGATAATTTAACATCGATTTTGACAAATCTTAGTATTAACGATTTTTAAGCAAATCACTCGATTCATACCATATCACCGTTATTAAGTTTTTAAGCAACTTCGATCGATTTTTCTAACATGATGATAAATCACATATTTACGGGATTTCGGTGTGAGATTACACACCTGATTACGGTAAGGACTAAACCTTCTTGATCGTCGGCACCCTTAGTATCGTGAATGACCATGATTTGTCTATTCTCACCGGATGATGGTCCACAACCCGGTGGAAAATCCACCAAATGATGAACCACAACGTGGAAAATCCCGAACCGACCCCCTACATTTGAACTTAGGAGTAGGAATTGCAAATCCACTCCTTTTGTATTCTCCTATCGCTTTTCCTTTCAAATCGTTACCACTTGCATCCATTGAAAAAGTTTCAGTTAGAAAGATACTATGATGAGTGCAAGTAGTTGTTTAGGGATAGGATTTGACTTACCATTATTTCCGAAGGATCAACGAGTGAATAAGAATGAGTGATTTAATCCCTATAATAACCAATTAGTCAATCTTTTGATCCAAATAGCAACATAACTGAGAAATAAATCCAAATGAATCGTGACGAAACTCCTTACCTTAACGTTGATTAATCCGATTTCTACCGATTGACTTTTGGCTACGGATGAGACGAGGATATGTGATTCGACTTTCCACTATTATACTACAACAAGAAGATGATCAAGATATGAGGGATTAGGAGTGATATTTTGGTTTAGAACAAATTGAAATAACCGAATGATAATAAACATACATTCGGCTAGGGAGAAAAAGGAAATGAAAATAAAAATAGGGATATAAGGTCACTTACCGATTCGATCAAGAAGAGAGTGCCCAACACGAAAGAAAAAGAAAAAGTGAAGAGATATGGTGATAATAGGTTCGACTATGGAGAGAATTGAGCAAGAAAATTTTGTCACAAAGAAATGTCGATTTAAGAAAAGTGAGAATGGTTGAAGAAATGACAAAAAAGAAAAGAATGGATGGAGAGAAGAGTGCTAGATAGTTTCGGCTAACAACAAAAGAAGATGAACCAAAATGAATGGAGGGTTAAGGAAAAATAAGGGAACAAGATGAACAATGGCTAGAGTGTTTCGGTTATCAAAGAGAAAATGAGAAAAAATACATTGAGGGTTTCGGCCAAAACAAGGGAAAAGAAATTGAAAAAGAGACACAAAAATGTTCAAAAGAGAAAAAGACCTCTCATGCACAAAACTTGCAAAAAAGTATAGAAAATTCAGCTCCCCCTATTCTCCCTACCAAAACCATGTATCATCTTTTCCAAAAAGATGAGTGTTAACCAAAAAATTCTATCCCAAGCAACACCTAAAATTTGGCCAACATGTCCCCCTCCCTTATCCCTTACTTTGATTTCTTTCCTCCTTTTTCCCTTGTCTTCCTCCTTACCATATTCCTTAGCCATTTTTCCATCAATAAAAGTCTCCCTTACCATATTTACAACCTTGGACGACACTTTAGAAAAGAAGCATAAAATAATCCAAAAATTTTGTAATAGGTGGGATTCGAACTCCACCCTTTAAGCTCCTTAATGTGACGCCACACCACTCTACTACTAGCTCCTCTTGTGCTAGTAAAATACACACTTATTTCCTTAAGCCTTGATGCCACTTACCTTCTCTCCTTAAAGTGCTTCAACACTAAAATTTTCCTATAGCCTAACTTGAACCCGAAACTTTCTAGAAACCCCGTAACTTTCCAAAATCACCTTCCTAGTAAGTCTAACTTGAAATAATGCCATTCTCTTGTTCTCAAAAATTTAAAACACTCTTACACTCAAGGCCCATTATGCCTAATTCTACTAGGCCCAATATCGAGATGTTACACCACGAACCTATTGGAATCTAGTTATATGATTTGTGAAGTTTATAATCTCTTATGGAGCTAGGAAAATAGTGAGGCAAAATATAGGCTCACGAAAGTTGACTGGGAAGCAAAGTGTGTTTGACATACCATGGATGGATAAATTAGATGTTAGGAAATTACCAAGAGAATTTCTATATTGAATACCCGTTATAAAGATTGAAGAGAAAGAAGATCCCGAGGAATTTTCAAATTGGATTGTAGAAGATGAATATGAAAAGAATCAAGAATTTCTAAATTGGATTGTACAGTATTTCCTAGAGGAAGATACAAGATCGGAGATGGAAGAAAACGTAGAACTGAATTTAAGTAGTTAAATGTAAAGATAAATGTTGTTCATGTACAAAATGATAACTGAAATAGTATGAGCTTATGAATTAAAAAATTGCATATTGAAACGATAAATTTTTATTTAAGTAATTTATTCTTGTTAAAATTATTTTAAGAAATTTTGTTTATTTTTTAATAGATTGAATATTGAAGATGGATGATCGGTTTTTCTTATGCGTTTATTTCGATGGGATCATCTTGACAACAACTGTTGGATGCATATTTGAATGTCGGTAACAAATAGCATTGAGATTTAATAGAAATGTCTCGTTGGATGATATGAAGAGAAGGATTAATGTAAAAATTGTTAGACGTTGGGGGAGAAGGATTGTGAGAATTTTCTACAAGTTTTTAGTTTCGATAGATCCGATCAAATTTACCGAAATGGAACTTGTTGACGACGAAGACGTGGAGATAATGATCGCTCTTTACTATGGGAATGGGAGTAACAAAAATGCATTAATTCACTTATTTTCTGAGTTAGCCAGTATGGAGCAAAATGAAGATATCAATGCATATGGTGAAGAACATGGAGCTCAAGAACCGTGCATGGTGGCTCTAATATCGTACATTGATAATGAATCGACTATACATGGGATCAATATCGATCTTACTATTACACCCGATATTGATGTGGTTGGTGATGATGGATACGATAGTAGTGATCATTGTGAGCAAGAGGTCGATAGTGACAGTGATCCTGATGTAGACGATGTACCTGATGATATTGACGATGAAGATGTGAATAACGATGAAAATATTAACGCATCTTAGGTCGGGAACCAGATGTGATGTATTATGATACACAATAATCCTGGGCCACACATGTTGCTCATAGACCCTGATGTAGCGCATGTAGCTGAGTTTCCAGAGTACCCTAAAATACTTCCTGCTCACTGGCTGGCCGTAAATTTCGATCATGAGGAGTTATTCATAGGCGAGATTCGAAAGTAAAGAAGAGTGCATATTTGCTATTAAACGGTATAGCATGAATATATCAATGGATTACAAAGTCGCAGTGTCTAAACCGATGGTATATATTGGGGAGTGTTGGAAGGCAGCGGAAGGCTGCAATTGGCGAGTATGAGCTGCATTCATTCAAAATTCGCAGATGTGAGAGATACAAAAATTTGTTGGACCTCACACATGCACATCAACACGTATGATAGAAGATCGTCAAAACTTGATTCCAAAACTATTTGTACGTGTATCATGCCAATGGTGAAGGACATGTTGACCATTAAAGTTTCGGTACTACTTACCGAAAGACAAGTATGATTCTAGTATCGAGTATCATATCGAAAGGCGTGGATAGCTAAACAGATGGCAATGGAGCAATTGTATGGGGATTACGATTTGTCGTATAACGAGCTACAGGGATGGATAGCTGCTATATGAGAGTACATACCGAGGACTGTGATTGAGTTACAGACACGACCTTATTACGGCCCGATGACCAATTACAGCCAGGGAAAAGAATTTTTCATCGGATGTTCTAGATGTTTGATCCATGTGTGCGGTCATTTCTATACTGCAATCCGTTTGTGCAGGTGGATGGGACCTGGCTATATGGAAAATATACACAGATCCTACTTCTTGCGGTTGCTTAAGACGGCAATAGGAACGTGCTCTCGATAGCATTTTCCATCGTAGATAAGGAGAACATGGAATCCTGGGAATTTTTCATTGCCAACCTGCGGAGGTATGTTATTAGCAATGATAATATTTGCATCATCTCCGATAGAGGGAATTGATATGTAACATCCTAAAAAAATACAAGTATCGATATGTTGCATTTTTTTTAATTAGCTTGTGAATGAATAAATTTGTGTGTTCAATATAGTTTTGAGAAAGCTCGGGATTTATTCGGAGATAGAATAAATTTTAGTAATAAGAATATTATTGAAGAGGAACAAGTGACCTTGATGTTTAAGGGAATTAAGTGTCAAAAACTAGCATAAGATGAGCTAGTAGTAAGGTGGAATTGGTGCATGAGTGATTGCTTGAGGGGAGAGGTTCGAATACCATGGATTGCATTTTGGTAGCTTTAATTTTTGCACCTTTTTATCAAGTGTCGGTCAAGCCCTATTTATGGTAAGGTTGGACTAAATTTTTATGGCAAGGTGGCTAATAGTTAAGGTAAGCTTGAACTTGGGGAAAGGAATCCTAAGCTTATGGAAGGTAGGAGGATCATAAGGCATGAATCAAGGGTGTTATTTTGGAAACTTTGTGTGGCTAAAACTTTGACTTTTAGCCAATGTACATGGACGGCTTATTGGACTAAAGGGGAGGTCGAATTTTTGTGGTAAGTTTTGGGGAATAGGTTGGTAGCTTGATAGAATTTTCGTTTGGTCATTTTTGCTCTCCCAATAACATCTTTCTCTTCTCTTTTCATCTCTTGGCCGAATGTGCTTGTGTTAGGAGAAAATAATTTTTGTTTTGTTTCTTTTGGTCATTCTTTTTGACCATTTGGTCATTTTTGCAAAACCCTCAAGTGCTTCATCTCATATTTCTCTTCTAGTGCCGAAACTACCAACACAAAAAGTCATTCCTTTTTCCTTTTCCTCCCCCATTGCCAAATGCATATTATTCCTAAACTTATCTCTTTTCTCCTTCTCTTTTCTTCTCTTTGAAAACCGAATTATAACACATTCTCCCCATTCTCTTTTCTTCTCCATTTTTATTTATTATTCAAATACTTTCTTCATTATTTTTCTCCCCATGGCTGAATGATACTAATACCATTTTCTTCAATTTTTCTTTCAAAGCCGAATCTTCTATTCATCTATATTGTCTTGTTGATTATTCTTCCAACCCTCGTTTAAGCAATAGGTAAGAGCTTTCTTTTTGGTTCTTATGTTGGTTTATTGGTTTTCTTGGCCGAACCCTAAGTGTGGTAAAGAAGAGTTTTTTTTGATCAAAATCATTGATCATTACTCTTAAACGTTTCCTTTCGTTATATTTTAGTATGATAGTGGAGGGCCAAATCACCATCTTGTCAAAGTCATCTTGAAGTTATTAAGTTCGGATCATATTTTTCAAGGTAAGGGTTCTTATCAAGGAGTTATATATATAATACTCGACATATTGATATAGATGGATTATTAATCGATTTCGTCTTAGGGGGCGTTATTGCTCTATTTTCATCTTGTGGAACAAGGATATTTTGTGGTAAGCCAATCTCACCCTTAAAATCGTTAGTCATAATTTTGATATATTATTTAGTCGGACTAATGATCTTTTGCCAATGGAGACAATCAAGATAGGGACGAAAAGGGTGGTGAATAGTATTCGGAAAAGGGGCGGTTCTGCTATTCCTCAAAATTTAAGAGAAGGGCTATTTCGGGAATTCGAGATTTTCCACCGGGTTGTGAACCCTCATCCGAAGAGAATCTATTATTTGAAGTCGTTCGTACTCCTGAGCCTTTGTTTGTTCATGGATATTCAACGGGTAACGAACCAACAATTGGGGAGAAACCGCATATAGAAGTTGTTCGAAATTCCAAGGGTAAAGTCTAGATCGTTATTTATAAGAATAGATTTATAAATAGTATTAGTGTTCTAAATTATCGTGATGCGTGTTTAGGTATCGACGAGTGGGAAAGTCTAGTTCTCACTGTAATCAGGTGTGTAATTTCACACTTATCTAAGTATTGGGATAAAATCGTAAAGATGGCAAAATCGGAGTAATACGAAATAATTAACACTTTTGTGTAATGCATGAAAACGGTTAAAGTCATAGAAATTACGAAAACGCCCTCAATGGGTTATTTGATAAATAGTAAAATTTTATGCCTCATGTGACATATGGGCCAACAACTGCTAGATCGATATATGGGCCAAAAACTACTAGATCGATATATGACCAAAAACTGCTAGATTGATATATGGGCCAAAATTGCTAGATCGATATATGGGCCAAAAACTACTAGATCGATATATGGGCCAAAGTTTGCTAGATCGTTAAATGGGCTAAAATGCTATTTTGCCTTATGGCCAAAATGAAAATTTGAAATATGGACTCACTTGTATTATGGGCCTTTTGTTAAAATTATCATGTGAATGTATTGTTATGTTTTATATATAAACATGATTGCATGGGTTGGGAAAAATTGACGAAGAGAAGAAAGGCCTGTTGCCAAAAATCTAGTTCGGGTGGCTTTGCCACAATCTAGTTCGGTGGTGCACCACAATATTATTTAAAATGGCTTTATGCCTGCAATTGGTGTGTTGCCGGGGTGGGTTGACTTGATCCCCACAGGTGTGTTGGTTGGTACGGGTGGTGTGTAGCAGATGGAAAATTTAGGTTTGGTTTGGCATTTCATTCTACATGCATTATTATTATTATATTGTTAAATCCGTAAATGGGCTCAAGCCCAATATAATGTCTTGATGATTTGGCCCAGTGGATATGGTAAGTGTGTTATACATGAGTTCTGAGTAACTCACTCTGCTTTATTATCCTTCTCAGGTAATGGCAATTGATGGAGGCTTGGGCAGGGGATAACTTCGTGGAGGCCATACTTCGAACAAGGGTTTTATAAACTATGAACTTCAATTAAGTATATTTATTTAATTACTATTTTGGGTATGATGTAATAAGGCCTCTATTATTATTATTTTATGGATTTTTATGTGTGGATGAATTTAATTATGGTTTAGACACTTAAATTGGACTAATACTATTTTAATAATGTTTCCTTAAATATTTTATTTTTAAACTTATGAGATTCTTTAAATATTCTTGTTTTGATTCCTTTGAACTCTTTAAAAATTACTTTAAAGTCTTTAACAATTAAATATTAAATAATAAGATTTCAAACTAGTACTACTTTATTCATCGATTTTAAATCAAATTCTTGGTTTTTACTAAACTTCATTTTCAAAAGGTTTTGTAGAACTATTTTACCTAAATCATTAGATAATTAAATGGATGTTCGTTCTGTGTGACAAGCAAATCTCGTCTTAACGTATAGACCTGATTTGGGGTGTTACATTTAATGACATCAGAGCCAGTTTTAAAACTCGGCTGTGGTAGGGTTCAACAAATAACTTTCGTTTGAAATTATTTTAATTATGTTTAAAAGGGTGTATGGCACCACAAGCATCCGGCACCAAGTCAAGTAAGTATTCATTCCTGAATGATTATTATGATGATATGATCATAGGAACACTTTATAACTTCTAGTTTTAAGTGTTGAAAATTGTAGAGATCGAGACTATATGATGTGTTTGTGAAAAATAACTTTATCTCATGAATCTCATAAAATATTGTTAATAAACACCGAAATAGTTTTCTAAGTCATAAAATTCATAATAGGATTAAAATGAGTTAGGCAAGATGTGCCCAGGAGGGCGGGACATGGTAGGCGTGGCGTGGTAGAGGCCGAGTGCTAGAGGCGTGTCGAGGCCGGACATATCCGAAATGGATGCACAGCATCACTGCGTCGAAAAATGAATCACAGGACCATAGAAGAAGATAATGCTTTGACACGAGCAATGTTGTGAGTCCTTGAAAGGGTCATTGGAACTAGAGTGGGCCAACAACTGTGGGTCGATATCGGGCGATGAAAATCAAGTGGTCTTGAAGTTTTTAGAGGTGTTTGGTGTAACTCAAATGTTCTTGAATATTGGCTTGAGGTGTAGAAGCGAATTATGGACGATCTAGAGTGCCTTTGTAGAGTAGAAACTAAGAGGAGCGTGTCCTTGTTAAGGGACGAGGCATATCAATGGTGGCTTACTGTTCAAGAATGCACTAAAGCTGCATTAGTTACTTGGGAATTCTTCAAAGCTGCCTTTCAAGGGAAATATGTAGGGACAAGTTATGTAGATGCTCGGAGGAAGGAATTCTTGAATCTGGTTCAAGGAAATAAGACGGTGTCAGCTTAAGAGGCAAAATTTTTACACTTGAGTTGTTATGCTCGAACTATAGTACCAATGGATCATGAGCGCTGTGTATGATTCGAGGATGGGCTGAATGATTAGTTGCGTGTACTGATAACCCCACAACAAGTAAGACTTTTTGCCACGCTTGTGGAAAAAACCAAGATAGTCGAAGAGGCTAAGAGCTCAGAACGTCAGAACCGGGAAAGAGTCAGAGGCAAGAGAGATATAAAGTATTCGGGTTCTTCAAAAAGGTTTCAGAAGAGGCCTCAAAATGATGAGCCAGCTCAAGGTAAAGCACCTGTGGCTACTAATTAGAGTCGAGACTGTGCCAAATGTGGAAAACGACACCCCGGAGAGTACTGGAGGAAAACTGGTGCTTATTATAAATGTGGTTCCAAGGATCATCAATAAAGAATTGCCCTCGATGGATGGATACGACTCAGAAAGCTCGTAACCCTGATGCTCAGTCGACCAGAGGCGCCCAGCAGCCACCGATAGGCTGTGGACCAAGTCGTGGTGGTAATGGGGTTGGACGCGAACAAGGTGCACCGGGTCGAGGCAATGGTTCCAGAGGTAATGTGGAGGTAAGATAGCCAGGGTTGGTCTATGCGGTTAGACGTCGTAAGGATGGCAATGCAACTGATGTGATAACTGGTATGTTCTTCATCTTTGATGTGCCTGTTACTGCTTTTATAGATATCGGTTCTACCCACTCGTATGTTGCTAGTGCCATATTTGAAAACCTGAATATAGAATCTGAAATTACCGATAGTGAGATAACGGTAATTAGTCCTTTAGGACAGTTGGTATTTGTGAATAAACTGTTTAGAGACGTGCCCTTAGAAATCCAAAGAGAAATATTTTTGGCGGATTTGATGGAACTGCCTTTCGGCGAATTCGATCTCATTCTGGGCATGGATTGTTGGTGAAGCATCGGGCGCATTTAGATTGTGCTATAAAGCGGATGTTAATAAGGACTTTGGATGATAAGGAAGTAGTAATGATAGGCGAACGAAGGAATTACTTGGCAAATATGGTATCTGCGTTAAAGGCAGAAAAGTTGGTGCAGAAAGGGTATGGAGCATTCCTAGATTTTATTTGTGCTTTGGATGCCAAGGAGTTATCAGTGGAAGATGTAAGAACGGTGAAGGAATTTTTAGATGTCTTTCCCGAGGAACTTCCTAGTATACCTCTAGATCGAGAAGTAGAATTTGGTATTGAGGTTTTGCCTGGAACGGCTCCAGTGTCTATTGCACCTTATAGGATGGCACGAAGGAGTTGGCGGACTTAAAGCTCAAATTCAAGAGTTGTTGGATCGGGGATTTATTCGACCGAGTGTGTCTCCGTGTGGAGCACCGATTTTGTTCGTTAAGAAGAAGGATGGGTCGATGCGTATGTGCATTAATTACAGGCAGTTGAATAAATTGACGATCAAGAATAGGTATCCCTTGTCGAGAATTGATGACCTATTTGATCAATTGAAGGGAGCATCAGTTTTCTCTAAAATTGATTTGAGATCGGGTTATCATCAACTCAAAGTGAAAGAGGCAGATATTCATAAGACGACATTCCGAACTCGTTATGGATATTATGAGTTTATGGTGATGCCGTTTCATATGACCAATGCACCAGCTGCATTTATGGACATGATGAACCGAGTCTTTCAACCTTATCTAGACCGGTTTGTAGTAGTGTTCATAGATGATATCTTGGTATATTCGAGAAATGAAGAGGAGCATGACTCATATTTGTGTATAGTATTGCGATTACTTACGTGATAAGCAACTTTATGCCAAATTCGATAAATGTGAATTTTGGTTAAGGAAGTGACTTTCTTGGGTCATGTGGTGTCAATTTGAAGGAATAAGGGTGGATCCTTGGAAGATTGAGGTCATCTTGGATTGGAAACCACCGAAGTCGATGGTGAGATTGAGTTTCTTAGGTTTGGCTGGATATTATAGACACCTTGTTGAGGGGTTTTCATTGATTGCTACACCCCTAACTAAGCTATTGCAAAAGGAAGTACCGTATGTATGGATTGATAATCAACAAGAAAGTTTCGAGAAATTGAAGAAGATTTTGACGGAAGCACCAGTACTGATTCAACTTAAGGCTGGAAAAGAATTTATCGTCTACTGTGATGCATCACACACGGGTTTAGGATGTGTGCTGATGCAAAATGGACAAGTAGTGGCCTATGCTTCTCGTCAGTTGAGACCGCACGAAGTAAACTACCCTACTCATGACTTGGAGTTGGCTGCGGTAGTGTTTGCTTTAAAGATTTGGAGGCACTATCTCTACGGTGAGAAGTCTATCATATATACAAATCATAAGAGTCTTAAGTATCTTCTTACGCAGAAGGAGTTAAACTTGAGACAAAGAAGGTGGGTGGAGTTGTTAAAGGATTATGATTTCTCAATCGAGTATCATCTTGGAAAGGCTAACATGGTAGCAGACGCGTTAAGTCGTAAGGTGGTATCTAATTTAAAAGCAATGTTTGCTCATCTGAGTTTGTATGAGGATGATAGTCTGTTAGCGAAATTTCAGGTGAAGCCTCTGTGGTTAGATTAGATCAGAGAAAAGTAGATATCAGATGAAAAGTTGGGATCCTTAATTCAGCAAGTTGAAAGTGGTGAAATAGGGGATTTTGTTATGAATAATGATGGAGTGCTATGTTTTCGTGGAAGAATTTGTATGCCCAAGGACTCAGATTTGAGACAAATGATTCTGTGAGAGGCGCATAGTAGTCCTTATGCTATGCATCCCGGAGGAAATAAGATGTATCGAGATCTCCGTGAACGGTATTGGTGGCCAGGGTTGAAGCGTGAAATTTTTGAGTTTGTAGGTAAATGTTTGACTTGTCAATAAGTGAAGGTGGAGCATCAACTGCCGTCAGGCTTATTACAACCGGTAAATATTCCCCTATGGAAATGGGAGCGGATATCAATGGATTCTGTTAGTGGGTTACCTTTAACACCTACTAAGAAAAATTCCGTTTGGGTTGTAGTTGATCGTTTGACGAAGATTGCCTATTTTCTTCCAGTTCGTATAGATTTCTCCCGCAAAAGTTGGCTAAGCTGTATGTATCTGAGATCGTGAGGTTGCATGGGGTACCAGTGTCTATCATATCGGACAGGGATCCCAAGTTTACATCACGGTTTTGGAAAGCTTTACATGAGGCTTTGGGAACAAAGTTAAACTTTAGTATTGCTTTTCATCCTCAGTCAGATGGTCAGTCAGAAAGAGTAATTCAGATTTTGGAAGACATGCTACGTGGTTGTATAATCGACTTCAGAGGTAGTTGGAAGGATTTCCTACCGTTGGTAGAGTTCGCGTATAATAACAGTTACCAATCTAGTATCCAAATGGCGCCTTATAAAGCTTTATACGGTCGTAGGTGTTGTACCCCTACTTGTTGGACAAAATTGGGGGAACGACAGTTGTTGGGTCCTAAGTTGATATCGAGAGGCGGAAGAAAAGGTAAAGGTGATTGACGCGGTTAAAAAAGCTTGGATCGACAAAAATCGTATCTGGATCTGAAGCGTAAGGATATTGAGTTTGCGGTGGGAGATCGGTCTTTACGAAAGTCTCACCTTGGAAGAAGATTTTCAAATTTGGAAGGAAGGGCAAGTTGAGCCCTAGGTTCATTGGACCATATCGTGTGATGAAGCGTGTTGGTCCGATGGCCTATCGACTTGAATTACCTCTGGAGTTGAGTCGATTCATAATATTTTCCATGTTTCTATCTTTGAGGTGCTATAGATCGGATCCATCTTACATAGTCTTGGTAGAAGAAGTGGAGTTGAGATCGGACTTATCTTTTGAGGAGGAACCAATGGAAATCTTAGGCCAGAAGTTAAGGTGCTAAGAAAGAAGACGTGCCATTGGTCAAGGTTTTATGGCATAATCACGAGGCGGAGGAAGCTACGTGGGAGCTGAGGGCGCAATTCGACAACAATATCCTCACCTCTTTTAGCGAGTAAATTTCGAGGACGAAATTTTCTTTAAGGAGGTAGAATTGTAACATCCAAAAAAATACAAGTATCGATATGTTGCATTTTTTTAATTAGCTTGTGAATGAATAAATTTGTGTGTTTAATATAGTTTGAGAAAGCTAAAGGATTTATTCGAGCTAGAATAAATTTTAGTAATAAGAATATTATTGAAGTGGAACAAGTGACCTTGATGCTTAAGGAATTAAGTGTCAAAACTAGCATAAGATGAGCTAGTAGTAAGGTGGAATTGGCATATGAGTGATTGCTTGAGGAGAGGTTCGAATACCATGGATTGTATTTTGGTAGCTTTAATTTTTGCACCTTTTTATCAAGTGTCGGTCAAGCCCTATTTATGGTAAGGTTGGACTAAATATTTATGGCAAGGTGGCTAATAGTTAAGGTAAGCTTGAACTTGGGGAAAGGAATCTTAAGCTTATGGAAGGTAGGCGGATCATAAGGCATGAATCAAGGGTGTTATTTTGGAAACTTTGTGTGGCTAAAACTTTGACTTTTAGCCAATGTACATGGACAGCTTATTGGACTAAAGGGGAGGCCAAATTTTTGTGGTAAGTTTTGGGGAATAGGTTGGTAGCTTGATAGAATTTTCATTTTGTCATTTTTGCTCTCCCAAAAACACCTTTCTCTTCTCTTTTCCTCTCTTGGCCGAATATGCTTGTGTTAGGAGAAAACAATTTTTGTTTTGTTTCTTTTGGTCATTCTTTTTGACCATTTGGTCATTTTTGCAAAACCCTCAAGTGCTTCATCTGGTATTTCTCTGCTAGCGTCGAAACTACCAACACAAAAAGCCATTCTTTTTTCCTTCTCCTCCCCCATTGCCGAATGCATATTGTTCCTAAACTCATCTCTTTTCTCCTTCTCTTTTCTTCTCTTTAAAATCGAATTATAACTCCTTCTCCCATTCTCTTTTCTTCTCCATTTTTATTTATCATTCAAATACTTTCTTCATTGTTTTTCTCCCAATGGCCGAATGGTACTAATACCATTTTCTTTAATTTTTCCTTCAAAGCTGAATCTTCTATTAATCTATATTGTCTTGTTAATTATTCTTCCAACCCTTGTTTAAGCAATAGGTAAGAGCTTTCTTTTTGGTTCTTATGTTGGTTTATTGGTTGTTTTGACCGAACACTAAGTGTGGTAAAGGAGAGTCTTTTTGATTGAAATCGTTGATCATTACTCTTAAACGTTTCCTTTCATTATATTTTAGTATGATAGTGGAGGGCCGAATCACCATGTCGTCAAAGTCATCTTGAAGTTATTAAGTTCGGATCATATTTTTCAAGGTAAGGGTTCTTATCAAGGAGTTATATATATAATACTCGGCATATTGATATAGATGGATTATTAATCGATTTCGTCTTAGGGGGATGTTATCGCTTGATTTTCATCTTGTGGAACAAGGATATTTTGTGGTAAGCCAATCTCACCCTAAAAACTGTTAGTCATAATTTCGATATATTATTTAGTCGGACTAATGATCTTTTGTCAATGGAGACAATCAAGATAGGGATGAAAAGGGTGGTGAATAGTGTTTGGAAGAGGGGCGGTTCTGCTATTCCCCCGAAATATAAGCGAAGGGCTATTTCGGGAATCCGAGATTTTCCATCGGGTTGTGGACCTTTATCCGAGGAGAATCTATTATTTGAAGTCGTTTGTACTCTTGAGCCTTTGTTTGATCGTGGATATTCAACGGGTAACGAACCAACAATCGGGGAGAAACCACATATAGAAGTTTTAGAAATTCCAAGGGTAAAGTCTAGATCGTTATTTATAAGAATAGATTTATAAATAGTATTAGCTTCTAAATTATCGTGATGCGTGTTTAGGTATCGTCGAGCGGGAAAGTCTAGTTCTCACTGTAATCAGGTGTGTAATTTCACACTTATCTCTCGGATTAGATACTATACCGTAAATATTGGGATAAAATCATAAAGATGGCAAAATCGGAGAAATACGAAATAATTAACATTTTTTTGTAAATGCATGAAAACGGTTAAAGTCATGGAAATTACAAAAACACCCTCAATGGGTTATTTGATAAATAGTAAAATTTTATGCCTCATGTGATATATGGGCCAACAACTGCTAGATCGATATATGGGCCAAAAACTGCTAGATCGATATATGAGCCCAAACTGCTAGATCGATATATGGGCCAAAGTTTGCTAGACCATTAAATGGGCTAAAATGCTATTTTGCCTTATGGGCCAAAATGAAAATTTGAAATATGGACTCACTTGTATTATGGGTCTTTTGTTAAAATTATCATGTGAATGTATTGTTATGTTTTATATATAAACATGATTGCATGGGTTGGGAAAAATTGACGAAGAGAAGAAAGGCCTATTGCCAAAAATCTAGTTCGGGTGGCTTTGCCACAATCTAGTTCGGTGGTGCACCACAATATTATTTAAAATGGCTTTATGCCTACGATTGGTGTGTTGGCGGGGTGGGTTGACTTGATCCCCACAGGTGTGTTGGTTGGTACGGGTGGTGTGTAGCGGATGGAAAATTTAGGTTTGGTTGGGAATTTCATTCTACATGCATTATTATTATATTGTTAAATCCGTAAATGGGCTCAAGCCTAATATAATGTCTTGATGATTTGGCCCAGTGGATATAGTAAGTGGGTTATACACTAAGTTCTGAGTAACTCACTCTGCTTTATTATACTTCTCAAGTAATGGCAATTGATGGAGGCTTGGGCCGGGGATGACTTCGTGGAGGCCATACTTCGAATAAGGGTTTTATAAACTATGAACTTCAATTAAGTATATTTATTTAATTACTAGTTTAAGGCCTCTATTATTATTATTTTATGGATTTTTATGTGTGGATGGATTTAATTATGCTTTAGACACTTAATTTGGACTAATACTATTTTAATAATGTTTCCTTAAATATTTTATTTTTAAACTTATGAGATTCTTTAAATATTCTTGTTTTCAGATTCTTTTGAACTCTTTAAAAATTACTTTAAAGTCTTTAACAATTAAATATTAAATAATAAGATTTCAAACTAATCTTGCTTTATTCATCGATTTTAAATCAAATTCTTGGTTTTTACTAAACTTCATTTTCAAAAGGTTTTGTAGAACTATTTTACCTAAATCATTAGATAATTAAATGGATGTTCGTTCTGTGTGACAACCAAATCTCGTCTTAACGCATAGACCTGGTTTGGGGTGTTACATGATTAATTATCGTAATTAGGCGTTCTGGTGTGCCATGGAGATCTGTTTACTACATCTGTCACATTGCGGCTAACTTCCTTCGAGATTATAAGAATGCAGACTGGAAGAGACAAGTGGTGAAAATGGGTAAAGGATAACCTTATCTTTTCAATAAAAGTTTTAATGTTTTATGTTATCCAGTTACTGTAACTTATCTTCTCTTAATACATATACAGTGTATATGTTAGAGCCACATATTTTTAGCCAAAGAATGACTCGACTTGAGAGTGACATAGAGAGTCAAACGAACACATCTTTTCGACAGTGGTTAGGTACAATGGAGTCGTGGCAATGGGCTCAAAGTTTTGACGAGGGCTTTCGTTATGGTCAAATGACCACAAGCTTGGTGGAAGGGGTCAACGCTGTGTTGTTGAAAATACGACATCTTCCAATTTCATCTGTCTTCTCGGCTATATTCTATAGGTTGGCAACCTTGATGCCAAGAATGGGTGAACAACAAGTCAACTAGATGGAGGCGGGACACGTGTTTTTCGAAGATGTCAGGGATGCATTGATTACAAACCGTCAGATTGCGAGGTCGATGACTGTAGAAATATATTCACGATGCTTGGAAACTTTTTGAGTTACGAAGTCCATCGGTCGTCGACCCGATATACCACCTAGGTCATATGGAGTTGATCTCCGGAACAGAGGGTGCGAATAGAGGAGGTTCTAAACACTTCATTATCCGTGTGCACATCTTGTGGCAGCGTGTGTTAAAGTGAACCTTAATGTTGAACAATTTGTTGATGATGTCTACACACTCGAGCGCACGTTTCGTGTCTGGGAAAATAAGTTTCCCATCCTACCTAACCTGTCTACGTGGGAGGTGCCTCCGACAACTTTCGAGCTTGTCCCAGACAGAGAGCTACGAAGGAATCCGAGAGGTCATCCGCAATTATCCAGAATTCGTAATGAAATGGACATTAGAGAGAAATCCAATGGTAAGCATTGTGGATTATGCAGGTTAGGTGGTCATAATCGAAATAAATGCCCGCAGCGAAATTATCATCTTGGACAATCGTCACGATTGAGTGGGAATTGAGCTTATGTTGTAATGTATTTAATTTATATAAAAAAAAAACACATCATTTCCATGCTTTTCCAATAATATTAAACTTAAAAACATATTGAAATTTTGAAATACTTACCTTGTCCCATTAATTTCAATATTTAACATATTTTTCTCTCCTTCAGCATCTATTTCTTGAATCTAACTTATATTTTAACTCTCCATAGTGTCCTTAACATTTCTCTCTCTTGGTAGATATGAAAATTCTTTTGATTTCTAGGTGAAAATGGTGAATTTTTGGTGAAGGGACCAAATTGTAAATAAAGCAAAACTTTCTTATCCCCTTTTTTCTTATAACGTGAATGCATGAAAATATTTGCACTATTAGTCCTTCAACTCTTTCATATTTACACTTTGGTCCTAATTCATCAATTTTTCTTAGTTTCTAGATCATTCCATCCTTAAAATATTTGGTCTTAATTCATCAATTTTCCTTAGTTTCTTGATTATTCCACCCTTAAAATATTTGCACTATTAGTCCTTCAACTCTTTCATATTTACACTTTAACCCCTTGATTTTTTAATATTTACTCCTGGCAACAAAACTTTTCTCACTTTTGCAATTTAGTTCCTTTTCATTTAATTATCCACCCAAACGTCAAAATTTTCTAACGAAATTTTAATACTACATTATTGACACTCCGTAATTATTCATAAAATATTTATGGCTCGGTTTATAACACTGAGATTTTGATACTTCTTTTTCTCAATTTCTTGACCAAATAAATCTTTATAAAACACAATTTATTATTTAAATAATCTTTTAAAAGCTACATTTGGCTCATAAATATTAAATAATATAATCTATGAGTTCATTTGTCGGATTTGGTGGTCTCAAACCACTATTTTTGACATCGCTAAAATTTGGGCTATTACAATTGTACTGTGTATTAGTGTTTTAATGTTATAATCTCCAAATTAATCTACTCTGCGTTATGGTCAAATTTTGTTACAATTTTTAAAGTTCCAATTAATCGAATTAAATTTATACAAAAAAGTACAAACATTGTAATATGAAAAAAATACAAACTAGAGTAATATCAAAATCGCAAGAAACCCCTAAAATTGATGGTTTGATAGTGCGGTCCTAGGGGTATACCTCTGCAGAGGTCAACGTTCACGTTGTGGGTGCTCATGACGACCAACATCCTCTTCAGGCCGAGGTGGGGTGTGCTAAACATGGCAGAAAAATCATGTGGCTCGAATGGCATCGATGAACTTGAGCTGGAAGGAGTGCCATGATGCGATGGATCGACCGGAAGGGTGATGTCTGCGGTGGATCTGGCCGGAGTCTTTGTCTTCGCAGTGGGTACGATCCAAATATATCAAACTTGTAATGGTATCCACCCCCTGACGAGCTCGAGAAATAGTTATTGCCCGGCACATCTGGATGATACGAATGTGCATCCGAATGTGAATGTGATTGCTCGGGCTCCAGCTCGGGATCAGGATCTGCCACTGGCTCGGCCTCCATATCGGCCACTGGCTCGTATGCCCTATGTCGCTGCATGTGTGGGGGGACTATAGTCGACTGCCCTCCAAGTATATATGGCTTTCCCATACTAGAGTACCATTGTATGTACTCTAATGGAGGTTGCAAATAGGAAGACATATCCATCTGAGGTATTCGAGTCATCCGATCATTCCACACCGCAACAAATATCTGGTGCTTAACCCCCCCAATGCAATCCTTGTTTCCCTCTATTAATCATGCAGTGAACCTCTCCCGCCTTGCATGGCGAATCTCACTCGATTCCCATGGTACCATTCGACTACATTGAAATTGATAATTGGTGAGTTAGTGCACCACATATGAGAGTGAATGTAGGCAGGCAAGGGTATAATGGCTGCAATTTCTGGTCTATGATCTGGCATCCATATAAACTGCACGATTAATAACATTGTTAAAATTTAACACGGTGTGAGTAAGATATACAAACTAACATGTCACGAATATTGGAATTGCTTACCCCTTCCCTGGCATGTTGTTCAATCATAAGCCGATATATCGGGATAGTGTACGACCTCCCGATACCCGGATAAATACTCCATCTACAAAAATAAATTTCAAGTCAATATAGTATCGTTACAATAGTATCAATATAAAGAAATTGTCAATTAATAACAAGTCATATTTTATCACCTGTTAACTAGTGGATATACGTTTGGTTGATAACTAACTGATGCCAAGAATGGCATTTGATAAAGATACCACAACTGCAATAATGTAAGGCATCCTCCTATGTCTACAGCAGTTGGCTTTTTCGTCCGACAAAGCTCACGGTACAACACCGCTAGAATTGCAGAGCCCCAACTATAAGAGCGAGCATTACTCAAATCAGCTAATAGAGGTAAGTACATGATATGAACCCTGTTATTGTTTGCATCGGCATCAGTACACCCCCTATGATGTGCATAATGTATGCTCGAGTAGTGCACAACAACTCGACTTTAGTGGCATTAGTTGATAAGTGTTCAAACCTCACTTTTAGCCATGTAAATTTCAAGCCCGAAAAATTTTCCTCATCATCGCCGGACGAGACTCCTAGTAGGCTCTGACAAAGTGCAAATGGGTCAGCTATCACACTGACGCCCGTTATGGGACTCTTGTCGATTGGGAGCCCAAGTTACAGTGCAACATCCTCTAGAGTGACTGTGCACTCTCCACAGGGGAAATGAAAAGTGTAGATCTTCGGGCACCAACGCTCAACTAGTGCGGATATTAAATCATACCGCAGATCAAACGTCTGGATCAGTGCTGCTAACCCGAATCCAGCTTACTCTAAGTAGGGCATCAGTCGTTCATCCAGGGAATATCCTAAGCTATTCACCCGACCCCTTAATACACGGTACAAGCCCTGACAGTGTTAAATCACAAAAAATAATTATAATAACATCATTTATTTCCCTAAATTATGTAGCTATTTTTTAATATAACCCATGATTAATAAATAACAATACATTACCATATTATTAGATGCATCGATATGTGAGCATCTTTACTAATCAATGGAGCCATTACTGTCTCAAATATTTAATTTTTACCTACATAAAAATAAGAAATTTATATTAAATTACTAAAAATAACATGCCAATTAAAATAATATAACAAAAACATAACATAAACGACACATAATAAATACAAATATTTTATTATTTATACAAACATAAACGACACATAATAAAAATAATATAACAAAATCATAACATAACAATATTAATAACTAACAACAACAATAATAATAATAATAATTAGGATTTTTACTAACAATATTAATAATAATACTAACTAAAATAATAATTAGGTTTTTACTAACAATATTAATAACTAACAATAATAATAATAATAATTAGGGTTTCTTACTAACAATATTAATAATAATACTAACTAAAATAATAATTAGGGTTTTTACTAACAATATTAATAACTAATAATAATAATAATAATTAGGGTTTTTATTAACAATATTAATAATAATCTTGACTAAAATAATAATTAGGGTTTTTACTAACAATATTAATGACTAACAATAATAATAATAATAATAATAATAATAATAATAATAATAATAATAATAATTTTTTACCAACAATAATACTAACTAAAATAATAATTAGGATTTTTACTAACAATAATAATTAGGATTTTAACAATAATAATATTAGTTTTTACTAACAATAACACTAACTAAACTAACAATAATTACCTTTTTACTAAAAATTCAAAACTTAAATGATGCATGCCAAAAGACCTATATTATGGAAGTAAAATTTCTTAATTTAATTTCTATATAATTACAATATTATTTTGAGATGGCATATAAACTAACAAAAATAAAAATAAAAAATAATATATAATAATAACAAAATAACAAAATAATAACAAAATAGCAATTTGTTTAATAATAACAAAATAATAAGAAAATAATAAAAAACCCTAATAATAGCTAACAATTTATTTAATAACTAAACTAACAAAAAAACAATAAAATCATTATTTTTAAAAATATTTATACCTTCTTTTTTTTCTTTTTTATTCTATTTTCTTTCTCCTTTCTCTTCTCTATATTCTTTCTTTTTTTCTTTCTTTTCTTCTCTTTCTTTCTCCTTTCTCTTCTCTATTTTCTTTCTCTCTTTCTTTTTTTTTTCGCAGGATCCTCCTTCTCCTTGTTTTTCTTCTCTTTTCCTTTTCTTCTCTCGTGGTGCTATTGAAAATGAACTTGGGGACCATTTAAGGTTCCCAAAGCTGAGAAACAGAAAAATGCATGTTGCATGCATGCATCCCATCGAACTGGTGCCGCCTCTGGCGTACCCTCCACCGGTGCCGCCTCTGCCAAACCCTCAACCTATTACGCCTGTCCAGTCAACTCAAGTCTCGATTTTTATTTATGATTCTGCTTTTTTAGTGTTTGTTTTTAACAGAATAATGTCGAGTAGTAGGTGGTGCCGCCTCTGCAGGCGTGACCACCTACATGTACCATTTATCTTACATAATTTATCTTTTGTACTATTTTCTTTTTTGTTCTTTTTGTACTACTTGGGTAAAAAGTTTTATAAATGCCTAAACCCTTTGAGAGGAGACTTATAAGGAAGAAAACAAAATTTAAAATCCTCCCCTAATGCTAGCTAGGAGATTCGAACCTTACACCTCAAGCACACATCCATGCATCTTAACCACTTTGCCAATTACTTAACTTATGCTTGAAATTCCTTGTCATTAATTCTTAAGGCCTAATTTACTTAGCTCTCTCTCTTAATAAAAATTAAAAGTTTTACTAAGCCTTCACTTAATTAATGAAGCTTAAAATAACTTCCAAAGTACACTTAATAATAATTAAGCATGCAACATCATTCAATTAAGTAAAATGCATAGCCCCTAATTATCGGGGATGTTACGCTTCTACCTCTTAAAATAATTTCGTCCTCGAAATTACTCGCTTGAATAAGTGAGGGTATTATTTGCCAGATCGCTTCCTCCGTTCCCACAAAGCTTCTTCCGATCCATGATTACGCCATAATACCTTAACGAGGAACCGATTTTCTCAGTAAAACCTTTACATCCCGCCTCGTAATTTGAATTGGTTCCTCTTCATATGACAAATCTTATCTTAATTCCACCTCCTCAACCGGTACTACATGAGATGGATCTGACCAGAACGGCATGTAACATTGAAACATGGAACACATCGCATTTGCTTCAATTCAAGGCAAATCTAACTCGATATGCCATGATCCGACCCGCTTCACAATCCGATAAGGTCCAATGAACTCAGGACTTAGTTTCCCTTTGCGTCCAAATCTCATCACCTTTTCCAAGGTGAAACCTTTAGGAAAACTTAGTCTCCCACTTGCATACTCTATTTCTTTCTACTTTAGATCTGCGGTCGATTTTTGTCTATCTGATGCTTCCTTTAACCGAGCCAGACATTTTAACCTTTTCTTTAGATTTAGCCACTATTTCTAGACCCAAAATCTGACATTCCCCTAATTACATCCAACACGTAGGAGTGCGACACTTCCGTCCATATAGTGCTTCATATGGTGCCATCTGAATCTTCGATTGGAAATCGTTGTTGTACATGAAATTCCGCCAACAGTAAGAATTCCTCCCAACTTCCTTGAAATCTATCACACATCCCTTAACATATCTTTTAAGATTTGGATTACTCTTTCGATGACCATCCGATCGAGGATGAAATGCCGATCAAGTCCAATCTAGTGCCCAAAGTTCGATGCAATGCTTTCCAAAATCGCGACGTAAACCTTGGGTCTCTCGTCATTCAAATTATCGACAACGGCACTCCATGCAATCTCACAATTTCAATACATATAACTTCGCCAATTTCGCAAAGAGTAATCAATCCGAACGGGATAAAATGTGCGATTTCGTCAATCGCTCCACTATCACCCATACGAATCTTTCTTAGTAGGCGAAGAGGAAGCCCACTAACAAAGTCCATGGTGATTCTCTCCCACTTCCATTGCGGAATCTTTATTGGTTGTAGCAATCCGTAAGGTACTTGATGTTCACCTTAACTTGTCGACACGCCAAGCACTTCCCTACAAATTCAAGAACTTCTCGCAAATTGATAATAAAAAAAAAGCCTAGAAAGAGAACATAAATCCTTAAGAATACCCTTTAGTCGCCTACGACATTGGACATCGGCATTGAAAAAGATAAAGCAAACATCTGTGAAAAGCAAATGATTGTAGAAAGAGTGCTATTTGTGATTTTTAATACCCTGATTGGATGTCGCCGTTTCAGCCTTTTGGAACATAAGAGATAGAATGTTCATGAAAATAATAAAAGATAAGGGAGAGAGGGTCTCTTTGTCGCAAACCTCTACATGGGTCAAAGCATTTAGTGAGTGAGCCATTGATAATATCTTGATAAGAGATTGTGGAGTTGCATTGATAAATAAGATTGATCCAATGATGGGTAAAACATATAGCTTCAAGAACATTATTGAGGAAGGCTTAATTTATCCTATCAAATTATCTACTCTTGTTAATCTTAAAAGTAGCAATGGAGCCTTTTCCTTTGATTTTTCTTTTAATTGTGTAGAGAACCTCACTTACTAGGATAATGTTGTCAGAGATAAGATAACATGGAACAAAAGCATTCTGAAAGCAGGATATAATACTAGAGAGAATTTTTTAAAAATGATTAACTATGATCTTTGAAATAATCTTTTAGGCCACATTACAAGGGCTAATGGGTTTGTAGTCCTTTGGTTTGGTCTAGGAATTGCCTTTTGAGATGAGGGAAATAATAGTTTTGTTAAGTTTTTTTAGGACACTTGAATGTAGAAAAGACAAAGACAAAGAAATGACATCATTTTCCACAATATCTCAGAAGTGTTGGTAAAAGAGTCTTGGTTTATCGTCAATAATCGGGGCTGTAAGAGCATCAATTTGAAAGACAGATTCATTCATTTCATTGGTTGTGAAAGGTTGGTTGAGAAAAGCCAAATTATTTTGCGAGAGGCAGGGCACAGCAAGATTTCTTAGACAATCCTTGATGAATTTCACATTCTCATTAGCTTGACTATGGAAAAGCTTCACAAAGAAATTGCCAAAACTTGCTTCATAGTTACAAGATCATCCACTCGGTTATTTTATGCATCATTCATATCTTTGGTTATGTTGAAAGCACTTTTGTGCTTGGTAGGTGGAAGAACTTTGTGTTTCTGTCTCCCAGTTTATGCCATTGCAATCTCGATTTTTTGAGCCAATGCATTTGTTATTACTCCACAAGTTGTTCCAGTTCAACTTTGATAGACTTCTCAAGTTCAAAGGATTGGGGGGAAAGAATATTTGATTGAGAAATCATGACGGCATTCTCTAGTTCCAATTTCCTCTTATTAAGGTCACAAAAAACAACTTTGTTCTATTTGTGAAGAAAAGAGGTTGTGATCTTGATCTTACAAACCAAGTTGAAGGAAAGTGATCCCTCAATGTATGAATACCAAGCTTTTTTTGATGATATTCCTACATTGTGGATAAAGGGTCCACGTGGCTTCAAAGTGATAGATGAGGTATTTTATTAATAGAATAATCATTGGACCATGGTCTGAATGCAAGATAGGAAGATTGAGAATAGAAAGATTCAAGCAATTGTTGAAGCAATGCTCCTTAACAAAGGCCCTGTCTAGCTTTTCCTATGCCACATCCTTTGGTTGCCTATTGTTAGTCCATATGAAGTATAACCCTTTTACAGGGATTTTTGAAATATTACATAAATTTAGGCAGTGACGTAAATCAGAGGCCCCCTTAAGATCATTTGAAGCGGGGAGAGTATTTGTCCTTGTACTAAATAAGTTAATTGAAATCACTATCCAATTTTCATTGGTAGCAATAGAGTTAGAAAATTGACCAAGTTGGTCCCAAACTATTTTCCTCTCAATAACTTTAGGATGGTCATGTAAATGTGAGCCATGTTTTATAGTTTTATCCTCAATGTAACAAAAAATCAAATTTTCATCAAAAGAATGGACAAAACCTTTTGATAAAGTAGTTGGAGGAAGCAAGCGGAAAAATATTGTATTCAGAGTTGTTCGACTCAAGAAAGAAAGATTCATATCTGACCTATAAAGAAGAAATAAAGAAATTTAGAAATAAAGAAAACAGAAACACTACAAGAATAAATTTGAGAACAAATAATAAATAAAAATTATAAAGAAACAAAAGAAATGCAAATTCAGATCTGACTTGTATTCAACTCGTAATTTTCGTAATAATCCCGTTCAGAAATTTTGCTCGCGTAGTCTTCACTAAAACAACCATAACTTGAGTTCATAAACTCAAAATAAGAGTGATTCAAAGTTCGTTTTGAAGTTAAGAGATGAATCTTCAAACGGTATGAAGACATCTCATTTAACACCCCTAACCTATATCCGTCACTGGATTATGGTTACGAGGCATTACTGACCAAAGCACATCTCTGTAACAGTCATAATTCACATGCTTTTAAATAAAAACTCCACCATATGAATCATATATGTATACTTCTCATTTATGGCATTTGATTAATCAAAGTATAAGATAACTAATTAATATACAAATTATATACGCGTATTTTAAAATATGCAAACATATGCCTAAACTTTCATCTCATTATTTCTTCAGCTAGCTAATTAACTATCATTATGACATTTGTATATCTAACCACAACAAAGCATGTCATGGATATGTATATAAATATTTTACTTAGCATATGCCGAATACATCATCAACTTAACCTTTTTAGCTACCCAAATAAACTGACTAAAACATTCAAATTGTATAGTCATTATTTTCCTTTACCTTTCGTACCTAATTAGTCAACCACAATCCAATCAATTGAATACATATTCAGTCATTCATGACAACAATCAATACGTAATATGATTGTATAATTATGCTATATAACATATCACAAACTTATCCTTATGAATTCAAACCTTAGCCGAATATGCATATACATATTATTTATCATTTCTAAACCAAATTGTCCATGCAAACATGCCATTTCAATCCGATACAAAGACCACATTCCTTAATCAAATTTTCGTAGCCTAACTTAGTCCACAAGTCCAATACCAAAATCTTAACATTTACATATACTAAACACTTAGTGACATGATTTAAACACCATTGCCGAATACATAATTTACATTATAAACAGTTTTCAAATTGATTCATATTTCAATTTATGCATCTCAATAGTAAGTCATCAACAACCCATAACCCAATCACATTCAACAACCACATATATCAAGCTTTACAAATGAACTAATCATAAGCCATATATAATTACTTCATGCCGAAACATATATACCAAGCATAAACTTATATCACAATTGAAAATGCATAAACATAAGTATAAATTTCAAGCCATTTTCGCATGGCTTAATATTTACAATTTCAAAACAAATCCCAAAACACAAGCTAGTCTATACATGCCATAGTTTCAAAAACTCAACTAAAAAGAGATACCAAAGTTAGTTGATAGTGTGATAGACTTTGATGATGATCCCCGAGCTTGTAACTAGACTTCAGAATCTATGAAACCATACAAATAAACACACACAGTAAGCTATTTTAGCTTAGTAAGTTATAAGCAATCTCGCAACAACAATGCATTATAACACTATACTAGCAAAGTCAAAATAATATAATCATAACCCAGGTTTATAACCATAACTTTAGTTCATATCACCTTTCTAAAACTTTCTCATTTCACAGCCCAAAGGCCAAACTTCCAATCCTTCGATAA
This sequence comes from Gossypium rotundifolium, assembly GCA_025506655.1. Classification (NCBI taxonomy): domain Eukaryota; kingdom Viridiplantae; phylum Streptophyta; class Magnoliopsida; order Malvales; family Malvaceae; genus Gossypium; species Gossypium rotundifolium. The sequence continues at coordinate 36,486,030 of CP106729.1, read as the reverse complement.
TAGGTTTCACAAGCATGTATATATTACTTACCAAACTTATTCTTGCACTTCAAACCCATAGAAATCACATATTCCAGATTTAAAACTAATCAAATGAACACTTTATACAAACTTCCATGTAACACCCCAAACCCGGCCTATGCATTAAGCCCGGATCTTGGCATGCCACACAAATTAAACAAACAATCAAATCATTAACGATGTAGAAATCAAATCTTCAAAACGATTAGGAAAAAGACTTTATAAAAAAAAATTCAAGTTTATTTGAAATACATAATTAAAAACACAAGTGATTATCATTTGATCTATAGAGTAGTAATTGATTAAAATTTTGATTTTATTTAATCGAAATATTTTAACGAAGAGTTTTAAAATAATTTCTTGAGTTTCAAAGATATTTAAGAAAAACCTTTATTTCATGCAAGAGTTTAAAATAAAACATTTATGAAAAACTCAATCAATCCAACTTAAATAAACTAAAACATAACAAAATCCATCCACACAATAAAATCCATAATTTAAGAGGCCTTATTACATCGCCATTAAAAAAAAGTACTTAATAAAAATTATTAAAAAAGTTTTAAAGTTTTATAAACCACCATTTGCAGTATAGCCTCCTCACGAAGTCATCTCCGACCCAAGTCTCCATCAATTATTATTACCTGAGAAGGGTAAGAAAAAAATGGGGTGAGTTACTTAGAACTCAATGTGTAACCCACTTACCGGATTCACTGGGCCAAAACCATAAAAACATATTATTGGGCTTGAACCCATTTTGCAAATGTTTAATAATATATATATATATATATATATCAAGTATAAAAATAATAATAATGCATTTGATATGAAATTCCCAACCAAACCTAATTTCCATCTGCTACACCCCCCCGTACCAACCATCACACCTGGGGGGATCAAGTCAACCCACCCCACCAACACACCAATAGTAGGCTTAAAGCCAATTATAATATTTGTGGCAACAGGCCATTTAAATAATTGTGGTAGAACCACCGATCTAGATTTTGGGCAACAGGCCATCGTGACAAAGTCACCTATCTAGAATTTTGGCATCAGGCCTTTCTTCTCTTCATCAATAATCCCAACCCATGCAATCATGTTTATGCATAACAAAATACTTATAAAGTAAATTTTTATAAAAACCATATTACAATTTATCAATTTGGCCCATTAATCAAAATAGCATTTTGGCCTATAAAATCACATATTTCAAATTTGGCCCATAAAGTCACATATTTCAAATTTGGCCCATAAAATCACATATTTCAAATTTGGTCCATAAAATCACATATTTCAAATTTGGCCCATAAAGGGAATTTTCGTAATTTGGTCCATCGGGACATTTCGTAATTCGATCCATCGGGACATTTCGTAATTCGGACCATCTAACATACGAGGCCTTTTCACAATTTACACACTTGACCAATTAATCAAAAATATTCACATGGCCCAAAATATCACTTTCTTTCACAAATAACCCATTAAGGGCAAATCCGTAATTTTCCATATCCTCGATTTTTGGTTTCATGCATTCACATAAAAGAATTTGTATAACGTATTTTTCAATCTCACCGGATTTACGATTTTTATTATTACGCTTACGATATGGTATAACCCAAGAGATAAGTGTGAAGTTACACACCTGATTACGGTGAGAACTACACTTTCCCCCTCGTCGATATCTAAACACACATCACGATGGATTAGAACACTAATATTTAATATAAAACTATTCTACTAATTATTGATTTAGATCCTTACCCTCGGAATCTCGAACAACAATTATTTGCGATTTCTCTCCGATCAAAGGTTCAGAACCACAAGTAAACAATGGTTCGGGAGTACGTACGACTTCGAATAATTGATTTTCGTCGGATAAGGGTCCACAACCCAGTGGAAAGTCTCGGATTCCCAAAACAGTCCTTCTCTTGAATTTAGGGGGATTAATAGAACCACCCCTCTTCCGAACACTATTAACAACTCTTTTCGTCCCTATCTTGATTGTCTTCAAAGACAAAGAATCATTAGTCTTAACAATATATCGAAAATCCTAAGACTAATGACTTAAAAGAGTGAATTAACTTACCTTAATATTCAATGATCTCAAGAGAATCCTTTATGCGTTATTATTAAATCTTAAATAAACTTCAAGATTTCTCCGAAAAATGATGATTCGACCCTTCCATTATTTCACTAAGAATAACGAAAAGCGTTTGAATATTGATTGGTTAATCGGTCAAAAAGTCTCTTCCAAAGGTATTCTAACATTCGGCCAAAGTGACCAAATAACAAAAGAAAAGACAAAGAATTGATACTTACCGATGATCCAAAGTTTGAATAGAAGAAAATGATTGAAAATGGATGTTTATGGACAATGGAAGATTCGGCTATGCTAAAACAAAGGAGAGAAATGAATGATTCGGCTATGGAGGTAGTCTAACATTCGGCCAAGGGAAAAGAAAATGTTGAAAGTATGTTTGAAAAGAAAATTAAAATGATGAAAGGAAGAAAATGAGGATGAGAGGTTTATGATTAAACTTTTGAAACAAAGAAAAACAAAGGATGAGAGTTTGAACAATGGTGCATTCGGCCAAGAGAAGGGAGAAGAAAATATTGTTTGTGTTTGATGTTTTAGGCACTAGATGAGAACACCAAATGGGCTACTTAAGTGATTAGCAAAAATGACCAAATGGTCAAAAAGGATAACCAAAAGAAACAAAGCAAAGATAGTTTTCCTCTTAATCAAAAGCATATTCGGCCAAGAGGAAAAGATAAAAGAAAAATTTTGTTTTTGGGAGAGCAAATGACCAAAATGAAAAATTCTCTCAAGCTACCAACTTTTCCAAAACTTACCACCAAAATTTTAGCTCCCTCTTTAGTCCACAAAACCGTCCATGTTCATGGACAATTGGCCATTCAAAGCTTCCAAAACAAAGCCCTTGATTCATGCCTTATGTCCCCTTATCACCTTAAATCATGAGATTGTTTTCCTTAAACTTTTACTTACCTTTTTCCTTTGGTCTTCTTGCCAAAAATGTTATCCAACTCATCTTTATCCCTATCCATGACCGACACATTGAAAGAGGAAACAAAATAAAATCAAACTTAATGCACATCTAAGGATTCGAACCTTTTCCCTCAAGCAAACATACATGGCGCCATATCCCCTTTACCACTTGCTCATCTTATGCTAGTTTTTGACACTTAAACTTACTTAAACCTCAAAGTCACTTGATCCACTTCAAATAAATACTCCTTACTAAAATTTATTCTAATTCCGAAAAATTCTCAAGTCTTCTCAAGACTATACTAATCATGCAAAATTTTAATTATACACAAGTTAAGCACCAAAACATGCATCATATCAATACTCAAATTTTAGGATGTTACAACTCTACCCTCCTTAAAAAAAATTTCGTCCTCGAAATTTACCTGGCTAAAAGAGATGAGGATATTGTTGTCGAATTGTATTCTTAGGCTCCCACGTAGCTTCCTCCGCTCCGTGATTACGCCAAAGAACCTTAACCAATGGCACAGTCTTCTTTCTTAACATCTTAACATTGCGATCTAAAATTTTCTCTGGTTCTTCCTCGAAAGACAAATCTGTCCTTAATTCTACTTCTTCTACCGGTACTATGTGCGATGGATCCGATCTATAGCGTCTCAGCATAGAAACATGGAAGACACTATGAATCTGACTCAACTCCGGACGTAAATCAAGTTCATAGGCCACTAGTCCTACACGCTTCAACACACGGTACGGTCCAATGAACCTAGGGCTCAACTTGCCTTTCCTTCCGAATCTGGAATCTTTTTCCACGGTGAAACTTTCAAAAAGACCTGATCTCCCACTGCAAACTCAATATCTTTACGCTTCAGATCCGCATACGACTTTTGTCTATCCGAAGCTTCATTTAATCGCGCTCGAATCACCTTTACTTTTTTTTTCCGTCTCAGATATCAGTTCAGGACCCAACAACTGTCATTCTCCCAATTCAGTCCAACAAGTAGGAGTACGACATCTACGACCATATAACGCTTCATAGGGTGCCATTTGGATACTGAATTGATAACTGTTATTATACGCGAACTCTACCAAAGGTAGAAAATCCTCTCAACTACCTCTGAAGTCGATCACACAACCTCGCAACATGTCTTCCAAAATCTGAATTACTCTTTCTAATTGACCATCTGACTGAGGATGAAAAGCCGTACTGAAGTTTAACTTTTTCCCCAAAGCCTCACGTAAAGCTTTCCAAAACCGTGGTGTAAATCTAGGATCCTCGTTCGATATGATAGACATTGGTACCCCATGCAACCTCACGATTTCAGATACATACAATTTAGCCAACTTCTGCAATGAGTAATCCATACGAACTGGTAGAAAATGAGCAGTCTTCATTAATCGATCTACTACCACCTAGATAGAATCTTTCTTAGTAGGTGTTAAGGGTAACCCACTAACAAAATCCATCGTTATCCGCTCCCCTTTCCATAGAGGAATCTTTACCGGTTGCAATAAACCCAATGGTAATTGATGTTCCGCCTTCACTTGTTGACAAGTTAAACACTTTCCTACAAAATCAGTAATTTCTCGCTTTAATTTTGGCCACCAATACTGTTCACGGAGATCCTGATACATCTTATTTCCTCCGGGGTGCATAGCATAAGGGCTACTATGCGCCTCTAGAAGAATCATTTGCCTCAAATTTGAATCCTTGGGCATACAAACCCTTCCATGAAAACACAGTACACCATCCTTGTTTAAACCAAAATCCCCTATTACACCACTTTCAGCTTGTTGTATTAAAGGACCCAACTTTTTATCGGATAATTGCTTTTCCTTAATTTGTTCCAACCACAGAGGCTTTACCTGAAGTTCCGCTAGCAAACTGCCATCCTCATACAAACTGAGATGAGCAAACATCGCTCTTAACTCCAATACAACCTTTCGACTTAACACGTCAGCCACAACGTTAGCCTTTCCAAGATGATACTCGATTGAGAAATCATAATCCTTTAACAGCTCCACCCATCTCCGTTGTCTTAAATTCAACTCCTTTTGGGTAAGGAGATACTTAAGACTCTTATGATCCGTATAAATGATTGACTTCTCACCGTAGAGATAATGTCTCCAAATCTTTAATGCAAACACCATCGCAGCCCAACTCCAAATCATGAGTAGGATAGTTGACTTCATGCGGCCTCAAGCGTCGAGAAGCATAAGCTACCACTTTTCCACTTTGCATCAAGACACATCCTAAACCCGTGTGTGGCGATCACGATAAGCAGTAAACTCTTTTCGACCTCGGGTTGAATCGATCTTCGGCGCTTAGTTAGAATCTTCTTCGGTTCTCGAAACTTTCTTGTTGGATATCGGTCCACACATACGGTACTTCCTTCGCAATAGCTTAGTTAGGGTGCAGCAATCAACGAAAACCCCTCAACAAAGCGTCTATAATAACCAGCCAAACCTAAGAAACTCTGAATCTTAGCTACTGACTTCGGCGGTTTCCAATCCAACACAGCCTCTACCTTTCGAAGATCAACTCTTATCCCTTCAGCTGACACTACATGACCCAAGAAAGTCACTTCCTTTAACAAAAATTCACACTTACCGAATTTGGCATAAAGTTGCTTATCTCGCAAAATTTGCAACACAGTGTGCAAATGTGAGTCATGCTCTTCTTCATTCCTCGACTATACCAAGATGTCATCTATGAACACTACTACGAACCGGTCTAAATAGGGTTGAAAGACACGGTTCATCATGTCTATAAATGCAGTTGGTGCATTGGTCAAACCAAACGGCATCACTAAAAACTCATAATGTCCATAACGAGTTCGAAATGCCGTCTTATGAATATCTACCTCTTTCACTTTGAGTTGATGATATCCCGATCTCAAATCAATCTTGAAGAAGACTGAAGCTCCTCTTAATTGATCAAACAGGTCATCGATTCTTGGCAATGGATACCTATTCTTGATCGCCAACTTATTCAACTGCCTATAATCAATGTACATACGCATCGACCCATCCTTTTTCTTGACGAACAAAATCGGTACTCCCCACGGAGACACACTTGGTCGAATCCCCGATCTAACAGTTCTTGAATTTGAGCTTTAAGTTTCGCTAACTCTTTCGACGCCATTCTATAAGGAGCAATGGACACCGGAGCCGTTCCGGGCAAAAGCTCAATGCCAAATTCTACTTCCCAATCTGGAGGTAGACTCGGAAGTTCTTCGAGAAAGACAACTAGAAATTCTTTCACCGTTCTCACACCTTCTATCGATAAATCCTTGGCATCCAAAGCACTGATGAAGGCTAGAAATGCTCCATTCCCTTTTCGCACCAACTTTTCTGCCTTCAAAGCAGATACCACATTTGCCAAAAAGTTTCTTCTTTCGCCTATCATTATTACCTCCTCATCATCCACAGCCTTTATTGACATCCGCTTTTTGGCACAATCCAATTGCACCCGATGCTTCACCAACCAATCCATGCCCAAAATAAGATCAAATTCGCCGAAAGGTAATTCCATCAAGTCCGCTAGAAATACCTCTCTTTGAATCTCCAAGGGCACATCTCCAAATAATTTATTCACTATTACCGACTGTCCTAAAGGACTAAATATGTCATCTCTCTATCGGTAATCTCAGATCTAATATTTAGGTTTCCAGATATGGCACTAGCAACATACGAGTGGGTAGACCCGATATCTATCAAAGCAGTAACAGGTACATTAGAGATAAAGAACATACCAGTTATCATATCAGGTGCATCGCCGTTTTCACGACGCCTAACCGCATAGACCAATCCTGGCTGTCTTGCCTCCGTGTTACTTCTAACACCATTACCTCGACCCGATGCACCCTGTCCACGTCCATTACCATTACCACCACGACCTGGTCCACGACCTCTCAGTGGCTGCTGAGTACCTCTAGATGGTTAAGCATCAGGGTTACGAGCTTCCTGAGTCGTATCAGTTCATCGAGGGCAATTCTTATACTGATGATCCTTAGAACCACATTTAAAACAGGCACCAATTTTCCTCCAACATTCTCCAAGATGTCGTCTTCCATATTCGGCACATTCTCGACTCTGATTGGTAGTCACAGGTGCTCTAGCTTGAATTGGCTCATCATTCCGTGGCCTCTTTTGAAACCTTTTTGAAAAACCAGAATACTTAAAATCCCTTTTTCCTTTGATTTTTTCCCTGTTCTGGCGTTCTGAATTCTTAGCTTCTTCGGCTATCTTAGCTTTCTCTACAAGCGAGGTAAAAGTTCGTACTTGTTGTGGGGCTATCAACACCCGTAACTTATCATTTAGCCATCCTCAAAGCATACACAGCGCTCATGATCAGTCTGCACTATTGTGCGAGCATAACGGGTCAAACGAAGAAATTACGCATAAAGTCGCCACCGTCTTTGCAACACCCCAAACCCGTCTATGCGTTGAGACTAGATTTGGTTTGTCACATGAATCGAGTTATCTTTAAATTTGCAATAAGTTGAAAACTTCAATATAAATTTCGTGTTTTAAAATAAATAAATAGCGAGTATTTGAATTTGATAATATTTGAAAACATTTGTTGAAAATCATTGTATTATCAAAACTTTTAAATAGTTTGTTAATGAATTGACTATAATAAAATATTTATAAAAGAATTTCATATACTTGAAAACTCAAATTTATTTTTTAAAAAAAACATCATAAAATCATGACCCTTAATTAAAAGTCCAAAGTTTAGTTTAAAACCCAAACACACATAAAATCCATAAGTTATTTATAGAGGCCTTTATTACAGTAATCCATAATAGTAAAAATATTTATTAAAAGTTCAGAGTTTAAATAACCCTCTCTCGCAGTATGGCCTCCACGAAGTCATCCTCGGCCCAAGTCCACATCAATTTCCATTACCTGAGATGGAAAGAATTTAAAGGGATGAGTTACTTAGAACTCGATGTGTAACTCACCTACCACCATTATTGGGCGATTATCGGGACGTAATCTTTGGGCTTGAGCCCAATTCGAGAATTCAACAATATATCATGAATTAACACAATTAATAATGCATGTAAAAAATGAAATTCCCACCCATACCTAATATCCATCCGCTAACACCCGTACCAACCATCACACTGTGGGGATCAAGTCAACCCACCCCGCCATCACACCAATCGTAGGCATTAAGCCTTTTTATAATTGTGGCATAGCCACGAACTAGAGGCAATAAGTCGATATTGTGGCGAAACCACCGAACTAGAGGCAATAAGTTTATATTGTGGAAAAAGCCAACCGAACTAGAAGCAATAAGCGATATTGTGTGCAATGGCCATTCTTCTCTTCATATATCCCACCCATGCAATTATACATGTACTTTAAAATATAAAATTTATTAACAATACATAACATGATGGGTTTATCAATAACATTTCATTTGGCCCATAATTATAGCAATTTGTCTATTTAGCGGTTTAGTGGGCTTTGGCCCATTTAGAACTAAAGTGTTTTGACTAAATTTTAACAAACTAGAGTATTTTGGCCCATTTTCACGAACTAGAGTATTTACTGCCCATTTTCACGAACTAGAGTATTTACGGCCCATTTTCACGAACTAGAGTATTTACGGCCCATTTTCACAATTAGAGTATTTACGGCCCATTTTCACGAACTAGAGTATTTACTGCCTATTTTCACGAACTAGAGTATTTACGGCCCATTTTCACGAAACATCAAATTTTCATAATAACAATTAATTTCTTGAGGCGTTTTCGTAATTTTCACGATTTAGTCGTTTTTCGTATTTTCGTCAAAATATCAATTTTACGCTTTTACCGATCTAGTCGTTTTTACGATTTTGCTTCCATCTGAAATTTGACATCCAACCAAAAATAATGAGTGTGAAATTACACACCTCGTTCACAGTGAGTACTAACCCTTCTCGCTCCTCGGCACCTAAAATATATTTTGATTAGTTAGACAACTAATTAGTAAAATAATCTTAATCGATAATGGATCCAAAATCTTACCCTCTTGATTTTGAATCACTTGATTTTGGTTTTCCTTCGTTTAATGATTACGTTCACGCGAATCCACCAACGATATAATGGTTGGAAGTTCGTACCACTTGAATAATGGACTTCCTTGGAAGATGGCCCGCAACCTATGGAAAATCCGATTGCCAAACCGCTCTTCGCTTGAATGGGGATTTACAGATCCACCCTCTTACGATAACTAAACACCGCCTTTTTCTTCCCTATTTTGATGATCTTCAAGATCCAAAGGAATTTAGTTGGATCTAAAATAATATCAATAATACTAGAGATTTTAAAGAGTATGATTTCCTCACCAAAATGAAATGTTTCCAACGTTTCCACGATTCTCCGATCACTTGAATTCCAATCTCGTTATTGCACTAAATAATAACGAAAGAAACGTTATTAGTATGAATGCTATATCAATCCAAAAGACCTCAATAAACCAATGATATTCGACAAAGTACCTTAATAAATCGAAAATGGAAAAGAACCCTTACCTATTTTCCACGATCGAAAGGAAAGGAATGAGAATGGTGTCTAAATGATGAAGGGTTCGGCTATGTATGATCAAGGAAAAGAAGAATAAATATTTGGTTTATAGGCACAATAGCATTCGCCAAGAGAGTGAAGATGGAGAGAATTTGATTGAAAAGAAATAATATAAAAGCGAAAGGATGATGGTGATGTTGTTGCTTGATTTCAAAGAGAAGAGAAGAAAAGAAAAATATGAACTTTAGGTGCTAGTATATTCGGCCATGGCAAAAGAAAAAGAAGAGACTGATTTTTTTATATGGATGATTTCGGCACAAGGAGAATACAAAAGAAAATTGACAAGATGAATAAAAGTGACCAAATGGTCAAAAGATTTTGGCTTTACCAAATGCAAAATTCGCCAAGAAGAATGTTGATAGGAGAGGAAATAAAATTCGCACAAAGTGCAAAGAACAACCAAAGAGAGAAAAGAATTTCTCACCAAAACTAACTCAAAATTTAGGCTCCCTCCTATACCAAATTGCCGTCCAGCACATGGTTAATTGGCCATGATTTCTTTCCAAATTTTCCCTTGATAAGTGCCTTATGTTCCCCTATCTTTCCTTAAACCTTTGATTCCATGCCATAAGTTAGTTGTTTCCTTAATCCATTGATACACTAACCAAAAATAACATGGTCAACACCTTCCTTAATTGATCATTGCGACACTTCCTATCCATGAGCGAAAAGTTAAAACAAAAATTTTATCTAGGTGCTATACAAGGATTCGAACCTCTTCCCCTTGCTAGAACCCATGCGCCAACTCCACCATGCCATATGCTCATTTTATGACACTCTTAGCACATAATTTAGCTTAAGTCTTAATCACCTTTGTTTCACTTCAATAAATTCTCAATTAATAAATTTTATTCTTTCCTCAAATTATGCTTTACCCTCTCAAAGACTTCAATAAGCACCAAATTAAAATAAAAGATTTTTCCTTTAAAATCTAAACACCAAAATCATGCAAAATTAAATACTCAGATTTTAGGGTGTTACAACTCTACCCTCCTTAAAGAAAATTTAGTCCTCGAAATTTACAGTTGAAAAAGGTGAGGTATTGTTGCTTAATTGCATCCTCCGGCTCCCGTAGCTTCTTCCACTCAGTGGTTACGCCATAGAACTTTGACCAACAGCACGGTTTTCTTCCTTAATACCTTGACATCTCGTTCTAGGATTTCCACCGGTTCTTCTTCAAAGGACAAATCAATTCACTCAATTCCTCTACTGGGTATAATGTGCAAAGGATCCGATCTATAGCGCTCAACATGGAAACATGAAAACATTATGAATCGATCTAACTCCGGAGGTAACTCAATCGATATGCCATTTGGACCAACACGCTTGAAAGACTACGATAAGGTCCAATATATCTAGGACTTAGCTTGCCCTTCCTTCCTAATCTAAAGATCTTTTCCAAGGAGATACCTTCAAGAAAACCCGATCTCTCACACTATACTCGATGTTCCTTCGCTTCAGATCTGCGTCGACTTACATCTCTCTGAAGCTTCTTTCAACCGTGCTTTCGAATAACTTTTACTTTATCCTCTGTCTCGGATATCATCTCAGGGACCTAACATCATCTTTTCGCCCAACTCGGTCCAACAAATAGGAGAGCGACACTTACGACCATACAATGCCTCGTAAGGTGCCATCGAATGCTAGGCGATAGGCATTGTTATATCTGAATTACGCGATGGTAGATAATCCTCCCAACTACCCTCAAGTCGATTACATCCTCTTAACATATCTTCCAATATCTGAATTACTCTCTCCGTGACCATCGGTGAGGATGAAAAGCCGTCTTGAAATTCAACTTTGTTCCCAAGGCTTCATGCGAGCTTTCGAGAATCGTGATGTAAACCTAGGGTCCCTATCCGATATAATGAATCTGGTACCCCATGCAACCTCACAATTTCGGATCGTAAAGTTTCGCCAACCGCAATGAATAATCCGTCTGAACGGCAAGAAATGGCGGTCTTCGTCAGCCGATCAACAATTACCCAAACGGAATTTTTCTTAGTAGGTGTTAACGGTAACCCACTAACAAAATCCATAGTTATCCGCTCCCATTTCCAAAGAGGAATCTTTATCGGTTGTAACAATCCGAGACGGTAATTGATGTTACGCCTTCACTTGCGACAAGTCAAACATTTTCCCACAAACTCGTAATCTCACGCTTCAACCACGGCCACCAATCACGCTTCACGGAGATCTCGATACATCTTATTTCCTCCGGGATGCATAGCATAAGGGCTACTATCGCCTCCGTAGAATCAATTGCCTTAGATCTAAGTCCTTAGGCATGCATACTCTCCTCGAAAGCACAACACACCTCCGTGTTTATTCCAAAATCCTCAATTTCACCATTTTCAACTTGTCAAGTAAAGGTCCCAACTTCTCATCGATGTACATTTTTCCTTGATTTGTTCCATACACAGGGCTTCACTTGAAGTTACGCTAACAAGCGCCATCCTCGTCTGAGACACAAATGGGCAAGCAAAGCTCTTAAATCGAATCTCGCCTTACGACTTAACGCGTCGGCTACCACGTTAGCCTTTCGGGATGGTATTCGATGGAGAAATCATAATCCTTTAACAATTCTACCCATCTTCTTTGTCTCAAATTTAACTCCTTCTGGGTAAGGAGGTATTTAAGACTCTTGTGATCCGTGTATATTATGGACTTCTCACCATAGAGATAGTGCCTCCAAATCTTTAGAGCAAAGACAACGGCTAACTCCAAATCATGAGTAGGGTAGTTTACTTCGTGTGGTCTCAATTGACGAGAAGTATAGGCCACCACTTTTCCATTTTGCATCAATACACAACCCAGACCCGTGTGAGATGCATCACAATAAACAGTAAACTCTTTTCCAGCCTCGGGTTGAATTAAAACTGGAGCTTCAGTCAGGATCTTCTTCAATTTCTCAAAACTCTCTTGCGCTTTTACGTCGGATATACGGAACTCCTTTATGCAACAATTTAGTTAGGGTGCGACAATCAGCGAAAACCCTCTACAAAACGTCTATAGTATCGGCCGGACCCAAGAAACTTGAATTTCACTCATCGATGTTGGTGGTTTCCAATCCGAATAGCCTTAATTTTCAGGATCCACCCTTATTCCTTGGTGATACTACATGACCAAGGAAAGTCACCTCCTTTAGCCAAAATTCGCATTTACCAAATTTGGCATACAATTGTTTATCACAAGTAGTCGTAATACTATCCGCAAATCTTTGGTCATGTTCCTCCTCATTTCTCGAATAAACCAATATGTCATCTATGAACACTACCACAAACCGGTCTAAATATGGTTGAAAGACTCGGTTCATCATGTCCATAAATGCAATTTGGTGCATTGGTTAATCAAAACGGCATCACTACAAACTCATAGTGTCCATAACGTGTCCGAAATGCCGTCTTATAAATGTCCGCTTCTTTCACCTTAAATTTGGTGATAACCCGACCTTAAATCAATCTTGGAAAAGCAAGCTCCTTTTAATTGATCAAGCAGTCGTCAATTCTCGGCGGAGGATATCGATTCTTGATCGTCAATTTATTCAAGCATGCGTAGTCAATGCACATACGCATCGATCCATCCTTCTTCTTGACAAACAAGACCGGTGCTCCCCACGGAGACACACTTGGTCGAATAAATCCCGATCCGGCAATTCTTGAATTTGAGCTTTGAGCTCACCCAACTCCTTCGGTGCCATTCTATAGGAGCAATGGACACTTTGAGTCATCCCGAGCAAAAGCTCAATGCCAAATTCTACTTCCCGATCCGAGGTATACCGGAAGTTCCTCGAAATACATCGGAAATTCCTTCACCGTCCTCACATCATTCACGGATAATTCTTTGGCATCCAAAGCACGATAAAGGCTAGAATGCTCCATATCCTTTCCGCACCAACTTCCGACTTTTAATGCAGATACCACATTTGCCGATAGTTCTTTCGTTCACCAATCATTATGACTTCCTTATCATCCGAGGTCCTTCGACATTCGTTTTTCAAAGACAATCCAATTGCTTAGATGGTTAACCAACCAATCCATGCCCGAATGAGATCGAACTCATGAAAGGTAGTTCCATCAAATTTGCTAAGAATACTTCCTCTTGGATTTTTAAGGGCACGTCTTTAAATATTTTATTAATGCTTATTGGTATCTAAAGGACTAATCATTTGTCATCTCATTTCGGTAATTTGGATTCTAAATTGAGGTTTCGAGATATGGCACTAGCTACGTATGAATGGGTAGAGCCAATATCTATTAAGGCAATAACGGTACATCAAAATGAAGAACGTCTGGTTATCACATCACAGTGCATTGCCGTCCTCATGGCGTCTAACCGCATAGACCGATCCAGTGTCTTGCATCCGCATTTCTCTATTACCATTGCCTCGACCGGTGCACCTTGACCACGACCAGCCCCATTACCACCACGACCGGTCCACGACCTCTCGGTGGTCACTGATTACCTCCGGCTATCAGACATCATTATTACGGACTTCTTGAGTCGTATCCATTCGTCGAGGACAACTTTTGTCTTGATGTTCCATTGAACGCATTTGTAGCATGCGCCGTTTTCCTCAACATTCCCCAAAATGTCTCTTCCCACACTCGGTGCAATCTCGACTTGATTATTTGCTCTGGGGTTACGCCTTGAACTCGATTCATCATTAGGGTTTCTTCAAATCTCTTGGAAGAACCAGATCTTTGTGTCTCTCTCTTATTTCGGATCTTTCTGGTTCGCTGTTCGAGTTCTTAGCCTCTTGGCTATTTTGGCCTTCTCCACGAGTGGAAAAATTTCTAACTTGTGTGGAGCAATCGTAACCCTCGACTCATCATTAAGTCCATCCTCGAACGCATACAGCGTTCATGATCATTGCTACAATTGTCCGGGCATAACGGCTCGACGTAAAATTGACTTCATATCTTTGCCACGGTCTTACTTCCTTGGACAAGATTCAAATTCCTTCCTTGACGTCTACATAGCTCGTTCCGACGATTTTCCTTGAAAGGCGCCTTTAAAGAATTCCCGTTAATCGGTGCGGCTTGTGCCTTCTCGAGCAGTGAGCCACCAGCGATATGCCTCATCTCTCAATAAGGATCTGACTCCTCCGGTTTTGCTCGGTAGTGCATTCCATATCATCCATAATCCGTTCCACGACTTGAGCGATATTCGCCACATTCGAGCTACACGAGACACCTCTCGAAAACTTCGCATTATTAAGCGCTTAAGTCGCTCACGAAATTGACCCACGAGTTGTTGGCCCAATTCTAGTTCCAATGACCCTTTCCAAGACTCGTAGCATTGCTTGAGTCAATGCATGATCTTCTTCCATGTGATCGCGTGATCCGGTCTCACTTTCAATTGGCGCAAAGGCCCACTGGCATATGATTTGGTGCTTGGTTGTAGCACCTCGGCCTCTACCACGGCCCACGCCTACCGCGTCCACGACCACGTCCTCTAGTGCTCATGATAGCTTGTTCGTTTATCGATTACAAGTTTTATGAATCGAAATTTTGTTTGATGTTTATTAACGATATTTTATGAGATTTGAGATATAAAGTTGTTTTTTCGCAACATATCCTATAGTCTCAATCTCTCAGATTTTCATGTCTAAAACTAGAAGTTCTAGAGTGTTCCTATGATCATATCATAGTAATCATTAAGCAATAATACTTACTTGACTTGTTGCCGGATGCTTGTGGTGCCATACTGATCTTTAAAAATATCATTGAGCGTTTTCATACAGAAATTATTTTTTTTGAACCCAAACCACAGCCGAGTTTTTGAAACTGGGCTCTGATACCACTAAATGTAACACCCCAAACCCGGTCTATGCGTTGAGACTAGATTTGGTTTGTCACATGAATCGAGTTATCTTTAAATTTGCAATAAGTTGAAAACTTCAATATAAATTTCTGTGTTTTAAAATAAATAAATAGCGAGTATTTGAATTTGATAATATTTGAAAACATTTGTTGAAAATCATTGTATTATCAAAACTTTTAAATAGTTTGTTAATGAATTGACTATAATAAAATATTTATAAAAGAATTTCATATACTTGAAAACTCAAATTTATTTTTAAAAAAATATCATAAAATCACGACCCTTTAATTAAAAGTCCAAAGTTTAGTTTAAAACCCAAACACACATAAAATCCATAAGTTATTTATAGAGGCCTTTATTACAAGAATCCATAATAGTAAAATATTTATTAAAAGTTCGAGTTTAAATAACCCTCTCTCGCAATATGGCCTCCACGAAGTCATCCTCGCCCAAGTCCACATCAATTTCCATTACGAGATGGAAAGAATTTAAAGGGATGAGTTACTTAGAACTCGAGGTGTAACTCACCTACCACCATTATTGGGCAGATTATCGGGACGTAATCTTTGGGCTTGAGCCCAATTCGAATTCAACAATATATCATGAATTAACACAATTAATAATGCATGTAAAAAATGAAATTCCCACCCATACCTAATATCCATCCGCTAACACCCGTGCACCAACCATCACACCTGTGGGATCAAGTCAACCCACCCCGCCATCACACCAATCGTAGGCATTAAGCCTTTTTATAATTGTGGCATAGCCACCGAACTAGAGGCAATAAGTCGATATTGTGGCGAAACCCACCGAACTAGAGGCAATAGTCGATATTGTGGCGAAACCCACCAACTAGAGGCAATAAGCGATATTGTGGCAACCGCCATTCTTCTCTTCATATATCCCACCCATGCAATTATACATGTACTTTAAAATATAAAATTTATTAACAATACATAACATGATGGGTTTATCAATAACATTTCATTTGGCCCATAATTATAGCAATTTGTCTATTTAGCGGTTTAGTGGGCTTTGGCCCATTTACTAGAACTAAAGTGTTTTGACTAAATTTTAACAAACTAGAGTATTTTGGCCCATTTTCACGAACTAGAGTATTCTACGCCCATTTTCACGAACTAGAGTATTTACGGCCCATTTTCACGAACTAGAGTATTTACGGCCCATTTTCACTAATTAGAGTATTTACGGCCCATTTTCACGAACTAGAGTATTTACTACCTATTTTCACGAACTAGAGTATTTACGCCCATTTTCACGAAACATCAAATTTTCATAATAACAATTAATTTCTTGAGGCGTTTTAGTAATTTTCACGATTTAGTCGTTTTTTACGTATTTTCGTCAAAATATCAATTTTTGCGCTTTTACCAATCTAGTCGTTTTTACGATTTTGCTTCCATACCGAAATTTGACATCCAACCAAAAATAATGAGTGTGAAATTACACACCTCATTACCGTGAGTACTAACCCTTCTCGCTCCTCGGCACCTAAAATATATTTTGATTCGTTAGACAACTAATTCAGTAAAATAATCTTAATCGATAATGGATCCAAAATCTTACCCTCTTGATTTTGAATCACTTGATTTTCGGTTTTCCTTCGTTTAATGATTAGTTCGTCATGCGAATCCACCAACGATAATGGTTGAAGTTCGTACCACTTGAATAATGGACTTCCTTGAAGATGGCCCGTAACTCGGTGGAAAATCTCGATCGCCAAACCGCTCTTCGCTTGAATTGGGGATTTACTGATCCACCCTCTTACGATAACTAAACACCGCCCTTTTCTTCCCTATTTTGATGGTCTTCAAGATCCAAAGGAATTTAGTTGGATCTAAAATAATATCAATAATACTAGAGATTTTAAAGAGTAGGATTTCCTCACCAAAATGAAACGTTTCCAACGTTTCCACGATTCTCCGATCACTTGAATTCCAATCTCGTTATTGCACTAAATAATAACGAAAAGCGTTATTAGTATGAATGCTATATCAATCCAAAAGACCTCAATAAACCAATGATATTCGCCAAAGTACCTTAATAAATCGAAAATGGAAAAGAACCCTTACCTATTTTCCACGACGAAAGGAAAGGATTGAGAATGGTGTCTAAATGATGAAGGGTTCTGCTATGTATGATCAAGGAAAAGAAGAATAAATATTTGGTTTATAGGCACAATAGCATTCGCCAAGAGAGTGAAGATGGAGAGAATTTCGATTGAAAAGAAATAATATAAAAGCGAAAGGATGATGGTGATGTTGTTGCTTGATTTCAAAGAGAAGAGAAGAAAAGAAAAATATGAACTTTAGGTCTTGTATATTCGCCATGGCAAAAGAAAAAGAAGAGACGATTTTTTATATGGATGATTTTTACAAGGAGAATACAAAAGAAAATTGACAAGATGAATAAAAGTGACCAAATGGTCAAAAGATTTTGGCTTTACCAAATGCAAAATTGACCAAGAAGAATGTTGATAGGAGAGGAAATAAAAATTCGCACAAAGTGCAAAGAACAACCAAAAAGAATTTCTCATTAAAAACTAACTCAAAATTTAGGCTCCTCCTATACCAAATTGCCGTCCAACACATGGTCAATTGGCCATGATTTCTTTCAAATTTTCCCTTGATAAGTGCCTTATGTTCCCCTATCTTTCCTTAAACCTTTGATTCCATGCCATAAGTTAGTTGTTTCCTTAATCCATTGATACACTAACCAAAAATAACATGGTCAACACCTTCCTTAATTGATCATTGCTTACACTTCCTATCCATGAGCGTAAAATTAAAACAAAAATTTTATCTAGGTGCTATACAAGGGATTGAACCTCTTCCCCTTGCTAGAACCCATGCGCCAACTCCACCATGCCATATGCTCATTTTATGACACTCTTAGCACATAATTTAGCTTAAGTCTTAATCACCTTTGTTTCACTTCAATAAATTCTCAATTAATAAATTTTATTCTTTCCTCAAATTATGCTTTACCCTCTCAAAGACTTTAATAAGCACCAAATTAAAATAAAAGATTTTTCCTTTAAAATCTAAACACCAAAATCATGCAAAATTAAATACTCAGATTTTTAGGGTGTTACAGTCTTACTTCCTTGAACCAAATTCAGGAATTCCTTCCTCCGGGCATCTACATAACTTGTCCCGACGTACTTCCCTTGGAAAGCAGCTTTAAAGAAATCCTAAGTAATCAATACAGTCTCGGTGCCTTCTCGAACAGTAAGCCACCATTGATACGCCTCGTCTCTTAGCAAAGACACGGCTCCTCTCAGTTTCTGCTTGACGGTGCATTCCAGATCATCCATAATTCGTTCTACAGCCTCAAGCTAATATTCTGCCACATTCGGAGCTACACCGAAAACACCTCTAGAAACTTCTGCACCACTAGACTTGAGTTGTTCTGAAATTGATCCACGAGCTACTGGTCCAATTCTAGCCCCAGTTACTCTTTCTAAGACTCGCAACATTGCTTAAGTCAAAGCATTATCCTCATTTGCATGATCATGAGATCCAGTTTTGCTCTCAAATGATGCAGGTGCATCCATTTTCGGTATATGACTCGGCGCTTCAGACGCAGCACCTCGTCCTCTACCACGGCCACGTCTACCGCGTCCACGACCACGTTCTCTTGTGCTCATAATGACTAATTCGATTTTAATCTGATTACAAGTTTTACTGAATCAGAAAATTATTTCAATGTTTATTAACGATATTTTATGAGATATAAGAGATAAGGTTGTTTTCGCAATCACATCCTATAGTCTCGATCTCTATCGTTTTCAACACCTAAAACTAGAAGTTCTAGAGTGTTCATAAGGTCTGATCACAATAATAAACATTTAATAAACAAATACTTACTTGACTTGGTGTTTGGATACTCATGGTGCCATACTACCTTTAAAACATAAAGTCTAGAAATTTAAGTGGTTTTAAATGCAAATCATTATTGAACCCAAACCACGGTAGAGTTTTGAAACTAGGCTCGATACCATAAATGTAACACCCCAAACCCGCCTATGCATTAAGCTTAATCTTGGCATGCCATACAAATTAAACTACAATCAAATCATTAACGATGTAGGAATCAAATCTTCAAAACGATTAGGAAAAAGACTTTATCAAAAAAAATTGAAGTTTATTTGAAATACATAATTAAAAACACAAGTGATTATCATTTGATCTATAGAGTAGTAATTGATTAAAATTTTGATTTTATTTAATCGAAATATTTTAACGAAGAGTTTTAAAATAATTTCTTAAGTTTCAAAGATATTTAAGAAAAACCTTTATTTCATGCAAGAGTTTAAAATAAAACATTTATGAAAAACTCAATCAATCCAACTTAAATAAACTAAAACATAATAAAATCCATCCACACAATAAAATCTATAATTTAAGAGGCCTTATTACATCGCCATTAAAAAAAAGTACTTAATAAAAATTATTAAAGAAGTTTTAAAGTTTTATAAACCACCATTTGTAGTATAGCCTCCTCACGAAGTCATCTTCGACCCAAGTCTCCATCAATTATTATTACCTGAGAAGGGTAAGAAAAAAAAGGGGTGACTTACTTAGAACTCAATGTGTAACCCACTTACCGGATTCACTGGGCTAAAACCATAAAAACATATTATTGGGCTTGAACCCATTTTGCAAATGTTTAATAATATATATATCAAGTATAATAATAATAATAATAATAATAATGCATTTGATATGAAATTCCCAACCAAACCTAATTTCCATCCGTACACACCCCGTACCAACCATCAGACCTGTGGGGATCAAGTCAACCCACTCCGCCAACACACCAATAGTAGGCTTAAAGCCAATTATAATATTTGTGGCAACAGACCATTTAAATAATTGTGGTAGAACCACCGATCTAGATTTTGGGCAACAGGCCATCGTGACAGAGTCACTTATCTAGAATTTTGGCATCAGGCCTTTCTTCTCTTCATCAATAATTCCAACCCATGCAATCATGTTTATGCATAACAAAATACTTATAAAGTAAATTTTTATAAAAACCATATTACAATTTATCAATTTGGCCCATTAATCAAAATAGCATTTTGACCCATAAAATCACATATTTCAAATTTGGCCCATAAAGTCACATATTTCAAAATTGTTCCATAAAATCACACATTTCAAATTTGGCCCATAAAATCACATATTTCAAATTTGGCCCATAAAGGGTATTTTCGTAATTTGGTCCATCGGGACATTTCGTAATTCGGTCTATCGGGACATTTCGTAATTCGGTCCATCTAACATACGAGGCCTTTTCACAATTTACACACTTGGCCAATTAATCAAAAATATTCACATGGCCCAAAATATCACTTTCTTTCACAAATAACCCATTAAGGGCAAATCCATAATTTTCCACATCCTCGATTTTTGGTTTCATGCATTCACATAAAAGAATTTGTACAACGTATTTTTCAATCTCACCGGATTTACGATTTTTATTATAACGCTTACGATATGGTATAACCCAAGAGATAAGTGTGAAGTTACACACCTGATTACGGTGAGAACTACACTTTCCCGCTCGTCGATATCTAAACACACATCACGATGGATTAGAACACTAATATTTAATATAAAACTATTCTAATGATTATCGATTTAGATCCTTACCCTCGGAATCTCGAACAACAATTATTTGCGATTTCTCTCCGATCAAAGGTTTAGAACCACGAGTAAACAATGGTTCGGGAGTACGTACGACTTCGAATAATTGATTTTCTTCGGATGAGGGTCCACAACCCAGTGGAAAGTCTCAGATTCCCGAAACAGTCCTTCTCTTGAATTTAGGGGGATTAATAGAACCACCCCTCTTCCGAACACTATTAACAACTATTTTTGTCCCTATCTTAATTGTCTTCAAAGACAAAGAATCATTAGTCTTAACAATATATCGAAAATCCTAAGACTAATGTCTTAAAAGAGTGAATTCGGCTTACCTTAATATTCCGAATGATCTCAAGAGATTCCCTTGTACGTTATTATTAAATCTTAAATAAACTTCAAGATTTCTCTGAAAAAATGATGATTCTACCCTTCCATTATTTCACTAAGAATAACGAAAAAAAACATTTGAATATTGATTGGTTAATCGGTCAAAAAGTCTCTTCCAAAGATATTCTAACATTAGGCCATAGTGACCAAATAACAAAAGAAAAGACAAAGAATTGATACTTACCGATGATCCAAAGTTTGAATAGAAGAAAATGATTGAAAATGGATGTTTATGGAGAATGGAAGATTCGGCTATGCTAAAACAAAGGAGAGAAAGGAATGATTCGGCTATGGAGGTAGTCTAACATTCGACCAAGGGAAAAGAAAATGTTGAAAGTATGTTTGAAAAGAAAATTAAAATGATGAAAGGAAGAAAATGAGGATGAGAGGTTTATGATTAAACTTTTGAAATAAAGAAAAGCAAAGGATGAGAGTTTGAACAATGGTGCATTCGGCCAGGAAAGGGGAGAAGAAAATGTTGTTTGTGTTTGATGTTTTAGGCACTAGATGAGAACACCAAATGGGCTACTTGAGTGATTAGCAAAAATGACCAAATGGTCAAAAAGGAAAACCAAAAGAAACAAAGCAAAGATGGTTTTCCTCTTAATCAAAAGCACATTCGGCCAAGAGGAAAAGATGAGAGAAAAATTTTGTTTTTGGGAGAGCAAATGACCAAAATGAAAAATTCTCTCAAGCTACCAACTTTTCCAAAACTTACCACCAAAATTTTGGCTCCCTCTTTAGTCCACAAAACCGTCTATGTTCATGGACAATTGGCCATTCAAAGCTTCCAAAACAAGGCCCTTGATTCATGCCTTATGTCCCTTTATCACCTTAAATCATGAGATTCTTTTCCTTAAACTTTTACTTACCTTTTTCCTTTGGTCTTCTTGCCAAAAATGTTATCCAACTCATCTTTATCCCTATCCATGACCGACACATTGAAAGAGGAAACAAAATAAAAACAAACTTAATGCACATCTAAGGATTCGAACCTTTTCCCTCAAGCAAACATACATGGCGCCATATCCCCTTTACCACTTGCTCATCTTATGCTAGTTTTTGACACTTAAACTTACTTAAACCTCAAAGTCACTTGATCCACTTCAAATAAATACTCCTTACTAAAATTTATTCTAATTTCGAAAAATTCTCAAGTCTTCTCAAGACTATACTAATCATGCAAAATTTTAATTATACACAAGTTAAGCACCAAAACATGCATCATATCAATACTCAAATTTTAGGATGTTACATTCCACATGGCTGAATACAATATATAAAACTCATGTATAAATCAATGAGATTTTGTAAGCAATACTCCATGTCAACCTATATCAATTAAACTATAAAGTTAATTGATACATTCCATCTAAACTAATTTGTCACTCTTATTTGATTTCAACTAATATCATCTCATAATATCAACTTACCCAAAATTCAATCCAAGATATAAAAATCAATCGCACACTTAGTGCTCCTTGTCCGATTTCGCACATTTAGTACTCGGAAATTAGATTCGCACACTTAGTGCATAACGACCGACTTCGCACACTTAGTGCTTGGTATTTTAAAATTCGCACACTTAGTGCTCATTATACGATTTCACACACTTAGTGCTCGAAAATTAAATTTGCACATTAGTGCATCTCTCAAACTTGTTCCTTATTGATACATATACATATAAACTTAACTCCAACCATATATATATTCATTTTCGAATCAACTAATTCATTTCATAAACCATTACCACATTCGGCAATATCCCTTATATAAATATATTTACTTCCATTTAATTTATTTACATCATTATAAATAAAGTCAATGCAACTCAATTACTTAAAAACTTACCTCGAGTATCGATGGACTTCGTTTTCTGACTATTCAATTAACTTTTCCTTTCCTTGATCCTTTCCTGATCCTTTTTGTTCTTGATCTAATAAATTCAAAATTTAGCTCATTCAAACATATTTTCATTCAATTTAATCCAAAAACACATAAATGGGAAAATTACTATTTCACCCCTGATATTTATAATTTTTACAATTTAGTCCCTATTGCACAAAACACAAAATACTCAAAATTTGACCACACTTCTTTAGGGCCGAATCTTCATCATCTTATTACAAGCTCTTACAATTCATTTATTTCACATTTTAGTCCCTCAAAATTTTATTTTTGTAATTTAATCCTAACTACTCAATTTCATCAAAAATTCAAAGACAAAACTTGTTAATCTAACACATATAATCAATATTTCATCATCAACTCACAAAAACAACAAAGTTTCTTCAATGGCAATTCACAAAATACATAACCAATTCAAAAATTCAATCATGGGCTAGCTAAATCACATAGCAACGATCTCAAAAACGTATAAATTATCAAAACCAAAAATATCACTTACCCAATTAAGCCTCCAAAGTGCCGAACCTCATGAAGCTTTTCTTCTTTTATTTTTCTCTTAGTTTCTATCAATAGAGAAAGATGAACACTTTCTCTTTCATTTCTTTTCTTTTATTCAATTATACATATTAACATATATTAAATTATTACCTAATGTCATAAAATATATAATAAACAATCCCATTACTATTTCATGCAAATCATGACCGGCCACTATGATGAATTTTGGTCAATTTACACTATTTATACCTCAATTTAAGAAACCATCATCAATTTGACACTTAGGCATTTAACCCCCCAAATTTTCTTTTTATGTGATTAAGCCCTTTCTTTAAAATTAAGCACCAAAACAATCAAATTTTAATACAAAATTTTACACACATCAATTCACACATAATGAGCATAGAAAAAAATATTAAAATATTTTTCTAACTCGGATTCGTGGTCTTGAAACCACTATTCCGATTAGGGTCAAAATCGGGCTGTTACATCTCAACCCAAATATTCCTGGATCCCATCTAAAAAGTCATTGCAATTCGATTAATTTTCCAAGCTTAAAAATTGGCAGCTTTGGTGAGTGGAATTTAATAAATTTCATCATATTTGTGCATGTATCATTTTCCCTTTCCTTGAAAAGATTCATCCTTGAATTTTGTCTTTTGTTGAATAAGAAAGAATCTTTATCATAAGTGGAATGAGTTAATTGAGCTCCTCTCAAAGGATCAACAAATTCCTGAAAGAATGAAACAAGTCCACTAGACAAATTTAAGCTAAGGTTAGTGAAAATATAATCATTCCTCTCTTTTGGATAGGTTCTCTCTTTCTTTGCATTCTTTTTTTCAATTTGAATTGAACTCTCTAATTTTATCATGTAGGAATTTTTTCTCACTAAAGTTGGACCATCAAATTGAATTCTATCGTTAAAGGTCTCTTGTCTTTCAATTTTTTTACATGAATCATCCTCACTTCCCTTCAATCTCTCCTAAGAATTTTGAACATTGAATTCATCAAAACAAAACTCTTTAAGAGGGCAATAAATTTTTAACTCATCCAAATTCATAGACTCAAAAAAGTAATTCTCACTATCAACTTTTTTTTCTTCACAAAGTTCACTATCACTATCATCATAATTTGCACTATTACTATCAATTTTTTTGACATCAACTTTGAAACAATGGTCAATGCTAGATCTAAACTCAACAATAGGCCCAAAATCAAACTTACTGTCTTCACAAATGATGTCACTGAAAGTTTGTTTCTCATTCATATCATCATCATCATTAATGATAGTAGTAGACGAAGACTCCTCAATAGGCTCTGTGTCATACTTACGTTCCTCGGCTTGTAAGGATCGTGTGACTACTAACATCGAATCAAGTTAAAAGAACACGGATGAGAATTTCAAGGATGTTTTTTTAAATGAATATGTTGGACATGCAAAGTCTTTGTGATCCTTCGCATTACACCACATGCACTTGCTAGCTCATTCTCTTTGCCCAACCATAAGTTTTTTAAGCTCGCTAAACTTGCTATGTGTTCTATACCAATGTCTTTCTTGACAAGTCCATGAACAAAAGAAGGTTGAACGACATTGGAAATAACATGTTCGTGTAGGGTTTTTTTTACAAATATGACATTTATACCTTGTCCAAGGTTTATTATTCTCCTCTTCCATACTATGTCTGAGTACCATTATGAAAGGTTGAAATAAAAAACACTCAAACAAGAAAAGTTGATTAAAGAAAATCAACCCTCACTGCTATGCACTCACAATAAAAAATAAACAACTTTAAGAGGCAAAGAAAAGAAGTTAAGATTTTGTAACACCCCAAACCCGGTCCATGCGTCGTGCCGGATCTGGTATGCTACGGGTTGAATCTTGAAAACTTTACTCTGAGGGGTTTTGGAAAAACTTAGTTTATTATAGCCGAATAATCAATTAAATGTGAAATTTTGGAAATAACTTTAATATTTGCGTTGATTGGGTTTGAAAAGCCCATTTTTCATTTCATTTTATATTTGGGACTTTGTAGGAAAACATAAGTTTGTAAAAACCAACATAACAAAACAAAAAAAAATTAAATCGAAACCTAAGTTATGGAGGCCTTATTACAAAAATATTCCCAAAAATTAAAACTTAAATGAAAACAAAAACCAAAACTAGTCTATGTAGATAATAGTCTTAGTGGCCCCTCGAGTCCGCCTCGGCTCCCATGTCCACGAACTACTGCTCATCTGAAAAGTGGGAAAAATTAAAGGGGTGAGTCACAAAGACTCAGTGTGTAAATCTCAAAATCACATAAAAGCCTTGAGCCTATAAATACATTATGGGCCTTGGCCCATACACAATGGTAACAAAATGTTTCATGCAACATGGCCCATCCCAAACTTAAGAGTCCATCCTCTACACACCCCCGTACCAACCATCACACCGTGGGGATTTCTACAATCAACCCTCCATCTGCTACACACCATATCGATCACTATGTGACCTATCTGGCAAAGCCACCGGTTGCTTATGCGAACCTCAAAAAATAAATTATAGTACATCGACAGCTATGCTGCCTGTCATAAAGACCGATCACTATGTGACCTATGTGGCAAAGCCACCGATCGCCTCGCGACCTGCTTCCCTTCCATAAATCAATCAATCCCATCCCATGCATACATTCATGCAAGAATCAAAACATTAAGCCATTTAAACAGATCTCAGACTTTTACATACATCGATACACATAGAGAAGTTTCTATAATTACGTACTTGGCATCCTTTGCCTATCCTTTTTGGGTATTTCGACTGTTTATACAACCTCTCTTTTCGGTCTTTTAACCCATATCATACACATATATATTACAACAATACTTATGTGTTAAGGATCTACACACCAGATTATGGTTATGACGACACCCTCAATGTCGACACTATCGGTCGAATCACGATCGCTATCTGCCTAAGATGTTTTTTAGAAGTCGGTCCACAACCCGACGGCCAATCTCGAATAATGGACATTTGCTGTTTCTTAAACTTAGGGATTGGGTTTACGGTCCCAATCCTCTCCTTTGCTTGATCCATATTTGATTCCATCAAAAGTCCTTGTCAGAACTACTATAACGAAGTAGGGTTTGTTAAACCTTATTATATGATTTGAGATCTCAAATATGATAGCGAATCTAATAGGAATCTAAGAAAACCCCTTACCTTGAAATCCCGAAATAGATAGGATACTTAGAGATTAATAGTTTTTGGCTTTTGAGATCTGGATGATTCGATCTACTCTGATTTCCCGAAGTGCCGCCCAAAAGAACATGAGATTAGTGGAAAAGTCAACTAAAGATGGCCTATCAACCAACTAGCCATTCGGCTATGGTCTCAAAAAAAATCGAAAGAGAAGGAAAAAAGAACAGAAGAAATCAGCACTCACCTTAACACAGGAAATTCGACAACTCCTAGGAATTTCGACTTTTGGGAAGATCAGAAAGAAAGGATGATCTCAAGAAATCTATGAAGATTCGACTTTAATGAAGAAATCAATGGAAGAGAATAAGAGATATTTGGCTATGAAGATGAGAAGAAAGTTCAGAGTTTCGGCTTTTGAATGAAAGTGAAGATGAGAGAATAGGCTTAGAGATTTCGACTTTATGGAGAAATCGGCACAAAAGGGAAAGAATGGAAAAAAGAGAGTGAAGTGAGAGGTTTCGGCTTTTGAAGAAATCAAAAGAAAGAAATTGTAGAGACTGACTGAGAATTTTGGCACAGAGAATGAGGAAAAGAATAGGGTTCAAATGCCAGAATTGAAGTGATACCACCCCTATTTATAGAGAATTTTCGGCATACTTATCAAAACCCAAAAGTGCCCTTCCTGATATTTAAAATTAATCAAATAATAGGGAAAATTTTGGCACCCCTTTGCCATAAGAAACCGATTTATTTCCCCTTCTAGGAGATGGAATTTTGGCTAACACTGCACTCAGCAGATAACTCCTATCTTTTCTTCTTTATCTTAATCTATTCATATATTTAGAAGAGGCCTAAATAACAGCACCTCTCCCTACTATTATCTACACAATATCCACATTATCCAAACAGATAAATCTTCCTATTTTAAAGCATCCTAGCCGCCCCCACTCTCCTCTTCTTTGACGCCAAAAGCAATTAAAAATAAGTAGGTAATGTGAATCGAACCTTGGATCCCCCTTACTACTTTTCACGCCACTGTCCACTGGGCCACAAGATTCTCTTGTGTTTTAATTCACAGATAATATCTTTTAAGCCCGGACCTATCTAGCTTTCCACTAACGTGCCCAAAACACAAATTTAATTAAGGCCTCAGCCCAAACCTGAGCCCAATCTGAACCCCTTAAACACTCTAATTATCATATTGAACGTAACACACATCAAATGCAAAGGCCCATTAATTCAGGATGTTACATTTCTACCCCCTTTAAGAAATTTAGTCCTCGAAATTACCTGATCCGAATAGATACGGGTATTATTGTCGCATCGCTTCCTCCGGTTCCCACGTAGCCTCCTCAGAGCCGTGATTCCACCATAGAACCTTAACCAACGAAACTTTCTTCCTTCGTAATACTTTGACATCACGATCCAAGATTTCCACCGGTTCCTCTTCAAAAGATAGGTCAGGTCTTACTTCAATTTCCTCTACTGACACCACATGGGACGGACCCGAACGATATCGTCTCAGCATAGAGACATGAAACACATCGTGAATCTGGCTTAGCTCAGAAGGTAGCCCACTAACAAAGTCCATTGTGATCCTTTCCCACTTCCATTGGAGAATCTTTACCGGTTGCAATAACCCTGATGGTAACTAATGCTCTGCCTTTACCTGTTGACTGGTTAAGCACTTCCCACTAACTCAATCACCTCTCGTTTTAAGCCTGGCCACCAAAACTATTCCCGTAAATCTCGATACATCTTACTCCCTCCAGGGTGCATAGCGTATGGACTACCATGCGCTTCCTGCAAAATCCTATGCCTCAATTCAGGATCTTTTGGTATGCACACTCTCCCTTGGAAACACAATAGCCCTTCCTCATTCACACTAAATTTCGTTGGTCCATCACTTGGTCCCACACGAAACTTCTCTTTTAGCAACTCATCGGTCTGTTGCTTCTCTTTAACCTGACTGACCCAAGAGGGTTTCACTTGAAGTTCCACCAATAAACTCCCATCATCGTATAGACTAAGGTGAGCAAACATTGCTCTTAAGTTAGTGATCACCTTACGACTTAAGGCATTTGCCACCACATTAGCCTTATCCGGATGATACTCGATCGAGCAATCATAATCCTTTAACAATTTGATCCACCTCCTCTGCCTAAGATTCAACTCCTTCTGAGTCAAAAGGTACTTTAAACTCTTATGATCCATGTAAATGACAGATTTCTCCCCGTACAAATAATGCCTCTAAATTTTCAAGGTAAACACCACCGCCGCCAATTCCAAATCATGGGTGGGATAGTTTGCTTCGTGCAGCCTTAACTGCCGAGATGCGTACGCAACAACCTTTCCATCCTACATCAACACACATCCTAATCCCGTGTGTGAAGCATCACAGTAAATTACAAACTCCTTTCTAGCCTCCGACTGAATCAATATCGGAGCCTCCGTTAAAATCCTTTTTAACTTCTTGAAGCTATCTTGTTGCTTATCAGACCACACAAATGGAACTCCTTTCCGTAACAGCTTAGTCAACGGTGCTGCAATCAGAGAAAATCCTTCAAAAAATCTTCTGTAGTACCCGCCAAACCAAGAAAACTCTGAATTTTAGCCACAGATCTAGGTGGCTTCCAATCCAACACCGCTTCTATTTTCCGAGGGTCCACCCTAATCCCCTCTGCTAACACAACATGACCTAGGAAAGTAACTTCCTTAAGCCAAAATTCGCACTTGTTGAATTTGGCATAAAGCTGCTTCTCCCTCAGAATCTGCAGAACCACTCGCAGATGTGAATCATGCTCCTCCTTCAACCTTGAGTAAACCAAGATGTCATCAATAAAAACCACGACAAATCGATCTAAGTAGGGTTGGAACACTCGGTTCATCATATCCATAAATGCTGCTGGTGCGTTGCTCAACTCAAATGGCATCACCATGAACTCGTAATGACCATAGCGAGTTCTAAAAGCCATCTTATGAATATCTGCTCATTGACCTTAAGCTAATGGTACCCTGCCCTCAGATCTACCTTCGAAAAGACTAAGGCCCCTGTCAACTGATCGAACAAGTCATCGATCCTCGATAACGGGTATTTGTTCTTGATAGTTAACTTATTCAATTGACAATAGTCAATGCACATATGCATTGAGTCATCCTTCTTCTTAACAAATAACACCGGTGCTCTTCAAGGCGACAATAAACCCCCTATCCAACAACTCTTGGATTTGTGCTTTCAATTCCACCAACTCCTTTGGCGCCATTCTATAAGGAGCAATAGACACCGGCGCTGTTCCCAGGGAAGATCAATTCTAAACTCCACTTCTTGATCCGGAGGTAATCCTAGAAGCTCCTCTGGGAAAACATCAGGAAATTCCTTCATCGTCCTAATGTCCCCAGCAGTTAGGGTATTGGCTTCTAGAGCCCGTACAAATATTAAAACGGCCTCGCATCTTTTCTCACCATTCTTTTCACTCCTAGAGCAGTCACTAAGTTCGACGGACAGTTTCCTCTTTCTCCTATCACCAACACTTCACCTCTCTCGGGGGTTCTTAACACCACTCGCTTGGTTACACAATCCAAATTGGCCTGATACTTCACTAGCCAGTCCATGCCTAAAATTAAGTCAAATTTCCCGAACGGTAACTCTGTCAGATCCGTCAGGAAAACTATTCCCTGAACTTCTAAAAGTACCTCCTAAAAAGTTTATCTACTACCACATATTGTCCTAATGGGCTAACTACTGTCATCGCCCTAGGGGTAACTTCAGAATCTAAACTTAAAGTTCCAGACACACTACTAGCAACATATGAGTGTGTCGACCTAATATTAATCAATGCAGTATAAGCCAATCCAAAAATTAAAAACATACCGATTATAACATCCGGTGCATCAGCCTCCTCTCGATGTCTGACAGCATAGACCAATCCCGGCTGCCTTGCCTCAGTGTTTCTTGCCCCTCGACCTGGCGCTCCACGACCTCTCTGTGGCTGCTGACCCCCTCTACATGGCTGAACAGTTCCCTGTCCTACGGGTCCTACCTTATCCCATGGCTGAGGACAGTCTCTTATCTGATGGTCCAAAGATCCACACCTAAAGCACTTCCCACTGCCTGCCCAACACTCACCTACATGAAATTTGTCACATCGGGCACACCTCTGTGTTTGGTTAGCAGCAGGTCTTTCAGCCCGTCTCGATCCATCCGACCTTGGTCTTTTCTGAGCACACACGGCTGTCCTTGATGATCCAAAGTTTCTCTTACCTCTGCCCCTATCTCTATCCCAATTTAGCTTTTCCGTCCATTTTACCTCCTCAGCTATCTTAGCCTTCTCCACAAGCACCGTAAATTCTCGCTCTCGTTGTGAAGCTATCAACACACGTAGATCATCCTTCAGGCCATCCTCAAAATGAACACATCGCTCATGCTCTGTGGCCACTATCCCTCGAGCATAATGACTAAGGCGTAAGAATTTCACTTTATACGCAGCTATCGACCTACTTCTCTGAACCAGATTCAGGAACGCTCTACGCTGCGCATCCACATAGCTCGTTCCAATGTACTTACTTTGGAACTCTATTCTGAAGTGATCCTAGGTGATATGGTCAGCTACGACACCATCCTTAACCGCAATCCACTATTGATACGCTTCGTCCCGAAGAAGAGACACCACTCCCTTCAGCTTCTCTTCTTCCATGAAGTCAAGATCATCCATTATGAGTTTCATTGTTTCCAACCAGTACTCAGCTGTACTAGGAGCTACACCAAAAATTCCCTTAAAAACCTCTGCCCCATTGGCTCTAAGCCGCTCTGGTATAGACTTCTGGGCTCCTGTGCCCATGCCTGCCTCAGCAACCCTCTCTAAGACCCTTAACATTGCCTGAGATACAGCATCATCTCCGAGCCGTCTGATCTTGAAATTTTGCTCCACAGCTGGTGGCACTGGTACCTCATTCCCTAACTCGCGACCAGACCCTACGGGTTCTAACACAGCAATCCTGCCTCTACCTCGGCCACGCACACCACTTCCTCTAGTGCTCATTCTACCGTTCGTGATTTATCTGATTAGAAATTTTATGGATTAATAATTCTTTCTTCCACTGATTAATAACGGACAGTCTTATGAAAAGTAGTTTTAACAGTAGTTCTTTCGAATTTGAATTCTATCTACAAAGTTCAGTTCTCAAGTCTATATTTCCTAGTTCTAGAGTTCTCATCCAATCAACATCAAACAGAGCACCACATACATACATCAAACACACAAGTAAACATTCATGAACTTACTTTCATCACCTAAGGGTATTTTCGTCATTTCACTACCCAGGGGTATTTTCGTAATTTTATCCTACAGGGGTATTTTCATAATTTTCTATAATAGGGTTTCTTGGTGATTTTTCAAATTAGGGGTATTTTGGTAACTTTACAATCCGGGGGTATTTCGATAATTTTGTCAATCGGGGGTATTTCAGTAATTTTACAAATTTTGGTAATTTTTTACAAATCCAAGGAATTTTTGAGAAGTTTTCACAAATCAAGGGTATTTCGAAAATTTACAAACTAGGGATAGTTTTACAAAAATAGGGTGGCTGGTCCCTTTCGGGTTTTAGTTATAAACTTTGGCCCGTCAACAAGCCCTCGTGGCTAAAGCGTAACGATCACTACGCACTGTAGGATTCCAAAAAGGAGGTGAGTCACTAGGACCGCTTAAATACCAAGCTCTTCCTGGATCCAATCCTAGACATGCGTATGCTTGTTTCCACACCTTAACCCTGTAAATTGTTCACAGACATGTTTGATTAGAGATTAAGTTTTATGGAATTTGAAGAATTGTTTGTACTAAACCTAAAGTCCATCAATTCTAACATACTAGCCTACGTCCCTATAAAGCCCAACAATACAAACCACATCAAGAGTTAGAATACTTACCTGCGTGGATCGGTGTCGGTAGACTCGAAGGCCACATCTCAACTGCTTTTTTCCCAAACTTATATAATTTTTTTTACAAACCACTACTGGACTCATTTTACAGTCCGAGTTTTGAACTGGGCTCTGATACTAAAAATGTAACACCCTAAACTCGGCCCATGCGTCGTGATCGGATCTGGTATGCTACGGGTTGAATCTTGAAAACTTTACTCTGAGGGGTTTTGGAAAAACTTAGTTTATTATAGCCGAATAGTCAATTAAATGTGAAATTTTAGAAATAACTTTAATATTTGCGTTGATTGGGTTTGAAAAGCCCATTTTTCATTTCATTTTATATTTGGGACTTTATAGGAAAACATAAGTTTGTAAAACCAAC
Organism: Gossypium rotundifolium; assembly: GCA_025506655.1. Classification (NCBI taxonomy): domain Eukaryota; kingdom Viridiplantae; phylum Streptophyta; class Magnoliopsida; order Malvales; family Malvaceae; genus Gossypium; species Gossypium rotundifolium. The sequence goes on along the minus strand of CP106729.1, from coordinate 36,452,647 downwards.
ATAACAAAACAAAAAAAATAAATCGAAACCTAAGTTCTGGAGGCCTTATTACAAAAATATTCCCAAAAATTAAAACTTAAATGGAAACAAAAACCAAAAATAGTCTATATAGATAATAGTATTAGTGGCCCCTCAAGTCCGCATTGGCTCCCATGTCCACGAACTACTGCAAATCTGAAAAGTGGGAAAAATTAAAAGGGTGAGTCACAAAGGCTCAATGTGTAAATCTCAAAATCACATAAAAGCCTTGGGCCTACAAACACATTATGGGCCTTGGCCCATACACAATGGTAACAAAATGTTTCATGCAACATGGCCCATCCCAAACCTAAGAGTCCATCCTCTACACACTCCCGTACCAACCATCACACTGTGGGGATTTCTACAATCAACCCTCCATCCGCTACACACCATATCGATCACTATGTGACCTATGTGGCAAAGCCACCGATCGCTTATGCAAACCTCAGGAAATACATTATAGTATTTTGACAGCTATGATGCATGTCATAAAGACCAATCACTATGTGACCTATGTGGCAAAGCCACCAATCGCCTCGCGACCTGCTTCCCTTCCATAAATCAATCAATCCCATCCCATGCATACATTCATGCAAGAATCAAAACATTAAGCCATTTAAACAGATCTCAAACTTTTACATACATCGATACACATAGAGAAGTTTCTATGATTACGTACCTGGCATCGCTTGCCTACCTTTTTTGGGTATTTCGACTATTCATACAACCTCTCTTTCCAGCTTTTAGCCCATATCATACACATATATATTACAACAATACTTATGTGTTAAGGATCTACACACCTGATTACGGTTATGATGACACCCTCAATGTCGACACTATCAGAAGCTGATACGACTGCTATCTACCTAAGATGCTGTTCAGAAGTAGGTCCACAACCCGGCGGCCAATCTCGAACAGTGGACACTGCTCGTTTCTTAAACCTAGGGATTGGGTTTACGGTCTCAATCCTCTCCTTTGCCTGATCCATATTTGATTCCATCAAAAGTCCTTATCAGAACTACTATAACGAAGTAGGGTTTGTTAAACCTTATTATATGATTTAAGATCTCAAATATGATAGTGAATCTAATAGGAATCTAAGAAAACCCCTTACCTTGAAATCTCGAAATAGATAGGATACTTAGAGATTAACAGTTTCTGACTTTTGAGATCTGGATGATTCAATCTACTCCGATTTCCCGAAGTGCCGCCCAAAAGAACATGAGATTTGGGGAAAAGTCAACTAAAGATGGCCCATCAACCAACTAGCCATTCAGGCTATGGTCTCAAAAAACCGAAAGAGAAGGGAAAAAGAACAAAAGAAATTGGCACTCACCTTAACATAGGGAATTCAGCAACTCCTAGGAATTTTGGCTTTTGGGAATATCAGAAAGAAAGGATGATCTCAAGAGATCTATGAAGATTCGGCTTTGATGAAGAAATCAACAGAAGAGAATAAGAGGTATTCGGCTATGGAGATGAGAAGAAAGTTCAGAGTTTCGACTTTTGAATGAAAGTGAAGATGAGAGAATAGGCTTAGAGATTTCGGCTTTATGGAGAAATCGGCACAAAAGGGAAAGAATGGAAAAAAGAGAGTGAAGTGAGAGGTTTCGGCTTTTGAAGAAATCAAAAGAAAGAAATTACAGAGACTGACTGAGAATTTTGGCACAGAGAATGAGGAAAAGAATAGGGTTCAAATGCCGGAATTGAAGTGATACCACCCCTATTTATAGAGAATTTTCGGCATAATTATCAAAACCCGAAAGTGCCCTTCCTGATATCTAACAATTAATCAAATAATAGGGGAAATTTCGGCACCCCTTTACTATAAGAAACCGATTTCTTTCCCCTCTAGGAGATGAAATTTCAACCAACACTGCACTCAGCAGATAACTCCTATCTTTTCTTCTTTATCTTAATCTATTCATATCTTTAGAAGAGGCCTAAATAACACCGCCTCTCCCTACTATTATCTGCACAATATCCACATTATCCAAACAGATAAATCTTCATATTTTAAAGCATCCTAGCCGCCCCCACTCTCTTCTCCTTTGATGCCAATAGTAATTAAAAATAAGTAGGTAATGCGACTCGAACCTTGGATCCCCCTTACTGCTTTTCACTTCACTGTCTACTGTGCCACAAGCTCCTCTTGTGTTTTAATTCGCGGATAATATCTTTTAAGCCCGGACCTATCTAGCTTTCCACTAATGTGCCCAAAACGCAAATTTGATTAAGGCCTCAGCCCAAACCTGAGCCCAATCTGAACCCCTTAAACACTCTAATTATCATATTGAACGTAACACACATCAAATGCAAAGGCCCATTAATTCAGGATGTTACAGATTTTCTTGTTTGTAACTTTTAAAGAGTAATCAAACTCAATAATATTCAAAAAGGTGTGAGATCACTCTTTAACAAAGTTGACCTAAGGCTCTAAGAAGCCAAAGAAAGAACTCGACTCTAAAGGAAGTAAGTTGCGCGGAGAAAGGAGAGACAACTCTTTTGTACCTATTAACACAAGAAGCAAAAATGTGTAGGAATGCATAATAGAATAAATAAAGTCTAAAACAAAAGAAAACCTAAGGATAGAATCAAATAAAATAAACTACCCAACTAAAAACTCGAAACAATTGAAAACAAATTAATATTTTCGTTCAAGGTATTTTTGATGTGCTAAAATCCTACAAATTAAACTGAAGCCTCTTTATATGATAAACATAAAATGTGGAAATTTAGGACACGGAATTCAACCCATAATTTTTTTAATTTTTTTATCTTTTTCAAATTTTCTTAATTTTTGTTAATTATTTGTGGGAAATATATTTTTCAATGTAGTAAAGTTCCAAGAAATAATATACAAAATTTCAAATTGATTTGAATTTGTTTACCTACTGAAATCAATGTTTTTCCAAAAATTTTTAGGGTAAAAACAACTTTTAGAGGTTTTTAAGCAAAATTGGTGAAAACAATGTATTTAGCACAAGAAAACAACTCAAAATGCCCAAATCTGATACCAAACAACAATGGAGGGAGGCAAAAGAGGATCGTATTCAAGTTATTCGACTCGAGAAAGAAGGATTTAAATCTAACTTGTAAAGAAGAAAAAAAGAAAACGAAAACACTAAAAGAATAAATTTGAGACAAAAGAATAAATAAATAAATAAATGAAAAAGAAAATCAAAGTAGAATATAGAACGAATAAACCAATAGATATGATGGATAAGTGTCCAATTGAACACTTTGAGGTATAAACCCCAACAAACTCAATTAACGACTCTAATCAACCATCTAAGAAATAATTCCTTGGCAGATTGAAAAATGAATTCCCACGACTCTTTGAAGAAAATCGAGAAGGAAACTACTTCTAAAAGTCACAAGAAAGAAATATTGTACAAAGAAACTAACTCCTAGAGTTGAAAACTTCATTAATGAAAACAATTATATATCTAATGAACAATTACAACACTTTTATATAAGCTATTTAAGTACATTCAAATAAAACTCTTAAGTAGACTAAAACTCTAATTCATCTAAACAAGTAGTTTTAAACTTCACTTTCTTGTTGATTAAGAAAATTAAAACTCTTAAATAACTTAAAATATTTTAAAAATATATCCAAAATTTAGAATAAATAATTAATAACATAATAACATAATAAATACAATATTGGGCTTATATATAATAAAATTTAAGCCCAAAATCGAACCCAATATGATTTGAACTAAAATTAAAAGCCTAAAACTCGTAATTTCTGTAATAATCCACTCCAAAAATTCTGCTCACGCAGTATTCACTAAAACAGATATAACTTGAGTTCTCGAACTCAAAATTGAGTGATTCAAAGTGTGTTTCAAATTTAAAAGACAGATCTTCAAACGCTATGCAAACATATCAACCCAAAAATGTCTGAATCTTATTCAAAAAGTCGTTGCTAGTTGATTGATTTTTCAAACTTGAAAATTGACAATTTCGGTGAATGGAATTTAATAAATTTCACTCCATTAATGCATGCATCACCTTTTGTTTTGTTGCTACCTTAACAATTTAGTGTTATTTTCTACTAATCCTTTTCTTTTTAAAGGAAAGGCAAATTCATTAAAAATTATCAAGAGAAAGAAAGCCACAAAGGAGAAAGAAATCCTATTTGTTGCTGCTCATTCTTAAACAATATAATATCCTTTTTTTTTTTTTTCTATTTTTGCCTTATTAGTAACCCATGCCTTATTTTCAGCTATACCAGAAATGATAGTTTTGGAAATCCGTTTTTTGATGATGTAGTTAGTAAATATTATTTATTAATATTTATGAGGTTATTACAATATTATATTGAATTCTAGTCTAATAATTTTAGTTATGTGGAAAGTTAGACATTATACAAGTCGTAGTTCAAATATCTTGAATTATACCTAACCTGAATTAACATCGACTCATTAGACATTTTCACCAATAATATATTTACAAGGATAATAATTCCTTCACAGCTTTGATTGGAGGTACTACCTAACCTGATTCACCAATAAAAACGAGGAATTCTGGCCAAATTAGAATAAAAACAAAATATAAAAAAAAAACATTGATAAGTTCAGGATTGTTGACTGGATGCTGAAGTCGTAGTTCAAATATCTTGAATTATACTTAACATGTGCATAGAAAACAAACCGTATGTTGAGCAATGGAACTCAGTAATATTTCTATGATTCAAATAACAAAATTTCAAGTTAAGAAAATTGTAACATCCAACTAGTCTGTCGTTCAAATCAAGTGGAAAACCAATTCATTTAGCATTGCAGTAGAAGTGATCAATTCCATTTACATGTCAACACCTATTGTTAAGTTTTTTTCTTTTTTTTTTAAAGTTCAATATCAATCATGAGTTAAACATTTATATCTTTAACATTATAATAATTAATTCCATGTTCATTCCATAATAATAAACCATTAAAGTCTCTTTTTGAAGTCGATCAACTCATTCATATTCATTTCAACCTCCCCCAGTGCTCGTTTCCAGTTTATTCACACAGAACTTCACGTGTTTCCTTTATCATGATCCACGTATATGTACACGATTGATGCCATAACATTATACTATTTCATTTCAATATCTTCTATCAAGTCGCAAACTCATACCAATTTCGCATAATTTATTTCATTACATTATTTTATTGTCAATCTATTTCATTTCATTTTCAAATTTCCAATTCCAATTATAATATCACGTTCGATAGAACCATTCATTTTTTACATATCATATCCTGTAATTATTTTCAATTACATATCATACCCTAAATTTAGTCGTATTTGCATACTCGTATCCTATACTATGCCCAGTTGGACGTGCTTTCCCTCAATGGTAAAATGCAACGGCTTTTTGACTGTTGCCATGCCAAATGGTAAAAAAATTAAAATCCCAACGATAATACTCTTTTTTAACTTATAAATACCCCTAAATTTCATTTTTTTCATTCACATCCTTTTTTCAAACTCTCTCAAAATTTTTTATTCAATATTTATTTATATTTTCATTTAAAAGTATTGTTTTTAATTATATTGTATTTTATTCATTCGAATCAATTTCTCGAGAATGGACACCTCTGTAATCTGCTTCAATGATAACCATATTTTGGCCTCCCAATTAGCAATGGTAAGACAAAATTTAAAATTTCGTTATTTTTAACTATGTTAAAATTTATTTCTTTTGATAAACAGAAATATTATTTTATGTTATAAATAGGCGGACGATCGTGTGCTGGAGGCGTTCATACATAATACAGGGGAGCCACCGATCCTTGAAATTCGCAGGTACTTGCAAGAGGTTGGATTCTTACATGCATCTTGTATGTATAGGGGCTGGAAACTCGATCTCACACTAATCAGCGTGTTGGTGGAAAGATGGAGGTCTAAAACACACAGTTTCCACCTTCCATGCGGTGATTGTACAATCACACTCAATGATGTAGCGTTACAGCTTAGTCTGCTAGTGTATGGATCAGTCATCATGGGATCAGCGGTGGTTCGAGGAAAAGTGACCTCTGTACGGAAATTTTGGGAAAGGTCCTGAACAGGTTCGAAGGTGCTCGAATATCGATCAACTGGTTGGAGACAAATTTTGATAAGCTTCCTAATGATGCAACAGAGGAGGTTATACAACAATATGCTCGAGCATTCATTATAAGGTTAATCGGGGGCATTTTAATGCCTGATAAATTTAGAAATTTGGTGCATGTAAGGTGGCTTCTACATCTAGCAAACTTCAATGAATCCGCAAAACTAAGTTGGGGATCTACCGTGTTGTCCACATTATACTGGGAGCTTTTTCGTGCAACGCAACTGGATAAGATGTCAATCGGTGGTTACCTATTGCTGTTACAGTCGTGGGCCTGGTGGTGAATATCGTTTCTATATCCCAGAGTGACCGACCCATATCTGTACGTAACGATATTAACAATTCCGCTTTTTAGTTTGAATGGATGCAGTATGCCAACCCCAAGATCATATATTGCATCCTGCCTAAAGTGTTGCCAATCGAGAGATGTGGGACATGAATGTGTCGTTGATAGTGTATGCGACTTTGGAAATGCATGAACTGGATCCGGTTCTACGATAGCTTGGGTATAGGCAATGAATTTCACCGCCACCACGAGACATAAAGGAATTACACAAGGTAGACAAGCGGGGGAAGAACGACGAGGATTGGGCGGAGAAGTACGAGGAGCACATCCAGGCTTGGGATCGTAGGATGGAATCCATACCCACTTGCAAACCAATTTTCTCGGTGGACACGGCGAAGCGATGATTACTTGACATGGTTTAGAGCCATCGGCAAGCTGTATCTACTTCCACCGGAGGAGAGGCGTAGGTAAATTTGGACGAAGATTCCACGTCAACTGCCACAGTAGCGTAAGAGGGGACGCGGTCACACGATAGGTTCATCATTAACTCCGGTGGAAGATGTGCCGCTTGTGGCTATGCAATATTTGGGTCAGTTCGCTCTACTTATTCCTGTTCAATTCACTAACCTCATGTTTTATTCACAAGTACCACCGTATTATGGACCACTATCGCACGTGACCGAATTTTCTATTCCTGTAAGTATATATTTCGGGGCATTAACGTCCCCTGCATACTACACCCCTATACCGATGTTGAGCGACCCCCATGTCGGGATAGATGATGATGTATGCATCGCCACTGATGAAGATACCGATGCAGACGTTCATGCAGTAGTTGATGCTGATATCGATGCCAACATACCTGGGATTTGGTGAACCTTATGGTTACACGCCTATATTAACGCAAACACCGCCCGCATCATTATTTTATCGGGGTGGATCATCGACGCAATCACCGGACGTGATACACAATAGCGGTGAGGACGACACAAAAATCAACCACGGAGGAAGATAATGATGTTGCCGAACCAAAAGAAACGATTGTCCAAGAGGCAATGCTAGGTACATATTTAGGTGATGATGACGACGATGATGAGAAAGTCTACAGGCCCGCATCTCCAAATACACCTCCGAATTCACCTCTAGTTGAACCTTTGGTTGTACACCTAGTTGTACACAAAAATCTTTCACGTGACTATCGTCCACTACCTTGTGGCACATATTCTCCCCAACAACATGATTGAGTGCATTTTTTTATAAATATTGCTATATAAATATAAATATGTCATAAATAAATAAACCAAGATTATTCATTCAAACAATACATTTTCCTTTATTAATATCTATCATGAGTTATGCGTAACAATAAATAATAAGTTGAACCAATGAGAATACTCAAACACGCTAATGAATATGAAATTTGGTTGAAAGTAATGTTATCAATGCTAAGGCTCCAATGTATCCCTGTACAGAGAATATGTTGTTTTCGTATGCCCTAGGTTTCTACAGCACTTGCATAAGTTTTTGTTGACTATCTCTCTCCCAAATATCCATATTGTTCCTTATTCAGGTGGAATTCAGGAAACTTTTTGGGACGTGACGCAAGTCCTTGTTTGGAACCAACTCTAATGGCACGCTGGACACCGATAACCACATATTCTCATCCAGGATGGGTAAGAATCCAGGACTCCACACACCGTGAATGGGTTCTAATCAGTATATGTCATTGGCGTAAGTGCATACTCAATTCGTACGTTCCCACATGCGGCAATTGCATATGAGCATGAGAACCAAAGTGCTTGTAATTTCTTACAATCGCAAGTTCCTTCCATTAAGTTCACATGATAGGATGCACTTGACATTTCCTAGTCAAGTCTAGCGTGCTTTGTGACTCAAAAATCGAGGTTCTGACCCGAGTGGTACACTACATATATGGTGTTCACTCTCACTATACTTCGTCGAATCTTTTTTATCATGTCATTGCAGAAAGTACCGCTATCTGCTATTTGTCCAGCATACATCGTCACCCTTTTAAGAAACAAGGCGGCCAGTCGAAAATATGTCTCTTTGACAACCCATATTACCAGTAAATGACGCGTCTATTCAATACGAAATTGATGTACTCGACCAAGTTTACGTCATGTGTCCGTATTGTAAACCCCCGTCGTATGACTATGTCTACTATTTAAAAAATATATTTGACATATACACCATATCGTAGGTATTAATAGTGCTCAGATTGTTTAACATTTGATGGAATCGATGTTAGACGATCTCATAACCTGTCAAGAAATAGCTATCAATTAGTACAATAAAATAACCTATTATGATTATTCGATGTGGAGTGAATACTTGGTTCGAACTAAAAACCCATGTCGATGACTAGATATTGCTCAGTTGTTGAAGGATATTTTTGGTGGTAGTTGGATTCCATAAGTCGTATGCAGTACCGATGATGAGTATAATCCTAGAAGGCTCCATAATGATCAATCGTTGAGAGTATTATGGTTCTCCTAACTGATATGACACATATGTCAGGTTATGGGAAAATATGACAGTGCAACCAGCTCAAAAAGAAATCCCAATTATCTATCATTTCTCTAGGAGTTATTGTGAACACTATAGGTAAAATCTTCTGATTACCATATTGAGCAACGACAAGCAATAGATGATGCTGATACCTTTCGTATAGCCAAGTGCCATCAATTTGAACCATAGGCTTATAGTGCTGAAATGTCTTTTTGCATTGCTCAAAGGTCCAAAAGAACCAGTGGAATACTCTTTTCCCAAAGACCAATTGATTGATGTAGTACGTTGGGCACGTTTTGAGATCAGTTACAAAACCTGGTACGTACCGATCTAGTACCTGACACCATTGGCATAGATAGTTATACGAACTGTCCCACTCATGATGCAACTTCTCCATAGCTTTCTATTTTGCAACCCATACTTTATAGTATGTTGGAGTGTACAGGTACTAGCTACGTATGTTCACAATCAGCACCAGTATTTGAATCCGTGGACTGGCTTTCACCATCGATAAAATAATGTCAACAATTATGTCCGAGTCTAGCCTCGGATGGTCCTAACTTGCACTCATCGTGACATAGGTATGAGGATCGGAATACTTTTTTATCATCCACATCCTGGTTTTCTTCCGGTAAGACGCCATGATTTTCCACTTACACTTCCCTTCCTTCATTGCGCACTTTCCTTCAAATTTATCGAAATCAGACTTTGTGACGTAGTAGTTCACACTATTCTTGAAGCTGTACTGCTTCAGTGTAGCAATGAAAGCATCTTTGTTCAGGTATTCCATTCCAACTTCCAGTACTCGTACATCACGATATGTACTTGCATGACCAGGTGTTCTATGCGGAAACCGCAAAAACTTTAAACCACCCTTTGCTGATAGGTTAATGTTCGTCATGTGGGGTAGAGGTTTATACAGCCTAAATCACACATTTAGATCTGGAGCATTTTCTGAGGCGTCATCATCAAACTCGTAAGGTTCCGGCTCCATTGTAACCAAATTTGATTCGAAAAATAGTACCACTTCTGAACCATCTAGACCACACTGCTAGATTGGCTCAGGTTCTGACTTTTCTCCCTCTTTTGGGTCTACAACCTCTTCCTCCTCACATGCATCTCCTTCCTTGTCCACGCCTTCATTGTCACCTTCGAGCACAGTGTTGGACATACCCTTGTCGGTCCTGTCGAAAGGAGTAGGTCATAGGTTCTCTTATAACCCATGTGTCTGCCAGAATATTCAACAGGTTGATGTCTGGAGTACGTCAATAATCCTACGGTATTATTGCTTCTAACCTATAACATCGATCCAGTACCGAAGTTGAAATCGAATGCAATGATTGAATGTTGAGCCCGAGTGTCTAATTTAGGTTATGATGATACCTCGATTGGTACTGACCCCAAAGTTTAGATTAATGTCGGAGACCAATGTGTGTCTGCCCATAGATGTTTTGGGAACATCATAGTAGCCGCTTTATAGCAGGCTAGAAAGACCACCGCACAACCGAGGTAGTAGGACTTTCTACTTCAGCTTCAGTATTCGTATTCACCGTAACGGTAGTCAAAGATGGGGCAGATCCGTCAGCATTGATGAACTCGACGTATAACTCAATAACAACATTTTTGCTTAAGATGTGCGATGATATAAGCGTTTCGAGATTCGTCTCACTAATCACATCAAATAGCTCACACTTATAAGGGTCAACAGCAAGAAATATGTATTGCAACCTCGTAATTCTTTTTCGGGTTGATCCCTTGACTTTTCTCCTGATTGTGGTCTGTAGCTCACGCATTTGAATAGTACTATTAAATGCAAATTTCGTGAACTTCGCTCCTACAAACACTACTCTGACCTCTATATTACAGATTTAACCATCGTAGTATATAATGGATTTCACTCGTCTACTCATTTCAATATCGGTAATGAATTGCATGAAAAAAACATAAAAAAATAAGTAGAGACTTGTCCAAAGGAGTACACACAACTCTCACAACACAAGGTTCTTCTGTTTGATATTAACTCGATGCATGTCTATGTTATGAAAATTACACCCATTTTATAAGAGAATTATGTAGGGAGAAAGAGAATATGTGATCTGACTTTCGTTTACAAATGCACACATTTGTTGCATATTGTATGGTGCAAATAATTTTTAGAACGCGTTCAAAAGTCATATAATTTCATCATGTCTGTGCTCATAAGAGATTCTGTGCTGCATAACGTGCTCTACTAGAATTTGAAAAGGTACTTTCACTCTCAAAAGAAAGGAAATTTGTTAGAGAAAGCTCGCCAAGTTTTTTATGTTTCCATACTGCCATGGTAGGGAAGCATGCCTAGCTGGACGTGCTTTTAGAAAGTGTGTCCAGCTAGGTGCACTTCCCTGTCATGTCAACAGGAAAGCTCCCCCAACAGGGCGAGCTTTCTCTAACAAATTTCCTATTTCATGAGGTGAAAAGCTTGACTTTTCGAATAATTCGGACGCTTTAAACACTTTTAGAACATTTGCATCACTCTTGCATAGCACTTTCAAGGTTTTTATTTACAAACGGACCATTCCCTACAATTATAAAAGGGATCACACACACCGAGCTTTATCATCCTTTAGTTATATAGTTTCTCTCCAATCCTCTCCATTCCTCCACTATAAACCATTCCCCAATCTTAAAAATTTCAATCGCTAAAAATATTTGGTTTACGTTTGAGGTATTCTTGAGTCGTCGGTGATACGATATCATTCTGAGCTGTACACATTTCATATATCATGCCAAGATGGGATCACTTCCTTCGAAGCCTATCCTAGGGAAGTCAGTTATGGGGTGATTTTGATTTCTAAGGTCAATGGTGAAGTCGACGTGGGGGTCTTAATCGATGGCCGTTATGCGGTCATGGCTCGGGGTATAACGGAAAGCCAGTTAATGGTCATTACGTGGCTATGAGCTCAAACTTTTTAAGTACCCGAAAATGTTGCCCTAAAAATATCACACAGAAGTTTGAGGGCATAATCATACGAAAAAAACTCTGGGGTTTCCCGCTATAATTGGCGTACTTTTTTTCTCCATTTCCAAGCAATCGGTACCTTTAACCTTTCTTCTTATTCTAAGGCTGACACCGTGATGGATGTAAAATGGCTCTTAGATGGAGAGCAGCTATTGCAATACAGTAAAGGTGATTCTTCTTTTGGGGCAACGACGGGTATCGTTACTAAACAATACATTAATAACTACAACCGCTGTCGCGCCGACATGAGTTTGACCTTTACTATGCCAGAACATCTGCTCTCCACCTGAGAGCCCTCTTATGTCCACCTTGATGTCAACCTTGAGATAAGAATGAAAGGTTAAAGATACAGACTGCTTGAAAATAGAGAAAAAAATTACATTGATTACAACGAAAATTCCAAAAGTTTTTCCGTATGATTATGGCCTCAATCTTATATATGGTATTTATAAGGCATCATTTGCGGGTATCCAAAATTCTTGACATCCTGACTACGTAACAATCGTCACCAGGGCTCCAGTTATACTCGAGCCCGTGACCGGATCTCGGCCGCCAACTGTGACCTCACCTAGACTTCCACCCTTGATCGTATAAAGCATTATTACCCCGAAATTGAATTTTCTCACGATGGGTTCCTCAGGTGATGGTCCTATCCCGCCATGACATATTAAATATATGTGTGCTGAAGCGTGTTATCACATCCTCGACCCCTCAAAACTACCTAAGAACTTCTATCATTTTAGTCAAAAACCCTAAACACATTCAAAGTACCATAAACCTTAAAAAACCAAAAACCCTAAAGACTCTAACCTTAAAAAAAACCCTAACCTTGTAGAGAGAAAGTGAAATTCCGTCTAGCTGGACACACTTCCTTGCATCTGTGCAGAAAGCGCACCCTACTGGACGCACTCTCACTTTCTCTCTCCTATTTCCCTAATTAAAGTTTATAACAATATAAAAGACTAACTAAAAAAATAGCATATTTTACTAATTTATCCTATTTAAATCATGGCCATATCAAATTTAGCTGCAGCACATGTTTTATTATTATATCTTAATTTGTTTCATATTTTGTATCACTTATTACAAGAATTCAATTTTAATTTTAATATAAATGTCAAAAACTTGAATTGTTTTTTCGGTATATTCTAGTGATATATAATTTTAAATTTAAATATTTAGTTTATTAAAATGAATTAATTAGTTATTCACCAAAAATAATTAATTAATTGGTTTGATATTTTATTCATTAAAAAATTCACTTAAAAGGAGTGTAATAAGTTAAGAATGTGAAAAGAGAAAAAAAATTAGTTACTAAAACCATCTCGACATATTTTTTTAAACATTAGTCTCATTATAGATTCTTATTATATATATTCTTTTTTTATATAATGTTTAGAACTAACTCATAAGCCCTCCCCAATCCTTAAAAATGGAGGATAATCCGTTTCAGCATGCTCGAACCAATATCCTTTTACATTGACAATAATATCAAATCAATCTAGTTAAATTTCAATCCACTTCCTGCATATTTTTTAATTTTTAAGAAGGGTTGAAAACGCGTATAGTTTTATATAAATACACAAATAATTAAAATATTTACATTATTTGGACTAAATTACCTAAAAAGGCCATTTTCCATGCATATTTATGAAAATGGGCCGATTACACCATTATTTATCGGAAAGGGCCGATTTTTACAAAACGCGCCTACATGGCCACATTTTAGGGGGAAAAAGTCAGGAAATCGCTCCATTGAAGAAGCATTTTTCGCCACGTCAGCCAAAAAGGCTCTTACGTGGAAGCGTTTTGCTAACGTGGCGAAAAATGCTTCCTCAATGGAGCGATTTGCTCCGTGTTTTTAGATTTTAGGGATATTTGCATGTTTAGTCCCTATGATTTTTTAAGGTTTTTAGGGTTAGGTTTTGGTAAAATAAGTTAGGGTTTAGTATTTAGGTTTTTGTTAAAACAAGTTAAGGTTTTAGAGTTTTAGTTGTTTTTAAAACTAAATCAGGATTTAGTGTTATTTTATAAAAATTATTTAAATTAGGGTTAATGGTTTTAAATATATTAAGTTAGGGTTTTAAATAAATTAGGGCTTAAGGTTTATGGTTTTAAATAGATTAAGTAAATTAGGGTTCTAGGATTTTAAACAAATTAAATTAGGGTTTAAGGTTTATTAAATTAGGGCTTATGTTTTTTAAATAATTAAGTAAATTAAGATTTTAGGGTTTTAAATAAATTTAAGGTTTAAAATAAATTAAATTAGTATTTTGGGTTTATTAGATTAGGATTTATATTTTTTGGTTAAAATTAATTAAATTAGGGTTCTAGGGTGAAACACCCCAAACCCGACCCACGAGCCTTGACCGAATCTGGTATGTTCCCTGTAAACTGTTTCAAATTTTTTGTTACTTTAGAAAATCTGGTTTTTGAAAGAACGATTGTTTTTGGTTGGGATCGAGTTAAAAACAAGTTTATTTTATATTGAAACCCCTTTAGGTTGGGTGACAAAAACACTTAGGAATTAATTTAAAATAAATTTATTTAGTCTTTAATTCATAAAAATTTTCATAACATAATACTTTAAAAGTAAAATAAAATAAAATAGTTCACTATGGCCTTATTACATCAAATAAATCCCAAATAATTGGAAGTACTTAATTAAAAATAAAAGTCCTAATCAAAATTTCTTCTTTGTGCATGGCCACCTTTAAGCTCCATAGGCCGGTCCATTTGATCATCACCGAAAAATGTTCCCACAATGGGTGAGTCAAACAGACTCAATAAGTACACAAACACTATGTCCAAATAGATTCGGGCATATTATCACATCACATACATAATCATATAGCGGATATAAAATAATGATGCAACCCGAACCCAAACCTATATGCCATCCGCTACACATCACCCGTATTCATCCTACACACCGTGGGACTACTAAGTTAACCTCCATCCGCTACACACCATCGAAGGCGCATTGCGATCGGCGTGCTCATCGCCTCTATAAAATTCGTGGTCTTAGGTCACCACATTCAAATATCGTTGAAACACCCCAAACCCGCCCACGAGAATGGATCGGATCGGTATGTTCCTCAAGTAACCTGGTTCAAATTCATTCAATACTTTGAAAATCGTAAGTTTTGGAAGATAGCTCGTTGTGGGTTGGGCTTGAGTTGAAAACAAATTTATTTTTATAACAAAAACCCATTTGTTTCAAGTGACAAATTATTTAAACTTCTTTCATATTAAGTGGGCTTACTCTTTATAAAGCCCTAAACTCATAACATAGTAATTATAGTAGAAATAAAAAAAAAAATCATCACGGTGGCCTTATTACATAAAATGAAACCCAAAATAATAAATTGTACAAGATTTTAAAATAAAATAAATATTCAAATTAAATCGAACTTCAAGTCGATCATGGCCACCACAAGATCTGTCAGTCCGGTCCATTACTTGCTCATCACCAAACATATTCCCACAACGGGTGAGTCGATAGACTCGATTAAACCAACACTAAACATAATATAGATAGGCACACCATAAAAATCATATGCATATAAAAATTCAAGATCATGATGCAAACCCGAACCCAAACCTATATGCCATCCGCTACACTCCACCGCACCAACCTTGTATAATCGTAGGGACTACTAAGTCAACCTCCTTCCGCTACACTCCATCGAAGGCGTCATTGCAATGACGTGCTCATCGCCCATCGATAATATTGTGGCATAGCCACCATCGTAATGTAACCGGTTACCACTTAGTGAGACCAAGTCATCACATTCACTTAGTGAGACCAAGTCATCACATGCACTTAGTGAGACCAAGTCATCACTTTCACTTAGTGAGACCAAGTCATCACATTCACTTAGTGAGACCAAGTCATCACATTCACTTCCCTTCTTCAATTGACCCAAATGCCCCAATTAATAAATATCATACATAACATATTTTTATTTCACTTTCACATCACTTTTCACTTGTATAACATTTATTTCGAAATCCTAGTAGAAGTAGGAAAACGTACCTGAATATTTTGTACCATATTATGGCACTTTAGCCACTTTCTTTCACTTTCACATTAACATATATAACATATTTAAACCATAAAACTATTAAGAATAGTGTGGAATACACACCTGATTTGTTTAGTGTTTCCTTGAGATTCCGAAAGCAAGATCTAATGTTTAGATCCTTAATTCCTACATTTGGTTTATCAAGTATTACTTAGCATAAATTCTATTTTGGGCTATAATATCCAAATCCTAGTAGGATTTGTAAAGAGGCTTACCTTTGATGCCGATTTGATGTTTATTCAAATCCCGGAAACTTTGTTTTCCTTCACTTGATATTCGGCCAACCTTAAATCTCAACAAAATTTAGTTTTCGGCTTTTTAATAATTATAGATCTTATCTATGTAATCACACAACCTTGGCCGAATGCTTACCTTATGGATTTTTAAATCCCGAAAACTTCACCTTCCCCTTTTTTCCTTGTAATCGGCCAACACCTAGATCTCTGAATAGGTTAGTTTTTGATCACTTTGATCTAATTGACTAAGATTTGGCCTTGGCCGAATGTAAAGGCTTACTTACCTTGAAGTTTTCAAATCCCGAAGTTGATTTAATTCCTGCCGAAATCACTTGTTAGATTTGAACTATTATTTAACTATGGAAGGGACCTTTTTGCCGAATGTATGTTGATGTACTTACCTCGTTTTTGAATCCCGGATGATCTCTTTTAATATTCGGCTATGGCACTATTTGGGGTCTCAAAGTTTTGGCTTTTGTGGATGGATAGTAAAAGAAAAGAAAAAGAAAGGAAAAGAGATGGAGAGAACTTTGACAAGGAGGATTCGGCTAAAGAAAAGAAAAAGTTGTTGTTACTTTGATTAGGAGGTTTCGGCAAGATGTTGAAGAGAAGAGAATGGCTCTTTACTTTTCTCTCTTTGGCCGAAACTATTAGCCTTAGAGTCCCTAAATCCTCCAACTCTTCATTTGTGATAAGTTTTAATTTTGTCAACTATGAAATTCCATCAAATCTCCTAATTAGCCAAAAGTTCTATTGAATAAAAACTCCTCTTCTTAGCTTACCTTGTGCCGTCCAACTCCCCACTCATGGAAGCAAAATAAAACTTCTTTTATTTGCTTCCTAGATGACTTCAAACTCAGCCCAAAACCTCTTGCATTTGGGCCATTTCCTAGGCCTTAGGTGGCATCTTGAGCCACATTTCCAAGTCCGTTATTGGGTCAAATTCCATGCACTTTATATTTTTAGGGTCACTTTCTACCCTAAGTTCCCTTTGGCTCTTAAATTCGACATTCCGGGTCATTTTACTACTCAGATTTTCCAAGTTTCCAAAATGTTTAGTTTCCTATTTTGGCTTGGTTTCCAAAATGTTTAGTTTCCTATTTTGGTTTGGTTTCCAAAATGTTTAGTTTCCTAATTTCTTTAGGTTTCCAAAATGTCTAAGTTTCCAAAATGTCTAAGTTTCCAAAATGTCCATTTCCATTTCCATTTCCATTTCCATTTCCATTTCCTTTTCATTTCCATTTTCATGCATTTCTAGGTTTCCAAAAGTATCAAAATTTATTCATAGTACTTGAAACTTGTCATTTCATACAATTAAACTGAAATGCATAAGCCCTATTCGTGATGTTACGCTTCTACCTCTTAAACAAAATTTCGTCCTCGAAATTTTTCTAACTAAACAATTGAGGGTATTGTTGTCTCATTGCCTCTTCCGCTCCCACGAAGCTTCCTCCGATCCATTATTAGCCATAATACTTTAACTAGAGGAACCGACTTCCTCCGTAGTATTTTCACGCCACGCCCGTAATCAAATCGGCTCTTCCTCGTAGGTTAAGCCCGGCCTTAGCTCCACTTCTTCCACCGGTACTATGTGAGAGGGATCCGATCGGTAACGACGTAACATGGACACATGGAACACGTCATGCATTTGTTGCAACTCCGGTGGCAACTCTAGTTGGTATGCCACTTGTCCCACTCGCTTTAGTACGATAGGGCCGATAAATCTTGGGCTTAATTTCTTTTCGACCAAACCTCATCACTTTCTTCCATGGTGAGATTTTTAGAAACACTTGGTCTCCTACTTCAAACTCTATTTCCTTCCGCTGAGGTCGGCATAAGACTTCGCTCATCCGAGGCTTCCTTTAACCGTGTTCAATTATTGCAACCTTCTCTTCGCTCTCGCCACTATCTCGGTCCCAAAACTTGACGTTCTCCTAACTCACCAACAAGTAGGAGTACGACACTTTCGTCTGCATAATGCTTCATATGGTGCCATTCAATGCTAGCACGGTAATCGTTGTTGTAGGCGAACTCGCTAAAGGCAAGTAGTCCTCCCAACTTCCTCGAAAATCCATCACACATCCTCTCAACATATCCTCCAACACTTGTATTACTCGTTCAGACCGTCCGTCCGATTGTGGATGAAAGGTAGTAGTGAAATCCAACTTGGTGCCTAAAGCTTGATGAAGTGCCTTCCAAAATCGAGACGTAAACCTGGGTCTCTATCGGAGATGATCGACATTGGTACTCCATGTAACCTCACAATTTCGCCACATATAACTTGGCTAGCTTTTGAAGGGATAGTCTATTCTTCTTTGGGATGAAATGTGCGGACTTAGTCAATCGGTCTACTATAACCCATACCGAGTCCTTCTTAGTAGGCGTAAGGGAAGCCCACTAACAAAGTCCATGGTAATTCTTTCCCACTTCCATCGTGGAATCTGGATTGGTCAAGCAATCCGATGGAACTTGGTGTTCACTTTAACTTGTCGACACGTCCGACATCTTCCCACAAATTCTCAGAACTTCGCTTAAGATCCGCCACCAAAATTGTTCTCTTAAATCTCATGCAGACTTAATGCCTCGGGATGCATAGCATAAGGGCTACTATGCGCTTCACGAAGGATCTTCTGCCTTAACTCCTTGTCTCTTGGCATACTGGACTTTCCTTTGTAGCACAATACTCCTTCATCATTAATCTCATAGTCCTCCAACTCTCCGCTCGTGCTTTTTGTAGCTTAACATTTAAATTTTCATCAACCAACCTGTCCCTTTTTACTTCCTTCAACCATGTTGGCTTGATTTGTAACTCTACCAACAAACTTCCATCCTCATATAAGCTTAAATGGGCGAACATTGCTCTTAGGTCCTTCACAACCTTCCTACTTAAAGCATCACTACTACATTTGCCTTGCCTGGATGATATTCTATCGAGCAGTCCACATCTTTTCAAGAATTCCACCCACCTTCGTTGCCTCAAGTTTAACTCCTTTTGAGTCAACAGTACTTGAGACTCTTGTAGTGCCGTGTAGATTATTGACCTTTCTCCATACGATAATGCCTCCACACCTTGAGAGCGAAAACCACTGCCGCCAATTCCAAGTCATGGGTTGGGTAGTTCACCTCATGCAACTTTAATTGTCTGGACGCATAGCGACTACCTTTCCATCTTGCATAAGAACACATCCTAACCCCATATGTGAAGCATCACAAGATACCACAAAATCCTTTCCCGCCTCAGTCAATCAACACCGAGCTTCATAATACCTTTTAAGTTTTTCAAAACTCTCTTGTTGCTTATCCGTCCACACAAAGGTACTTCCTTCCTCAACAATTTTGTTAATGGCGCTGCTATCGACGAGAATCCTTCCACGAACCTTCGTAATAGCTTGCCAACCCTAAGAAACTACGAATCTACGCCAACGACTTAGGTGGTTTCCAATCCAACACCGCTCGATTTTCTTAGGATCCACCCTTATTCCTCGGCAGACACCACGTGTCCTAGAAAGCAACTTCTAAGCCAAAATTCACACTTGTCAATTTGGCATAAAGTTTCTTCTCCTTAATACTTGTAACACAATCCGTAGATGCTCATCATGCTCCTCTTCGGACTTAGAATATACCAAGATATCATCGATGAATACCACAATAAACCCTGTCTAAGTAAGGTTGGAACACTCGGTTCATCATATCTATGAACGCTACCGAGCGCTTTGTCAACCCAAACGGCATTACTACAAACTCAAAGTGACCATATCTTGTCCTAAAAGCGGTCTTATGGATATCGACCTCCTTTACCTTCAATCGATGGTATCCCAACCGTAAATCGATCTTCAAAACATCTGCGGCTCCTTTCACCGATCGAACAAGTCATCGATCATTGGCAAGGGATACTTGTTCTTGATGGTCACTTATTCAATTGATTTATAGTCTATGCACATACGTATAGTTCCGCCTTCTTCTTCACAACAGACCGGTGTTCCCCACGGAGACACACTGGGCGAATAAACCCACGATCCAATAATTCTGGATTTAAGCCTTAAGCTCCATTAATTCCTTTGGCGCCATTCGGCATGGAGCGATTGACACGGAGTCGCTTCTGGTAGCGTCTATTCCAAATTCTACTTCTCTCCTGGGGTATTCACGGTAATTCCTCTGAAACACATCCTCAAGTCCCTTACCGCTCGACTTCTTCGACACCTTCCTTATTTCCATCCAACGACTTACAAAAGCTAAGAAGGCCTCGCACCCTTTTCGAACCATCCTTTCAACTTTTAAGTCATCAAACTACATTAGTCAAGTAGTTCCTTCTCTCTCCTATCATAATGACCACCTCATCCTCTGGGTCCTTAGTTCCATTCGTTTAGCCACACAATCCAACACACCGGTGTTCTACTAACCAATCCATACCAAGTATAAGGTCAAATTCTCAAAGGTAATTCCATTAGGTCACCAAAGCTCACTCCACAATTTCTAGCGGATATTCCAAAGATCTTATTTACTACTATAGTTTGGCCTAGTGGGCTTACCACCATCATCTCCTTATCGAAAGTTCAAAGTCTAGGCCTAGTGTCTCAACTACACTACAGCAACATAAGAATGGGTCGAGCCCACATCAATTAAAGCATAATAGGGTTTACTATGAATGAGGAACGTCTGCTTATGACGTCCCAGATCTTCATCCTCCCTACGGTGAATCAGATAAACCAAACTCGGTGTCTTGCCTCAAGATTGGTGGCTCCTCGCCACGCCCTCTGCCAAAGACTATTACCTCTCGTTATTCAACCTCGACCTCGTTGAGGTCATTGTCCTCCCTATCGGCCGATTAACATTCCGAGTTCTTTGGTCATCATCATCCGATATCTTTGGACAGTCCTAAGCATATGGTCCTTAGACCCACATTTAAGACATGCTCCTATCTTTTCCAACACTCACCGAGTGCTTCTTTCCACAATACTCACAAGGACGACATCGCCTCCGGTATCAACTTGTCAACCTTCACCCTCGCCTCGGGCCTTTTACGCACATTTCACGATGATCCATAACCTCTCTTGGTCTATTCACGCTGAAGTTCGCTTAGTCGAGTCCTTGATTCCTTCACTACCTTAGCCTTTTCAACCAACGTGGAGAACTCCCGCTCTCGATGTGGAGCTATCAATAACCTTAGGTCATCCTTAATCCGTCCTCAAACGGACATGACGTTCATGTTCAATCGCGACTACACCTCGAGCATATCGACTTAACCTTAGAAATTCAAATTCATATGCCGCCATCGATTTGTTCCTTGAACTAGTCCTAGAAAAGCTTCACGCTCATCAATGTACCGAAAGTCTTGACATACTTCTTCCGATATGCCTCCTTAGCATACTCCCACGCCGATCCTCTGCTGTGGCACCATCACTGACGCTTAGCCACCATTGGTATGCTTCATCACGTAATGGGCTACCATCCCTTTCAACTTCTCCTCGTGGGTCAGTCGAGTTCATCCATAATACGCCGATTGCTTCCAACCAATACTCGCAGATCTTGGGTGCCACACCGGACACTCCACGGAACACCTCGGCCCGCTGGCTCGAGTCACTCAGCATGATTTTTGAGCTCCCGAATTTCCACCCGCCACCACCATTTCCAACACTCGCAACATAGCCTCGTGATACAAACCTCATCCCCGTCCCGAGCTGTTGCTCGACATTAACCGCCGGGGTGGTGGTGGCGGTGGTAACTCATTGTCGTAACCTTGACCGATCTAACGGTTCGACACGCTTATTCTTCCTCTATCATAGCGTCCTTGACGAATCGCGTCCTCTAGAACTCATTTTCTAGTGTCGAGATCCGATTAAGAAATTTTATGGATTAGTCTTTGTTCCACTTATTTACCAAATAAGGAGTTTTATGGAAAGGGTTTTAAGAGTGGTTCTTTCAGATTCATACAAACACACATCTTTTCCATTCATTCATTCATCCATCAAACAAGTATGAACTTTCGCTCATTCGGAGAAGCGTTGTAGTTTTTTTTTTTTGTTGTTGTTTTCCTCACCCGGTATTTTCGTAATTTTGTCCTACAGGGTATTTTCGTAATTTGTCAAAATAAGGTTCCTTGGTGATTTTGTCAAAATTATTTTGGAAATTCCAAAATCTCGGGGTAATTTGAAAAAAATTTAAGATTCGGGGGTATTTCGGTAATTTTTGACCTTAGGGGTATTTTGGTAATTTTTTCACAAATCAGGGTAAATTTGTAAAATTTAACAAATTTGGGGTATTTTTAAAGTTGTAAAACTCTGAGTGTTCTTTTCGGAAATTGCTCCTTCAAAAATGGGAATGTTGCAAAAATTTTTGAAGATCGGGGGTCGTTCTGGTAATTTTGTAACTCAGGGGCAATTTTGTAAATTTTTCCAAAATTGAGGTATTTTGATATTTTGCAAGTTAGGGCTTTTGGAATGTTTATAAAATAATAGAATTTTGGTAAAACTGTTGAGTAGTTGAATCATTTTATAAACTAAGGGCACTTTGGTAATTTTACCACTAAGGGCATTTTTGTAATTTTTTATGGATCAAAAATTTTTCGAAAATAATTGTGTACAGAAATAGTTTTCGTGAATTAAGGATAAGCGAAAGAAAGTGATTTAAGAATTTTAATATTAAGTGTTAAAAAAAATGGCTAATTCTATTTTCGGGTTTTAGTTATTGCGTTTAGCCTATGACTGAGCCTTCTTGGTCAGGGTGAACCAAAGCTACGCACCAGGCAGGATTCGAGTGGAGAGGAGGTGAGTCACGCAGACTGCTTAAGTACCAAGCTCCCACTAAAACCATTCCTAGACATGCGTACAGGGGTTGCCACACCCGCTAAGTCCTCTAGGTTGGGTGAACCGAAGCTACGCACTGGGTAGGATTCAAGAAGAGGAGGTGAGTCACTAAGACCGCTTAAATACCAAGCTCTTCAGATCCACTCCTGACATGCGTACCATGGTTGCCACACCCTAGCTTAATTGACTTAGTCATAGGTTGGTTTAGTGCCTTAAATCTTATGTGTTTGTGTTTGAGTAGTCTAATCCTAGGGTTCAAGTTCCTATCATTCTATTCTACGCTCCATGCCTTTTCTACCCTTAATAAATCATGTAATCACACATAGAGTTAGGGTACTTACCGGTGGATCATGGTCAAGACTTAGGGCCATGTCTTTATACTGTCTATTTGTAAAAATACTTTCATAAAACTCATTTGGCCTTATTTTAAAAACGTTTTGGGCCTTAGGCCACATGTGCCGAGAGTTTGAACTGGCTCGATACTAAATTGAAACACCCCAAACCCTACCACGAGAATGGATCGATCTCGTATGTTCCTCAAGTAACCTTGGTTCAAATTCATTCAATACTTTGAAAATCTGTAAGTTTTGGAAGATAACTCGTTGTGGGTTGGGCTTGAGTTGAAAACAAATTTATTTTTATAACAAAACCCATTTGTTTCAAGTGACAAATTATTTAAACTTCTTTCATATTAAGTGGGCTTACTCTTTATAAAGCCCTAAACTCATAACATAGTAATTATAGTAGAAATAAAAAAAAATTAAATCACGGTGGCCTTATTACATAAAATGAAACCCAAAATAATAAATTGTACAAGATTTTAAAATAAAATAAATATTCAAATTAAACTGAACTTCAAGTCGATCATGGCCACCACAAGATCTCGTCGTCCGGTCCATTACCGCCATCACCAAACATATTCCCACAACGGGTGAGTCGATAGACTCAAGTGTAACCAACACCGAACATAATAGAGATAGGCACACCATAAAAATCATATGCATATAAAAATTCAAGATCATGATGCAAACCCAACCCAAACCTATATGCCATCCGCTACACTCCACCCGCACCAACCTGCATAACCGTGGGGACTACTAAGTCAACCTCCTTCCGCTACACTCCATTGAAGGCGGTCATCGCAATGACGTGCTCATCGCCTCATCGATAATATTGTGGCATAGCCACCACTGTAATGTAACTGAAGTTACCACTTAGTGAGACCGAAGTCATCACATTCACTTAGTGAGACCGAAGTCATCACATGCACTTAGTGAGACCGAAGTCATCACTTTCACTTAGTGAGACCAAAGTCATCACATTCACTTAGTGAGACCGAAGTCATCACATTCACTTCCCCTTCTTCAATTGACCCAAATGCCCCAATTAATAAATATCATACATAACATATTTTTATTTCACTTTCACATCACTTTTCACTTGTATAACATTTATTTCGAAATCCTAGTAGAAGTAGGAAAACGTACCTGAATATTTTGTACCATATTATGGCACTTTAGCCACTTTCTTTCACTTTCACATTAACATATATAACATATTTAAACCATAAAACTATTAAGAATAGTGTGGAATACACACCGATTTGTTTAGTGTTTCCTTGAGATTCAAAGCAAGATCTAATGTTTAGATCCTTAATTCCTACATTTGGTTTATCAAGTATTACTTAGCATAAATTCTATTTTGGTTATAATATCCAAATCCTAGTAGGATTTGTAAAGAGGCTTACCTTTGATGCCGATTTAATGTTTATTCAAATCCTGTAAATTTTGTTTTCCTTCACTTGATATTCTACCAACCTTAAATCTCAACAAAATTTAGTTTTCGCTTTTTAATAATTATAGATCTTATCTATGTAATCACACAACCTTGGCGAATGCTTACCTTATGGATTTTAAATCCCAAAACTTCACCTTCCCCTTTTTTCCTTGTAATCTACCAACACCTAGATCTCTGAATAGGTTAGTTTTTGATCACTTTGATCTAATTGACTAAGATTTGGCCTTGGTCGGTAAAGACTTACTTAGGTCACCACATTTAAATATCGTTTTACCGGTCTTAGGATGATCACCACATTTGGGGTCTCAAAGTTTTGGCTTTTGTGGATATCGTGGTCTTAGGTCACCACATTAGCCTTAGAGTCCCTATATCGTGGTCTATAGGTTCTATTGAATAAAACTCCTCTTCTTAGCTTACCTTGTGTCGTCACTCCCCACTCATGGAAGCAAAATAAAACTTCTTTTATTTGCTTCCTAGATGACTCAAACTCATCTTGCATTTGGGCCATTTCTAGGGCCTTAGGTGGCCTTCAGCCACATTTCCAAGTCCGTTATTGGGTCAAATTCCATGCACTTTATATTTTTAGGTCATGCCCTAAGTTCCCCTTTGGGCTCTTATTCATTCCGGGTCATTTTTAAGTTTCAAAATTTTCATCAGATTTTCCAAGTTTCCAAAATGTTTAGTTTCCTATTTTGGCTTGGTTTCAAAATGTTTATTTTCCTATTTTGGTTTGGTTTCCAAAATGTTTAGTTTCCTAATTTCTTTAGGTTTCCAAAATGTCTAAGTTTCCAAAATGTCTAAGTTTCCAAAATGTCCATTTCCATTTCCATTTCCATTTCCATTTCCATTTCTATTTTCATTTCCATTTTCATGCATAGGTTTCAAAAGTATCAAAATTTATTCATAGTACTTGAAACTTGTCATTTCATACAATTAAACTGAAATGCATAAGCCCTATTCAGATGTTACAATCGTGGTCATAGGTCACCACATTTAAATATCGTGGTCTTAGGTCACCACATTCAGATATCGTGGTCTTAGGTCACCACATTCGATATCGTGGTCTTAGGTCACCACGCTCACTTCCCTTTCTCATAATATCCCATATGCCCCATATGATACATATCATGCATATCATGCTTTAATTCACATTCTCATCACTTTTCACATGTTAAAAATAACATATATTCATAATCCTAGTAGGAGTAGGAAACGACGAGTACTTTTGTACCATAGCATGGTATCTTAGCCATATTCACATTCTTATAAACATGCACATATTAATTATTGCCATAAATCTTATTAAAAGTAGTGTAGGGGTACACACCGATTCGCTAAGGTTTCCAATCCAAATCCCGAAAAGCTTGATCTAATGCCTTAGATCTTAAATCTCTACATTTAATCAATCATTTAATACTTAGTAAAGAGCCATTCGACCATAAATCCAAATCCTAGTAGGATTAGTATACTTAAATCCTTACCTTGCTGCCGATTGATGTCTAATCAAATGCCGGAAACTTTGTATCCTTCTTTCTTAAAATCGGCAATCACTAGATTACTTGAATAGATTAGTTTTGGCGTTTAAATATTAATGAAACACATCTATTTACTCAACATGGCCTTGGCCGAATGCTATAGATACTTACCTTGTGGATTTTAAATCCCGAAACTCACCGAATAACTAGGGAACACGCGACCTATGGTGTACCTTCGGCAAAAGAATTTCTCCTTCCTTGTAGTCGACACTTAGTAAATCTCGAAAGATCTCTTCAAAGTTTCAGTAACAAGATATTAATGGGGTTAGTCCTAGATTCGACAAATCTTAAAAGAAAAAGGATGAAACTAAATGAGATCTTACCCTTACTTTAGAGATCGGCAATCCTTGCTTGAACCTTTAGCAATATTCGGCTATGTAGGCTAGAAGGATCTTGATTTCGACTTTTGATTGGTATAAAGAAATCGGCTAATGATGGTATCTTGAGGAGTTTATGGATTCGGTTTTAATGGAGATCACAAAAGCTATGAAGAATTCGGCTAGGCTTACTTTAGTTTTCGGCTTTGGCTAACAAAAGAAGAAGAAGAGATGCTCTAAGAAATTCTAGAGAGAGAAGAGTTGAAAGAAGATATGATGAATGGCTCTCTTTTCCTCTAGTAGTCAAATTACTAACTTAAAATCCTTTACTTGGCCATCACTCCTATTTTGATAACTTTATCACTTTAATTATCACCCATTCAATTTAATAAAACGGATCCAATATTTATCTCTTATCTCTTAATAAAAATAATAATAATAATAGTCCATCATTAATCCACCTATTTAGCCGAATTTTAAAGAGAATTAAACTCTTCCCAAGTGCCTTGGTGCCGTCCAACTCCCTTGCTCCTTGCAAAGAAAATAAAACTCTTTATTTGCTTCCCACGTGACTCGAACCTAGGCTCCTTCCCCCTTGATTGTGGCGTCAATTTATGGGCTTTAAGTGGTGCCTCCTAGCCACTTCTCCAAGCCCGTTCTTGTGTCAAATTTCTTCTATTAATTTTCTTAAGACCTCCTTGCCTTAGTTTCCTCTTTTAAACATAACATTTCTAAAACATTTCCTTACATTTCCAAGTTTCCAAAAATGTTCACTTTCCTCTTTTAAACTTAACATTTCTAAAACATTTCCTTACATTTCCAAGTTTCCAAAAATGTTCACTTTCCTCTTTTAAACTTAACATTTCTAAAACATTTCCTTACATTTCCAAGTTTCCAAAAATGTTCACCTTACATTCATAACACATAAGACATGCCATTTCGTATAATTAAATCAAAAATGCATAGGCCCATTTTCAGGATGTTACATAGGGTTTTAAATAAATTAAGCTAGGGTTTAAAATAAATTAAATTAGGGTTTTGGATTTATCAAATTAGGGCTTATGTTTTTTAAATAGATTAAGTAAATTAGGGTTCTAGGGTTTTAAAAAATTAAATTAGGGTTTAGGGTTTATGATTAAAATTAATTAAATTAGGGTTTAGTTTTTTTAAAATAACATTATGTTTATTTTTTTAACAAAATTGACTATTTTTACTCTGAAAAAATAATTTTGAGAAGACGTTTCTGAGCAAATAGTGTCAAAAATGCTTCAAGCAGGATGCACTGTCAGCAAAAATACAGTAAAAAGCTCCCACATGGATGCTCTTTTGCTATAGTAGTTCTTGAAAAAATAATTTTGAGAAGACGTTTCTGAACAAATAGTGTCAAAAACGCTTCAAGCAGGATGCAATGTCAACAAAATTTTGAAAAAGCTCCCACGTAGATGCTCTTTTTCTACAGTAGTTTATGCTTGGCCTTAGGCTATAAACGAGGCAAATATCATTCTCAGGTTGCATAAGTTTCAGCAAGAAAAATTAGAGAGACTAAGCATAATAGAAATTGAAGATGAGTGAACGTATCAGTGTTGTTATTTACTATGATGGTGAGGTCCGTGACACCGAGAACGGCGTTATTTTTTTATTAGAGAACACAGTGCGAATGGCTTTTAACCAGAGTATAGATTTTACAGAATTTCAGAAAAGAATTAGGTGCAAAATCTTCGGAACGAAGCCAAGTAGGGTTTCTTCTATTAAGTATCAATTTTGTGCTTCGATTGATCCCGTGACATATGACTCATTTGATATCAAAGGTATTCGTAGCTTTGAGGCGATGGTGCAGACTTATCTCGCTAGTGGATCACCCCATCTTGAGTTATATGTTCAATTTTCATCTTTAAATGAAACATTTTCGACTTCCACATAAATTGTTGTTCGAGAGGAATACACGACCCCTAATCGACACTCTGTTAGTGGGAGGCAGAACACGGAAGTGCTTGTGTTTGGTGGCAATATGGAAAACACAACTCTTGTACGAAACTCGGTTAGTGGATGGGATATGCACATCTGTGGGTCGATGTTCGATACTGGAAAATACATATTGGGAAACGACATCAACTTCTAGTGGTTAACAATCCACATATGATTGGAGACATTACGAAACATCCACAAGAAGGGATGACATACTCCCTACGACATCCACCAATGAGGGGACCTCGTACATTACAGATGATGGTGGGTTCGATGATGAGTCCGATGTGGATCCACCTCGAGAGCCTAACCCCGATGGTACAGAAGTTGCATTATTTTTTGAACTAGAGCCTAGTCCATCCGAACTTGAAGACGTTAAAGGGGGTTCAGATGAAGAAATAAGATCCATGATTCAGGGTGTACTCGCCTCCAGCCCACATGCATAATGTCGATATATCGACAGATGATGCGTTGGAGTTTCTAGATCAACCATACAGAACGCGTGACTGTATAGGTTCAACATTGGATTTGGGTGATTTGGAAGTTGGTAAGGAGTTTTCTAGTAAGGATAGTTTTCTTGGTACTTTGAAACAGCATAGCATCAATCATGGGGTTAACTACAACGTGGTTAAATCCAAATCCGAGAAGTTCGAAGCCAAGTGTGCAGTGTAAGACAGTACATGTTCATGGAAAATAATGGCTTCTTTAAGGAAAAAGACAAGCTTGTGGGAGATAAAAAAGTACAAAGATCCATATACCTGTGTTACAGGTACAGTATCACTGGGTGTTTAGGGTTTTGAATAATAATGTTATTACTTAATGTTGTATTATTTAACGTACTTGTTGACAGGTGTTTCACAAGATCATCCCACGATAGATTCAGGCATGATAGCTAGCTTAATACTGTCGATTTTGAAGGCGAATCCCAAGACTTCTGTGTCATGCATAATTGCCAGTATTCGTAGCCAAATGAGGTACACACCCTCTTACCGCAAGGCTTGGATAACTAAGCAAAAGGCATTGGAAAAGATGCATAGTGGGTGGGACACTTCATATAATGAGGTTTGGCAGTGGTGTCAGATGCTGGAGAGGTACGTCTCAGGTTGCATAATAGATCTTGAAACGGTCCTTGCGTACTACAACGACCAATTGCTCCGTGGATGTCAAGTGTTCAAACGTTTGTTCTGGAGTTTTAAGCAATGTTGGGACGCATTTATATACTGTAAGCCATTGATACAAATTGACGGTACATTTATGTATGGTATATATACCCATCGATTATTGCTAGTTGTGGCATAGGATGGCGGTGGGAGAATCCTTCCAATTGCGTTTGCAATAACACCGGGGGAGTCAGTTGATGACTGAGATTTCTTTCTTTCTAGGTTAAGGAGGCATGTATGCCCCCAACCTGATATCTGTATTATATTGGATCGGGGCACTGGAATACTAGCCGCAATTGAGCGACATAGAAGCCTATGGGATCGCACACACCATCGGTATTGTCTAAGGCACATTGCGTCTAACTACTATGGGCAATATCGGTCTACGACTGAACGAAAGTAAGTGACCAACATAGGTATTTAATCTCTATTAATATACTTTCGTTTGTAATGTTTAATTTATTCTGAATGGAATATTGGTATGTAATTTTCGCTATCAACTTATATTGGCAGGGTACAAGATCAATAAGGACCGATTTCATGAGATGTTGGGGATTTTGCATTCAGTTAACGATCAAGGCGCAGACTACCTCTGTAACATACCCTTCGAACAATGGACACAAGTATACGACGGCAACCTACGATTTGGTCATATGGCCACAACCTTGGCTGAATGCATAAATTCTATTCTAAAAAGGAATGCGCCATTTATCAATAACCTCGATTGTGTGAAAGACATATTTTCATTTGGCGGCATTATTTCCAAAGCGAGCAGTGAGTTATAAAGGCCAAATGTAGGGAGGCAATGTATGGTTACGGAAGGTATTGCAAGAAATTAACAAGGCGAAGGTGTAGGCCAACACGATGCACACTGTGTATCATGATCGTGACAACCTATGGTTTCGTGTGACGGAGTTTGACAGACTGACCCAATGTATTACTAGCGGACAATATCGTGTACACCTGATAAATAGGACTTGCGACAATGGGACATTTGACGTACTTCTTTATCCATGTAGTCATGCAATTGTAGCTTGTCAGGATCTCTGTTTAGATTCAATGAGATATGTCAAAGAAGTGTACAAAGTAGAAAACATGTACAATGTGTGGGGACACGTATTCCTATAGGTCTCAGATGAACGTAAGTGGCCGTCTATATCGCTTGCTCCGTTTAAGTTGTTACCAAATAGAGAATTACGTCGCAAACCAAAAGGTTGACCTTGCTCGAGTAGAATACATAATAATATGGATATCTAGGAAAGAACGAACCAACAGATGTTGTGTGGATGGTGTACGAACCTAGGTTATACAATTCGATCATGTCCAAACCAAAATAGTTGATAATTTCTGTAATGAAATGATGTTGCATTATTTCTATTCTGCCTTATTCAAAAGAACTTATATTTTATTAAAATTATAAAATTAATTTACTATTAAAATATAAAAAATAACTATTTTTTTATTAAATGAAACAATATAGAAACAACTTTTACAAATATATTTTTAAAAAAATCAATGTATATGTCGGTCGGAGTCAGTGACACATGTGGGTGGACGACAATTACGTGCTGGATTCCTCCTTGGTTGCTCCAGCGGGGGTTATGGTTGTTCCAGTTGTGGGTGTTGGGAGGATGACCCACCTTGGTAGAATAAAGAATGTGGAGATGTTTGCATCACCCACGGCGGAGGTGTTTGAATCTCATAAGGCGATGGGGAATGGTAATGAGATGAGCTCGTTGACGGGCCATGCATAGGACTGGGAAAAGGAAACATATAAGGTTTATGATACATATCAGGGCTAGGATATGCACCTGGTATAATATGAAAGGGTTGTGATATGGGTGCCGTCGATTGAGGCATTAGGTCCGGTGATTGTGTGGGCGCTGTTGATGGGCCCGTCCCATCATCCTTTCTCCTTGTATTTAAAGGGCCATGTCGTTCCCTTTCCACAAGGATTTGCCAACGCCTTGCTCTTCCGATAGCAAATATGGCTTGCCATGGATTCTAAACCATAGCATGTAATCCGGGGTGCATGCTAACTCTGGAACGATAATCTGTTCACAATCAGGTTTATGATCGTATTGGTTTTCCCAAATTTCGATATATTCTGACCAGAATAATGGCCAATTCATATTCGTTAGCTGAAAGTCGATTTTGTGCTACTTATCGAGCACCTCATGTTCCTCATGAATCGGTTGTCGGAATTCAAATTGTCGCAACACTCTATCCGTCTAATGCATCTCGACAATAGAATAGTTTACCAATGGGACCTTAACATGCCAAATGTTTGGATTTTGAAAGAATTTTTTCGGAATTACTATTCGTATTGCCGGATCCTCGTATGGTGTCCATTGAAACTATATGAACGGGATGAAAATATTAGTTATATGCATAATACTAAATACTAAATACTAAATATGAAACGACTATTTTATGTATATATATTTTATTTAATACTTACTTGCGCTTCCGACCATTGGTCTAATAGAAGCTATATATCTTCAAGAGCGGTAGGTATTCCAACATAACTCGTCGGATGGTTCCACTTAATTAAATAAATTTTCAGCATACAATTTTATTTTAAATCTATGGAATAATTGTAAAATCAAATAAAAATTTTACCTTGTTATGAGTGGGAATGTATATGGGTGGTTCACTCGAGGACGTAAAAATGAAAAGCAAAATCGAGCCCATGATTGTAGTAGTGATAGGCAACCTCCAATTTTGGCTTTATTTGGTGGCATCGCCCCGCACATCTCCCGGTACAATGTCGCCAACACGGCAGACCCCCAACTAAGTTCGCTAGCTACTCTAAAATTAATGAGTTTCAACAGCCACTTCAGATGTATAAGGTTTCGTGACAAGTCCAGCATCAAATAACCTCCAATCATCTCAAAGATGTATGCCCAAGCATATCGTATTCTTTCTAATTCAGTCAAATCATTCCCCGGCTCTGAGAATGTGTCCCGTAACCAGCCCATCTCGATCCGACCTCCGTAAATATTATCCGGAATCGCACCCAAAAGATCGTAGCATATGGCTCCCCAATCAGCAGATTGAACGGACCCTGAGTGCGGCCCCATCCACTAGCAATCCTAATTGTAGCTGGACGTTCTCCAAAGTGATAGTACACTCTCCGCATGGAAGATGGAATGCGTGCATCTCTAGTCTCCACCTCTCTATTAACACGCTAATGAGTTTCGAGTCCAACTTGCACCCCTGGCCTATAGTGGCCGCGTGCCAAAAACCCGCTTTCCTCAAGTTATTTTCTATCAACGGTGATGGCGGACCAGGCATGTTACGATATAACATTGTAACACCCTACAGACTGTTATAAAAATTATAAAATACAAATTAATTAAAATTACATAAATGAAAAAAATATTAAATAATACTCAAAAATTAAAATAAATTAAAATTACATAAATAAAAAATATTAAAAATATTCAAAGTTTAAAATAATCATACCATTTTCATTTGTTTGATGAAGATATGTTTATGATTGAGACGAATTAATTTCCGACCATTACTAACACGACCAAATATTTTTGAAACTATAAAAAAATAATACTAATTTAGAAAAAAATAAAGTAAATAACTAATTACAAAGAATTTTTCTAAATTTAATGAGAAATTTGAGAGCTTTAGGGAGAAATTTTAAAGATTTTTTGCTAAATTGTTAAGAATTTATGTGTGAAATAATAGGAGTAGAGGGTTTTATACTTTTTTTTTACTGTTGGAACCCCCCGTAACATTAAAAAAAAATTGCTTGTTGGAATTTAAAAAGCCAGAAAATCGCTCCCATGAGAAAGCATTTTTCGCCACGTCGAAGGGAGCGATTTTCTAGCTTTTTTCCTCTAA
Organism: Gossypium rotundifolium; assembly: GCA_025506655.1. Taxonomy (NCBI): domain Eukaryota; kingdom Viridiplantae; phylum Streptophyta; class Magnoliopsida; order Malvales; family Malvaceae; genus Gossypium; species Gossypium rotundifolium. Next base: position 36,418,942 of record CP106729.1, on the reverse strand, counting down.
AATACAGCAACGTAAGCGCATTTTGTAAAAATTGACCCTTTTCGATAAATAATGGTATAATGAGCCTATTTCCATAAATATGCATAAAAAATAGCCTTTTTAGGTAATTTATTCTATCATTTGATACAAAATAGAATTTTTTTAATTTTAATTTAAAAACAATTAACACAAAATTGAGCTATCTTAATAAGATCCGGGCACTGTAGCTCCCTTAGAGTCTAGAGTTAAGAGTGTTAGACTTTAGACTTTACTCTTTTCTAGAAAGCAAGAAGCGTCGGTTGGCACGTACGGAAGGTCACAGTCGCACGTGAGAAAGCAGCACCATCTCAACTTGGCCCCTTTAATTCCAAAAATTTAATCTATAGCTCTCTTCCTCACTCTCTTCAACGACTTAAGTCTCTCTCTTCACAATCACATCTTCATTTTCAGAATTTAACCAAAATAATATTAGAAAAAAAAAAAGAATTAAAAGAAATCCAAGAAGAAAAAAGAACTAGCGTCGAATCTTTTTTCATTCGTTATTTTTATTTTATTTTTTTGCTTGTTTTCTCTTCGCAGCTCACTGCCTGCAGATCGGCTCAATCTCAAGGTTTCTTCAATTTCTCTTTATTATTAATTTTTTGTGTTTTCATTCAATTTTCTTCTCCCAAGTTTGGTTCTGTTTGTGTTTTAAGTTCCAGATTGGTTAGCATTTGTTTTCCTGCTCGATTCTTTACTTCGTTTTTAGGTCAATTTCTGTTTTTAGCATGCTCGGAATATAAATAGCTCATGCTGAGGCGAATTCTATGAATGCTATTTTCGTTTTAAGCTCTTGATTCCGTCCGATTTATGTCGCAAAGTTTGTGTCACTTTATCAATGTGATTGTTTTATTCTTCCAGCTCAACTTTCAGAGGTAGTACTTTATTTTCAAGTTAAGAGTTTAGGGTTGGAGAAGTTGATCTTAGAGTAATCGCTTGTGTTATTATATTTGCGTTCAGTACGTGCAACTTTAAATTTGGCAGAAATGCTTCAGAATGATTGAAGATTTGGGAAATGAATTGCTTGTAGTAGAAGCTGCTAATCACATTTAGATAAAGAATGCTAATGCAGCAAAAACCTTTAATGATGTAAATGTTGTTTCTTATAAGCGTTCATGTTCCTTAAAATTGGCTTTAAAGTCCAATTCTGGCTGAGAAGGCTTTATTGTACCGATTAGTTCATTCTTTGAAATTCATGTCGCACAATGTATGGTACAAGAGTAAGCAGTGCACATAGTCCATAATAGATATCGAAACTGCAATGGTTATCAAGTTGGATTTTTTTTCATGATTAGAATTATTTGATATGTGTGTAAGGCTTCAATGCTCTATTTGTCCTTTGGTTCTAGAGAGAGAGAGAGAGAGAGAGAGGGAGGAGAGGGAGGTGGTTCTTTCTTGGTTTTCAATTATGCATTTTTTCTGCACAAATTGGAAGGAACTTTGTAATAATTTCAATTGGATTTCTGCATTCTGCACAATATTTCTGTTTCAAATATCTAATTGTTTCTAATTCTTATTTTTGCTTCTCTATGTCCTGCCAGACTTTGTTTGTATTTTTGTAGATGCCAAGTGGCGTTGTAGTCCCGATAACCATATGATACAACAAGGGTGCATTCCTGAATTTGGCGTATCAGATGATTTGTAGTATCTATATTATGCTTTGTCAGTGCCATTATGGGCATTCGTCTGATGAAATATCAATGGCCATGGCTGCTTCTCATTCTATTCTCTTTTATCCTAGCAAACAGAATCAGAGCTATCAGTCCTGATGGTATGTCATTTATATGTAGTATGAGATCATTCAAGCTGATATTTAGAATTTTTTTTCTCCTCTTATTCTCTCACCATCTGGAAAAGGATCTTAAATGCTCTCCTTATGTTAATCCTCTTTTGGTTGGAAATTACTGGTTAATTTGTCTCACTTAGGAAATTTGCACATTGAAAATCTTGACCATTTAAAACTTTGGTGAGCATGTTTACATTTTGCTTTCCTTTTCCTTTTTGACAGTCCTTTAGATTTAATTTGGATAAAATAGATTTTGGCTGGTTATAGAATCTCTAGGCAGCGAGTGATTAAAATACATTTCATGCTGGAAATAAGAACATTTGGTAACAGATTGTGAAAATGCTTTTCATGATGCAGGAGAGGCACTTCTGAGCTTTCGGATAGCAATTATTAGTTCAGATGGTGTGCTTTCTCAGTGGAGACCAGAGGATCCTGATCCATGCAAATGGAAAGGGGTGAAGTGTGATAGTAAAACCAAGAGAGTGACAACTTTGTGAGTATTGAAGATCATGTCCAAATATGACATCCCTTAACCTACTTTGTTTACATGAAGATGCAATTTAACATCTTCTCTTTTCTCTACGTTTTCTCTTCAGGAGCCTTACCAATCATAAAATGAGCGGTCCTATATCGCCTGACCTTGGGAAGTTGGAGCACTTGAGGCTTTTGTATGTATTAGTGGGACTTATCTTTCTTCATACTTGATGGATGATCTGTATTCAAATATATTTTATTGCAGCTGATATTTTCTCTGATTTTTACATGTATCAGAATGCTTCATAATAACAACTTTTATGGGGCAATTCCATCAGAGCTGGGTAATTGCACAGAGTTGCGGGGAATGTAAGTATTGTTGTACTTGAAAAGTGTTGTTGGCTATTCTATAGAATTGTTGTGTAGGAATTATAGAAATATATTAAATGTTTTAGATAAATCTGATTTAGGTAGATAAATCTTAGAATAAATCATTTGAGATATTCTAGGATTATTTTATCTTATCTTTTAGTAGTTTATTAGAATAAGGGAATTATTTTCCTAATTAGGTTAGGACTCTTTTCTCTATTTAAATTCAGTTCTTTAGTTAATAAAATATAGAAAAATGCAGAGAATTACTCTGTTTTCTACATGTTGTTGGCTACAGGTTATGATATTAAAAAAATTAAAATATTTTATTCTCTTTGAGATTTATCATTTGCCTTTGGTTTCGATGCAAAATGGTAGTTCGGCCTTAAAAGTACTTGTCTTTTGTTGGATTATGAATTATAGATGGGGATGGCAAATTGTTCTATTTGTGCCCCAATTCAAACAATTGGTTTTGGTCCTGTTCTTATTTGTGTACATATATGTGTGTGCCTACACGCTTTAATGTATGTAAATTGATAAAGACTGTAGAGAAATTGGCTTGTTTAATTTCATAATTATCAATCCATAGGTTTCCTTTTTGGTAGTTGAGCAAGGCCAAGGGGGAAGTGAACCTTGGACCTCCACCCTCAATTTGGATGGGTGCAAACTGAACCAGTAGGCCAACCTCCAGGCGAAGTAATCTCTAGTGATGCTGAACTTGGCTACGCTAGTAATCTTTTTTTTTTTTTTTCCTTTTGACCTTTCCCTGATAATTTATCCTTCTTGGATAATTAAATCTAGTAATTCAGTGTATAAAGAGCTAAAGAAAAACTCAACATTTCCCTTGCTTTTGATTGCTTAATGCTGTTAAATATATGGCACTTTTTTTTTCTTACGAAAAGTGGACGTATTTCTTACTTTTTCTTGAAACTCGCTAAGGTTCTATCTGGTTTTGGTTATATACTGCTTGGATATACTTGATATCTATGTTCTTGTTTATATTTTCTTAAGAAATGACATGGTTGTATTCAACTAGTGTGCGCGTAAATATTAAGTACCGTTTGGTTTTAAAGGTTCTCTAGATTTTTTATTGAAGAATTTATTTTGGAATTTTGTGTTTCTTAATACTGTATTCTGTTCTCTTTTGTAGTTATTTGCAGGGTAATTACTTAAGTGGATTAATTCCAAGCGAATTGGGCAATCTTTCTTCACTTCAGAATCTGTAAGTTGTTTCTCTTGCTAATAAATGTGAACTAGAGTGATAAAGAGTCTGAGCATTTGGATTATGCGATGATGCTTACATTGTTTTTTTGAATTTTCAGGGATATCTCAAGCAACTCTCTCAGTGGATCTATCCCTCCCTCAATTGGAAGGCTAGATAAGCTCGGCACATTGTTAGTTCCCTTTGCTTAAAATTTGTTAGTTTTTAAATTTATGCGTGTTCTACTGAGTTGATACTTTAAAGAATTTATTGAATTGAAACTCATCTTTGATGATCTTATTGAATTTCCTAAAGCAATGTGTCAAACAATTTTCTGGTCGGGCCTATACCATCGCAAGGTGTCTTCAGCAACTATACAGTTAGCTCGTGAGTACAAGCTAATTTGGTATATTGTGTTCAATAGATCTTTGGTTATTTATATGCTACATCTTTAGAATCATATCATTCAGGAGGGTTCGAGGATCTGTTACTCTTTTACTTGATCCCTTTATTTTCACTTTTAATATCTTTCTCTTCTACTGGCCACTTTACCTTGAGAAGTTATAAAAGATTGCTATGCTATTATTATGCTAAATTAACAGTTTATCTCTTTTCTTTTTGTAGTTTTGTTGGAAATCGTGATTTATGTGGAAAGCAGATCAATGTAGCATGCAAAGATGACAATGGGGGAGCTACACCGTACTCTGAGTCACCTACTTCAGGTAAGCTGCATGTGTGGGAAATATATTCCTCTGGCTGTTTGGTGCTCATCTCAGTGTTAATTATGGTAAAAAGTTCAAATTGTGTCCACAAAATCTGAATTTCTGACAATTTTGTTACATTTTCTTGGATTTATTATATTTTTGGGAGGCAACTCACTTTGTTTAGTTTTCCGATATTTTTTTGTTGATAGCTCAAGTTGGTAAAAGGAAATACTCCGGAAAGCTTCTCATTAGTGCATCAGCGACTGTAGGTGCACTGCTTTTGGTGGCACTTATGTGTTTTTGGGGGTGCTTCCTATACAAGAAGTTTGGTAAAAAAGAGAGCAGAACTCTTGCCATGGATGTCGGTGGAGGTTTTCTTCTAACTTATCTTCAACTTTGAAAAATCTAGCTGTTTCCTATATTCGTTTTTACCTTCCAAGCTTTAATGTATTTGTTAATGTGGTATCGTTGCTTCAGGGGCATCAATTGTTATGTTTCATGGAGACTTGCCATACTCTTCAAAAGACATCATTAAGAAATTGGAAACTTTGACTGAGGAAGACATTATAGGTACTGGGGGGTTTGGGACCGTGTACAAGCTTGCAATGGATGATGGCAATGTGTTTGCATTGAAACGAATTGTGAAGATGAATGAGGGATTTGATCGTTTTTTTGAAAGAGAGCTTGAGATTCTTGGAAGCATAAAACATCGATACCTTGTAAATTTGCGAGGATATTGTAATTCACCTACATCAAAGCTGTTAATCTATGATTTCCTGGCTGGTGGTAGCCTTGATGAAGCTCTTCATGGTGAGGCTCCCTTAACCATTTTCATTTGAAAGCAATCGTCCTTAAACTTGACATTTCTATGTTGTTAAGGCTTGAGCTTAGGCAACAAAAGTGTATCAGATCCTTTGATGAGGCACCTTTGATTAGGTGTGTGCTTGGTTGACCGATATGTGCTTTTTATAAGTTGGTAGAGGTTGCCTCCAGAAATGTGCAATAGCAGGGGTTGATCTTCTATCAACCATAGATCCCATAATCTGCATCGATTATAGGCTTCAGGGTTAAATTCTCCCTTTCTTAAATAGGATTCCTTTGCAGAGTACCTTTTAAGTCTTGTAGAATCTGGTAGATGACTCTAAGATATGATTCTTTAGGATTGTGCATGAACCGACTTACAACACCAAGCGCATAGACAATATCCGGTCTAGTATGTGACAAGTAAATGAGCTTCCTACGAGTCTTTGATATGAACCTTTATCAACTCTGCATCTTCTAGTGCATCTCCAAGTTTGTGGTTCACTTCTATAGGTGTCTCTGCTGGTTTGCATCCCAACTTGCCCGCCTCTCATCAACAAATCAATTATGTATTTTTCTTTGAGATATAAAGATTCCTTCCAGAGTGTGCCACTTCAATACCAAGGAAATATTTTAGTTTACCAAGCTCTTTGACCTCAAATTCTTTTACTAGGCATTTCTTCAAGTTTTCCATTTCTTCCAAATCATCACTGTCACTATAATGTCATCTACATAGACTAACAAAGCGGTCATTCCCCACGAAGATAAGTGCCTTACAAGCAGTGTGATCTCCTTGACTCTGTTTATACCCACTTGAGCATCACTTTGGTAAACCTTCCAAACCAGGGCTCTCGGGAATTTTTTTAGTCCGTCTGGCGCCTTTTTAGTTTGCAAACCGCACATCACATGATCTCGAACCAAAACACAGTGGAACATCCATATAGACTTCCTTCTCAAGATCACCATGTAAGAAAGCATTCTTGATGTCAAGCTGTTGTAGTTTCCACCTCTGTTATGACAAGTGACAACACTCTCACGGTGTTCATCTTTGCAACTGGGGCAAATGTCTCAAGGTAATCTATTCCATACTTTTGAGTGTACCCTTTAGCAACTAATCTTGCTTTGTACCTCTCCAAAGAGCCATCTGAATTGTATTTTACTGTATACACCCAGCGACAACCAACTGTTTTCTTTCCTTTCGGTAATTCTACCAAATCCCATGTCTTATTTTTTTCAAGTGCTTCCATTTCGACATTCATGGCATTTTTCCAATTCTCATTATTTAATGCCTCGGATACAGTTTTGGGAATGGAGATTGAATTTAGGCTAGTAAGAAAGGTTTTGTGGTTATGGGACAAATTTTTGTAGGACATGAATGAGTACAAGGGATGTTTTGTACAGGCCCTAGTTCCTTTTCTAATAGCAATAGGAAACTCATAGTCTCTCTGATCTGAATTTTCAGTAGTATTCAAAGTAGGTTCAGTAGTTACCTCGGGTTGTAGAAGCGATGAGGTTGTTTATCCGAAGAAGATGATTGAACTTGCACTTGGTGCCTTCTTCCTTGAGTAAACTAGTAAGGGCTAGTAGTGTCCTCGAATTCCTTTTGGTGACTTAGGTGTAGTAAGCTCAATTTCAGGTTGCATAGGGTCAAGGTGAGCAGTGGTAGGTAGGTAAGGTGAGTGTTTGGTCTTTGAATAGGAGTTGGAAAATGAAGTTAGGCGGTGATGAAGTTTGGAAAATCAAGAAGAAAAACTCTCTACCCTTATCTTACGTGAATAAGTTCTCCCCGAAGATAAGGACGAGTAAAAAGTGTTCTTCTGCAAAAGTGACATCAATTGAAACAAAATATTTTTTGGTGGCTGGATTGTAGCATTTGTACCCTTTTTGTGTAGAGGAATAACCAAGAAAGACACATTTGATAGCTCGTGGATCGAGTTTTCCCCTATTTTGAGAATGGACATGGACAAAGGCAACACACCCAAATATTTTAGGAGGAAGATTTGAGGTATGGAAATCAGGAAAAAATTTCGATAGAGCTTGTATAGGACTTTGCGAGTCAAGGACCTTTGTAGGCAACCTATTTATCAAATAAGTAGCAGTTAAAACAGCCTCCCCCCAGTATTGTTTAGGAACATTGCTTTGAAACAATAGAGCTCTAGTAATAGCTAAAAGATGACCATTCTTTCTCTCGGCAACACCATTTTGTTGGGGTGTGTGAACACAAGAGGACTCATGGAGAATGCCTTTTCTTGAAAATATGAGGAGAGAAAGTGATTGAAATAGTCTTTAGCATTGTCATCCTAAACCGTTTTATTGCATTAAATTGTGTTTTGATCGGGTTGTAAAGGTTTGAAAAAGCAGACTTGACATCGATTTTTGTTTTAATAGAAATATCCAAGACACACGGGTACAATCATCAATAAAGGAAACGAACCACCGAGCCCCAGAGATGTTTGAAATATTTGATGGTCCCCAAATATCACTATGAATAAGAGTAAAAGGAGCGGATGTTCTTTTATTGCTTACTGGAAAGGAGGTACGTTTATGTTTGGCAAGTTCACAAACATCACAATGGAAATTATCAACATTTATTCCTAGGAACAAGGAGGGAAACATAAATTTAAGGGCTGGAAACGAAGGATGACCAAGGCGGAGGTGATGGAGCCAAATTAGGTCTTTATTAGCTTGAACAGACTTGGATAGGAAAGATAATGTTGAGGAATTCAGAGCACTAACTTCTCCACTAGATTCTTCAAGATAGTATAGACCATTTGCTTCCTTAGCATGTCCAATCATCCTCTTCGTATTTTGTTCCTGGAAAAAACATTGTTTGGGATAAAAAACCACACTACAATTAGAATCCACGTAAGTTTTGGGTGGAGAGAAGATTGGGAAATAATTTAGGAACATGAAGGACATTTTAAGGGTAAGGGTCTTATTTATAACAATATCACCTGACCACCACTTTTAGCATAGAACCATCACTCTCTGTAATCTTTCTATTACTAGGACAAGGGTATATGAAACAAATTTGTGGGAGGAATGGGTCATATGGTGCAGTAGCTCTGAGTCAATGACCCAAGACTCATTGGTGGTGTGTCCGAGACATTAGAATTTTGAGAAGAGGAAATACACGAAAGTGCCAAGCGCAAGTACACATGGAAGAAGATTTTTCCAATGTTCCCAAATACAAGAAAGCCCGCCTAATTGAAGTTTTCTTTAATTTCTTTAATTTTTATCATTAATTGTACATTCAATAAAAAGGGGACAATATCAAACTTTTTACTTCTCAATTTTTGAGTATTTAACAACTAATATGGAATCATAAGGGAAATAATGATTTTGGCCAACAGAAGGAAAAGGGAAAGTTGTATGTTTGTAGAATAAACTGCTCCACTCTTTAGAGGTTATTATCATAATTATATATCTTAAGCTTGTTTATATATAGACTGACGTACATGCAAAAACACATAAATGTATACATACCCCATCTTACTTCATTTAGCTGAGCACTTTTTTGTGCTTTGTGCCTCAGGAAACTGCGCCTCATGCTCTTGAAAACCTTGAGCTTGAGCTTAAATATTTCATTTTTTTCTTCTCACCATTAGTTAGGATTTCCTTGATGATAGTAGTTCCATTTCAATTCTATTAATTTTTTGAATGGATTGATTTCTTTATCTGGGGAGGTAATGTTGTTTTTGTTGTTCTTTTAACAGAACGATCTGAGCAGTTAGACTGGGAAGCACGTTTGAACATTATTATGGGAGCAGCAAAAGGGCTGGCTTATCTACACCACGATTGTTCTCCAAGGATTATACACCGTGACATAAAGTCCAGCAATATTTTACTTGATAGCAACTTGGAAGCTCGAGTATCGGACTTTGGACTTGCAAAACTGTTAGAGGATGAAGAATCTCATATTACAACCATTGTTGCAGGAACTTTTGGTTATTTGGCTCCAGGTATGCAGTTCCAATATACGCTGTCTACTATTGTGAAGTCTGGTGCTTTGGAAATGATACTGTTGTTAACATTTGGCATATAAAACAAGTGAGACTTGATGTCATGGAAATTCCTTTTTTCCTTGTTGCTTTTAATGGCTTATTTAACACATGACAACCATGTCCTATGATGCTCTTTATTTTTATATTATTTGGCCCCTACAGATTATTGAAGTCAAAATTTAACTGAACTTAGATGTACGCCTCTTTTAGTAGATTTCAATTTGGATGTCTATGCCCTTCTCTATTATTTTTTCTTTGATAAGAGATGAAAGCAATGCACAAAAAGGTGCCTAGGGGGTGCAAATCATGATCCTGTTCATCCAAACACGAAGTGCATTGACCAAAAATATTCTCTTAAAGTATTTAGAACTTTATATTTTCATGAACCTCTTTTCCCCCTTTTCTAGATGCTGCCAGACAGGTTTTACGCTCCATGACCTTGAAGTTCATATCTAACCTCACATTGCATAAACAGATTTGTCTTTGGAAACACTGCATTTAGTTGGATACCCTAGTGTATGGCTTGTTCAAATTTGTGTTAAGAAAGCAAAAACTGCAGTCTTAGCTTACAACCTAGCCAAAGTAAAATTTCCAGGAATATAAATTTGATCAAGTATCTACTTATTTTCTGAAAAGCTGCAAATGGGATTTTGTTATGTGGTAGAGTCATTTTTATGCAATGTACTCTAGATACAATTTATCTGAAGTCTGTTTACACTTCCTTTACCAGAGTATATGGCAAGTGGGAGAGCAACTGAGAAGACTGATGTCTATAGTTTTGGGGTTTTGGTGCTTGAAGTCATAAGTGGCAAGAGACCTACTGATGCATCTTTCATTGAAAAGGGCCTCAACATCGTTGGCTGGGTATGTTTCCACTTTGTTGACATTTTGTCAAGTTTGCTTGTATCTCCTTTCATTAATGAATTTCTGATTAAGCCATTAAATCATGTGCTTGAGAAGTCCAAAGCATATGAAAGTCAAGTAGCACTGACTATGCTGTGTGCTTAGTCTCTGAATGCTTTTTACTTAATGCTGTTCTACTGTAGTCTCTGCACTTAATATTCCATTTACTGACAACTCAAAAGATTTGGATTTCAATCCCCATTCCTCCAACTTGTAAAGGTACAAATGAAATATACTATGCAGATGGTTTTGTCGATTAAGAATAGTACACGCGTGTGTATATATTTGTGTGGGTCTGATGATCTGACTGGCATGTTCTCTTTTATGCAGTTAAATTTCTTAATTACGGAGAATAGAGAGCGAGAGATTTTAGATCCGAATTGTGAGGGAGTTCAGGCAGAAAGCCTTGATTCTTTGCTCTCAGTTGCAATCCAGTGTGTTTGTTCAAACCCAGAGGATCGACCCACCATGCACAGGGTGGTGCAGTTGGTTGAATCAGAGGTTATGACTCCATGCCCAAGTGATTTTTATGATTCCAACTCTGATTGAATAGTTGAAGATGAAGCAGAAAATGAGGAAATGTGTGTATGGTTTCACGTTCTCCTGTTTGTCTTGAGAAGTAATGCAATCCAATCACAAGCAGTAACTGAGGGGGGAGAGGTTGAACCTGCAACAGCTTCACACTTGGGTTCAATTTTTTTTGATTTAATTCTTCTATGCAGATGGAAGCTGGATGGAAGGTGTGGTGTATATTTGCTTTACATTTCACATTTACATTTACCCATATCCATTTGAACCACAATTTGAGATGTTGAATAGAATTTGGCGGATGTCATGGGTGAACTGCAATTTGCAATGGAATTGGAACGTTCACCTTCTCTCCCTTTGTGGTACGAGTCAGTCAGTCGGTTGGTCGTTCATTTGGTGTCTGGTTTGTTTTTCCTATTTTCCCCTTACTCCTTTTGCGTTCTCCTCCTGCCCCTGCCCCTGCTCCATGTTGAAGTGTATATGACGACAATGTTTGTGTAAATTGACCATGTTGACTCTGAGTTTGGCAGATTCTGATTCTTCTTGTTTATGCCATTCTTTTGTTGCCTGCCTGTGCTTATATTTTATAAAGATAGTGATGAACAAGTTTCATGGCTGAAATAATAAAATCGTAAGCCCTTTGTATTTGGTGGGCAACTTAACAGTGAACATTTTAGAAAGAATTTTGCAAAGTACTCGAGATTTTCAAATTAATGGTTAATTTGGCACTGTGAGTGAAGAGGAAAGAAAAACATACATGACTACAAAAAACTAAATCCAACTCATTTTCAGCCTCAAAGTTCCAAATATTGACGAGACATGATCTATAAAACCAGGGCCAGATTTGGGCATGTTATCAATAAGCCATTGATAATCGGACAATGTTGCATCAGATAATGGCTCCAAGAACTCGCACCTTTCCAATATTTCAGGTGGTGGCACTCCAGCAACTAGATTTGAGTCTAGCTTTGGCTTACCCTTAGTGAGCTCTTCAGGCAATTTGACAGGACCACTCTCCAGGGCAACCGGAGATGCGCCAGCAGTTATCCCTTGCCTGAAAGGGAGGCCACTCGCTGCCTGTAAACAGAATTCCACCCATTGATGCATTAGCGGAGATGGACCTCCGACACGGCCCCCAATACGGTTTGTTTCAAGTCTCGAGGCAGCTGGGATTGCCTGCAAGGAGACAAACCTAGACATCTCAATGAGTATATATGCTATAGAAGCTATCTTCAAATTTATTGCTAGTCGGCTTTTGGTTACTGTGTTTTCACCGCAAGTCAGTTCCTCTGTTACTCTACTCGTAAAATCATTATTCCTCTTGTTTTAGTTCCAATATATTAACCAGTTACACAGACACCCACCCTTACTTAACAGAGATAACAAACTTAATCTCGCTGTAAGGCTAAATGTGTTTCCAGCAAAAAAAAAAAAAGCAGTAAAATGGAAAGGTTCAAAGGTAATACCCATAGATCAGCCCATAAGCTTGCTCCAGACTTGGGAACAACAACTGCAACGTTTGACATACGCTTTGCAACTGGAAGAACATCACTACTCCACCCAACAGCCACCCAAACATCTCCCACTGAAAATGCTCTGAGATAGTTTGCACTGTCGAATAATTTAACCTGCAAAACCCCGAAGCAAGGATTTAAATAGCGGTCCGTTATCGAAATAGAGGCCGTTATATAGCGGTAGCGGCACTGTCCGAAACCGCTACTGCCGAAACCGCTATTATGTTTTACAATAAATTGTGTAAATTTTTTTTTTAAAATTCACGACCGCGATACCCGCAGTGATCACAATAATATCCGTTATGTCCGCAACCGCGATAAACGTGGCCGCGACTGCAATTTAAATCCCTGCCCCGAAGGATTTGTCCTTATAATATTATTCGAAGCAACTACAGCCAAATAAAAAGAAATACGCTAAGGTAACATTTGGGAATTAGTATTTTCAAGACGAAAAGGTAAGAGGGGAAAATGATTGCCAGAATATTATCAAGTTCTCATCACTTGGATTGAACAAAAAGTAAATAATGTAGAGAATAGTGAGCCATTGCATTTGCACCAGACATATTATTCAAACTAGTTTCTGTAACATCTTACACCACATTTACATGCCACAAAATCCTGTCTATTTCACAATCCATCAAAGAGTGCCACAGCTAAATTAACCCACGTTACTAAGGAATAAGCAAAATCATCCACCATTTGATGAAATGGACAGGTAACAATTAAGAGAATGTATCTGTTCAGAATAAGTCTATAATTTGCGCATGGGGTCTCATGGGATCTAAAAACTCATACAAGACTCACAATTTCCAGTTCAACAACCACAACAATGTGACATGAAAATCCATCTTAAGGTTCAAGCTATAAGCCAACTTGAAGAGAGCTGGAATTTGGATTTGGAGCATCAAACGGAACCTTTTCTCTTAGAATAATGATCAATGGTATGTATCAACAAATAATTCAGTTATCAATACCAGTAATTTTGTCTGAGAGTTAGGTCCAAAATAGAGTTACCACTGGGAGACTAAAGATGCAATGACACCTAATCATGCTATGCAAACTAATGGAAAGAATGGGGAGACATAAAGAAGACTTAACATCATTTGCGGTTCACTACCTGTCTTGCAAGTAATTCAAGATTCTGCAGGACAGCATTCCTCCCACCAGCAACTTGAAAGTCAATGTCTGTTGTGTTGTATGATACACCCATGTACTTCAAAACTGCACCGACAACCTCTCTAGGGGAATTCACCATTGAAATTCTTCCAGCAAGTTCAGGCCGCCACAAATCTGCCCAATCCTGCAATAGGGTTTTTCTCCTAAATTGTCAATGTTACTGAGCAAAGATAAAACAAAATACTGATATAAGACAAATAGAAGTTCATGCTTGATGATTTGTTCATGAGTTGAAGCTACCCTGAAAACATGTAAAAAAAAAAAAAAAAGGATTGGTGCAAGGTTTCAGATTATTGTAAAGCCCATGTTTTAGCAGTCCAGGGCTCCAAGAAGAAGAATGTCTATACAGGAGGGAAGGAAAATTGCATTTCAGAGATTCAAAGACCATTTTTTTCTGCAGTCATTATAACTGATGACCGCAAATAGAATCTAGCAAATTGCTTTCTGCACTGGATTTCAAGATGGGAATAAATTCTGCAATTCTTACAGAACTACAAAAAATACATCTAGCTCATGCCATGATGAGAAAATTAATGTCATTATGAGAAAATGCTGCACAAATCAATGAATCAAAGAAGAAAATAGACAAGCTATAAACGTTTTAATAGAGAGTAAAGTGCCTAATGTTTCTCCACAGGCCAAACAGAACTAGATTAACCTTTATGCTAGAATAGTAAAAAGGCAGGTTCAAAAGGAAACTAAGGATTCTTCAGTGTCTTGAATGTCATTACTACCAAATTTCAGACCATATATAGGGAAAAGAGAGGAACCTATGAACAATTCTAAAAGAATAAAATAGACCCTTTATAAGTGAGAGGAGAGAACATATGCACATATTGGCTTGCCATTGAAATTGACAATTGTCATCCATACTACATGAATAAGAATCATATTGGAGCTAAAGTCATACTTATTTTATTTTACAGATAGACTAACGTTACCTGCATGGGAGGCAAGTTTTTCTTTTGAAATTTGGTTTTCTTGTATGCTATGACCATGGTACCCCATCGATAGGGTGCAGCCCATATCTGACCTTGTGGATCAATATCTCCATTGAGGTTCCTCCGTAGATAAACCTGGGACAATTTCGGGAGTTGGGTAATGTTTGGGTGTTGTCTTGAATTGAATTAGAGCAAATATTAATAATGAAGCAGATTAAGTTACCTTCCATTTCCGACTTAAATCCTTAAACCAATCCTGGTGTTCAGCAGCAGTAATGGGTTCAATAACAGCTTTTTTAATAGCTAAAGGGAGCCAAGAGTCACCTAGGGTGAGAATATCAGCAGCAGCTGGGGATGCAGGCCCAATATTCACTTTGGCTTTGGCTTGGGTAAAGGGCAGGCATAACTGAGTAAATATATCTTCAAGAGTTGGGCGGAATTTGGTTTGGAGCTTTAAGCGCCTGGATTGAGAGGAGATGAAATCCTTGGACCAAGAGGGAGGTATGGAGCCCTGAAGAGCAACCATGGAAAGAGGAACCGTGAGAGCATAAGATTTGGATTTCCAAATCTCAAAAGCTGCGTCCGATTTCTCATCTTCTTCTTCTTGTAGTGTTGCTGCTGAACTGCTGTCCACTGGTTCATTTAGTGAAGAAGATGACAGTGAGTGAACAGTTAGAAAATTAATTAATTAATTAAAAGAAAGAAAGACCTTTTTGGAAGTGACGGGGCAGTGGAGTAAGGGCGGAAGCGGAGGAGCAAATGCAAAGACCCAAACCCACAAACAGAAATGTTGAGGCAGAAATACTAAGAAGCAACGAGTTTTTGTTGGAATTTGGGAAGTTGTCATGGAGATTGAGGCGAAGAGGTAAGTTGATGGAGGAGGTTTTGTATCTGTTTGAGTTGGAATAGGGGAGATGGGTGTGCAAGCAGATACAAGAAGAACAGCTAAGGGATGCTGCTAATGCCATTTCAGTGAACCCTATTTTCTTCTTCCCCTAAACTCGGTGTTCCATATCTTATGCTCCTCGCTAGTTATTTATTTTAGGCTACTATGCTTTCGAATCACAGTTACAAAAAAAAAAAAAATCATTTTCAGTTACAATTTTTGAAAGGTAAAAGCTCCCTCTCAATTTTAATATTAAGCTATTTGATTCGGGTAAAATATCAAATATATTAAAAAATAATAAAATTTACAGAAAATGATCGGTTTCTTAATAATTTACGAAAAAGAGTTATTTTTCCATAAAATGTGTTTACGTCAGCGCATTTTATAGGGAAAAACCAGAAAAAATCAACCATGGGACGCTTTATTTAGCCTATTACTACCAAAATTTTAAATATATTAAAACTAAATTATAAAAAAATAAAAAATAAAAAAATGACTATTATTTTATTAAATATATTAAAATTAAATTACAAAAAAATAAAAAACTTCATATTTATTAAATATATTAAAACTAAATTACAAAAAAATTCTTATTTTATTAAATATATTAAAACTAAATTACAAAAATAAAAATAAAAATAAAAAACAACATCTTATTTATTAAATATATTAAAACTAAATTACAATAAAATTAAAAATAAAATCAACTTCTTATTTTATTACATATATTAAAATTAAATTACAATAAAAAATTAAACAATTTTATTTTATTTAAGATATTAAAATTAAATTACAATAAAAAATTAAACAACTATTATTTTATTAAATATATTAAAACTAAATTACAAAAATAAAAATAAAAATAACTTTTATTTTATTAAAAATTCAAATTAAATTACATAAAAAAAAAATAAACAACTTCTATTTTAGCGAAGATATTAAAATTAAATTACAAACACAAATAAAAATAACTTTTATTTTATTAAAAATAAAAAATTATTACAATTTAAAAATAAAAGCCCATCCGAATCAATGTTGATGTCGGTTGGAATCGAGTACACACAGGGGTGGTTGTGATTCTGTACCGGATTCCTCCTTCTTCTAGCTTCCGGTGGAGGTCATGGAACCTCGGGCGGGGATTCCGGTTCCTCCGGCAATGGGTCTGGTTGTGGGTGTTGCGAGGATGACCCACCTTGATAAAATAACAACCCCGAGGTGTTTGCATAAACCACGGCGGGGTTTTCTGAATCCCGTATGGCGAAGGAGACTCGTAAAAAGAAGTACTCCTCGACGGCGCCTCCTGTGATCCCTCACGTGACGACGGCCTCAAGATTAGCTGGCCAGTCGTAGTAGTCGAGAACGGACTCGAACCCGACCATGTATTCCAACCTGGGGTGGGACTGGGAAAAGGAAACATATATGGGTTAGGATACATATAAGGGCTAGGGTACACACCTGGCATAAAGGCTAAAGGCTGTGATGTAGGTGTCGTCGGCTGAACTGATGGGCCCGGTGGCTATGTGGTCGCTGTTGATGGGCTCGGTGACTGTGTCGGCGCTGTTGATGGCCCCGTCTCATCACCCATTCTCCTTGGATTTAAAGGGCCCCAACGTTCCCTTTGTTGACGAAGTTCCGTCGCCTCTCTTCTTCCGACAACAAATATGGCTTACCATGGATCCTAAACCATGGCATCGGTGACTGTGTCGGTGCTGTTGATGGCCCCGTCTCATCACCCATTCTCCTTGGATTTAAAGGGCCCCGACGTTTCCTTTGTTGACGAAGTTGCCGTCGCCTCTCTTCTTCCGATAACAAATATGGCTTACCATGGATCCTAAACCATGGCATGTATTTCGGCACGCACGCTAACTCAGGAACGACGATCGGTTCTTGAATAGATAAATAGTCATACTGGTTCTCCCACATCTCAATATGTGCTGACCAAAATCTTGGCCAATCCGTGTGCAACTGCCGTAAGTCCACTTTGTGCTCATCATCGAGCACCTCAGGTGGCACGAGAATCGGTTGCCAAAATCTAAATTGTCGCAGAACCCGATCTGACTGGTGCATCTCCACGGTCTCATAGTTGATCAATGGGACCTTCACGTGCCAAATGTTTGAATTTTGCAAGAACTCCTCCGGAATTACTGCCCGAATTACCGGATCCTCGTACAGTGTCCATTGAAACTATATTAACATTACCAAAATATTAGTTATATACATAATACTAAACACTAAATACGAAATACTAAATTATAAATATGAAATTCGAAACTTACTTGTGATTTTGACCGTTGGTCCAATAGAAGCCGTATATCTTCAAGCGAGGTAGGTATTCCAGCATAACTCGCTGAATGGCTCCACCTAATTAAATAAATTTTTAGCATACAATTATACTATAAATCTACGTAATAATTGTAAAATATAACATTAAATTTACCTCGTTATCAGTGGGAATGAATATGGGTGGTCGAGTCGAGGACGTAAAAATGGAAATCGAAACCGTGCCCATGACTGTAGTAATGATAGGCAACCTCTGATTTTCGCTTTACTCGGCTGCGTCACCCTGTACATCTCCCGATACAACTTCGATAGCACGGCAGACCTCCAACTCAATTCGCCGACTGCTCTAAAATCAACAAGTTTCAGCAGCCATATTTCTAGACAGGTCCGGCATCAGATAACCTCCAATTATCTCAAGAATGTATGCCTGAGCATAATGTATTCTTTCTATTTCAGTTGAACCATCATTCGGCTCCGGGAATGTGTCTCATAACCAGGCCATCTCGATCCGACCTCCACGAATGTTATTCGGAATGGCACCCAAAAGCTCGTAGCATATGGCCATCCAATCGGTAGAAGTTACGGACTCGGTGACTACCAACCTGTCCACCGGCAATCCCAACTGCAACTGCACATCTTCCAGAGTGATGGTACTCTCTGCATGGAAGATGGAAAGTGTGCATCTCGGGTCTCCACCTCTCTATCAACGCACTGATCAAAGTTGGCTCCAACTTGAACCCCCGGCCTATCGTGGTCACGTGCCAAAAACCCGCTTTCCGTAGGTAATTCTCGATCAATGGCGATGGGTGACTATGCATATTGCGAATATAACATTGCAACACCCGATCTACAGACTGTTTAAAAAAATTATAAAATAAAAATTAATTCAAATTGCATAAACCTAAAAAATATTAAATAATATTGAAAAATTAAAATTAAAACTTACCATTTGCATTTGATCGACGGAGATGTGCTTGCTATCTAGACGAATTAATTCCCCGGCCATTTGTAATACGATCGAAAATTTTAAAAGTTTCAAAAAAAATATATTAAAAAAATAAAAAAGGCTTTTTTTGTAAATATTAAAGCATTATTTTGAAATTTCAGAGGAAGTTTCAAGGACTTAAAGAGAAATTTGAGAGGAATTTGAGAGAAATTTGAGAGAAAAATGAGTAAGGACTAAAGTGTGAAAAAAATAAAAGGGTTGGGGGTTTTTGTAGGGTGAGTTTTTGACCATTGCAGGCCTAAAGCGCGCCCCTGGGGACGCGCTTTCCTGGTTTATCCCCACAAAACACGCTGACGTGGACGCGTTTTGTGGGGAAACGACCCTTTTCTCGTAAATTTTCTTAAAACTGGCCCTTTTCCATAAATTTTGTTATTTTTGGTATATTTGGGTATTTTACCCATTTGATTCCTCATGGAACAATTTAATTCTATATTTTTTTAGTAAAAAAATAGAAACTCGAAGGAGTCATGGAAACTAACATTAGCAAACTAGAAGGAAGCATCTCCCCATGGTCTTGTGCCAAAGTTTACGAATAAAAATGAATGTGAATAATTTTCATGGAATAAGACATATTTTGGTATTTGAATATGTATACTATATGGTAAATTGTAAAAATAGTCACTTTTGTTTGATTCAGATTACATTTTAGTCATTTATGTTTGAAATGTTACGTTTGGTCACTTACGTTATCGTTTTGTTACGAAGTGGTCACTCTACCGTTAAACTCCGTTACCTCCCTAACGGCGGTCCTATGTGGTAGTCCAAATGAGTTTTAAATGCTAACTTAGATATCTTATGTGGCAATCCAAATTAAATTTATTTAATTAAAAACCTATTTTCATTCCACCAACTGGACATCCAACTTGGCATTTAAAACCCATTTGAACTGCCACGTAGGACTGTCTTTAGGGAGGTAATGGAGTTTAACGGTAGAGTGACCACTTCTTAACAAAACGATAATATAAGTAACTAAAACGTAACATTTCAAACATACTAAAATGTAATCTAAGGCAAACAAAAGTGATTATTTTTTGTAATTTACCCTAAATTTAATGACGAAAATGTAAATAGAAGTAAGATAGTAATGTAAGAGAGAAAAGAAAGTACATAGGAAATAAAAATGAAATGTTTACAATACATGCATTGAAAGGAAATTTAAAAATTTAGTATATGTGAAGCTAAATGTCAAGAAATTAAAATGAATAAATGAAATGATACATTATATGATTATGTTGTGATGAGGGGCTAGGGGTTTAGTTTGGGATAGAGTTGGTGAAATAGGGGTTATGATGGGTGAAAGAGATATTGGAATTCTGTTTACGATATGTTCATGTTTATGTTTTTCGGAACATGGTGCACAAGTTGGATACTGGAGTTCTATTATTAGAGTTCCGTTAAAGGTTGAGAGTTCTATTTTGGCCTAAGATTGTGGAAGTTATGTTATCGATATTCTAATTATAATCATGATCAGTAAAATATATAAGTAACATGTGATACATTAATGAAAAGTTATATGATATGATAAGCTTTAAAGTAAGTGAAAATGTAAGAAATTGTATAATTATATGAAAGAAAAGAATAATGAATTTAGTTTAATGATCGTAAATGATAAAAATAATATATGACATGAAAATGACAATGTAAAAATTATATGACCAACTTACGAAATAAATAATGAAATTAGCTAAATACTTTTTAAGTTTAATAGTAGGTTGCATGAAATAAGTAAGATTATGTTATTTCATAGTAGTTTATTAAATTGTTTTTTTAACACCCCTTGCTTGTCCTTGTCGCCCGGGCTGAGCTATAGAATGCTATAGTACAAATTGGAATAGTTGCAGATATTTAATAGACAACTTATGTAAAAAATTTTATATCTTTAGTCATATCAACCGTTCAATGCAATTTGAAACCTTTCTCGAGTATTATATGAGCTTATGTGAACTCCAAAGTTGACCCGAAAACAAACAATAACCAAACTGCAACACTTTCAAAAGTTCAAAACGACATCGTGACATAAGGTGTTCCTTCGTCAAGACGTGACAAATTGACTTGGCCTCGTTGCGAAGATGGAATTCCTTGTCACAATGTGGCCTAAATTCCACTTCTCGTCATGACGAGCATTCATGACGTCATGACATGAATTCTGTTCTGTGCAAAAAGTGGTTATTTAGCCTTTGTTTCAAACCAACCATTCAAAGATATCAAAAGTAATGCACTTAGCATCATAAAAACGTGCTCATTACATCTAAAAAAAGCATACCAAAACATAACATATATCATCCTCTTAAACATCTACCCAATATGCCACATTTGACACCATTTCATAATAAATCTACTTGTACTAATTCCAGCTATTCAACCATTCATTTTCTCAAGTCCATTCATGCTTAAATATGCAACTAGAGGTACACATATTTAATTCAACATATTACCAACTTTAGGCACACATACAATTTTCCAAATACTGTTGGAAAAAATTGTAATTTTCAAAAACTTTGAGGCATATTCTCAATTGGTAAAGGTGGAGAGTTGAATCATAAAATTATGGTTTTACATTCTACTCCATGAGACCTTTACAACAGTATACTATATGCTCAAAATGAATGAGTGATGAATGAGAAATTGATGCTCAAAGTAAGCCACTTGTGAATATTTGTTGAGGAAAAGAAAAGCTTAGATCCCATATTGGTTAAATACCAAGTGTGAGATATGTATATATATGAGAACCCACTTAAAGGTTATTGAATGGCTAAACTAATGCTCTCCTTTGTGTGTAGGAGGTGCAAATCCAACTCCACTAGGGTTGGGGGCACATCTGCACAGACACACAACAAATTTTATTTTACTCTAAAAAATTCTTTTCTTTTTCTCTCCAAATGTTCAAACGTTTTAGTGATAGAAGAAGGTAAGATTTGTTCGTTGATCACTGTAGAGGTACTACTATCGTGATCATTTTGTTGTTGTATCTTGGAGACAGATGACCAACGTTTCTCCAATTACCACAAGAGTGGTCGAATCTGTCTTAAGGAAACTATGAAAACAGGCCTCAACATCTAGTAAAACTCGATTCCCTTATTCGATTTCCCATTTTTAAAGATCTTGTTTATTTAATTATTTTTCCAAATTTGATGTTTTAAATAAATATAAATATAATTATAAATATAAATATTTATTTATTTATTTTGTTTAGATATGGTGTTTTTACATAAATATAAATATTTATTTATATTATTTGTTCAGATCTTGTATTTAATATAAATATTTATATTTATATTTGTTCGCTAACGTGTTTTGTCCAACAAATACAACATAAGTTCAAAGCAACTAAGGTTCCAATCCAAATTTAACATGCCAAGGTAACATAACAACTCCCAAGTTCATGCCACATATAACCAAATTGAAACAATCAAAAGTCTACCAAATCGATAGTTGGATAGTGTGAGCTCCAAGGCGATCTGACCGACAGTTTTTGCAAACGAACAATTAACAGAGAAAAGAAATAACAACAGAGTAAGCATTTTGAATGCTTAGTAAGTTCATAAGCATAAAACGGTAAACTTACCTAGAATTACAAATAACATAACAAACTAAATGATTTGACATTGTTTGTCTGACATAAATAATGCACAACATCGAGGTGAAGTTCCTTCAACTGATTCAAATTAGTAGGAAATCTCGAGTGCCATATCGCTTCATTCAACATGTTAGCATCACATGTACCATTTTCAACCAATTTCATATAGTACGCTAGAATTGAACGAGAAAAGGTATAACTTAACTTATCAGAGATCTCAACAAAGACAAAAGGAACTCGAATCAAATACAACATGCATTCGATAATCTTTCATGAATTAAATTACGAAACAATGCATAGATAGCAAACCTTTAAAGAAAATATCATGGACCCTTCCTTGTGTAGTGTTCGAACTAAACATAACATACCTCCGAATCCTCATGGTTACTATCACGAGTAGGATACATCCACCGTTTAGCCACATTCGTGAATTACCAAATATTTACTCAAAATGCAAAATGCATTAATATAGAAACATTGTTGGTGCTTAAGCAAAGAAAAGAGAGCAAAAGCAATAAAAAATCAGTTTAAAGAAGCAACATGGTTGGCTACCTTTTAATAAACATTAGGACAATATTAATACAACAACATTCAGGCAACATTTGGCATCACAACAATCGGACAACATGAACATCATAACAATCAGACAACAGCAGTTTAAAGTAATAAACAAGCATTTAAAATCTAAAACATCATTCAAGATACCATCACAGACGAAACTTGTAACACCCCAAACCCGGCCTAAAAGTTTGGCCCGAATTTGGCGTGTCACATGGAAGTATTTTTCAAAACCATATTTCTTGTTGTTAAAACTTGTTTGAGAGTTAAAACCTCTTTGTTAAAACTCAAAATAATTAAACAATTGTTATCCACTTAAAAACGTAATTACTTTTAAAACCTTATCTGTTGCGAAAGCATATTTAAAATAAATAATTTACGAAAATGTGATGTTTAAAAATTGAGTTGCAGAAGCATTTTGAAAACGTTACGGAAACGAAGTGCTTTGAAGATAGCTATCGTTTTGGAAATTGTATTCCACTTTTAGCAGTTAGAAAACATCATAAATAAATATAAAAAATAATAAGTTAGAATAGGGAGTCCTTATTACAACCCGAATCAAAATATTTAAAAGTAATTAATCAAAATCGCAAGCATAAGTAGTATGTGGTCTTCTCCGAGTCCCTCGCAGCTCCGATCCGTCTAAGGCTGAGGATTACCTGTACAGTTAAAAACGGGGTGAGTTTATGAAAACTCAGTGTGTAATCCTCTTACTAGAGCAACAATCAGTATACATAAATAGAAATTGAAACAGTCTGGGCTAAAGCCCTTTAAGAGTAACAGTACAATTAGTTCAAAGCATACGTGAGTTAAAGCCCACTACAATATCATTTGGGTCACAACCCAAAATAGAATTAATTGGGCCTAGCCCAAATTAATATCAGAACAAGTGGCCTAAGCCCAATACAGTGATAGATCTCATAAAAAATATGCAACAGTATGAGGATACATCCCAACCCAGTCCAGCCAACACACCTCCCGTACCAACCAACACACCATATGGGGACCAAGTCGACCCACCCAGCCAGTACACCAATAACAACCTAGCTGCTAATAACAACGCAGTAAAGCTGCTAATAATAGTATACGTGGTTGAGCCACTAAAATCAGATTACGTGGCGATGCCACTATAACAGTAAAACGTGGTAAAGCCACTAGTACATAGTACTAACGCAGCAGAGCTGCTAATAACAGTGAACGTGGCTAGGCCACTAAAATTAGTATACGTGGTGAAGCCACTAGAGCAGTATTTCCTTCAAATACAAATCCCAACCCCATGCAATATGTCGGGTATGTCATGCCCAATCATTACACGTGTATGCAAAATGTGTAATATCCGAGATCTAGGGGTTAGGTATTTTAACTTAATTGTATGTGGTAGCGTGCCTATGTGTGGTTTGAGTGTGTTTTGGGAGTTTTGGGAATTTTAGAATGTAGGAGAATGCCTTAGAAAATATTAGATTTTAATTCTTAAAAGGGAGCTAGTTAAGATAGGCCTTAAGAAAATTTGTTGGAGGATTTAATCACAAGAATTCAGTTGGCAAAGTGGTAAGGAGGCACCACTTAGGGCCTTGGAAAGTGACGCCACAAGCAGTGTGAGGGGACTTAGGTTCGAATCCCATGGATAGACTTAAGGTGACTTTTATTTTGCATTTGTGTGGCATGTGTTGGTCAAACTTTAATTAAGGTAAGGTTGGACTTTATCTTTTATGGATAGTAGACTAAGGGAATAAGGTAAGTGTTAACTTAAGGTATGGAATCAAGAAAATTTGGTATGATAAGGGGACATAAGGCATGAATCAAGGGCTTTGTGGATAGAATTGCTTGATGTTGGGGATAGAATTTCTTAAACTTTGGGAAAGTAGAGGATTACAAGGCATGTATCAAGGTGGATGTTTTGGAAATTATTTCATGGCCATTTTGACCATGAATGTGGACGGCATTATGGACAAGGGGGTGGCCGAATTTTGTTGTTGATTTTGGTAAGGATGAGTGGTTGGGTGTATTTCCCATTTGGTCATTTTTTGTACTTCCAAAACACCTTTTCTTTTGTAGCCGATTTTGCATAGGGAGGTTTAGGCATTTCCTTGTGTGATTTCTTTTCTCGAAAGCTTTTGTGTTCTTTTTCTTTTTGAGACCGTAAACCAAGTAAGTGACCTTTTGTGCACCTCTTTCTCTTTTGATCATCTTTCTCCTCTCTTTATTTTGTTTAGGCCGAACCTCTCATCCCTTTTATTTCACCTTTGCCGCAACTTCTAAGCCTCACACTCTCCCTCTCTATTCTTTTGTTAAGAGCCGAACCACTCCATCATTTACTTCTTCTTTTCATAGTTCTTTCAAAAGCCGAATCCCCTATCTTGTGGCCATAGCCGATTGCATCTCTACCCCTGCCGATTTATTCATTAGACCAAAAGCCTATCATCTTTCTCATTTGAACCGATTTCTCCACTTCATGTTCTTCTTGTCGATTTCTTGGAGTTTAGTGACCATTTGTGTTTTGGTCATTACTTTTTCGGTAAGAATCTCTTTTAGGCTAATTTCTTTTCCTCTTTCTTTTTCTGACGGTTGAAAAGCAAAACTCTAATCACTTCTATTCTCTTTGGCCAAAACCATGAAGGAAAGTTTCGGGATTTCTTTTGTAGCCAACGTGAAGAAGCATTAAAGGATTCTTTTGGGTTTGATTACTCAAGGTAAGGGTATATTGTTCAGCCAAAGGCCACTCTCATGAGTTCTATGTTAGAGCCGAATCTAACATAGTTGTGTAAGAGGGAATTCATCAAATCGTAAGGTACAAATCGTTTAGGCTTTGGGTTTCGGGATTTAGTCATTTGTCTTAAAAAAGGTGTGTAGTTATCGCACTGATCTCCTGTTGTTTGGATTTGTTGTTATGTATATATATATACGTATAAGATGTGTATGATAATCAAAAATAATGGCTGAGATGGTGGCTACCCATAGTGGGTATTCGGTTAACCAGGTCAGTTTTATGATATTATTTTACCATGGTATATGTGTGGAATTGTGGTAAGCATGTGATGTATGCTCATTGGAATTTTGCTATTATTTGGCCATGATACTGACATATGCATAGGGTTTGGGATATGATTATTGAAGGACAGGGTGTACATTTATGTACGTGGTTTAGTGATGGCTACGAGCCTCACGTGGATTGATGATCGGCTCTGTGCCTCATCGTGGTTGGTATCGGCTTTGTGCCATATCGTGGTTGGTGATGGCTATGTGCCTCATCGTGATTTGATGTTAGCTACGAGCTACATCATGGATTGACGTTGACTGAGGTCGCGTTGTGGATTATACTATGATTTATTTCACGTGGACCAGTGGCTTGACCACTTGGTGATGGAATTACTTGCCAAATTGGTGTGTAGAGGTTGGAGGTTGATTTAGTAATCCCCGGTGTGTGGTGGTCGGATACGAGGGTGTGTAGAGGATGGACCCTAAGTGGGTTGGGTGCATTTGCATTATTATTTGATATGTGGATTGGTGTGGTTTAGGCTAAGCCTATGTGTGGAAATCAGTGGACTAATTACACATTGAGTCGGTTTGACTCACCCAATTTTTTACCAAACAATGCGGTGATACATGATTCTTGGACCAAAATTTGGAGCGAATCTGAGGTGGCGTCTGCGTAAGATATTTTTCATTGTTTTATGCACTTTATATTTTCAGTATTTTGAGTAAATATTTATTATAATAAGGGCCATTTAAAGTATTTGGGGACTTTTATTGTGTTCGAGTTGGATTGACGATCGAGATGATATTTGGAATGTTTTATTTTAGAAAGGATTTACACCATCAAAACTTATATTAAAGTTTTAATTGAAATTTGTAACAACATAATTTTACTTAGAATTTTAAATATACAATGTTTTTATAAATGACATAAAATTTTATGTTTTCACCTTTATGACAAATTCTTTTCAAACTTTTTCCTCAAGAGCATTCTAGATTCTAGTAGCATTTGGTAGGGTTTGGGGTGTTACAAAATGGCCATGCTTAGTAACAATCATTTAAACATGTCATAAAAGCATATCAGTCCTACAACCACAATCAAATCAGTTAAGACACAGTCATACATCCACAGTTAGATCAGTTATAGTCCTAATCAGTCAGTTACCCGCAAGGGCAAAATAGTTATTTTACCCTGTAAGGGTATTTCGGTAATCCTACCCTTCAGTGGTATTTTAGTAATTCTACCCTATAGGGGTAATTAGCAATTCTATCTTATAGGGGTAATTCAATAATTCTGCCTTATAGGGGTAATTCAGTATTTCCACCCTATAGGGGTAATTCTGAAATTTTACCCTATAGGGGTAATTTAGTAATTTCATAAACCAGGGTATTTCAGTAATTTTACAAATCGACGGTATTTCAGTAATTTTACAAACTAAGGGTATTTCAGTAATTTTGCCAACTGAGGGTATTAACGACCCAGTAGAAGGTCTACCGTCGCCTCGAGCGACTTGGGAAATCTAAATTGACTTAATGGTGAAAATGGGCCTAAGGCCCATTACCCTACCCAAGTGGGCCCATACACTCGTGTGGCCCATAAGCCTAGAAACAACCACAGCTATGCAACGGCACAGCCCAAATCAATAACTTATCACATCACATCCATTTCATCTGTATGGGCCCATAAGCCCATTGGGCCCACACGGCCCCCTCTCGGCCTTCCGCGGCCCAAAACACCTAAGTCATATGTGCGACATGATAAGCCTATCTATTTCTCATTTAATAGTGAGATTTAACCCATTGGGCCCACGAGCCCATTGGGCCCTCTCAGCCCATCGAAGCCCAGAATGGCCCATGCCATGTGCGTGTCATGACCAGCCTCCCTATTTCCCATTTGATGCTAACTTGCATTTGCGAGCCCTACGGCCCATTGGGCCCATCAAGGCCCATTCTAGCCCAAGTGGCCCACTACGGCCCATGTAACACCCTGAATTAGGGGTTGTTTGTAATTCAATTAATTTCCCATGTGTGCTTAAAGAAATAAATAATATGACTTTATTTGGCATGATTTAGGGTCTAGAAATAACCCCGAATTAGGTCGGATTTGGAATTAAAAATCTTTTTTAAAGTACTTAAAAGAAGGGAGCTAGGTGAGAAAGGGGTTAAGGGGAAATTTGGGCGAATTATGACACAAAGAATAGGCTTGGCACAAGTGGCTTGGTGCGCCTAAGGGGGTTGCTAGTGAGGAGGTTCGAGCCTCGGCAGTAACAAGGGGGAAATATTTTTTTTCCTTGTGGGCTTATTGGGCGTTAGGGCTAGGAAGGCTTTATAATTAAATGAAGGAGGTTTGTGACATGAAAGATAGGTTCGGTGGAGTGGCTTGGGGCGTGGCTTAAGGGCCTTGGTATAAGGTCTTGAGTTCGAGACACAAGGGCGCAAGGAGCATTTTATTTTGGGGCTTTTGGCGTTAAGAAGACCGGAAGAAGGCCTTATAATTAAATGGTGGGCTAAATTGACATGAAAGTCAATTGGGAGAGTTGTTCGTGCGCTTAAGGGGCTGCGACGGTGGGTCTTGGTTTGAACCCCAAAGACAAAATTGGGTTTTATTTTTTAGGTTGCTTAGTGAAGAGGGAGTGATGGTGCAATTTGGACTCTTCAAGTGATAAGATTGAGCTTATTTTTTTTGCTCATATTAATTGGAAGAGGGGAGTTATTAGTGGTTTATTTGCCTTTGAATTGTTGAAGGAGATTAAGAGATTAATTGGAAGATAAATCATGCATTATCTTTGATAATTCAAAGCTAGAATTATCACCTAAAAGGGAGAGTGTTTGCCGAAATTTGGACTCCTTGGGCTCAGTCCATATTTGATTTTGTTATAGCAAAGAAGTGTCAAAATTCCAGCAAATTCTTTTCTTCTTTCTCTCTTCATTGTCTTCAAAATCTTCCTCAATCTCCCATCTATCTCTTCTCTTCTTTTACAAGCAAAATCTCCATTGATCCCCTACCTCTTGTCCTTCACCTTTTCTTCCTCCATTAGCCGAACCTACCTCCTCCTTCACTAAAATTCCAGCCCTTCCAATTGTGCTTAGGCCAAATCTCACATCCCCAATAAGGTCTTGCCGATTTTCATAGTGTGGTAAGGATTCTCTTGTGTTAAATCTTTGTTCTTGCTATGGCTAGCAAAATCCGACATTTATTGATGGTGTGGTTAACTATTTCTCTTCTTAGGCCGATTTCCCATAAGGTACTTGAGATTTTGATGTACTCAATCCAACCCTCTAGCAATCGATTTTGGTAAGTGATGGTAGGGCTTATACATCATTCTACCAAAGGCCATCTATTAAAAGTTTATTGTTAAATGTCAAACTAATGAGTGCCATGATTTAGGGACTAATTAAGGCTTGGTTTGTTTGGAAATCAAATCCATTCAAGGTAAGAACTTTTGGTATTGAGTAGATATGGCGAATAGGCCTTTGGTATTAACACTGACAATTGGCCCAATGTAGGGTCAAGTTCTAGCATCGTAGATTGACTTTTCGGGATCTAGGAATTTCGGTAGAAACAGGTGTGTAAAAACTCAATACACATTTTATTAATTTACATGACTTTATTGTTTGCCTTTAATCTTTTGGTTGTGATTAGCTTGTGGCATAATCATGGTTGCCGGGTAAGTCCCCTAACTTGTGATCTTTGATATATGATTTTTCATGCCATCACATGATTTTAAATGTTATGCCTAAATACATGATTTATGAAAAGTGATATATAAGCATGTGATGGTGGGATTGATGAGAGGAGGGGGATGATTTTTGGACTGTCGCTAGTGGTTTTGACCACAAGATGGGTTGACCCCATCAGATTATTTGTGACCTATGGTCATCAGTGGTTTTGACCACAAGATGGGTTGGCCCCATCAGTTTAATTGTGACCGATGGTCATCAGTGGTTTTGACTACACCGATTGATAATTTACGACTAAGTCCCAGTGGTTTGGTACCACCAGTGGTTTTGACCACACTTGATTATTTGTGACCTATGGTCATCGTGGTTTTGACCACACGATGGGTTGGCCCCATCATTTGATTTGTGACTCTAAGTCATCGATGGTTTTGACCACGGTGGTTTTGACCACAGGGGTAGTTAAGGAGTATGGATGGTTAGGTTGGGTTGCATGTGCATGTTTATTATTAAAATATGTATGAGTTATGTTTTTCCGGGTGGGGGATTTACACACTGAGTCTTGGTGACTCACCCCTTCCCTTAACATTTTGCAGATGAGTAGAACGCGGAGATGGAGCCGGAGAGGACTCGAGGCGGCCATGCTTGTCGAAGGATTTAAATTCATTTTATTAAAGTTATTATTATTTATTTTCTAAGTTTTCATTTTGGGTTTGTAATAAGGTAGATAATTATTGTTGGATGTTTATTTTATTGCTTTATTTTACTCATGTTACATTACTTAATGGAATTTTATAAAATTAATTGAACAGGTTAAAAGCAACTTTTCAAACTTAATAAATTTCTAAGGGTTTTTAAAAGATGTTACCATCGGGTAACAAAAATTCACCACGTCAATCATGATTTTGAAAGTTCCTTAAATTTTAAATAATCAAACAATTTCAAAGGGTTGAACAACCCAACTATATTTATAAAAAGCCCAACTGAGTTTTCAAACACCGTTTTAATTCCTTAGCCAAATTTCATCAAATTTTCACCAGAAAATCAATGTCCTTCAAAATATTTTACTCCGTGACATACCAGATCCGATTAGGACTCATGGGCCGGGTTTGGGGTGTTACATTTTTGGTATCAGAGCCCGGTTCAAAACTCGACTGTGGGGGGCCCAAGGCCCAAAATGTTTGGTTTTTGTTAGTAGGCCTTATTGAAATGTTTTGGAAAGTGATTTTGGTTTGAACAGCATGGCACCGAGTCTCCAGCACCTATCCGCCCAGGTAAGTACTTCTATCCATTTTTGTGAATTCTTTTGATGAGGGGTAGAAGGGTAAAATGGGAACGTAGACTATTAGAATAAAATTATTGAACCTTAGGGCTAGCATACCTCAACTATGCATAAGACTTAATAATTTCCTAAACAAACCCTATGAGTTGTCACTAAGCAAAAGATGTGGCAATCGTTATACGCATGTCTAGGATTGGATTCGGTGAGGTCCTGGTATTTAAGCAGTCCTCGTGACTCACCTCCTACTCACTCGAATCCTACCTGGTGCGTAGTAACGGTTCATCCTAGCTGAGACGACGTGCTCACAGGCTAAACTCGATAACTAA
The DNA here is from genome assembly GCA_025506655.1 of Gossypium rotundifolium. Classification (NCBI taxonomy): domain Eukaryota; kingdom Viridiplantae; phylum Streptophyta; class Magnoliopsida; order Malvales; family Malvaceae; genus Gossypium; species Gossypium rotundifolium. Next base: position 36,387,957 of record CP106729.1, on the reverse strand, counting down.
AACCCGAAAGGGACTAGCCATTTTGATTTTTGAAATAAATAAAACTTTAATTTTTTTTAAAAAAAGAAAAGACCAAAATACCCCTCAGTTTGAAAAATTACCAACATACCCTCCGTATGAAAAATTTTCAAATAGAAATTTGCAAAATATCCTTCTTTTGTAAAATCACTTAGAACTAAATTTTTGGAAATCATTTTTGTGAAAATGCCCTGATTATGTGAAATTACTAAAATACCCCTAGGGGTAAAGTTATGAAAACGCCCTTGAATTATGAAATTCCAAAATACCCACGGTTATAATCAAAATTTTCATTTCATAAAAAGTGCTTAAAAACCTTAAACTTCAAAAACGTCATGATTTGAGAAAATTACAAAATTGCCCTAACCTGCAAAATTACCAGAATACCCCTGACTATCAAAATTTTGCAACCTCACTATTTTGGAAAATACAATTATCAAAAAGAGCCCTCAAAGTTTTACAACCTTCAAAATATCTCTGATTTACTAAATTTTACAAATTCACCCCGATTTGTGAAAAATTACCAAAATACCCCTGAGGCCCAAAATTACCGAAATACCCCCGGATTTTAGAATTTTTCAAAATACCTCGAATTTAAGAGTTCCAAAATAAATTTTGACAAAATCATCCGAGAACCTGTATTTTTTGAAAAATTACGAAAATACCCCTGTAGGATAAATTACGAAAATACCCCTAGGTAGTGGAAAAACAATCACAACAAAACTACAATGTCTCTTTGGAATGAATGAATGAAAGACTATGTGCTTGTTTGATTATGAAAGAACCACTTCTAAAACTCCTATCATAAAATTTCTTCGCGGATAACCAAGTGAAATACTAATGCATAAAATTCTTAAACAGATAAACGCAATCATTAGAATGAGTTCAAGAGGTCGTGGACGTCCGCCGCGTGGCCGTGGTAGGGGTAGGATGACCTTGTCAGAGCCAGCAAGGTCTGGTCATGGGTCTGGAAATGAGATGCTGGATCTGCCGGCGGCGAAAACTGAATTTCATGATCAGACGGGTGGTAATGATGTCGTATCTCAAGTCAGATTACGGTGTTGGAGCGAGTTCTTTGAGGCAAAGGCGAGTGTAGGAGCCGTAAACCTGTGGTTGAACGACTCCGGGCTAATGGAGCAGAAGTATTTAGAGGAGTTTTCGGAGTGGCGCCTAGTGCGACGGAATATTGGTTGGAATCCACTGAAAGGATCATGGATGATTTAGATTTCACAGCTGTGGAGAAGTTGAAGGGCATAATATCTTTACTTTGGGATGAGTCATATCAGTGGTGGCTCACCGTAAGGGATGGAACTGTGGCAGAAAATCTCACCTGGGAATTCTTCAGAGAGGCTTATCAAAAGAAATATATCGGAACTAGTTACGTGGATGCACAGCGAAGGTTTTCTTGAACCTGGTTCAAGGCAATAAGACAGTGGCAGAGTATGAGGCCGAGTTCCTCCGGTTGAGTAGATATGCTCGTGGTATTGTGGGCACCGAGCTTGAGCGCTGTGTTAGATTTGAAGATGGCCTGAGAGATAAGTTGAGAATGATGATAGCTCTACAACAGGAACGGGAGTTCGCGGTCTTAGTGGAAAAATCGAAAGTTGCTGAAGGGGTAAGACAGTCTGTTAGATGAAACCAAGATCAGAATTAGAATAAGAGGAGCTCGGAACCTTCGAGGTTCTCAGGTAATGAGCGAAGAGGACGAGGTTTGATGGGTCGGATCAGTCGCTAGGCTCTCTTCATTGCTTATCCTCAATGGCCGCCACGGTGTGCTCGGTGTGGCAAGTCTCACACGGGAATATTGGAATGGTAATCGGGATACTTGAGTGTGGGTCCTTGGAGCATCGAGTTAGAGATCGTCTGAAAAAGACAACTAGATCGAGATCGAGGGTCGGGATCGTGCCGAATAGGAGGGATAACCAACGACCACGGAGGGTCGAGGTGCGATTAGGGGTAATGGAAATGGTAACAGCGTGGTAGAGGTCTTGAAGGTATAGAGGCGAGACAACCAAGGTTGGTTTATCACGGTTGGCCGTCATGAGGAGGAGGATGTGCCAGATGTGACAACGGGTATGTTCCTTACTCCTGGAATACTCTTAATTGCTTTGATTATTGTAGAGTTTTCTTGTTTTACTAGGGAAGTGCCTGAAACCTTGGTTGTGAACTTAGAGATTGTGCCTAGGAAGTAAGATAGTTTTATTAAGATCAGAGTCTTGTGATAAGTGTAGCACGGTGAGTTAAGATGTACGACTATTCATTAATAAGTAATTTCGAGGACGAAATTATTTTTAAGGGGGGTAGAATTGTAACACCCTGAATTAGGGGTTGTTTGTAATTCAATTAATTTCCCATGTGTGCTTAAAGAAATAAATAATATGACTTTATTTGGCATGATTTAGGGTCTAAAAATAACCCCAATTAGGTCGATTTGGAATTAAAATCTTTTTTAAAGTACTTAAAAGAAGGGAGCTAGGTGAGAAAGGGTTAAGGGGAAATTTTGGCGAATTATGACACAAAGAATAGGTTTGGCACAAGTGGCTTGGTGCGCCTAAGGGGGTTGCTAGGGAGGAGGTTCGAGCCTCGGTAGTAACAAGGGGGAAATGTTTTTTTTCCTTGTAGGCTTATTGGGCGTTAGGGCTAGGAAGGCTTTATAATTAAATGAAGGAGGTTTGTGACATGAAAGATAGGCTCGGTGGAGTGGCTTGGGGCGTGGCTTAAAGGCCTTGGTATAAGGTCTCGGGTTCGAGACACAAGGGGCGCAAGGAGCATTTTATTTTGGGGCTTTTTGGCGTTAAGAAGACCAGGAAGAAGGCCTTATAATTAAATGGTGGGGTAAATTGACATGAAAGTCAATTGGGAGAGTTGGTCGGGCGCTAAGGGGTCAAGCGGCGGTGGGTCTTGGTTTGAACCCGAAAGAAGACAAATTGGGTTTTATTTTTTAGGTCATGCGAGTGGAGAGGGAGTGATGGCTGCAATTTGGACTCTTCAAGTGATAAGATTGAGCTTTTTTTTTGTTCATATTAATTTGGAAGAGGGGAGTTATTAGTGGTTTATTTGCCTTTGAATTGTTGAAGGAGATTAAGAGATTAATTGGAAGATAAATCATGCATTATCTTTGATAATTCAAAGCTGGAATTATCACCTAAAAGGGAGAGTGTTTGCTGAAATTTGGACTCCTTGGGGGCTGTCCATATTTGATTTTGTTACAGCAAAGAAGTGTCAAAAATTCTAGCAAATTCTTTTCTTCTTTCTCTCTTCATTGTGCTGCCGAATCTTCCTCAATCTCCCATCTATCTCTTCTCTTCTTTTACAAGCCGAAATCTCCATTGATCCCCTACCTCTTTTCCTTCACCTTTTTCTTCCTCCATTAGCCGAACCTACCCTCCTCTTTCACTAAAATTCTAGCCCTTCCAATTGTGCTTAGGCCGAATCTAACATCCCCAATAGGGTGCTGCCGATTTTCATAGTGTGGTAAGGGATTCTCTTGTGTTAAATCTTTGTTCTTGTTATGGCTAGCCGAAATCCGGCATTTATTGATGGTGTGGTTAACTATTTCTCTTCTTAGGAACCGATTTCCCATAAGGTACTCCGGGATTTTGATATATTCAATCCAACCCTCTAGCAATCGGTTTTGGTAAGTGATGGTAGGGCTTATACATCATTCAGCCAAGGGCCATCTATTAAAAAGTCTATTGTTAAATGCCGAAACTAATGAGTGCCATGATTTAGGGACTAATTAAGGCTTCGGGATTTATTTGGAAATCAAATCCGTTCAAGGTAAGAACTTTTGGTATTGAGTAGATATGGCCGAATAGGCCTTTGGTATTAACAATGACAATTGTCCGAATGTAGGGTCAAGTTCTAGCATCGTAGATCGGCTTTTCGGGATCTAGGAATTTCGGTAGAAACAGGTGTGTAAAAACTCAATACACACTTTATTAATTTACATGACTTTATTGTTTGCCTTTAATCTTTTGGTTATGATTAGCTTGTGGCATAATCATGGTTGCCGAGTAAGTCCCCTAACTTGTGATCTTTGATATATGATTTTTCATGCCATCACATGATTTTAAATGTTATGCCTAAATACATGATTTATGAAAAGTGATATATAAGCATGTGATGGTGGGATTGATGAGAGGAGGGGGATGATTTTTGGACTGTAGCCAGTGGTTTTGACCACAAGATGGGTTGGCCCCATCAGATTATTTGTGACCTATGGTCATCGATGGTTTTGACCACAAGATGGGTTGGCCCCATCGGTTTAATTGTGACCGATGGTCATCGATGGTTTTGACCACACCGATTGATAATTTGCGACTAAGTCCCGGTGGTTTGGTACCACCATGGTTTTGACCACACTTGATTATTTGTGACCTATGGTCATCGGTGGTTTTGACCACACGATGGGTTGGCCCCATCATTTGATTTGTGATTCTAAGTTATCGATGGTTTTGACCACGGAGGTTTTGACCACACGGGTAGTTAAGGAGTATGGATGGTTAGGTTGGGTTGCATGTGCATGTTTATTAATAAAATGTGTATGAGTTATGTTTTTCGGTGGGGATTTACACATGAGTCTTGGTGACTCACCCTTCCTTAACATTTTGCGATGAGTAGAACGCGAGATGGAGCCGAGAGGAATCGAGGCGCCATGCTTGTCGAAGGATTTAAATTCATTTTATTAAAGTTATTATTATTTATTTTCTAAGTTTTCATTTTGGGTTTGTAATAAGGCCGATAATTATTGTTGGATGTTTATTTTATTGCTTTATTTTACTCATGTTACATTACGAATGGAATTTTATAAAATTAATTGAACCTGGTTAAAAGCAACTTTTCAAACTTAATAAATTTCTACGGGTTTTAAAAGATGTTACCATCGGGTAACAAAAATTCACCACGTCAATCATGATTTTGAAAGTTCCTTAAATTTTAAATAATCAAACAATTTCAAAGGGTTGAACAACCCAACTATATTTATAAAAACCCAACCGAGTTTTCAAACACCGTTTTAATTCCTTAACCAAATTTCATCAAATTTTCACCAGAAAATCAATGTCCTTCAAAATATTTTACTCCGTGACATACCAGATCCGGTCAGGACTCATGGGCTGGGTTTGGGGTGTTACAGCCCAAGCCCATGAATTCGCTCATGGTGGCCTTCCTCATCACACGCTCACGCTCACGCTCGTGAGCTCGGTTCACCACACGCGCGATCGCACACTCGTATGGTATCGTTCGCTGGTATTTCAGCTTTTCGGCATAATGCTGCTCAACAGTCAAGATAGTACAATATACGCACCTTCAGCTTTTTAATCGATTACAATTAGAACAGTGTATACGGATACACACCTTATCACGTAGAGTACTAAATAATCATGAGCGCTTCACCTTCACTAGATCGATTAACTGCGATTTGCCTAGTTAAACCAAAGTTTGATGCCATCACCCTTCCACATCTAGGCGAAAAGTCTCGCACCGCTGACACCCTATACCGCTTAAACTTGGGAGTTGAGGCTATGTGCACAGTCTCGACTGGCACCTTTGCCGCCACCCTATGGCTAGAATCCCTTTTGCTTATCAAGAACACGATCTTACAGAATTGGAGTCAACATGAATGCTTAAATCACAACCACAAAGTAACTGATCACCCTAATAGGAAGAAACGAGATAACGATGCGAATGGGCCTAAGGCCTATTCTCGGCCCAAATGGGCCCACACGCTCGTGTGACCCATTAAACCTAAATCTAACCACAGACATGAGATTCACATAGTCCAGTCCAATTTTTACTATACAATCATACAATTTGTGCCCTATATGGCCCCTTTCGGCCCAACAACCTAAACCCACAAGAACACTCATGATGGCCTCAACTATCGCGTCGAAGCTCCCACACGTGCACTCGCACGCTTGTGTGGCTACCGTTGCCGTATGACCGGCGTTTTGACATTTGTCGCTCTACCACTAGAGTAGTGTGAGATACACACCTGATAAGAATCTGGAGTTAATCCATGCTCCGAACACTCCTATGCCCAAACGCCAACCAAGGTATACTTACTCTCCTCATAGATCGCTCTATTTAAAGCCAGCTTCTCGCCTACTCTCGCGCTAGCTTCCCGATGTGGGATCCCTCCATCAATCCTCTAAAACTGTCCCAAATTAGCAAAATAGCCACCTTTCGCATGCAAGGGGTTTCGAACTCAGGCTCCCCTGTAACTTAATCCACGCCGCTAGCCACTTTACCAACTAGCTCTTTGTGTAACAAAACAAGCACAACTAAATATAAGCCTATGGGCCAAAGTCTAAGTTCATTTATAAGGAAATTAAAATGAATTACAAGTGCCAAGACTTGAACCCATGCTCCCTTGCAACCTTAATGACGCCTTGCCACTTGACCACTCACTTCCTTGTGTCATTTTTTTCCATAATTTATTCTTAAAGCCTACTTAGTTACTCCTAGGGTTTTATTCACCTAAAACCAAAATTTTTCCTAAAGCCTAAGTTAGAACCTGGGACTTCATGAAAGCCCCCTAACCTTCCAAAATCACTCACCTAATAGGTCCAACATGCATTAGTGCCGTTCTCTTGTTCTCAAAAATTTTAAACACTCCCATAGCCAGGGCCCAATAGGCCCAATAGGCCCAATTCTACTAGGCCCAAAATTTGGGCGTTACAAAACTTCCATATTATCCTAGCAATTTAAAAAGCATGAAATTAAAGGAAAATAATGAAGAACTCACTTTTTGTACCAAATCGCAAACAATCCAATTTACAACCCCACGTACACACATTTATAATTTAATTAATAATAATTTTAAATGCAATCATACAATCAAAGTATAATATAAAATAACATAGTAAGTTCCATATGAACTTACTTGGAAAAATAACAAGCAAACAAGACGTCAAATACTGATCTGTAATTTTTCCTTTTTTGCGATTATCTTCCGACTAGTTCAATTCCCTATCTATAATAATTCATTTCAATTTATCAATCCCAAACATCTTTTAACAGCCTATTGTAATCATAGATCAATTAAATTTTATTTTTTAGATTCCCTAAAGTTTTGCATTTTATTCAATTTAGTCTTTAAAATTGTAATAGCTATAACTTTCAAATTTGAGCTTCAATTTACAATCCAATTTCAATTACATCCTTCTATAGCCCTTTATTATCTATAATTACATAAATTTAACAAAAAATTCTAAATTTTTTGTAACACCATATAAATGGCCCAATTGCTGAGCTTGAATATCGGGATGTCACACCACCGTCACACATCGTAAGCAATACAAATGGCCTCATTATTAAGTAGACATTCTAATAACTATAAGTCATACATGTTCCAGTCATCAATAAAACATGCTAAACATTCATCAAGTGAACTTAAAACGAGAATTAAACATGTATTAGAACCTCTAACCAAAATTTCAAAACAAATCACGTTTGTATCGATACTGAATCAAAGGTATTAATATTTTCCTTAGATGGTATCAATACCACCCAGAAAATTGGTACCAAATTGGCATTCTGTTTCTTGCTTAAAATCAAAATATCAAATTTATTGATGCCTTTCATAAAGTATCGATTATTCTACCCTGAGTATCGATAATCGTGATATGGTATCGATACCAAATTACGTTACTGACTTCCTGCACTTTCAAAAATCATAGAGGTATCATTTTTAAAACACGAATATCGATACCTTTGCTCTAGACCACAAAAATACAACACATCTAAGCATTTAATCCATTCTAAAAAAATATCTAATCAACATGCATCATTTACCTCTTTAAACCAATGTCAAAAAGACCAAAATAACAGTTCAAAACATCAAAAACATGTCCAAGCAAGAATCAACATACCAAGGTCCAAACCTATAGTTCATAGGAATAAATAAGCTACAAAATATCTAAAACTTCATGGCAATATCATGCAATAGTTCTACCACATTATTCAACGTCCATTAACCATACATACAGTTCATGGCACTTGAACATAGCAAATCTTCAAACCAAAACAATACCAGTGAAATAATTATAACATCCATCAGAAGTGCTAGAAAACTAAGCCCATAAAATATCATGAGGACCACAATAATAATCACTCAAATTCTAACCACATTGCCTTATCCCCATAATTCAAAGAATAATATTAACAACACCTACACAAATACTAAAACCTAACTTGGATCACTTCCTTGGTATCCCTACACCGTTCACACAGCAGACATTAAATATCTACAATAGTTAGAGAGAGTGGGTGAGCTTAAATAAGCTTAGTGAATGTCGAAGTAACCACAATGTATACACAGCATCAAATGTCAAACAAGAGCATGCTATAACACATTCACAACCATATTCTAACCAAGTCACAATAACATATTCACGCTTCATTAAATCATAAAACTAGCATGTACTCTTACATATAACTACACTCAACTTATATACAAATAATTCTGTAACACCCTTAACCCTTATTCGTCGTCGAAATAGGGTTACAAAACCTTACTAAACTTTTCAGATCAATCATGAACATTGCATATCATTTAGGATACATATCATGAATTAATCATATTGTCTCTTTTATGAGCCCTCGAGGCCCATAAATATGTGCTAGAAATAAATCGGGACAAAACCGGGTATTCAAAATTTTTTTTTGAAAACATCAAAAATTTTCAAAGAAATAGGGGACACACCCCCGTGTCTCTACCCATGTGAAAATACCTAAGCATTCTGCTTTGAAATTTTTAAAGTTGCAGGGACACGCGACCAAACTACACGCCCATGTGTTAACCATGTGTTTCACACAGTCCAGTCACACACCCGTGTATCTGGCTGTGTGGACTCAAAATGAACCTTAAACAACAAGTTTACCATTCCCTGCAATTTTGTCCACTAAGCAACTCGAAAGCCATTTATTCAACCAATTCAAAACACAATTAAACACATTCAAAACATGTCAAAATAGACATCCTAGGTGCCTAACCAATGTATCCTCATAGGTACCACAATTTTATTATCAAAACATATCAATAAGACCTCATTCAAATCAAATTTGTAAACATGCCAATTTTAACTATTTTGCTTATATTATATCAATTTGAACATCAATTTAAACATGTCATATTATGACCTCAAACATAAGCATATATTTATATACAACCAACCCAAAATTAACTTATAATCATATTTACAATCAGTCCACAATATAGTTAACATTTGGATGCCCTAGGTACATGCTGACACAAAAGAAATATACATCACCATGTTTGAGATCGAGATCGTTGATGGATGCTGAATCGACAATCAACTCTTAAGTACCTAACCTGCGTACGAAAAACAAACCGTACGCTGAGTATAAACTCAGTGGTATTTCTATAATCCAAATATTTAAAGTAAAATAATATAACATACATGTTTAATTATACAATATCAATAACCATTCAAATAATCAATTTATAACAAATCATTCATAACTTATTCATTATTCATCACTTGCTATCTCAAATAACTTGTCACAATTCATATTTCTCATTTCCTTTTCACATTCAATACCTTTCAATACCATTCACAGTATCATTTCATTTAATTACCCCTATTAACATGACTCAGACGGTCCAACCAAAACACACTAGTTTGACACCCAGTGCCTCATTGGATAATTCGAAGTAATAAGTTGACACCTAGTGTCTCATCGGCTAAACCGAAGTAAGTTACCACCCAGTGCCTCATTGAATTAATTTGAAGTAGTAAATTGACACCCAGTGTCTCATTAACTTGAAGCCGAAGAAATCCAGAGCTTTTCCAATCCTATGGCATGCCATCTATATCCAATTCAGCCCGATACAGTTAATAGGGTTTCAATTCATTTTTCAAGTACAACATATATCCAACATTCAATTTCCACATCAATCACATATACATATAAATTTAATCCAACATCAAAATACTAATACTCACCTTAATTACTTACCATTAACATTTAAATTAAAATATAACAATTAGTAATTAAATTCGGATTATAGAAATACAAACCGGAGCTCCTGAGCTACTCCTCGTCGACTTTATCTTTTCCTTTCTTAGTCGAAGTTTCCGGCACAACTTTAGCTACGAAAATTAAAACAATTAAAATTCATCAATACAATACAATTAAATTTTCACATTGAATATTTCAATTTTTATTCAACATTTTCCTAAATTCCAATTTAGTCCCTAAATTGAAACTAACTTTATTTCTCACAATTAATTATATATTTTCATTCAATTCCCAGTTTAAACTTGTTTTAGCTCTCTAATTTCACTTAAATCCCTAAATTTAAAATTTTTACAATTTATTAAATCCTAAATTTCAAATTTTTACAATTTAGTCCTTAATGCTCAAAACTTATAATTTATTCTACAATTCAATCATTGTTCATTTCTAGCTTAAAAGTCTATCAATTTAGTCCCTAATACCCTAATTATTCAACATAGAAAACATTTAAAAACTCAATAATTTCTAAAATTTTGACATAGATTGGGTAGTATTTAATTCTAGGATTCTAAAAACATAAAAATTATAAGAAAATGGACTAAATTAACTAACCAATTGAGCTTTAAACACTTGAAAACCCTAGCTTTTTCTCCTTTCTTTCTCTTTCCTTTTTCCCTTTGTTTCGTTTCAACTTTCTGGTTTCTTTGTTTCTTTTTCTTTTATTTATTTTATTTATTCTTTTAATTATTATAATAATATAATATAATATATTATTATATACTTAAATATTAAGTATTCATATATTATTATATACATATGTATATTATTTGTACACATGTATTTACTTATTACCATACAATTCTTACATAAGGCTTAATTGCTTATTTAGTGCCTTTACTTTTTCTTTAATCAATAATTAAACTTTTACCCTTTATGCAATTTAGTCCTTTTGCCTAATTACTCTTAATTCAAGCTAATTCACCTAACCAAAACCTAATTAACTACTCAACTGACTTCGTAAATATTTTTAATAAATATTTACGAGTCCGTTTTATGAAAACGGAGACCGAGTCTGTTTTACAAAAACGGAGACCGAAATTTACACTTTTCGATTACCTGTGACTACTGGGTCGTTACAAATTCATTTAACAATAATTCGCCAAAACTAACAACGTATACATGCTTTAATATCTCACAAGTCTAGCTTATATATTCACATGTATTCACAAGTTAAATGAAAATGACCCAAACCACAATTATATACACAATTTACTATGAGAATATACTAACATTTTCATGAAACTTAAATAAACTTATTTAGCATATTATTCACATGTTTATGCATCCATCTCACATCGTATTATCACAATATATAAGATCAAACTTAAATGATAATTTGGCACTTGAGGCTATGAAACATTAAAGTAGGCTCTACCACCACACATTGGATACACATATTTCCAACACACCAATTAACTCATAGAGTCGAACATATCCCAAAAAGTGAAGTATAAAGCTAACACTCTTCAACACACCAAACATGTCCCGTTGAATGGAGCTTAGCTCACATTCCCTTATCTCTCCAACCTTTCCCAAGGCCTCAATGCCCAAAAACATAATACATATAGGTGAGTACTCACAATGCTATGGCATGCCAACTATATCCAACAGTTTCAAAAGATCACAAGGCCAAAATATCCACAATTACACAACATTAATTATTGACTTAATGCACATCATCTTTGTTCATATCCATTAGTTCATATCGTAGTCTCTTACACATTATAAACTTATCGATTCACATTTATTGCACTTTAAGTGCCATAATAATGCTCATTGACCTATCACATATCCAACCACATATGTTTGCATTAAAATCAGTACATCATATATCACATACAAGTATTTTCACATATTACCTGTTATAATAATATTATATTCCACAATTCAACATATATACTTACCGAAATTCCGCTCGCTTTCGCTAGATAATTGCATTATTAGTATATCATTATCACTGTCATTTGGCATGTATATCATGCCCACAACACAATTCAAATTAGTCATCACACATGTCTCATATCACAATATTGTATCATAATAATCAATCCACAATTATTCACACAATCACATAATTGCCAAAATAAAGTAAGGTAAATCGAAAGCTTACACTCGAAACTTAGGATAGGGGTTTAGGCTATTCCTAAGCTCCCAATTAACACTATGAATCGTGTCTACAAGTAGCAATTCCAAACACTCACTGATCACGCTTTCGCCTAATTGCCGAAAGCTTAAACTAGCTTTTCCTTGCCTTTATCTTTACTCGTTGAAGGTCCTAACAATTTCGAAGCTTCAACAAGGTAAATCACACAACAACACAATCAACAATCAGCCAAAGACTCACTTCAAACAATCAAAACACAAGCCTAAGCTAAATTCTCATGTAATTGAAACCTTCGACATAGCAAACTTGAATTTCAGTTATCTCGGTCTATACTTAATCTTTTTGCCTAAAACTGATTCCATTTATCTAATTATTCACCTACAATTGATTCTTAACCTTTAAACTACTCAAAACTACCCAATTCATGGTATTAAAATTTTTGATATGTTTATGGCAACTTTCACGAAAATTCATTAAAACATTGGAAATCTTCAATGAAACTTTAAATTAAGTTTAGAAACCTTTTAATCATGTCAAAACTAATTGAAAAACACTTTGAAACCATGTTTTTATCCAAAATCCCAAATCCACCATTAACGACCCAATTTTCAACTTTTATTTAAAACACGCGATTTAACAGCTAAAAACTCAATTTAAAGGATAAGATAACATAAAAAACTAATAAGGAATTGAATCATTACCTTAGTTGACGAAAAGTCGAATATTTGATCGTAAACCTAAAAACCCAAAAATTCAACAATGGAGAAATCTATGATGTTCTTGGATGTTTTTCTTGAAATACTATGGAGATTTATGGCTTGGGGAATTATAGAAATCTAAGGAATTAAGTTTGGGAATCAAAATTGAATGAGGGGAGCTTCGAAATACAATGGATGACAAAACAAAAATATGGAGACAGGATTAACGTGGGTTTTATAATGATGAAAGGGGAAAATAAGGTGAAAATTAAAATTTGGTTTAATTGCCTTTTAAAAACTCATAATTTAGACCCTTTTACAAATCAATCCTTATTTCAAAATTGAAAGTCTTTTGAACATTATTTTCAAAATTGTTTTAATTTCCAAAATTCCATAGACAAAGACATTTTCGAATACCATGCTAACGAAATTCCAGAGCTCGCTAGAGCTAAAATTCCCATTTTACTCTCGAAACTTCTTGGCCCAATTTTAGGGTGTGACATTTTGACACTTTAGTCCCTATGTTAAAAAACTAGCAATTTCACTTTACAAATTAGTCATTTTTCAATTCTAAGCTTAAAAGCTAACCATTTAACATCAAAAGCTTCAAAAATCATCAATGACAACTTTTTATAAACTTTGACAATTTTACAATTTAATACATGAGTTAGTTAAATCGAGTTACAATGATCTCAAAAATATAAAATTTACAAAAAAAAATGGATTAAAATTCACTCAACATGTATGGAAGTGAGCTTGGAAGAATGTTTTTGAGAACACAACAATGGCTTCTTTCGTTCTTTCTTTCCAAACGGTGGGGAGAAAATAAAGAAAGTGGAAGATGACACTTTTATTATGTTTTAATGTATAATATAAATTATTTAATCAAAATTTCAACATTCTTTTCACCTAAAACCTCATACCAACTGTCCACTATTATAAAAAATGGTTAATTTCCACTTTAATCTTGAACCATTATTATTTAAGCATTTTAGTTAGTAAAAATAAATAGGAACAAACTTCTTTAGTTTTTATGATTTAGTCCTTAGACCTTAATTAATCACTAAATCGACAAAATTACTAATCCAAAATTCAATTCATCTATACAATAACTCTGTAAATATTTATCCCAATACCTCATTTTCCAAAACCATTGACATTAAGGTTGATACACTTGTACATTAACTAACTTTCCAATTAACAAAATTACTAAATCTGTAACACCCCAAACCCGGCCTAGATGTTAGGGCCGAATCTGGCATGTCACATTGAAGTGTTTTTCGAAAACCATGTTTTCATTGAAAACCTTTCTTGATAACTTAAAACTTCTTGCTGTTTTGAAACCTTATTTGTTGCGGAAGCTTAATTTAAACAAATGATTTACGAAAACATGATATTTAAAATTGAGTTGCGGAAACATAGCGTTTGAAAATAGTTATTATTTTTGGAAACCGTGTTCTATTTCTAGCAGATACATATCATAATCAAATCAAATCCCAAATTTAAACAAACCAGAGATAGGCCTTATTACATCAAAACCCAAATTAAAGAAAACATAATTAAAAATGAAGTAACTTAAAATCACGAAAATGTGACGTTCGTAGTTTGGCCACCTCCGAGTTCCCCAGTACATCGAACCGTCACACTAGGGATTACCTTAAAAATTAAAAACAGGGTGAGTTTACAAAAACTCAGTGTGTAATCCCTTACTAGAGTAACAGTCAGTATACATAAACAAAAATTAAAATAGTTTGGGACAAATCCCTTTAACGGTAACTGTACAGTCCAGTTCAGAGCATACGTGGGCCAAAACCCACTACAATATCATTTGGGTCACAGCTCATAATAGAATCAATTGGGCCTAGCCCGAACCAATAACAGAACAAGTGGGCCTAAGCCCAGTATAGTGACAGATCTCATAAACAGGTATGTAACAGTATGAGGATGCATCCCACCTCGATCCAGCCAACATACCACCCGTACCAACCCTACCACCATGTGGGGACAAATTTGACCCACCCAGTCAACACACCAAGCTTAGCACCGGTTGCGGTACTAAGTTAACAAAATGGCTCGGCAGTAAATAGAAAGGCTAAAAGCCATAAATATCGCAGCAACGCTGCCAGCTAATAGAACGACTAAAAGCCATAAACAGAATGGTTATAAACCATAATCAGGATGGCACAGAGCCATAATTAGGATGGCACAAAGCTATCAGTAAATGTAATAAGTTTGGCACATAGCTATCAGCGACGGTAATTGTAACATCCTAAAATTGGGCCTAGTAGGATTGAGCTCAATGGGCCTTAGGCGTAGTAGCGTTTAAAAATTTTTGGAGAATAGGAGATCGGCTTAAGTGCAAGTTGGACCTTTTAGATAAGTGATTTTGGAAGGTTAGAGGGCTTCTATGAAGTCTCGGGATCAAATATTAGCTTTGGGGAAATTTTGGTTTTAGGTGAAAAAACCTTGAAGTTGGCGGTAGGCCTTAAGAATAAAATATGGAGAAAATGACACAAGTGGAGTGTGTGGTGTAGTGGCAAAGTGATGCCACTTAAGGACAAGGGAATGACGCCACAAGGAAGGAAGGAGGTCCAAGGTTCTAGTTGTAGCGTTTGCATTCCTTTTAGATTATATTTTTATTAAATGAATTTAGACCTTGGCCATAGGGTTATATTTAGTTGCATATGGTTTAAGACACAAGGAGCTGGTTGGTAAAGTGGCAAGTGGCATGAATTGGATGATGGGAGAGCTTGGGTTCGAATCTCATGAGAAGCAAGGGAGTATTTATTTTGCGGATTGGACGGTAAGAGTTTCAGTTGAATTTAAACTCTACCCCACATCGAAAGATACAAGAAATGAAGGTGAAGAGCTAGCTATATAAAGAGCATGCCAGGAGGAGGGTTAACATACCTTGGTGGGCGTTGGGCACAGGAGTGGTCGCAGCTGCAGTTTAGCACCGAGTCTGTCGGTGTGTAACTCTCTCTACTCTAGTTGTAGAGCGACAAATGCCGAAGTGCCGATCACGACAATAGTAGCCACACGAGCGTGCGAGCGCATGTGTGGGGCTTTGATGCGATAGTTGAGGCCATTAGTAGTATTCTTGTGGGTTGGGGCTACTTGGGCCGCGATGGGTCAAGTGGGCCCAATGGGCCCGCGAGCCCAATTGAAATAAATTGTATGATGATATAGTATATAGTGAACTAGACTAGGTGGAACCTATATACGTGGCTAGATTTGTGTTAGGTGGGCCACACGAGCGTGTGGGCCCGAATGGGCCAAAATCGAGTTTAGGCCCAATAATTCGGTAAAGACCGAAAATGGTAGCCGAGTCGCTCGAGGCAACTTTGGGCCTTCAAAAAGGCCATTGCAGGTGCAAAATTATGAAAATACCCTTGGTGGGTAAATTACGAAAATACCCTTGGTGGGTAAATTACGAAAACACCCTTGGTGGGTAAATTACGAAAATACCTTTGGTAGGTAAATTACAAAATACCCTTAGTGGGTAAATTATAAAAATACCCTTGGTGGGTAAATTACGAAAATACCCTTGGTAGGTAAATTACGAAAATACCCTTGGTGGGTAAATTACGAAAATACCCTTGGTGGGTAAATTACAAAATACCCTTGATAGGTAAAATTACCCTTAGAGGTTGGTTAGATTGATTATGTTGTATATTATTATTCTGATTATGATGGTAATTCGTTTCATACGTTATTTGATATTTGATTGCATACATGTCATACTGCATACATGAATTGTAATATTATGTATGTTGCATGGGCATATGCGTGATAATAATAAAGGGGAAGTGTTCTAGTGGTTTTTACCACATTATCTGGTGACCTATGTCACATATTATGAATCTGGTGATTCTATCACATTATCTGGTGGCTATGCCACAATTATATGGGCGATGTGCAGTTAACTGCAGCGACTGCCTTCGATGGTGTGTAGCGGATGGAGGGTCGATTTAGTAATCCTCACGGTGTGACTGGCAGGTACGGGTGGTGTGTAGAGGTTGGATACTTAGGTTGGGCTGGGTTGCATTGCATACATGCTTAATATGTTTTATTTGTATGGGTTGATACATGTTCTTACTATTGGGGGTCGTACACACTAAATTTTCGTAAACTCACCCCCTCTTTTTAAATGTTTCAGGTAATCCCTAGTTTGAGGACTTGGAGCCGAGGTGGACTCTGTGGTGGCCATGACTGTTTTCTCGTAAACTTTCAGTTTCTATTTAAAATTACTTTCTAATTTTGGGATTTTGCAATGTAATAAGGCCTTGGTATTTTATTTGGTTTTAGCTTTTAATTTGGTTACTACTTGTTATTAAATGTTTAATACGGGATTTTCCTAAAATGTTAATAAACCGTGTCTTTTTCAAAATTACTTACACTCAATTTTTCACAACAAATATAACGAACACGAACTTTTTAACGAACACACATTTTTAGACATTCCTTTTATGTGACATGCCAGATCCGGTCGTAATGTTTAGGCCGGGTTTGGGGTGTTACAGTAATATAACCGGCACACAGCCACGGGTAATTATGATCGACACAGACTCATCAGTATATATGTTAGGCACATAGCCACGGGTAAATACGATTGGCACAAAGCCATAATCAAGATGGCATAGAGCCATATTTACGTTGGCATAGAGCTAAAATCAGATTACATGGCTTTAAGCCGTCTGTCAGTCCACAGTCGTCTCATGCGACCCGTGTGACCCTATCAGAACTTCTTCCATATCAATGTCCCAACCCCATGCAATATGTCGTGTATGTCATGTCAATCATTACACGTGTGTGCAAAATGGCCATGCCCAGTAACAGTCATTTAGACATATATTAAAAGCATATCAGTCACGCGACCACAGTCAAGTCAGTTAAAACACAGTAATATGATCACATTCAAATCAGTCAAATTCATAGCACAAGTCAGTCATTTACCCACAAGGGCAAAACAGTCATTTTACCTTATAAGGGTATTTCGGTAATACTACCTTTTAGGGTATTTCGGTAATTCTACCCTACCGAGGTATTTCGATAATTCTA
The DNA here is from genome assembly GCA_025506655.1 of Gossypium rotundifolium. Taxonomy (NCBI): domain Eukaryota; kingdom Viridiplantae; phylum Streptophyta; class Magnoliopsida; order Malvales; family Malvaceae; genus Gossypium; species Gossypium rotundifolium. Next base: position 36,370,032 of record CP106729.1, on the reverse strand, counting down.
CCCTACAAGGGTATTTCGATAATCCTACCCTACCGGGGTATTTCGATAATCCTACCCTATAGGGGTATTTTGATAATTTTACAAATTGGGGTATTTCAGTAATTTCACAAATCGAAGGTATTTTAGTAATTTCATAAATCGAGGATATTTCGGTAATTTCACAAATCAAGGGTATTTTAGTAATTTTACAAATTGAGGGTATTTCGATAATTTTACAAATCGAGGATATTTTAGTAATTTCACAAATCGAGCGTATTTCAATAGTATTACAAATCGAGGGTATTTCGATAATTTCACAAATCGAGGGTATTTTGGTAATTTTACAAATTGAGGCTTAATGACCCAACAGAAGGTCCACCGTCACCTCGAACGACTTAAGTAACTCAAACAAACACAACGGTGTAAATGGGCCTAAGGCCCATTATTCGGCCTAAGTGGGTCCACACTCTTGTGTGGCCCAATTAGCCTAGAAATAGCCTCAGCTATACGAATAGCACAGTTCAAACCAATAGAAACCATATAACATGCATTTCATCCGTGTGGGGCCCACTAGCCTAGTGGGCCCACACGCCCCATTGCTCAAAAATGACCCTATCTATGTGGACTACACAGCTTGGTCTAACATTGACCACAATATGCAAATTTAATCCGCGTGGGGCCCACAGACCCATTGGGCCCACACGACCCATTTCGGCCCCAATGCGGCCTAAAACGACCTAAGCCCATTAGAATGCTCATGGTGGCCTCAACCATCTTACGCCCATATTCGTGGGCTCGGTCCACTACACATGCGATCGCACGCTCGTGTGGCATCATTCGTCGATACTTCGACTTTTCGACATTTTGTCGATCTACGATCAGAAGGAGTGTGGTTACACACACTCTATCGACTTTCTCGCTGACTATCGAATATAGGGTACTGTTACACACCTTCGGCTTATCAGCCGACTATAAGGTACAAGGTAAAAATACACACCTTATTGCGAAGTACGCGACTAACCCACAAGAACACCAACCTATCACCCGCCTTAATCAATCTCACTCAGGCTTTTCTCATGAGATCACTTCACTTCAAGTCCTTAAAAAAAAAAAACTGCATCCCATTTACGACTCAATAACTAATATCATATACGCAAATAATTAAACCAAGAGTATTGCAACTTACCCAAACTGTGGAATTAAGACTGAGAGATAGAAGTATTTGGCCACCACCATAGCACACCCTTAAATCGAGGCACGAGAAGAAATAATCTCACTCCCTTGAGACTAAGTATTCGACTAGCACAGAAGTTCAGAGGTTATTCAACTCTAACAAAAGAGGAGGGAAATGAGAAAAGCTGAAAGAAGGAAGAGATGAGATAACAATGTGTTTGGCAAAAAACACATCAACCAATTGAGAGAGAAAAAAATATTTGGCAAAAGTGTGAAGAGGTATAGGAGAGAAAAAGAATCGGTTTGACAGGATGTTTGCGGAGGAATGCAAAGTAGAGAATAGAAGAACCCGAAAGGTATTAGGTATGACCAAAATGAAAAGATATTTCCCACACTTTTAGCACAAATCGACTTCCAAGAAAGAAAAAAAGCCCAAAATGTTTCAAGCCACTGAATTAAAGAGTAAAAGACTACTAAAAGCCGATTTCTACTAAGCCAGAATTCTCAGTCGACACACACCCCTCTTTCCTTTCAAAATCCCAAATTTTCCTCCCCAAATCACTCAAAACCATCCACCACCCTTAATCCATTCCTAAAATCCCTCATCCAACCTCTCCACCATCCAATTCAAATTCCCTTTTTTCCTCCTACATTTTTTCCATGACCAATTCAAACTTCACCCTTTTACCAAGTCCACAACAACCTTTTAGAGTTTCAATCCAATTCAACCACTTTCTATCCCCATGTAGCAAAATAATTGTATTTTTCTTGAAAGGGGATTCAAATCCAAGCCCCCCTCAATAGCTCAACACATCACTTGCCTCCTTGCCACAAGCTCTTTTTGTGTCACAAAATATCCTCAATTAATACAAAGGTCTATAGGCCAAAGTCCAGGTTCTTTTAAAAGAAAATCCAAAATATATTACAAGAGCCAAGACTTGAACCTAGGCTCTCTTACAACCTTAATGACGCCACAACCACTAGACCACATGCTTCCTTGTGTCTCTTTTTTAATCACAATAATTTAAAAGGCCTACATCCAAGCGTCTAGGGTTTTATTCACTTAAAACCAAAATTTCCTTGCACATTTAATTGAGCACTTCCTTGCACAATAAAATACCTATTTACAGCCTCCTTATGGACCCAAACTCAAGGCCCAATACTTCTATGCCCAAATTCAAGGCGTTACAAAATCATAGTTCAATATATTACTAAATTATACATCAGAGCCAATGAGCGACTAGTATTTTGAAGTTTTGAAAATATTCAATTTTTTTCAACATTTTTGAGTTTTGGTTTGACTGTCTTTATTAATGTATTATTATTTTTACTGAGCATTGATACACAGTCTAGTTAACCATAGGCTAGGCATTTTAAGGTCTAAGTATCCCTGTAGGCAACTATAGTAATCTAGAAATCCTGATAGTAGAATCCCTTGTAGGAAATAAGAAAACAAAGAATGTTTCCTTTCCTTAGAATAACCAATTCTTCTATAAGCTTTGCTTCCAACCAATCCCAAAAGTCTGACCAAACCTCAAATAACAGTGTTAATGAACAAGAAGAACATTATGAAAATATTCCCTAAAGACTGATAATTGGACTCTCCCGAGAGTTTCAACAAACCAAGTTTATAAGAAAATAACTTTTGAAAATTTAAATGCCTTTTGTAGTTACGTTATAAAAACAAAAGAAAGAATTTTACCTATTCAAAAAGAATATGAAACTATCCAATTATTAGATAAGGTTGTCATTAATAAACTCAAAGAACAAAAATATAAATATGTCCATTTTGGATTAGTCCAAGTTGGTGTCAAACCTCTTAGTGTTGAAGCCATAAAAAAATACCTCAATTTTAATTGTCTTAAGAGACTAAAGACACATTATGTTTAATGAATCCTTACTGTGAACTATCGAAACAAGCCTATGTATTGACCCAATACATTTTAATTGCTTCTCAAATTTCATGGTTTCATCAACCAATAAAAACATTTTACAATCTTTGATCCTTCAAATTCATACCTTTAATTACGAAATGTTTCCTGGATTTAAAGTACTAACTTTAGTCTATTGGCTCCACTACAAAGCTATGTATTCTGTAGTCAGTACCAAGGTTTTACTTCGAAGCCCAAAAGGAGAAACCGTTTTAATAGAAACAAATACCTCAAGATCTCATACCACAGTCTCAAGAACAATACAATGGCATGAAATTAACCTTCCTGGTTGGTGGAAACTTGAAGGTGTTACAAACCCTGTAACACCTCTCACCTGTATTCAACGCCAGAATAGGGTTTTAGAGCATTATCAAACTTACGGATCAATTAAACAACTATTTAACATATGATTGTTCAAATTAATCATTCATAATTGAATCTCAATCAATTTGTCCCTATTAAGAGCCTACGAGACCTTAAGAATGCTTTAGAAGTGGTTCGGGACTAAGTCGATATCATACAAAAATTTTGGAAACTTAAAAATTTTTCATGTAAACAAAGGTCACACGCCCGTGTGAACAGGCTGTGTGCCTCACACGGCTAGTAGACACGCCCGTGTTTTAGGCTATGTAAAAATAAGGCATATATACTGTAACGCCCCAAAAATATAAGTCTTTAATGTTTGCATGATATGACATAAATTGCTTGTTTGCTTTAATGACTAAGTGATTTGGGTGTGTATGAGAGTGTTTGAGAAGTCTGGGTTCAAGTCTTGGCTTTTGTAGAATTTTTAGTTTTGCTCTTAAATGAATCTAGACACTGGCATTTAGGCCTTATCAATATTAGTGCTTGTTTTATGACACAAAAATAGATTATGGTCTAGTGGCAAGGTGGCGTGTTGTGTAATTGTGAGGTCTGAGGTTCAAGTCCTGGTTTGCATAATGGAGTATTTATTTTGCTACTTGAGCTGTGTAGGTAGTGGAGTTGGACTGAAACACAGCTAAGGGGAGTTTGAATAGAAGTTGAATGGAGTTGTTGAGAGAGTTGAGGAGAAATCGGTGGAGTAATTCAGGGAGGGATAAGGAAGATATACTAGGAGAAAATCAAAGAGTTTGATTGAGAGGAGGAGTTTGTGCCAAATTTGGTCACCAGGCACTTAGATAACCGATTTGGGGGGATTTTGGTTGTTTTTCTCTGTCTACTTGATTTCGATCAGCGATCTTTTCACCTTTTGCTTTTGGTGCCGAATTTTGGCTAAGACTTTAAGTACCTCTCGGTTTTGTTCTTTTTCTTTTTCTGGTCTTCCCTTTATTTCCTTTTTGTTTGGCCGAATAGCTCTTTGGTTCTCTCCTCTTCTGAATTCTCCTTTTCTTTTATTCTATTTATCGGCTTTTGGTTCATTCGAATTTGTATTGGTTGCTGCGTATTATTCAGCAAAAGTCCCTCTATTTTCAGTCAATAGTTGTTAGTCAATTTTGTGAGCAACTCTTCCATTTCTTTTGCTCTCTTATTCTCTCCCTCAATCTGTGCTCTCTTTTGGCTGAATATCACCCCTTTGTTTTATCACTCTCTGCACCGATCTTCTCTTCGCTGCTTCTTACTATTCCAGTGCTGCAAGTGTTTTTGATTATCGGTAAAGTGTTTAAACTCCTCACTTTTTGATTAAACATGTTCTTTTCTATTCTTTTTCTTAAAATTGAATACCCTCCTTTTTATCCTTTGATTATCGATTGTTGATTCTTTTTTCACGATGTGTTACTCGTTGCGGTGCTAGGGTTTTCCTCGAGTAGTAGTGGAGTGTGTGGTTTGAAGTAGTCGTAACCCTTGTTTTCAACATTCAATCAAGGTAATACGTTACCTCACTTTTAGAGTTTAGGTCATATACTGGTTATGTTCTTATAGGATATCATTTATGGATTGAGGCCACTTATATGGCCTATCTTGGTTAATAAGATCTATGTTTGTGGTACAGATAATCGATAAAAGCGTATGATCACTCTTGGTTAGTGGTCTTGGAGGACTAAAGTCACTTCATTTCAAGCACGGTAAGGATGGTGTTTTTGGATTAAGTATCAATAAGAGGGTGTTTTACCCTAATGATTAAAGGATTGACATTGGGTCATGATTGAATCTAGGTTGGGTGCTTGAGAAGCTTGGAGCGGTTGCGTAAACAGGTGTGTATTCACACTGTTTTGATTGTAGAACGGCAAAAGCCGAAAAGCTGAAAAGCAGAAAGATTGGGGTTTGAGGTCACATGGGCGTGCGAATGCTCGTGTGGTCAAACCAAGCCCATGAATCATGTGTGTATGACTATAGAGGCCTCCATAAGCATTTTCATGGGCTTAGGTCGTAACGGGCCACGTTGGGCCAAAATAGGCCATGTAGGCCCAACGGGCTCGTAGGCCCCACATAGATGAAATCCACGATTTGTGGCAAATACTGGATTGGGCTATGTAGGTCTCATAGTCGTGGTGAAATCTAAGCTGAACGGCCCGTACGAACGTGTGGGCCCACTTGGGCTGAGTAATGGGCCTTGGGCCCAATTACACTGTTATGACCATTTAGGTTACTGAAGTCGCTTGAGGTGATTGCGGACCTTCTGAGAGGTCGATATCTGTACCGAGATCCTAAAGTAGGTGAAATGACCAAAATACCCCTAAAGGGTGAAATAACTATTTTACCCCTAATAGATGAAAATAACCGTTATACCCCTAAAGGTAGGTTGACTGATGTGTTCATGATTTGTAGATGACTGTTACTGAGTATGACATTCTACATATATGTATGATTTATGACATGACATACTGCATAGGGTTGGAATACTGTTATGGAGGAAATATACTGTACTAGATGCTTTGCCACATATACTATTACTGGCAGCTTTGCTGCAATACTTTACTGGTAGCTTTGCTGTGATATTGGTGTGTTGGCTAGGTGGATCGATTTTATTCCCACATAATGTGTTGGTGGTACGGAGTGGTGTGTTGGCTGGATTGGGATGGGTTGCATTATTGCACTGTACTGGCATGGTATTGGACTAAGGCCCACATCATATCAGTATTGGGCTAAGACGCACCTTGACTCATTCTCGAATAGGGCTCGGGCCCAGTCATTCTTGCATGTTATAAACTAACTGACTGATTGGGGATTACACATTGAGTTTTTGTAAACTCGCCTTTTCTTTTTTACTGTACAAGTAATCCTCAGCCATAGGCGATTTGGTGCTGTGAGGGACTCGGAGGTGGCTACACAACTAAAGCTGTTATACACTTGCTTTTATTAAAATTTAAAGTTTGTGTTGGGTTTTGTTTATCTAATAAGGCCATTTATGTTTGTTTAAGTTTTTTATTAGGGCTTTTGTTTACTTATTTTAAACTGCTAGTTTAGGAGAAGATGAAATTTAAACATTGGATTTTTCAAAAGCTTCTGCAGTTTTAAATCAACCTACTATAACAATAGCAAATAGTAAGGCAAATGCATTAACTAGATGATTTGTTAAATAATAAAAGGTTTTTAAACTTAGAAATGAATTTTTACCAACAAGTCTAATTTTCAAAAGACACTTCAATGTGACACGCCAGATTCGACCATAACGTCTAGGTCAGGTTTGGGGTGTTACACATAGTGACTTAGGTCACACTGCCGACCACACGCCCGTGTGTTTAGCCGGTGTACCCTTTGAAGTGGCCACACATACTCGTGTGCCAGGCTGTGTGCTAGGCTATGCCAAAATTGTAGAGTATACTGACTTATGCAACACAGCCAAGTCACACATCCGTGTGCCAATTAGGGGGTATACTGACTTGTACCACACGGCCAGTCACATGCCCGTGTGTGAAACCGTGTGGAGCGTACTGGTTTCAATTTAATTTTAACACCAGGGGACACACGGCCGTGTAACATGACCGTGTGTCACACACGATTGAGACACACGTCCGTGTGGACAAAAACTAGGCCATTTGTGTAACACCCCAAACCCGGCCTAGACATTACGACCGGATTTGGTATGTCACAAGGAAAGGTCGTAAAAGAAACTTCGCGGTTAAAATTTGAGTTTTGTTTTACGATACGGAAATCAGGGTCAATGGTTTTAGGAAAATGCACCGTTTTGAAATTGTTTTTGAAGTTCTAAAAAAATCCCAAGTTTAATTATTTATTGCTTGTGATCCGTTTGATCACATTTTGGAAAACGGTTATTACATTTTTAGGGAAACCCTGTACTGATCAATTCATAAGAGATAACAACTGAATAAAAGAAAAATCCAAATTGAAATCCTGGAGGCTTTATTACATGACAAATTCCCAAATTTAAAATAAGTTTAAAACAAAAAAATAGAGTTTACGAAAGAAGTAACGCATGGCCACCTCAGAGTCCACCTTAGCTCCAAATCTGCAACTAGGGGTTACCTGTAAAATTAAGCAGAGGGGTGAGTCACCAAGACTCAGTGTGTAATTCCCTTTACGAACGTAATTTGGCCTAAGCCCACAAAAACACATTGGGCTTTAGCCCATACAATATGGCATATTAAAAATGTATGCAATGTAGCCCAGCCCAATCCTACTTTTCCAACCTCTATAACACCGAATCAGCCAAATGCCCATGGCACCAAGCCACTGTGGTACCAAACCACTGGTGACAGAGTCACTAAATATAATATGTGGGGCCAACCCACTGTGGTACCAAACCACTGGGATGAGTCACAGAAATAAACTATGTGGTGCCAAACCACTGGTGGTGCCAAACCACTGAGACATAGTCACCGGGTAAATTATGTGGGGCTAACCCACTGTGGTACCAAACCACTGGTGACAGTCTTAAAATCAAACTTCCCCTTTTCACATCATAACCCAAGCCTATGCACATATTGACATAATGATATGAATGCAACATGCTCCCAAAACACAATGGTGAATTATATCATACATTCATATAATCAAAAGTAGAACTGTATAGGTACTTACCAGGTGTCGCCAACTTTACCCACGAAGGTATCTCAACTATCAAGTCAATCATTTTGGCTTTCAGCCAACACAGTTAATAACACAAACAGTAAAGAAGCGTGTGAGTATTACACACAATCACACTAATCAACCCCTAAGGGTATAACGATAATTTTACCCACTGAGGGTATTTCAGTAATTTACCTACCAAGGGTAATTCGGTAATTCTACTCTTAATTAATCCATGTATGCAGTGCATCTCAAACATAATCAATCATACAATTAACACAGACAACATTAGTACTACCACGAGGGTACAACGGTCATTTGTCATTTAGGGGTAAAACAGTAATTACACACTAAAGGTATTTCGATAATTTTATAGTTCAGGGGTATTTCAGTAATTGCACAAACCAGATGAACTTCGGTAATTTAACAAACCAAGGATATTTTGGTAATTTCGTAAACTGGGGGTATTTTGGTAATTTTGTAAACAAAGGGTATTTCGATAATTTTACAAACCAGGGGTATTTTGGTAATTTTCCAAACCAGGGGTATTTCGATAATTTTGCAAACCAGGGGTATTTCAGTAATTTCACAAACTAGGGATATTTTGGTAATTTCGTAAACTAGGGATATTTTAGTAATTTCATAAATCAAGGGTATTTTGGTAATTTTGTAAACTAAGGGTATTTCGGTAATCTTTCAAACTAGGGGTATTTCAGTAATTTTGCAAACCAGGGTATTTCGATAATTTTGTAAACCGTGTATTTTAGAAATTTCACAAATCGTGGTATTTGGTAATTTTGCAAAATAGGGGTATTTCGATAATTTTCCAAACTAGGGATATTTCGGTAATTTCGTAAACCAGGGGTATTTCGATAATTTTACAAACTAGGGATATTTCGATAAATTTGTAAACTAGGGGTATTTAGGTAATTTTACAAATAAGAAAAATTTTGGTAATTTTGCAAATCGGGGGTATTTTGGTCATTTTACAAATCAGGGTATTAACGACCCAAGTATTCTAAATAGAGATAATGATATGAATGGGCCTAAGGCCCATTCTTGGCCCAAGTGAGCCCACACACTCGTTTGGCCCATTAAGCCAAAACCTAGCCATATATATGAGATTCACATAGTCTAGTTCACTATCTACTACTCAATCATACAATTTACTCATATGGGCTCCCGGGCCCATTAGGCCCACTTGGCCCCTTTCGGGCCAACGTCAGCCCACACCCACAAGAATACTAATGGTGACCTCGACTATCGCGTCGAAGTTTCCACACGTGCACTCGCACGCTCGTGTGGCTACCATCGCCGTGTGGCCGGTATTTCGGCATTTGCCGCTCTACAACTAGAGTAGAGAGAATACACACATGATAGGGGAATCTGGTGCTAATCCGCACTCCGACCACTCTTACGTCCAACGCCAACCAGGTATGCCTACTCTCCTCCTAGACAGCTCTATATATAGCTAGCTTCTTACCTTCCTTCTCTGTATCTTTCCGACGTGGGATCCCTCCTTTAGCAGAGTTTAAATCCAACTCAAACTCTTGCCGTCCAATCCGCAAAATAAATACTCCCTTGCTTTCCATGAGATTCGAACCCAGGCTTCCTTGCACCCTTAATGACGCCTTGCCACTAGACCACTCACTTTCTTGTGTCTAAAACCATGTGCAACTAACTATAAACCTATGGCCAAATTCCAAGTTCACTTAAAAAGAAAACCAAAATGCAAGCGCCAAGACTTGAACCCTGGACCCCTTATTTCCTTGAGGTGTCACCTCCTTGCTCCCTAAGTTGCGTCACTTTGCCACTACACCACACACTCCACTTGTGTCATTTTCTCCACATTTTATTCTTAAAGCCTACCTACTAACTCCCAGGGTTTTATTAACCTAAAACCAAAATTTTTCCTAAGGCCTAACTTGAACCCGGGATTTCGTAGAAGCCCCCTAACCTTCCAAAATCACTCACCTAATAGATCCAACTTGCATTTTAGCCGTTCTCTTGTTCTCAAAAATTTTAAACACTACTACGCCCAAGTCCCATTGGGCCCAATTCTACTAGGCCCAATTTCAAGATGTTACAAATCTACCCCCATAAAGAAATTTCATCCTCGAAATTTCCAACTATAGGAACAGTCACACATCCTAACCTACCACACTATGCTCTTGCTATGCACTCTGATATTAATAACACTAATATACTTTTTAATTAAATCTCGAAGCTTCTTCCTCACAACTAGATACCTAACCGCAGAAGCACATAAAAGTTTATCACAGATGCATATAATTCCAATATTCAAGCAACTCATCCAAAGAGAACACATACAGAATAAATATCAACATACAATCATTGTAGCATATAACAGAGCGTAAGGTCAGGAAACTTAAGGATTTGGTGCCGGAGACTCAGGTGCCATACTTCCCAAAAAACGATATGTTTTCCTAAATCAAATTTGAAACAAATTTGGAAAACATTTTTGAATCCATTCCACAGCCGAGTTTTACAACCTAGGCTTTGATACCATAATTGTAACATCCCAAACCCGGCCTAGACGTTACGACCGGATCTGGTATGTCACAAGGAAAGGTTGTAAAAGAAACTTCGCGATTAAAATTTTTGAGTTTTGTGTTACTATACAGAAATCAATGTCGATGGTTTTTGGAAAATGTGCCGTTTTGAAAAAGTTTTGAAGTTCTAAGAAAATCCCAAGTTTAATTATCTATTACTTGTGACCTGTTTGTTCACATTTTGGAAAACTGTTATTACATTTTTAGGGAAGCCCCGTATTGATAAATTCATAAGAGATAACAACTGAAGAAAAGCAAAATCTAGATTAAAATCTCGGAGGCCTTATTACATAACAAATTCTCAGATTTAAAATAAGTTTAAAATAAAGAAAAATGGAGTTTACGAAAGAAGTAATGCATGGCCACCTCAGAGTCCACCTCAGCTCCAAATCCGTAACTAGGGTTACATACAAAATTAAGCAGAAGGGTGAGTCACCATGACTCAGTGCGTAATTCCCCTTACGAACGTAATTTGGCCTAAGCCACAAAAACAAATTGGGCCTTAGCCCACACAATATGGCATCTTAAAATGTATGCAATGCAGCCCAGCCCAATCCTACTTTTCCAACCTCTATAACACCGAATCAGCCAAAAGCCCGTGGCACCAAGCCACTGTGGTACCAAACCACTGGTGGTTCCAAACCACTGGTGACAGAGTCACTAAATATAATATGTGGGGCCTACCCACTGTGGTACTAAACCACTGGTGACAATCCCTGATAATATATATGTCGGGCCGACCCACTGTGGTACCAAACCACTAGGACGAGTCACAGAAATAAACTATGTGGTGCCAAACCACTGGGGTGCCAAACCAACGAGACATAGTCCTCGGATAAATTATGTGGGCCAACCCATCGTGGTACCAAACCACCGTGGCGATCTTAAAATCACACTTCCCCTTTTCACATCATAACCCAAGCCCATGCACATATTGACATAATGATATGAATGCAACATGCCCCCAAAGCACAATGGTGAATTATATCATACATTCATATAATCAAAAGTAGAACTGTAAAGGTACTTACCCGGTGTCGCCAACTTTACCCACGAGGGTATGTCAACTATCAAGTCAATCATTTTGGCTTTCAGCCAACACAGTTAAGAACACAAACAGTAAAGAAGCGTGTGAGTATTACACACAATCACACTAATCAACCCCTAAGGGTATAACGATAATTTTACCCACCGAGGGTATTTCAGTAATTTACCTACCAAGGGTAATTCGATAATTCTACTCATAACTAATCCATGTATGCAGTGCATTTCGAACATAATCAATCATACAATTAACATAGACAACATTAGTACTACCACGAGGGTACAACGGTCATTTGTCATTTAGGGGTAAAACAATAATTGCACACTAAAGGTATTTCGGTAATTTTGTAGTTCAGGGGTATTTCAGTAATTGCACAAACCAGATGAACTTCGGTAATTTAACAAACCAAGGATATTTTGGTAATTTCGTAAACTGGGGGTATTTTGGTAATTTTGTAAATAAGGGGTATTTCAATAATTTTACAAACCAGGGGTATTTCGATAATTTTCCAAACCAGGGGTATTTCGATAATTTTGCAAACCAGGGGTATTTCAGTAATTTCACAAACCAGGGATATTTTGGTAATTTCGTAAACCAGGGATATTTCAGTAATTTCGTAAATCAGGGGTATTTTGGTAATTTTGTAAACTAGGGGTATTTCGATAATCTTTAAACTAGGGGTATTTCGGTAATTTTGCAAACCAGGGTATTTCGATAATTTTGCAAACCAGGGTATTTTAGAAATTTCACAAACCAGGGGTATTTCGGTAATTTTGCAAAACAGGGGTATTTCGATAATTTTCCAAACTAGGGATATTTCGGTAATTTCGTAAACCAGGGGTATTTCGATAATTTTACAAACTAGTGATATTTCGATAAATTTGTAAACTAGGGGTATTTAGGTAATTTTGCAAACAAGAAAAATTTTGGTAATTTTGCAAATCGGGGGTATTTTGGTCATTTTACAAATCAGGGTATTAACGACCCAAGTATTCTAAATAGAGATAATGTTATGAATGGGCCTAAGGCCCATTCTTGGCCCAAGTGAGCCCACACACTCGTATGGCCAATTTAGCCCAAACCTAGCCATATATATGAGATTCACATAGTCTAGTTCACTATCTACTACTCAATCATACAATTTACTCATATGGGCTCCCGGGCCCATTAGGCCCACTTGGCCCCTTTCGGGCCATCGTTAGCCCACACCCACAAGAATACTAATGGTGGCCTCGACTATCGCGTCGAAGCTTCCACACGTGCACTCGCACGTTCGTGTGGCTACCATCGCCGTGTGGCCGGTATTTCGGCATTTGCCGCTCTACAACTAGAGTAGAGAGAATACACACATGATAGGGAATCTAGTGCTAATCCGCGCTCTGACCACTCCTATGTCCAACGCCAACCAGGTATGCCTACTCTCCTCCTAGACAGCTCTATATATAGCTAGCTTCTCACCTTCCTTCTTTGTATCTTTCCGATGTGGGATCCCTCCTTTAGCAGAGTTTAAATCCAACTCAAACTCTTGCCGTCCAATCTGCAAAATAAATACTCCCTTGCTTTCCATGAGATTCAAACCCAGGCTTCCTTGCACCCTTAATGACGCCTTGCCACTAGACCACTCAGTTTCTTGTGTCTAAAACCATGCGCAACTAACTATAAACCTATGGCCAAATTCCAAGTTCACTTAAAAAGAAAACCAAAATGCAAGCGCCAAGACTTGAACCCTGGACCCCTTATTTCCTTGAGGTGTCACCTCCTTGCTTCCTAAGTTAAATCCACTTTGCCACTACACCACACACTCCACTTGTGTCATTTTCTCCACATTTTATTCTTAAAGCCTACCTACTAACTCCTGTGGTTTTATTCACCTAAAACCAAAATTTTTCCTAAGGCCTAACTTGAACCCGGGATTTCGTAGAAGCCCCCTAACCTTCCAAAATCACTCACCTACTAGATCCAACTTGCATTTTAGCTTAAACACTACTATGCCCAAGTCCCATTGGGCCCAATTCTACTAGGCCCAATTTCAGGATGTTACAAATCTACCCCCTTAAAGAAATTTCGTCCTCGAAATTTCCAACTATAGGAACAGTCACACATCCTAACCTACCACACTACGCCTTGTCACAAGACTCGATATTAATAACACTAATATACTTTTTAATTAAATCTCGAAGCTTCTTCCTCACAACTAGATACCTAACTGCAGAAGCATATAAAAGTTTATCACAGATGCACATAATTACAATATTCAAGCAACTCATCCAAACAGAACACATACAGAATAAATATCAACATACAGTCATTGTAGCATATAACAGAGCGTAAGGTCAGGAAACTTAAGGATTTGGTGCCGGAGACTCAGGTGCCATACGTCCCAAAAAACGATATGTTTTTCTAAATCAAATTTGAAACAAATTTGGAAAACATTTTCGAACCCATTCCACAGTCGAGTTTTACAACCTAGGCTTTGATACCATAATTGTAACATCCCAAACCCGGCCTAGACGTTACGACCGGATCTGGTATGTTACAAGGAAAGGTTGTAAAAGAAACTTCGCGATTAAAATTTTTGAGTTTTGTGTTACTATACAGAAATCAGTGTCGATGGTTTTTGGAAAATGTACCGTTTTGAAAAAGTTTTGAAGTTCTAAGAAAATCCCAAGTTTAATTATTTATTACTTGTGATCCGTTTGTTCACATTTTGGAAAACGGTTATTACATTTTTAGGGAAACCCCGTATTGATAAATTCATAAGAGATAACAACTGAAGAAAAGCAAAATCTAGATTAAAATCTCGGAGGCCTTATTACATAACAAATTCTCAGATTTAAAATAAGTTTAAAATAAAGAAAAATGGAGTTTACGAAAGAAGTAATGCATGGCCACCTCAGAGTCCACCTCAGCTCCAAATCCGTAACTAGGGTTACGTGTAAAATTAAGCAGAAGGGTGAGTCACCATGACTCAGTGCGTAATTCCCCTTACGAACGTAATTTGGCCTAAGCCACAAAAACAAATTGGGCCTTAGCCCACACAATATGGCATCTTAAAATGTATGTAATGCAGCCCAGCCTAATCCTACTTTTCCAACCTCTATAACACCGAATCAACCAAACGCCCGTGGCACCAAGCCACTGTGGTACCAAACCACTGGTGGTTCCAAACCACTGGTGACAGAGTCACTAAATATAATATGTGGGGCCTACCCACTATGGTACTAAACCACTGGTGACAATCCCTGATAATATATATGTCAGGCTGACCCACTGTGGTACCAAACCACTAGGACGAGTCACAGAAATAAACTATGTGGTGCCAAACCACTGGGGGTGCCAAACCACTAAGACATAGTCACTGGATAAATTATGTGGGGCCAACCCACTGTGGTACCAAACCACTGATGGCAGTCTTAAAATCACACTTCCCCTTTTCACATCATAACCCAACCCCTTGCACATATTGACATAATGATATGAATGCAACATGCTCCCAAAGCACAATGGTGAATTATATCATACATTCATATAATCAAAAGTAGAACTATAAAGGTACTTACCCGGTGTCGCCAACTTTACCCACGAGGGTATCTCAACTATCAAGTCAATCATTTCGGCTTTCAGCCAACACAATTAATAACACAAACAGTAAAGAAGCGTGTGAGTATTACACACAATCACGCTAATCAACCCCAAAGGGTATAACGGTAATTTTACCCACTGAGGGTATTTTGGTAATTTACCTACCAAAGGTAATTCGATAATTCTACTCATAACTAATTCATGTATGCAGTACATCTCGAACATAATCAATCATACAATTAACACAGACAACATTAGTACTACCACGAGGGTACAACCATCATTTATCATTTAGGGGTAAAATGGTAATTACACACTAAGGGTATTTTAGTAATTTTATAGTCTGGGGGTATTTCAGTAATTGCACAAAATAGGGGAATTTTGGTAATTTCACAAACCAAGGATATTTTGGTAATTTCGTAAACTAGGGGTATTTCGGTAATTTTGTAAATCGGGGGTATTTCGATAATTTTGCAAACTAGGGGTATTTTGGTAATTTTATAAACTAGGGATATTTTGGTAATTTTGCAAACCAATGATATTTCAGTAATTTTGTAAACTAGGGGTATTCGGTAATTTCGTAAACTAGGGTATTTCAGTAATTTTGCAAATTAAGGGTACTTCGATAATTTTGCAAACCAGGGTATTTTGATAATTTTATAAACTAGGGGTATTTCGATAATTTCGTAAACTAGGGATATTTCGATAATTTCGTAAACCAATGGTATTCCGGTAATTTTACAAACTAGGGATATTTTGGTAATTTCACAAATTAGGGATATTTCGGTAATTTTATAAACCAGAGGTATTTCGGTAATTTTACAAACCAGGGATATTTCAGTAATTTCATAAACCAGGGGTATTTCAATAATTTTACAAACCAGGGATATTTCGGTAATTTTACAAACTAGGGATATTTTTGTAACATCCTGATAATTAGGGGATATGCATCTTTACTTAATTGAATGATGTTGCATGCTTAAATATGATTGAGTGTGTTTTGGAAGTTATTTTTGAACTTCATTAATTAAGTGAATGCTTTGTGATTTATTAAATTTTTAATAAATAAGATGGAGCTAAGCATGATAGGCTTTAAGAAATAATGACAAGAGGTTTTAAGCATAAGATGAGTGATTAGCAAAGTGGTAAGGACACTTGGATGAGTGCTTGAGGAGAGAGGTTCGAATCCCCTAGCTAGCAAATGGGAGGATTTTATTTTTTTGTTTCCTTCCTTATAGTGTCGGCCAAGACTCTTCTAGAAAGGATGAGCATCTTTTTAATTTTGGTTATTTGACCATATGAAAAAGGTAAGCAAGAAGATATGGCATGGAATCATGAAAGGATGGTAAGATGAGGGGGACAAAAGGCTTGAAGTAAGGGCATTGTCTTGGAAACTTTTTCATGGTCATTTGACCATGAACCTAGTCGGTTTTAGGGGCTAAAGGGGATAGTTAATTGTGATAGCAATCTAAGGGTTGATGGGGAAGAAACAAGGAGGAAAAAGGGGGATAATGTTGGCATGCTAGTTGGCCGAATTTGACCTTGAGTTAGGGGGTGTTAGTTGGCCAAAAACTCTAGCATTTTGAACATCTTTTCTCATTTCTCCAAAAACTCTCCTCCTAGCCGAATTATGCTATTGACATTAGGTAAAAGCTTCACTTTGTTTTGGCTTTCATTTTGACCAATTTTCTCCAAAAGCTCCTTCCTAGTCAATGCTTATCTACACAAAAGAGAAGTCTTTTCTCTTCTTTTGGTCATCTTGCAATTTGCCATTTCAGTTTGAAAGGTCTTTTTAGTTTCTTTTCTCTTAAACAAAACACCTTTCTTTCTCTTTGTAACCGAAATTACAAGTCTTCAAGAATCATTTCTTTTCTTTTCCCCTCATTGCCGAAAGCACCAAAGTTCAAGAATTATTTTTCTTCAATTTCTCCCTCTTGGCCGAATGTGTATAGGTCTCTAAACCTATCTCTTTTCTTTTCTTCATCATCATCTTTTCTTCTTCTCTTTCTCTCTTCTTTCATTTATCTTTCTTCCTCACTCTCAACCGAAACTATTTTCTACCAACACCAAAATCAACATACTTTCCTTCTCTTTGTCAAACCAAATCACCTTTCTTTTCATCTAAATCTTTCTTTTCTTCTATTGAAAACCAAACCATTTTAGCCATAAATCACTATCTTTTTCTCTTTCTTTTGTTCAAGGTCAATCTTCATTTGGGCAAGTAAGACTTTTGTCAATTATTTTCTTATCTCCTTTATTATAATCGATTTAAAAACATAGTTCTCTTTATTTTTCTTATTTTTCTCTCTAGGCAATCCTTGGAAAGGATTTTAAGGATCTTTATTGAAGCCAACTTTTAAAAATTGACCTTCAAATCATCCAAGGTAAGAATATCACCTTCTTTATATCGATTTCTTTAAATAGACTATTAATCAATCTTATTTTTAGGGTGATTTAAGACTAACAAGATAGGTAAGAAAAGAGCAATGACGGAGTGTTTGGAAGAGAGGAGGCACTGCTTTACCATCGAATTTCAAAAGAAGGGTCAGATCGGCGATAAGAGATTTTCCACCGAAGTTGTGGACCCTCCGCTAACTAAGATCGGTTATTTGAAGTAGTGCGTACAACCAAACCACTTTACGTTGGTGGAGTATCAACGGGTTTTGATCCATCTAGTAGAGAAAACCACAAATAACGGTTGTTTGAGAATCTGAGGGTAAGGATTTAGATCTCTCGTCAATAAGTATAATTTTATTAGTAATAGTATATTCTAACCAAGTGTGATAATTAACTAGGTGTTGACGAGCTTAGAAGGTATCGTTCTCAAAGTCATAAGGTGTGTAACCTTACAATAAAACTCATAGATCTATATATTAAATGTGATTATATGACAATATGTTTGATAATGATTGTGGATACCATTCAGTGGTATACGATATTCAAGTATGTTTACCCCAATATTTCGTTAATTTTGCTATATGCATAAAATGTGAAATAAGTATGACTATATTATGATTTTGGGGTAAATAGCATGAAAAATAAATAATATATATGTGCATGGGCATATGGGTATTATTGATGAAGGGGAAGTATTCTGGTGGTTTTACCACAATATCCGGTGACTTCGGTCACATATTTGAAATCCCGTGACTTTGGTCACATATGTGAATATGGTGACTTCAGTCACATATTTTGAAATCCGGTGACTTCGGTCACAATTTTATCTGGTGGCCTTGCCACAAAATTATAAGGGCGATGTGCATGTTGACTGCAGCAACTGCCTTCGATGGTGTGTAGCGGATGGAGGGTCGATTTAGTAATCCCCACGGTGTGTTTGGTTGGTAAAGGTGGTGTGTAGCGGATGGATATTTAGGTGGGCCGGGTTTGCATTTCATTATATGTATATATCCATGTGATTTAGATGATTATTATTTAATCTGCTATGAAAATGGGCTTATGGGCTAAAAATGACTTAAATGGGCCTATGGCTATATGTGTAATTATTGGGCGTTAAGGCATATGATCAAATGGGCTTTTTTTTTTAATGTATATGTTACACATTGAGTTTATGACTCACCCTTTTGTGGGATAACTTTTCGATGATTCAGAAGTGCGATGGATCGAATCAAGAAGGAACTGTGGTGGCCAATGCTCATATCAAGTATTTTGGAGATTTTCCAATTTAAACTTATTAAATTTTACTTCTTAGACTTTATTATGGGTTTTTGCTATTTTTATGTAATAAGGCCACTATAAACTGCTTTTAAATTTTTGTGTTTGGATTTATTTTGCCATGAATAATTATTAATTAAATAACAAAATGGATTTTGATAAATAATTTAAACTGCTTTTGAAATTAAAATATATTTCTACAATATTAATAAATTTTTCATTAAATTTGGTTTTACGTTAACTTATTATTCCTTTTAAAATAATGTTTTAAGAAGATACTTAATTTTACTTTACAATTAAACCCGATCTTTAAGTTAATCCGCTTTTATTCAAAAATTATCAAGTTTTTCTTAAATAAGCAATAGTTTGTTAAAGTTTTACTCGAGGAACATATCAAATCCGATCAGGCCTTTTGGGTCGAGTTTGGGGTGTTTCAACTTGGTATCAGAGCCCAGTTTTAAACTCTCGGCCTTGGGTTTTGAAGCCCACAACATTTTCAAAATTTGGCCCAAATGACTTTTTGAAAGTTTTCTTAAGTTAAAGTGGTTTTATAAGAGCATGGCACTCGAAATTCTCGGCCCAGATCCATCAGGTATGTATCTTTATTGATAAGTGATATGAATGTATGATAAGCCTAAGGAAACTATACTTTAGAGACATGGACCCTAGTTGTTTGTGTACTACTACGGAAAAACCACTAAATATCTGTTTCATAAAACTTTCTTTTAACAAGAAGTGAAAAGATTCTAATACATAAGACTTCTTCGTAAAAATAGATAAGATACGCAGTAGACATGAGTTCTAGGGGACGTGGTCGTCGTGGACGTGAGACGAGGAAGAATGGCTGTGTTGGAACCAGTTAGATCTGGTCAAGGTTTCAAAAATAAAGCTCCGCCACCGGCTGTTGGGGTGGATTTTCAAGAGCAAAATGGAGGAGGTGACGCAGTATCACAAGCTGTAATTCGAGTATTGGAACGAGTAGTAGAAGCTAGTACTGGAAATGGGTCTCGAAAGTCAGTAACTGAGAGACTAAGATCGAATGGAGCTAAGGTTTTCAGGGGAGTATCTGGAGTAGCTCCAAATGTAGTGGAATATTGTTGGAGGCAACGAGAGGATCACGGCCAATTTAGACTGCACTGCTTCAAGAAAAATTAAAAGGTGCTATTTCACTACTTCGGGATGAGGCCTACCAGTGGTGGCTCACTATCAAGGAGAGTACCCCTGTGGATCGACTGGATTGGGGGTATTTTAAAATTAAATTCAAAGGAAAATACGTTGGAGCTAGCTACATCGACTCCTAGAGAAAGGCATTTCTGAATTTGGTGCAAGGAAATAAGTCGATAGCTGAGTATAAAGTAGAGTTTTTGTGACTTAGCCGATATGCCAGAGGGATAGTAGCTACTGAATATGAACGGTGCGTCAGATTTGAAGATGGACTTAGAGATGAACTGCGAGTAATGATTGCTCCGTACCGGGAAAGAGATTTTACAATCTTAGTAGAAAGAGCAAGAATAGCTGAAGAAGTTAAGCGGACTGAAAGATGTAATCGTAATGAGGTCGAATAGAAATAAGAGAAGCTTTGGGTCTTGTGGTCATCCGGAATTTTCAGAAGAAACCAAGAAATGATAGACCACGAAGTCAAGAGATCACACGGTGGACAACATCGTGCTTGTGCCCAATGTGGAAAAATGCACCCGGAGAATGTTGGAAAAGATCGGGATGTTTCAAGTGCGGATCTAAAGACCATATGATCAAGGATTGTTCAAAAATTTAGAAAAGAACCGCCAAAGAAGTCGTATGCTAATCAGTCGGCAGAGGTGAACAAAGAATTGATAAGGGGTCGTGGTCCAAATGGAAGGGGTAATGGTTTTGGTAGAGGTCGCGGGACTTCAGGCAGAGGCAGTGATAGCTTTGAGGCGAGACAACTGTGTCCGTATATGCAATTCATCGCAGAGAAGAAGGATGCACCGATGTTATTACGGGTACATTTCTGATTTCTGGGTTGCCCTTTATTGCTTTGATAGATATAGGGTCAACTCACTCTTATATCGCTAGTGAAGTATCTGGGACTTTGCATGTGACTTCGAGATCAGATTTAGGAAGATGATCGATTTAGTCCTTTAGATGATAGAGAGTTATAGACAAACTTTTAAGGAAGTACCTTTAGAAGTTCAAGGGACGCAATTTCTGGCTAATTTAATGGAGTTACCATTCGGAGAGTTCGACCTGATCTTAGGCATGGACTGGCTTGTGAAGTATCGTGCAAATGTGGATTGTGCTGCTAAGTGAATGTCCTTAAGAACTGTTGATGACAAAGAAGTTGTAGTGATGGGCAAGAGACGGAACTACTTATCTAATGTAGTATCCGCTCTTAAGGCAGAAAAGATGGTTAGAAAAGGATGTGTAGCCTTTCTGATGTTGGTGAGTGCCTTGGAGGCTAAGGAAGCAACTGTTGAGGGAGTCAGGACTGTGAATGAATTTGTAGATGTTTTTCCCGAAGAACTTCCAAGTTTGCCTCCGGACCGAGAGGTAGAATTTGGGATAGATTTATTGCCTGGAACGGCACCAGTTTCTATTGCTCCATATAGAATGGCACCGAAGGAGTTAGTTGAGCTTAAGGCTCAGATTCAGGAGTTGCTTGATCGTGGATTTATCCGACCTAGTGTGTCTCCATGGGGAGCACCAGTCCTATTTGTGAAGAAGAAGGACGGATAGATGAGGATATGTATAGATTACCGGCAGTTGAATAAGCTGACCATCAAGAAAAAGTATCCTTTGTCGAGGATTGACGACTTGTTCGATCAGCTTAAGGGAGCTGCGGTATTCTCAAAGATTGATCTAAGGTCAGGGTATCATCAGCTTAAGGTGAAAGAAGTGGATATCCATAAGACGGCTTTTCAACTAGATATGGGCATTATGAATTTCGGTAATGCCATTCGGATTGATTTAACGCCCAAATGCGTTCATGGATATGATGAACCGGATCTTCCAACCCTACTTGGATTAGTTCGTTGTGGTATTTATAGACGACATCCTAGTGTATTCTAAGTCCGAGGTAGAACATGATGAGCATCTTCGATTGTGTTGTGAGTTTTAAGGAGAAGAAGTCAGATGCCAAATTCACAAAGTGTGAATTTTAATGAAAGAGGTTGCGCTTTTAGGCCATGTGGTGTCTGCGGAAGGGATAAGGTGGATCCTCGGAAGATTGAGGTCATGCTAGATTGGAAACCACTTAAGTCCGTGAATCGAGGTTCGCAGCTTGGGGTTAGCGAGGATACTACTGAAGATTCATCAAAGGATTTTCATCGATAGTCGCACCTTTAACAAAATTGCCGAGAAAGGAAGTACCTTTCGTGTGGGATAAGCAACAAGAGAGTTTTGAGAAGCTCAAGAAGGTTTTGACCAAGCTCCGTTTGATTCACTTTGAGGCGAAAGGATTTTATCGTGTATTGTGACGCTTCTCACACGGGATTAGGATGTGTTCTGATGCAAGACGGGAAGGTAGTTGCGTATGCATCTCGGCAGTTAAGACCTCACGAGGTTAATTACCCGACGCATGATTTGGAATTGGCAGCTGTAGTCTTTGCTCTTAAAGTTTGGAGTCATTACTTATACGGGGAAAAGTCGATGATATACATGGACCACAAAAGTCTCAAATATCTCTTGACTCGTAAAGAAGCGAATTTGAGGCGCGAAGGTGGATAGAGTTGTTGAAAGACTATGACTGTTCTATTGAGTACCACCCGGGTAAGGCGAATGTGGTGGCAGACGCTCTAAGTCGGAAAGTGGTGTCAGATTTAAGGGCGATGTTTGCACATCTTAGTCTTTTCGACGATGGAAGCTTGTTGGTAGAATTACAAGTTAAGCCAACATGGTTGAGTCAAGTGAAAGAGAGGCAGTTGGTAGATGAAAATCTGAGTGTAAAGCTTTAGCAGGTGCAGAGTGGGAATTTAGAAGATTATGGTATCAACAGTGATGGGGTATTGTGTTTCAAGGGTAAAGTCTGTATGCCAAGGGATCAGGAATTGAGGCAAAAGATTCTTCAGGAGTCGCATGGTAGCCCCTATGCTATGCATCCTGGAGGAAGTAAGTTATACCGAGATTTGCGAGATCAGTTTTGGTGGCCTAGTCTTAAGCGAGAAGTTACAGAGTATGTAGGAAAGTGCTTAACGTGTCAGCAAGTCAAGGCTGAACATCAAGTACCTTCGGGATTGCTTTAGCCGATAAAGATTCCACAGTGGAAGGGGAGAGAATCACCATGGACTTTGTTAGTGAGCTTCCTCTTACGCCTACTAAGAAAGACTCAATTTGGGTGATAGTGGACCGATTAATGAAATCTGCACATTTTATCCCAGTTCAAATTGATTACTCTTTGCAGAAGTTGGCGAAGTTATATGTAGTGAAATTGTGAGATTACATGGAGTGCTTAGTGTCAATTATTTTAGATAGGGATCCGAGGTTTACGCCTCGGTTTTGGAAAGCATTGCATCGGGCCTTGGGTACCGATTGATTTTAGTACGGATTTCATCCACAATCTAACGGCCAACTGAATGAGTAATCCAAATCTTAGAAGATATGTTAAGGGATGTGTGATGGATTTCGGGAAGTTGGGAAGAGTTCTTACATTAGCGTAATTTATGCGTACAACAATAGTTACCAAGCCAAGATTCGGATGGCACCATATGAAGCACTATATGGAAGGAAGTGTCGCACTCTACATGTTGGATGAATTAGGGAACGCCGATTTTGGGTCCAAAAATAGTGATGTAATCCAAGAAAAGGTTAAGGTAATCCGGGCTCGGTTAAAGGAAGCATCTAACAAGTAAAAGTAGTACGCAGATCTTAAATGGAAAGAAATCGAGTTTGCTGTGGGAGACCAAGTTTTCCTAAAGGTTTCACCTTGGAAAAAGGTAATGAGATTTGGTCGCAAAGGGAAGCTAAGTCCTAGGTTCATTGGACCTTATCGGGTTGTGAAACGGTCAAATCTGTGGCATATCAGTTAGAATTACCTTCGGAGTTGAAGTAAATGCACGATGTGTTCCATGTTTCAATGTTACGCCATTGCCGACGGATCCATCTCATGTAGTGCCGCTTGAGGAGGTGGAATTAAGACCGATTTGTCCTATGAAGAGGAGCCAATTCAAATTCGGAGCGAGATGTAAAGGTTTTACGGAGAAAATCGGTTCCTCTCACAAAGTATTATGGCGTAATCATGGATCGGAAGAAGCTTCATGGGAACCGAGGAAGCGATGCGACAATAATACCCTCACTTATTCCAACCGGTAATTTCGAGGACAAAATTATTTTAAGGGGTAGAACCGTAACATCCCGATAATTAGGGTTATGCATCTTTACTTAATTGAATGATGTTGCATGCTTAAATATGATTGAGTGTGTTTTGGAAGTTATTTTTGAACTTCATTAATTAAGTGAATGCTTAGTGATTTATTAAATTTTTAATAAATAAGATGGAGCTAAGCATGATAGGCTTTAAGAAATAATGACAAGAGGTTTTAAGCATAAGATGAGTGATTAGCAAAGTGGTAAGGACACTTGGATGAGTGCTTGAGGGGAGAGGTTCGAATCCCCTAGCTAGCAAATGGGAGGATTTTATTTTTTTGTTTCCTTCCCTATAGTGTCGGCCAAGACTCTTCTAGAAAGGATGAGCATCTTTTTAATTTTGGTTATTTGACCATATGAAAAAGGTAAGCAAGAAGATATGGCATGGAATCATGAAAGGATGGTAAGATGAGGGGGACAAAAGGCTTGAAGTAAGGGCATTGTCTTGGAAACTTTTTCATGGTCATTTGACCATGAACCTAGTCGATTTTAGGGCTAAAGGGGATAGTTAATTGTGATAGCAATCTAAGGGTTGATGGGGAAGAAACAAGGAGGAAAAAGGGGGATAATGTTGGCATGCTAGTTGGCCGAATTTGACCTTGAGTTAGGGGGTGTTAGTTGGCCAAAAACTCTAGCATTTTGAACATCTTTTCTCATTTCTCCAAAAACTCTCCTCCTAGCCGAATTATGCTATTGACATTAGGTAAAAACTTCACTTTGTTTTGGCTTTCATTTTGACCAATTTTCTCCAAAAGCTCCCTTCCTAGCCGAATGCTTATCTACACAAAAGAGAAGTCTTTTTCTCTTCTTTTGGTCATCTTGCAATTTGCCATTTCGGTTTGAAAGGTCTTTTTAGTTTCTTTTCTCTTAAACAAAACACCTTTCTTTCTCTTTGTAACCGAAATTACAAGTCTTCAAGAATCATTTCTTTTCTTTTCCCCTCATTGCCGAAAGCACCAAAGTTCAAGAATTATTTTTCTTCAATTTCTCCCTCTTGGCCGAATGTGCATAGGTCTCTAAACCTATCTCTTTTCTTTTCTTCATCATCATCATTTCTTCTTCGCTTTCTCTCTTCTTTCATTTATCTTTCTTCCTCACTCTCAACCAAACTATTTTCTACCAACACCAAAATCAACATACTTTCCTTCTCTTTGTCAAACCAAATCACCTTTCTTTTTCATCTAAATCTTTCTTCTTCTATTGAAAACCAAACCATTTTAGCCATAAATCACTATCTTTTTCTCTTTTCTTTTGTTCAAGGCGAATCTTCATTTGGGCAAGTAAGACTTTTGTCAATTATTTTCTTATCTCCTTTATTATAATCGATTTAAAACATAGTTCTCTTATTTTTCTTATTTTTCTCTCTTAGGTCAATCCTTGGAAAGGATTTTAAGGATCTTTGTTGAAGCCAACTTTTAAGAAGTGACCTTTCAAATCATCCAAGGTAAGAATATCACCTTCTGCTATATCGATTTCTTTAAATAGACTATTAATCAATCTTATTTTTAGGGGTGATTTAAGACTAACAAGATAGGTAAGAAAAGAGTAGTGCGGAGTGTTTGGAAGAGAGGAGGCAATGCTTTTACCATCGAATTTCAAAAGAAGGGCTGTATCGGCGATAAGAGATTTTCCATCGGGTTGTGGACCCTCTACTAATGAAGATCGGTTATTTGAAGTAGTGCTACAATCGAACCACTTTACGTTGGTGGAGTATCAATGGGTTTTGATCCATCTAGCGAGAAAACCACAAATAACGTTGTTTGAGAATTGAGGTAAGGATTTAGATCTCTCGTCAATAAGTATAATTTTATTAGTAATAGTATATTCTAACCAAGTGTGATAATTAACTAGGTGTTGACGAGCGAGAAGGTATCGTTCTCACGGTCATAAGGTGTGTAACCTTACAATAAAAACTCATAGATCTATATATTAAATGTGATTATATGACAATATGTTTGATAATGATTGTGGATACCATTCAGTGGTATACGATATTCAGGTATGTTTACCCCAATATTTCGTTAATTTTGCTATATGCATAAAATGTGAAATAAGTATGACTATATTATGATTTTGGGGTAAATAGCATGAAAAATAAATAATATGTATGTGCATGGGCATATGGGTATTATTGATGAAGGGGAAGTATTCTTGTGGTTTTACCACAATATCCGGTGACTTCGGTCACATATTTGAAATCCGGTGACTTCGGTCACATATGTGAATCTGGTGACTTCAGTCACATATTTTGAAATCCGGTGACTTCGGTCACAATTTTGTCTAGTGGCCTTGCCACAAAATTATAAGGGCGATGTGCATGTTGACTGCAGCAACTGCCTTCGATGGTGTGTAGCGGATGGAGGGTCGATTTAGTAATCCCCACGGTGTGTTTGGTTGGTACGGGTGGTGTGTAGCGGATGGATATTTAGGTGGGCCGGGTTTGCATTTCATTATATGTATATATCCATGTGATTTAGATGATTATTATTTAATCTGCTATGAAAATGGGCTTATGGGCTAAAAATGACTTAAATGGGCCTATGGCTATATGTGTAATTATTGGGCTTTAAGGCATATGATCAAATGGGCTTTTTTTTTTAATGTATGTGTTACTCATTGAGTTTATGACTCACCCTTTTGTGGGATAACTTTTCAGATGATTCAGAAGTGCGATGGATCGAATCAACAAGGAACTGTGGCCAATGCTCATATCAAGTATTTTGGAGATTTTCCAATTTAAACTTATTAAATTTTACTTCTTAGACTTTATTATGGGTTTTGCTATTTTTATGTAATAAGGCCACTATAAACCTGCTTTTAAATTTTTGTGTTTGGATTTATTTTGCCATGAATAATTATTAATTAAATAACTAAATGGATTTTGATAAATAATTTAAACTGCTTTTGAAATTAAAATATATTTCTACAATATTAATAAATTTTTCATTAAATTTGGTTTTCATTAACTTATTATTCCTCTTAAAAATAATGTTTTAAGAAGATACTAATTTTACTTTACAATTAAACCCGATCTTTAAGTTAATCCGTTTTATTCAAAAATTATCAAGTTTTTCTTAAATAAGCAATAGTTTGTTAAAGTTTTACTCGAGAACATATCAAATCCGGTCAGGCTTTTTGGGCCGGGTTTGGGGTGTTTCAATTTTGGTCATTTTACAAATCAGGGTATTAACGACCCAAGTATTCTAAATAGAGATAATGATGCGAATGGGCCTAAGGCCCATTCTCGTCCCAAGTGGGCCCACACATTCATGTGGCCCATTTAGCCCAAACCTTGCCACATATATGAGATTCACATGGTCTAGTTCACTATCTACTACTCAATCATACAATTTACTCATATGGGCTCTCTGCCCTATCGGGCCCAACAAATTTCACACCCACAAGAATACTAATGGTGGCATGTACTATCGCTGTCAAGATTCCACACGTGCGCTCATATATCGTGGGCCCAACAGCCCACACCTACAAGAATACTAATGGTGGCATGTACTATCGCGTCGAAGATTCCACACGTGCGCTCATACACTGGTGTGGCTACCATCGCCGTGTGATCGGCATTTCGGCATTTGCCTCTCTACAACTAGAGTAGAAAGAATACACACATGATAGGGGAATCTGGTGGTAATCCGCGCTCCGACCACTCCTGCGTCCAACGCCAACTAGGTATGCCTACTCTCCTCCTAGACAGCTCTATATATAGCTAGCTTCTCACCTTCCTTCTTTGTATCTTTCCGATGTGGGATCCCTCCGTTAGCAGAGTTTAAATCCAACTCAAACTCTTGTCGTCCAATCCGCAAAACAAATATTCCCTTGCTTTCCATGAGATTCAAACCCAGGCTCCCTTGCACCCTTAATGACACCTTGCCACTAGACCACCCACTTTCTTGTGTCTAAAACCATGTGCAACTAAATATAAACCTATGGCCAAATTCCAAGTTCACTTAAAAAGAAAACCAAAATGCAAGCGCCAAGACTTGAACCCTGGACCCCTTATTTCCTTGAGGCATCACCTCATTGCTCCCTAAGTGGCGTCACTTTTCCACTACACCACACACTCCACTTGTGTCATTTTCTCCACATTTTATTCTTAAAGCCTACCTACTAACTCCCAGGGTTTTATTCACCTAAAACCAAAATTTTTCCTAAGGCCTAACTTGAACCTGAGACTTCATAGAAGCCCCCTAACCTTCCAAAATCACTTACCTACTAGATCCAACTTGTATTTAAGCCATTCTCTTGTTCTCAAAAATTTCCAACTACTACGCCCAGGATTGTGCCCAATTCTACTAGGCCCAATTTTGGGATGTTACAAATCTACCACATCCTAACCTACCACATCTAACCTACCACACTACGCTCTTGTCGCTAACTCGATCTTAATAACACTAATATACTTTTTAATTAAATCTCGAAGCTTCTTCCTCACAACTAGATACCTAACCGCAGAAGCACATAGAAGTTTATCACACATGCACATAATTCCAATATTCAAGCAACTCATCCAAACAGAACACACACAGAATAAATACCAACATACAGTCATTACAGCATATAATAGAGCGTAAGGTCAGGAAACTTACGGATTTGGTGCCGGAGACTCAGGTTCCATACTTCCCCAAAAACGATATGTTTTTCTAAATCAAATTTGAAACAAATTTGGAAAACATTTTCGAACCCATTTCACAGCCGAGTTTTGCAACCTAGGCTCTGATACCATAATTGTAACACCCCAAACCCAACCTAGACATTACGACCAGATCTGGTATGTCACAAGGAAATGTTGTAAAAGAAACTTCGCGATTAAAATTTTTGAATTTTGTTTTACAGTACAGAAATCAGGGTCAATGGTTTTAGGAAAATGCGCTGTTTTGAAATAGTTTTTGAAGTTCTAAGAAAATTCCAAGTTTAATTATTTATTGCTTGTGATCCGCTTGTTCACATTTTGGAAAACAGTTATTACATTTTTAGCGAAACCCCGTGATGATAAATTCATAAGAGATAACAACTGAATAAAAGCAAAATCCAGATTAAAATCCTAGAGGCCTTATTACATAATAAATTCCCAAATTTAAAATAAGTTTAAAATAAATAAAAATGGAGTTTACGAAAGAAGTAACTCATGGCCACCTTAGAGTCCACCTCAGCTCCAAATCCGCAACTAGGGGTTACCTGCAAAATTAAGCAAAGGGGTGAGTCACCAAGACTCAGTGTGTAATTCCCCTTACGAACGTAATTTGGCCTAAGCCCACAAAAGCACATTGGGCCTTAGCCCACACAATATGGCATATTAAAAATGTATGCAATGCAGCCCAGCCCAATCCTACTTTTCCAACCTCTATAACACCGAATCAACCAAACGCCCGTGGCACCAAGCCACTGTGGTACCAAACCACTGGTGGTTCTAAACCACTGGTGACAGAGTCACTAAATATAATATGTGGGGCCTACCCACTGTGGTACCAAACCACTGGTGACAATCCCTGATAATATATATGTGGGGCTAATCCACTGTGGTACCAAACCACTGGGACGAGTCACAGAAATAAACTATGTGGTGCCAAACCACTAAGACAGTCACTGGATAAATTATGTGGGGCCAACCCACTGTGGTACCAATCCACTGGTGACAGTCTTAGAATCACACTTCCCCTTTTCACATCGTAAACCAAGCCAATGGTGAATTATATCATACATTCATATAATCAAAAGTAGAACTGTATAGGTACTTACCCGGTGTCACCAACTTTACCCACGAGGGTATCTCAACTATCAAGTCAATCATTTTGGCTTTCAGCCAACACAGTTAATAACACAAACAATAAAGAAGCGTGTGAGTATTACACACAATCACGCTAATCAACCTCTAAGGGTATAACGATAATTTTACCCACCAAGGGTGTTTCAGTAATTTACCTACCAAGGGTAATTCGGTAATTCTACTCTTAATTAATCCATGTATGCAGTGCATCTCAAACATAATCAATCATACAATTAACACAGACAACATTAGTACTACCACGAGGGTACAATGGTCATTTGTCATTTAGGGGTAAAATGGTAATTACCCACTTAGGGTATTTCGATAATTTTATAGTCTGGGGGTATTTCAATAATTGTGCAAGCCAGGGAAATTTCGGTAATTTAACAAACCAGGGATATTTTGATAATTTCATAAACTAGGGTATTTTGGTAATTTTGCAAGAGGTATTTCAATAATTTTACAAACTAAGGGTATTTCAATAATTTTGCAAATTAGGGGTATTTCGATAATTTCAAAAACTAGGGGTATTTCGATAATTGTGCAAAGTAGGGATATTTTGGTAATTTCGTAAATCAGGGATATTTCTATAATTTCGTAAACCAGGGGTATTCGATAATTTCATAAACCAGGGGTATTTCGATAATTTTGCAAACCAGGGGTATTTCGATAATTTTATAAACCAGGGTATTTCTATAATTTTACAAACTAGGGGTATTTTGGTAAATACGTAAACCAAGGGTATTTTGATAATTTTACAAACCAGGGATATTTCGGTAAATTTGCAAACCAGGGATATTTCGGTAATTTCACAAACTAGGGGTATTTTGGTAATTTCTTAAACTAGGGGTATTTCAGTAATTTTACAAACCAAGGATATTTCGATAATTTCACAAACTAGGGATATTTCGATAATTTTACAAACCAGGGGTATTTTGGTTATTTTACAAATTAGGGTATTAACGACCCAAGTATTCTAAATAGAGATAATGATGCGAATGGGCCTAAGGCCCATTCTCGATCCAAGTGGGCCCACACACTCGTGTGGCCCATTTAGCCCAAATCTAGCCACATATATGAGATTCACATAGTTTAGTTCACTATCTACTACTCAATCATACAATTTACTCATATGGGCTCCCGGGCCAATTGGGCCCACTTGGCCCAACAGCCACACCCACAAGAATACTAATGGTGGCCTCGACTATCGCGTCGAAGCTTTCACACGTGCATGTTTACACTTTTACCCCCAAAGTTTTACATTTTTACAATTTAGTTCTTATTTCACAAAAATCACAAATTAATGAAATTCAAGACTAACCCATGCTAGCAAAATTACCATAATGCCTCTAGAAGCCCATAATTTTCATTTATTTCACATTTTAACCACTAAAGTTACACTTTTCTCAATTTAATCCCTATTTTACTTTTTTACTAAAAAATACTTCATAAAACTGGTATAATTCACAACAAACTTTCATAATCTATCATCAAACATTAAAAAAACATATGTATTCATCAATGGAATCATTCAAAATCTTTAAAAATTTTGCAAATTAGTCCCTGGGCTAGCTAGACTAAGCTGCAACGATATCAAAAACGTAGAAATCATTAAAAATGGGACAAAAATCATACCTTAGTTAGCTATATAAGCATGGTCGAATATGTAAAGCTTTGTTAATGGCTTACTAGGGCAAATTCAGTTGAAGCATGAAAATAAGAAAGATGATACCTTTGTTGTTTATTAATTTACTTAAGTTATTTTATAAATTACTAATTTAACCTTGACTTAAACCATTAAAATTCACCTAAATGATGTCCAAGAATGTCCAATAACATTAAAAATGGTCTAATTACAACATAAGGACCTTCACTTTAAAGTTCCATATCTATTTGACACCTTTAGCTATTAGAACACTACTTTTGCACTTTACGCGATTTAGTCCTTTTCATCAAATTTACCAATCAAACGATAAAATTTCTTTGCAAAATTTTACACATACATGCTATCATACTGTAAAAATTAAAATTATAATAAAATAAATATTTTGACCTTAAATTCATAATTTTGAAACCACTATTTTGATTTGACAAAAAAAGGGCTGTTACAGACCCTAAAAAGGGCTGTTACAGACCCTGTTGCACCAACTCCATTTAGAAACACTTCACTAAGTGAAATTTCCCAACACCAAGATGGTACAATTGAATTAATATTCAACATGCCACTTAAAATGCCTCCAAGACATTCTTTTGAAATAGGAATTATTGACACAACTTTTAGGAGGTTAAATTTAGAAGAAGAATCAAATCCCGAAACACAAACAACAGATTTTAGGACAGCTAGTGCTTCTGTCTCTTGTATCCCAACAACATTTAGGACCAATTTTCAAGGAATAGATAATTCCTCAAGTATAGCTCAACCTATCTATACCAGATATGAAGAGAGCCCCCAAAATTCACCTAATATGTCACCAACATATTCATCAATTCTAATAATGCAAGACTAGAAAATGCAAAAATTTTTGTTCTAGAAAAGTCTATTGGGATCAACAAAGAATGGTGTAGAAAACACTTCTATTCCAACAAAAAGAGAAAAGATTACTTTAAAGTTTATAATAAAAAAAGAGCATTCTTCAGGAATAATATGAATTCATGAATACTAATAAAATTCATATAAAATTATTTGAATGGTTTCAAGAATATTATTTATAATCTATTAATGTAATAAAAAATAATATTAGATGACAAACCAATAAAGGAGAAGTTGAATCTCAACATCACCCTTTAATGAAGGTTTAAAAACTTCGTAAAAATACTGGAATAAAAGCAAGTCTTTTAAGAATGAGAGCTCCGATACAGGCAAACAAGTCTCATCAAAAGATATTAAAATGATAATAGAACAAAAGAACTATACAAATATCAGTCTTCATACAATAGGAAAACAATTAGATTATATTGAAAATTTGGAAGAGAGTCACCAATCTAACTTTGACCAGTCAGATGAATAATAAATTAGAAAAATGGCTTGGGAAAGAACCAAAAAAGATTATATTAACAAAAAATCATTGCACCTTATCTTAATATAGAAGAAAAACTCGTTATAACATCCTAAATGTGGCCTTGTGCATTTATATGAGATGTTGGTTTAATATGTTCGAGCTGAGGCCTTAATTAAATACTTTGTTTAAGCTTACTTGGGTTAAAATCAAGTTTCAAGTAGTTTAATGAACATTTTGGGCTTGTGGTCTAGAAGGAAATGATGCCATAAGGAAGGAGAGGAGTTAGCGTCAAAAGGCAAGAGGAAGAGGCCCAATTTGTGGCCACTAGAAGCCCAAGTTTTGGGTCAAAAATTCAGCACTTAGGAGGGGACGGCACGAGGCAAACTTTTAGGAGTTTATAGTGTTTTTAATTTAAGTGATAAAATGCTGATAATAGGAAGGGAGGTATTGTTGTTAAAGAAAACTCTTTTGAAGGGTGGATGATGATTAAGTTAACAGGAAATATTAGAGTTATCAGGTAACAGCAGAGTTGGCCGAAAATCCAACTCTGGGAAGGGAGAGTTGTATATGCCAAAATTTGCAAGCAAATGATCACCTTCTCATCCTTTTCTTTTATTCTCTTCAAGTCAAAATTCTTTTCTCTCTTGGGTTCTTTGCCGCAACTCTCCCACACTTGTTTCTTCTTTTCATTCTTTTATTCAAAACCAAATACTTTTGTTTATACTTCCTTCTTCCATAGCCGAAACCTTTAAGGATTCAACCTCTTTTTCCTGAAATCACATCATAGCTGAAACTCCTTAGTGTTTCTCCTCTCCTCGAAAACCCTTTTGAAGGCTGAATACTCTTGGTGCACATCTTCTTCCTCCATAGCCGAACCATTAGGTGAGATCTCTATTTCTCGAAGGTGCACCGTAAGCCGAATACTCCTCTGTAATCCAGTGAGTTTTGGGATTTTGTTCTATTCGATTTCACTCTTTTTTTCCTAAGATCTAACCCGAATCATGTGTACTAATTCCTGTCGATTTCCCTCTTTGTCCATATAAGCCGAATCTTTTCTTGCCGAGATCTGTAGTGCGGATTTGTGAAAAGCCGAAGGTAGGTGGTCAAGGGTAGGTTTGACCGAATGGCCACTTTCCTATTCTTTTATTTTCGACCGAATGACATAAGGTGTTAGATGGCTCTCGATCATCGGTTTGGTTAACTATTTTTGGTGATGGCCAAATGTAGGAAACGAGTTCTCAACGACATTTGGGATTCAATTAACTAGGTAAGAATTTGATTTAAGTGTTATAGTTGTTAAGTAATTAGATATCATCGTTTAAATGATTTAGCGATTAAGGATAGACTCGAATAATAGTCAGGCAGAAAAGGTTGGATCTATACAACCAACACCCAAATACAAGAATCGATCTATTTCGGTAGTGCGAGATTGGCCATCGGGGTGTGGGCAGATATTGAAGTCAGATCGAGGACCGATAGTGGTAGTCTCGAGTGATAGTAGCATAGATGTAGAGAAAGCATTAGTACGAGAATCAGGTGTGTAATACTTCCCCACCATCTAGATCTGATTATTAATATGCATATGTGTTCATAAGTTTTATCTGTTACGTTAAAAGCTGAAATCTTGGATTTAAACAGCGGACCACCAGGTTAGTAAATAATCTACTTATATGTTACAAGTAAATTGTTGTACATGTTTGCATGGGTTGGGTGATGAAAGGAGGAAGTTATATGTATATGTATATGTGTAGCGGTTTTTACCGTGATTTACTGTAGTGGCTAATGCCGTGATCTGGTTATAAGGGCTTCGTCCAATATATGTTGATGAGCAGCATGACTGCCATCTTGGCGTGTAGCGGTGTGGGTTGATCTTAGAAATCCCCAATGGTGTGATCGGTTGGTACGGGGCTTTCTGTCAACACGATTGGTTTTACAAAAATTTTTTTAGTGACATACCAGATCCGGTTGTAGTGTTTGGGCCTAGTTTGGGGTGTTACAATTTGGTATCAGAGCCCAGTTCAAAACTCGGCTTTGGGGTTTTGGGCCCAAAAGAATTTCTAAAAATGGGTTTTTAAAACATGGATTCCTCTTAGCAAAGACTTATTAGCTCAGCATAGCACCTGCGTCTCCGGCCAAGTTCGCCAGGTAAGTATTCTGAACTCCTGATTGTGATATAAATGTGGGCTTAACGGGTTTTATGGGATGTAGACTATTTAGGTTAGAACTTGATGGACTCTAGGCTTAGACAAACAACTCTTCAAATCTATAAGACTTAACTTCATTGAATAACACCTGTAAACAAGTCACAAGACTAAAGTGTGGTAACAAGCATATACATGTCTAAGAGTAGACCCGAAAGAGCTTGGTATTTAAGTAGTCCGAGTGACTCACCTTCTCTTTGCTGGAATCTCACCTGGTGCATAGTGATTGTTCACTTTAGCCATGACAAGGTGTGGCAATAGGTATATGCATGTCTAGGAGTGGATTTAGGGAAAGCTTGGTACTTAAGCAGTCCTAGTGACTCACCACCTTTCCACTAGAATCCTACCTAGTGCATAGTGACTATTCACCCTAGTTACGAGTACTTGTTGACAGGCCAAAACTTATAATTAAAACCCGAAAGGGCCAGCCACCTATTTTTCTCACAAAATTATTAAAATATCCTTAATTTGAAAAAGGTACCCATGATTTGCAAATATACCCCGATTTACAAAGTCAATAGAATCTTTCCATAGAAAACAAAAACAACAACAACAACATCAAAATATCCTTGATTTGTAAAATTACCAAATTACCTTGATTTACAAATGATCGAAATACCCCAAATTTCAAAATTACTGAAATACACGAGTTGGAAAAAAATTACCAAAATACCCTTATTTCATAAAATCACCCAAAACCATATTTACGAAAATACCCCTATAGGATAAAATTACGAAAATACCCCTGGGTAGCAAAGTGACGAAAATACCCTTAGGTGATGAATGTTACTTGTATGAATGTTGTGTGTGCATAATTCCTAGAATAGGAAGATTGAAAACTGTAGATAGGTTCGAATTTAAAAGAATCACTTTTAAAACTATGTTTCATAAGATTATTCGGGGATAATTAGTGGAAACAACTAATGACTCATAAAATTTTTAAATCAGATAAATGCAAACTAGAAGAATGAGTACAAGAGGTCGAGGACGTCCGCCACGTGGACGCCAGAGAGGTAGAATGACTGCTTTGAACTCGTAAGATCGGGTCATGGGTCCTAAGTGAGATCTGGGTTCTACCAATTCTTTGTGGTGGAATTTTAAGACCAGACAGGTGGAAAGGATGTGGTGTCTCAGGCTGTACTGAGGGTTTTGGAAAGAGTGGCTAAGGCTGGTATGGGCATAGGAGATCAAAAATCTGTGCCTGAGAGGCTAAGGAACAATGGGGCCGAAGTATTTAGGGGAGTCTCTGAGTATCCTTGAGTTCCGCTGAATATTAGTTGGAGGCAGTGGAACGTATAATGGATGACCTAGACTACATGGTGGAAGAGAAGCTAAAGGGGTCGTGTCTCTTCTTTGAGACGAGGCCTACCAATGGTGGCTCACGGTGAAAGAGGGTACGACCGCGGACCTAATTGACTGGGATTTCTTTAAGGAGTCATTCCAGGGAAAGTACGTTGGGGCTAGTTATATGGATGCTCAAAGGAAAGCATTCCTGAATTTGGTGCAGGGGAGTAAGTTTGTGGCTGAGTATGAGGCTGAGTTTCTATGCCTGAGTCGTTACACTCGGGGAATGGTAGCAACAGAGTATGAACGATGCGTTCGATTCGAGGATGGGCTATGGAATGAGCTAAGGGTTCTGATTGCACCACAATGAGAGAAAATTTTTACGGTTTTGGTGGATAAGGTCAAAATAGCTAATGAAGTGAAGCAGGTGGAGAGATAGGAGAAGGATAAGGATCGAGGAAGGAGTAAGAGAAGTTTTGGACCCTCTAGAGCAACTAAAATTTTAGAAGAGGCCAAGAACTGATGGGCCAGCTCGTGCCCCATCGGGCCAGAGTCAAGCATGTTCTATATATGGGAGAACCCATTATGGAGAGTGCAGAGTGAAAACGGTGGATGTTTTAAGTGTGGATCCACAAAACATTTGATGAGGGACTATCCTCAGATGGATCGTGGGCGATAACGGTAGAGGTTACGATCGAGGCTAGGAAAGGTGATCAGCCTGGACCAAGGGGTAGAGGTGCAGCTAGAGGAAGAAATGGATCCGGTCGGGGTCGTGGAGCATCTGGCAGAGGTACAGGTAATATGGATGCAAGGCAGTCGGGTTTAGTTTATACGACTCGTCGAAGGGAGGACAGTGACGCACCGAATGTTATAACCGGTACGTTTCTTATTGCTGATAATCCTTTATTTGCCTTAATTAACATTGGGTCAACCCAATCCTATGTTGCATGTTCAGTATCTGAGACTCTAAGTATAGATTATGAGATAACCACTAGGAAGATGACTATGGTTAGTCCTCTAGGACAATCTAAGGTAGTGGACAAACTATTTAGGGATGTACCTTTAGAGATTCAAGGGGTAGTATTCCCAGCTGATTTAATGGAATTACCGTTTGGAGAGTTTGACCTTATTTTGGGAATGGATTGGTTAACTAAGCATCGTGCCAAGTTGGACTGTGGGAATAAACGTATGGTGTTGGGAACCCGGAAGGCGGGGAGGTGGTTGTGTTAGGAGAAAGGAGGAATTACTTGTCCAACGTGGTATCATCCTTAAAAGCTATTAAGATGATTCGGAAGGGATGTAGTGCATATCTAGCTTTTATTAGTGTGTTGGATGCTAAGGAGGTGACTATTAATGAAGTCTGAACAGTCAAGGATTTCACGGATGTCTTTCCGGAGGAATTGCCATGATTACCCCCGGATCGCGACGTGGAATTTGGAATAGACCTACTTCCGGGTATAGCTCCAGTATCTATTGCTCCTTATAGGATGGTGTCGAAGGAGTTGGTGGAGCTTAAGGCTCAGATTTAGGAACTATTGGATCGTGGGTTCATTCGACCGAGTGTGTCTCCATGGGGGGCGCCAGTCCTGTTCGTGAAGAAGAAGGACAGATCCATGCATATGTGCGTGGACTATCATCAATTGAACAAGTTGACGATTAAAAATAAGTATCCGTTACCGAGAATCGATGACCTGTTTAATCAGCTCAAAGGAGCTTCGATCTTTTCTAAGATTGACTTAAGGTCTGGGTATCATCAATTAAGAGTTAAAGAAGGAGACATTCACAAGACGACATTTCGAACTCAGTACGGGCATTATGAGTTCTTGGTAATGTCGTTCGGGTTGACGAACGCACCAACGGCCTTTATGGATATGATGAACCGGGTGTTTCAGCCATATCTTGATTGGTTCATCGTGGTG
The DNA here is from genome assembly GCA_025506655.1 of Gossypium rotundifolium. Taxonomy (NCBI): domain Eukaryota; kingdom Viridiplantae; phylum Streptophyta; class Magnoliopsida; order Malvales; family Malvaceae; genus Gossypium; species Gossypium rotundifolium. The sequence continues at coordinate 36,331,605 of CP106729.1, read as the reverse complement.
TTCATCGACGATATCCTGGTTTACTCTAAGTTAGAGGAGGAGCATGACGAACATCTTCGCGTGGTGTTGCAAACTCTGAGGGAGAACTAGTTGTTTGCAAATTTCAGTAAGTGTGAGTTCTGGCTGAAGGAAGTGACTTTCTTAGGACATGTGGTTTCGACCGAGGGAATCAGGGTGGACCCTCGAAAGATAGAGGCTGTATTGGATCGGAAACCACCAAAGTCTGTGGCGAAGGTTCAGAGTTTTTTAGGTTTGGCAGGGTATTACCGAACGTTCGTTGAAGGGTTTTCTCTAATAGCGGCTCCTCAACTAAGTTGTTGAGGAAGGGAGTATTGTTTGTATGGGCCGACAAACAGCAAGAGAGCTTTGAGAAGTTGAAGAGAATCTTGACAGAAGCGCCAGTATTAATTCAGCTGGAGGTAGGAAAGGAATTTACCGTCTACTGTGATGTGTTGCACAAGGGTTTAGGGTGTGTGTTGATGCAAGAAGGAAAGGTGGTGGCATATGCGTCACGACAGTTGAGATCGCATGAGTTGAACTACCCTACGCATGACTTGGAGTTGGCGGCGGTAGTGTTTGCCTTAAAGACTTGGAGGCACTACTTGTATGGGGAGAAGTTGGTAATCTACACCGACCATAAAAGTCTGAAGTACCTTCTTAACCAGAAGGAGCTAAATTTAAGACAACGTAGGTGGATCGAGCTCCTGAAGGATTATGATTGTTTGATCGAATATCACCTTGGTAAGGCGAATGTGGTAGCAGATGTGCTAAGCCATAAAGTAGTATCAGAGTTAAGAGCCATGTTTGCTCATTTGAGTTTATTTGATAACGGGAGTTTGCTAGCTGAGTTGCAAGTAAAGCCAACATGGGTAAGTCAGGTTAAGGAAAAATGGTTAGGGGATAAAGACCTTAGTGCTCGATTGTTACGAGTGAGGGATGGTGGAATAGAGGACTATAGTCTGAACAATGATGGAGTTCTGTGTTATCGTGGGAAGATTTACATGCCTAAGGATGATGAGTTAAGACAGAGGATTCTTCAGGAATCACATAGTAGCCCTTATGCTATGCATCTTGGAGGAGTCAAGATGTACCATGATTTATGAGAGCAATTTTGGTGGCCAGGTCTGAAGAAAGAGGTAACGAAAATCGTGGGAAAATGTCTGACGTGTCATTAGGTCAAAGCTGAACACCAAGTGCCCTCGGGATTGTTGTAGCCGGTGAAGATTCCCCAATGGAAATGGGAGAGAATCACAATGAATTTTGTTAGTGGGTTACCCTTACACCCACTAAGAAGGATTCGATTTGGGTGATTATGGATCGACTGACGAAGTCTGCTCACTTTATACCGATTCGAGTGGACTTTTCTTTACAAAAGCTGGCTAAATTGTATATGGCTGAGGTTATAAGATTGCATGGTGTGCCGGCGTCGATCATATCAGATAGGGACCCTAGGTTCACGTCATGATTTTGGAAGGCTCTTCATCAAGCAATAGGAACAAGGTTAGACTTTACTACCGCTTTTCACCCACAGACTGATGGTCAGTCCGAGAGGGTAATTCAAATCTTGGAGGATATGCTAAGGGGTTGCATCATCGACTTTAGGGGCAGTTGGGAAGAGTATTTGCCCTTGGCAAAATTTGCATATAATAATAGTTATCAAGCTAGCATTCAGATGGCGCCTTATAAAGCGTTATATGGAAGGAGGTGTCGTACTCTAGAATTAGTGTTGGAAACAGAGGAGAAAGTTAAGTTAATACGGAGCTAGGCTAAAGGAAGCAGATAATGAGGTTTGGTTGAAAGGGGAAGTTAAGTCCACGATTTATTGGGCCTTATTGAGTACTAGAACGTGTGGGCCTGGTGGTTTATCAGTTGGAGTTGCCTTCAGAGTTGGAGCAGATACATGATGTGTTCCATGTCTCGATGTTGAGACATTATCGATCTGATCCATCGCACATAGTGCTGGTAGAAGAGATAGAAGTAAGGCCGGATTTGTCTTTTGAGGAGGAGCCAATGCAAATTCTGGACCGAGACGTGAAAGTGTTGAGAAGAAAGTCTATTCCATTGGTCAAAGTTTTGTGGTGAAATCACGGTGCAAAGAGGCGATGTGGGAGCCAGAGGATGTCATATGACAGCAGTACCCCCATCTTTTCTGATCAGGTAAAATTTTGAGGTCGAAATTTATTTTAAGGGGTAAACTGTAACATCCTAAATGTGGGCTTGTGCATTTATATAAGATGTTGGTTTAATATGTTCGAGCTGAGGCCTTAATTAAATACTTTGTTTAAGCTTACTTGGGTTAAAATGAAGTTTCAAGTAGTTTAATGAACATTTTGGGCTTGTGGCCCAGAAGGAAATGATGCCATAAGGAAGGAGAGGAGTTGGCATCAAAAGACAAGGGGAAGGGGCCCAATTTGTGATCACTAGAAGCCCAAGTTTTGGGTCAAAAATTCGGCACTTAGGAGCCTTAGGAGGGGACGACACAAGGCAAACTTTTAGGAGTTTATAGTGTTTTTAATTTAAGTGATAAAATGCTGATAATAGGAAGGGATGTATTGTTGTTAAAGAAGACTCTTTTGAAGGGTGGATGATGGTTAAGTTAACAGGAAAGATTAGAGTTATCAGGTAACAGCAGAGTTGGCTGAAAATCCAACTATGAGAAGGGGGAGTTGTATATGCCAAAATTTGCAAGCAAATGATCACCTTCTCATCCTTTTCTTTTATTCTCTTCAAGTCGAAATTCTTTTCTCTCTTGGGTTCTTTGCCGCAACTCTCCCACAATTGTTTCTTCTTTTCATTCTTTTATTCAAAACCGAATACTTTTGTTCATACTTCCTTCTTCCATAGCCAAAACCTTCAAGGATTCAGCCTCTTTTTCTTGAAATCACATCATAGCCAAAACTCCTTAGTGTTTCTCCTCTCCTCGAAAACCCTTTTGAAGGCCAAATACTCTTGGTGCACATCTTCTTTCTCCATAGCCGAACCATTAGGTGAGATCTCTATTTCCCGAAGGTGCACCATAAGCTGAATACTCCTCTATAATTTGGTGAGTTTCGGGATTTTGTTCTATTCAATTTCACTCTTTCTTTTCCTAAGATCTAACCCAAATCATGTGTACTAATGCCTATCGATTTCCCTCTTTGTCCATATAAGCTGAATCCTTTCTTGCTAAGATCTGTAGTGCCAATTTGTGAAAAGCCGAAGGTAGGTGGTCAAGGGTAGGTTCGGCCGAATGGCCACTTTCCTGTTCTTTTGTTTTCGGCCGAATGACATAAGGTGTTAGATGGCTCTCGATCATCGGTTTGGTTAATTATTTTTGGTGATGGCCGAATGTAGGAAAGGAGGTGACGAGTTCTCAACGACATTCGGGATTCAATTAACTAGGTAAGAGTTTGATTTAAGTGTTATAGTTGTTAAGTAATTAGATCTCATCGTTTAAATGATTTAGTGATTAAGGATGGACTCGAATAACAGTCAGGCAGAAAAGGTTGGATCTATACAACCAACACCCAAATACAAGAAGCGATCTATTTCGGTAGTGCGAGATTGGCCATCGGGGTGTGTCGATATTGAAGTCAGATCGAGGACCGATAGTGGTAGTCTCGAGTGATAGTAGCATAGACGTAGAGAAAGCATTAGTACGAGAATCAGGTGTGTAATACTTCTCCACCATATAGATCTGATTATTAATATACATATGTGTTCATAAGTTTTATATGTTACGTTCAAAGTCAAATCTCGATTTAAACAGCGGACCACCAGGTTAGTAAATAATATGCTTATATGTTACAAGTAAATTGTTGTACATGTTTGCATGGATTGGGTGATGAAAGGAGGAAGTTATATGTATATGTATATGTATATGTGTAGCGATTTTTACCATGATTTACTGCAGCAGCTAATGTCGTGATCTGTTATAAGGGCTTCGGCCAATATATGTTGATGAGTAGCATGACTACCATCTTGGCATGTAGCGATGTGGGTTGATTGTAGAAATCCCCAATGGTGTGATCGGTTGGTACGGGGGCGTGTAGCGGATGGAAACCTAGGCATATGGGTTGGGCTTTGCATATTATTTGTTATCCATGTAAATGAAATTATTATTATGTTTTATGGGGCCCAAATCTAGTGGTGCATGAGGGTTGCACACCTTGTCTCGCGACTCACCCAATTAAACTAACCTTTCGGTGACAATTAGTGCATCGGACCTGCCTGGTGGATTGGAGTGCAAGGTGGCCATGCAAAAGAATATGTGGATCCGTGAAAAGTCCTACTTGATAGTTTTTTTAAAGTATTTTATGTTATGGATTCAAACTACATTGTAATAAGGCCATGGGCCATTAGTTTACATTTTAGTTTTATTATGGGCCTTTATTATTTATTCTTATTTTAATTTTTTCTTTAAACAAAGGCATGTAATTCGGTTTTGGGCTTTTGATTATTAAGGCACATATTATATAAACTATATTTGGCTTTCTGTCAACACGATTGGTTTTACAAAAATTTTTCTTAGTGACATACCAGATTCGGTTGTAGTGTTTGGGACGGGTTTGGGGTGTTACACTCGTTTTCCAAAATAAAAACAAAGCTAATAAAATTTATGAATAGAATATAGACGGAATGTCTAAATATAATATTATCAGTTTATTATAACAAATGACAATGGTCTCAAATGTTTATAAAACTCAAAACCAAAATGGATTAATTAGTGCTCATGCTATAGCCAATAATTTTAGTTGCTGGATTTACTGATCAATTAAAAGGATGGTGGGACCGCGTAACAGCCCAACTTAGGGCCTAGTCGGAATAGTGGTGCGAGACCACAAATTTGAAGTAGAAATATGTATTTAAATGATTTTACAAGGCTTATGAGGTATCTGCATAATTGTGTGAAAATTTTATGAAGAAATTTTATTAATTAGTGAATAAATTGTCCATTAGGACTAAATTGTAAAAAAAATATGAGATTCTAGAAGATTTAAGTACAAAATAGCATCATAAAAATTAGTAGAGGTCCTTATTTAGCAATTAGACCATCATTTGTTGAGATGGACAAAAATGGACATTGGAAGGAAAAATCTCAAGAAAGAGCATTAAGGGCATTTTGGTCATTTGGTTAATTAATGAATTAAAAAGGGAAAAACAAGTCAAAATCTTGTCCATATTCTTCCTCTAAGTGCCAAAATTTCAAGGAGCCATAGCTAGGGTTTTGTTCAACTTCCAAGCTCAATAGTAAGTGCATCCTAGCCCCGTTTTTAATGTTCTTCATATTTTTGAAATCCTCGTAGCTCGGTTTAGCTATTTCTAGCTATATTTTGAGCTAAGGTTTATGTTTAAAAATTTACCCATGTATGACGTATTTTGATGATTTATGAAAAATTATGAAAGTTTGATGTAGGATAAACATCTTTTTCTAAGAGATTTTCATGTAAAATGCATGTAAGGACCAAATTGTAAAAGTAATGAAAATGGTCATAAATTGTTGAAATAGTAGAAATTGCAGGCTATTATAGTTATGAATATGAATCGACTAGGCTTGAAATATAAGGAATTTAAATGAAAATAATTTTACGAGCCTAGGGGTAAAAGTGTAATTATGAGAAAGTTTAGGGGCAAAATTGTAATTTTTCCAAAGTATGAGTTATGAGCCAAATTAGTCAATGTGAATATTAAACAAGTTAAATTGTCATTATAGATCAAGAAATGTGAAGCCCGAATCGAAACCGAGGCAAAAATAAGGTCGAGGACTAAATTACACAATTCTACACATTTTGAATACCGAGGTAAGTTTGTATGAAATTAACGTTACATTTGTTGTTATGTTTAAAATTAATTATTATTTTTGTGAAATGTATATTATTTACATGAAAGGATCATTAATACTATGATTATAAAGTGAAGGAGAATGAGTAAGCAAGTAAAAGTCTCGATCAAAGTCTCAGAATAACGAGGATTCTTATGTCATAACATGAGCCAAGGAAAACCCGTGTAAGACCATGTCTGGGACAAGGCATCAGCATCAAGGAATGTAGGTCCCGTGTAAGACCATGTCTGGGACATGGCATCGGCACCGAACTTAGATACTGTGTAAGACCATGTTTGGGACATGGCATCAGCATCGTATGAGGAAGGTCTCATGTAAGACCATGACTAGGACATGGCATTGACACCACATAAGGAAGGTATCGTGTAAGACCATGTCTGGGACATGGCATCGACATCAAACATGGACCTTATGTAAGACCATGTCTGGGACATGGCATCAGAATCGAATAAGGAAGGTCTTATGTAAGACCATGTCTGGGACATGGCATTGACACCACATAAGGAAGGTCTCGTGTAAGACCATGTCTGGGACATGGCATCGACACCATATGAGGTAGGTCCCATGTAAGAACATGTTTGGGACATGGCTTCGGTACCAAAGGAAGATTTCGTGTAAGACCATGTCTGGGACATGGCATCGATATTAACTAAGGAATCCTGTGTAAGACCATATCTGAGATGTGGCTTCAGAATATAAGGAAATCCCAGGTAAGACCATATTTGGGATATGGCATTGGCATCAATATATGTATGTTTGACAAGGTTGAGTATCCCCCGTTATTTCGGGAAATTCAACGAGCAAAATAATTAAGTATGAGAAAGGCAATAGATGAGATGAGTAAGTAAAATTGAGGATGAGATAAGTTGTATGAGAATGATTAAAAGTCCATGTAAGCTAAAAAGGATCAAGATTCAAATTTTGACCATGATAGTTTAAATACTAAACCATGTAATGAGTGATACAGGTGCTATGAATAAATACAAGATAAGGTAACCCTAAGGTGATGGGTAAGTATGAGTAAGAGTAAGTATGAGTAAGTAAGCCTTAGTACGTGAGTTTTATGTGTACTTATTTCATGATGAATAAGTTTATTTAAAGCAATTATGTTGTTACTTAAGATTTCATGCAAGCTTACTAAGCTATAAGCTTACCCTTCTCTTTTCCTTCTTTCCTTGTACTTTCGCCAAGCTAGTTCGGGAATCGAAGAACGTCGGAGCTCAGATTACACTATCGACCCTCATTTTGGTATAGCAAAGTTGATTATTTTGAGTATGGCATGTATAGGAGGTCGATCATTTTGAATTATGCTATATTGGGGAAAAATGGTTAGTTGTTAAAAGTATACAATCTTTTTGGTATATGGCCATTAGAAATTGGTTGATACATAATAAGTTTTATACCTTTAATGATGATGAGGTTATGCATCTAAGTTTATGAAATGAATGGAATAAATGAGTTGCTTGAGAATGTATAAGTATGTTTATATTTTAGGGTGGCAATTTGCTTGGAAAATAACCTATAATTGTCCACACTGGTAGACACATGGGCGTGTGTCTAGGCCGTGTGTCGCCTACATCAAACCTCGAAGAATATGATACGTCACACGGGCCATCACACGGGCGTGTTCCCTGGCCGTGTGCTATTAAAGGGTTGATGACGTCATAAACAGAGAGCTCCACGGGCGGAGGACACGGGCGTGTCTAGGTCGTGTGAAGGACACGGGTTATAGACATAGGCGTGTGCTCAACCGTGTGAAATAAGTCAGTGTCGACCACGAGTGTCGAACACGGGCATGTCTTAGGGGCACACGGGCGTGTGGCCCCTGTTTAAGAAATAAATTTCTAAGAGTGTTAGAGTTTTCAGGTGAACTTTAAAACTCTCTGGACATATGAGTAAGGCCTCGTAGGCCTATTATATACACGTTATGATTAAAAAGGAAAAGTTTAAGATGGAATGAAATTTTATGGCCCGTGAATGTATATTTAAGAAAAGTTAAGTATGGTAATGCCTCATATCCGGTCCCGGTATAGGACTCGGGTAAAGGGTGTTACAGACCATGCACTCACTAAAACCCAACAAGAAGAAATTTTAAAAGCTACACAAAATGATGATCAAGGAAGAACTATTTTAGATTAACAAGAAGAGAAATCCAAGATGCAGTAGCAACTTTCATTTTCTCAATCTCTAAACACTTTATAGAATCCCCCTCAGACTTCTATTATACCTCTGGTTATGAATCCGAATCTGTTGAATAAACCTCCGGTTGATAAGATTAGAAAGTATAGGGTGAAGAATTTCGTGCTACCACTGATGATGATGCTAAGAGAGCTGAGTTTTGGCTCGAGAATACGATTCGACTATTTGATGAAATGTCGTATACCCATGACAAATGTGTGAAATGTGTTGTTTCTTTGTTGAGAGATGTAGCTTATCAATGGTGGAAAACTTTGATTTCTGTTGTTCTAAAGAATGAATTACTTGGGATTTCTTTCAATCTAAATTCAGAAAGAAATATATTAGTGAGAGATTTATTGATCAAAAGCGAAAAGAATTTCTTGAATTGAAACAGGGCCGTATGTCTGTTACAGAGTACGAGCGAGAATTTGTGAGACCAAGTCAGTATGCACGAGAATGTGTCTCGACAGAAGCAATAATGTGTAAAAGGTTCGAAGACGGCTTGAATGAAGATATCCATTTGTTAGTTAGAATTCTAGAAATAAAAGAATTTGTTCTGCTTGTTGACTGAGCATGTAAAGTTGAAGAACTCGGGAAAGAGAAAAGAAAAGATGAGTCAAAAGCTAGAGATGTGAGAAAGAGATCTTAAAGTAAACTATTTTAGTCTACATCAAAAAAATTTCGAGATGAGTCTAGCCATTCAAAGGCTAATGTGGGACATTCGAATAGAGATCGTGCTAGATCGCATTCGAGCTTCAGAGCTCCAACTACTTCGATAGGTAGTGTTGGAAATGTTAGATCTGAGAGACCCGAGTGTAAATATTATGGTAAAAGACATCTGAGAAATCTTCAATTAAATGATCGAGCTTACTTTAAACGTGGATCATTAGATCATTTTATTTGAGACTATCCCGAGTTTGTTGAACAAGAGATTGTACAGAATCCGAAGTCGGATAACGCTTTAGCTAGGGGTAGACCTTCCAGAAACACGAGAAATGTGAGTGGTAGCTAGAGAGCTACGAAAGATATAGTTGCGAGATCCGTAGCTAGAGCACCTGCCAGGGCTTATGCTATTAGAACTCGTGAGGAAGCTTCATCTCCAGACGTTATTACTGGTACTTTTACTCTTTACGATACTTCTGTGATTGCATTGATTGACCCAGGGTCTACTCATTCATGTATATATATGTATGAACTTAGTATTCAGTAAAACTTTGCCTATAGAGTCTACTGAATTTTTAATTAGAGTATTGAACCTCTTAGGCAAGTGTGTTCTGGTTGATAAAGTGTGTAAGAATTGTCCGTTGATATTTTGAGATATTTGTTTTCTGGCTGTTCTGATGTTATTACCTTTTGATGGATTTGATATAATCTTGGGTATGGATTGGCTAACATTGCATGATGCTGTTGTGAATTGCAAAAGGAAAACTATTGATTTGAGATGTCAGGATGATGAGATAATTCAGGTTGAATCTAATGATTTGAATGGGTTACCGGTTGTGATATCAGTGATGAAATCTCAGAGTTATGTGAAAAAAGGGTTATGAAGCTTATTTTTCCTATGTAATTGATTCGAAAGTGACGGAAAAGAAAGTTGAATCTGTAACTGTGGTTTGTGAGTTCCCTAATGTGTTTCCTGAAGAATTATCGGGATTACCTTCGATACGAGAAGTCGAATTTGGCATTGAGTTAGTGCCGGGGATGACCCCTATTTCAATAACTCCATATAGAATGGCTCCGACATGATAAAAAGAATTGAAGCCTCAGTTGCAAGAATTGATAGACAGAGGTTTAGCACGATCGAGTTTCTCACCTTGGGGTGCTCCTGTTTTGTTTGTGAAAAAGAAAGATGGTACGATGAGAATGTGTATTGAATATCGTCAGTTAAACAAAGTAGCCATTAAGAATAAATATCCTCTACCCAGAATCGATGATTTGTTTGATCAGTTGAAAGGGGTTCTGTGTTTTCACAGATAGATTTAAGATCAGGATCTTATCAGTTGCAAGTAAAAGATTTAGACATTCTGAAAACTACCTTCCGAACGAGGTACGGGCACTATGAGTTTTTAGTTATGCCTTTTGGATTAACAAATGCTCCTGCTGTCTTTATGGACTTGATGAACAGAATTTTTAGGCCGTATTTAGATCGATTTGTTGTTGTATTCATTGGTGACATTTTGATTTATTCGTGTGATAAAATTGAGCATTCTGAACACCTGAGAATTGTGTTACAGACTCTGTGTGATAAGTAGTTGTATGAAAAGTTTAGTAAATGTGAGTTCTGGATGCGTGAAGTTAGCTTTTTGGGGCATATTGTGTCAACATCCGATATACGAGTTGATCCAAGCAAAATTTCAACTATTTTAGAGTGGAAGCCTCCAAAAAATGTGTCTGAAGGCCACAGTTTTTTGGGACTTGATGATTATTACCGACGATTTATAAAAAGATTTTCGATGATTGCAACTCCGATGACGAGATTGCTTCAGAAAGACGTGAAATTTGAATGGTCAAAAAAGTGTCAGAAAAGTTTTGATCAGTTAAAAGCTTTGTTAACTGAAGCTCTAGTGCTAGTTCAGCTAAAATCGGGTAAAGAATTTGTTATTTATAGTGATGCATCTTTGAACGGTTTAGGCTGTGTTTTGATGTAGGAAGGTAAAGTTATAACTTATGCTTCAAGACAGTTAAAGCCACATGAAAAGAATTATCCGACACACGATCTGGAATTGGCAGCTATTGTATTTGCGGTTAAAATTTGGCGCCACTATTTGCTCGGTGAGAAGTGTCACGTTTATTCCGATCATAAAAGCTTAAAATATTTGATGACTCAGAAAGATCTGAATCTACGATAGCGAAGATGATTAGAGTTGTTAAAAGATTACGAACTTGTAAGTGACTATCATCCGGGAAAAGCAAATGTTGTTGTTGATGCTGTAAGTCAAAAATCGTTATTTGCCTTACGTGCGATGAACGCTCATTTAGTTCTATCTAATGATGGTTCAGTTTTGGCTGAGATGAAAGCGAGACCATTATTCTTATAGCAGATTTGTGATGCTCAGAAAGTTGATAATGAAATGTTAGCAAAACGAGCTCAGTGTGATTTGAACTTTGATTCTGAATTTTGAGTTGATGCTGATAATTGTATGAGATTCGAGATAGGATTTGTGTTCCGAGAAATCCAGAGTTGATTCAGTTAATTTGAAAGAAGCACATAGCAGTCGCTTCTCTTTTCATCCGGGAAGTACAAAGATGTATAATGATTTGAAACAACTTTATTGGTGGCCTGGAATGAAAAGAGATATCTCTGATTTTGTTTCGAAATGTTTGATTTGTCAGCAAGTTAAAGCTGAACATCAGGTGACATCTGGTTTGTTACAACCGATTATGATTCCTGAGTGGAAATGGGGTAAAGTGATAATGGATTTTGTTTCAGGTTTGCCTTTAACTCCAAAAAAGAAAGACACGATCTGGGTTGTAGTTGATAGATTGACAAAATCAGCCCATTATATTCCAGTACGATTTGATTATTCACTAGATAAGTTAGCTTAGCTATATATTTCGATATTGTGAGATTGCACGGGGTGCCACTATCTATTGTGTCTGATAGAGATCCGAGGTTTACTTCATGATTTTGGAAAAAACTGCAAGAGGCTTTATGTAACACCCCAAACCCGGCCTAGAAGTTTGGCCCGAATCTGGTGTGCTACATTGAAGTGTCTTTCGAAAACCATGTTTTCATTGAAAACCCTTCTTAATTAAAAGCTTGAGTAAAATCCCAGTTACCTCAGTTTATTTTTTTCGAGGTTTATTAAAAAGTTATTACCTTCAAAATCTTATTGTTGCGGAAGCTTAATTTAATACAAATGATTTACGAAAACCTAATATTTACAAATTGAGTTAATGAAACGTAGTGTTTTGAAAACAGTTATCATTTTGGGAAAATTGTGTTCTACTTCTAGCAGATATAAATTGTAATAAACTAAAATCCCAAATTAAAAACCAGAAATTAAAAGAGGCCTTATTACAAAAATTAAAACCCAAAAGGGAATTTAAAACAAATATAAAACCCAAAGCATAACAGCCGCAGTCGTGTGGTCACCTCCCAGTCCTTCGCAGCATCGATCCTTCTAATGCTAGGGATTACTTGCACAGTTAAAAACGAGGTGAGTTTATGAAAACTCAGTGGGTAATCCCCTTACTAGGGTAACATCGATTATACGTGAATAGAAACCAAAACGATGCAGGCCAAAGTCAGAACCCTCTAACCCGTACCCTCGCGAGATTAGGATTATGAGGCATTACCAAACTAAACACCATTCCGAATAGACATTCAATTGAATTCAACACAAGCAATGCGATCCCTATGTATCACATAACAAAATCTGATATTCATTCGTAATTTTATAATGCATATACAAGCATATCAAATTACATCCTGACCAAACATACAATTGATATTATAAAATTATATCGCATTCATTTCCTTATAGCAAGTGTCCCATTTATACTTGCACATGATTATTCAAATATCATGCACCAAGTTCGAATACATTTATTAATGTACCTAAACCTTGCAACTTATTTATTTAACCATTCAAAGGTTCGGCCATACTATTACCAAAATCATAAGCATATCGCAGCGTTTCAAATATTGAGATCAAACCTTACAGTTTTCACATACCATTTGAGATTCATGCTTAAACGAAATATTACTAATACCAACTACCTCAAGTATACATCACTTACTATATTACCAAAGCCTATGTCACAACTCAATCACCATTAGTAATGTATTTTAGCAAATAACTCACGAATAGTCCTTGGACAAAATCATTCATACAATGCAACCACCATGTCCCATATATATATAATTCAAGGTTCGGTATATTGATCCGAACATATAACAAGATTATTGCCTACTACTATATCTATATATATACCTACATAAATCATCAAATATCACCATCATCTTTTTACTAGCCAAATGCATAACTAAACATATCATACATATATGCCATGACTAAACTACGTCTACGATATGCACCTAGACTATAACCGAATATAACCAAATAAAAACCATATCATCCATGCATCATAAAAACATATCCATATCAACTAACATTGAATATAAGCCATATTCGTATGGCTATATTAAATATAATAACAAAGTTTCCAACTCAAACAAAGACATTTACCATCCTATACATGCCTTTATCCAAAATAAACCAAACTAAAGGAGTTCCGAAAAGATGATAGTGTGGTTAACTTTGCTAACAATTTCCCGAGCCCGTAGCTTGACCAAAATCTATAAAACAGATCATTGAACACATAAAGTAAGCTTACTAGCTTAGTAAGTCTTAAGCATTATATTATATTGTTCAATCATCCAAGCATGGTAATAAATCAATTCATGACATTAAATATACATGTCTTACTTATAAACTCACCATAACAAAGTGTCATTACCTTACTTAACTTGGTAACTTTCAATTCCTTACCAAATACATCAATTGCAGAATATACATAAATTATCACATATCTAGGTGTATAAATATACCTACATGAACATTTAACCACACTCATGTTTTCGAATTTTCAATAACCACATGGCATATTATATATATACAAACTTCACAACCAAGTGTATAACACATTTCTTTCATCATTTGTTTTGCTCATTATCATAGCATATATATAACATCAAAGTATGAAAGTACATACCTTGTTGCCAAATTAACAAATTCATTTTCAAAGCTTAAACTTACTAGATTTGGTTCATGACCTTATTACTATATAAATGAAGTTCGAAATTGAAACTCACCGGTATAGAACCTGCTAGGCCTTAGCCTAAATTGCTCACACCGGCACTAGGCCTGCTAGACTCAAGGTCCAAGTTTTAAACACCGGCATTTAGCCTACTAGGCAATAAGCCCGAAATATTTCACCGACACAAGGCCTGCTATGCATTAAGCCCGATATAGATCACTAGCACAAGGCCTGCTAGGCTCGAAGCTCGAAATAAATCACCGGCACATGGCCTGCTAGGCTAGAAACCCGAAATAAATCACTGGCACAAGGCCTGCTAGGCTCGAAGCCTAAAATAAATCATCGACACAAGGCCTACTAGGCTCGAAGCCAAAATATCAACACAATTAATCATTCCATACACATTACTTAATTCTAAAATCACTAACATCACATATATTTCATATTGCTTTCACATATCAAGTCGAACATGCTTGATCACTTTACATTTAACAAAACATATTCAATCCATTACTATACTTCACATTCGGCAATCCCATATTTTTATCCTTAAAAATATCAAATTTCAACTTTTACTAGATTCATAAATAATTCTTTGACATATATTTGCTTAAGGACTTACCTCGACTATCGACGGACAACGTAGACCGACTATTCGATAACCTTTGTCTTTCCCCGATCCAAATCTGTTTTTCTTTGTTCTTGATCTAAACACATTAAAATTTATCTCATTCAAGCACATTTCATCTCAATTTAGTCCCAAAACACATAAACGGGCAAATTACCATTTTACCCCTAATGTTTCACATTTTTACAATTTAATCCTATTTGCACAAAACACAAAATACACAAAATTTCACTACATCACCTAAGGGTCGAATGTTCATAGGGACTATACAAGTCCATTTATTTCATTTATTTAGCATTTTAGCCCCTCAAAAATTTTATCTTTGTAATTTAGCCCAAGATACTCAAATTTACTAAAATTTCCAATTCAAAACTTATTAATCTACATTATAGTTTTAAAATAAAATCATCAAACATCAAAAATCATAAAAACATGTCAATGGCTGAACATCATTCATGTGTTAATAACAAAAATTTCAGCATGGGTCAGCTAATACTCTAAGCAACGATCTCAAAAACGTAAAAATTATCAAAAATCGACTAAAATACATACCCTATTTAAGCTTGAGTTATGGCCGAATGAACAAGCTCACACTCCTATTTCTTTCTTTCTTATTTTAGTGATGAAAATATGAAGAACAAAGTTTTAATTTCATGTTTTCTTTTAACTAAAATAACACATTAACCAATGTACAAAAATACCCTTATTATATAATATATTTAACATATACATATAAGGTTATTCTAGTCATATGCCGCCCACTACACATAAAAATGGGCTAATTTCCCTTTTGATGCCCCATATTGAAAAGCCATAATCATTTTATTGCATTTCACTATAGTTTGAAACTTTTACCTTTTACGCGATTAAATCCTTTTTCTAAATTAAACATACAAATGATTAAATTTTCCTACGAAACTTTCACACACATTAATTCACATATAATAAACACATAATGTACTATTTAAATATTTCTCGGACTCAAATTCATGGTCCCAAAACCATCATTCCGATTAAGGTCAATTTCGATCTGTTACAACTCTCCCCCCTTAGGGATTTTCGTCCCCGAAAATCTTACCGTTAAACAAAGTCAGATATTGTTGCCTCATTGAATCCTCAGGCTCCCATGTAGCCTCTTCAACTCCGTGTCGATTCCATAGTACTTTCACTAATGGAATTTTCTTGTTTCTCAACTGTTTCATTTCACGGGCTAAAATACGGATCGGTTCTTCCTCGAACGTCATATCGGATCAGATTTCAATTTCAGATGGAGAAATCACATGTGATGGATCTGATCTGTACTTACGGAGCATCGAAACATGAAATACATTGTGTATCTTTTCTAATGCAGAAGTTAACTTTAATCTATAAGCAACAGGCCCAATACGTTCGATGATTTCATACGGTCCGATGAATCTCGGACATAGTTTGCCTTTTCGACCAAATCGGAGTACTTTCTTCCACGGAGAAACTCAATGTCTTTACGTTTCAAATCAGCATAGGACTTTTGACGATCTGAGGTAGCTTTCAAACTATCTCTGATTATAGCCACTTTCTGTTCATTCTCTTTAATTAAATCAACCCCGTGCATCTTGTTTTCACTAAGCTCAGTCTAATACAACGATTGTACGACACATGTGGCCATAAAGAGCCTCGTATGGTGCCATTTTGATACTAGATTAAAACTGTTATTATAAGCAAATTCAATCAAAGGTAAGTACCTTTCCCACGTACCTTCGAACTCAAGAACGCAATATCTCAACATGTCCTCAAGTATCTGAATGGTTCGTTTAGACTGACCGTCTGTCTGCAGATGGAAGGCTGTGCTAAAGTGGAGTTTAGTACCTAAAGCATCTAGTAACTTCTTCCAAAATTGCGATGTGAATCTCGGGTCTCTGTCCGAAATAATGGAACTTGGCACACCATGTAATCTCACAGTTTGAGATACATACAGCTCAACAAGTTTATCGAGCGAATAGTCCGTATGAATTGGAACAAAGTGAGCTGATTTAGTCAGTCTATCCACTATAACCCAAACTGCATCTTTCTTGCTTGGTGTCGTAGGCAAACCGGATACAAAATCCATAGTAATTCTATCCTATTTCCATTCAGGTATCATGATTGGCTGAAGTAACCTAGAAGGCACCTGATGTTCAGCTTTTACTTGCTGACAAATTAAACACTTTGAAACAAATTTAGATATATCCCGTTTCATACCAGGCCACCAAAAAACTGTTTCAAATCATTATACATTTTCGTGCTACCGGATGTACCGACAATTGACTATTATGGGCCTCGTTCAAAATCGTCTGAATCAAATCCACATTCTTCGGAACACATATTCGGCCTTTGAAGTTCAAACAATCATTTTCATCAATTCAAAACTCTGACTCTGCATCATTTCCACACTAAACTCATCTAGCAATCATATCTTTATCAATTTTTTGTGCATCACAAATTTGCTGAATAAACAACGGTCTTGCCTTCAACTTGGCTATGATCGAACCATCACCAGACATAACCATATATGCGTTCAACACACGAAGAGCAAACAATGATTTCTGACTTAAGGCATCTGCAACAACACTGGCTTTCCCTGGATGGTAGTCAATCACTAATTCATAATCTTTTAACAGCTCTAACCATCTGCGTTGTCTCAAGTTCAAATCTTTCTGAGTCATCAAATACTTCAGACTCTTGTAATCTGAATAAACATGGCATTTCTCACCGAATAAGTAATGACACCAAATCTTCAATGCGAAAACAATGGCCGCTAATTCTAGATCATGAGTAAGATAATTTCTTTCATGAGGCTTCAACTATCTCGAAACATAGGCTACTACTTTACCTTCTTGAATTAAGACGCAACCCAAACCATTTAGAGAAGCATCACTGTACACAATAAATTCTTTACCCGATTCAAGCGAATTAATACTGGAGCTTCGGTCAAAAGAGCTTTCAACTAATCAAAACTTTTCCGACACTTTTTCGTCCACTCAAACTTGACATCTTTCTGTAGTAGCTTTGTTAAAGGTGTAACTATTATGGAAAAACCTTTCACAAATTGTCTATAGTATCCAGCAAGTCCCAGAAAACTTCAAATTTTAGAAACATTCTTTGGTGGCTTCCAATCATGTATAGCCGATATTTTGTTCGGATCAACCCGAATGCCTGACACTGAAACAACATGACCCAAAAAGCTGACCTCATTCATCCAGAACTCACACTTACTAAACTTTGCATACAACTGTTGATCTCACAAAGTTTGTTGCACCAATCTCAAATGCTCGGCATGTTTGGTTTCATCTCTGGAGTAGATTAGGATATCATCTATAAATACTACCACAAACCGATCCAAATACTTTCTAAAAGCCCGATTCATCAAATCCATAAAAACAACAGGTGCATTAGTAAGTCCAAAAGGCATAACCAAGAACTCAAAATGTCTGTACCTCGTTTGAAATGCAGTCTTTGACACATCGAAATCTCTGACTCGCAACTGATAATAACCCGATCTTAGATCTATCTTAGAAAACACTGAAGCCCCTTTCAACTGGTCAAATAAGTCATCAATCCGAGGTAACGGGTATTTATTCTTTATTGTCACTTTATTTAGCTACCGATAATCAATACACATTCGCATAGTCCCATCTTTCTTTCTCACAAATATAACTAGTGCACCCCAAGGAGAGAAACTCGGTCGTGCAAAGCCCCTATCTGTCAACTCTTGCAACTGTGCTTTCAACTCTTTCAACTCAGTAGGTGCCATCCGATATGGTACTATTGAAATCAGAGTCATCCCTGGTACTAATTCAATACCAAACTCTATCTCTCGAACTAGTGGTAAACTCGATAATTCTTCAGGAAACACATCTGGGTATTCACACACAACTGGTATGAATTCAATCTACTTTTCATACACTTTACCATCCAACACATAGGCTAAGTAAGCTTCACATCCTTTTCTCATATACTTACGAGCTAACATCGAGGATATTACTGCCGGTAACCCATTCAGGTCATTAGATTCAATCCGGATGATCACACCATTCTGGCATCTCAAATCAATGGTTTTTCTTTTGCAATTAACAACAGCATCGTGCAAAGTTAACCAGTCCATTCCCAAAATTATATCGAACTCATTGAAAGGCAATAACATTAAATCGACTGGGAAGCATGAATCTCGAATCATCAACGGGCAACTTTTACACACTTTATCAACTAGAACACATCGACCCAAGGGGTTGGATACACGAATCACAAACTTAATAGACTCAACAGGTAGAGTCTTACTGGATACTAAAGTTTCACACACATATGAATGAGTCGAACCAGGATCAATCAATGCAATCACAGTAGTATCATAAAGAGTGAAAGTACTAACATCTGGGGAAGAAGCATCCTCTCTGGCACGAATAGTATATGCTCTAGCTGGTACGTGAGCCTCCGATCAAACTATAATATTTTTAGTTCCTTTCTGACTGCCACTTACATTTCCTGAATGCCTAGGTGGTCTGCCTCGCACTGACACATTACTCGGTCTGACATTCTGAGCCGTATTTTGCTCGGCTAACATCGGGCAATCTCGATAAAATGATCTGACGATCCCTATTTCTAACAGGACCAATCACGGAATCTATAACTCCCGGAATGCCATTTACCACAATGCTTGCATTCAACTCGATTCTGCTGAACATTACCCAAACTGGCCATCGAAGTGGCCCGAGAACCCACTGGAGGTCGATCTCGTCAAGACATGTCTGAATTAGCTTTATGTCGGCCGAAGTCATCTTTAAACTTCTTAGATACTGAATCGAAAGTCTTACTCGATGATCTTTTACGAGTGTCTCTATCTTCCATTTTAGCCTTTCTTTTCTCTTTCCTAAGCTCTTCAGCTTTGCAAGCTCGCTCAACAAGTACCACGAACTCTTTTATTTCAAGTATGCCAACTAGCAACTTTATGTCTTCATTCAAACTGTCTTCGAATCTTTTGCACATAATAGCTTCAGTTGATACAGACTCTCGGGCATATCGATTCAATCTGATAAACTTTCGCTCATATTCAGTCACAGTCATGCGACCCTATTTCAGTTCTAGAAATTCTTTTTATTTCTGATCGATGAATCTTTGACTGATATATTTCTTATGGAACTCGATCTGAAAGAAATCCCAAGTCACTTTTTCTTTCGGAACCACCGATACTAGTGTATTCCACCGTGATATGCAGTGTCCCGTAATAAAGATATAGCACACTTCAGGCATTCATCTGGAGTACAAGATAGCTCATCAAGTACTCGAATAGTGTTATCAAGCCACATCTCAGCTCGCTCTGCGTCATCATCATCATTAGCTTTGAATTCTTTGGCCCCATATTTCCTGATTTTATCAATAAGAGGCCTACTAGATCTCATCAGATCTATCATCGGAGGTGCTGAAGATACCAGAGTTGGATTATTCGGGGGTGGAGGTTGTTGTACAACTGGGTTAGTCTGAATAAATTGGGTAAACCATTCATTCATCATCTGGTAGAAGGCTTGCTTAGCCTCCCCCTCATGGCTACCCGAGATAGGTCGAGAGTCTACCAGCGCTGACCCACGTGCAAGATTAGACGCTACGCTCTCTACATCATCCGCTACAGCTCTGTCAGGATCCATTTACTATATAAAACACAGTTTGAAATGTCAGAAGTCACCACACTATTGTATATATAATAAAGGCATGTATAGCTAGACTCTCACGCGCTATGGTAGTCCTAGAATCGTCTAAATCGTAAGCTCTGATACCAATTAAATGTAACACCCCTAACCCGTACCAGTCGCTAGATTAGGGTTATGAGGCATTACCAAACTAAACACAATTTCGAATAAACATTCAATTGAATTCGACACAAGCAAAGCAATCTCTATGTATCACATAACAAAATCTGATATTCATTCGTAATTTTATAATGCATATACAAGCATATCAAATTACATCCTGACCAAACATACAATTGATATTATAAAATTATATTGCATGCATTTCCTTATAGCAAGTGTCCCATTTATACTTGCACATGACTATTCAAATATCATGCACCAAGTTCAAATACATTTATTAATGTACCTAAACCTTGCAACTTATTTATTTAACCATTCAAAGATTCGGCCATACTATTACCAAAATCATAAGCATATCGAAGCGTTTCAAATATTGAGATCAAACCTTACAATTTTTACACACCATTTGAGATTCATGCTTAAATGAAATATTACTAATACCAACTACCTCAAGTATACATCACTTACTATATTGCTGAAGCCTATGTCACAACTCAATCACCATTAGTAATGTATTTTAGCAAGTAACTCACGAATAGTCCTTGGACAAAATCATTCATACAATGCAACCACCATGTTCTATATATATAAATAATTCAAGGTTCGGTATATTGATCCGAACATATAACAAGATTATCGCCTACTACTATATCTATATATATACCTACATAAATCATCAAATATCACCATCATCTCTTTACTAGCCAAATGCATAACTAAACATATCATACATATATGCCATGACTAAACTACATCTACGATATGCACCTAGACTATAACCTAATATAACCAAATAAAAACCATATCATCCGTGCCTCATAAAACATATCTATATCAACTAACATTGAATATAAGCCATATTCGAATGGCTATATTACATATAATAACAAAGTTTCCAACTCAAACAAAGACATTTACCATCCTATACATGCTTTTATCCAAAATAAACGAAACTAAAGGAGTACCAAAAAGATGATAGTGTGGTTGACTTTGCTGACATTTTCCCGAGCCCGTAGTTTGACCAAAATCTATAAAATAGATCATTTAACACAAAAAGTAAGTGTAACATCCCAAAGTTGGGCCTAGTAGGATTGGGCCTTAGGCGTAGGAGCGTTTAAAATTTTTGGGAACAAGAGAATGGCTTTAATGCAAGTTAGATCTAGTAGGTGAGTGATTTTGAAAGGTTAGGGGGATTCTATGAAGTCTCGGGGTTCAAATTTTGGCTTTAGAAAAATTTGGTTTTAGGTGAATAAAACCCTGAGAGTTAGTAGTAGGCTTTAAGAATAAAATGTGGAAAAAATGACACAAAAGAGCTTGTGGTGCAGTGGCAAAGTGACGCCACTTAAGGAGCAATGGGGTGACACCACAAGAAAGGAAGGAGGTCCAAGGTTCAAGTCTTGGCTCTTGCATTTTGGTTTTCTTTTTAAATGGACTTTAGAATTTTGCCATAGGGTTATATTTAGTTGCGCATGATTTTAGACACAAGGAAGTGAGTGGTCTAGTGGCAAGGCGTCATTAAGGGTGCAAGGGAGCTTGGGTTCAAATCTCATGATAAGCAAGGGAGTATTTATTTTACGGATTGGACGAGAAGAGTTTGAGTTGGATTTAAACTCTGCTAACAGAGGGATCCCACATCGGTAAGATACAAAGAAAGAAGATGAGAAGCTAGATATATATAGAGCATTCTATGACGAGAGTTAATATACCTTGGTGGTCGTTTGGGTGCAGACCTAGAGGATAATCGCCAATAGTAGCGAAGGAAGGGCTACTAGAAAGTGATATCGATTGTAGGTTTGTGACTAAGGGGTTTTCAGTACGCGTGGTTACCAGGTGTGTACAAACACTAGACACACAATGTCGACAATGCTGAAAAGCCGAAAGTGGCTAAATGGGCTTGGTGGGCCCTGAGGCTAAAATTAATGAAATGGTTTGGTTGGTTATACGAATTGAATTAGACATGCATGATACATGATCTAAATTTGTTCTGGGCCTACTTAGCTATATGATGAGACTTGGTCCTGATGGGCCGTAATGATGTAATTTGGGTTTGATGAGCTTTATGGGGACGTAGACATGTATGTTAGGGTTTATGGACCTTAGGTCTAGTTTGAACAACTCTTAAATTCCATAAGACTTAATTTATCTAATTAAACATGTCTATAAACAAGTCGTTGGGTTAGGGTGTGGCAACGGGCATACGCATCTCTAGGATGGATCTAGGGAGAGTTTGGTACTTAAGCGGCCCCAGTGGCCCACCTCCTCTTTTCTGGAATCCTACCTGGTACGTAGTGTCTGTTCACTTTAGCCGCGAGGACTTGTTGATGGGCCAAAGTTCATAGCTAAAACCAGAAAGGGACCGAAGTACCCCAATTTGTAAAATGACCAAAATACCCCCAATTTGTAAAATTACCAAAATACCCTCAATTTACAAAATTACCAAAATACCCCCATTTTGTAAAATTACCAAATACCTTTGATTTGTGAAATTACCAAAATACCCATATTTTGTGAAAGTACCAAAATACCCCTATTTTGTAAAATTACAAGATACCTCAATTTTGGAAAATTACAAAAATACCCCTATAAGGTAAAATTACGAAAATATCCCTGGGTAGTGAAATGACGAAAAAACCCCTATGTGACGAATATGAGTTTGTGGATGTTACTTTTGTGTTTGATGCATTCATATGATATTTTGCTTAGGATGCATATGGGTGGGAATTATGGTACGGAGGAAGATTTGAGGATCGCATGACCGTATGGTATGGATCCAAGATCGCATGGCCGTATGGTATGGATCCACCGTAGGCTTTTAGCCACCGAAGCGACCATCTTGCTTGATAATGTTCTTGAGGGTCGTGCCATTAATATGGGCTTCGTGCCGTAATTATGGGCTTTGTGTTGTTATTATAGCTTTGTGCCAATCATATTTACCATGGCTATGTACCTAACATATATATATATTGATGACTCTGTGTCAATATTTGAGGATTGCATGGTCGTATAGTATGGATCCAGGATCGCATGGCCGTATGGTATGGATCCACCAAAGGCTTTAAGCCTAATATATGATTAGCAGCTTTGCTGCAACGTTCGGTAGTACCGCAACCGGGCTACCCTTGGTTTGTAGCGAAGGGGTGGGTCGAGCTAGAATTCCCCACAGGAGTCATAAGGTTGGAAGGGAAATGGTGTGTGTAGCGGATGGATTTTTGGGATGGGTTTTGCATTATTTTTTTATGAATGATACGATATGATATGATAGGAGGTCATTATGGGATAAGGCCCAAGACCACAGATTTTTATAGGGCTTAGGCCCAATGTGGATATTTGTAAGTGATTTATTTTCCAAGGGTTGTGCACACTGAGTTTCAAAACTCACATGTAACATCCTAAATTAGGGGTTGTTTGTAATTTAATTATTTTTCCATATGTGTGCTTGAAGAAATGGATATTGTGATTGCTAAGCATGTTCTAGGGTCTAGAAATAACCCTGAGCTAGGCCTGACTTAGGACTAAAAGTTTCTTTTTAAGTGTTTAAAAGGAGGGAGCTAGGAGATAGGGGTTAAGAGAAGTTTTGGGAGAAACATGACACAAGGAATAGCTTGGCAAAGTGGCTCTCATGTGCCACTTAAGTGCTACAAAGGTGGCGTCAAAGGGATCTTCAAGGGAGGAGGTTTGAGTCGTGGGAGTTACAAGGGGGAGGTGTTTTGTTTTTAGGCTTTTTGGGCAATTAAGAAAGGGGCTAGAGTAAGAAGGTCTTAAAAATTTAATGGTGAGGTTAAGAGGCATGAAAGTCATTTGGTGGAGTGGCTTGGGGTGCCACTTAAGGGCTTGGAGGTGACGATTGGGCAGGTCTTGGGTTCGAACTGTCGAGGTTACGCCTTGGGAGTTTTATTTTCTTTTGCTTTAGGAAGGGTATCGACCTAGGAAGGTCTTATAAATAAATCTGAGGTTTTATGACATGAAAGTCGAAATGGTGGAGTGGCATGGGGCATTGTAAGGGGCTGCGGCAGTTTGCTCCTTTAGGTCCCAAGTTCGAACCATTGCGAGTTGGTTTTATTTTTATTTTTGGCGTGAAAAGGGTGAGGTGATGGCCCGATTATGGACTCTTAAAGTCTTGAGGATAGGCTTAAATTTTTGCACATATTAATTTGGAGGAGTAGTGTTAGTATTGTATTTTCATTTTATTTGTTGAAGAGGTGGATAGGAGATAAATGGAAGATAAATCTTGCTTTATCTTTTGATAATTAAAAGCCAAAATTATCACAAAAGAAAGGTGATGGCCGGCTATGAGACTCCTTGAGGGCCATCTACAATTGGTTTTATCATTAGGGAGGTGCCAAAAATTAATCAAACTTTATCTCATTTCTTTTCCCTTCAGTTGTTGCTGGCCGAATCTCCCTACATCCTCCTCTCCCTCTTTTCTATTTTGTTTTGAAAGCCGAAAGCCATTGTTTCTCCATTGGTTTCAATGAGAGCTTTAACCGAATATCTCTTCCACAAAGGGCTTAGGCCGAATCCTCCCTAACTAAGGTGCTGCCAATTGCAATAGTGTGGTAAGGACTCTCTTTGTGTTAAATCTTTTATTCTTGTTATTGCTAGCCAAAACCATGAGGCTTAACCATGTATTTTGTGTATGGTAGAACCTATTAGAGGTCTTGGATTTGTAACCCTTTTAGAAGCCGACATTAAGGAGAAGTGAGAGGTCTTTGAGTTTAAGATAAGCATGGTATGTAGGCTTTAACATTCGACCAAAGGCCATGTTATGTATTATAAGTGGTGGTGATCTTTTTGTGGGTTGTTTAAGGAATTTGGCGAGAGACTTAATCAAGTGGCGTTTTGAGTTTGTTTGGAAACCAAATCCGTTTAAAATAAACCTTTGGTATTAAGTTGTTATGGCCAAATAGGCCTATGGCACTAACATTGATGATTGCCCGAATTTAGGGTCAAGGATCTAGCATCGTAGATTGAATCTTCGGGATCTAGGAATTTCGCGTTAGTAACAGGTGTGTAAAACTCTTTACACACTTTATTAATTAACATTGCCATATTGTTGCCTTTTAATCTTTTTGGTAGTGATTTGCTTGTGGGCATAAGATTGGATTCCGGGTAAGTCCCCTATTTTGTGATCTATAATGTATGTTTGAGTATGCCATAACATGATGTTAAATGCTATGCTATACATAAATGCATGATATATGATAATTGTTATGTAAGCATGATGATGGTGGGATTGATGAAAGGAAGGCGAGGATTTCTATGGACTGTCACCAGTGGTTTTGACCACAAGATGGGTTGGCCTCATCAGATTAATTGTGACTTGGTCACGAGTGGTTTTGACCACACTTGTTGATAAATCGTGACTAAGTCCCGGTGGTTTGGTACCACTAGTAGTTTTGACCACATTATGATATTTGTGACCTATGGTCATCGATGGTTTTGACCACACGATGGGTTGGCCCATCATTTAATTTGTGACACTAGTCACGGTGGTTTTGACCACCGTGGTTTTGACCACAGGGGTAGTTAAAGAAGTACGGATAGTTAGTGGGGTTGCATATTTGCATGTTTATTAATAATTTGTGTATGAGTTACATTTCGGGTGGGGATTTACACACTAAGTCTTGGTGACTCACCCTTCCCATACTATTTTGCGGATGAGTAGATCGCGGAGATGGGCAGGGGGAGGGCTCGGTAAACCATGCTTGTTTCTCGATTTGGAACCTTATTTAAATCAATTTTAGTTTATTTATTTTCTAAGTCTTTTCATTTTGGGTTGTAATAAGGCCGCTAATTATTATTTGGATGTTTATTTTATTGTTTTATTTTACTTATGTTATATTACAAATGAAATTTATAAAGGCTAAGTGAACCGGTTAAAAGTAACTTTTTCAAACTTAATAACTTCTACGGGTTTTCAAAGATGTTACCATCGGGTAACAAAATACACCAAGTCAACTATAACCTTGTAAATTTTAAAATTTACATGATCAAACGTTTTCAAAGGGTTTATCAACACAACCATGTTTATAAAAATAATCCCAATGAGTTTTATCAAACCTGTTTTAATACCTAGCCATATTTTAACAAGTTTTCACGAGACACTCAAAATGTTTCAAATCATTTTACTCGTGACATACCAGATCCGGTCAAGACTCATGGGCGGGTTTGGGGTGTTACATCACACCCCTTTAATTTTAATGTTTCAGGTAATCCTGAATAGATGACTCGACATGGGAGAGGACCCGGAGATGGCCACACTACAAGAGGCTTGAATTTTCATTTATTTGTTTCAAAATACATGTTTTATTTACTTAATTTTCAGTGGACGTAACAAGTCCTTGTACTCCGTTTTGACTTCAGATTTAATTTGGGTTTTGAGATTAAAAGTTTATTTAATTATTAAACCTAAGTAAGCTCTTATGTTCAAACTTGGTTTACTAAATGCTTAAAATAATAAAAATGGTTTTTTTTTTATCTTTAGTTAATAAGTCTATTAGATTTTGGGCTTTTGGGCCTTAATTCCTTAATTAGCAAAACCGTTTTAATTGTGCCTTTAATGTGACATTCCAGATTCGGGCCTAACTTCTAGGCTGGGTTTGGGGTGTTCTGACTAACATAGTAAGTCTTAAGCATTATATTATATTGTTCAATCATCCAAGCATGGTAATAAATCAATTCATGACATTAAATATACATGTCTTACTTATAAACTCACCATAACAAAGTGTCATTACCTTACTTAACTTGGTAACTTTCAATTCCTTACCAAATACATCAATTGTCGAATATACATAAATAATCACATATCTAGATGTATAAATATACCTACATGAACATTTAACCACACTCATGTTTTCAAATTTTCAATATCCACATGGCATATTATATATATACAAACTTCACAACCAAGTGTATAACACATTTCTTTCATCATTTGTTTTGCTCATTATCATAGCATATATATAACATTAAAGTATGAAAGTACATACCTTGTTGCCAAATTAACAAATTCATTTTCAAAGCTTAAACTTACTAGATTTGGTTAATGACCTTATTACTATAAAAACGAAGTTTAAAATTGAAACTCACCGGTATAGAACCTACTAGGCCTTAGCCCGAATTGCTCACACCGGCACTAGGCCTGCTAGACTTAAGGTTCGAGATTTAAACACTGGCATTTAGCCTGCTAGGCAATTTGTAACATCCCAAACCTAGCCCATACGTCATTACTGGATCTGGTATGCTACGGGTTTAATTCTTGAAAACTTTGCTTCGATGGGTTTTGAAAATTTCAGTTTATTTAGTCATTATTTGAAAAAAATAAAAGAAACTTAAACTTTTATGTTGAGTGGATTTGAAAGGCCCATTTATCACTCCATTTTATTATTAAGACTTTGGGCAATCATAGGTATATAAACATGTGACATATTAAAGTAAAATATATTAAAACAAGTAACAAATAAATTGGAAACCTAAGTTATGGGGCCTTATTACAAAAATATTTTCCCAAAACAATAATAATAATCCATAATGATAATGAAAGTCTTGATGGCCCCTAAGTGCGCCTCGGCTCCGTGTCCACAGTCTCTTGCTCATCTATAGAATAGGAAAAATAAAAAGGGTGAGTCACCAAGACTTAGTGTGCAAAACTTGAAAACACATAAAACCTAGGGCCCACAAACACATTATGGGCCTTGGCCCACATGCAATGGTAACAAAATATGTCATGCATCATGGCCCATCCCAAAACCTAAGAGTCTATCCTCTACACACCCCGTACCAGCCGTTACAGTGAGGTTTCTACAATCAACCTTCCATCTACTACACACCACATCGGCAATTTGTGTTGCTGTCATATAGACCAAGCCAGCTTACGCGAACCTCGAAATACATTATAGTATTTGTGATTATCTTTTACTGTCATATAGGCCGATCACTTACATGAACCTCGAAATACATTATTGTATTAATAGCTATCTCTTTGTGTGCAAAGCCACGATTACCTCATGACCTTGCTCCCCTACCATAAATCCATCAATCAATCCCATCCCATGCATGCATACATACAAGAAACAAGTCATCAAGCCATCTAGCGGATCTCATACTTTCACATGCTACGGTTCATATAGAAAAGTTTCTATGGTTACGTGCGACATCCCATACCTACCCTTACAGGTATCGACTATTCATCTGACCTTTCTTTTGACTTTTAGCCCTTAGCATACATATAACATACCAATGCTTACGTGTTAAGAATCTACATACCTTATTATGGTTCTGACGACACCTACATGTAAACCTTTGTCGGTAAGTCGTCTGGTGCTATCGCCTAAGATCTTTGTTCGAAGCGGGTCCACAACGTGGCCAATCTCAAATAGCGGACCTTTGCTCATTTCTTAAACTTAGGGATTGGGTTTACGGACCCAACCCTCTCCTTTGCCTGATCCATATTTGATTCCATCCAAAAAGTCCTTGTCAGAACTACTATAGCGAAATAAGGTTAAACCATATCATATGAGTTAATATCTCAATTATGATAGCGAATCTTAATAGGAATATAAAGAAATCCCTTACCTTGAGATCTCAAAATGATAGGATACTAGAGATTAATGGTTTTCGACTTTTTGAGATCTGGATGATTTGATCTACTACGATTTCCCGGAGTGCCGCCCAAAAGAACATGCGATTAACGAAAGAGTCAAACTAAAGATAGCCTATCAATCTACTAGATATTTGACTATAGTCTCAAAACTGAAAGAGAAAAGAATTCGGTTCTTACCTTTACAGAGAAATCGGTACTTCAAGAAAATCCCAATTTATGGAGAAATCATCACAAGAGGAAAAAAATGGAAAAAAAAAGTGAATTAAGAGGTTTTGACTTTTAGTAGAGAAATCGACAGAGAGAAAAAGGAATAGACAAAGGTATTCGGTTATGGTGATGAGAAGAAAGTTGAGAGGTTTTGGCTTTTGGAAAAGAACAGAGAATAGAGAGTGTAGAGAAGGACTGAGAATTTTGGCACAAAGAATAGGGTCCAGATGCTAGAATTTGAAGAGATACACTCCTATTTATAGGGAATTTAGGTACTTACCTATCAAATGTTGGAATTACCCTCTTCTGAAAATCAAGACTAATTGACAAACATAGGGAATTTTGGCTCCCCTTATGCCACATCAAAACCGATTCTTCCTTCCCTCAGAGTTGGAATTTCGGCCAACTCTGCTTACAACTGATAACTCCCATCTTTTCTCCTTAATCTACTCATAACTAATATTAGCACAATTATCTATATTATTCAACAGATAAATGTCCCTATTTTAAGCCTTATTGCCGCCCAACCTTGCCTACCTATATGTCAAAATTTAGCTAATTAAAATTAAAGGAATTGGGCTTTATGCCCCTTGAGTTTGGGCCTCCTCAATTGACGCCACCTCCTTGCTCTCTAAGTGGCGCCATTTTGCCACTGGGCCACAAGCCCACTTGTGTTTAAAACACAGATAACATCTTTAAAACCCTCTAGTGTCCAAACAAAAATTTAACCAAGGCCTCGGCCCAATCTAAGCCCCTTAAATACTCTAATTAACACATTGAACGTAATACACATCAAATGCAAAGGCCCATTAATTCAGGATGTTACAGTTCTACCCCCTTAAAGAAATTTCATCCTCAAAATTTCCTAATCCAAATAGATGCGGGTATTACTGTCGCATCGCTTCCTCCGGTTCCCACATAGCCTCCTCAAAGCTGTGATTCCGCCATAGAACCTTAACCAACGGAACCTTCTTCCTTCGTAATACTTTGACATCACGATCCAAGATTTCTCTGGCTCCTCTTCAAAGGATAGGTCAGGTCTTACCTCGGTTTCCTCCACAGATATCGCATGAGATAGATCCGAACGATATTATCTTAACATAGAGACATAAAATACATCGTGAATCTGGCTTAGCTCAGAAGGTAACTCTAGTTGATACGCTACTGATCCAACTCGTTTCAGCACCTGATAAGGTCCGATAATCTGGGACTTAACTTACCCTTCCATCCAATTCTTAATACTTTCTTCCATGGTGACACTTTCAAGAACACTTTGTCACCCACTGCAAACTCTATGTCCCTACGCTTCAGATCAGCATAGGACTTACATACGTCAAGCGTTTCCTTTAGTCGAGCTCGAATTAACTCAACCTTCTCCTCTATCTCAGTAACCAACTCTGGACCCAAAATTTGACATTCCCTAATTCCTTCCAGCGGTAAGAATCGACACTTCGCTTTCATACAATGCTTCATAGGGTGCCATTTGAATACTAGGTGGTAGTTGTTGTTGTAAGCAAACTCGCCAATGGCGAAAATCCTCCCAACTACCTCTAAAATCAATGACACAACCCTTAACATGTCCTCCAAGATCTGAATCACCCTCGGTTGTCCATCGATCTAAGGATGAAACGCGATCTTGAAATCAACCGTACCCAACAGCTTGATGCAACGCCTTCTAAAACCTTAGCGTAAACCTAGGATCTCGATGCGAGATAATCAACACAGTACTCCATGTAACCTTACAATCTCTGCTATATATAAGCTTAGCCAACTTTTAAGGAATAATTGAAATACTAATGCATAAAATTCTTAAACAAATAAGCATAAGCGAGAGTAATGAGTATAAGAGGTCATGGGCGTCGCCTTGATGGTACGTGGTAGGGTAGGATAACCTTGTCGAACCAATGAGGTGCAGTCATAGGTTTGAAAATGAGATGCCAAATTCACGGCAATGGCGAGTTTCAAGATCGGATCGGTAGTAATGATGTGGTATCTCAAGTTGTGTCTGATATTGGAGCAAGTTCTTTGAGGCGAGCGCTGGTGCGAGGCCCGTAAATTCATGGTTGAGCGACTCGGGCTAACGGAGAAGAAGTATTTAGAGGAATTTTGGAGTGGCACCGGTCTTGGCGAAATATTGGTTAGAATCTCTTGAAAGGATTATGGGTGACTGGATTTCACGGTGAGGAGAAGTTCAAGGTATCATCTCTACCTTGGGATGAGTCATGCCGGTGGTGGCTCCTTGTAAGAGATGGAGCGATGGCGGAGGATCTCACGTGGGAATTTTTTAAGGCCGCCTACCAAAAGAAGTACATAGGAGCTAGTTACGTGGATGCCTGCGGAAGGCTTTCTTGAACTGGTTCAAGGCAATAAAACGATGGCGAGTATGGTAGAGTTCCTACGGTTGAGTAGGTATGCTTGTGGTATTATGGGTACAAGTATGAGCAGCATGTTAGATTCAAGGATGGGGTGAGAGATGAGGAGGATGATGATAGCTCCACAGGCGAGGAGCGGGAGTTATTTGTCTTAGTGGAGAAGTCGAAGGTTCTTTGAAGGGTAAGGCAGTCGGTTAGGCGGAATCAAGTTAGGAGTTGGAATAAGAGGAGCTCGAATCTTCAAGGTTCTCTGGTAATCGATGAAGAGGGCGATGTTTGGTGGGTTGGATCAAGGTATTAGGCTGCTTCTTGCTAATCCTCAATGGCCGCCACTGTGTGCGGTGTGGGAAGTCTCACGTAGGAATGTTGGAATAGTAATCGGGATGCTTCAATGTGGGTCCATGGAGCATCGAATTAGAGGCTGTCTAAAAAAGCGGTTAGACCGAGATCGAGGGCAAGATCGTGCACGAATAGGTGGGATAATCAACGACCGATGAGGGTTGTGGTGCGAAGAAGAGGAGGTAATGGTCTTTGGCGGAGGTTGAGGGGCAGGGGAGGTACCAATGGTATTGAGGCTAAACAACTGGTTTGGTCTATCTTGTGAGGCGTCAAGAGGAGGCGGCGCACCGGATGTCATAACCAGGTATGTTCTTGATCTTTGGTGTACCTATAGTACCTTGATTGACATTGGCTCTACCCACTCATACATTGCTAGTAGCATAGTGAAAACTTTGCACTTAGACTACGAGCTTACTTCAGGAAGATGGTATATTAAGCCCCTAGGTCACTCTGTAGAAGTAAGTAAACTCTATAAGGCGTACCCTAGAACTCCAAGGGTCGTGTTCTTGGTGACTTGATAGAACTACCGTTTGAGGAGTTCGACCTAATCCTCGGGATAGATTGGCTAGTAAAATATCAGGCTAGCCTGGATTGCGCAGCTAAGCGCATGATAATAAAGACTGTGGAAGGTGATGAGGTGGTGATGATAGGTAAAAAGAGAGATTACCTATCTAATCTGGTTTCTGCATTGAAGGCGAAAAGGATGGTTAGGAAGGGTTGTGAAGCTTATGTGGTGCATGTTTGTGCTTTGGAAGCTAAGGATGTTGCTGTGAGAGATGTTCGGACCGTAAGGGATTATGTCGATGTGTTTCCAAAGGAACTTCCGGGTCTACCTCCGGACCGCGAGGTTGAATTTGGTATCGACTTGCTACCTGGAATCGTGCCGATATCTATAGCTCCGTATCAGATGGCACCGAAAGAATTGAAAGAGTTGAAGGCACAGATTCAGGAATTGTTGGATAGAGGGTTCATCCAACCAAGTGTATCGCCTTGGGGGGCTCCAGTGCTTTTTGTCAAGAAGAAGGATGGGACAATGAGGATATGTATAGACTATCGGCAGCTGGACAAGTTGACAATAAAGAACCGGTATCCTTTGCCCAGGATTGACGATCTATTCGATCAACTCAAAGGAGCATCGGTGTTCTCTAAGATTGACCTTAGGTCAGGGTACCATCAGCTTAAGGTGAAGAAGGCTGATGTTCATAAGACGGCATTCCGTACTTGGTATGGGCACTACGAGTTTTTGGTAATGCCTTTTGGTTTGACGAATGAATCGGCCGCGTTTATGGACATGATGAACCGAGTTTTCTAACCCTATCTAGATCGGTTCATCGTGGTCTTCATAGATGATATTTTGGTGTACTCGAAGTCTGAGGAGGAGCATGGCGCACATCTTCATGTGGTTACGCAAGTTCTAAGGGAGAAAGCAGTTGTACACCAAATTTAGTAAGTGTGAGTTACGGCTCAAAGAGGTAACCTTTCTAGGGCATGTTGTTTCAAATTGAGGAATTAGGGTGGATCCCCATAAGATCGGCGGTGTTAAGTGAAACCACCCAAGTCATTACAAAAATTTGGAGTTTTACGGGGTTGGCGAGGATATTATAGGAGATTCATGGAAAATTTTTCCTTAATCGTAGCAGATTGACTAATTTGTTGAGAAAAGGGTTCCATTTGTGTGGTGCGAGAAGCGACAAGAGAGTTTCGATAAGTGAAGAGGATTTTGATAAAGCACCGATCTTGATTGACTGAGGCGGGGAAGGAGTTCACTTGTGTATTGTGATGCATCACATCTTGGTTTAGGGTGTGTCTTGATGCAAGAAGGAAGGTGGTCGCTTATGCATCCACGGCGAGTTGAGGCCTCACGAAGTTAACTATCTCGACACATGACTTGGAGTTGGTGCTTTGTAGTTTTTACCTTGAAGATTTGGAGGCACTATCATATGGGAAGAAGTCGATGGTATACACGGATCAAAAAGTCTGAAGTACCTCGACTCGGAAAGATTTAAATCGAGGCAGCGGAGGTGGATTGAGTTGTTGAAGGACTCGATTGCTCAATCGAATACCATCCGGGAAGGCTAATGTGGTAGGCGATGCATTGAGCCAAAATGTGGTAGTGGATTTGCGAGCAATGTTTGCTCATCTAAGTCTCTATGAGGATGGGAGCCTTTTGGCAGGATTGCAAGTGAAGCCATCTTGGATTAATGAGGTCAAAGAAAGGCGGATGGTGATAAAGCTTTGAATACTCGGAGGTTGCAAGTATAGAATGGTGAGTAGAAGATTTCAATTTGGGGCGATGATGGAGTGTTGTACTTTCAAGGGAGAGTATGCATGCTAAGGATGATGAGTTGGTGGCGAATCCTTAAAAAAGCTCATAGCGATCCGTCGCTATGCACCGAAATAGCAAGATGTATCGGAATTTAAGGGAGCAATTTTGGTGGCGGGTCTTAAGCGGAAATAACAGAGTTAGTGGGCAAGTGTCGACATGCTAGCAAGTTAAGGTTGAGCATCAATTGCCATCGAGTACATTCTGACTAGTAAGGATCCTCGATGGAAGTGGGAGGAGATTACTATGGATTTCGTAAGTGGGCTTCCCTTACACCCGATGAAAAGATCTTGTTTGGGTGATAGTAGACCGGTTGACTAAGTCAACCCATTTCATCTTAGTAAGGTTGACTACTCACTTCAAAGGTTAGCAAGTCAGATATAGCGAGAGATAATGCGGTTGCATGGATACCGGTGTCCATTATCTCAGATCGGGATCCCCGGTTTACATCGAGATTTTGGAAGGCTCTACATCAAGAGTTAGGCACGAAGTTGAATTTCAGCACGGCTTTTCACCCACAGTCCGATGGACAATCTGAGAGGGTAATCCAAGTGTTGGAAGACATGTTAAGGGGCTGTATTTTGGATTTCCATGGTAGTTGGGAGGAGTACCTACCTTTGGCAGAGTTTGCTTATAACAATAGTTATCAAGCGAGTATTGAGATATTGCCGTATGAGGCATTTGTATGGTCGAAATGTCGTACTCCTACTTGTTGGACGAAACTAGGAGAATGTCGGATGTTGGGTCTAGAGTTAGTAGCGGAGACGGAGGATAAAGTTAGAGTAATTCGAGCTTGTCTTAAAGAGGCGTCGACGACGGTAAATCTATGCTAATCTTAAGCGAAGAGGTTGAATATCGCGATGGGTGATAAGGTCTTCTTGAAGGTATCACCTTGGAAGAAGGTCTTGAGGTTTGGTAGGAAGGACAAGCTAAGCCCTAGATTCATCGGGCCGTACGGTGTTGAAGCGTGTGGGATCGGTGGCTTACCATCTTGAGTTTCCAGCAGAATTGAGCCAGATCCATGATGTCTTCCATGTTTCGATGCTGAGGCACTATCGATCAAATCCCTCACACGTTGTGCTAGTTGAGGAAGTTGAAGTGAATCCGGACTTGTCTTTTGAAGAGGAGCCGGTACAGATTTTGGATCGAGATGTCAAAGTTCTTCGTAGGAAGTCAGTGCCTTTGGTAAAGGTGTTATGGCGAAACCATGGTACGGAGGAGGCCACATGGGAACCCGAGGATGTGATGCGGCAGCAATACCCCCAACTCTTCTGATCTAGGTAATTTCAAGGCCGAAATTCTTTTTAAGGGGACATCCTAAATTAGGGGTTGTTTGTAATTTAATTATTTTCCCATTTGTGTGCTTGAAGAAATGGATATTATGATTGCTAAGCATGTTCTAGGGTCTAGAAATAACCCAGAGCTAGGCGACTTAGGACTAAAATTTCTTTTAAGTGTTTAAAGGAGGGAGCTAGGAGATAGGGGTTAAGAGAAGTTTTGGGAGAAACATGGCACAAGGAATAGCTTGGCAAAGTGGCTCTCATGCGCCACTTAAGTGCTACAAAGGTGGCGTCAAAGGGAGCTTCAAGGGAGGAGGTTCGAGTCGTGGGAGTTACAAAGGGGAGGCGTTTTGTTTTTGGGCTTTTTGGGCGGTTAAGAAAGGGGCTAGAGTAAGAAGGTCTTAAAAATTTAATGGTGAGGTTAAGGGGCATGAAAGTCGTTTGGTGGAGTGGCTTGGGGTGCCACTTAAGGGCTTGGAGGTGACGATTGGGCAGGTCTTGGGTTCGAACTGCCGAGGTTGCGCCTTGGGAGTTTTATTTTCTTTTGCTTTAGGAAGGGTATCGGCCTAGGAAGGTCTTATAAATAAATACCAAGGTTTTATGACATGAAAGTCGAAATGGTGGAGTGGCATGGGGCGTTGTAAGGGGCTGCGGCAGTTTGCTCCTTTAGGTCCCAAGTTCGAACCAGCTGCAGGTTGGTTTTTATTTTTATTTTTTTGGCGTGAAAAGGGTGAGGTGATGGCCCGATTATGGACTCTTAAAGTGCTGAGGATAGGCTTAAATTTTTGCACATATTCGGCTGGAGGAGTAGTGTTAGTATTGTATTTTCATTTTATTTGTTGAAGAGGTGGATAGGAGATAAATGGAAGATAAATCTTGCTTTATCTTTTGATAATTAAAAGCCAAAATTATCACAAAAGAAAGGTGATGGCCGGTTATGGGACTCCTTGGGGGCCATCTACAATCGGTTTTATCATTAGGGAGGTGTCAAAAATTAATCAAACTTTATCTCTTTTCTTTTCCCTTCAGTTGTTGCTGGCCGAATCTCCCTACACCCTCCTCTCCCTCTTTTATATTTTGTTTTGAATGTCGAAAGCCATTGTTTCTCTGCCGGTTTCAATGAGAGCTTTAACCGAATATCTCTTCCACAAAGGGCTTAGGCCGAATCCTCCCTAACTAAGGTGCTGCCAATTGTAATAGTGTGGTAAGGACTCTCTCTGTGTTAAATCTTTTATTCTTGTTATGGCTAGCCGAAACCATGAAGCTTAACCATGTATTTTTGTGTATGGCCGAACCTATTCAGGGTCTTGGATTTGTAACCCTTTTTAGAAGCCAGCATTAAGGAGAAGTGAGAGGTCTTTCGAGATTTAAGGTAAGCATGGTATGTAGGCTATGACATTCGGCCAAAGGCCATGTTATGTATTATAAGTGGAGACTGATCTTTTTGTGGGTTGTTTAAGGAATTTCGGCAGAGTCTTAATCAAGTGACGTTTTCGAGATTTGTTTGGAAACCAAATCCATTTAAGGTAAGAGCCTTTGGTATAAGTTGTTATGGTCGAATAGGCCTATGGCACTAACATTAATGATTGGCAGAATTTAGGGTCAAGGATCTAGCATCGTAGATCGAATCTTCGGGATCTAGGAATTTCGCATTAGTAACAGGTGTAAAACTCTTTACCCACTTTATTAATTAACATTTCCATATTGTTGCCTTTTAATCTTTTTGGTAGTGATTTGCTTGTGGGCATAAGATTGGATTAAGGTAAGTCCCTATTTTGTGATCTATAATGTATGTTTGAGTATGCCATCACATCTTTGTTAAATGCTATGCTATACATAAATGCATGATATATGATAATTGTTATGTAAGCATAATGATGGTGGGATTGATGAGAGGAGGGGATAATTTCTATGGATCGTCACCGTGGTTTTGACCACAAGATGGGTTGGCCCCATCAGTTAATTGTGACTTCGGTCACGATGGTTTTGACCACACCGTTGATAAATCGTGACTAAGTCCCAGTGGTTTGGTACCACCAGTGGTTTTGACCACATTATGATATTTGTGACCTATGGTCATCAGTGGTTTTGACCACACGATGGGTTGGCCCCATCATTTAATTTGTGACACTAGTCACCAGTGGTTTTGACCACCAGTGGTTTTGACCACACGGGTAGTTAAAGAATGCGGATGGTTAGTGGGGTTGCATATTTGCATGTTTATTAATAATTTGTGTATGAGTTACATTTTCGGGTGGGGGATTTACACACTGAGTCTTGGTGACTCACCCCTTCCCATACTATTTTGCAGATGAGTAGATCGCGGAGATGGAGTGAAGGGAGGACTCGGCGACCATGCTTGCTTCTCGATTTGGAACCTTATTTAAATCGGTTTTAGTTTATTTATTTTCTAAGTCTTTTCATTTTGGGTTGTAATAAGGCGCTAATTATTATTTGGATGTTTATTTTATTGTTTTATTTTACTTATGTTATATTACGAATGAAATTTATAAAGGTTAAGTGAACCGGTTAAAAGTAACTTTTTCAAACTTAATAACTTCTACGGGTTTTCAAAGATGTTACCATCGGGTAACAAAATACACCAAGTCAACTATAACCTTGTAAATTTTAAAATTTACATGATCAAACATTTTCAAAGGGTTTATCAACACAACCATGTTTATAAAAATAATCCCAACTAAGTTTTATCAAACCCTGTTTTAATACCCTAGCCATATTTTAACAAGTTTTCACCAGACACTCAAAATGTTTCAAATCATTTTACTCCATGACATACCAGATCCGGTCAAGACTTATGGGCCGGGTTTGGGGTGTTACATCACACCCCTTTAATTTTAATGTTTCAGGTAATCCCGAATAGATGACTCGACATGGGAGAGGACAGGAGATAGCCACACTACAAAGGCTTGAATTTTCATTTATTTGTTTCAAAATACATGTTTTATTTACTTAATTTTCGATTGGGCGTAATAAGACCTTGTACTCCGTTTTGACTTCAGATTTAATTTGGGTTTTGAGATTAAAAGTTTATTTAATTATTAAACCTAAGTAAGCTCTTATGTTCAAACTTGGTTTACTAAATGCTTAAAATAGTAAAAATGGTTTTTTTTATCTTTAGTTAATAAGTCTATTAGATTTTGGGCTTTTGGGCCTTAATTCCTTAATTAGCAAAACCATTTTAATTGTGCCTTTAATGTGACATTCCAGATTCGGGCCTAACTTCTAGGCCGGGTTTGGGTTGTTACAGCTAGCTTAGTAAGTCTTAAGCATTATATTATATTGTTCAATCATCCAAGCATGGTAATAAATCAATTCATGACATTAAATATACATGTCTTACTTATAAACTCACCATAACAAAGTGTCATTACCTTACTTAACTTGGTAACTTTCAATTCCTTACCAAATACATCAATTGCCGAATATACATAAATAATCACATATCTAGGTGTATAAATATACCTACATGAACATTTAACCACACTAATGTTTTCAAATTTTCAATATCCACATGGCATATTATATATATACAAACTTCACAATCAAGTGTATAACACATTTCTTTCATCATTTGTTTTGCTCATTATCATAGCATATATATAACATTAAAGTATGAAAGTACATACCTTGTTGCCGAATTAACAAATTCATTTTCAAAGCTTAAACTTACTAGATTTGGTTCATGACCTTATTACTATATAAACGAAGTTTAAAATTGAAACTCACCGGTATAAAACCTACTAGGCCTTAGCCTGAATTGCTCACACCGGCACTAGGCCTGCTGGACTCAAGGTCTGAGATTTAAACACTGGCATTTAGCCTGCTAGGCAATATGTAACACCCCAAACCTAGCCCATACGTCATTACTGGATCTGGTATGCTACGGGTTTCATTCTTGAAAACTTTGCTTCGATGGGTTTTGAAAATTTCAGTTTATTTAGTCATTATTTGAAAAAAATAAAAGAAACTTAAACTTTTATGTTGAGTGGATTTGAAAAGCCCATTTATCACTCTATTTTATTATTAAGACTTTGGGCACTCATAGGTATATAAACATGTGACATATTAAAGTAAAATATATTAAAACAAGTAACAAATAAATTGGAAACCTAAGTTATGGGGCCTTATTACAAAAATATTTTCCCAAAAACAATAATAATAATCCATAATGATAATGAAAGTCTTGATGGCCCCTCGAGTTTGCCTCGGCTCCCTTGTCCACGGTCTACTGCTCATCTATAGAATGGGAAAAATAAAAAGGGTGAGTCACCAAGACTTAGTGTGCAAAACTTGAAAACACATAAAACCCTAGGGCCCACAAACACATTACGGGCCTTGGCCCGCATGCAATGGTAACAAAATATGTCATGCATCATGGCCCATCCCAAAACCTAAGAGTCCATCCTCTTACACACCCGTACCAACCGTTACAGTGAGGATTTCTACAATCAACCCTCCATCTACTACACACCACATCGATAATGTCTTTTCTGTCATATAGACCGATCACTTCATGAAACCTCAAAAATACATTATAGTATTTGACAGTTATGCTGCCTGTCATATAGACCGATCACTTACGCGAACCTCAGAAATACATTATACTATTAAACAACTATCTTTTGTGGCAAAGCCACGATTGCCTCGCGATCTTGCTCCCCTACCATAAATCCATCAATCAATCCCATCCCATGCATGCATACATACAAGAAACAAGTCATCAAGCCATCTAGCAGATCTCATACTTTCACATGCTATGGTTCACATAGAAAAGTTTCTATGGTTACGTACCTGGCATCCCATGCCTACCCCTTCTGGGTAATACGACTATTCATACAACCTTTCTTTCCTGCTTTTAGCCCTTAGCATACATATAACATACCAATGCTTATGTGTTAAGAATCTACATACCTTATTATGGTTACGATGACACCTCTATGTAAACCTTTGTCGAGAAGGTCGATACTACCGCTATCTACCTAAGATCTTTGTTGAAGTCGGTCCATAACCCGTGACCAATCTCGAATAGCGGACCTTTGCTCATTTCTTAAACTTAGGGATTGGGTTTACGGACCCAACCCTCTCCTTTGCCTGATCCATATTTGATTCCATTCAAAAAGTCCTTGTCAGAACTACTATAGTGAAATAAGGTTAAACCATATCATATGAGTTAATATCTCAATTATGATAGCGAATCTTAATAGGAATATAAAGAAATCCCTTACCTTGAGATCTCAAAATGATAGGATACTAGAGATTAATGGTTTTCGGCTTTTTGAGATCTAGATGATTCGATCTACTACGATTTCCCAGAGTGTCGCCCAAAAGAACATGCGATTAACGAAAGAGTCAAACTAAAGATAGCCTATCAATCTACTAGACATTTGGCTATAGTCTCAAAACTGAAAGAGAAAAGAATTCGGTTCTTACTTTTACAGAGAAATTGGTACTTCAAGAAAATCCCAATTTATGGAGAAATCATCACAAGAGGAAAAAAATGGAAAAAGAAAGTGAATTAAGAGGTTTCGACTTTTAGTAGAGAAATCGACAGAGAGAAAAAGGAATAGACAAAGGTATTCGGTTATGGAGATGAGAAGAAAGTTGAGAGGTTTTGGCTTTTGGAAAAGAAAAGAGAATAGAGAGTGTAGAGAAGGACTGAGAATTTCGGCACAAAGAATAGGGTCCAGATGCCGGAATTTGAAGAGATATACTCCTATTTATAAGGAATTTCGGTACTTACCTATCAAATGTTGGAATTGCCCTCTTCTGAAAATCGAGACTAATTGACAAACATAGGGAATTTTGGCACCCCTTATGCCACATCAAAACCAATTTTTCCTCCCTCGAGTTGGAATTTGACCAACTCGCTTCTGATGATAACTCCCATCTTTTCTCCTTAATCTACTCATAACTAATATCCGCACAATTATCTATATTATTCAGCAGATAAATCTCCTATTTTAAGCCTTGTTGTCAGTCAACCTTACCCACCTATATGCCAAAATTTATCTAATTAAAATTAAAGGAATTGGGCTTTATGCCCCTTGAGTTTGGGCCTCTCGAGTTGGCGCCACCTCCTTGCTCTCTAAGTGGCGCCATTTTGCCACTGGGCCACAAGCCCACTTGTGTTTAAAACACAGATAACATCTTTTAAACCCTCTAGTGTCCAAACAAAAAATTTAACCAAGGCCTCATTGTCTGAGCCCCTTAAATACTCTAATTAACACATTGAACGTAATACACATCAAATGTAAAGGCCCATTAATTCAGGATGTTACAGTTCTACCCCTTAAAGAAATTTCATCCTTGAAATTTCCTAATCCGAAGAGATACGGGTATTGCTGTCGTATCGCTTCCTCCGGTTCCTACATAGCCTCCTCAGAGTCGTGATTCTGCCATAGAACCTTAACCAACAGAACCTTCTTCCTTTGTAATACTTTGACATCACGATCCGAGATTTCCACTGGCTCTTTTTCAAAGGATAGGTCAGGTCTTACCTCGATTTCCTCCATAGGTACCACATGAGATGGATCCGAACGATATCGTCTTAACATAGAGACATGAAATACATTGTGAATCTAGCTTAGCTCAGAAGGTAGCTCTAGTTGATACGCTACTGATCCAACTCGTTTCAGCACCTGATAAGGTCCGATAATCTGGGACTTAACTTACCATTCCGTCCAATTCTTAATACTTTCTTCCATGGCGACACTTTCAAGAACACTTTGTCACCCACTGCAAACTCTATGTCCCTACGCTTGGATCGACATAGGACTTACATACATCAAGCGCTTCCTTTAGTCGAGCCCGAATTAACTCAACCTTCTCCTCTCGTCTCATTAATCAATTAGGACCCAAAATTTGACATTCCCTAATTAGTCCAACGGTGGGAGTACGACACTTTCGCTCGTACAATGCTTCATAGGCGCCATCTCGAATACTAGGCGGTAGCTATTGTTGTAAGCAAACTCGCCAATGGCGAAAATCCTCCAACTACCTTTGAAATCAATGACACAACCCTTAACATGTCCTCCAAGATCTGAATCACCCGCCGGATGTCCATCGGTTTGAGGATGAAATCTTGATCTTGAAATCCAACTTCGTACCCAACGCTTGATGCAACGCCTTCTAAAACCTTGATGTAAACCTAGGATCTCGGTCTGAGATAATCGACACAGGTACTCCATGCAACCTTACAATCTCCGCTATATATAGCTTAACCAACTTTTGTAAGGAATAATTGACCCGAACCGATACAAAATGAGTGGACTTCATCAATCGATCAATGATCACCCAAACTGAATCTTTCCTAGTAGGCGTGAGAGGTAGCCCACTAACAAAGTCCATTGTGATCCTTCCACTTCCACTGAGGAATCTTCACCGGTTGCAACAACCCTGATGGTAACTGATGCTCCGCCTTTACCTGCTGATAGGTTAAACACTTTTCCACTAATTCAGTCACCTCTCGTTTGAAGCCTGGCCACTAAAATTGCTCTTGTAAATCTTGATACATCTTACTCCCTCCAGGATGCATAGCTTATGGACTACCATACGCTTATTGCAAAATCCTTCACCTCAACTCAAGGTCTTTTTGCATGCACACTCTCCCTTGAAAACATAATAATCCTTCCTCATTCACGCTGAATTCCATTGGCTCATCACTTGAAATCAACTGCAATTTCCCCGAGCAATCCATCTATCTGCTGTTTCTCCTTAACTTGACTAACCCATGAGGGTTTCACTTGAAGTTCAGCTAGTAGACTTCCATCATCATATAAGCTAAGGTGAGCAAACATTACTCTTAAATCAGAGATCACCTTACGGCTTAGAGCATCTGCGACCACGTTGGCCTTACCTGGATGATACTCGATCGAGTAGTCATAATCCTTTAACAACTCGATCCACCGCCTTTGCCTTAGGTTTAACTCCTTCTGTGTCGAAAGATACTTCAAACTCTTATGATCCATGTAAATGACAGATTTTTCCCGGTACAAATAATGCCTCTAAATCTTCAAGGCAAACACCACCGCCGCCAACTCCAAATCATGGTGGGATAGTTTGCTTCGTGCGATTTTAACTGCCGTGATGCATATGCAACCACCTTTCCATCTTGCATCAACACGTATCCTAGTCCCGTGTGTGACGCATCACAATAAATCACGAATTCCTTCCCAGCCTCCGGTTGAATCAACACCAGAGCCTTCGTCAATATCCTTTTCAACTTTTCAAAACTCTCTTGCTGCTTATCAGACCAAACAAACGGAACTCTTTTCCGTAGCAACTTAGTCAACGGTGCCGCAATCAGAGAAAATCCTTCCATAAATCTTCTGTAGTACCCAGCTAAACCAAGGAAACTTGAATCTCTGCCACCCACTTAGGCGGCTTCCAATCCAACACTGCTTCAATTTTTCGAGGGTCAACCCTAATCCCCTCTGCTGACACCACATAACCTATAAAAGTAACTTCTTTAGCCAAAATTCGCACTTGCTGAATTTGGCATAAAGCTGCTCTCCCTCAAAATCTGTAGAACCACTTGCAGATGTGAATCATGCTCCCCCTCCAATCTTGAATAGACCAAGATGTCATCAATAAAACCCACGACAAACTGATCTAGGTAGGGTTGGAACACTCGGTTCATCATATCCATAAATGCTACTAGTGAGTTAGTGAACCCAAATAGCATCACCATGAACTCGTAGTGACCATAG
This sequence comes from Gossypium rotundifolium, assembly GCA_025506655.1. NCBI lineage: Eukaryota > Viridiplantae > Streptophyta > Magnoliopsida > Malvales > Malvaceae > Gossypium > Gossypium rotundifolium. The sequence continues at coordinate 36,287,541 of CP106729.1, read as the reverse complement.
CGAGTCCTAAAAGCCGTCTTATAAATATCCGCCTCTTTGACCTTAAGCTAATGAAACCCAGACATCAGATCTATCTTTGAAAAGATTGAGGGCCCCTTCAACTGATCGAACAAGTCATCGATCCTCGACAATGGGTATTTGTTCTGGATGGTTAACTTATTCAATTGACGATAGTCAATGCATATATGCATTGAACCATCCTTCTTCTTAACAAATAACACAGGTGCTCCCCAAGGTGACACACTTGGTCGAATAAACCCTCTATCCAACAACTCCTAGATTTGTGCTTTCAATTTCACCAACTCCTTCGGCACCATTCTATATAGAGTAATAGATACCGGCGTTGTTCTCGGAAGAAGATCAATTCCAAACTCCACTTCTCGATCCGGAGGTAATCCTGAAAGCTCTTCCGAGAAGACATCAGAAAATTCCTTCACCGTCCTAACGTCCTCAATAGTTAGGTCATTAGCTTCCAAAGCTCGTACTAACATTAGAACTGCCTTGCACCTTTTTCTCACCATTCTTTCTGCTGTTAGGGCAGTTACCACGATTGACAGACAATTCCCCCTTTCTCCTATCACCAACATTTCACCTCCCTCGGGGGTTGTTAACACCATACGCTTGGCTGCATAATCTAAATTGGCTTGATACTTCACTAGCCAGTCCATGCCTAAAATTAAGTCAAACTCCCCAAACAGTAATTCCATCAAATCCGTAGGAAAATTATTCCCTAAACTTCTAAGGGTACCTCTCGATAAAGTTTATCTACTACCACAGATTGTCCTAATAGGCTAATTATTGTCATTACCCTAGGGGTAGCTTCGAAATCTAAACTTAAAATTTCAGACACACTACTAGCAACATATGAATGTGTCGACCCAATGTCAATCAATGCAACATAAGGCAATCCAAAAATTAAGAACGTACCGGTTATAACATTCGGTGCATCAGCCTCCTTTTGATGTCTGGCAGTATAAACCAACCTCGGCTGCCTTGCCTCAGTGTTTTCTGCCCCTCGGCCTGGTGCCCCACGACTCCGACCGAAACCATTACCGCCTCTGGCTGGACCACGGCCTCTATGTGGTTGCTGACCTCCTCTACTCGGCTGAGCATTTCCCTGCCCTGCGGGTCTTTCCTCATCTCGTGGCTGAGGATAATCTCTTATCTGATGGTCCAAAGAACCACACCTAAAGCACTTCCCTTTGCCTCGCCTTACACTCACTTTGCATGGAATTTGTCACATCGGGCACACCTTCGTGTTTGGTTAGCGGCGAGGGCTTTCGGTCCGTCTCGGTCCATCCGACCTAGGTCTTTTCTGGTTACTCCTAGTTGTTCCTGATGATCCAAAGTTTCTCTTACCTCCACCCCTATCTCTATCCTGGTTTAGTTTTTTTGTTCGTCTCACCTCCTTAGCTATCTTAGCTTTCTCCACAAGCACAGTAAATTTCGCTCTCGTTGGGGAGCTATCAACACATGTAGATCGTCCTTTAGGCCATCCTCAAAACAAACACATCTCTCATGTTCTGTGGCCACTATCCCTCGAGCATAACGGCTAAGGCATAGGAATTCTGCTTCATATGCCGCCACCGACCTACTTCCCTTAACCAGATTCTGGAACGCTCTACGCTACTGCGTATCCACATAACTCGTTCCAATATACTTACTCTAGAACGCCGCCTTGAAGTAATCCCAGGTGATATGGTCAGCTACGGTACCATCCTTAATCGTAAGCCACCATTGATAAGCTTCATTTAGAAGAAGAGACACCACTCCCTTCACTTCTCTTGATCTGTGAAGTCAAGATCATCCATGATCCGCTCCATTGCTTCTAACCAGTACTCAGTTGTACTAGGAGCTACACCCAAAATTCCGTTAAACACTTTCGCCCCATTGGCTCTCAGTAGCTCTAGCATAGACTTTCGGGCTCCTGTGCCCATGCCTGCTCTAGCAACTCTCTCCAAAACCCTTACCATAGCCTAAGATATAGCATTATCTCCGGTCGTCTGATCTTGAAACTCTGCCTCCACAGCTGGTGGCACTGGAACTTCATTCCCTGACTCGTGACCAGACCCCACGGGTTCTGACACAGCCATCCTACCCCTATCACGGCCACGCGCCGGACATTCTTGACCCCTTATATTTATTCTACCGCTTCACGTTTATCTGATTAGAAATTTTATGAATTAATTATTCTTTCTTCCACTGATTAATAACGGGCAGTCTTATGGGAAGTAGTTTTAACAGTAGTTCTTTCGAATTCAAATTCTATCTACAAGTTCAGTTCTCAAGTCTATATTTTCTAATTCTAGAGTTCACGTTCAATCAACATCAAGCAGAGCACCATATACACGCATCAAACACGCAAACAACATCCAGGAACTCACATTCATCACCTAGGGGTATTTTCTTTATTTTACTATCTAAAGGTATTTTCGTAATTTTAACCTACAGGGGTATTTTGGTAATTTTCCAAAATATGGTATATTGATGATTTTACAAAATAGGGGTATTTTGGTAATTTTGAAATTGAGGGGGGGTATTTTGGTAATTTTGCAAACTAGGGGTATTTTGATAAATTTTTTTCAAACGAGGGTACTTTGGTTATTTTGCAGAATCAAGGGTATCTCAATAAATTTCCTCAACCTAGGGCATTTGGGATAATTTACAAAATCAGGGGTATATAAGCAATTTTATAAAAACAGGGAGATGGTCTCTTTTGGGTTTTAGTTATAAATTTTTGGGCCATCAACAAGCCCTCTCGGTTAGAGTGAACAACCACTACGCACCAGGTAGGATTCCAGAGAAGAGGAGGTGAGTCATTAGGATCGCTTAAATACCAAGCTCTTCCTGGATCCAATCCTAGACATGCGTATGCCTGTTTCCACACCCTAACCCTGTGACTTGTTCATAGACCTACTTAATTAAGAAAAATTAAGTCTTATGAGATTTGAAGAATTGTTTAGTCTAGGCCTAAGGTCCATTAACACTATCATACTAATCTATGTCCATAAAGCCCAACATACATATCATACCAAAGTTTAAAATACTTACCTGGATGGATCGAGTGCCGGTAGACTCGAAGGCCATATCTTCCAAAACCTTTCTCAACTTACGTTACGTTCATAAATTCCTACTGGACCCATTTCACAGCTCGAGTTTTGAACTGAGCTTTGATACCAAAAATGTAACACCCCAAACCTGACCCATACGTCATTACCGGATCTGGTATGCTACGGGTTTAATTCTTTAAAACTTTGCTTCGATGGGTTTTGAAAATTTCAGTTTATTTAGTCATTATTTGAAAAAAATAAAAGAAACTTAAACTTTTATGTTGAGTGGATTTGAAAAGCCCATTTATCACTCCATTTTATTATTAAGACTTTGGGCACCCATAGGTTTATAAACATGTGACATATTAAAGTAAAATAAAGTAAAACAAGTAACAAATAAATTGGAAACCTAAGTTATGGGGCCTTATTACAAAAATATATTCCCAAAAACAATAATAATAATCCATAATGATAATGAAAGTCTTGATGGCCCCTCGAGTCTGCCTCGGCTCCGTGTCCATGGTCTACTGCTCATCTGTAGAGTGGGAAAAAATAAAAAGGGTGACTCACCAAGACTCAGTGTGCAAAACTTGAAAACACATAAAAGCCTAGGGCCCACAAACATATTATGGGCCTTGGCCTGCATGCATTGGTAACAAAATATGTCATGCATCATGTCCTATCCCAAAACCTAAGAGTATGTCCTCTACACACCCCTGTACTAACCGTTACACCGTGGGGATTTCTACAATCAACCCTCCATCCGCTACACACCACATCGGTAGCTGTGCTGCCTGTCATATAGACCGATTGCTTACGCGAACCTCAAAAATACATTATAGTATTCGACAACTATGCTGCCTATCATATAGACCGATTGCTTACGCGAACCTTAGAAATACATTATAGTATTCGACAGCTATGCTGCCTATGGCAAAGCCACGATCGCCTCGCGACCCTGCTCCCCTACCATAAATCCATCAATCAATCCCATCCCATGCATGCATACATACAAGAAACAAGTCATCAAGCCATCTAGTAGATCTCATACTTTCACATGCTACGATTCACATAGAAAAGTTTTTATGGTTACGTACCTGGCATCCCATGCCTACCCCTTCTGGGTAATACGACTATTCATACAGCCTTTCTTTTTGGCTTTTAGCCCTTAGCATACATATAACATATCAATGCTTATGTGTTAAGAATCTACACACCTTATTATGGTTACAATGACACCGTCTATGTCGACACTATCAAAAGCCAATACAACTGCTATCTGCCTAATATGCTGTTCAAAAGTCGGTCCACAACCTGACAGCCAATCTCGAACAGCAGACACTGCTCACTTCTTAAACTTAGGGATTGGGTTTACGGACCCAACCCTGTCCTTTGCCTGATCCATATTTGATTCCATCCAAAAAGTCATTGTTAGAACTACTATAGCGAAATAGGGTTAAACCATATCATATGAGTTAATATCTCAATTATGATAACGAATCTTAATAGGAATCTAAAGAAATCCCTTACCTTGAGATCCCGAAATCGATAGGATACTAGAGATTAATGGTTTTCGGCTTTTTGAGATCTGGATGATTCGATTTACTATGATTTCTCGAGTGTCGCCCAAAAGAACATGCGATTAACGAAAGAGTCAAACTAAAGATAGCCTATCAATCTACTAGCCATTCGGCTATAGTCTCAAAACCGAAAGAGAAAAGAATTCGGTTCTTACCTTTATAGAGAAATCGACACTTCAAGAAAATCCCAGTTTATGGAGAAATCGCCAAAAGAGGAAAAAATGGAAAGAGAAAGTGAATTAAGAGGTTTCGACTTTTAGTAGAGAAATCGACAGAGAGAAAAAGGAATAGACAAAGGTATTCGGTTATGGAGATGAGAAGAAAGTTGAGAGGTTTTGACTTTTGGAAAAGAAAAGAGAATAGAGAGTGTAGAGAATTTCGGCACAAAGAATAGGGTTCAGATGCCAAAATTTGAAGAGATACACTCCTATTTATAGGGAATTTTGGTTCTTACCTATCAAATTCTGGAATTGCCCTCTTCTGAAAATCGAGACTAATTGACAAACATGGGGAATTTTGGCACCCCTTATGCCACATCAAAACCGATTCTTCCTCCCCTTAGAGTTGGAATTTCGGCCAACTCTGCTTACAACAGATAACTCCCATCTTTTCTCCTTAATCTACTCATAACTAATATCAGCACAATTATCTATATTATTTAACAGATAAATCTCCCTATTTTTAAGCCTTGTTGCCGTCCAACCATACCCACCTATATGCCAAAATTTAGCTAATTAAAATTAAAGGAATTGGGCTTCATGCCCCTTGAGTTTGGGCCTCCTTAGTTGACGCCACCTCCTTGCTCTCTAAGTGGCACCATTTTGCCACTAGGCCACAAGCCCACTTGTGTTTAAAACACAGATAACATCTTTTAAACCCTCTAGTGTCCAAACATAAAATTTAACCAAGGCCTCGGCCCAATCTGAGCCCCTTAAATACTCTAATTAACACATTGAACGTAATACACATCAAATGCAAAGGCCCATTAATTCAGGATGTTACACAATAAGCCCAAAATATTTCACCGGCACAAGGCTTGCTAGGCATTAAGCCCGATATAGATCACCGGCACAAGGCTTGCTAGGCTCGAAGCCCGAAATAAATCACCGGCACAAGGCATGCTAGGCTCGAAGCCTGAAATAAATCACCGGCACAAGGCCTGCTAGGCTCGAAGCCCGAATATCGACACAATTAATCATTCCATACACATTACTTAATTCTAAAATCACTAACATCACATATATTTCATATTACTTTCACATATCAAGTCGAACATGCTTGATCACTTTATATTTAACAAAACATATTCAATCCATTCCTATACTTCACATTCGACAATCCCATATTTTTATCCTTAAAAATATCAAATTTCAACTTTTACTAGATTCATAAATAATTCTTTGACATATATTTGTAAGGACTTACCTCGACTATCGATGGACAACGTGGGCCAAGCTTATTCGATAACCTTCGTCTTTCCCCGATCCAAATCTGTTTTTCTTTGTTCTTGATCTAAACACATTAAAATTTAGCTCATTCAAGCACATTCATCTCAATTTAGTCCCAAAACACATAAATGGGCAAATTACCATTTTACCCCTAATGTTTCACATTTTTACAATTTAATCCTATTTGCACAAAACACAAAATACACAAAATTTCACTACATCACCTAAGGGCCGAATGTTCATAGGGACTATACAAGTCCATTTATTTCATTTATTTAGCATTTTAGCCCCTCAAAAATTTTATCTTTGCAATTTAGCCCAAAATACTCAAATTTCCTAACTTTCTAATTCAAAACTTGTTAATCTACATTATAACTTTAAAATAAAATCATCAAACATCAAAAATCATAAAAACATGTCAATGGCTGAACATCATTCATGTGTTAATAACAAAAATTTCAGCATGGGTCAGCTAATACTCTAAGCAACGATCTCAAAATGTAAAAATTATCAAAAACCAACTAAAATACATACCCAATTTAAGATTGAGTTATGGCCGAATGAACAAGCTCACACTCCTATTTCTTTCTTTCTTATTTTGGTGATGAAAATATGAACAAAGTTTTATTTTCATGTTTTCTTTTAACTAAAATAACATATTAACCAATGTACAAAAATACCCTTATTATATAATATAATTAACATATACATATAAGGTTATTCTAGTCATATGCCGCCCACTACACATAAAAATGGGCTAAATTCCCTTTTGATGCCCCATATTGAAAAGCCATAATCATTTTAGTGCATTTCACTATAGTTTGAAACTTTTACCCTTTACACGATTAAATCCTTTTTCTAAATTAAACACACAAATGATTAAATTTTCCTACGAAACTTTCACACACATTAATTCACATATAATAAACATAGAATATACTACTTAAATATTTCTTAGACTCGAATTCATGGTCCCGAAACCACCGTTCCGATTAAGGTCAAATTCGGATGTTACAAAAGCCCTTTAATAGTAACAGTACAGTCCAGTTCAGAGCATACGTGGGCCAAATCCCACTACAATATCATTTGGGTCACAGCTAGAGGTGTGCATGGGCCGGGTCAAACTAAAAATTTAGGCTCGTTCATTGGGCTCGGGCCAGGCCGGGCCCAAAAAATGGGCCTAAAATTTTGCCCAAGCCTGACCTATATAAAAATGCTAAAACTCTGCCTCTACCCGACCCTCCCATATTACTTTTTATAATATTTTATATAATTTTAAATATATATAATACATCAAAATACTAAAAATCAAAATAATTATTTTTCAACAAATTGAAAATAAATTTTAAAAATATGTAGACTTAAATAACACTAAAATAGATGCAACTTAACAAGCAAATGCCTTTAAAATAATAACAAAATTAACAAATGTCTTTAAAATAATAACAAAATTAACAATAAAATAAGTTTTATATAATATCTAAACAATAACAACAAAATAATAGAAACATAATAGTAAAATGGTAGTAAAATAAGGAGAAAAATAATAAGAAAATATTATTAAAAAATAGTTTTTTTCATTGAATGAATTCGGGTCAAACGGGCTTTATTTTTTTGTCCAAGCCCATTTTTCAGGCCTATATTTTTGCCCAAACCCCCACATTTCTAAGGGGCCTTGAGCAGTGGGCCGCCTACCATGCACACCTCTAGTTCTGACTTATATAAGAATCAATTGGGCCCAAATTAAGCCAATCTGAAACAAGTGGCCTAAGCCCGGTACAATAAAAATCTCATAAACAGATATGCAATAGTATGAGGATGCATCCCACCCCGATCCAGCCAACACACCACCTGTACCAACCCTACACTCCTGTGGGGATAAAATTGACCCACCCAGCCAACAGACAAAGCTTAGCACCGGTTGCGGCACTAAGTCAACAGAACAGCTCGGCGCCATATACAGAACGGCTAAAAGCCATAAACAGAATGGTTATAAACCATAATCAAGATGGAAAAAAGCCATAATCAAGATGGCACAAAGCTATCGATAACTGTAATAAGTTTGGCACATAGCCATCAACGACAGTAATATAACCGGCACACAACCACGAGTAATTATGATCGACACAGAGTCATCAATATATATGTTAGGCACATAGCCATGGGTAAATACGATTGGCACAGAGCCATATTTAGGTTGGCATAGAGCCATAATCAAATTACATGGCTTTAAGCCGGCCGTCGGCCCATAGTCGTCTCATGCAACCCGTGCGACCCTATCAGAACTTTCTCCGTATCAATGTCCCAACCCATGTAGTATGTCGTGTATGTCATGCTCAATCATTACACGTGTATGCAAAATGGCCATGCTCAGTAACAGTCATTTAGACATATATTAAAAGCATATTAGTCACACGACCACAGTCAAGTCAGTTTAAACACAGTCATACGATCGTAGTCAAATCAATCAAATTCATAGTCTAAGTCAGTCATTTACCCACAAGGGCAAAATAGTTATTTTACCCTATAAGGGTATTTCGATAATCCTACCCACCAGGGGTATTTCGGTAATTCTACCCTATAGGGGTATTTTAGTAATTTTGCAAATCAAGGGTATTTTGATAATTTTGCAATCCAGGGGTATTTCAATAATTTTACAAACTAGGGGTATTTTGGTAATTTTACAAACTGGGGGTATTTCGATAATTTTGCAATTGGGGGTATTTTAGTAATTTTACAAACTAAGGGTATTTCGATTATTTTGTAAATCGGGGGTATTTCAGTAATTTTATAAATTAGGGGTATTTTAGTAATTTTACAAATCAAGGGTATTTTGGTAATTTCCCAAATCAAGGTCTCAGCGACCCAATAGAAGGTCCACCGTCGCCTTGAGCGACTTTAGTAACATAAACAGTCACAACAGTGTTGTAACACCCCAAACTTGGCCTAAGCGTCACGACCAGAACCGGTATGTTATAGGGTGAGGTAAAAATGAGATTTGTTGAATTTAGGAAAACCGTAGATTTGAAAACTCTTCGATTAAGGCGAAGTCTTGAAAATAACAATATGTAGATTAAGAAAGTTCCCAAGTTATGATAATCGAACATTCATTATATTTGTTGATACTTTAAAGAAAAATGTTTATTTTATGTTGCCCGTATGTTTTTGAAGAAAACTCCATTTCCACTTTAATGTTTAAATTACCATAGTGTCGAATTTGAAATAAACAATAACTAATAAAAACCAAAGTTTAACTTAGAAAGGCCTTATTACATAACAAAAGTCCCAAATTAAAATAAATTTATAGTAAGAAATGAGTTTACAAAAAGAAAAGATATTATGGCCTCCACGAGTCTGCCTCGGCTCCGTATCCACGATCTACTGATTACCTGGAAGATTAAATAAGGGGTGAGTCACCGAGACTCAGTGTGTAAATCCTCTATATCAAATAAACGGCTCGTGGCCCACAATCGCATATTGGCCTTAGCCCACTCAAGATGACATAAAAATAAATGAATGCATTATGTCCCAGCCCAGCCTAGTTTTTCCGTCCTCTACACGTCACTCCGTAACAATCCATCACACCGTGGGGATTTCTACAATCAACCCTCCATCCGCTACACGCCGCTTTGATAGTCATGCTGTCAGTCATAATACTCAAGGACTAGATAACGTGGCTTAGCCACAGATCACTATGTGACCAAATATAACTTTAACATGGCTTAGCCACCGATCACTATGTGCCCAAATAATACAACATGGCTTAGCCACCGATCACTATGTGACCAAATAATCAAGCACTTCCCCTTAAAGATTATATCCATATCCCATGCATAACATACATGTCATAATGAATGCAACATACTATCAACAAGCAAAAGATTACCACATACATCTGTGCACGCAAGGAAAATGATACAGTCACGTACCTGGCATCCCTAGTCTTACCCATAAGGGTATCACGACTGTCCACACAGCCTTTTTCGACTTTTCAGCCCATACAATTAGTGATACAGATAAAATAAAGTGTGTGAAGTTTTTACACACCTGATAATAAGCAAAATAATGCTCTCTATGTTGACACTATCGATAGAAAAAATGACTGCTATTTGTCTACTGTTCTGCTCTGAAGCTGGTCCACAACCCGGTGGCCAATCTTGAACAGCAGACACCATGTGCTTCTTGAACTTTGGGGCTGGGACTACAGGTCAAACTCCCTCCTTAGATTTGCTAACATTTGATTCCATGAAACGATCTTGGTCAGAAGACCGGGTTAAGACATCGAAGTAGAGAATCATAAGAATAACGCTTAAACCATATAACGATTTCTTACCTAAGTCGACAGGACCTGGAGGCTACTACTCTTGGATTAACAGATCACTGAAGTCCCTAAACAAACTCCACATTAGAATCGACCCTCCAAGATACAGGTTAGAAGGAGTGGCCTTTTTCCAAACGAGTAATATAAACCCCTTACCTTGATTGATCAGTTTCGATTGACCCAAAAGTACTCTTCAACCGCTGACCAAAACAGAAGAAACATAAGAGCCAAGCCCTTCCTATATTTAGCCAAAACACACATGGAACAGGATTAATGTCTTTTGATTCGGACAATCAAAAGGGAAAAGAGAGGAAAGAAAAGAAAAGAAAACACTTACCACAACTTGAGAGAAAACTGATTGGGAGGATTGAGAGGAGAAGTGACGACAACCTTTTAAGGGAATTTGGCCAAGAGATGGAGTTTGAGAAGTAAGCAAATAGGAGAAAATGAAATGGAGGAGAAGAGAATTGCATCAGCTTTTGTTGATGAAATAATAAAAAGGGTTTCAATTCAAGGTGATCAAGAGATGAGCAAAGAATATGAACAAGAGAGAGAGAGAGAGAGAGAGAGAGAGAGAGAGAGAGAGAGAGAGAGAGAGAGAGTTGAGATTTAGCCTTGATAGAAGGAATGAGTGAAGGAGGTATAATGTAAAACAAATGACAAGAGGGTTCAGCTAAGATCAAGGGTGAATGAAATCGAAATGAGGACACCAAAAAGAAGAAATGAAAAAGAGAAGATATTCAGTAAGGCACAAGAGATTTCGACAATACCAGAAAAAGAGAGAGGAAGAAGATATGATAGATAAATAATGAGAGAAAAATAAAATAAGAAAAGAAGAATCAAGTAGGAGGCAACAGGTTTCGATTTTGGCTTAAGATAAAAGGAGACAAGAAATAGAATTTTGGCTAGGCACCTACGGCATATAGGGATTTAGAACCCAAAAAGAATGAAGAAGCTTCAAGGGAACTTACCAAAATTGACACCACCTACTTCTCTAGTGACCGAATATACTACAAGAGGTAAAGAAAGAGAACTTAGGACCCCTACCAACTTTTAGCACATTCAACCACCACCCAAAATCGATTTTTCCTCCCCCTACACAAGCACCCAAAAATCGGCCACCAACCTCACCCACATCAAATCCCCCAAAATTCTCCTAACTTCACTCTTGGTCACCCATTCAAAGTAGTTTGAAAAATTCAACCTCTCTCATCCTCTCATGACCACCCGTTTGAATTGTTTGACCCCTTCAACACTCCCTCCCTAAGTGCCCTTGTCGAATCCACCACTTACCTTTCCAAGCGTCAAAATAAATCTCAAAAATGTTATCCATGCAGCTCGAACTCCTTTCCCCCTATGATGCCACTTCCAAGCACACAAGGTGGCGTCTCCTTACCACTACACCACCTCTTTTCTTGTGTCAACAACACAAAAATTAACCCAAAAGCCTGGTTTAGCTAGCTCTCCCCTAAAATGCTTAAATTCAAAAAAATTCACTAAGGCTCAAACTTAACCCCGAGCTTCCCCGGGACCCCAAACATACTCAAACAACATGCAGAGCACACCAAACACATAGATATAGAGTAAATGCAAACCCCCAATCCAGGATGTTACAGGTGTAAATGGGCCAAAGGCCCATTACTTGCCCAAGTGGGCCCACACGCTTGTGTGGCCCAATTAGCCCAAAAATAGCCTCGGCTATACGAATAACATAGTTCAAACCAATAGAAACTATATAACATGTATGTTATCCGTGTAGTGCCCACACGGCTCATTGCCCAAAAATGACCCTAGCCATGTGGATTACACGGCTCGGTCTAACATTTACCACAATATGCAAATTTAATCCATGTGGGGCCTATAGGCCCATTGGGCCTACACGACCCATTTTGGCCCCAACGTAGCCCAAAATGACCTAAGGCCATGAGAACACTCATGGTGACCTCAACCATCTTACGCCCATATTTGTGGGCTTGGTCCACCACACGTGCAATTCCATGTTCATATGGCATCATTCGCCAGTACTTTGGCTTTTCGGCATTTTGTCGATCTACGATCAGAAGGAGTATGGTTACACACTCTCTATCGACTTTTTCGTCAACTATCGAATACAGGGTATTGTTACACACCTTCAGCTTATCAGTCGACTATAAGGTACAGGGTAAAAATACACACCTGATTGCGAATGTTCTCGACTAACCCATAAGAACACCAACCTAGCACAATTAGAAACTTCGGTTAGTCTCTTATCAATCAATTGAAGAGAACCTTAACCCCAAACTCCTGTTCGGGGGCTTACCTATCACCCGTCTTAATCAATCTCACTCAGGCCGTCGCAGGTGATCACTTCATTTCAAGTCCTTAAAAAAAACTACCTATATCCCATTCGCGACTCAATGACTAATATCATATACGCAAATAATTGAACCAAGAGTATCACAACTTACCCAAACTGTGGAATTAAAGACTGAGAGACAGAAGTATTCTGCCACTACTACAACACACCCTTAAATCAAGGCATGAGGAGAAACAATCGCACTCCCCTGAGACTAAGTATTAGACTAGGACAAAAGTTCAGAGGTTATTCGACTCTAGCAAAAGAGAAGGGAAATGAGAAAGAAGGAAGAGAGGAGATAACAATGTGTTTGGCCAAAAACACATCAACCAATTGAGAGAGAAAAGAAATATTCGGCAAAAGTGTGAAGAGGTAGAGGAGAGAAAAAGAATCGGTTTGACAGGAGGTTTGTAGAGGAACAGAGGAACCCGGAAGGTATTCGATATGACCAAAAATGAAAAGAGACTACCCACACTCTTAGCACAAATCGGCCTCTAAGAAAGAAAAAAAACCAAAATGTTTGAAGCCACCGAATTAGAAAGTAAAAGACTACTCAAAGTCGATTTCTGATAAGCCAAAATTCTCATTCGGCACACACCCCTCTTTCCTTTCCAAATCCTAAATTTTCCTCCCCAAATCACTCAAAACCATCTACCACCCTTAATCCACTCCTAAAATCCCTCCTCTAACTTCTCTACCATCCAATTCATATTCCCCCTTTTCCTCCTACATTTTCTCCATGACCAATTCAAACTTCACCCTTTTACCAAGTCCACAACAACCTTCTATAGTTTCAATCCAATTCAACCAGTTACCATCCCTATGTAGCAAAATAATTGTATTTTTCTTGCAAGGGGATTCAAACCCAAGCCCCCTCAATAGCTAAACACGCCACTTACCTCATTTCCACAAGCTCTTTTTGTGTTAGAAAATATCCTCAATTAATAAAAAGGTCTGTAGGCCAAAGTCTAGGTTCCTTTAAAAGAAAATCAAAATATATTGCAAGAGCCAAGACTTGAACCTAGGCTCCCTTACAACCTTAATGATGCCACAACTACTAGACCACATGCTTCCTTGTGTCTATTTTTAATCACAATAATTTAAAAGGACTACATCCAAGCGTCCAGGGTTTTATTCACTTAAAACCAAAATTTTTGCTAAAGCCCATGTTTGAACCCAGGACTTCTCTTGTAACACCCCAAACCCAGCCCAAAACGCCACGACCAGATCTGGTATGCTATGGGTTAAATGTTGAAAACTTTACTTTGGAGGGTTTTGAAAATCTCGGTTCGTTTATGTAGGTATTCGTTAAATAAGTGATATTTGTAGAAAACCTTTGTAGTTCTTTTTTTTTTTTGTAGAACTTGTTTGAAAATCCCATTTTTCCCATCTTATAATTAAGTCCTTGAACATAAATTTATAGAATATAAACATTAACAAATATAAATTGATAACCTAAGCTATGGAGGCCTTATTACATAAATAATCCCAAAATTAAAACTTAAAGGAAAATCAAAAATAGTTTATGAAAATAAAAGACTTGATGGCCCTCGAGTGCGCTTCGGCTCCGTGTCTCGATCTATGCTCATCTAAAAAGTCGAGGAAATAAGAGGGTGAGTCACCAAGACTCGATGTCCAAATCCGAAAACACATAAAAGGCTTGAGGCCCACAAACACATTATGGGCCTTGGCCCATACACAATGGCAACAAAATATTTACATGCTACATGGCCCAACCCAACCTAAAAGTCCAATCTCTACACACCAAATTGCATCACCATCACACCTCGGGGATTTCTACAATCAACCCACCAACTGCTACACACCATATCGACAGCCATGCTGCCTATTCCTAACAATCAGGAATAAATTTAACATGCCATAGCCACTGATCACTATTGTGACCTAACTTTACAATTCGTGGTTTAACCACCGATCACCAAGTGACCTATTAACATGCTCTTCCCCTTCATCATATTAACCCCATCCCATGCATACATCCATGCAGAATCAAAACAATATACTACCTAAAAGATCACAGACTATCACAAACTTTGATACACATAGAGAAGTTTCTATGATTACGTACCTGGCATCCCTTGCCTACCCTTTTTGGGTATCTGATCGTCCATCTGACCTTTTTTTTTTCTGGCTTTTAGCCCATAACATATATAGTACATATTAACTAGTGTGATAGAGATCTACACACCTAATTACAGACAAGACGGGACTTTCTATGTCGACACTATCAGAAGCCGATACGACTACTAACTATCTAAGGTTTTGTTCTAAAGCCGGTCCACAACTCGGTGGCCAATCCGTACTACTGACACCACTCATTTCTTAAATCTAGGGGTTAAATTTACGAGTCCAATTCCCTCTTTCGTTTGACTAGCGTTTGTATCCATGGAACAGATCTTAGTTAACAAACCAAATTAAAACATTGAATCGAATACAAACACAAATGTACATTCATAGTGCAGAGGTCCCTTACCTAGAAATCCCGAAAGAGATGGAGTTTAGAGACTAGCAATTTCTGGCTTTTAGATCTAAATGATCTTCTTCGATTCCTGATGTGTCGCCCCAAAATAAGAACATGAGAATAATCAAAACATTACTCCAAGGATAATCTTATTACTCCAACTAGCCTTTCAGCTTTGAGCCTCAACAAAAAAATTGAAAGAGAAAAAGTGAAGAGAGAATTTGGCACTTACTTTAACACCAACAGATTCGACTAACCCTTAGAGATTCCAGCACTTAGCACGATAGAAGAAAGAAATAAGCAAGGAGAAAAGAGTGGACAAGGTATTTGGCTAGTAGGAAAGAGTGGAGAAGAGAGTTGAAGTGAAGAGATTCGACTTTAGAAGAGATCAAAAGAAAAGATGTAGAGAGGAACTGTGAGGTTTTGACTTGTAGAGGGAAACGGAGAAAAGAACAATGGAATTTTGGCTTTTGCATAAAAGTGGAGATGAGAGGGAAGAAAAGAAAAAAAGAAAAGGATCCAAATGCCGGAATTGAAGAAATATCCCCCTACTTAACCCAAATTTCGGCACCTACTACCTAAAAACTGAAAATGCCCCTTTTTAAAACTAAAACTAAGCTATTAATCAAGGGAAATTTCGGCACCTCTTGAACATATCAGAACCAATTCCTCTTCCCCCTCGGTGTTGGAATTTCGGCCACCACTATGACCAACAGATAAATAGTAAATTTCCTCCCTTATCTTTATCTGATCACACCTCCAAAAGAAGCCTAGATAACACTACCTCTTCCTCCCTTTATCTGCCCTATTATCTGTATTATCTACTCAAATAAATCCTCCTATTTCCAAGCCTCATTGTCGTCCCACTCTACCCTCTTAAATGCCAAAATTAACTAAATTAAAATAATTGGGCTTCATACGACTCAAACTTGGGCCTCCTCAATTGATGCCACCTTATAGCCCCCTTATATAGCGCCACTACCCACTGGGCTACAAGCCCATTTTGTATTTTAAAATACAGATAACATCTTTTAAGCCATATCCTAACTGGCTTTCCACTAGCGTGTCCAAACAAAAAATTTGAATAAGGCCTTGGCCCAACCCTGAGCCTATTCTGGACCCTTAATAGTCACATTAAACATAACCACACATTAAATGCAAAGGCCCATTAATTCAGGATGTTACAGTTCTACCCCCTTAAAGAAATTTCATCCTCAAAATTACCTGATCAGAATAGATGCGGGTATTGCCGCCACATCGCTTCCTCTGGTTCCCATGTAGCCTCCTCAGAACCGCAATTTCGCCATTGAACCTTAACCAAAGAAACCGTCTTCCTCCGCAATACTTTGACATCATGATCCAAATTTCCACCAGTTCCTCTTCAAAGGATAAATCGGGTCTTACTTCAATTTCTTCCATAGACTCCACATGGGATGGATCCAAACGGTATCATCTTATCATATAGACGTGGAATACATTGTGAATCTGGCTTAGCTCAGAAGGTAGCTCTAGCTGATAGGCTATCGGTCCCACTCATTTCAACACCCGATAAGGTCCGATAAATCTGGGACTTAATTTACCTTTCCGTCCAAACTTCAGTACTTTCTTCCATGGCGACACCTTCAAGAACACCTTGTCACCCACTGCAAACTCTATGTCCTTACGCTTCAAATCAACATAGGACTTCTGTCTGTCCGACGCTTCTTTTAGTCGAGCCCAAATTAACTTAACCTTCTCCTCTCTCTCAGTAACCAACTCCGAACCCAAAATCGGCGTTCCCTAATTACGTCCAATGGTAGGAGTACGACACTTTCGCCTGCATAATGCTTCATAGGGCACCATCGAATACTAGGCGATAGTGTTGTTGTAAGCAAACTCTGCTAATGGTATAAATTCTTCCCAACTACCCCTGAAATCAATGACACAACCTCTCAACATGTCCTCTAAGATCTGAATTACCCGCTTAGACTATCCATCGGTTTGAGGATGAAACACTGTACTAAAATCCAACTTCGTACCCAATGCTTGATGCAATGCCTTCTAAAATCGCGACGTGAACCTAGGATCCCTGTCCGATAAGATCGATACTGGTACTCCATGCAACCTCACTACCTCCGTTATGTATAGCTTAGCCAATTTCTGCAGAGAGTAATCGACCTGTACTGGTATAAAATGAGCAGACATTGTCAAGCGATCAACAATCACCCAGACCGAATCTTTCTTAGTAGGCATGAGAGGTAGCCCACTAACAAAGTCTATTGTGATCCTTTCCCACTTCCATTGTGGAATCTTCACTGACTGCAATAACCCTGATGGTAACTGATGCTCCGCCTTTACCTGTTGATAGGTCAAACACTTACTCACCAATTTAGTTACCTCTCGCTTCAAGCCCGGCCACCAGAACTGATCCCGTAAATCCCGATACATCTTACTCCCTCCATGGTGCATAGCGTATAGACTACCATGTGCTTATTGTAAAATCCTACGCCTCAACTCCAGATCTTTTGGCATGCAAACTCTCCTCGAAAACATAATAGTCCCTCCTCATTCACATTGAATTTCGTTGGCCCATCATTTGATATTAGCTGCAACTTCACCTTAAGCAACTCATTGGTCTGCTGCTTCCCTAAACCTGACTAACCCAAGAGGGTTTCATTTGAAGTTCAACTAATAAACTCCCATCATCGTATAAACTGAGGTGAGCAAACATTGCTCTCAAGTCAGAGATTACTTTACGACTTAGGGCATCCGCCACCACGTTAGCTTTACCCGGATGATACTCGATCGAGCAGTCATAATCCTTTAACAACTCGATCCACCTCCTTTGCCTTAGATTCAACTCCTTCTGGGTCAAAAGGTATTTTAGACTCTTGTGATCGATATAAATGATGAATTTCTCCCCATACAGATAATGTCTCCAGATCTTCAAGGCAAAAACCACTGCCGCCAATTCCAAATCATGCGTGGGATAATTCAATTCATGCGGTCTTAACTGTCGAGATGCATACGCAACAACCTTTCCATTCTGCATCAATACGCATCCTAGTCCCACGTGTGATGCATCACAGTAAATCACAAACTCCCTTCCAGTCTTCGACTAAATCCTTTTTAACCTCTCGAAACTCTCTTACTGCTTATTAGACCAAACAAACGAAACCCCTTTCCGTAACAACTTAGTCAATGGTGCCGCAATTAAAGAAAATCCTTCCACAAACCTTCGGTAGTACTCGACTAGACCAAGAAAACTCTAAATTTTTGCCACAGACCTAGGCGACTTCCAATCCAACATCGCTTCAATTTTTCGAGGGTCAACCCTAATCCCCGCTGCCGACACAACATGGCCTAGAAAAGTAACTTTACTTAGCCAAAATTCACACTTACTAAATTTGGCATACAACTGCTTCTCCCTCAAAATCTGCAAAACCACTTGCAGAAGTGAATCATGCTCCTCTTCTGACCTTGAATAAACCAGGTTATAATCTATAAATACCACGACAAATCGATCCAAGTAGGGTTGGAACAGTCGATTCATCATATCTATAAACGCTGTTGGTGCATTAGTCAGCCCAAATGGCATCACCATGAATTCGTAATGACCATAACGAGTCTTGAATGCCGTCTTATAAATATCTGCCTTATAATATCTGAGATTTAGGGGTTATGCATTTTCACTTAAATGTATGTGGTAGCATGCTTGTGTGTGATTTGAATGTGTTTTGGGGGCTTCGGGAACCTTGGGATGTAGGTGGAAGCCTTAGAAAATTATTGGATTTTTAAGCCTAAAAAGGGGAACTAAGGGAGCTAGGCCTTAAGGAGTTTAATGTGTGGCTTAGGACACAAGAACTCAATTGATAAAGTGGCAAGAGAGGCACCATTTAAAGCATACAGGAGTGACGCCACAGAGAGTGTGAAGGGACCTAGGTTTGAGCAGCAAGGGAAGCATTTTCAGCTTTTATTTTTTGGCAAGGAGGTGCAGTGATGGACGGCACAAGGACACTTCATGGATGAAGTGTAGATTGGTAAAATAGCTTAAATTTTTGGCTAAGTAGGAGGGAAAAGGGGGATTTGGATGAGGGAAGAAGAGTTGGCCGGCAGAAGAACTTTGAAGGGGCATATTCGGTCATGTATAGGGGAGTTAGTGCTGAAATTTCTTAATTCCTTTTACTCATCTTTAAACCGAACCCATCTCCCTCCTTTCTCTTTTAGTTTGCTTAGGCCAAAAACTCTCTCTGAATTTCACTATAGCCGAACCTTAACTTGAGCCTCACCATCACTTTTTCTCTTTTTCTTCTCACAACTTCTTCTTTCATCAAAGCCGAAAGAACCTTTTTCATTTACTGAGATCATAGCCGAAACACCATAAACCCTCAACCCTTTCTTTTATTTTCATTTGCTTAGAAGCTAAATAATCCCTCTTATTTCCTTGAGTGTTGGCCGAATATCAACCAAGCAGAGATCTCCCTTGATTTTTTCTTTAATCGGTTTAGAATAGGTAAGTCCGTCATGGCCGAATCTCCTCTATTCTCCTTACTTTTCTCTGTCGACATGTGTAGGACAAAAGCCAAATTTGTTTGTCTTGACTTTTAATCAACCATGCAATCGGTCTCTTTTAGGATCTCCGGATTTTGAAGCGATGAGATCGAGTCATCTTCTCCTTGTCAATCGTTTCCAGTAAGTTAGTGGTAAGGATTCATGCTGATTCAATTTGTCTTTTAGTTATTTGAAAAGCAGAAGGCTATTAAGATTAAGTGTTAATGTTGGCCGATTGTAGGGGGAGATCAGTCTCGCATATCTCGGGTTGTAGCTAGTATTCGGAAGGCGTTAAGGTAAGGATTATGGTTGTGCGTTAACCTTCCGGGATTGTTTGTATAGCCGAATGGCCTTTTTGCTAATGATCTTAGTGTTGGCCGAATGTAGGAAAGGGGATCTAGTGCGTTAGATCGAGATTTTCGGGATTCGATAATCGTGTTAGTAACCAGATGTGTAACCCACCCTAAATTTTCAATTAATAATAATATTGTTATGTATATGTTAATAAGGCAATGAATGAATATGGGTAAGGGTACCATTCAATGGTACAGTGCATTCAGGTACGTTACCCCATAACTCTCAGCTAATAAAGTTTATGAACATTGATATGAAAATATGAGAAGTATCTTTATGGCCATGGGGTGAGGTATATTGCATGATATTTGTATGATATGTATGTTGCATGGGCATATGGGTGATAATGATAAAGGGAAGTGTTAGGTGTTTTTACCACATTATCCTAGGTGACTTATGTCACATATTATGAATCGGTGTATAACGATCGAATTTGACCCTAATCGGAACGGTGGTTTCGGGACCACGAATCCGAGTCTGAAAAATATTTTAATATTATATTTTGTGTTTATTATATGTGAATTAATGTGTGTGAAAGTCTCAGTGAAAAATTTTATCGTTTGTGTGTTTAATTTAGAAAAAGGACTTAATCGTAAAAAGTAAAAGTAGCATGCTATAGTGTAAAGTGCTAGAATGATGATGGATTTTTAATATGAGGTGTTAAATGGGTAAATAACCCATTTTTAAGTTAGTGGATGCTATATGACAAGATTAACCTTTAGATTTATATTATATAATTTTATGTTATAAGGTTAAATAGGTAATTAATTAAATGTTATAATATATGTTAAATAAAACATGAGAAAAAGCCATTATCATCTTATTTCCTTTCATAGCGAATGTGTTAAAGAAAAGGAGAAAACCTTGTTTAAATTTTCGGCACTTTAAAGCTTAAAATCAAGGTTAATTTGATTTGGTTTTTGTTAATTTTACGTTTTGAGATCGTTGCTTCGTATATTACCCGAACCCATGCTTGAATTTTTGAGAATCATGTGTATATGAGGTTCGACCATTGATGTGTTCTTATGGTTTTGATATTTGATGGTTTTAGATTAAAGATGTGATAAAGATTTACAAGTTTTGTATTAGAAATTTTGGTGAAATTTTGTATTTAGGGCTATTTTATAAAAATAAAATTTTAGAGGACTTAATTGCAAAATAAATGAAATTAGAGGGCTTATAAAGTCCCTAGGAATATTGACCTTGTATAGTCTTGGCAAATTGTGTGTATTTTGTGTTTTGTACAATTAGGACTAAATAGTAAAATGTGAAACCTTAGGGTAAAATGGTAATTTGCATGTTTATGTGTTTTGGGACTAAATTGAATTGAAATGTACTTGAATGAGCTGAATTTAATGTGTTTTAGATCAAGAGCAAAGAAAAGCGAATTGGATCGGGGAAAGACGAAAGTTAGAGAATAGCGGGTCTAAGTTGTCCGTCGGCCAGTCGAGGTAAGTCCTAAAGCTAAAGTATGTTAAAGAATTATTTATGAATAGGTTCAATGAAATTATTTGATAAATTTGAGTATGAATATATGTGTTAGCAGAATGTAAAGGCTTTAAAATGGATTAGATGTGTTTTATATATATGATAAGAATTTGTACATTAATGGTGATATGTGAATGTGAATTGTGTATATGTTTAGTTAATGATGATAGTGTTAAGGAATGAAATTTGATGGTGGTTTATGAATTATTTTGGGCTTATTGCCTAGCGTGCCTTGTCTTGGTGACATATTCGGCTTATTGCCTAGCGGGCCTTGTCTTGGGTGACATATTCAGACTTTGTGCCTAGCAGCTTAGTCTTAGGTGACATATTCAAAGCCGTACCTAGTAGGCTTAGTCTGGGTGACATATTCGGGCTTTGTGCCTAGCGGGCCTTGTCTTGGGTGACATGTTAAGACCGTGCCTAGCGAGCTTAGTCTTGGTGATATATTCAAGCTTCGTGCCTAGCGAACTTAATGCTTAGGTGATACTTTAAAATGAAGAAACCATAATTGATCGAGGTGTAACATAGTAAAACTATTGAGTTAAAAACTTCGTAAGCTTAAGTCCCATTGAATTCATCGAAGTAAGGTAAGTTGTGATTAATGTTATTTGAGTTGAAATATTATGACAAGAATGGTGTTATGTGAATTTGAGCTAGTAATCGACATGTAATATATGTACTTTGTGCTTTGATGAGTTGTAGGTTGATGGTAGTGAAGTATAAGTAATTGAGTTAATACATCACTAGTATTCGATTTTGTATCAATTGCATATCAAAATATACATATACAATGTTCTACATTTATTGATTAAAAATGTTAAAGTGCTTGATTAGTGAATTATCTTTTGCTTAAGACTTACTAAGCTAGTGAGCTTACTCTGTATGTGTTTGTCTTTCTGTTTTATAGATCATTGATTTAACTACGGGCTCAGGGGATCATCAAGAAAGTCGACCACACTATCACTCTCTTTGGTATATATATGTTTTGTATACTTTTTGAATCAAAGGCATGTATAGGCTGTATTTTGATAAGTAATGAATGATGTTCGGTTTTGTAAATGTATATATATGGCCTTGCAAATAAGGCTATTACTTTTGGTTTAAGCATTGTTTATATGTTTGATATAATAGTCTGTTTTAAACTTTGGTATAAGACGTATGCTTATAATGCTTGGAAGTTAAATGTAGTTGTATAGAAATGATTATATATATGTATAAGTTAACTTGTGGGATTCATTGTTAATGATAACTATAAGTAGTTATAAATTATGGAAAATTGGTAATGAATGTTCTAATAAGGTATGGTTTATATGCTTGTGTTTTTAGGTTAAGTTGGTTTTGAAACCTATGTTTAAGTATGGTCAATTGTAGTACAAATAAGTAACGTAAATTTTCCATGAATTATGGAAGTTTAATTGATACATTCGGTCTTTGATCTATGCATATAACATGCAAAGTTATTTTGGGGTTATGCATTAAAAACTAAAGTTATGCATATTCGGATATAGGTATATAGATATATATATAAAGTGTATTGTCTCTTAGTCCATAGGTGTAACGTCAAGTGATGTATGCATGTAATCGTAATGATGCTTATTAGTAGTTCCAATTACCAGGTTCAGTGTGTTTTGGTTTAAAACGAAATGGTACGTGAGGCATGTTTGCATGAAATGTATACAAAGGAGTGGTACTAATTAGGTGTTTGTATCATAGAATAAAATAGATAAATATGCTAATAATGAGGATAGAAGTATATTGTTTGATCATCTTGTATTTGTGGATGATTACATTGAATATGTTTTAACTTGTATATTAAGTATATATATATATATTTATTATGCCCATGTGCTTTATCTGTTTAGGATATGAATTAATAAATTGAAAAAGATTTGGCTATTGGTAACACCTGTAACCCTAATCCAGCGACAGATACGGGTTAAGGGTGTTACATTTTATTAATATCGAGCTACGGTTTAGTCGATTCTAGGACTACCGTAGCGTAAGAGTCTAGCTATACATGCCTTTGAATTGTATATATGATAGTGTGGTGACTTCGACAATTTCAATTGTATTTTATATAGTAAATGGATTGAGATCCGATAGAGCCATAGGCGATGATGTGGAGAGCGTTGCGCTGGTCTCGCACGTGGATCAGCGCCATTGGACTCTCAACCAGTTTCGGGTAGCCATGAGGGGAAGGCTAAACAAGCCTTCTATCAGATGATGAACAAATGGTTTACCCAGTTTATTTAGACTAATCCGACTGTACAACAACCTCTACCCCCGAATAATCTAACTCCGGTACCTTCAGCACCCCCGATGATAGATCCGATGAGATCTAGCAGGCCTCCCGTTGATAAAATTAGGAAATATAGGGCTGAGGAATTCAAGGCCAACGATGATGATGACGCAGAGTGAGCCGAGATGTCGCTCGATAACACTATTCGGGTACTCGATGAGTTATCTTGTACTCCAGATGAATGCCTAAAGTGTGCTATATCTCTATTTCGGGACACTGCCTATCATTTGTAGAATACACTGGTATCCATAGTTCCGAAAGAAAAAGTAACTTGGGACTTCTTCCAAATTGAGTTCCGTAAGAAATATATCAGTCAGAGATTCATCGATCAGAAACAGAAAGAATTTTTAAAATTAAAACAGGGTCGTATGACTGTGACGGAATATGAGCGGAAGTTTGTCAGATTGAGCCGTTACGCTCTGGAGTGTATATCTACCGAAGCCATTATGTGTAAAAGATTTGAAAACGGCCTGAATGAAGACATAAAGTTACTTGTTGGCATTCTTGAAATCAAAGAGTTTGTGACATTAGTCGAGCGAGCTTGTAAAGCCTAAGAGCTCAGAAAGGAGAAAAGAAAAGCTGAAGTAGAAGCTAGAGACACTCGAAAAAGATCATTGAGTAAAATTTTCCATTCTGTGCATAAGAAGTTCAGAGATGACCCCAGTCGACATAAAGTCACTTCAGACTTGCCTATACGTGATCGACCTCCAATTTGATCCCGAGCCACGTCGATAGCTAGTGTCGGTAATATTCTGCAGAACTGGGCTGAGTGTAAACATTGTGGAAAATGACATCCTGGGAGTTGTAGAGTTCGTGATCAGTCCTGTTTTAAATGTGGATCGTCGGATTCGAGAGTGCCCGATGTTAGCCGAGCAAAATACAACTCAGAACACTAGACCGAGCAATGTGCCAGCATGGGGTAGACCACTCAGACATTCAGGAAATATAGGTGGCAGCTAGAGAGGGACGAAGGACACCGCAATATGATCAGAGGCTAGAGCTCTAGCTAGAGCTTATCCTACACAAGCCAGAGAGGATGCTTCCTCCCCCGATGTCATTATCGGTACTTTCACCCTTTTTGATACTACTGTGATTGCATTGATTGATCCTGGTTCGACTTATTCATATGTGTGTGAAACTCTAGTATTCTAGTAAGACTCGCCATTGAGTCTCTTGAGTTTGTGATTCGTGTGTCCAACCCTTTGGGTAGATGTGTATTTGTTAATAAAGTGTGTAGAGGTTGCCCGTTGATGATTCAGGATTCTTGCTTCCTAGCCAATTTAATGTTGTTGCCCTTCGATGAGTTCGACATAATTTTGGGAATGGACTGGTTAACTTCACATGATGCAGTGGTGAATTGCAAAAGAAAGCTTATTGATTTGAGATGTCGAGCGGTGAGATCATCGAATTGGATCGATGATTTAAATGAGTTTCCTCTGAATATCCTTGATGTTAGCCCAAAAGTATGTGAAAAAAGGTGCGAAGCTTATTTGGCCTATGTCTTTGGATAATAAAATGTCTGAAAAGCATATTAAATCAGACGATTGTGTGAATACCGAGATGTGTTTCCTGAAGAACTATCAGGTTTACCACCAGTACGAGAGATTGAGTTTGGCATTGAAGTAGTACCGGGAACGACTCCAATCTCGATACCATATCGGATGGCATCTACTGAGTTAAAAGAGTTGAAAGCACTGTTGCAAGAGTTAACAGATAGGGGCTTTGCACGACTGAGTTTCTCTCCTTGGGGTGCACCAGTTCTTTTTGTGAAGAAGAAAGATGGAACGATGTGAATGTGTATTGATTATCGACAACTGAATAAGGTAACTATAAAGAATAAGTACCCGTTACCTCGGATTGATGATTTGTTTGATCAGTTGAAAGGGGCTTTGGTATTTTCGAAAATAGATTTGAGATCGGGTTATTATCAGTTACGAGTCAGAGATACAAATGTGCCAAAGACTGCATTCCACACGAGGTACGGACATTTTGAGTTTCGGTTATGCCTTTTGGACTCACTAATGCACTGCTATTTTTATGGACCTAATGAATCGGGTCTTGACGGTTTTGGATCGGTTTGTAGTAGTGCTTATTGATGATATCTTGATCTACTCCAAAGATGAAATCGAGCATGCCGAGCATTTGAGATTAGTGCTACAAACTTTGCGAGATCAACAAATTGTATGCAAAGTTTAGTAAATGTGAGTTCGGATGAATGAAGTCGCTTTTTGGATCATGTTGTTTGACATCAAGTATTAGGTGGATCCAAACAAAATAACGGCTATACTCGATTGGAAACCACCAAAGAATGTTTCTAAAATTCAAAGTTTTCTAGGCCTTGCGGGATATTACAGACGGTTTGTAAAAGGTTTTTCTGTGATAGCTACACCTTTGACAAGGCTACTACGGAAAGATGTCAAGTTTGAGTGGTCGGAAAAGTGTCGGAAAAGTTTGAACAAATTGAAAGCTCTTTTGACCGAAGCTCAATGTTAACTCAAATGAATCGGGTAAAAATTTGTCGTTTTAGTGATGCTTCTTTGAATGGGTTGGGTTGCGTTTTGATACAGAAGGCAAAGTTATAGCCTACGCTTGAGACAATTGAAGCCGCATCGAAAGAAATTATCCGACTCACGATCCGGAATTAGCGACCATTATTTTGCATTGAAAATTTGGCGTCATTATTTATTCTACGAGAAATGTCACGTTTATTCGGATCATAAAAGTCTAAAGTATTTGATGACCCGAAAGATCCGAACTTGAGACAACGCAGATGGTTAGAATTGTTGAAAGACTATGAGTTGGTGATTGACTACCATCCGAGAAAAGCCCTTTGTTGTTGCGGATGTTAAGTCAAAATCATTATTTGCACTTCGTGCGATGAATGCACGATGGTTATGTCTCGTGATGGTTTGATCATAGCCGAGTTAAAAGCAAGACCGATGTTCATTCAACAAATTTGTGATGTGTAAAGAATTGACAAAGACTTGGTTGCTAGACGAGTTCAATGTGAAAATGATGCAGAGTCAGAGTTTCGAATTAATGCCAATCATTGTTTGAATTTCAAAGGCCGAATATGTGTTCCGAAGAATATGGACTTGATTCAGATGATTTTGAGTGAGGCTCATGATAGTCGATTATCGATACATCCGGGTAGCACAAAAATGTATAATGATTTGAAACAGTTCTATTGGTGGCCTGGCATGAAACGTGATATATCTGAATTTGTCTCAAAGTGCTTAGTTTGTCAGCAAGTAAAAGCAGAACATCAAGTGCCTTCAAGGTTACTTCAGCCGATCATGATACCTGAATGGAAATGGGATAGAATCACTATGGATTTTGTATTTGGATTGCCTACGACACCGAGTAAGAAAGATGCAGTTTGGGTTATAGTGGATAGACTGACCAAATCGACTTATTTTGTGTCGGTTAAATGCACTATTCACTTGATAAACTTCTTGAGTTGTATGTATCATGTTGTGAGATTGCATGGTGTCTTAAGTTCCATTGTTTCGAGATAGAGATTCGAGGTTCACATCGCGGTTTTGGAAGAAGCTGCAAGATGCTCTAAGTACTAAACTTCACTTTAGCATAGCCTTTCATCCGCAGATAGACGGTCAGTCTGAGTGAACCATTCAAACACTTGAGGACATGTTGAGATGTTGCGTTCTCGAGTTTGAAGGTACGTGGGAAAAGTACTTACCTTTGATTGAATTTGCTTATAATAACAGTTTTCAATCAAGTATCAAAATGGCACCCTATGAAGCTCTATATGGCCGCAAGTGTAAATGCGCCATTGTCTTGGACCGATCTCGGTGAGAACAAGATACAAGGGGTTGAATTGATTAAAGAGACCGAATGCAAAGTGGCTATAATCAAAGATAGTTTGAAAGCTACATCGATCGTCAAAAGTCTTACGCGATTTGAAGCGTAAAGATATAGAATTTCAAGTCGGAGATCGGGTATTCTTGAAAGTATCTCCGTGGAAGAAAGTACTTCGTTTTGGTCGGAAAAGGCAAACGAGTCCAAGATTTATCGGATAGTATGAAATCATCGAGCGTATTGGGCTGTTGCTTATAAATTGAAGTTACCCTCGAATTAGTAAAGATACGATGTATTTCACGTTTCGATGCTCAGTGAATCTGATCGATCCGTCACATGTGATTGCTCCATCCGAGATTGAAATCTGACCCGATATGGCGTATGAGGAAGAACCGATCCGTATCTTAGCTCGAAAAATGAAAGAGTTAAGAAAAAAAGGATTCCATTAGTGAAAATACTGTGGAATCGGCATGGAGTTGAAGAGGCTACGTGGGAGCCTAAGGACTCAATGAGGCAACAATATCCGACGTTGTTTAACTGTAAGATTTTCGGGGACGAAAATCATTAAGGGGGGAGAGTTGTAACAGACCGAATTTGACCCTAATCGGAACGGTGGTTTCAAGACCATGAATCCGAGTCCGAAAAATATTTTAATATTATATTTTGTGTTTATTATATGTGAATTAATGTGTGTGAAAGTCTCGTAGAAAAATTTTATCGTTTGTGTGTTTAATTTAGAAAAAGGACTTAATCGCGTAAAAAGTAAAAGTAGCATGCTATAGTGTAAAGTGCTAGAATGATGATGGATTTTTAATATGAGGTGTTAAATGGGTAAATAACCCATTTTTAAGTTAGTGGATGCTATATGACAAGATTAACCTTTAGATTTATATTATATAATTTTATGTTATAAGGTTAAATAGGTAATTAATTAAATGTTATAATATATGTTAAATAAAACATGAGAAAAGCCATTATCATCTTATTTCCTTTCATGGCCGAATGTGTTAAAGAAAAGGGAGAAAACCTTGTTTAAATTTTCGGCACTTTAAAGCTTAAAATCAAGGTTAGTTTGATTTCGGTTTTTGTTAATTTTTACGTTTTTGAGATCGTTGCTTCGTATATTACCCGACCCATGCTTGAATTTTTGAGAATCATGTGTATATGAGGTTCGACCATTGATGTGTTCTTATGGTTTTGATATTTGATGGTTTTAGATTAAAGATGTGATAAAGATTTACAAGTTTTGTATTAGAAATTTTGGTGAAATTTTGTATTTAGGGCTATTTTATAAAAATAAAATTTTAGAGGGACTTAATTGCAAAATAAATGAAATTAGAGGGCTTATAAAGTCCCTAAGAATATTCGGCCCTTGTATAGTCTTGGCAAATTGTGTGTATTTTGTGTTTTGTACAATTAGGACTAAATAGTAAAAATGTGAAACCTTAGGGGTAAAATGGTAATTTGCATGTTTATGTGTTTTGGGACTAAATTGAATTGAAATGTACTTGAATGAGCTGAATTTAATGTGTTTTAGATCAAGAGCAAAGAAAAACGGAATTGGATCGGGGAAAGACGAAAGTTCTAGAATAGCCGGTCTAAGTTGTCCGTCGACCATCGAGGTAAGTCCTAAAGCTAAAGTATGTTAAAGAATTATTTATGAATAGGTTCAATGAAATTATTTGATAAATTTGAGTATGAATATAAGTGTTAGCCGAATGTAAAGGCTTTAAAATGGATTAGATGTGTTTTTATATATATGATAAGAATTTGTACATTAATGGTGATATGTGAATGTGAATTGTGTATATGTTTAGTTAATGATGATAGTGTTAAGGAATGAAATTTGATGGACTGGTTTATGAATTATTTCGCTTATTGCCTAGCGAGCCTTGTCTTAGGTGACATATTCGGGCTTATTGCCTAGCGTGCCTTGTGCGATGACATATTCGGGCTTTGTGCCTAGCAGGCTTAGTCTTAGGTGACATATTCAAAGCTTCGTGCCTAGCGTGCTTAGTGCCGGGTGACATATTCAGCTTTGTGCCTAGCAGTGCCTTGTGCCTGTGACATATTCGGACTTCGTGCCTAGCGTGCTTAGTGCTTGGATGATATATTCGGGCTTCGTGCCTCAGCGTGCTTAATGCCGATGATACTTTAAAATGAAGAAACCATAATTGATCGAGGTGTAACATAGTAAAACTATTGAGTTAAAAACTCAGGTAAGCTTAAGTCCCATTGAATTCATCAGAAGTAAGGTAAGTTGTGATTAATGTTATTTGAGTTGAAATATTATGA
The DNA here is from genome assembly GCA_025506655.1 of Gossypium rotundifolium. Classification (NCBI taxonomy): domain Eukaryota; kingdom Viridiplantae; phylum Streptophyta; class Magnoliopsida; order Malvales; family Malvaceae; genus Gossypium; species Gossypium rotundifolium. The sequence goes on along the minus strand of CP106729.1, from coordinate 36,257,540 downwards.
CAAGAATGGTGTTATGTGAATTTGAGCTAGTAATCGACATGTAATATATGTACTTTGTGCTTTGATGAGTTGTAGGTTGATGGTAGTGAAGTATAAGTAATTGAGTTAATACATCACTAGTATTCGATTTTGTATCAATTGCATATCAAAATATACATATACAATGTTCTACATTTATTGATTAAAAATGTTAAAGTGCTTGATTAGTGAATTATCTTTTGCTTAAGACTTACTAAGCTAGTGAGCTTACTCTGTATGTGTTTGTATTTCTGTTTTATAGATCATTGATTTAACTACTGCCTCGGGGGATCATCAAGAAAGTCGACCACACTATCACTCTCTTTGGTATATATATGTTTTGTATACTTTTTGAATCAAAGGCATGTATAGGCTGTATTTTGATAAGTAATGAATGATGTTCGGTTTTGTAAATGTATATATATGGCCTTGCGAATAAGGCTGTTACTTTTGGTTTAAGCATTGTTTATATGTTTGATATAATAGTCTGTTTTAAACTTTGGTATAAGACGTATGCTTATAATGCTTGGAAGTTAAATGTAGTTGTATAGAAATGATTATATATATGTATAAGTTAACTTGTGGGATTCATTGTTAATGATAACTATAAGTAGTTATAAATTATGGAAAATTGGTAATGAATGTTCTAATCAAGGTATGGTTTATATGCTTGTGTTTTTAGGTTAAGTTGGTTTTGAAACCTATGTTTAAGTATGGTCAATTGTAGTACAAATAAGTAACGTAAATTTTGCATGAATTATGGAAGTTTAATTGATACATTCTGGTCTTTGATCTATGCATATAACATGCAAAGTTATTTTGGGGTTATGCATTAAAAACTAAGGTTATGCATATTCGGATATAGGTATATAGATATATATATATATAAAGTGTATTGTCTCTTAGTCCATAGGTGTAACGTCAAGTGATGTATGCATGTAATCGTAATGATGCTTATTAGTAGTTCCAATTACCAAGTTCGGTGTGTTTTGGTTTAAAACGAAATGGTACGTGAGGCATGTTTACATGAAATGTATACAAAGGAGTGGTACTAATTAGGTGTTTGTATCATAGAATAAAATAGATAAATATGCTAATAATGAGGATAGAAGTATATTGTTTGATCATTTTGTATTTGTGGATGATTACATTGAATATGTTTTAACTTGTATATTAAGTATATATATATATTTATTATGCCCATGTGCTTTATCTCAGATAGGATATGAATTAATAAATTGAAAAAGATTTATTATTGGTAACACTCGTAACCCAAATCCAGCGACAAATACGGGTTAAGGGTGTTACATGGTGACTCTGTCACATTATCTGGTGGCTATGCCACGATTATAAGGGCGATGTTTAGTTGATCGCAATGATCGCCTTCGATGGTGTGTAGTGGATGGAGGGTCGATTTAGTAATCCCACGGTGTGATTGGCGTGTACGGTGATGTGTAGAGGTTGGATATCTAGGTGGGTTTGGGTTGCATCATTGCCTAAAATTGCTATATGTGATCTAATATGCCTTAATCATTTGGGAGTCTATGTTGGTTGTTACACACTGAGTCTGTTGACTCACCCTTCGTGAGGCTAACATTTTGCAAGTGATACTCAGTAATTGGACCGAGTCGGCAGGGACTTAGTGGTGGCCATGCTCAGCTCAGCATTTTTCTAGTTTCTTATGATTAAATTTATCACGTTTTCTTATTAATTTTTTTTTTTTGAGATTTATTTTGGGTTTTGTTTTGTTGTAATAAGGCCATTACTATTTAACTGTTTTAAGTTTATGTTTTAAATTTTTATTCTGATAAGATCAACATCAAACAAATGAATAAATATTTTTCATAAAACAACTTCAAACATTTTGACACCTACGAATTTCAACTTGATGATAAGCTCTAAAATTTGGCATTTCTTTTAACTTAAAATTTTTGAAACATGAAGATAACGTTTTAATACAAAATTAAATTAAAACACGGTTTTCAACTTGAGAATAACCCAAAATATAATTTCTTCAAAACCACCAAGTATTTCAAGATGACATAACTAGATTTAACTACGTTTTACTCAAGGAGCATGCCAGATCCAGTCAGGGCTTGTAGGCCGGGTTTGGGGTGTTTCAATTTGGTATCAGAGCCCGATTCAAAACTCGACCTTGAGGGTTTTTGGGCCCAAAACATTTTTTAAAATTGAGTTTTACTAAAGGATGAGCAGGTTTTCTAGCATGGCACCTGAGTCTCCGGCCCGAAGTCCACCAGGTAAGCACCCCTAACCACTGTGTGATTTGTAGGTGGGTGATACGGGATCGTAGATTAGTAGATTAGTAGATTAGAAGCTAATGAACCCTAGTAATAGCTTACTCCAACACATAATTACATCAAATTTAAAGTCTAATCAAACAAAACCTGTGAGTAAGTCACCGAGTTAAGGGTGTGGCAACCATTGTGCGCATGTCTAGGATTGGATTCAGGGGGAGCTTGGTATTTAAGTAGTCCTCGTGACCCACCTCATCTTCACTCGAATCCTACCTGGTGCGTAGTGACGGTTCACCCTAACCAAGAGGACTTATTCACAGGCTAAATTCAATAATTAAAACCCAAAAGGGACTAGCTACACTGTTTTATAAAAACCTTAGTTTTAAAATCATCGAATTACCCCTTTAATTTGTAAAAAAAACTATTTTAGTTTTCAAAATTTTTTTTTGAAATATCCCCTGTTTACAAAATTATCGAAATACCCCTGGTTTGTAAAATCACTAAAATACCCTCAGTTTATAAAATTGCCATACTACCCTCAACTTTTATCAAAATATTCCTATTTTGTAAAAAAATACTGAAAACCCCTATTTTGTAAAATATCAAGATACCCTGATTTGGAAAATTACCAAAATACCCCTATAGGACAAAATATGAAAATACCCCTGGGTTGGAACGGACGAAAATGTTCGAGTGGTGAGTGTGTGTAGTAGATACTATTAAATAAATGTGATTCTCTGAATTAGAGTAGAAGAATTGAAACGAAAACCCTGAAATGATCGAAAGAACTACTATTAAACTTCTTTACATAAAACTTGTTCGTGGGTAATCAGTGGAACAAAAACTGATGCATAAAACTTTTAAAATAGATTCAATCGCGATCGTAGGCATGAGTTCTAGGGGATGTGGTCGTAATGTGCGAGGGCATAGTAGAGGAAGAATGACCGTATCGGAACCCGTTAGGTCCGGTTAAGGGTTCGAGAATGAGATGCCACCACCACCAATTGCTGGTGTTGAATATCGAGATTAGATTTGGATGATGCGAGATCACGGTGATGCTGTGAGTTCTTGAGAAGGTGGCTGGAGCAGGTGGAGGTATGGGAGCTCAAAAATCTGTACCCGAGTGACTCTGAGCCAATGGAGCGGAGGTATTTCGAGGTGTGTCTCGTATCGAACCCGTTAGTCCAGTTAAGGGCTCGAGAATGAGATGCAACCACCACCAATTCTTTGGTGTTGAATATCGTATTAGTTGGGGATGATCTGACGGTGATGTCGAATTATGGACGGAGCGGTTATGGGAGCTCAAAAATGCAGGAGTGACTCGAGCCAATGGAGCAAAGGTATTTCAGGTGTGTCTGTGTGGTGCCATATCGAGTATTGGTTGGACGCGATCGAGCGATATGGACGATTTAGACAATGACGAGGAGAAACACACCTCTCCGCCAAGAGTCATACCAGGTGGTTCACGGTTCGGGATGGTCAAAGAAGTGATCTCACTTGGGAGTATTTCAAGACTAAGAAGTATATTGGGACTAGCTATATCGATGCGTAGAGGAAGGCATTCCTGAGGATGGTTCAGGGGAGTAAGTCCGTAGCGGAGTACGAGGCAGAATTTTAAGGTTAAGTCGGTATGCTAGAGGTATCGTGGCTACAGAGCATGAACTATGTGTCCGGTTTGAGGACGAGCTGAGGGATGACCTGAGATTGTTGATTGCTCCATAGCAGGAGCGGGAGTTTGCTGTGTTGGTTGAGAAGGCTAAGGTGGCCGAAGGGGTTAAGGAATCTGTGAGACAGAATTCGGATAGGAATATACAAAAGAGAGGTTTTGGATCGTCAGGGTCATTCGAGAATGTTCAAAAGAGAGCTAGAGTTGATGGGCCACAAGGTCAAGAAAGTTATTACGGAGGACAAGATGCACTTTGTACTCAGTGTGGAAAGATGCACATGGGAGAGTGTTGGAAGAAAACAGGGGGATGTTTTAAGTATGGGTCCAAGGATCACATGATTAGGGACTATCCTATGAAATCAGACGGAGTTGACCAGCAAGTCAGGGTCTTAATCAGGCTGGAAGAGGTGGACAGCGACCCTTTGTGGGGTCGTGGTCCGGTTCTTGAGGTAATGGTTCTAGAAGAGGACGGGGACACCGGTAGAGGTGTTTGTAACATAGACGCGAGACAATGGTCTCGTGTATGCAGCTCGTTAGAGGAGGATGGTGACGCACTGCACGTCATAATTCCAGACGTTCCTTATAGTGACAAGCCTTACTTTTCTTTAATTGATGTTGGCTCGACCCACTCATATGTTGCATGTAGAATAGTGAAACATTAGGTGTAGCATTTGAACTATCATTAAGGAGATGACGTAGTGAGCCCAAGTAGGTCAAGCAAGAGTGGTGAATAGGATATTCTAGAGTGTGCCTCTAGAGATTCGTGGAGTGGTATTTCCTGCCAACTTGATGGAACTAACTTTTGGGGAATTTGATCTCATTCTAGGAATGGATTGGCTAGTGGAACATCGTGCTAAATTGGATTGCGCAGCTAAGCAAATGGAGTTGAGGACTCCAGAGGATAAGGAGATAGCTATGATAGGAGAAAGAAGAAACTATTTGGCTAACGTAGACTCTACATTAAAGGCTAATAAGATGGTTCAGAAAGGGTGCAAGGCATTTTTGGCCTTCATGAGTACTTTGGATGCAAAAGAAGAAGGAGTTAGTGGAGTGAGAACAGTAAAGGAATTCATGGATGTTTTTTCAAGGAGTCTGCTGGTTACCCGGACGGGGAGGTGGAGTTCAAAATTGATTTATCGGCTGGTGCAAATCATGTGTCAATTGCTCCGTACCGAATGGCACGAAACGAGTTAGTAGAGCTTAAAGCCTAGATCCAAGAGTTACTCGATTGTGGGTTTATTTGACCCAGTGTGTCTCCATGGAGAGCACCGATCCTATTTGTGAAGAAGAAGGATGGGACTATGCGTATGTGCATAGATTACCGGCAGTTGAATAAGCTGACCATCAAGAACAAGTACCCATTGCCAAGGATAGATGACTTGTTCGATCATCTTAAGGGGGCCTCAGTATTTTCAAAGATAGATCTAAGGTCAGGGTATCATCAACATAAGGTGAAGGAAGCAGATATTCATAAGACAGCTTTTTGGACAAGGTACAGGCATTATGAGTTCTTAGTAATGCCGTTCGGATTGATGAATGCCCCAGCACGTTCATGGATATGATGAACCGGGTTTTCCAACCCTATTTGGATCAGTTTGTCATTGTGTTTATAGATGACATCCTAGTGTATTCCAAGTCTGAGGAAGAGCATGATGAGATTTGGTCACAAGGGAAAGTTAAATCCCAAGTTTATAGGACCTTATCGGGTTTTGAAGGGGTTGGACTAGTAGCGTCTCAGTTAGAGTTGCCTTCAGAGTTAGAGCAGATGCACGATGTGTTTCACATTTCGATGCTACGTCATTACCGATCAGACCCATCTCATGTAATATCGGTTGAGGAGGCGGAGCTAAGACCAGATTTGTCCTATGAGGAAGAGCCGATTCAGATTCTGGAATGGGATGTGAGGGTGCTAAGGAGGAAATCAGTTCCTCTAGTCAAAGTGTTATGGCGTAACCATAGATCGGAAGAAGTGTCGTGGGAGCCAAAGGAAGCAATGCGGCAACAATACCCTCACTTATTTTAGCCAGGTAATTTCAAGGTCGAAATTATTTTAAAGGGGGTAGAACTGTAATATCTAAGATTTAGGGGTTATGCATTTTCACTTAAATGTATGTGGTAGCATGCTTGAGTGTGATTTGGATGTGTTTTGGGGGCTTCGTGAACCTTAGGATGTAGGTGGAAGCCTTAGAAAATTATTGGATTTTTAAGCTTAAAAAGGGGAACTAAGGGATCTAGGCCTTAAGGAGTTTAATGTGTGGCTTAGGACACAAGAACTCAATTGATAAAGTGGCAAGGGAGGTGCCACTTAAAGCATAGGGGAGTGACGCCACAGAGAGTGTGAAGGGACCTAGGTTCGAGCAGCAAGGGAAGCATTTTGGAGCTTTTATTTTCAGACAAGGAGGTGCAAAGATGGATTTACACAAGGACACCTCATGGATGAAGTGTAGATTAGGTCAAATAGCTTAAATTTTCGCTAAGTAGGAGGGAAAAGGGGATTTGGATGAGGGAAAAGGGTTGGTGACAGTATGGACTTTGGAGGGGGGCATATTCGATTATGCATAGGGGAGTTAGTGCTGAAATTTCTTAATTCCTTTTACTCATCTTTAGACCGAACCCATCTCCCTCCTTTCTCTTTTAGTTTGCTTAGGCCGAAAACTCTATCTCAATTTCACCATAGCCGAACGTTAACTTGAGCCTCACCATCACTTTTTCTCTTCTTCTTCTCACAACTTCTTCTGTCATCAAAAGCCAAAAGAACCTTTTTCATTTACTGAGATCATAGTCGAAACACCATAAACCCTCAACCCTTTCTTTTATTTTCATTTGCTTAGAAGCCAAATAATCCCTCTTATTTCCTTGAGTGTTGGTTGAATATCAACCAAGTAGACATCTCCCTTGATTTCTTCTCTAATCGGTTTGGAATAGGTAAGTCCATCATGACCGAATCTCCTCTATTCTCCCTTACTTTTCTCTGTCGACATGTGTAGGACAAAAGCCAAATTTCGGCATTTGTCTTGACTTTTAAGCAACCATGCAATCGGTCTCTTTTAGGATCTCCAAGATTTTGAAGTAGTAGATCAAAGTCATCTTCTCCCTACCAATCGTTTCCAGTAAGTTAGTGGTAAGGATTCATGCTGATTCAATTTGTCTTATAGTTATTTTAAAAGCCAAAGGCTATTAAGATTAATTGTTAATGTTGGCTGATTGTAGGGGGAGATCAGTCTCGCATATCTCGGGTTGTGGCTAGTATTCGGAAGGCGTTAAGGTAAGGATTATGGTTGTGCGTTAACCTTTTGGGATTGTTTGTATAGCTGAATGGCCTTGTTGCTAATGATCTTAGTGTTGGCTGAATGTAGGAAAGGGGATCTAGTGCGTTAGATCGGGATTTTCGGGATTCGGTAATCGCGTTAGTAACTAGGTGTGTAACCCACCCTAAATTCTCAAATAATAATAATACTGTTATGTATGTGTTAATAAGGCAATGAATGAATATGGCTAAGGGTACCATTCAATGGTACAGTGCATTCAGTACGTTACCCCTAATTCTCAGTTAATAAAGTTTATGAACATTGATATGAAAATATGAGAAATATTGCTATGGCCATGGGTTGAGGTATATTGCATGATATTTGTATGATATGTATGTTGCGTGGGCATATGGGTGATAATGATAAAGGGGAAGTGTTCCGATGGTTTTACCACATTATCCGTGACTTATGTCACATATTATGAATCTAGTGACTCATCACATTATCTCGTGGCTATGCCACGTTATAAGGCGATGTGCGCTTGATCGCAATGATTGCCTTCGATGGTGTATAGTGGATGGAGGGTTGATTTAGTAATCCCCACGGTGTGATTGGCAGGTACGGGTGATGTGTAGAGGTTGGATATCTAGGTGGGTTTGGGTTGCATCATTGCCTAAAATTGCTATATGTGATCTAATATGCCTTAATCATTTGGGAGTCTATGTTGGTTGTTACACACTGAGTCTGTTGACTCACCCTTCGTGGGCTAACATTTTGCAGGTGATACTCAGTAATTGGTCCAGTTCGGCAGAGACTTAGTGGTGGCCGTGCTCAACTCAGCATTTTTCTGGTTTCTTATGATTAAATTTATCGCGTTTTCTTATTAAATTTTTTTTGAGATTTATTTCGGGTTTTGTTTTGTTGTAATAAGGCCATTACTATTTAACTGTTTTAAGTTTACGTTTTAAATTTTTATTCTGATACGATCAACATCAAACAAATGAATAAATATTTTTCGTAAAACCACTTCAAACGTTTTGACACCTACGAATTTCAACTTGATGATAAGCTCTAAAATTTGGCATTTCTTTTAACTTGAAATTTTTGAAACATGAAGATAACGTTTTAATACAAAATTAAATTACAACACGGTTTTCAACTTGAGAATAACCCAAAATCTATTTTCTTCAAAACCACCAAGATTTCAAGATGACATAACGAGATTTAACTACGTTTTACACAAGGAGCATGCCAGATCCGGTCAGGGCTTGTGGGCCGGGTTTGGGTTGTTTCACGCCTCTTTGACTTTAAGCTGATGGTACCCTGATCTCAGATCTATCTTCGAAAAGACTAAGGCCCCTTTTAACTGATCGAACAAGTCATCGATCCTCGGCAACGGGTATTTGTTCTTGATTGTTAACTTATTCAACTGATGATAGTCAATGCACATACACATTGATCCATCTTTCTTCTTAACAAATAACACCGATGCTCCCCAAGGCGACACACTTGGTTGAATAAATCCTCTATCCAGCAACTCCTGAATCTGCGCTTTCAATTCCACCAACTCCTTTGGCGCCATTCTATATGGAGCAATATAAATTGGTGCGATTCCCAGAAGAAGATCGATTCCAAACTCCACTTCACGATCTAGAGGTAATCCCAAAGCTCTTTTGGGAAAATATCAGGAAATTCTTTCACCTTCCTAACATCCCCGATAGTTAGTTCCTTAGCTTCCAGAGCCCGAACAAACATTAGAATTGGCCCACATCCTTTCCTCACCATCCTTTCTGCTCTTAAGGTAGTCACCACATTCAACAAACAGTTCCCCCTTTCACCTATCACCAACACTTGGCCACCCTCAGGAGTTTTTAACACCATATGCTTGGCTGCACAATCTACATTAGGTTGATACCTCACCAACCAGTCCATGCCTAAGATTAAATCAAACTCCCCGAACGGTAATTCCATCAGATCAGTCAAGAAATGTATTCCCTGAACTTCTAAAGGTACCTCTCGATAAAGCTTATTTACCACCATAGAGTGTCCTAATGGGCTAATTACAGTCATCTCCCTAGAGGAAATCTCAGAATCTATGCTTAAAGTTCTAGACACCCTACTAGCAATACCTAAATGCGTCGACCCAATATCAATCAATGCAGTGTAAGGCAAACCAAGAATTAAAAATTTATTGGTTATTATATTCGGTACGTCAGCCTCCTCTCAACGTTTGGCAGCATAGACTAACCCCGACTGTCTCACCTCAGTGTTTCCTGTCCCTCAGCTTGATGCTCTACGGCCCCGATCGGAACCATTACTGCGGGGCATTCTCCTGATCTGTGGGCCCTTCACTACCCCATTGTTGCAAATAGTTTCTAACTTTGTGATCCGTAGATCCACACCTAAAGCACCTTCTACTGCCCACCCAACACTCACCAACATGGAATTTACCACATCGAGCACACTTCTGTGTCTGGCTAGCAGTAGCAGGTCTCTCATCCCGTCTCAGCCCATCTGACCTAGGTCTTTTCTGAATACGCCTAGCTGCCCCTGATGATCCAAAATTTCTCTTACTTTTACCCCTATCTCTATCCCGGTTTAGTTTTTCTATCCGCTTCACCTCCTCAGCTATCTTAGTTTTTTCCACAAGGACAATAAATTCCCTCTCCCACTGTGGGGCTATCAACACACACAGATCATCTCTCAGACCATCTTCAAATCGAACACACCGTTCATGGTCTGTGGCCACCATCTCTCGAGCATAACGGCTAAGGCGTAAGAATTTCGCTTCATATGCAGCCATCACCTACTTCCCTGAACCAAATTCAGAAATGCTCTGTGCTACGCATCCACATAACTCTATCCAATGTACTTACTTTGAAATGCTGTTTTGAAGAAATCCCAAGTGATACGGTCAGCCACTATACCATCCTTAATCGTAAGCCACCATTGATATGCTTCGTCCCGTAGGAGAGATACAACCCCTTTCAATTTCTCCTCTTCTGTGAAATCAAGATCATCCATTATGCATTCAACCGCCTCCAACCAATACTCAGCTGTACCCGGGTCTATACCAGAAATTCCCTTAAACACTTCTACCCTATTGGCTCTAAGTCGCTCCGACACGAATTTTTGGGCTCTTGTGCCCATGCCTGCCCCAGCAACCCTCTCTAAAACCCTTAACATCACCTAGGATACCACATCATCACCGACCGTCTGATCCTAAAATTTCACCTCCGCACTGGGAGTACTAGCATCTCGTCTCCTGACCCATGGCCAGATCCCACTGGTTCTGACACAGCCATCCTACCCCTACCATGACCACGCGTAGGACGTTCATGACCCCTTGTACTCATTCTATCGATTCGCGTTTATCTGATTAGAAATTTTATGAATTATTAATTTCTTTAACTGATTAACCACGAACAATCTTATGGACAATAGTTTCAAGAGTAGTTGTAACATCCTGAAAAGGGCCTATGCATTTTGGCCAAATTGTGCGAAAAGACATGTTTTATGTGTTTTGGAATAAATTTGGAATAATTTTGGAAACCTAGAAATGCATGGAAATGGAAATGAAAATGGAAATGGAAATGAAAATGAAAATGGAAATGGAAATGAACATTTTGGAAACTTAGACATTTTGGAAACTTAGACATTTTGGGAAACGAACATTTTGGAAACTCCTAACATTTTGGAAACCCGAACATTTAGGAAACCTGAACATTTTGGAAACTTGAACATTTTAGGAAACTTGAACATTTTGGAAACTTGAACATTTTGGAAACCCAAACATTTTGGAAACCTGGAAAATACAGAGCCGCGCGAAAATTTTTGGAAACTTAAAAATGACCCCAGAATGTCGAATTTTAGAGCCCAAAGGGGAACTTAGGGCCAAGTGACCCTAAAAATATAAAGTACATGAAATTTGACCCAATAACGGACTTGGAAATGTGGCCTGAAGATGCCACCTAAGGTCATAGGAAATGGCCCAAATACAAGAGGTTTTGGGCTGAGTTTGAGTCATCCAGAAGCAAATAATGAAGGCTTTATTTTTGCTTCCGTATAGGTGAGGGTTTGAAGAAAAGGAAGAGTTTGAATAATAAGAGATAAATAAAGAGTTTTATTCACATAAATATGTGAATAATAAGAAATATATTTATTCAGGTGGGTTTGAAGAAAAGGAAGAGTTTATTCATAAATATGTGAATAATAAGAGATAAATAAAGGAGTTTTATTCACATAAATATGTGAATAATAAGAGATAAATAAAGGAGTTTTATTCACATAAATATGTGAATAATAAGAGATAATATTATCTTAAGGAGAGTGGTGGCCAAGTCAAGGACTCTTGGCCTAGCAAATTTGGCTATAAAAGGAGAACCCAAGGTCTTTTTCTCTCATCTTTCCAAGTAGCCAAAATCCTTTGCTCTCTCCCCTCCGCCAATTTTCTTTTCTATCTTTTCTTCTTCTTTTCTTCATTTGTCAAGCCAAACCCTTTTTCTTTTGATCCCCGATTAAATCTCCATAGTCAAACCCCAAACTCTAGGCAAGGAAGCAATCGGTCAAGGCATTAAGGATCTTTTACAACTGTCGAATACAAGGAGGAATCCTTCTGGAAATCTAAGGATCCAAGGTAAGATAATTTATTCGATTAAAGGTTATGATGTATATGTTAGATTAGATCTAACATGAAAATTTCGATGCATATATAGGGCAAGGAATTCTCTTGATTTGGAATTTGTATGGTAAGTGATATTCGCCAAGGCTTAATTTTGGTATTTGGAATTATTTTTCATTATTTCAAAAGCCGAAAACTCACATGGTTACATGATTTAGTATTAGCCGATTTCAAGGAAAAGGATACTAGTAATTTGGATTTGATTTACAATCATCCAATTCGGCAATAAGGTAAATAATACAAATCCTACTAGGATTTGGTTTTAAGCCAAATAGGTTTGTTAATATGTTTTAATAATTGGCGAATATAGAGATAAAGATCTAGATCGGTAGATCGTTCTTCTGGATTTCAAGGAACCTATTAAGCTTAAAAAGGTGTGTACCCTTACTATCCTTCGATTTTACATGGCTAAATATTTTAATATATGATATAAATAATAATGTGAATGTGGCTATGTACCACAAATGTGGCAAAAAGTACTCGTGCACGCTTCCTACTTCGATAGGATTGTGAAAAATGTTATCTTAATAACATGCGAATATATGAATATGAACATGAAATTAAGTTATGCAATATATATGTTTTGGGGCATTCGGGTTTTATGTAAAAGGGGGAGAACAGGTGTTGACTTCGGTCTCACCAACGAAAAATGTTGACTACGGTCACATTATGTAAAAATGTTGACTACTATCACATTGCGAAATTTTGGTAACTTTTACATAACAAAGGTTCAATGACACAACGTGGAGAGTAGCGGATGGAGGGTTGACTTAGTAGTCCCCACTGTGCAAAGTTGGTACGGGAGTGTAGTGGATGGCTAATTAGGATTGGGTTTGGGTTGCATCATAATTTCATTATTATATGGACTTGATGATTTGAACATGAATGCCCGATTTATTGAATGATAGTATTGTGTGCACATTGAGTCCGATGACTCACCCCATTGTGGGAACTATTTTCGTGATGAATGTGGACTTGACCGGTAGAGACGTTGAGGTGGCCATGCGACATTCTGAGAATTTAATTAGTTTGGACTTTATTTGATTTAGTTACTCTTATTTTATTTTGGGTTTTTCTTGATGTAATAAGGCCATAAGGCCCAGCTTGGATTTTCTTTATTTCCGCTTATTCATGTTGATTGTGTTACAATTTATTTTAATTAAAGTTAAGAAAAACAAAATTTATTTCTTTCAAAATAATAAACCCTAAAATTGTTTTGTCACCTCACTTAAGTTGGATTTTCAAAATTTATTAAATGGGTTCCAATCTAAGCCCAATCCAAACAACATTTTTCTAAAATTTTACAAATTTTCTCTAAGTATCGAATCTTTTTAAACCGGTTTACTTTAGGAACATACCAGATCCGTCCATTCTCGTGGGCGGGTGTGGTGTTTCACTTGGTATCGAGCCAGCTTTAAACTCGGCCGTGGGCTAAGGCCCAAAACGTTTTGAAAGCGAGCCAAATGATTTTCTTTGAAAATAAGCGAGTTTTCCGGCATGGCACCTAAGTCTCCAACCATGATCCACAGTGTAAGTACCCTAACTATATGTGTGATTTTGTGATTTATATAAGGGTAGAAAAGGCATGGAACGAGAATAGAATGATAGGAACTTGAACTTTAGGATTAGACTACTCAAACACAAACACATAAGACTTAATGTACTAAACCAACCTATGGCTAAGTCACCGAGCTAGTGGTGTGGTAACCCTTGTACGCATGTCTAGGATTGGATCCTAAGAGCTTGGTATTTAAGCAGCCCTAGTGACTCACCTCCTCTTCGCAGAATCCTACCGTGCGAGCCTGTTCACCATAACTCGAGGGCTCATGGTGTGGTAACCTCTCACATGACTAGGAATGGTTTCTGGGAGCTTGGTATTTAAGCAATCCGCGTGACTCACCTCCTCTCCACACTAATCCTCGCTCTGGCGTAGCTTTGGTTCACCCCGACCAAGAGGGCTCGTTATAGGCTAAACATAATGACTAAAACCCGAAAGGAACTAGCCATGTTTTTATTAAAAAAAAAAGAGAACAAAACAACAAACCCTAGTTTTTTTTCAAACTTTTAAAACTTTCTTTTAAATCGAGAAAAATTATTTTTACAACATTTTCTAAAAACTTGATTTATTTAAAATTACAAAATGCCCTTAGCGTTGAAATTACCAAAACGCCTCGGTTTGTAAAATGTTCAACTACTCAACGACTTTACCAAAATTTCATGATCTCATAAACATTCAAAAACCCTAATATGTAAAATACCAAAATACCGTGATTTTGGAAAAATTACAAAATTGCCCCTAACTTACAAAATTACCAAAATGGCCCTAATATTCAAATTTTTGCAACATCCCCATCTTTGAAGGAACAACTTTCCAAAAGAACCCTCAAAGTTTTACAACTTTTGAAATACGCTAAATCTATAAAATTTTACAAATTTATCTGATTTGTGAAAAATTACCAAAATACCCCGAATTTCAAAATTTTTCAAATCACCCTAGACTTCAAAATTTTCAAAATAACTTTTGACAAAAACCCCAAGAAATGTTTTTTTGAAAAATTACGAAAATACTCAGAGGACAAAATTACAAAAATACCCCGTAGTGGAAAACAACAACAAACAACAAAAAAATACAACGCTTTCTCCGAATGAACTAAGGTTCATAGTTGTTTGATGGATGTATGAGTGAATGAAAAGACTGTATGCATGTATGAATACGAAAGAACCACTCCTAAACTCCTTTTCATAAAATTGTTCATGGTAAACAAAGGAACAAAGTACTAAGGCATAAAACTCTTTAATCGATTAAATTACGACGTTAGTAATGAGTTCTAGTGGGCGGGTCGAGGTAGTATCTAAGAAATGTGTTAGTTTTGTTAAGATCAGTCTTGTGCAAAGATAAGCATAGTGCGTGAGAAGGATTGTACGATCGTTAGTAAGTAATTTCGAGGACGAAATTATTTTAAGGGGGTAGAAGAATATCCTCTGAAAAGGGCCTATGCATTTTGGCCAAATTCTGCGAAAAGACATGTTTTATGTGTTTTGGAATAAATTTGGAATAATTTTGAAACCTAGAAATGCATGGAAATGGAAATGAAAATGGAAATGGAAATGAAAATGAAAATGGAAATGGAAATGAACATTTTGGAAACTTAGACATTTTGGAAACTTAGACATTTTGGGAAACCTAACATTTTGGAAACTCGAACATTTTGGAAACCCGAACATTTAGGAAACCCTGAACATTTTGGAAACTTGAACATTTTAGGAAACTTGAACATTTTGGAAACTTGAACATTTTGGAAACCCAAACATTTTGGAAACCGGAAAATACAGAGTGCAGCGAAAATTTTTGGAAACTTAAAATGACCCCTGTAATGTCGAATTTTAGAGCCCAAGGGGGAACTTAGGGCCAAGTGACCCTAAAATATAAAGTACATGAAATTTGACCCAATAACGGACTTGGAAATGTGGCTCAAGATGCCACCTAAGGTCATAGGAAATGGCCCAAATACAAGAGGTTTTGGGCCTCGAGTTTGAGTCATCCAGAAGCAAATAATGAAGGCTTTATTTTTGCTTCCGTATATGAGAGTGGACTGGCATGGGTTTGAAGAAAAGGAAGAGTTTTATTCACATAAATATGTGAATAATAAGAGATAAATAAAGAGTTTTATTCACATAAATATGTGAATAATAAGAGATAAATAAAGGAGTTTTATTCACATAAATATGTGAATAATAAGAGATAAATAAAGGAGTTTTATTCACATAAATATGTGAATAATAAGAGATAATATTATCTTAAGGAGAGTGGTGGCCAAGTCAAGGACTCTTGGCCTAGCAAATTTATTATAAAAGGAGAACCCAAGGTCTTTTTCTCTCATCTTTCCAAGTAGCCAAAAATCCTTTGCTCTCTCCCTCTCGCCAATTTTCTTTCTATCTTTTCTTCTTCTCTTTCTTCATTTGTCAAGCCAAAACCTTTTTTCTTTTGATCCCCGATTAAATCTCCATAGCGAAACCCTCAAACTCTAGGCAAGGAAGCAATCGGTCAAGGCATTAAGGATCTTTTACAACCTGTCGAATACAAGGAGGAATCCTTCGAAATCTAAGGATCCAAGGTAAGATAATTTATTCGATTAAAGGTTATGATGTATATGTTAGATTAGATCTAACATGAAAAATTTCGACGTACATATAGGGCAAGGAATTCTCTTGATTTGGAATTTGTATGGTAAGTGATATTCGCCAAGGCTTAATTTTGGTATTTGGAATTATTTTTCATTATTTCAAAAGTCAAAACTCACATGGTTACATGATTTAGTATTAGCCGATTTCAAGGAAAAGGATACTAGTAATTTCGGATTTGATTTACAATCATCCAATTCGCAACAAGGTAAATAATACAAATCCTACTAGGATTTGGTTTTAAGCCAAATAGGTTTGTTAATATGTTTTAATAATTGGCCGAATATAGGAGATAAAGATCTAGATCGGTAGATCGTTCTTCGGGATTTCAAGGAACCTATTAAGCGAAAAAGGTGTGTACCCTTACTATCCTTCGATTTTACATGGCTAAATATTTTAATATATGATATAAATAATAATGTGAATGTGGCTATGTACCACAAATGTGGCAAATAATATATGAATATGAACATGAAATTAAGTTATGCAATATATATGTTTTGGGGCATTCGGGTTTTATGTAAAAGGGGAGAACAGTGTTGACTTGGTCTCACTAAACTAAAAATGTTGACTACGGTCACATTATGAAAAATGTTGACTACGGTCACATTACGAAATTTTGGTAACTTCTTACAATAAAGGTTCAATGACACAACGTGGAGAGTAGCGGATGGAGGGTTGACTTAGTAGTCCCCACTGTGCGTGTTGGTACTGGGAGTGTAGTGGATGGCTAATTAGGATTGGGTTTGGGTTGCATCATAATTTCATTATTATATGGACTTGATGATTTGAACATGAATGCCCGATTTATTGAATGATAGTATTGTGTGCACATTGAGTCTCATGACTCACCCCATTGTGGGAACTATTTTCAGTGATGAATAAAGGATTGACCGGGCCTAGAGACGTTGAGGTGGCCATGCGACATTCTGAGAATTTAATTAGTTTGGACTTTATTTGATTTAGTTACTCTTATTTTATTTTGGGTTTTTCTTGATGTAATAAGGCCATAAGGCCCATTGGATTTTCTTTATTTCCGCTTATTCATGTTGATTGTGTTACAATTTATTTTAATTAAAGTTAAGAAAACAAAATTTATTTCTTTCAAAATAATAAACCCTAAAATTGTTTTGTCACCTCACTTAAGTTGGATTTTCAAAATTTATTAAATGGGTTCCAATCTAAGCCCAATCCAAACAACATTTTTCTAAAATTTTACAAATTTTCTCTAAGTATCGAATCTTTTTAAACCTTTACTTTAGAACATACCGATCCTATCAAATTTTCAAATTATTTCAAATTGAAATTATATCTACTGTGTTTCATCAAGTTTGAATCTCCTAGTTCTAGGAACCACATACATTCAACCATTATACATCAACATACAAGCAGTATCCATGAACTCACATTCATCACATAAGGGTATTTTCGTCATTTCACTATCCAGGGGTACTTTCATAATTTTATCCTACGGGGTATTTCTGTAATTTTCCAAAATAGGGTATCTTGATGATTTTACAAAATAGGGGTATTTTGGTAATTTTGCAATCCGGGGGTATTTCGATAATTTTGCCAACTGGGGGTATTTCGATAATTTTGTAAACTAGGGGTATTTTAGTAATTTTACAAATTTTGGTAATATTACAAATCCAGGGCATTTTGGGAAATTTTCACAAATCAAGGGTATTTCAAAAATTTTACAAAACTAGGGGTATTTTAATAATTTTACGAAATAGGGTGGTCGGTCCTTTCGTGTTTTAGTTATAAATTTTGGACCGTCAACAAGTCCTCGTGGCTCAGGTGAACAAATACCACGCACTGTAGGATTCCAGCGAAGAGAAGGTGAGCCACTAGGGCCGCTTAAGTACCAAGCTCTCCCTGAATCTAATCCTAGACATGCGTATGCCTGTTACCACACCCTAACCCAGCGACTTGTTCACGGACATGTTTAAGTAGATTAAGTCTTATGAGATTTGAAGAATTGTTCAAACTAAGCCTAAAGTCCATTAAACTCTCAATCATACTAGCCTACGTCCCTATGGAGCCCATTAAGCCCAACATGCATATCACATAATGAGTTTAGAATACTTACTTGAGTGGATCGGGTGTCGGTAGAATCAAAGGCTATATCTTAACCGAAACTTTTCTCAAGTTCACCTCAATTTTACAAATCACTACTGGACCCATTTGACAGCCCGAGTTTTGCAACCTTGGCTCTGGTACCAAAATGTAACACCTCAAACCCGACCCAAAACGCCACGACCAGATCTGGTATGCTACGGGTTAAATGTTGAAAACTTTACTTTGGAGGGTTTTGAAAATCTTGGTTTGTTTATGTAGGTATTCGTTAAATAAGTGATATTTGTAGAAAACCTTTGTAGTTCTTTTTTTTTTTTTTTTTTTAGAACTTGTTTGAAAATCCCATTTTTTCCTTTCTTATAATTAAGTCCTTGGACATAAATTTATAGAATGTAAACATTAACAAATATAAATTGATAACCTAAGCTATGGAGGCCTTATTACATAAATAATCCCAAAATTAAAACTTAAAGGAAAACCAGAAATAGTTTATGAAAATAAAAGACTTGATGGCCCCTCGAGTTCGCCTCGGCTTCCATGTCCATGATCTACTGCTCATCTAAAAAGTCAGGGAAATAATAGGGGTGAGTCACCAAGACTCAGTGTGCAAATCTCAAAAACACATAAAAGGCTTGAGGCCCACAAACACATTATGGGCCTTGGCCCATACACAATGGCAACAAAAATATTTACATGCTATATGGCCCAACCCAACCTAAAACTATAATCTCTACACACCAGCCTGTACCAACCATCACACCTCGGGGATTTCTACAATCAACCCACCAACCACTACACACCATATTGACAGCCATGCTGCCTATTCCTAACAATCAGGAATAAATTTAACGTGGCTTAGCCACCGATCACTATTGTGACCTAACTTTATGATTCGTGGTTTAACCACCGATCACCAAGTGACCTATTAACATGCTCTTCCCCTTCATCATATTAACCCCATCCTATGCATACATCCATGCAGAAGCAAAACAATATACTACCTAAAATATCACAGACTATCACAAACTTCGATACACATAGAGAAGTTTCTATGATTACGTACCTAGCATCCCTTGCCTACCCTTTTCGGGTATACGACTGTCCATACAGACTTTTTTTTCTGGCTTTTAGTCCATAACATATATAGTACATATTAACTAGTGTGATAGAGATCTACACACCTAATTACAGACAAGACGGGACTTTCTATGTCGACACTATCAGAAGCCAATACGACTGCTAACTGTCTAAGGTTTTGTTCTGAAGTCGGTCCACAACCCGGTGGCCAATCCCGTAATGCTGATACCGTTCGCTTCTTAAGTCTAGGGGTTGAATTTACGGGTCTAATTCCCTCTTTCATTTGACTAGCATTTGTATCCATGGAACAGATCTTAGTTAACAAACCGAATTAAAACATTGAATTGAATACAAACACGAATGTACATTCATAGTGCAGAGGTCCCTTACCTAGAAATCTTGAAAGAGATGGAGTTTAGAGACTAGCGGTTTCTGGCTTTTAGATCTAAACAATCTACTTCGACTCCCGATGTGTAGCCCCAAAATAAGAACACGAGAATAATCAAAACATTACTCCAAGAATAATCTTATCACGCCAGCTAGCCTTTCGACTTTGGCCTCAATAAAAAAACGAAAGAGAAAAAGTGAAGAGAGAATTCGGCACTTACCTTAACACCAACAGATTCAAATAACCCTTAGAGATTCCAGCACTTAGCACGATAGAAGAAAGAAATCGATAAGGAGAAAAGAGTGGACAAGGTATTCAACTAGTAAGAAAGAGTGGAGAAGAGAGTTGAAGTGAAGAGATTCAGCTTTAGAAGAGATCAAAAGAAAAGATGTAGAGAGGAACTGTGAGGTTTCAGCTTGTAGAGGGAAGCGAAGAAAAGAACAATGGAATTTTAGCTTTTGCATAAAAGTGGAGATGAGAGGAAAGAAAAGAAGAAAAAAGAATAAGATCCAAATGCGAAATTGAAGAGATATCCCCCTACTCAACCCAAATTTTGGCACATACTACCTAAAAACCAAAAATGCCCCTTTTAAAACTAAAACTAAGCTATTAATCAAGGGAAATTTTGGCACCCCTTGAACATATCAGAACCGATTCCTCCTCCCTCAGTGTTGGAATTTTGGCGACCACTGTAACCAGCAGATAAATCCTAAATTTCCTCCCTTATCTTTATCTGATCACATCTCCAAAAGAATCCCAGATAACACTACCTCTTCCTCTCTTTATCTGCCATATTATCTGTATTATCTACTCAAATAAATCCTCCTATTTCCAAGCCTCATTGCCATCCCACTCTACCCTTTTAAATGTCAAAAATTAACTAAATTTAATTAAAATAATTAGGCTTCATGCGACTCGAACTTAGGCCTCCTCAGTTAACGCCACCTTATAGCCCCCTTATGTAGCGCCACTACCCACTGGGCTACAAGCCCATTTTGTATTTTAAAATACAGATAACATCTTTCAAGCCCTATCCTAATTGGCTTTCCACTAGCATGTCCAAACAAAAATTTGATTAAGGCCTCGGCCCAACCCTCAGCCCATTCTGGACCCCTAACACTCACATTAAACATAACCACACATTAAACACAAAGGCCCATTAATTTAGGATGTTACATCTCCAATACTTCTCTCGGGACCCTTAACCACTTAAGTAGACATTTAATTGTGTCATTTCCTTGCACAATTAAATACCTATTAACAGCCTCCTTATGGACCAATACTCAAGGCCTAAAATTTGGGGTGTTACACTTTATGTACGAAATTACACTTCAGTACTGCTTTTCATTCACAAACGGATGGTCAATCCGAGCAAATTATTCAGATACTTTAGGACATGTTGAGATGTTGCATTCTTGAGTTTGAAGGTACGTGGGAGAAGTATTTGCCATTGATTGAATTTGCATATAATAATAGTTTTCAATCGAGCATTAAAATGGCATCGTATGAAGCCTTGTATGGTAGAAAATGTCGAACACCTCTGTACTGGTCAGAGCTCAGTGAGAATAAGATTCACGGGATTGGCTTAATAAAAGAGACTGAGCAGAAAGTGAAAATGATCCGTGATAGTTTGAAAGAAGCATTTGATCGACAAAAATCATACATGATTTGAAACGAAAAGATATTGAGTATGAAATCAAAGATAAAGTGTTTTTGAATGTGTCTCCTTGGAAGAAAATACTCTGATTTGGCAGAAAAGGCAAGTTGAGTCCGAGATTCATAGGGCCGTATGAAATAATCGAGCGTATTGGACCTTTTGTGTATAGATTGTCACTACCACCTGAGCTAGAAAAGATTCATGATGTGTTTCATGTATTGATGCTTCGACGATACATATTAGATCCCTCACATGTGATTTCTTCGTTTGAGATAGAGATTCAGTTCGATATGACTTATGAAGAAGAACTGACCCGTATTATAGCTCGTGAGGTTAAAGAATTGAGAAATAAGAGAATTTCGTTAGAAAAAGTATTGTGGCATCGACACGGTGTTGAAGAGGCTACGTAGGAGCCCAAAATACTATGAGACAACAATATCTGAATCTGTTCAACGATAAGATTTTTGGGGATGAAAATCCTTAAGGGGGAGAGTTGTAATAGTCTGGTTTAGACCCTAGTCAGAACAGTGGTTTCGGGACCACAAATTCGAGTCAAAAAATATTTTAATATTATTTTCTGTGCTTATAGTATGTGAATTGACCTGTAAAATTTTCGTGATTTAATTTATCCGTTTGTGTGCTTAATTTGATAAAAGGATTTAATCACGTAAAATGCAAAAGTCACTTGATAGTTGTTAAAGTGCTACATTGCTATTAATTTTATAATGTGGAGTCCTCAAATTGGAATTTCACCATTGGGAGCATGCATGGACGGTAATGGACTTAAAATATGTGATTTTATAATGTTTTAACCAAGGTTAATTATGTAAATTAGATAATAAGTTATGTTAAATAAAATAAAACATAATGGTGGCCATTTTATCATCTTTTATGGCCAAATGAGAAGATAGCTAAAATATGGTTTGTAATTTTGGCAATTGCACAGCTTGATTGAGGTAAGTATTTTGCTCTATTTTTGATGATTTTTATGTTTTTGTGATCGTTGCTTAGCATTCTATAAAGCCCATGCTTTAATTTTAGAATTTGATGAAGATTGTGAGTTATGCCATTGATGATTTTTTGAGCTTTATGATGCTAAGTGGTGAAATATGAAAGCTTAATGTTAGATTAATATGTTTTGTTTTTGAATTTTTGATGAATTTGAGTATTATGGATTAAATTGTGAAAATGAGAAATTGAAGGACTAAAATGTGAAATAAATGAAATATATGGGCTTATATGAACTATATGAATATTTGGCCAAGCATGGGGAAATATGAAATTTTGTGTATTTCGTGATTTTATGAAATAAGGACTAAAATGTTAACAATGTGAATTTTAAGGGCTAAAGTGCAAAATGCCTTAATTATGTGTTTGTGGTTTGAATTGAATGAAATGTGTTATTAAATAGCCAAATTTGAATTTATATAGATCAAGAACAAAAGAAAATAGAATTAGATCGGGGGAAATCGAAAGTGGTCGAGTAGTCAATTCCATTCGTTCATATCTATACGAGGTAAGTCTATATACAAATAAATGTGTTTGAATTGATTTATTTATGCTTATATGAAACTGAATTGTGATAAATGACTATGGAAGATGCATAGACAATGTGTCAATGTCTGAAAAGTCCCGTACAAGCCTTAGGAATAGTTAAGATACGTATGTCATGACATAGGGTTTCGATATGTGTTATCGTGTAAGACCACATCTGAGACATTGGAATCTATTTGTTATTTATGTGTAAGACCATGTCTGGGACATTAGCATCGTATATGATTTCGTGTAAGACCCTGTTAGGATAGTGGCATCGATACTGTTTACATGTAAGACCACGTCTGGAATGTTGGCATTGTATGAGCTTTTAGAGATATCAGAAGATCCTTATGGATTTCAAATGGTTCAACGGCATTTTGTGAAATGAATGATTATGTAGAATGTGTTACCGATGCAGGTACGTTTGAAATATATGTAAAATTTGAGTATGAAAAGTAAGTTTATGTGAAAATGTGGATTTGAGGTACATGTTTGAGAACTTTGAAATGAAATGTGATATATACAGATGTGCTATGATCAAATGAGCTGCATAGAGAGGTGATATATTTGTAAACAAGTGGCTAGGAACAATTGAGCCAAATGGGAATTATGAATTTGCTAATATGTTATGCCATTGTTTAAGCAAATGAAATGGGTTATGAATGTTCTATATGATAAGTTTATTTGTATATGGCTTACTAAGCTTTTGAAAGCTTACTTTGTGTGTGTTTGCATTGTTTTATAGATTATCGAAGCTACTGGAGGCTCGGGGATCGTCGAGGATCATCACCACACTGTCAAAATATATTTTGGTACTCTTTTGAAATGTACATATTGAAGTATGCATATATAGGCTAGAGAACTTAGGTTATGTTTTGGAACATGTATATATAGCCATGTGATATGGCTTCTTAATGAATGTGAATATGGTAAATATAGTTCATGCTTTGTGATGCAAAGTTAGTATATTTTTGATGAAAGGTTGGCATATTGAATTGGTAAGTTTTAGATGGATTTATACAAAGAGGTGAATGATGTTGTTATGAGTCAAGTAGTGCATTATTTTGATATGATTTGGTTGTTTTTTAGTTATAAAATGATGCTTGTTGGTGCTTGTAGGTATGACTGATAAACCGTAAAAGTAACATATTTTAACCCCATATTTAGTATGCTTTTAGGATGATTTAGCCCTGATTTATGTAAAAAGGTGCTTTTAATCCTTTCTTTTCATATTTATAATCAGGAAAGCACCCGAGGACGAAAAGAACGAGAAATGGGCTTAAAATGGGCCAATTTGGGCCAAAGAGGAAATCAGTACGGCCTGGACTTCAAGCCACACAGTCGTGTATAGATGGAAACATTCGACACGGTCTAACCAACGATTTACACGACCATGTATCATCAAATTAACACACATGGGCGTGTCCAGATATTTACACGGCTGTGTCTAAAATGACAGAATCGAGACACTACCAACGATGATTTACACGCAAGGCAGACATGGCCGCATCCTCACATGGATAGAGCAATTTCACTCGAATTTAGATGATTGAAGCCAAAGAAACATACTCCTAAGTCTACTTAAACACCTTAATAGTAATTCTACTTGAAGGAGGTACTTAGGAGCCAAGTAAAGCATCTAAGGAGCAAACAACCCAAGGCAGCCGTTCTAGATAATCAAGTTTTAGGCAGAGTTTTCTGCCAGAGCTTTTATTCAGGGAATTACTCCAAGATAGCCAGTTGATCCATCTCAAGAAGCCGGAGTTCTACTCAAGACATAGGATCTCCTCTTCAATTCCTTCAGGGGGTTTTAGGGATTTCTTATGTTTTGTTTTATCTTTTCTCTTGAGATGTTTTCTTATTTTGTTATGAACTAAACCCTTCAGATACCTGAAGGGGATGAAACCTATGATGGATTTTGTTATTTGATTTCTAAATTATATGATAAGTACTTAGTTTGTTCTTAATTATGTTGCTTAATTTAATTTGATGTGCTTAGGTGGAGGAGGAATAGACCCTGCCTAAGAGTAGATCTAGCATAATTAAGCGGAGTTGATCGCACGCCTAGAGATAGGGTGACGAGATTTTGCCGGATTAAGGTGAAACCTAATATGGGAGTCCATTAATCGATTTACTGCTTCCTTAGGGAGTTATTATAAGAGAACGAGAGTTCCACTAATTAACCTAAGGTTAGATGTTATTCGCCTCGAGAGAGGGTTTAATATAGGTTAGGAAGTCTCATGGATCAAGCTAAGTAAAGAAGTCATATGAATTGAAAGTTAGATAACAAGAGAAGTCATAGGTGGATTCTTCCTGAGGGTATCGTCTAAAATCAACTGAGTTTTTCCATAGTCTTCTCCCAAAGTTTCATTCTTTTTTCTTTGCATCTAGTTTAGTTTTTTTTCATTAGTTTTTAGATTAATAAACCAATCACTCCATATTTTAGGCTAAATAATAGAAAGAAAGTGAGTAGTAGTACTTTTAGGTTCCTTTGGGTTCGATAAAATAATCTTGCCTAACTATACTATTGTTCGATAGGTGTGCTTGCCTCAATCATTGTCATAGTTAGTCTATAGGTTCGATCATTCTTTATAAATATTAAAACTCGACTGTTTGACACGATCAAGTTTTTGGCACTGTTGCCGGGGAACACTAAAATATTAAGAAAGCTCTATTTTTATTACTTTAGCCAATTTTTTTTACAATTTATTATTATTACTTTATTATTATTTATTATTATTTTTTTACTTTGCTGATTTTTCCTCTATTTTGCTTTTGGCAAAAAAAATTTTAGTCTGTGGAAAAGATGGCACTGAATAATTATCAGTGGCAAGTCATGAGGACAATTCCTACTAAAACAGCCAGTGTCTTCAACCTCGAAGTGGTCACTAGGTGATCTAATTAGTTAGAGATGATGAATAAAAAGATTGATGATTGGTATAGTCCATCGCAGGTACATCCAGAAATACAATATGATTTGAATCTAGGAGGCGTGGCGAATCCTGAGTACCCACTCTACGGATATGGCATGGAAAACGAGAAAGCTCACTATACAGGTAACTATTCTAGATATCAAAGTAATTTTTATAGTGACACTTATAATATAGGTTGGAAGTACCATCCCAATTTCTTGTGGGATGATCAAAATATCCAAAGATTGGAACTTCCTCCAGATTTTCAACAACTACCTCACCAACAAGAAGAGGAGCCAAATCTTGAAGAGATGCTGACAAAATTCATGGCAAACACAGAAAATCATTTCCAAGAAACTGAGAAAACATTTAAAAGCAACGAGAACCAATTTTGGGAACTTACTAAGTCAGTCAAGGAAGTCACTAATGCAGTCGAACAACTCACAAAGCTAATGTCAAAATAACCGTAAGGACGTCTACCAAGTAACACTGAGATTAAACCGAAGGAGAAAATTCAAGCCATCTCATCCCATGCCAGTAAGGGGTTAGATAAACCTAATCCAATACAAAAAGCCAAGGTCGATGAAGGTAAGGTAGAGGTAACACAAGAAAAGTCCAAACCGGTGATCAAGGAGTACAAACCGCGCATACCTTATCCCGAAGCAATGAAAAGAGACGATTCAGAGGAACAGTTTGGTAAGTTTTTTAAACTCTTAAAGAAATTACATATTAACTTACCTCTTCTTGAAGGTCTTTTTCTAATACCAGACTCGAGGAAATTTTTAAAATAGCTCTTGACCAACAAACGTAAATTAGACGAAGAGCACCACGTAGAGCTAAAAGCAATGTGCTCAGCAATTCTACAAAATGAACTGCCACAGAAATTAAAAGATCCAGGGAGTTTTATGATTCCATGTTTAATTGGTAGTTTATCTATTGATAATGCATTAGCGGATTTAGGGGCAAGCATCAATATTATGCCTTACAAAATGTTTAAACAACTAGGTCTAGGGAAACCCAGACAAACTTGGATGAGTATTCAATTAACTGATAAAACTATAAGAATTCCTATGGGTATAATAGAAAATGTTCTAATCAAAATTGATAAATTTGTATTCCCAGTAGACTTTGTCGTTTTAGACATGGATGAGGACAACACTATCCCCTTAATTTTAGGAAGACCCTTTTTAGAAACTGCCAGAGCTAAAATTGATATATATGTAGGAGAACTCATACTTCGTGTAGGCAACAAGATACTCACTCTTCAAGCTCTTGACTCAGCTAGGACATCGAGTAATAAAGGTACGAATGTTAATTCCATTGATAACCATTTGGTTCAACCTTCTTGATCGTGTCAAACAGTCGAGTTTTAATATTTATAAAAGAGTGATCAAACCTGTAGATTAACTGTGACAACGATAGAGGCAAGTGCACCTATCGAACAGTAGTATAGCTTAGGCAAGAATATCTTATCAAACCCAAGGGAACCTAAAAGTACTACTACTCACTTTCTTTCTATTATTTAGCCTGAAATATAAAGTGATTGAATTACTAAACTAATGAAATACTTTAAACTAAATGCAAAGACAAAAGAATGAATTGGAGAAATACTTTAGGAAAACTCAGTTGATGAAGATGATACCATCAGGAAGAATCCACCTATGACTTCACTTTTTATTTATTCCCTAAACCATATGATTTCTTGACTTAGCTTGATCCGTGAGACTCCCTAACCTATATTAAACCCTCTCTCGAGGCGAATAACTTCTAACCTTAGGTTAATTAGTGGAACTCTCGTTCTCTTATAATAACCCCCAAAAGAAGCAATAAATCGATCAATGGATTCCCATATTAGGTTTCACCCTAATCTGACAAAATCTTGTAACCCTATCTCTAGGCGCCCGATCAACTCTGCTCAATTATGCTAGATCTACTCTTAGGTAGGGTCTATTCCTCCTCCACCTAAGCACATCAGATTAAATTAAGAAACATAATTAAGAAAAAACTAAGTACTTATCATATAATTTAGAATTCAAATAAAAAATCCATCATAGGTTTTATCCCTTTAGGTATCTGAGGGGTTTAGTTCATAACTAAATACAAAAACATTTCAAGAGAAAAGAATAAACAAAACATAAGAAATCCCTAAAACCCCCTGAAGGAATTGAAGGAGAGATCCTCCGTCATGAATGGAGTTTCAGCTTCTTGAGATGGATCAACTAGCTATCTTCAAGTGATTCCCTAAAAGATGAAAGCTTCGGCAAAAGCCTCTGTGAAAAGCTCCCTCCTTAATATCTGCCTTGGGTTTTTTATATAGGCTTTGGGATGCTATACTTGGCTCCTAAGTACCTCTTTCAAGTAGAATTACTATTAGGGTGTTTGGGTAGACTTAGGAGTATGTTTCTTTGGCTTAAAGCATCCAATTCTGAGTGAAATTGCTCTCTCCCGCAGTAAGGGCATGGCCACCAAGACGCCCGTGTAAATCATGGTTGGGCCGTGTCTCGATTCTGTCATTTTGGGCACGACTGTATAAGTCAAGATTCAGGTCATGCTTTAAGTCTGTAGATTTGGACACGGCCATGTAGATCACCAGGCACGTCCATGTGAGAAATGGGTGATGCACAGCCATGTGTGATGGAGTTGAGGCCATGCTTTAGGTAATCAGTGAGGCACGGTCGTGTGGGCTTTGGGCCAGACAGTGTTGATTTCTTGCTAAGGCCTAATTACTCCATTTTAAGCTCGTTTTGTGTTCTTTTTTATCCTCGGGTGTTTTTCTGAGTATAAACATGAAAAGAAAGGATTAAAAGCACCTTTTTACATAAGTCAAGGGCTAAATCATCCAAAAGCATATTAAATATGGGGTTAAAAATATGTTACTTTTACGGTTTATCAAATACCCCCACACTTAAGCTTTTGCTTGTCCTCAAGCAAAATTCTCAACTTATAATTAAAATGAACTTTCCATAATTCATAATTCCTATCGACAATGTTTTATCATAATTCATAGATAATTTATACATGGATAATTCAACTCAAAGAACCCTAAAGATTCAATTACGATAAGTCATACCTTTATAGTAGTACGAAAATATAGGTGTCTCCCCTTATCTAAGTAATTACCTTTAATTCAAAACTGACAAGGATTGACATCCTCACGTAAGATTCATTTGAAATCACTCAAGTGTTTAAGGTTCAAGAATAAGCACTCTAAGTCGAACTCAAAAGTTAATCCCATAGGCTTGCTCGAAAATCAAATCTCCACCATCAGATATGAGATGATACACAAATCAAAAAGGTCTTAAATCAGGTTTGTAACAGGGCTAGGGTTAAAAGGTGTGGAAGCAGGCTGAATTAATGGTTATAATCGAGATTGACTTGGTAAATTGCCTAACTAGAAACACTGAACTAAATATGAATATTGACTTGGAATGAAAACTAATAATATCACTATTGGTAAGTACTTTATAATAAGGAGTATTTTGATAATACTTTAATACGAGCTTTTTCTTCAATAATTGGAGTTTAAATGCTCTAAGCTCTTTTATATATTACTAATATTGAATATATACTTAGATTTTTTTTAAGAACAAACTATAAACATAATAGAATGAACTTTGATAATTGAAATAACCTAATTCGGCAACTGATCAAATCAATTCTCGATAGAGGGATAGTCAAAAGAATGTTGATAACAAATACAAAGGGTTTAGGGTTAATATCAAACGGGTAATTCAATAAAAAGAGTTGTTAGGATCAAATGGGTTCACTAGAGGTTATTTATGTAGGTAGGCTTTTTAGTGGAGTGAATGGGTTAGAACCTAGGTGCCTTTATCATCTCAGTATATCAAATCATTAATGTGGTCTCGACATGCATAAACGAGGCAAGATTTAGAATAACACTTCAACTCATAGTCAATAATGTAAGCATGAAAAAGGGTATATGCTCTATAAAGCTCAAATTCTCACATAAATTATGGGTGTTTTTGACATCAATCCCTATAAATTTTGAACTTCACGGTGATACTCAAATTCGGTTCAACAACCTATCAATTTTAATTTTTTAGAAAGTAGACTTATCATACTTGATTCTCTAGTATTCTTTAAATTTAATCATCAATGCACAATTATCTATGACTTATTTAAAGACATATCAATAAAAATTATAAATCATTAGAAATTATACCCTAATTAATAATATGAGAAAAATACTTAAGATCAAGACTAAATCCAGGGTTTTGAGAATTATGCAAAAAGTTAGGCACTATTACTCCCACACTTAAGATGTACATTGCCCTCAATGTACAAAGATAGATAATGATAATTAGCTACCAAATCAAAAAGATAAGTGGGGAAAGTAATACTCCCTAAAATCTGGATGATCCTAGAGTTGGTATCCTTGGTGATGATGACTCATTGGATGTTTCTTAATTATGTGTTTGTGGGAGTGAAGTGTGTAATTTATTTTGCACAGTCGCTAGGTTAATACTTTTATAAAAGAGATGCGGGTATGGAATCATGAATAGCCAATATTAATGGTTTTCAACAAGTTTGAATAACATAAGATAAAGTAAGACTGAAAATAATAGAGAATAAGATAAAAAATAAAAATATAAATAATTATCTTAAGAGGATTCAGAGGTCCTCATCATTGGTCGGTGCCTATGGTGGTTCTTGGGATGAGATATGAAGATGTTGGTATATTTGCTGAAGAGTCTCACCCATTCTATCTAGGCACCGAGCGTTCTCAGTGAAATATAACTCAAACTGATTGAGTCTTGTAGTAATGTCTGCTAATGAAGGTGACGCTCTGTAATAAAGTTGGCTCAGATTTTGTGCCTACTCTGATGGTGGTGGGATATCATCAGTAATATCCTCAGGCTCCCCCTCGTCTGTGGGTGTCACTAGTTGATATTGAGGGGGGTCGATCTTTCGACGGTGTTTAATCATTCGCATATGTAGCATCGTCTGGATGCCTTGAGGTACCATGTTCCCCATTAGTGTTAGGGAGGTGATTTGATCGTTGGAGTTGAGGAGGTCAAATTGCCTAGCCAACCTCGTAATGTACGGTCCCATCGATAAAATCCCCTTCTTATGTTGCTCTGTCTGATGTTGAATCGCGCAGGCGATGAAATATGCTAAGTCAAAACATGTCCTTCAAACATGAATGATAGGAAGTAAACATCCTGCTTGTTTATGACTCCTGTGCTTTCTTTTCACCCTGTAATGGTGTGTACGAGGATAGCATAAAGATACCTTAGGGTCGGGGGAAGTGCCGATGCCTTAGAGTGGCTGGGGTTGTAGGTGCTTGTCGTGGGGCTTAGGTTGCGCCAGCATTCGCGCGTAGTGCAGTGTGGCTCACGATTTAATCCAGCAAGCGAGTTTTCTTTTATGAGTTCTGGTGTGTACATGTTGAGTGCCATTCTGAATTGTGGTATACTTAATCGACGCACTGAGCCCCCTAGTCGAAATTGGATAGCACCTAGGTCGTCGAACTTAGTTGTCACCACTTGTAAAGTGAAAGTGGTGCAGAATTCTAATGTAATCTTTAAATAAGTGGATTCGTTGATGTTGAAGAACTTCTCTCATGGCTCGGTTGAGAGGAGTGCTTGAATATCAGGCATGAGCCTAACTTGGCGAATTGCTTCCCAGTCGATGCGTCTACCAGTGCCTATTGGTCTACCCCAATTGCTTGGTACTTTTTGTCTTGAGTAGCTTGAGGAAAATGAAGGAATGGGTGTCGAAGTTCGGTGGAAGCACTAGCAAAAGAGGAAACTGGCGCCTTTCTCTTCTTACTCGGGGCTGAGCGTTTTACTCTAAATGTTGACATATTTCCTGCAAATTAGAATTGAATCTAAAGTAATTTATCTAATTCAACCAATATTTTGAAAATTTGGGAATCATTATTCATAATCAAATTTTCCGACAATAGCATAGCAAGAAATTCTCAAAGAAATAATAACTAATATCTAATATGTATTAATAATCAAAGAATAAAAAATCATGTTTGTTTAAAAACTAAAGAAATAAATAAAGCAAACAAGAATTCTAAAGAAAGTGAACTAAAAATTATGGTTAACATAAAATAATCAATAAATAGACTAAATGAAACAAATTGAATCAGAATTTTAAGTCTAAAATTAAACAAAAACTTAAATAAAGAGGAAGTATGCAAAAAATGTGAAGAAAAAGGAACCATGCATGGTGGAGCTTGACCAGCACGGGTGGAGCACACGGCGGTGGTACTAGTTTCTTCAGTGTGGGCACTGCCTGGTAAGGGCGTGTGCTGCGGGCGTGTGGTTGATTTTGGTTGTTATTTTGAGAAGAAAGGTCGAAAGGAGGTGGGTCAGAGGGAAGGGGATGATTTGGTGGCCGGATTGAAGAAAGAGGGGGTTGGAATCTAAGTTTAGGGTTTAGGTTTGGGAAGAGGACGATTAGTTTAATATATAGGGTCTGAGGCACTATAACATCCTGAATTAATAGGCCTATGCGTTTAATGTGTGGTTATGTGTAATGTGTTAATTAGAGTGTTAGGGGTCCAGATTGGGCTCGAGGTTGGGCAAGGTCTTAGCAGAATTAGTTATTGGACACTCTAGTGGAAAGCCAGTTTAGTTAGGACTTTAAAAATGTTATCAGTGTTTAAAGTACCAAAATGGGCTTGTGGCCCAAGGTTAAGTGGCGCTACATGGAACCATGGGGTGGCGTCATTAGCAGATGAAGAGGGCCCAAGTTCAAGTCACTTGAAGCTCAATTCTTTTAATACAATTTTTGCTAATTTTGGATTTTAAATGGATAGAGTGGGACGGCATAGGGGCTTGAAAATAGGAGGATAATAACATGTGGATAATGTGATGATAAAGGGAGGAAGAGGTGGTGCTATCTAGGCTTCTTTTGAAAGAGTGATCGGATAAAGATAAGGGAGGAAGTTTAGGAGTTCTCTGCTAAGCACAGTGATGGCCGAATTTCCAACTCTAGAGGGGTGCCAAAATTCTCTTTAAATAGATGGGTTATCTCTTCACTTTTGGTATTTGGTCCCTATTTTCTTTTTCCATTCTCTCATCCTCACTTTTATGCAAAAGCCGAAAATCCATTATTCTGTTCTCTTTTCTTTCAAAAGTCGAAACCTCTCAATTATTCTCAACATCTTTTCTTTCAAAAGTCAAAACTCTGAACTTTCTTCTCATCCCCATAGCCGAATACTTCCTATTCCCTTTTGCCAATTTCTTCACTAAAGCCGAATCTACATAGACTTCTCTCTATCATCTTTTTTACTGATCTTCTCAAAAGCCAAAATCTCTAAGGGGTAGTCGAATTCTTTGTGCTAAAGTGAGTGTCGATTTTCCTATCTTTTCACTTTCTCTTTCGATTTTGGAAGACAAAGCCAAAAGCTAATGGTTTAATGGTTTTGTATAATTTCATGTTGGGCGACATTCGAGAATTTAGGTAGATCGCCTAGATTTAAAAGCCAAAAATGCTAGTCTCGGAGTCTCAATCTCTTTTTGGGATTTCAAGGTAAGGGTTCAATTCTTCCTATGTTGTTTAATAGAGCTCTTTTTCATTATTCGTGCCTTAACCTAATGTTGCGTTAAGCAATCATCATAGTATCTTCTGACCAAAGATCACTCATGGACTCGAATGTCAGCAAATCAAAGAAAGGGGTTGGATTTGTGGACCGACTTTAGAGCAAAACCTTAGGCAGTTAGCGGTCGTATCAACTTCTGATTGTGTTGACATAGAAAGTACTGTCCTATCGGTAATTAGGTGTATAGATCTCTATTACACTAGTTAAACTGTACTATGTATATGTTATGGGCTAAAAGCCAAAAATTGAGGCTGTATGAACAATCGTAATACCCAAAAAGGGTAGGCAAGGGATGCCAGGTATGTAATCATAGAAACTTCCCTATGTGTATCGAAGTATGTGAAAGTATGTGATCTATTTAGATAGTTTAATGTTCTGATTCTTGCATGTATGTATGCATGCGATGGGTTTGATATGATGAAGGGGAGCAGGTCGCGAGGCGATCGGTGGCTTTTCCACATAGGTCACATAGTGATCGGTCTTTATGACAGGCAGCGCAACTGTCGATATATTATTAAGGTCGCATAGCGATCGGTGGCTTTGCCACATAGGTCACATAGTGATCGGTCTTTATGACAGGCAGCACAGCTATCTATATGGTGTGTAGCGGATAGAGGGTTGATTGTAGAAATCCCCACGGTGTGATGGTTGGTACGGGGGTGTGTAGAGGATGGACTTTTAGGTTTGGGATGGGCCATGTTGCATGTAATATATTATGTGCCATTGTGAATGGGCCTAGGCCCATAATGTGTTTATGGGACCAAGACGTTTAAGTATTTTCGGGATTTGCACACTGAGTCTTGATGACTCACCCTTTTATTTTTCCCAACTTTTAAATGAGCAGTAGATCGTGGACATGGGAGCCAAGGCGGACTCGAGGGGCCATCAAGTTTTTTTTCTATCTTCATAGACTATTTCCGTTTTGTTTCTTTAAGTTTAAATTTGGGATTATTTTTGTAATAAGGCCCCAATAACTTAGGTTATCGACTTATATTTTTTATTATTTTTTATTATTTTTATTTTAATACATCTTACAAACTTATGTTTTCAAAACTTTAATTATAAAGCAAGAGAAAAATGGGCTTTTCAAACATATTCACTTAAATTTTAAGGTTTCTTCAAAATATCACAATTAATGATTAATCGGTTAAGATAAACTGAGATTTTCAAACCTTTCAAAGCAAAGTTTCCAACATTCAACCCGTAGCATACCAGGATCGATCATGACGTATGGGTCGGGTTTGGGGTGTTACATTTTGGTATCAGAGCCTAGTTTAAAACTCGGGCTATGAAATTGGTCCAGTAGTGATTTATAAAGTGATGTAAGTTAAGAAAAGTTCAGTTGAGATATGGCCTTCGAGTCTACCGGCACCCGATCCACGCAAGTAAGTATTCTAAACTCACTATGTGATGTGCATGTTGGGCTTGATGGGACGTAGATAAGTATACTAGAATTTATGAACCTTAGGCCTAGTTTTGAACAATTCTTAAATCTCATAAGACTTAAGTTCTAATTAAACATGTATGTGAACAAGTCATAGGGTTGGGGTGTGGTAACAAGCATACGCATGTCTAGGATTGAATCCAGAGAGAGCTTGGTATTTAAGCAACCCCAGAGGCTCACTTTTTTTTCGCTGAAATCCTACCTGGTGCGTAGTGTTTGTTTGCTCTAACCGAGAGGGATTGTTGACGGGCCAAAGTTTATAACTAAAACCCGAAAGGGACCAGCCACCTTATTTTTGTAAAATTATCCCTAGTTTTGTAAATTTCTGAAATACCCTTGATTTGTGAAAACTTCTCAAAAACACCTGGATTTGTAAAAATTACCAAAATTTGTAAAATTACCAAAATATCCCCGATTGACAAAATTACCGAAATACCCTTGGTTGGCAAAGTTACTAAAATACCCCCTGAATTGCAAAATTACCAAAGTACCCCTATTTTGTAAAATCACTAGGAAACCCTATTTTTGAAAATTATGAAAATACACTTGTTGGGTAGAATTACAAAAATACCCCAAGTAGTGAAATGACAAGAATACCCTTACGTGATGAATGTGAGTTCATGGATGCTACTTGTATGTTGATGTGTGATGGTTGAATGTATGTGGATCCTAGAGCTAGGAAATACAGACCTAAAAATTGAACCTTGTAGATAGAGTTTGAATTTGAAAGAACTACTGTTAAAACTACTTTCCATAAGATTGTTCATTATAAATCAATGGAAGAAATTAATAATTCATAAAATTTCTAATTAGATAAATGTGAATCGGTAGAATGAGCACTAGAGGACGTGGTGTGCATGGCTGAGGTAGAGGCAGGATTGCTGTGTCGAAATCAGTAGGGTCCCATCATGAGTCGGGGAATGAGGTACTAGTGCCACCAGCTGTGGAGGAAAAATTCCAGGATCAGACGGTCGGAGATGATGTAGTATCTCAGGTGATGTTGAGGGTTTTAGAGGGGGTTGCTGGGGTAGGCATAGGCACAGGATGATTTGGATTTTACGGGAGAGGAGAAGTTGAAAGAAGTAGTGTCCCTTTTTCGGGACGAAGCGTATCAATAGTGGCTTACGGTTAAGGATGGTACCATGGCTGACCGTATCACCTAGGATTACTTCAGAATGGCGTTCTAGAGTAAGTACATTGGAACGAGCTATGTGGATGCGCATCGTAGAGCATTCATGAATCTGGTTTAAGGAAGTAGGTCGGTGGCGGCATATGAAGCGAGTTCTTGCGCTTGAGCCGTTATGCTCGAGGGATGGTGGCCATAGAACATGAACGGTGTGTTTGATTTGAAGATGGCCTGAAGGATGACCTATGTGTTTTGATAGCTCCACAGCGAGAGAGGGAATTTGCTGTGCTTGTGAAGAAAGCTAAGATAGCTGAGGAGGTGAGACGGACGAAAAAATTGAATCGGGATAGAGATAGGAGTGAGGTAGGAGAAATTTTGGATCATCGAGACAGCTAGGAATACTCAGAAAAAACCTAAGTCGGATGGACCGAGACGGGCTGAGAGACCTGCTGCTGCTAGCCAAACACGGAAGTGTGCTCGATGTTGTAAATTCCATGGAGGTGAGTGTTGAGCAGGCAGTGGGAAGTGCTTTAGATGTGGATCTTTGGACCATCAGATTAAATACTGTCCACAGCCACGAAGTGATGTAAGACCCGCAGGGCAGGACTATGCTTAGTTGGGCAGAGGAGGTCAACAGCCGCAGAGGGGTCGTGGTCCAGCTAGAGGTGGTGACGGTTTGGTCAAGGCCGTGGAGCACCAGGCCGAGGGCTAGGAAACACTGAGGCGAGATAGCCAGGGTTAGTTTATGCTGCTAGACATCGAGAGGAGGCCGACGCACCGGATGTTATAACTGGTACATTTTTAATATTTGGTTTGTCTTACACTGTATTGATTGACATTGGGTCGACACATTCATATGTTGCTAGTAGTGTGTCTCGAACTTTAAGTTTAGATTCTGAGATTACCTCTAGGGCGATGACTGTAATTAGCCCATTAGGACAATCTGTGGTAGTAAATAAACTCTACCGGAGGTACCCTTAGAAGTTCAGGAATAGTTTTCCTGACGGATCTGATGGAATTACCGTTTAGGGAGTTTGACTTAATATTGGGCATGGATTGGCTGGTGAAGTATCAAACTAATTTAGATTGTACAGCCAAGCATATAGTGTTAAAAACCCCCAAGGATGGTGAAGTGTTGGTGATAGGATAAAGGGGGAACTGTTTGTCGAATGTGGTGACTGCCCTAAGAGCAGAAAGGATGGTGAGAAAAGGATGCGAGGTAGTTTTAATGTTTGTTTGGGCTTTGGAAGCCAAGGACCTAACTGTTGGGGACATTAGGATGGTGAAGGAATTTCTAATGTTTTCCCGAAGAGCTTCTGGGATTACCTCCAGATCGTGAACTGGAGTTTAGTATCGATCTTGTTCCGGGAACAGCACCAGTATCTATCACTCCATATAGGATGGTGCCAAAGGAGCTGGTAGAGTTGAAAGCACAAATATAAGAGTTGTTAGATAAAGGATTTATTCGACCAAGTGTGTCACCTTGGGGAGCGCTGTGTTGTTTGTTAAGAAAAAGGATGGATCAATGCGTATGTGTATTGACTACCATCAGCTGAACAAGTTGACTATCAAGAACAAGTATCTGTTCCCAAGGATTGATGACTTTTCGATCAACTGAGAGGGGCGTCAGTGTTCTCAAAGATAGATTTGAGATCAGGATACCATCAGCTTGGGGTCAAAGAATTGGATATTCAGAAGACAGCTTTCAGGACCCGTTATGGCTATTACGAATTTTTGGTGATGCCATTTGGGTTGACTAATGCACCAGCGGTGTTTATGGATTTGATGAACCAAGTGTTCCAACCTACTTGGATCGGTTTGTCGTAGTATTTATAGATGATATCTTGGTTTACTCAAGATCGAAAGAGGAGCATGACTTACATCTGCGAGTGGTTTTACAGATTCTGAGGGAGAAGCAGTTGTATGCCAAATTCAGTAAGTGCAAATTTTGGTTGAGTGAAGTTACTTTTCTAGGCCATGTTGTGTCAGCAGAGGGGATTAAGGTTGACCCTCGAAAAATTAAAGCGATATTGGATTGGAAGCCGCCTAAGTCCGTCGCAAAATTAGGAGTTTTCTTGGTCTGGCCGGGTACTATCGAAGGTTTGTTGAAGGATTTTCTTTAGTCGCGGCACCATTGACTAAGTTATTATGGAAAGAAGTTACGTTTATTTGGTCTAGTAAGCAGCAAGAGAGTTTTGAGAAGTTAAAAAGGGTTTTGATAGAGGCTCCGATATTGATTCAGCCGGAGGCTGGAAAAGAATTTGTAATTTAATGTGATGCGTCACATATGGGACTAGGATGCGTGTTGATGCAAGATGGAAAGGTTGTTGCGTATACATCTCGGCAGTTAAGACTGCACGAAGTAAAGTATCCCACCCATGACTTGGAGTTGGCGGCGGCGATTTTTGCTCTAAAGATTTGGAGACATTATTTGTATGGGGAGAAATCTATTATTTATACCGATCATAAGATCCTAAAATACCTTTTGACCCAGAAGGAGTTGAATCTAAGGTAGAGGAGATGGATCGAGTTGTTAAAGGATTATGATTGCTCGATTGAGTATCATCCGGGTAAAGCTAATGTGGTGGTAGATGCCTTAAGTCGTAAAGTAATCTCTGATTTGAGGGCAATGTTTGCTCACCTTAGTTTGTACGATGATGGGAGGTTCCTGGTTGAAATTCAAGTTAAACCCTCTTGGGTCAATCAGGTTAAGGAAAAGCAGCAGACTGATGAGTGGCTAAAGGAGAAGTTTCATGTAGGATCAAGTGATGGATCGACGGACTTCAGTATGAATGAGAAAGGACTGTTATGTTTTCAAGGGAGAGTTTGCATGCCAAAGGATCCGGGATTGAGGCATAGGATTTTGCAAGAAGCGAATGGAAGTTCATACGCTATGCACCCCAAAGAGAGTAAGATGTATCGGGATTTACGGGACCAGTTCTGGTGGCCGGGTTTAAAGTGTGAGGTAACTAAATTGGTGAGTAAGTGTTTGACCTATCAGCAGGTAAAAGCGGAGCATCAGTTACCATCGGGGTTGTTGCAGCCAGTGAAGATTCCACAATGGAAGTGGGAAAGGATCACAATGGAATTTGTTAGTGGGCTACCCCTCACGCCTACTAATAAAGATTCATTCTGGGTAATTGTTGATCGCTTGACGAAGTCTACTCATTTCATACCAGTACGGGTCGATTACTCTTTGCAAAAATTGGCTAAGCTATATGTAGCGGAGGTAGTGAGATTGCATGGGGTGCTAGTATCAATCATATCAGACAGGGACCCGAGGTTCACGTTGCGATTCTGAAAGGCTTTGCATCAAGCATTGGGCACGAAGTTGGATTTCAAAGATAACGTTTCATCCTCGCACCGATGGACGGTCGAAAGGGTAATTCAGATCTTGGAGGGATGTGTCATTGATTTCAGAGGTAGTTAGGAAGAGTTTTACCGTTGGCGAGTTTGCATACAACAACAACTACCGACCTAGTATTCGAGATGGTGCCTATGAAGCATTGTACTACCGAAGTGTTGTACTCCTACCGCTGGATGTAATTAGGGAAACGTCAGATTTTGGGTCCGGTGTTGGTTACCGAGATAGAGGAGAAGGTTGAGTTAATTCGAGCTTGACTAAAGGAAGCATCGGACCGACAAAAGTCCTATGCGAACTTGAAGCGTAAGAACATTGAGTTTGCAGTGGGTGACAAGGTGTTCTTGAAGGTGTAGCCATGGAAGAAAGTACTGAGGTTTGGACGGAAGGGTAAATTAAGTCCCAAATTTATCAGGCCTTATCAGGTGTTGAAATGAGTAGGGACGGTAGCCTATCAGCTAGAGCTACCTTCTGAGCTAAGCCAGATTCACAATGTATTCCACGTCTCTATGTTAAGACGTTACCGTTCGGATCCGTCTCATGTGGTGCTTGTGGAAGAAATCGAGGTGAGACCTGACCTATCCTTTGAAGAAGAACCAGTGGAAATCCTGGATCGTGATGTCAAAGTGTTGCAAAGGAAGACGGTTCCGTTGGTTAAGGTTTTATGGCAGAATCACAGTTTTGAGGAGGCTACATAGGAACCAGAAGAGACGATGCAGCAGCAGTATCCCCATCTGTTCTGATCAGGTAATTTTGAGGCCAAAATTTCTTTAAGGGGGTAGAAGCTGTAACATCCTGAATTAATAGACCTATGTGTTTAATGTGTGGTTATGTGTACTGTGTTAATTAGAGTGTTAGGGGTCCAGATTGGGCTCAAGGTTGGGCTAAGGCCTTAGCAGAATTAGTTGTTGGACACTCTAGTGGAAAGCCAGTTCAGTTAGGACTTTAAAAAAAATGTTATCAGTGTTTAAAGTACCAAAATGGGCTTGTGGCCCAAGGTTAAGTGGCGCTACATGGAACCATGGGGTGGCATCATTAGCAGATGAAGGAGGCCCAAGTTTGAGTCACTTGAAGCTCAATTCTTTTAATACAATTTTAGCTAATTTTGGCTTTTAAATGGATAGAGTGAGACGGCATTGGGGCTTGAAAATAGGAGGATAATAACATGTGGATAATGTAGTGATAAAGGGAGGAAGAGGTGGTGATATCTAGGCCTCTTTTGAAAGAGTGATCGGATAAAGATAAGGGAGGAAGTTCAGGAATTATCTGCTAAGCACAGTGATGGCCAAATTTCCAACTCTGGAGGGGGTGCCAAATTTCTCTTTAAATAGAGGGGATATCTCTTCAATTCCGGTATTTGGTCCCTATTTTCTTTTTCCATTCTCTCATCTTCACTTTTA
Organism: Gossypium rotundifolium; assembly: GCA_025506655.1. Lineage (NCBI taxonomy): Eukaryota > Viridiplantae > Streptophyta > Magnoliopsida > Malvales > Malvaceae > Gossypium > Gossypium rotundifolium. The sequence continues at coordinate 36,216,931 of CP106729.1, read as the reverse complement.
TGCAAAAGTTGAAAGTCCGTTATTCTATTCTCTTTTCTTTCAAAAGTCGAAACCTCTCAATTGTTCTCAACATCTTTTCTTTCAAAAGCCGAAACTCTGAACTCTCTTCTCATCCCCATAGCCGAATACTTCCTATTCCCTTTTGTTGATTTCTTCACTAAAGCCGAATCTACATAGACTTCTTCCTATCATCTTTTCTTCTGATCTTCTCAAACGCTGGAATCTCTAAGGGGTAGTCAAATTCTTTGTGTTAAGGTGAGTGCCAATTTTCCTATCTCTTCACTTTCTCTTTCGATTTTTGGAAGACAAAGCTGAAAAGCTAATAGTTTAATGGTTTTGTGTAATTTCGTGTTGGGCGACATTCGGGAATTTAGGTAGATCGCCTAGATTTAAAAGCCAAAAATGCTAGTCTCGGAGTCTCAAACTCTTTTCAAGATTTTAAGGCAAGGGTTCAATTCTTCCTATGTTGTTTAATCGGTTCTTTTTCATTATTCGTGCCTTAACCTAATGTTACGTTAAGCAATCATCATAGTATCTTCTGACCAAAGATCACTCATGGACTCAAATGTTAGCAAATAAAAGGAAGGGGTTGGATCTGAGTTTCAGCCCCAAAGTTCAAGAAACGCGAGGTGTCGTTTAGGATTGGCCACCGGGTTGTGGACCGACTTCGGAGCAAAACCTTAGGCAATTAGTGGTCGTATCAACTTCTAATAGTGTCGACATAGAAAGTACTGTCCTGTCGGTAATCAGGTGTGTAGATCTTTATTACACTAGTTAAACTGTACTATGTATATGTTATGGGCTAAAAGCCAGAAATTGAGGCTGTATGAACAATCGTAATACCCAAAAAGGGTAGGCAAGGGATGCCAGGTACGTAATCATAGAAACTTCCCTATGTGTATCGAAGTATGTGAAAGTATGTGATCTGTTTAGATAGTTAAATGTTCTGATTTTTGCATGTATGTATGCATGGGATGGGTTTGATATGATGAAGGGGAGTCGGTCACGAGGCGATCGATGGCTTTGCCATATAGGTCACATAGTGATCGGTCTTTATGACAGTAGCGCAGCTGTCGATATATTATTAAGGTCGCATAGCGATCGGTGGCTTTGCCACATAGGTCACATAGTGATCGGTCTTTATGACAGGTAGCACAACTGTCGATATGGTGTGTAGCAGATGGAGGGTTGATTGTAGAAATCCCCACAGTGTGATGGTTGGTACGAGGGTGTGTAGAGGATGGACTTTTAGGTTTGGGATGGACCATGTTGCATGTAATATATTCTGTGCCATTGTGAATGGGCCTAAGCCAATAATGTGTTTGTGGGCCCAAGGCGTTTAAGTGTTTTTCAGGATTTGCACAGTGAGTCTTGATGACTCACCCTTTTATTTTTCCCAACTTTTCAGATGAGTAGTAGATCATGGACATGGGAGCCGAGGCGGACTCGAGGGGCCATCAAGTTTTTTTTCTATCTTCATAAACTATTTTCGTTTTTTCTTTAAGTTTAAATTTGGGATTATTTTTGTAATAAGGCCCCCATAACTTAGGTTATCGACTTATATATTTTTTTATTTTTATTTTAATACATCTTACAAACTTATGTTTTCAAAACTTTAATTATAAAGCGAGAGGAAAATGGGCTTTTCAAACACATTCACGCAAATTTTAAGGTTTCTTCAAAATATCACAATTAATGATTAATCGGTTAAGATAAACTGATATTTTCAAAACCCTTCAAAGCAAAGTCTCCAACATTCAACCCATAGCATACCAGAATCGGTCATGACTTATGGCCCGAGTTTGGGGTGTTATAGGAACGATCTTTCTTTATTCCTGTGTCATTTTTAAATTTGCCCGTGCTTTTCACAATTATGGGTTTTAGGTGCGTTTAGATGGATTTGCCACGGCTTGTTTCCATTGCCACGCCCTTGTGTTGATTCACACGGTTGGGTCGAATGGGCGTGTGTAGCCCGTGCTTGATAAGTTAGTAAGTTCGCACGGTTGTGGGCTCGACCGTGCTCTAACCGTGCTCAATAAGTCATTAGCTTCACACGGTCGGGGGCCACGGCCATGCGAAGCCCCTACTGAATAAGTCAGTAGCTTCACACGGTCGGAGGACACGGTCGTGCTAAGCCTGTGTCGTTAATTTTTTTTCTTTTTTCGTTCTGTTTATGCACGGATCCGGCCACGCCCGTGGCGGTTCCCCTGTTTTGTACACGGTGGTTGGCATGCCCGTGTTTATGGTCGTGTTTATAATCCTATGGTTTTTAAGAACAGAAATAAAGTTAATGTTAGGGAGTTAGCACTCGGGTTGCCTCCTAAGAACCGCTTGTTTATAGTCTGAAGTTAGAGTTTTTCCTGTTTTCAATTCTAAAGGAGGGTTCATGGAGTAGAAGCTCCTCTCTCATATCTCCAGAATTTGTACCATTATAAATTTTAAGTCGGTGACCATTTACCTTGAATGTGCCTTTTGTGGGATGAGTTACCTCAATGGTGCCATATGGAAAGATTGTTTTGATCATGAATGGGCCTGACCATCTTGACTTCAGTTTTCCCGAGAATAGTTTAAGCCTTGAATTGTATAGTAGGACCAGGTCTCCTACTTCAAATTGTTTTGATCACTTGAGACGAGCATCGTGGCGTCGCTTTGTTGCTTCCTTGTACAGTTTTGAGTTCTCATAGTGTAACATCCTGAATTAATGGGCCTTTGTATTTGATGTGTGTTATGTTTAATATGATAATTAGAGTGTTTAAGGGGTTCAGATTGGGCTCAACTTTGGGCTGAGGCCTTAATCAAATTTTTTGTTTGGGCACTTTAGTGGGAAGCTACATAGGTCCGGGCTTAAAAGATATTGTTCGAGAATTAAAACACAAAAATGGGCTAGTGGCCCAGTGGACAGTGGCGTGAAAAGCAGTAAGGGGATCCAAGGTTCGAGTCGCATTACCCACTTATTTATTTTAATTATTTTTGGTGTTAAAAGGAGAGGAGGGTGGGGGCGGCTAGGATGCTTTAGAATAGGAAGATTTATCTGTTGGATAATATGGATATTGTGCTGATAATAGTAGGGAGAGGTGGTGTTACTTAGGCCTCTCCTAAAGGTGAATAGATCAAGATAAAGGAGAAAAGATAGGAGTTATCTGCTGAGAGCAAAGTTGGCCGAAATTCTAGCTCCTAGAGGGAGGGAAGGAATCGATTTCTTCATGTTAAAGGGGTGTCAAAATTTCTCCTATTATTTGATTAATTATTAGTTATCAGGAAGGGCATTTTTGGATTTTGATAAGCAAGTGCCAAAATTCTCTATAAATAGGGGTGGTATCTCTTCAATTTCGGCATTTGAACCCTATTCTTTTCCTCACTCTCTGTGCAAAATTCTCAGTCTTTCTCTGCAATTTTTGTTCTCTCTTCTTTTCCAAAAGTCGAAACCTCTCAATTCTTTCTCTCATCTTCACTTTCTTCAAAAGCCGAAACCTCTCACTTCACCTTATTTTTCCATTCTTTTTTTTTGTGCTGATTTCTCCATAAAGCTGAAATCTCCTAGAAGTTGTCGAATTCCCTGTAAAGGTAGGTGCCGATTTTCTTCTATTCTTTTTCCCTTCTCTTTTGGTTTTGAGACTATAGCCGAATGGCTAGTTGATTGATAGGTCATCTTTAGTTTAACTTTTTCTCTAATCACATGTTCTTTTAGGTGTCACTTAGGGAAATCATAGTAGATCGAATCATCCAGATCTCAAAAAGTCGAAAGTCGTTAATCTCTAAGTATCCTATCGATTTTGGGATTTCAAGGTAAGGGATTTCCTTTAGATTCCTATTAGATTCGCTATCATATTTGAGATCTTAACTCATATATGGCTTAACAACCCTATTTCGCTATAGTAATTCTGACAAGGACTTTTTGGATGGAATCAAATATGGATCAGGCAAAGGAGAGGATTAGTTTCGTAAACCCAATCCCTAAGTTTAAGAAACGAGCAGTGTCCGCTATTCGAGATTAGTCGCCGAGTTGTGGATCGGCTTCTAAACAGCATCTTAGGCAGATAATAGTCGTATCGACTTCTGACAGTGTCGACATGGAGGGTGTCATCTTAACCGTAATAAGGTGTGTAGATTCTTGACACATAAGCTTTGTTATGTTATATGTATGCTATGGGCTAAAAGCCAGAAAGAGAGGCTATATGAACAGTCGTGTTACCCAGAAAGGGTAGGCAAGAGATGCCAGGTACGCAATCATAGAAACTTTTCTATGTGTATCGAAGCATGTGAAAGTATGAGATCTATTAAATGGCTTGATGTTTTATTTCTTGTATGTGTGTATGCATGGGATGGGATTGATTGATTGATTTATCGAAGGGGAGCAGGTCGTGGGGCAATTGGTGGCTTTGCCACAAAGGTTCGCATTAGCGATCGGTCTTTATGACAGGCAGCATAACTGTCAAAATACTAAATGTATTTTCTGAGGTTCGTATTAGCGATCGGTCTTTATGACAGGCAGCACAGCTGTCGACGTGGTGTGTAGCGGATGGAAGGTTGATTGTAGAAATCCCTACGGTGTGATGGTTGGTACGGGGGTGTGTAGAGGATGGACTCTTAGATTTTGGGATGGGCCATGTTGCATGACATATTTTGTTACCATTGTATATGGGCCAATGACCATAATGTGTTTGTGGGCACTAGGCTTTTATGTGTTTTCAAGTTTTGCACACTAAGTCTTTGTGACTCACCCATTTATGTTTTTCCCACCCTACAGATGAGCAGTAGACCGTGGACATGGAAACCGAGGCAGACTCGAGGGGCCATCAAGACTATTATTATTTTCATAGACTATCTTTGACTTTTCATTTAAAATATAATTTTTTGAGAATATTTTTGTAATAAGGTCCCATAACTTAGGTTTCCAATTTATGTGTTACTCGCTTTATTTTATTTTCACCCTTAATAAGTCACATGCTTATAAACCTATGTTTTTCCAAAGTCTTATTAATAAAATGAAATGATAAACGGGCTTTTCAAACTCAACCGACGCAAATGATAAGTTCTTCAAACTTTTTCACAAATATCACGATTAATGAAAAGAAAAGTGAGACTTTTCAAAACCCATCGAAACAAAGTTTTTAAGATTTAACCTGTAGCATACTAGATCCGGTAATGACGTATGGGCTAGGTTTGGGGTGTTACACATAGGCTTCTATTCTCTATTCATCCAGCTCGTTCATCTGCATCATTCTTCTCTTTCCTACAATTGTGAGGTCAGTATTCAAAAATTTTGTTGCCCAAAAAGCTTTGTGTTCTAGCTCAAATGGTAGATGACAGATTTTCCCGTATACAAGTTTGTATGGGGATGTTCCTAGAGGTGTTTTGAATGCTGCTCTGTAGGCCCACAAAGCATCATCTACTTTAACTGCCCAATCTTTCTATTTGATTCAACTGTTTTTTCTAGGATGCGCTTAAGCTCTCGGTTTGCTACCTCAACTTGCCCGCTAGTTTGAGGATGATATGGGGTGGCTATTCTATGGCATACTCCATATTTCTTTAGAACTTTTTCAAATTGTGTATTACAGAAATGAGTACCCCTATCACTAATGATGGCTCTAGGTGTCCCGAATCGAGAGAATAGTTTCTTGAGAAATTTAACTACTACCCTAGCATAATTGGTAGGTAAGGCTTCCGCTTCTACCCATTTTGACATGTAATCAACTGCTACTAGGATATATTTATTTCCAAATGAGCTAGGGAATGGTCCCATAAAATCAATACCCGATATATCAAATATTTCACATGACAACATATATGTTTAAGGCATTTCATCACGTTTAGAAATATTTCCTATTCTTTGGCATTTATCACACGTGGTAACATACTTGTTGGCATCTTTAAATAGAGTGAGCCAGTAATAACCCGATTCGAGTATTTTGTGTGCTGTCTTAATACCACTGTAGTGTCCTCCTCATGGTCCTGAATGACAATGTTCCAGGATTTTTCTTGCTTCTCTCTTTGTAATACATCTTCGAATTACCTGATCTGCACATATGCGAAAAAGAAAGGGATCTTCCCAAAAATAATTTTTCACATCAATAAAGAATCGCTTCTTTTGGTGATGTGTTAATTTTCTTGGCAAGACGTTAACTGCTAAATAATTCACAATATTTGCAAACCATGGTACTTCAGAATGCGTTAAAGAAAAGAGTTGTTCTTCAGGAAATGGATCATTTATTTCATGTTCATCAAGCTTTTTGGTGCGTGGATTTTCGAGTCTTGAGAGGTGATCTGCCGCAAGATTCTCAGCTCCCTTCTTATCCTGTATTTCCAGGTCAAATTCCTGTAAGAGTAAAATCCATCGTATGAGTCTAGGTTTTGCATCACGTTTGGTTAAAAGATAACGAAGAGCTGAATGGTCAGTGTAAACGACAACTTTTGATAATATTAGATATTGTCTAAATTTGTCAAAAGCAAAAACTACAGCTAGCAGTTCTTTCTCAGTCGTGGTGTAATTTTCTTGCGCGGGTGTTAATGTTTGACTAGCGTAGTAAATTGGTTGAAAATGCTTGTCTCTTCATTGTCCCAAAACTGCGCCTACTGCAAAGTCACTTGCATCACACATTAGTTCAAAGGGTAAATTCCAATCAAAAGTATTATAATTGGTGCATTTATTAATTTATCTTTAAGGATATTGAATGCATCTAAACATTCCTGATTAAAATTAAAAGGAACATCTTTTTCTAGTAATTTTGTCAAAGGCTTAGCTATTTTAGAAAAGTCTTTAATGAATCTTCTATAAAAACCTGCATGTCCTAAAAAGCTTCTAATAGCCTTCACTGAACTAGGAGGAGGTAATTTCTCTATGGTTTCAACTTTTGCTTTATCTACCTCAATCCCTTTTCTAGAAATCTTATGTCCTAAAATAATCCTTTCTCTAACCATAAAGTGGCATTTTTCCCAATTCAAAATAAGGTTTGTTTCTTCACGTCTAATTAGAACTCATTTTAAATTTTTAAGGCAAAGCTGGAAAGAATTACCAAATGCCGAGAAATCATCCATGAATACCTCCATGATGTCCTCTACAAGTTCGTCAAAAATTGCCAACATACAACGCTGAAAAGTGGCAAGAGCATTACATAATCCAAAAGGCATTCTACGATAAGCAAACGTACCGTATGGGCATGTAAATGTTGTCTTCTCTTGGTCTTCAGAAGCTATGGGGATTTGGAAGTAGCCATAGAGTCCGTCCAGGAAGTAGTAGTACATATGCCCGGATAGTCTTTCTAACATTTGATCAATGAAGGGTAGAGGAAAGTGACCTTTTCTGGTGGCATCATTCAGCTTTCTATAGTCTATACAGACTCTCCAACCTGTAACTCTTCTTGTGGGAATTAACTCATTCTTTTCGTTGGGCACTACCGTCATTCCTCCTTTCTTTGGAACTACACCTTGCACAGGACTTACCCAAGTGCTATCAGAAATAGGATAAATTATTCCTGCATCTAGAATTTTAATTACCTCAGCTTTGACCACTTTTTTCATGTTGGGGTTTAATCGTCTCTGAGGTTGCACACATGGTCTATATTCTTCTTCCATTAAAATTTTGTGGGTGCAAAACGCGGGGCTTATTCCCTTGATGTCAGAAATTTTCCAAGCTATGGCTTTCTTGTGTTCTCTTAGTACCTTTATCAACTCCTCCTTTTCCTTGGGCTCTAGTTCTGAAGAGATGATTACTGGTAACATAGAATTGTCCCTAAGGAATGCATATTCTAAATGTTTTGGTAACTGTTTTAATTTTAATTTGGGTGGCTCTTCAATGGAGGGTTTCTGTTTTAATAAGTCATCTTCTTCAATGTTTTCTTCTTTCATTTATCTTATTGATGATGTATTCAAACTGATCTCATTATCTTCATCCTCTTCCCCCTCTCCTTGAGGCAGACATAGTTCCATCGTGTCATCCTGCAGGATTTCTTGTAATGAATTTTTAATAATATGATCAGTAGTGTCAACAAAATAACAGGAATCATCTTGCTCTTTAGAATCGCATGGCATCATAAATTTGGAAAATAATTTCTTCATCACCTATCCTTAGTGCTAGTTTGCCATCACCTACATCAATAATAGCTCTAGCAGTGGCTAAAAAAGGATGCCCTAAGATTAAAGGAACATTGATGTCCTCATCCACGTCTAACACAACGAAATCAATGGGGAAAATAAATTTATCAATTTTTTACCAAGACATCTTCAATAACTCCTCTAGGATATTTAATAGATCTATCAGCTAATTGAATGCTCATCCTAGTGGGTTTTGGTTCCCCAAGATCTAGCCGTTTAAACAATCGATAAGGCATTAAGTTGATACTAGCACCTAGGTTTGCTAATGCTTTTGTGATGTTTAAACTACCAATTAAGCAAGGAATAGTGAAACTCCCTGGATCTTTTAACTTTCGTGGTAGTCTATTTTGGAGAAGGGCTGAACACTCTTCATTAAGCTCCACCTTTGATACTTCCTCAAGCTTCCTTTTGTTTGTGAGAAGTTCCTTTAAGAATTTTGCATATTTTGGAATCTGGGAAATAGCTTCAACAAAAGGTAAGTTAATATGTATTTGTTTAAAGAGTTCAAGGAACTTACCGTATTGAGCATCCAGTTTTTCTTTCTTTAATTTTTCTGGATATGGAATTTGTGTTCTATTCTCTTTAGGCAATGTATTGTCGTTCTCAACTTCTACACTTTTTTCTTGATAACATCATGTGGTGTCTTTCTTTGTGGTTCAACTAGTTCTTTGCCACTCTTTAGTGTGACTGCCCTTACTTACTCTGTGTCTTTGGAAAAAATTTTCGTCCTTATTTCACTTACTATTTCAGTAAGTATTCCAACTGACGTAACGAGTTCTCCCACCTAAATCTTGATTCCCTTGAGTAAGATTTGATGTTCATCAAGTGTTGATTCCATCATTTGGAGACAAGAATCTGTAGCTGCCATGAATTTTGTCAGCATCTCTTCAAGTTTTGATGTCTTTTCCTGTGGATAGGGCTGATTTTGGTAATTTGGAGAAGGTTGCTGCCTTTGATTTCATTGATTTCCTTGTCCTCCCCATGAAAAATTTGGGTGGCTCCTCCAACCTGCATTATAAGTGTTACTATAAGGATTATTATTAGATCTGAAATTGTTACCTATATAGTTTGTTTGCTCGTTTTTTGCCCCTGGCTGGTAGGGTGGGTACTCAAAATTCGCCACATCCCTACTTGCTTCGCATTGCATGACTGGACGTACCTGTGAAGAACATAGATTATCAAGCTTTTTATTCACTAACTCCACCTGTGTTGACAGCATTGTCACTGCGTCTATGTTAAAAACTCCGGCTGATTTTATCGGTTTAGCTCTTGTAATTTGCCATTGATAAGTGTTCAACGACATCTCCTCAATAAAATCGTAAACCACTTCAGGAGTTTTATTATTCAAAGTTCCACCGACTGATGAATCAATCATTTGCCTAGTTGGAGAATTCACACCATTGTAAAAAGTTTGGACTTGAAGTCACAAAGGTAATCCGTGGTGTGGGCATCTCCTTAGGAGATCCTTATATCTTTCACATGCATCATACAATGTTTCTGTGTCATTCTGCACAAAAGAAGATATGTCATTCCTAAATTTAGCCGTTTTGGCTGGTGGAAAATATTTTAAAAGAAATTTTTCGGTCATTTGATCCCATGTGGTGATTGACCCTCGTGGTAACAAGTTCAACCACTACTTTGCTTTGTTACTTAATGAAAAAAGAAATAATCGAAGACGTATGGCATCGTCAGAAATGCCATTTATTTTGAAGGTATCACAGAATTCTAAAAAATTATATATATGAGTGTTTGGATCTTCATCCTGCAAACCATCAAATTAAACAAATTGTTGAATCATTTGTATTATGTTAGGCTTTAATTCGAAATTATTAGCAGTTATAGGGGGCCTAACAATACTAGATTCTACTCCTGCCAAATTAGGTTTAGCATAATCATACATAGTACGCGGAGCATTCTGTTCTTGCACATTTGGCAGTGGATTGTTTTCGTCCATCCCTTCAGTAGGATTGGATCTTTTCTGTTCTTCTCTTTGATAGTCTAAGGCTCGTCTAATTTCTCTACGATTTCTACTAGCGGTAGCTTCAATGTCACTTTCATATTCTAATAGTCCTATCGGGTTCCTTCTAGTCATAAACTAGAGGTACCTACTATGAAAAGAAAGAAAGAAATTTAGAAAAACAAAAATATATATATAAAAATAAGAGAAATTAAAAAAATAAAAATAATGGCTAAAGTAATAGAAATAGAGCTTTCTTAATATTTTAGAGTTCCTCGGCAACGGCGCCAAAAACTTGATCGTGTCAAACAGTCGAGTTTTAATATTTATAAAAAAGTGATCGAACCTATAGACTAACTGTGACAACGATAGAGGCAAGTGCACCTATCGAACAGCAGTATAGCTTAGGCAAGAATATCTTATCAAACCCAAGGGAACCTAAAAGTACTACTACTGACTTTCTTTCTATTATTTAGCCTGAAATATGAAGTGATTGAATTACTAAACAAATGAAATACTTTAAACTAAATGCAAAGACAAAAGAATGAATTGGAGAAAGACTTTAGGAAAACTCAGTTGATGAAGACGATACCCTCAAGAAGAATCCACCTATGACTTCACTTTTTATTTATTCCCTAAACCATATGATTTCTTGACTTAGCTTGATCCGTGAGACTCCCTAACCTATATTAAACCCTCTCTTGAGGCGAATAACGTCTAACCTTAGGTTAATTAGTGGAACTCTTGTTCTCTTATAATAACCCCTAAGGAAGCAGTAAATCGATTAATGGATTCCCATATTAAGTTTCACCCTAATTTGGCAAAATCTCGTAACCCTATCTCTAGGCACCCGATCAACTCCGCTCAATTATACTAGATCTACTCTTAGGTAGGGTCTATTCCTCCTCCACCTAAGCACATCAGATTAAATTAAGCAACATAATTAAGAACAAATTAAGTACTTATCATATAATTTTGAATTCAAATAATAAAATCCATCATAGGTTTCATCCCCTTCAAGTATCTGAGGGGTTTAGTTCATAACTAAATACGAAAACATCTCAAGAGAAAAGAATAAACAAAACATAAGAAATCCCTAAAACCCTTGAAGGAATTGAAGGAGAGATCCTCCGTCTTGAATGGAGTTTCGGCTTCTTGAGATGGATCAACTAGCTATCTTCAAGTGATTCCCTAAAAGATGAAAGCTTCGGCAAAAGCCTCTGCGAAAAGCTCCCTCCTTAATGTCTGCCTTGGGTTGTTTATATAGGCTTTGGGATGCTATACTTGGCTCCTAAGTACCTCTTTCAAGTATAATTACTATTAGGGTGTTTGGGTAGACTTAGGAGTATGTTTCTTTGGTTTCAAGCATCCAATTCCGAGTGAAATTGCTCTCTTCTATGGTAGGGGCACGGCCATGGCACACGCCCGTGTAAATCGTGGTTGGGCCGTATCTCGATTCTATCATTTTGGGCACAACCGTGTAAGTTAGGATTCAGGCCATGCTTCAGGTCTGTCAATTTAGACATGGCCATGTAGATCACTAGGCACGTTTGTGTGAGAAATGGATGATGCATGACCGTGTTGGAGTTGAGGCCGCGCTTTAGGTAATCAGTGAGGCACGGTCGTGTGGGCTTTGGGCCATGCTATGTTGATTTCTCGCTAAGGCCTAATTACTCTATTTTAAGCCTGTTTTGTGTTCTTTTTTATCCTCGGGTGTTTTCCTGAGTATAAACATGAAAAGAAAGGATTAAAAGAACCTTTTTACATAAATCAAGGGCTAAATCATCCAAAAGCATATTAAATATGGGGTTAAAATATGTTACTTTTACGGTTTATCACTTTTTTACAGGAAACATCACGAAATCACCTAGCTGAGCTAGATCTTAGACCTCATGCCAATAAAGAAGAATTATATGAAGAACGAAGCCTTAGGGTCGACAAACTAGAAGAGTGGAAAACACAATTTAAAGAAGAACCAGAACCACATGAAGTGAAATCGAAGGAAACCCCAGATGAACTGATAGGAACAACAAATCACATCAAAATAGAGGGTCAGGTATTGTTGAATAAGGAAGGCCCTCGAATCACCAATTCAGAACTCAAGGCAAACGAAGAATGTAACATCCTAAATATGGGCTTGTCCATTTATATGAGATGTTGGTTTAATATGCTCGGGCAGAAGCCTTAATTAAATATATGGATTAGGGTTTAAATTAATGTTCTGGGTAGTTTAAGTGATAGGTTAGCCTTTAAAATTTGGGTTAGGTGGTTGATAGATGGTGTTAGTTCATAATTTAAGTTAGATAATTAGATTAGTAGCAAGCTGGGCTTGTGGCCCAAAGACAAAAGGTGCTCTAAGTGGGCATTAATGGTGGCGTCACAAGGAGGAAGGTTATTGGGCCATGTGTGGCCACTTGAGGCCCAAGTGTTGGGGCAAAATTTAGGCACTAAGAAGGGAAGGGGGTTGGAAGGCAATTAGGCTTCTTTTTAGGAGTCTTTTTCTTTTAATTTATGTGATAAAAGTTGATAATTAAAGAGGGAGGAGTTGGCTTTAATGTGGGCTCTCCTAAAGGTAAGATAAGGATTGAGTTATCATGAGATTTAAAGACTATCAAAAAGGAGAGAGTTGGCCGAAACTCAACTACAGGAGGGGGGAAATCGGTTTAGTATAGGCTAGCCAAAATTCTACTAACAATTCTCTCCATCTTTTCTTTTCTCTGCCGAAATCTCCACTCCATTCTCCTTCTAAGTTTTCTGTCTTTTCTTTTTCTAGTTGGCCGAATACTCTGACAACACTTTTCTTATTCATTTCAAAACACTATAGCCGAATCTCTTTGTTCATACCCTCATCTCCCATAGCCGAATCTACAAGGGTAGTTTTGTTTTCTCGAAGGTGTACCATAGTCGAATACACCCCTCCAATTTGGTAAGTTTTGGGATTTTGCTTCTTTTCAAATTCTTTTGTTCTTTTTATCGAGTTTCTAATCTAAATCAGTTTTATAAGGCCTTGCCGATTTCACTCTCTAATTTTAGAAGCTGAATCTTTTCTTGCTGAGATCTGTAGTGCCGATTTGTGAAAAGCCAAAGGTAGGTGGTCAAGGGTAGGTTCGGCTGAAAGGCCACTTTCCTGATCTTTTCTTTTCGGTCGAATGACATAAGATGTTAGATGGCTTTCAATCATCAGTTTGGTTAACCATTTTGGTGATGGCCGAATGTAGGAAAGGAGGTGACGAGTTCTCAACGACATTCGGGATTCAATTAACTAGGTAAGAATTCGATTTAAGTGATATAGTTGTTAAGTAATTAGATCTCATCGTTTAAATGATTTAGTGATTAAGGATGGACTCGAATAACGATCGAGTGTAAAAGGTTGGATCTATACAACCAACACCTAAATACATGTAGCGATCTGTCTCGGTAGTGCGAGATTGGCCATCGCGGTGTGGCCCGACATCGAAGTCAGATCGTGGGTCGATAGTGGTAGTCTCGAGTGATAGTAGCGTAGACGTAGAGAAAGCATTAATACGAGACTCAGGTGTGTAATACTTCCCCACCATCTAGATTTGATTATTAATATATATATGTTCATAAGTTTTATATGTTACGTTAAAAGCCGAAATCTCGGATTTAAACAGCGGACCACCAGGTTAGTAAATAATCTGATTATATGTTACAAGTAAATTGTTGTACATGTTTGCATGGGTCGGGTGATGAAAGGAGGAAGTTATATGTATATGTATATGCATAGCAGTTTATACCATGATTTACTGTAGCGGCTAATGCCATGATCTGTTATAAGGGCTTCGGCCATAATATGTTGATGAGCAGCATGACTGCCATCTTGGCGTGTAGCGGTGTAGGTTGATTGTAGAAATCCTCAATGGTGTGTTTGGTTGGTACGGGGGCGTGTAGCGGATGGAAACCTAGGCAAATGGGTTGGGCTTTGCATATTATTTGTTATCCATGTAAATGAAATTATTATTATGTTTTATGAGGCCCAAATCTAGTGGTGCATGAGGGTTGCACACTAAGTCTCGCGACTCACCCAATTAAACTAACCTTTTAGGTGACAATTAGTGCATCGGACCGGGCCGGAGTGGAGTGCAAGGTGGCCATGCAAAAGAATATGTGGATCCAGCGAAAAGTTCCACTTAATAGTTTTTTTTCTTTCAAAGTATTTTATGCTATGGATTCAAACTACGTTGTAATAAGGCCATAGGCCATTAGTTTACATTTTAGTTTTATTATGGGCCTTTATTATTTATTCTCATTTTAATTTCTTTCAAAGACATGTAATTCAGTTTTGGGCTTTTGATTATTAAGGCACATTTTATATAATTCTCATTTGGGCTATCTGTCGACACGATTGGTTTTTTTTTTAAAATTTTCTTAGTGACATACCAGATCCGGTTGTAGTGTTTGGGCCGGGTTTGGGGTGTTACAAAGAAATCAATTTTGAGGCACTTAATGTCTTCCTATACGACACAGTCGAGGTAAGCAATCCTAAATTCAACACTTTTGAGGTAAACATTACTCTACTTAAACTTTATATCTATAATTGAGTTGATCGCATGAGAAAGGATTTCCACCTCCTCAAACCACCATGATTGTGCGTACAATAGGTAAGTCTAGCTCAAGACTTTAAGCAAGCGCTTCTCGGGAGGCAACCCGAGTACTAACCGTACTAATTAGTTTGGTTTTATTTTTTTCCGATTTAGGCATAGGTTTCCATACCCACACGGCTTTACACACAACCGTGGCCGTGGCCGTGTGGACACCACGACTAGGCACATGAGCGTGAACCTTATCTCTATTTAATTATTTACTTTTATTCATATTTTTATTTTATTTTATTTTTATTTTTACTTCCTTTATTATTTTCTCCTTTTCTCAATGGCATTTAGATTTTGCTTAGGATACAATAAAACCAAGCCTTGAGGATCACTTTCAAGGATCAAATTTCAATCTTATCAGGTTTCTTTTCGCTTCATCCATATTCACCTCTCTTTTGAATCTTATCCATCTTTGTAAATTGAGGGCAATGTTTAATGTGGGGTAGACTTCATCCAAAAATTCCATAAGTAATCTTCTCATATTACTAATTAGGATGAAATTTCTAATGACTTAGTGTTACTTCTCCCAATGATGATTAAATTTGAAGAATACTCTTTCTACTTTCTAAAATTAAAATTGATTTGGAATTTATATTACCTTGAAATTTGGATTGATGTCAAAAACACCCATAATTTTGTGAGATTTTGAGCCTTATAGAGCATATATTCTTTTTCATGCTCACTTTATTGGTTATGAGTGTGTCAACTTTGAACTGTTATTCTAGAACTTGCCTCATTTATACATGTCAAGACCACACTTTTGATTTGATATGCAGAGATGATAAAGGCACCTAGGATTTAACCCACTTACTCCATAAAAAGCCTACCTTCACAAATTAACCCCTAGTGAACCCCGTTGAATCCTAACAACCTTTTTATTGACTCACCCACTAATATTAACCCAAAACCCCTTTGTATTTGTTATCACCCTTTCTTTTGACTACCCTTTAATCGAGGTTTGATTTGATTAAGTTATCGAATTATATTAGTTTAGTAGTTACATATTATCATTTATGATGTAATATTTTAGTTTGTTCTTAAAAAAAACCCAAGTATATTCAATATTAGTAGTATATAAAAAAAGCTTAGAGCATTTAAATTCCAATTGTTGAAGAAAAGTTCAGATTAAAGTATTATCAAATTTTAAGTGATGAAAATACTCTTTATTATAGAGTAATTATCAATAGTGGTATTATTAGTTTTCATTCGATGTAAATATTCATATTTAGTTCATTGTTTCTAGTTAGGTAATTTGTCAAGTCGGTCTCGATTCTAACCTCTAATTCAAATTGTATCCACACCCTAAACCTTAGTGAAACACCCCAAACCCTACCAAAAGCCTAACTGGATTTGGTATGTTCCTCAAGTAAAACTTTAGCGGAAACATTATTTTTAGGAGGAATTAATAAAATCAAAAGGAAACCAAACTTAAGAAAATTTCTTTGAAAACATTTATATAATAGTAACAAACACATTTTAAATGATTTATCGAAAAACCATTTAGATATTTGATAATTATTCATGGCGAATTTAAAATAAATCCAAACACAAAATTAAAGATAATTTATAGTGGCCTTATTACATAAAATTGGCAAACCAAAATAAAGTCTAAATAATAGAAATTAACTTAAAAATTCAAATAGGAAAATTTCCAAACGTCATTGTTTGAGCTTTGGCCACCTCGAATTCCTTTCTGACCCGATCCATCGCACTACGAATTATCTGAAAAGTTATCCCATAAAAATGGGTGAGTTATAAACTCAATGTATAACACACACATTAAAAAGCCCATTTATCAAATGCTTTTAAGCCCAAAACTTTCACATATGGCCATAGGCCCATTTAACTCATATTTAGCCCAAAGGCCCAATTTAGTTCAAATTTAGCCCAAAGGCCCATTTCATAACAGATCAATGAGTAAAAATACAATGTTACATAATTATGCACATGGTATGAAATGCAAGCCCTGCCAACCTAAATATCCATCCGCTACACACCCCCGCACCAACCAAGACACCGTGGGATTACTAAATCGACCCTCCATCCGCTACACACCATCGAAGGCGATTCTTTGCGGTCAACATGCACATCGCTTTATTGTGGCAAAGCCACCAAAACAGATGTGATCGAAGTCACCGATCAAGTCCAAATTTCAAATACGTGACCGAAGTCACCAGATTCACATACGTGACCAAGTCACCGAGTCAATTATGTGATGAAGTCACCGAGCCAAATATGTGACCAAGCCACCGAGTCAAATATACGTGACCAAGTCACCAATTCACATATGTGACCGAAGTCACCGTAAATGTGGTAAAACCACCGAGTACTTCCTCCTTTATCAAATATACCCATATGCCCATGCACATACATATCAAATCGATTTTCATGCTATTTATCTACAAATCATAATATAGTCATGCTTATTTCATATTAATGCATATAGCAAAATAAACGGAATATTGAGGTAACATACACGAATTTTGTATACCAATGATTGGTATCCGCAAACAAACATATTATCATATAATCACTTTTAATAATATAAATCTATGGAAATTTTAATGTATGGTTACACACCTAGTAACAAAGTGAGAACAATACCCTCTTGCTCGTCAACACCTAATTGATTAACACACTTGGTTAGTATAAACTATTGTTAGCAAAATTATACTTATTGACGATGGATCTAAATCCTTACCCCAGATTCACGAATGATGATTATTTGTGGTTTTCTCCACTAGATGGATCAAAACCGCCGATATTCCACCAACGTAAAGTGGTTCGGTTGTACACACTACTTCGAATAACCGATCCTCATTTGCAGAGGGTCCACAACCGGGTGGAAAGTCTCTAACCCCCGATACTACTCTTCATTTGTAGTTCGATGGTAAAGGAATACCTCCTCTCTTCCAAACACTTCGCATGACCCTTTTCTTACCTATCTTGTTGATCTTAGATCGCCCCAAAATAACGTGAGATTAGTGATCCATCTAAAGAAATTGATATTATCTAAAATAGTAGTCTTACCTTGATGATTCAATGGTCACTTAAAGGTTGTCTTCAACAAAGATCTTTGAAAAATCTTTTCAAAAGATTCTACCTAGGAGAGAAATAAAAGATTATGATTTTAAGTTTGCTAAAAAAAGAATGATGAAAATAATTGATAGAATCTTACTTTGATCACTTGGAGGTTCGGCTTTGAAAAGAAGAAAAGAATATGATGATTCGCCTTCACAAAAGAGAATAAAATGGTGGTTTCAATATGATGGTTTCGGTTTTGAAGGGAAAGAAGAAAGAGAATGAAAAGAGAAGGAAGTAAAGAGAAAGAGGAGAAGAAAATGATAATGGTGATTTGCAATGAGAGAAAGATAAGAGAAAAATAAGATGAAAAGAAAAGAAAAGAGAATATGATCAAAGAGAAAGGAGATTGACTATGGAACTTAGATGCATTTGGCAAGAGGAGAGAAAATGAAGAAGAATAATGGTGCTTAATCTTTGTGGTTTTTGGTTTCAAAATGAAAACTAAATGGGAGAAAGAAAGTTGTGCAATTGAGGCTAAATCAAAAGCGAAAATGTACCAAAATGTCTAAGGTACATTCGGCCAAAATGAAGAAAATTGGTCAAAAAGATGAAAGCTAAAACAAAGAGAGTTTTTACCTAAACTCTATGGCAAATTCGGCTAGGAGAGAATTTTTGAAGAAAATGAGAAAAGATGGACAAACAAAGACTTTTGGCTAACTTTTCCCCCCTAATGGCAAAGCATAAATTCGGCCACATCAATGCCAACATATCCCCTTTTCCTCCTTGTTTCTTCCCTATCCACTCTTGATTTGCTATCAAAGAAATAAACCTCTCCTTTAGCCTCCATGCCGTCTAGGTTCATGGTCAATTGACCATGAACACATCCCTAAAACATAGCCCAATATCATGCCTCTATCAAGTTATATTTGTTAAGGTTAAACTTTATAAATTTGTGTTTAAAGTCTTAATTATAAGAAGAAATAAAATGGAGTTTCAAACACGTTCAACGCAATAGTTAAAGTTTCTTTCAAAAATATCACAACTAATGATTAGTCGGTTAGATAAACTGAGATTTTCAAAACCCTTCAAAGCAAAGTTTTCAACATTTAACCTGTAGCATACCAGATTTGGGCGGGTTTGAGGTGTTACATTTTGGTATCAGAGC
Source organism: Gossypium rotundifolium (assembly GCA_025506655.1). Taxonomy (NCBI): domain Eukaryota; kingdom Viridiplantae; phylum Streptophyta; class Magnoliopsida; order Malvales; family Malvaceae; genus Gossypium; species Gossypium rotundifolium. The sequence goes on along the minus strand of CP106729.1, from coordinate 36,198,081 downwards.
CCAGTTCAAAAATCGGGTTGTGAAATGGGTTCAGTAGTGATTTGAAAAATTGATGTGAATTTGGGAAAACTTTCAGTTAAGATATGGCCTTCGAGTCTACCGGCACCCGATCCACGCAGGTAAGTATTCTAAACTCTTTATGTGGTATGCATGTTGGGCTAGATGGGCTCCATAGGGACATAGGATAGTATGATTAGAGTTTGATGGACTTTAGGCTTAGTTTAAACAATTCCTCAAATCTTAGAAGACTTTTTCTAATTAAACATGTCCGTGGACAAGTCATTGGGTTGAGGTGTGGTAACAGGCATACGCATGTCTAAGAATGGATCTAGGGAGAGCTTGGTATTTAAGCGGCCCTAATGGCCCACCTCCTCTTCGCTGGAATCCTACCTGGTGTGTAGTGACTGTTCACCTTAGCCATGAGGACTTGTTGATAGGCCAAAATTTATAACTAAAACCCGAAAGGGACCAACCACCCTATTTCACAAGATTGCTAAAATACCCCTAGTTTTGTAAAATTTTTGGGATACCCTATTTTGAAAAATTATGAAAATACCCCTGTAGGATAAAATTACGAAAATATCCCTGGGTAGTGAAATGACGAAAATACCCTTAGGTGATGAATGTGAGTTCATGGATGCTACTTGTATGTTAATGTGTGATGGTTGAATGTATGTGGTTCCTAGAACTAGGAGATACAGATTTGAGACTGAAACCGTAGATATAATCTCGAATTCGAAAGGACTACTCCTGAAACTACTTTTCATAAGATTGTTCGTGGTTAATCAGTGAAAGAAATTAATAATTCATAAAATTTCTAATCAGATAAATGCGAATCGGTAGAATGAGTACAAGGGGTCGTGGACGTCCTGCGCGTGGTGCGGTAGGGGCAGGATGGTTGTGTCAGAATCGGTAGGGTCTGGTCACGAGTCAGGGAATGAGATACTAACGCCACCAGCTGTGGAGGCAGGATATCAAGACCAAATGGGTGGAGATGATGTGGTGTCTCAAGCGATGCTCTGAGTGTTGGAGAGAGTTGCGGGAGCAAGCATGGGCACATGAGCCCGAAAATCTGTGGCGGAGCGACTTAGAGTGAATGGGGCAGAACTGCTTTAGGTGTGGATCTATGGACCATCAGATTAGAGACTGTCCACAGCCACGGGGCGATGTATGACCTGCAGGGGAGGGAAATGCTCTACCAGGTAGAGGAGGTCAACAGCCTCAGAGAGGTCGTGGTCCAGCTAGAGGTGGTAATAGTTTCAGTCGGGAAGTGGAGCACCAAGCCGAGGGGCCAAAAACACTGAGGTGAGGCAGTCGGGGTTGGTCTATGCTGCCAGACGTCGAGAAGAGGCTGACGTACTGGATGTTATAACCAGTACATTTTTAATATTTGGTTTGCCTTACACTGCATTGATTGACATTGGGTTGACACATTCATATGTTGCTAGTAGTGTGTCTAGAACTTTAAGTTTAGATTTCGAGATTACCCCTAGAGCGATGACTGTAATTAGCCCATTAGGACAATCTGTGTTAGTAGATAAACTTTATCGGGAGGTACCTTTAGAAGTTTAGGGAATAGTTTTCCTGACGGATCTGATGGAATTACCATTCGGGAAGTTTGACTTAATATTAGGCATGGACTGGCTGGTGAAGTATCAAGCTAATTTAGATTGTACAGCCAAGAGTATGGTGTTAAAAACCCCCGAGGGTGGTGAAGTGTTGCTGATAGGAGAAAGGGGTAACTGTCTGTCGAATGTGGTGACTGCCCTAAGAGCAGAAAGGATGGTGAGAAAAGGATACGAGGTAGTTTTAATGTTTGTTCGGGCTCTGGAAGCCGAGGACCTAACTGTTGGGGACGTTAGAACGGTGAAGGAATTTCCTGATGTTTTCCAAAAGAGCTTCCGAGATTACCCCCAGATCATGAAGTAGAGTTTGGTATCGATCTTCTTCTGGGAACAGCATTAGTATCTATTGCTCCATATAGAATGGTGCCAAAGGAGTTGGTGGAGTTGAAAGTGTAGATTCAGGAGTTGCTGGATAGAGGGTTTATTCGACCAAGTGTGTCACCGTGGGGAGTGCCGGTGTTATTTGTTAAGAAGAAAGATGGATCAATGCGTATGTGCATTGACTATCGTCAGTTGAATAAGTTAACAATCAAGAACAAATACCCGTTGCCAAGGATCGATGACTTGTTCAATCAGTTGAAGGGGGCCTCAGTCTTTTCAAAGATAGATCTGAGATCAGGGTACCATCAGCTTCATGCCAAGAAGGCAGATATTCATAAGACGGCATTCAGGACTCGCTATGGTCACTACGAATTCATGGTGATGCCATTTAGGTTGACTAATGAACCAACAGCGTTTATGGATATGATGAATCAAGTGTTCCAACCCTACTTGAATCGGTTTGTCGTAGTATTTATAGATGATATCCTGATTTATTCAAGATCGGAAGAAGAGCATGATTCACATCTGCGAGTGGTTTTGCAGATTCTGAGTGAGAAGCAGTTTATGCCAAATTCAGTAAGTGTGAATTTTGGTTGAGTGAAGTTACTTTTCTAGGCCACGTTGTGTCGACAAAGGCATTAGGGTTGACCCCAAAAATTGAAGCAGTGTTGGAATGGAAGCCACCTAGGTCTGTGGCAGAAATTCAGAGTTTTCTTGGTCTGGCCGGGTACTACCGAAGGTTTGTTGAAGGATTTTCTTCAATTGCGGCACCATTGACTAAGTTGTTACAGAAAGGGGTTCTGTTTGTTTGGTCTAACAAGCAGCAAAAGCGTTTCGAGAAGTTAAAAAAGATTTTGATGAAGGCTCCGGTATTGATTCAGCCGAAGGCTGGGAAGGAATTCGTAATTTACTGTGATGCTTCACATATGGGACTAGGATGCATGTTGATGTAGGATGGAAAGATTGTTGCGTATGCATCTCGGTAGTTAAAATCGCACGAAGTAAATTATCCCACCCATGATTTGGAATTGGCGGCGGTGGTTTTTGCTCTGAAGATCTGAAGATATTATCTGTACGGGGAGAAATCTGTTATTTATATCGATCATAAGAGCCTAAAATACCTTTTGACCCAGACGGAGTTAAATCTAAGGCAGAGGAGGTGGATCGAGTTGTTAAAGGATTATGACTGCTCGATCGAGTATCATCCGGGTAAAGCTAACGTGGTGGCGGATGCTTTGAGTCGTAAAGTAATCTCTGACTTGAGAGTAATGTTTGCTCACATTAGTCTGTACAATGATGGGAGTTTATTAGCTAAACTTCAAGTGAAACCCTCTTGGGTCAGTCAGGTTAAGGAGAAGCAGCAGACCAATGAGTTGCTGAAAGAGAAGTTTCAAGTGGGATCGAGTGATGGATCAACGAAATTCAGTATGAATGAGGAAGGGCTATTATATTTTCAAGAAAGAATTTGTATGACGAAAGATCCTAAGTTGAGGCATAAGATTTTGTTAGAAGCGCATGGTAGTCCATACGCTATGCACCCTGGAGGGAGTAAGATGTATTGGGATTTGCGAGATCAATTTTGGTGGCCGGGCTTGAAGCGTGAGGTAACTGAATTGGTGAGTAAGTGTTTAATCACAAGAGGGTAAAGGCGAGCATCGCTACCATCGTGGTTATTGTAGCCAGTGAAGATTGCACAATGGGACTGGGAAAGGATCACAATAGACTTTGTTAGTGGGCTACCCCTCACGCCTACTAAGAAAGATTCAGTCTAGGTGATTGTTGATCGCTTGACGAAGTCTGCTCATTTCATACCAGTACAGGTCGATTACTCTCTACAGAAATTGGCTAAGCTATACATAGCGAGGTGGTGAGGTTGCATGGAGTACCAGTATCGATCATATCGACAGGGACCCTCGGTTCACGTCGCGATTCTAAAAGATGTTGCATCAAGCGTTGGGTACAAAGTTGGATTTCAGTACAGCATTTCATCCTCAGACCGATGGACAGTCTTAGCGGGTAATTCAGATCTTGGAGGACATGTTGAGAGGATGTGTTATTGATTTTAGGGGTAGTTGGGAAGAATTTATACCATTAGCGGAGTTTGCTTACAACAACGACTATCAGTCTAGTATTCAGATGGAGCCCTATGAAGCATTGTACAGGCAGAAGTGTCGTACTCCTACTTGTTGGACGGAATTAGGGGAACATTGGATTTTGGGACCGGAGTTGGTTACCGAGACAAAGAAGAAGGATGAATTAATTCAGGCTCGACTGAAGGAAGCGTCGACTGACAGAAGTCCTATGCTGACTTGAAGCTTAAGGACATAGAGTTTGCAGTGGGTGACAAGGTGTTCTTGAAGGTGTCGCCATGGAAGAAAGTACTGAGGTTTGGACGGAGGGGTAAATTAAGTCCCAGATTTATCAAACCTTATCGGTGTTGAAACGAGTAGGGCCGGTAGCCTATCAGCTAGAGCTACCTTCTGAGCTAAGCCAAATTCACAATGTATTCCACGTCTCTATGTTAAGACGTTACCATTCGGATCCATCTCATGTGGTGTCTGTGGAAAAAATCGAAGTGAGACCTGACCTGTCCTTTGAACAGAACCAAGAGAAATCCTGGATCATGATGTTAACGTATTTCGAAGGAAAATGGTTCCATTAGTTAAGGTTCTATGGCAGAATCACAATTCTGAGGAGGCTACTTGGGAACCAGAGGAACCAATGCGACAACAATACCCGTATCTATTCTGATCAGGTAATTTCGAGGCTAAAATTTGTTTAAGGGGGTAGAACTGTCACATCCTAAATTTATGGGGTTTTGTATTTAACGTGCTGTGATGTATTGTTGTGCTTATTATGCTTGTTAGAATGTTTTAGGGGTCAAAATGGGCTTGAAGTTGGGCCGAGGCCTTAGCAAAAATTTTCTGTTTGGGCACTCTAGTGGAGAGTCAGGTAGGATAGGGCTTAAAAGATATTATCTGTGATGTAAGACACAAAAATGGGCTTGTGGCCCAGTGCTCGTGGTGACATGCAGGGATTAGGAGGAGGCGTGTCAAGCAGTTAAGGAGGTCGAAGGTTCGAGTCCCATGATACCTTTTTATTTTAGTTAATTTCGACAATAGCAATGAGCAGTAGTGGAGTTCGAGCTGGGATGCTTGGAATTTGGAATTATTTAATGTGGATAATAAGGTTGATAATGTACTGATAAATGGAGGAAGAGGTGGTGTTATCCATGACACTGTGGATGAGTAATCGAATAAAGATAAGGAGAAAATTTTGGATTTATCTACTAGTCACAATGGTGGCCAAAATTCCAACACTAAAGGGGGAGGTGAAATCAGTTCTGATAAGTTCAAGGGGTGTCAAACTTACCCTTGATTAAATATTTTAGTTTTAATTTTAAAGAGGGGCATTTTCGATTTTTAGGCAATAGGTGCCGAAATTTGGTTTAAGAAGGAGGGATACCTCTTCAATTTCGATATTTGATTCTATTCTCTTTTTCTTTCCTCTCATCTCCACTGTTATGCAAAAGTCAAAATTCCATTGTTCTCTTCTCTCAATCATCTTTTTCTCAAAAGTCAAAACTCATAACTCTTCTCTCTCTCCATTCTTTTCCTATAACCAAATGATTATTGTTTTTCCTTTATTCTCTCTTTGCCGATTTCTTCATAGCTGAATACCCTTGTCCACTTTTCTCCTTGTCGATTTCTTTTTTCTATCATGATAAGTGAGAAATCTCTAAGGGTTAGTCGAATCTGTGGTGTTAAGGTAAGTGCCGAATTCTCTCTTCACTTTTTCTCTTCCAGGTTCTGGAGACCAAAGCCGAAAGGCTAGATAAGATTATCTTTGGAATAATGATTTGATTATTCTCGTGTTCTTATTTTGGGGCGACACATCAGGAATCGAAATAGATCGTCTAGATCTAAAAGCTGAAAATCGCTAGTCTCTAAACTCCATCTTTTTCGGATTTCTAGGTAAGGGATCTCTGCCATATGGATGTACATTTGAGTTTGTACTCAATTCCATGTTTTAATCCAGTTTGTTAACTAAGATCTATTCCATGGATACAAATGCTAGTCAAACGAAAGAGGGAAGTGGATCCGTAAATCCAACCCCTAAGTTTAAGAAGTGCGCGGTGTCTGCCGTTAGAGATTGGCCACCAAGTTGTGGACCAGCTTTGGAACAAAACCTTAGATAGTTAGCAGTTGTATCGACTTCTGATAATGTCAACATAGAAAGTATCGTCTTGTCAGTAATCAGGTGTGTAGATCTCTATTACACTAGTTAATCTGTACTATGTATATATTATGCGCTAAAAGCCAAAAAAAGGATGTATGAGCAATCGTGTTACCCAAAAAGGGTAGGCAAGGGATGCCAGGTACGTGATCATAGAAACTTCTATATATGTATTAAAGTATGTGATAGACTATGATCTTTTTAGGGAGTATGTTGATTTGTTCTTGCATGTATGTATGCATGGGATGGGATTGATATGATGAAGGGGAAGAAGGTCACATGGCGATCGGTGGCTTTGCCACATAGGTCACACAGTGATCGGACTTTATGACAGGCAGCACAGTTGTCGAAATACCACAATATATTATGAAGGTCGACAGCGATCGGTGGCTTTGCCACATAGGTCACATAGTGATCGGTCCTTATTACAGGCAGCATAGTTGTCGATATGGTGTGTAGCGGATGGAGGGTTGATTGTAGAAATCCCCACGATGTGATGGTTGGTACGGGCTGGTGTGTAGAGGATGGACTCTTAGGTTTGGGATGGGCCATGTTGCATGTAAATATTCTATTGCCATTGTGTATGGGCCAAGGACCATAATGTGTTTGTGGGCCTCAAGGCTTTTATGTGTTTTCGAGATTTGCACACTGAATCTTGGTGACTCACCCTTTTATTTTTCCCAACTTTTCAGATGAGCAGTAGATCGTGGACATGGGAGCCGAGGCAGACTTGAGGGGCCATCAAGTTTTTATTTTCATAAACTATTTCTGGTTTTCCTTTTAGTTTTAATTTTGGGAATTATTTATGTAATAAGGCCTCCGTAGCTTAGGTTATCAAGTTATATTTGTTAAGGTTACAATTTATAAATTTGTGTTTAAAGTCTTAATTATAAGAAGAAATAAAATGGAGCTTCAAACACGTTCAACGCAATAGTTAAAGTTATTTCAAAAATATCACAACTAATGATTAGTCGGTTAGATAAACTGAGATTTTCAAAACCCTTCAAAGAAAAGTTTTCAACATTTAACCCGTAGCATACCAGATCTGGTCGTGGCGAATGGGCCGGGTTTGGGGTGTTACAAGGAGTGCACTTGTAATGTAGATATTCAGCAAGCAACGGGTGATCAATCCTAACCAGCGATCTAAGTGGGCTAAGCCACATCTGTTGATCAAGGCAAGTATTATGTCATTTTGGATAGTGGTATTGAAAGGGATTATCTAAATCCTATTGATTAAGAGACTGATGGTGTATCGTGGTTGATTAGGTTTGGAGTTCTCGTGGATCTTAACACATTTGCACAAACAGGTGTGTAATCACACAATCTCTGTTGTGAATCGACAAAAGCCGAAAAGTCAAAAAGCTAAAACTTCGACATTCGAGGCCTCACGAGCGTCCGACCACTCGTGTGGTAAATCGAGCCCACAAATCATGGACGATAGATTGTAGAGGCCACTACGAGCGTTCTCGTGATCTTGGGCCTCGTCTGGCTGAATGGGTCATGTGGGCCTAATGGGCTCATAGACCCCACACGGATAAAAATCCACGATAAGTGGAAAATACTAGACTGGGCTATGTAGTTTGCATAATCGTGACTGAACTTGGGCTAAATGGGCCACCTGAGCGTGTGGGCCCACGTGGGCCGAATAATGGGCCTTGGGCCCATTTACACTATTATGGCCATTTAGGTTTTCTGTGTCGCTCGAGGCGACTGTGGACCTTCGGAGAGGTCGTTACCGAGCCCTAAAATAAATAAAATGACAGTAATACCCCCATAGGGTAAAATCACTGTAATGCCCCTATAGGGTAAAATGACAGTAATACCCTTATAGGGTAAAATGACCGTAATGCCCCTATAGGGTAAAATGATCGTAATGCCCCTGTAGGGTAAAATGACAGTAATGCCCCTGTAGGGTAAAATGACCATAATGCCCCTGTAGGGTAAAATGATGATAATGCCCCCGTAGGGTAAAATGATCGTAATGCCCCGTAGGTAAAATGATCGTAATGCCCCCGTAGGGTAAAATAACCGTAATGCCCCGTAGGTAAAATGACCGTAATGCCCCCGTAGGGTAAAATGACGTAATGCCCTCCGTAGGGTAAAATGATTATAATGCCCCTGTAGGGTAAAATAATCGTAATGCCCCTGTAAGGTAAATGACAATTTTGCCCCTCATGGGTAAATGACTGATGTAGGACCCAATTTATGCCCGTGCCCATTAACCAAACAAAACCTGTAATATCCCAGACTATGGCTTATGCATTATTACTAAATTGTATGAAATAGCATGCCTTTGTGTGTTAAGAATGTGTTGTATGAATTTTGTGAACCTTAGTGCGTAGGTGAATGCCTTAGAAATTATTTAATTTTAAGCCTAAAAGTGGGAGTTAATCATGATAGGCCTTAAGAAAATAAATGGGGGAGTTATGACACACAAATGGGCTTGGTTAAGTGGCTTGGAGGCGCCACTTAGGGCCTTAGTAAGTGACGCCACAAGCATGGGTGCAAGGCCTAGGTTCGAGTCACAAGGGAAGCAAAATAAAGAGTTTAATTTTTGCTGCTAGGAGAAGAGGTGTTGGACGGCAATGGGGCACTGAGTGGAGATGTGTAGATTAAGTTAAATTTCCTTTTAAAATTTGGCCAAGATGAGGGATAAATGATGGATTAATTTTATTATTAATCTTAAATAAAGCGATAAGAAAAAAAAAGGTGGAATTGGAGAGGAGGATAGTGTTGGCCGGCCAAGGGATTCCTCGGTGACCAATTTTAGTCTTAGCCGAATTGCTAAAGGGAGGTTTAGAGGTTCTTTTTGGTTCTTCTCTCTTTCTCTAGTAGTGTGCCGAAACTTAATTCTCTCTTCTCTCAACTTATTTGTGCCAAAATTCTTAGGAGATTCAATTAGCTCTCTCTACTTTCTTCTTCCTTTCCTCTTCATTTGACCAAAACCGATATTCTTTTCTCAAAAACCACCATAGCCGAATATCTCTAAGCCTCATATCCTCTCTTTTCACTCTTGTTGAAGCCAAATACACAAGTGACTCATAGCCGATCGTTCTCTAAGCCTCAAAGTCGAATCTACAAGGGTGGTTTAGTTTCCAAGGTGCACCATAGTCGCATGTTCCTTAGTGATTCGGTAAGTTTCGGGATTTCTTTCCTTTGCGATTTCTTCCTTTCTTTTCATCAAGATCTAACTCGAATCAATTATTTATGCCCATAAATTTCTCCTCTTTATCTCTAGTTTAACTCTGCTTTTACAATAGCCGAAGTGCCAATTTTGGAAAAGCCAAGGTGAGTGATTGATGGTAGGTGGTAGAATGGCCCTTTTCATTTTTTTCTTTTTGGTAGAATGCCATATGGGCTAAGTTAATTGTGATTTTTGGTTTGTTGAATAAGTGGAGGATGGCTGAATGTAGGTAAAATTGAGGTGACTTTGGCTTTTAGGAGAAAGTCGACAAAAGTAAGCTGAGGTTTCCGGGATTTAAATCTACAAGGTAAGTGGACATAATAATCGGCCAAGGCAATAGTTAATGTTTTAGATCTATTTCATGTTTATTCAAAAAGCTGAAACTAACCAAATTAAGTGACTTAGTGTTAGCCAATTGTAAGGAAGGAAAGACTACAAGTTTCCGGGATTTGTTAGTAGTGAAATCGGCAATAAGGTAAAATTTCGGTTTCGTTAGTCCTTCGGGATTTAATTAATTAGCCGAATGGCTTTATGCTAAAGTGTTTAAGGTTGGCTTAATATAGGGATTAAAGGTCTAAAAGTATTAGATCCGATTTTTGGGATTTCAATAAAGCGCTAAGTAAATCAGGTGTGTACCCCCATACTAAGCTTCAATTAATTTATGGTTATGCGTTAATTTATGTGTTAATAAAAATATGTGTGAAGTGGCTAAAAGTACCATGCAATGGTATGAGCGAAATACTCAGGTATGTTTACCCACTCCTACTATGAGTAGGTTATGATCTATTATGGCACATATGTTAATAGTGATAAGAATGTGAAATAGAGCATGTTATTGCATGATATGATTAACATGGGGCATATGGGTGATATGTAAAGGGGAAGTGAATTGGTGGTTTAATACCCCAATATCTGAATGTGGTGACTTATGTCACAATATCCGAATGTGGTGACTTATGTCACAATATATGAATGTGGTGACTTATGTCACAAAATAATTATCTGGTGGCTATGCCACGAATTTTATAAGGGCGATGAGCACGTCGACTGCAGCGACTGCCTTCGATGGTGTGTAGCGGATGGAGGGTTGACTTAGTAGTCCCCACGGTGTGATGGTTGGAACGGGTGATGTGTAGCGGATGGATACTTAGGCTTGGGTTCGGGTTTGCATCATTAAGTATATATGCTATTATGTATGAATTGATATGCATGAATTAATTGAGACTTATGTTGGTCGTATACATTGAGTCTGCTTGACTCACCCGTTGTGGGATTACTTTTCAGTGACACTCATTAATGGACCTGCCTGCAGGAGCTTAGTGGTGGCCATTCTCGGTTCAAGATTTTATTTTATTTTGGACTTGTTATATTTTAAATATTTTGGATTTAGTTTGGGTTTTGATTTGATGTAATAAGGCCTTGGTTTGAACTGTTATGCATGCATATTTAATTATCTAAGTATGACTCGATTTTAATAATTCAAAGTTAAAGTCCATTTTTCGTAAGTATAAATATTAAACATTTTGACACATAATCAACACGGGTTTTAAAATTCAAGCCCAACCCAAATCAACTGTTTTAAAAAAAATACGCAAAATTTTAGCAAAGTTTCAAATAAGAATCGACTAGTTTTTCCTAGAAGCTTGCTAGATCCGGTCAGAGCTTGTGGCCGGGTTTGGGGTGTTTCATTTTGGTATCAGAGCCCGGTTCAAAACTCGGCCTTGAGGGCTTTAAGGGCCCAAAACATTTTCTGTCTTTTGAAATTGGATTTTTCTAAGAAGTGAGCAGGGTTTCTGGCAGGGCACCTGAGTCTCCGACCCGAAGTCCACCAGGTAAGTACCCTATCCGTTGTGTGAATTATTGTATGGTTTGTAGAGGGGTAAAAATGGAACGTAGCTTAGTATGATAAGTACTTGAACTATAGGACTAGTTTACCCCAACAATCACATAAAACTCTAATGCACAATTAAACAAACCTGTGTCTAAGTCGCCGAGTTAGGGTGTGGCAACCGTTGTGCGCATGTCTAGGATTGGTTTCAGTGGGAGCTTGGTATTTAAGCAATCCTAGTGACTCACCTCCTACCCACTTGAATCCTACCCGTGCGTAGTAATGGTTCACCCTAACCAAGAGGACTCGACCATAAAGCTAAACCCAATAACTAAAACCCAAAGGGACTAGCCATATTTCCACAAAAATCCTAGTTTTAAAATCACCAAATTACCCTCGATGTATAGGAAAACTATTTTGAAAAATTTTTCTAAAATAATCTTGATTTACTCAAATACCCCTGGTCGAAAAAATTACTAAAATTGGTTTATAAAATTTCCATACTACCACAGTTTTTATCAAGATTCTCTTACATTACAAATATCCAAACACCCTACTTTATAATAAGACACCCTGATTTGGAAAATTTACAAAATTACCCCTGATTTGCAAAATGACCAAATTACCCCTAACCTGTACAAATGACCAAAATACCCTCAGTAAGGAAAATTACCGAAGTACCCTCAAATTAGAAATCTTTAAAAATACCCTCATTTTGAAAATTCACCAGGAACCATATTTTGCAAAAAATTACCGAAATGACCCTGGCTTGTAAAATTACAAAAATACCCTTAGTGTATAAAATTATCATTTCACCATTGAAATTTTTCCAGCAAGGATTTTAATTTTTGTAAAATATTAACAAACTCTATTTTTGCAACATTTTCAAATACCCTAATTTGAAAATTACCAAAATACCCCTATAGGACAAAATTACAGAAATACCCTTGGGTAGTGGAAAACAACAAACAACGACAACTACAACATTTCTCTGTAATGGACGCAAGTTTATGTGTGTGACTAAATGAATGATGTGAGACTGTATGTGTATGAAATGAAAGAACTACTTCCTAGAACTATTAAACATAAAACTGTTCGTGATAAATCAGTGGAACCAAACTAATTCATAAAACTCTTTAATCAGATAAACGCAAAGTGAAAGTATGAATTTTAGGGGACGTTGTCACAACCTGTATGGCCGTGGAAGAGGCCGAATGATCGTGTCTAAACCCGTTAGATCGGGTCAAGAATCTGAGAATGAAATGCCACCACCACCACCAGCCGCTGATGTGGAATATCAGGATCAGACGGGGGATGACGCAGTGTCATAGGCGATGCTGCGGGTTTTGGAAAGGGTGGCTGGAGTGGGTGGAGGCATGGGAGTTTGAAAGTCGGTACCTGAGCAACTTCGAGCCAACGGAGCTGAGGTGTTCCGTGGTATATCTGGTGTGGCACCCAGTACCGCTGAATATTGGTTGGAAGTGACCGAGCGGATTATGGATGAGCTCGATTTAACTGACGAGGCAAAGCTAAAAGGGTTGGTGTCGCTTCTCCGCGATAAGTCATATCAATGGTGGCTCACGGTGCGGGATGGTGCTACAGTTGAGGAACTCACTTGGGAGTATGCTAAGGCAACATACCGTAAGAAGTATGTTGGCACTCATTATATTGATGCGCAGAGAAAGGCATTTCGAGGTGGTTCAAGGAACAAGTCCGTGGTGAGTCTGGTCAATTCCTAAAATTTGAGCCATTATGCTCGAGGATAGTGTCCATCGAGCATGAGCGATGTGTCCAGTTTGAGGACAGACTAAGGGATGATCTGAGGTTGCTGATAGCTCTACAATAGGAGCGGGAGTTTGCTATGTTAGTGGAGAAGGCTAAGGTAGTCGAGGGAATTAAAAATTTTGTAAGGCAGAACACCGATCGGAATAAGCAGAAAAGAGGATTTGGATCATCAAGGCCATCTAGGAATGAGCAAAAGAGGCCTAGAGTTGATGGACCGCAAGGTCGACAAAAGTCGCTTCGGGATGGCGATGTCGTGCTTGTGATCAGTGCGGGAAAAAGCACCTGGGTGAGTGTTGGAAAAAGACGGGAGGATGTTTTAAGCATGGGTCCAAGGACCACATGATTAAAGATTGCCCGATGAGAATTGAAGGGGACGACCAGTAAGTCAAGGTTCTAACCAGGCTGGAAGAGAAGGATAGTAGCCACCGCGAGGTCGTGGGTCGGCTGGCAGAGGTAATGGTTCTAGTAGAGGACGAGGAACATCGGGCTGAGGTGTTGGTAACACGGAGGCCAGGCAGCCGGGTTTGGTTTATGTGATTCACCGGAGGGAAGACAGAGACGCACCGAACGTTATAACCGGTACGTTCCTTATTTTTGGCAAACCTTATGTTACTTTGATTGATGTGGGCTCGACCTATTCTTATGTTGCATGTAGAGTAGTTGAAACTCTAGGGATAGCCTCTGAACTATCTGATAGGGAGATGACTATAGTAAGCCCATTAGGCCAAACTATAGTGGTGAATAGGATGTTTCGGAGACTACCTTTGGAACTTCAAGGAGCGGTACTTCTTGCCAACTTAATGGAATTACCCTTCGGGGAATTTGATCTTATACTTGGCATGGATTGGCTAGTGGAGCATCAGGCTGTATTGGATTGTGCAGCCAAATGAATGGAGTTAAGGACCCTAGAGGATGAGGTGATGGTTATGATAGGAGAAAGAATGAACTACTTGTCTAACGTAGTTTCGGCATTAAAGGTGGATAAGATGGTTCGGAAGGGGTGTAAGGCATTTTTGGCCTTCATTTGTGCTTTGGATACAAACGAAGGGGGAGTTAGTGGAGTTAGAACTGTAAGGGAGTTTGTGGATGTCTTTCCGGAGGAATTACCAGGAATACCCCCGGACAGGGAGGTGGAGTTTGGAATCAATTTGCTCCCGGGTACAGCTCCTGTGTCAATTGCCCCATACACAATGGCACCAAAGGAGTTGGTTGAGCTCAAGGCTCAAATTCAAGAGTTGCTAGACCACGAGTTTATTCAACCAAGTGTGTCTCCATGGGGAGCACCGGTCTTGTTTGTGAAAAAAAGACAGAACTATGCGCATGTGCATAGATTATCGTCAGTTGAACAAGCTGACCATCAAGAACAAGTACCTTTTCCCAAGGATTGACGACTTATTCGATCAGCTTAAGGGGGTCGCGATTTTCTCAAAGATAGATATGAGGTCCGGATATCATCAGCTTAAGGTGAAGGAGGTAGATATCCATAAGATGGCTTTTCAGACAAGATATGGGCATTTTGAGTTCGTAGTAATGCCATTTGGATTGACGAATGCCCCACCCGCGTTTATGGACATGATGAACCGGGTTTTCCAACCCTATCTGGACCGATTTGTTGTTGTGTTCATAGACGATATTTTAGTGTATTCGAAGTTTGAGGAAGAACATGATGATTACCTCCGAATTGTGTTACAAGTGTTAAGGGAAAAGAAGCTCTACGCCAAATTCAGCAAGTGTAAATTTTGGCTTAAGGAGGTTACGTTTTTAGGACATGTGGTATCTGCTGAAGGAATAAGGGTGGATCCTCAGAAGATTGAGGTAGTTTTGGATTGGAAACCCCCTAAGTCTGTGGCAAAAGTTCGGAGTTTCTTAGGATTGGTAGGCTATTATAGAAGGTTTGTGGAAGGGTTCTCGTCGATGGCCGTGCCTTTGACAAAGTTACTGAGAAAGGAAGTACCTTTCGTTTGGACAGATAAGCAACAGGAGAGCTTTGAGAAGCTTAAGAGGATCTTGACTGAAGCTCTAATTTTGATTCAGCCGGAGGCGGGGAAGGATTTTGTGGTGTATTGTGACGCTTCCCATACAGGATTGGGATGTGTGTTAATGCAAGATAGGAAGGTAGTTGTTTATGCGTCTCGACAACTAAGGCCACATGAGGTTAACTAACCGATGCATGATTTGGAACTAGCGGCAGTGGTCTTTGCTCTTAAGGTGTGGAGGCACTATCTCTATGGAGAAAAGTCGGTAATCTACACAGACCACAAGAGCCTTAAGTACCTGCTGACTCAGAAAGAGCTGAATCTGAGATAGCGAAGGTGGGTGGAACTATTGAAGGACTATAATTGTTCAATAGAGTGTCACCCGGGCAAGGCAAATGTAGTGGCGGATGCTTTAAGTCGGAAGGTGGTGTCGGATCTAAGGGCGATGTTTGCGCATTTGAGTTTGTATGATGATGGAAGTCTCACGACAGTTGTAAGTTGTCGACATGGCTGAATGAGGTGAAAGAGGGACAGTTGGTGGATGAGGATCTGAGTGCTAAGCTGAGACAAGTGCAGAATGGAGAGTTGGAAAATTATGGTATAAACGATGAAGGAGTATTGTGTTTCAAGGGAAAAGTCTGTATGTCGAAGGACGAGGAGCTTAGGCAAAGAATTCTTTGGGAATCGCATAGTAGCCCTTATGCTATGCATCCCGGAGGTGGTAAAATGTACAGAGATCTAAAGGAACAATTTTGGTGGCTTGGTCTTAAGAGGGAAGTTACCGAATTTGTAGGGAAATGCCTAACCTGTCAGCAAGTTAAGGCTGAACATCAAGTTCCGTCGGGATTACTTTAGCCAATACAAATTTCGCAGTGGAAATGGGAGAGAATTACCATGGACTTCGTTAGTGGGCTTCCCCTTACGCCTACTAAGAAGGACTCGGTATGGGTGATAGTGGATCGACTGACAAAGTCCGCACATTTTATTCCAGTGCGGGTTGACTACTCCCTACAGAAGTTAGCGAGGTTGTATGTAGCGGAGATTGTGAGGTTGCATGGAGTGCCAATGTCAATTATCTCGGATAGGGATCCGAGGTTCATGTCTCAATTTTGGAAAGCTTTACATCAGGCTTTAGGCACTAGATTGGATTTCAGTACAGCTTTTCATCCACAGTCGGACGGCCAGTTTGAGCGAGTGATCCAAGTACTAGAGGATATGCTGAGAGGCTGTGTGATAGACTTCAGAGGAAGTTGGGAAGAATATTTGCCTCTAGCGGAATTTGCATACAATAACAGCTATCAGGCAAGTATTCGGATAGCACCGTACGAAGCACTGTATGGTCGGAAGTGTCAGACTCCTACATGTTGGACGGAATTGGGAGAATGTCAGATTTTGGGTCCGAAAATTATGGCAGAGTCTGAGGAGAAGGTTAGTGTAATTCGAGCTCGATTAAAGGAGGCATCGATGATGTAAGTCGATGTGGATCTCAAACGAAAGGAAATAGAATTTGATGTGGGAGATCAAGTGTTCCTTAAAGTTTCACCTTGGAAGAAGGTGATGAGATTTGACCGAAAAAGAAAGCTAAGTCCAAGGTTTATAGGGCCTTATCGAGTAATGAAGTGAGTTCGACCAGTGGCATACCAGTTGGAGTTGCCACTAGAATTGAAGAAGATGCACGACGTATTTCATGTCTCCATGCTACGTCGATATCGATCGAATCCATCTCATATAGTTTCGATTGAAGAGGTGGAGCTGAGACCAGATCTGTCTTATGAGGAAGAGCCGATTTAGATTCTGGAATGAGATGTAAAGGTGCTTCGGAGGAATTCAGTCCCTTTAGTCAAAGTGTTATGGCGAAATCATGGATCGGAGAAAGCTTCTTGGGAGCCAGAAGAAGCAATCCGATGGCAATACCCCCACCTATTCTAGCCAGGTAATTTCGAGGTCGAAATTATTTTAAGGGGGTAGAACTGTAATATCCTGGACTATGGCTTATGCATTATTACTAAATTGTATGAAATAGCATGCCTTTGTGTGTTAAGAATGTGTTGTATGAATTTTGTGAACCTTAGTGCGTAGGTGAATGCCTTAGAAATTATTTAATTTTAAGTCTAAAAGAGGGAGTTAAGCCTGATAGGCCTTAAGAAAATAAATGGGGGAGTTATGACACACAAATGGGTTTGGTTAAGTTGCTTGGAGGCGCCACTTAGGGCCTTAGTAAGTGACGCCACAAGCATGGGTGCAAGGCCTAGGTTCGAGTCACAAGGGAAGCAAAATAAAGAGTTTAATTTTTGCTGCTAGGAGAAGAGGTGTTGGACGGCAATGGGGCACTGAGTGGAGGTGTGTAGATTAAGTTAAATTTCCTTTTAAAATTCAGCCAAGATGAGGGATAAATGATGGATTAATTTTATTATTAATCTTAAATAAAGTGATAAGAAAAAAAAGGTGGAATTGGAGAGGAGGATAGTGTTGGCCGGCCAAGGGATTCCTTGGTGACCAATTTCAGTCTTAGCCAAATTGCTAAAGGGAGGTTTAGAGGTTCTTTTTGGTTCTTCTTTCTTTCTCTAGTAGTGTGCCAAAACTTAGTTCTCTCTTCACTCAACTTATTTGTGCCAAAAATTCTCAGGAGATTCAATTAGCTCTCTCTGCTTTCTTCTTCCTTTCCTCTTCATTTGACCAAAACCGAATATTCTTTTCTCAAAAAACCACTATAGCTGAATCTCTCTAAGCCTCATATCCTTCTCTTTTCACTCTTGTTGAAGCCAAATACACAAGTGACTCATAGCCGACTGTTCTCTAAGCCTCAAAGCCAATCTATAAGGGTGGTTTAGTTTCCAAGGTGCACCATAGGCGCGATGTTCCTTAGTGATTCGGTAAGTTTTGAGATTTCTTTCCTTTGCGATTTCTTCCTTTCTTTTCATCAAGATCTAACCCGAATCAATTGTTTATGCCCATCAATTTCTCCTCTTTATCTTTAGAAGTTTCTCGCTTTTACAATAGCCGAAGTGCCGATTTTGGAAAAGCGAAGGTGAGTGGTTGATGGTAGGTGGTAAATGGCCCTTTTCTGTTCTTTTCTTTTTGGCCGAATGCCATATGGGCTAAGTTAATTGTGATTTTCGGTTTGTTGAATAAGTGGAGGATGGCCGAATGTAGGTAAAATTGAGGTGACTTTGGCTTTTAGGAGAAAGTCGACAGAAGTAAGCTGAGGTTTTCGGGATTTAAATCTACAAGGTAAGTGGACATAATAATCGGCCAAGGCAATAGTTAATGTTTTAGATCTATTTCATGTTTATTCAAAAAGCCGAAACTAACCAAATCAAGTGACTTAGTGTTAGCCGATTGCAAGGAAGGAAAGACTACAAGTTTTCGGGATTTGTTAGTAGTGAAATCGACAATAAGGTAAGATTTTGGTTTCGTTAGTCCTTCGGGATTTAATTAATTAGCCGAATGGCTTTATGCTAAAGTGTTTAAGGTTGGCCGAATATAGGGATTAAGGGTCTAAAAGTATTAGATCGGGTTTTCGGGATTTCAATAAAGCGCTAAGTAAATCAGGTGTGTACCCCCACACTAAGCTTCAATTAATTTATGGTTATGCATTAATATATGTGTTAATAAAAATATGTGTGAAGTGGCTAAAAGTACCATGCAATGGTACGAACGAAATACTCGTGTATGTTTACCCACCCTACTATGAGTAGGTTATGATCTATTATGGCACATATGTTAATAGTGATAAGAATGTGAAATAAAGCATGTTATTGCATGATATGATTGACATGGGGCATATGGGTGATATGTAAAGGGAAGTGAATTGGTGGTTTAATACCCCAATATCTCGAATGTGGTGACTTATGTCACAATATCCGAATGTGGTGACTTATGTCACAATATATGAATGTGGTGACTTATGTCACAAAATAATTATCTGGTGGCTATGCCATGAATTTTATAAGGGCGATGAGCACGTCATCGCAATGACGCCTTGATGGTGTGTAGCGGATGGAGGTTGACTTAGTAGTCCCCACGGTGTGATGGTTGGTACGGTGATGTGTAGCGGATGGATACTTAGGCTTGGGTTCGGGTTTTCATCATTAAGTATATATGCTATTATGTATGAATTGATATGCCTGAATTAATTGAGACTTATGTTGGCTGTATACATTGAGTCTGTTTGACTCACCCCATTGTGGGATTACTTTTTAGGTGACGCTCATTAATGGACCGGGTCGGCAGGAGCTTAGTGGTGGCCATGCTCAGTTCAAGATTTTATTTTATTTTGGACTTGTTATATTTTAAGTATTTTGGATTTAATTTGGGTTTTGATTTGATGTAATAAGGCCTTGGTTTGAACTGTTATGCATGCATATTTAATTATCTAAGTATGACTCGATTTTAATAACTCAAAGTTAAAGTCTATTTTTCTTAAGTACAAATATTAAACGTTTTGACACATAATCAACACGGGTATTAAAATTCGAGCCCAACCCAAATCAACCGTTTTCAAAAAAAAAATGAAACACCCCAAACCCGGCCCAAAAGGCCTGACCGGATTTGATATGTTCCTCGAGTAAAACTTTAACAAACTATTGCTTATTTAAGAAAAACTTGATAATTTTTGAATAAAATGGATTAACTTAAAGATCGGGTTTAATTGTAAAGTAAAATTCGTATCTTCTTAAAACATTATTTTTAAGAGGAATAATAAGTTAACAGAAAACCAAATTTAATGAAAAATTTATTAATATTGTAGAAATATATTTTAATTTCAAAACAGTTTAAATTATTTATCAAAATCCATTTAGTTATTTAATTAATAATTATTCATGGCAAAATAAATCCAAACACAAAAATTTAAAACAGTTTATAGTGGCCTTATTACATAAAAATAGCAAAAACCCATAATAAAGTCTAAGAAGTAAAATTTAATAAGTTTAAATTGGAAAATCTCCAAAATACTTGATATGAGCATTGGCCACCACGGATTCCTTGCTGACCCGATCCATCGCACTACGAATCATCTGAAAAGTTATCCCACAAAAGGGGTGAGTCATAAACTCAATGTGTAACACATACATTAAAAAAAAAAGCCCATTTGATCATATGCCTTAAAGCCCAATAATTACACATATAGCCATAGGCCCATTTAAGTCATTTTTAGCCCATAAGCCCATTTTCATAGCAGATTAAATAATAATCATCTAAATCACATGGATATATACATATAATGAAATGCAAACCCGGCCCATCTAAATATCCATCCGCTACACACCACCCGTACCAACCAAACACACCGTGGGATTACTAAATCAACCTCCATCCGCTACACACCATCGAAGCGCGCTTGTCAGTCAACATGCACATCACCCTTATAATTTTGTGGCAAGGCCACCAGACAAAATTGTGACCAAGTCACCGGATTTCAAAATATGTGACCAAGTCACCAGATTCACATATGTGACCAAGTCACCGGATTTCAAATATGTGACCAAGTCACCGGATATTGTGGTAAAACCACCGAATACTTCCCTTCATCAATAATACCCATATGCCCATGCACATACATATTATTTATTTTTCATGCTATTTACCCCAAAATCATAATATAGTCATACTTATTTCACATTTTATGCATATAGCAAAATTAACGAAATATTGGGGTAAACATACCTGAATATCGTATACCACTGAATGGTATCCACAATCATTATCAAACATATTGCCATATAATCACATTTAATATATAGATTTATGAGTTTTTATTGTAAGGTTACACACCTTATGACCGTGAGAACGATACCTTCTCACTCGTCAACACCTAGTTAATTATCACACTTGGTTAGAATATACTATTACTAATAATTTACCTATTGACGAGAGATCTAAATCCTTACCCTCGATTCTCAAACAACTGTTATTTGTGGTTTTCTCCGCTAGATGGATCAAAACCCGCTGATACTCCACCAACGTAAAGTGGTTCGGTTGTACGCACTACTTCAAATAATCGATCTTCGTTAGCGGAGGTCCACAACCCGTGGAAAATCTCTTATCGCCGATCTGACCCTTCTTTTGAAATTCGATGGTAAAACAAAGGCCTCCTCTCTTCCAAACACTCTGATCGCTATTTTCTTACCTATCTTGTTAGTCTTAAATCACCCTAAAAATAAGATTGATTAATAGTCTATTTAAAGAAATCGATATAACCAAGGTGATATTCTTACCTTGGATGATTTCGAAGGTCACTTCTTAAAAGTTGGCTTCAACAAAGATCCTTAAAATCCTTTCCAAGGATTTGGCCTAAGAGAGAAAAATAAGAAAAATAAGAGTACTATGTTTTAAATCGATTATAATAAAGGAGATAAGAAAATAATTGACAAAAGTCATACTTGCCCAAATGAAGATTCGCCTTGAACAAAAAGAAAAGAGAAAAGATAGTGATTTATGGCTAAAATGGTTTCGGTTTT
Source organism: Gossypium rotundifolium (assembly GCA_025506655.1). Taxonomy (NCBI): domain Eukaryota; kingdom Viridiplantae; phylum Streptophyta; class Magnoliopsida; order Malvales; family Malvaceae; genus Gossypium; species Gossypium rotundifolium. Next base: position 36,176,665 of record CP106729.1, on the reverse strand, counting down.
CAATAGAAGAAAAGAAAGATTTAGATGAAAAGAAAGGTGATTTGGTTTGACAAAGAGAAGGAAAGTATGTTGATTTTGGTGTTGGTAGAAAATAGTTTTGGTTGAGAGTGAGGAAGAAAGATAAATGAAAGAAGAGAGAAAGAGAAGAAGAAAAGATGATGATGAAGAAAAGAAAAGAGATAGGTTTAGAGACCTATGCACATTCGCCAAGAGGGAGAAATTGAAGAAAAATAATTCTTGAACTTTGGTGCTTTCAGAATGAGGGAAAAGAAAAGAAATGATTCTTGAAGACTTGTAATTTGGTTACAAAGAGAAAGAAAGGTGTTTTGTTTAAGAGAAAAGAAACTAAAAGACCTTTCAAACCGAAATGGCAAATTGCAAGATGACCAAAAGAAGAGAAAAGACTTCTCTTTGTGTAGATAAGCATTCGGCTAGGAAGGGAGCTTTTGGAGAAAATTGGTCAAAATGAAAGCCAAAACAAAGTGAAGTTTTACCTAATGTCAATAGCATAATTCGGCTAGGAGGAGAGTTTTTGGAGAAATGAGAAAAGATGTTCAAAATGCTAGAGTTTTTGGCCAACTAACACCCCCTAACTCAAGGTCAAATTCGGCCAACTAGCATGCCAACATTATCCCCCTTTTTCCTCCTTGTTTCTTCCCATCAACCCTTAGATTGCTATCACAATTAACTATCCCTTTAGCCCCTAAAATCGACTAGGTTCATGGTCAAATGACCATGGAAAAGTTTCAAGACAATGCCCTTACTTCAAGCCTTTGTCCCCCTCATCTTACCATCCTTTCATGATTCCATGCCATATCTTCTTGCTTACCTTTTCACATGGTCAAATAACCAAAATTAAAAAGATGCTCATCCTTTCTAGAAGAGTCTTGGCCGACACTATAGGGAAGGAAACAAAAAAAATAAAATCCTCCCATTTGCTAGCTAGGGGATTCAAACCTCTCCCCTCAAGCACTCATCCAAGTGTCCTTACCACTTTGCTAATCACTCATCTTATGCTTAAAACCTCTTGTCATTATTTCTTAAAGCCTATCATGCTTAGCTCCATCTTATTTATTAAAAATTTAATAAATCACTAGGCATTCACTTAATTAATGAAGTTCAAAAATAACTTCCAAAACACACTCAATCATATTTAAGCATGCAACATCATTCAATTAAGTAAAGATGCATAACCCCTAATTATCAGGATGTTACAAAAAAAACACGCAAAATTTTAGCAAAGTTTCAAATAAGAGTCGACTAGTTTTTCCTAGAAGCATGCCAGATCCGGTCAGGGCTTGTGGGTCGGGTTTGGGGTGTTTCAAAACCAAGAAAGCAAATAGAAATAATAAAATATAAAAAACCCAAGTCTATTAACAGTCCAGTATTACAACCCAAACAAATTGCCCAAGCCCAATTCTAAAACCAGTCCGAAAGGCCCAATAACTTAAGCCAAGGTGAGGAAACCTTAGAGTTTCCCCTTAGCGCCGCAAGCTTCCAGCCACTGTGCACCCCACGCGTGCGTGCATAAGCCTCTAGTATAGCAGCATCATACGACCTCCGCACCCTCGCCACTTCCCCTCTGTACCTGCGCAAGAGAACAAAACAGCACGGCAAATCAAAAGAATAGGATTATATTTTTCTTATTTTTATTTTTCGAATTCGATTTTAAAAATCGAAGCAAACATTTGTAAAGTTTTTTTCAGGGGGGCTACACGATTTTTTATACACTAAATAGAAGAAAAAAAATCAGAGAGGATTTACATTTCTTCATTTGTGTTCTTTTCGATTTCATTTTTATTATTTCACTTTTTTCTTTTCGATTTAAAATAAAAGAAAAAGAAAAAAGGGGGCTTACCTGGGTCGATCAACATCATCACTGGCGAGTGTCGCCATCGTAGGAATACCTCGAACCCCTAAGGGTTCGGACAAGGGTTAAAAAAGTGACCAAAACCTTTATTTTTATATTTTTCTGCTTGCTTTTCACCTTTTGGATTTTGAAATACCCAAATCAGGTTTGAAAAGAAAAGGAGTAAAAAAAGACCTAAAAGACCGATTTTGGTTCATCTCCAACCACCGTCCAAGGCCGAGGCATGGTAGAGATATGGCTGAGGCACGGCGGAGGCGTGTTGGCGCTCCATGGCCGGCCTGGGTTTTGAGAGAGTTTCATTCTCTCTTCTTTTCTTTTTCTTTTTGTTTTGAAGTGAAAATGAGGCTTTAACAAAAAAAAAAAACTAGTTTAAATACGACTATGAAACGGTGCTGTTTTGCACCAGCTTTATCATCGCCAAAACTAAGACTGCTTAATCTCACTTTGTCTTGCCAATTCACCAACAAGGAGGGTCCGTTCATTTTCAACAAATGGGTTATTTTCGCTCGATGCCTTTTTGCTTTTTCAGTTCTTTTAATTCAGTTTTTTTTATTATTTTCATTATTTGTCGAATTTGTCCCTATGATTTCATTTCTGTTCATTTTAGCCTCGCATTAAACGGTCCTGTTTCGAGAAAAGGGGATAATTTCCCCGATGATCCCTCTTGCTTTAAGCGCATTATTTTCTAGTCCTATTTCAATCTTATCTTTCAATTTATTGCAATTTTACCCCATGATTTTTATTCTGATTTCAATATAGTCCTCAGATTAGTTTATTTTATTATTTGCTCATTAATTTGTGTAATTATTTTCCTTTTGAATTAATATTAAATATTATATATTTTGAATTGTGCTAGATATGATTTATTTCTCGTTATAAGTTGTTTATTTTCATAAATTTATATATATATATTCTTTTTATATGCATATAATTTAAAAACTATCTTACTTTATGTATATATACCGTTAATTTCATATTATTTTATGTATATATTTTCTTTTAAATCCATATATGTATATATGTTTTATTTTAAAGTCGTATATAAATATATAATTGTTCTTTTAAAGATCTTATTTTTAATTATGTTTTATTTATTCAAAATGCTTTCACATGTCATCATTATTTTATTTTATGTCTAGTTTTTTCTTACATGTGTATTGTTTAAGTTGACGATACTATTTTCTATGTATTAGATGTTCACTTGTTTGTTATTGTATGAATTATATTTTTAATTTGTAACCATTAATTATTTGTGATTCATCATTGTAATATTTGGTGCTACTTTGCCTTGTATACTATCATACCATTGCGATTTTATTTGTAAAAAAAAAAAAATCATGTTTTAATATCATTCGAGTTTAAAAAACCGTTCTGTTCAAAGGTTTTTAAAATAAGGGAATGTTTTGTGTTTGGAAATCTGAGAGATCATGCCCTAACGTGTTGAGTTTTGATTTTTTCGTTTGACCAAATAATCGAATATCCTTTTGAGATTTCATTCATGTTTTCTTAGCTTTAAAATAAGGCAATGTTTCATGTTTGGGAATTTGAGAGATCGTGCCCTAACGTGCTAGGTTTCAGTTTTTCGTTTGACCAAATAACCAAATATCCTTTCGAGATTTCATTCGTGTTTTATTAGCTTTAAAATAAGGCAATGTTTAGTGTTTGGAAATCCGAGAGAACATGCCCTAACGTGCTGGGTTTTGGGTTTTCGTTTGACCATATAACTGAATATCCTTTTGAGATTTCATTCGTGTTTTCTTAGCTTTAAAATAAGGCAATGTTTTATGTTTGGAAATCTGAGAGATCGTGCCCTAACGTGCTGGGTTTCGATTTTTCGTTTGACCAAATAACCGAATATCCTTTTATGATTTTATTCGTGTTTCCTTAGCTTTAAAAATAAGACAATATATTGTGTTTGGAAATCTGAGAAATCGTGCCCTAACGTGTTGGGTTTTAGTTTTTTCGTATGACCAGACCCTCGAGTATCCTTTTAAAAAATTTTTAAATGCATCAACTTTGGAAATCATGAGATGATCTTGGCATCGAGGGTTTGAAATAGCGTATCCTAACATGCTGGATATGGTATTTTATTCCTTTGGAACAAAAGAATCTCAATAACCAATTCGAGTTATTTTAAATTTTTAAAATGGAATTCATTTTATGTTTTCAACATTAGGACCTTAATTAATCAATTTGGTACCAATTTTGGGCATTGCGAGGGTGCTAATCCTTTCTCGTACATAACCTACTCCCGAACCTATTTTCTTGGATTTCGTAGACCAAAATTAATTTCTTTTAAAATAAAATAAAATGTTTTATAGGTGATCCGATCACACCTAAACAAAAAGTATTGGTGGCGACTCCATATTTTTAAAGTCGATCCCCTTTTTTCAAACAAAAAAAATGGTTTTGACAGCTTGGCGATTCCACTGGGGACTTCCAAAAAGAGAGTCAAGCCGTAAAATTAACTAATTTCTGTCCTTTTGTCAAAAACTGAAAATTTGATTTGAAAAATTACGATCCTTTTTATTGTATTCACTTGCATCATCTCATTTGATTGCTGTGGTTCGAGTCTTATAGAATACTTTTTCATCATATTGCATGACCGTCCGGTCACACCCTTTTAAGTGGGAGTGAGAAACTACTCCTTTGTGAGGTTTTTACATTCGTGCAGGATAGTGAATCGCTTTCAGGATACATCCGTACCTATGTCTTCGTGAGATTTTCATCTCCGTGCAGCCATAGGGAAATGTACCCCCTTGAACCAAACTCGGTCCGTATGAGCCTATAATGGGTGAAGATCGAGGAATCTGTTGGTTCGGTACCTTAACTTTAGAACCAAACCACATATAGAGAAACCTAGGAGCCTACCCTAGATAGAGCCACACCAAACCCTAGTGGTCACCAAGACAGGTGTTCTGTGTTGATTATTTCTCTTGCACTAACGTGTTTTCTTTTGTTTTGATTGCATTGCATTGAATCATCATAGAAAGGATATGTTGATTAATATTTGATTGTTAAATAGATGAGTTTGTCATAAGGAAACAAACTTATTGATAAAGTGGATTATAATACGATTGTCCGGACATTGTCTAAGTAAACACAATGGAAGAAGGTTGATAGTCCGCAGAAGAATGCAGAACTGTTCCCGAATGATTCAAATTTACAAAACTGTACAAGAGCCATCATGCCTCAACTTTCTTAAAGAAGCTAATTAACATTGCAGGGGATAAGTGAGCAGCGAACCATGACCCGGATCAAGCCGAGTGGAAATAAGAGAGACATCTTTTAGGACGATTTGAAGGATTCGACCGCAGCGTCCGAATATGAAGGAGAAGATCAATGTCTTCACCTAGACTATGAGGACGAAGCCGTATATATAATTCATTTTATGTAAAGATATTTGTTTTCTAGAAAATTTCTTCTAATGGAATTGAATTTAGAATCAACGTCTCTCTTTCTTCTTGCATTCATTTGTATTTCATGCATTTGCATTACATCATTTGCATTGCATTTTGTGCATTAGATTTTCACATAAAGTCCCTAATTAGGTAAAATTATTTCAGTTAACCTGGAAAACATGGAACAAAGGTTGGAGAGATTAGAGCAAAGGTAAATACTGATGCAAGAGTAGTTGGCCAAAATTTAACGGGATACGCGAGATCAAATGAATATGATGCACCAGTTAACCTAATTACTAGTCGGAGGGCTTGAAAAAAAGGAGTGGCCCAGTGGTCAGCAGTGTGGATGATGATGAAGACATCGTTTGTTCCACAATAAGTGTCCCGACTCAACCAGACACACATTCGCATAGGGTACCCTTCATTATTGGACCCCAATGTCAGATTGATACTTCGACCTTGTTGAACTTCCCGATGGGTTCAGGCTTTAACCCAGAGGATGATCGAGCCAAATCGGTTGTACTGGCAGAAACAAAAGAAAAAGGAGAGTGGACTTTAAAAGCCCCGAAGAAAAAGAAAAATAAAGTGAATAGTACGAGAAGGTATAACAAGGGCTATTCAGAGCTAATTACAGTAAGCCAACCAAGGACTGTAACTACCAGTAAGCTAATTACAGTAAGCCAGCCAAGGACAGTAACTACCAAATTTTGTTTGAAGCACATGTTGTATCCCCTTTTTATGTGGAACCAATACAGCCTCCATACCCTAAATGGTACGATGGGAACGCCCAATGCAAATACCATGCATGAATTATGGGGCACTCGATGGAAAATTGCACCGCTTTCAAGAAATTAGTCGAAAGATTCATCAAAATAGGAGTTATAAGATTCGATGATCCCTCTAGTGTAGAACATCCGTTACTCAACCATGTTGTTAAAAGGATAACTATAGTGAGTACCATGATGAATAGGGGCATGAGATTAGGAGGACATCAAGTTCAGGGCTCTAGTGCAAAACCTAATACTGGCGATTTTGAACATGTATGACAAGAGTGAACCGGGGAATAGACTTCTCCAAGCTTCTGCCTTTACGTACTTGAGATGTTTTAAACAATGGGACTGTGGAAGGGATCCCTGTATTTTAAAACTAATTTAGAGTAATTTTCAGAACACACTTGTTGCTTTGAGCCAAGAGGCAATGAGAATCCTTTTGTGAAATAGGCTTGTGTCTAGAATTTTTATTTCAATAAAATACATCTTTTTGAGCAAATATTTTTTTATATTATACATTCTTTTGTTTTGTGGAATATTCTTTCATTCTTTATTCATGACCATACCATACGAATAATCATATTTAGAATCATTTATTCTTTGGATCTTTTGCCCTCGCACTTAGGTACCCAGATATCAATGACATGATTGACATTGTTACTGACTCCCCTTTTGAATGAAATATGAGTCTAAGATATCTAAAGACTTTAAAGATGACAGAGATTTTATCCTATATTTTGATTTGTTGAGGATGGTAGAACAAGATGAAAATAGACTCTACCTTGCAAAAGGTCAGTGGATGTTGCAAGCTTAGGAAAGGGGCAAAGATCAAAGCCTAGCTCACCACAAAATTAAGGTGAGACATTATTGAGCCATTTTCAAGAATTCGAATATGTTTAAAGATTGGTGTTAAGATTGGTGTTTAAAGAACCCATGCTAATGGTTCTACAATAGTCAGGCTGACATGAGTTTTAGGTACTGCTGGTCCACTAGAAAAGGGAGGTTGCATCAGTTATGCCGTGAATGCCAGATGGATGAATACAGGACTTACGCGCCTCATCGATTTCTTCATAGATTCCCTATATGTGGGGCAGGGACGTTATCAAGCCAATCTCCTCAAAAGCTTTTAGCCAACATCGATTCATATTCATGGTCATTGGTTACTTTACTAAGAGGGTGAAGGTCGCTTCCCATGCCAATCTTACAAAGTCGACAGTTATCAAATCCTACTCTCAATGAAAAAAAAAAGGCTAAAAATCATATGCCAACAAAGAATGCCAGAAAGGATCATGTTTAACATGCATAATTGCATAATGCCAAATATTTACAGTCTGTTCAAAGATCAGACGCCATATTAATGCAGCAAAGGCAGCCAAAAACCATTCAAATTCAAAATAAAAGGACTGAGATTTGTAAAGGTTGGCATAGAGAAGTTACCATTTACCCTCTATGCTTCTTGAATGTTGGCCAGGACCTTCACCGGGCAATATCTTTCTTATTAGGATATGAAAGGGAAACAATTATTGGAAGCTAAGATTCCTTTTCTCCAAGCTTTGATTAAATTGGATGAAGCAGAGTGTCTCTAGTAAGCTTGATTGAAAGTATTCATCATGGTCGAATGTACCAAAAATGGATGATACGGGCTTATGACAAAGAGGTTCACTCAAGAGAATTTCAGTATGGGGACCTGGCATTAAGAAGGATTATTCTCATCCAAAAGGACTTCAGAGGTAAATACCAAATTTGGAAAAACCTTATGTGGTGAAGAAGACTTGTTCTAAAAGATCATTAACATTGACCAAGATTGATTACAAGGACATGCTCAAGCCGGTGAATTCAGATGTCAATCTAAAAGGAAAGGGCAAGGTGAAAACCCGCAAAGGGGCACTTTGAGACCCAAAAAAAATCAATCAAAAAGAAGAAAGAAAAGGGGAGGCCAAGGCGAAAACCTGTAAAGGGCTCCTTGAGACCAAAGGGGATTTGAGTTGAAAACCCGAAAAGTGCAGCTCAAATTTTAATCGAAAGTAAGGCATACAGTAGTCTTGCAATACTTGAATTAACAATAAAGAAGTATGCTACGTCTTGGGGCATGACAAAGGACTACGGATCCCCTAAACAAGTATTGAGCTTAAAATGGTCCTCAAGAAGTTTGAATAGAAAAGCTCAGGCTGGGATATCTGGGGCACCTAGTTTCCATTTTATCCATTTCAAATTTGATATTTGGATTATCTTATTTCTTTTCAAAGAATGCTCCCAATAAAATTTCTTTGCATTTGCTATCTTGAATTAACTTATTTATTTCGAGCTATGCTCCTAATTAATTTCCTTTCTGTCCATGGTTATGATTTTTTCCAGGCATTTTGTATTGAAATAATAATTAGTGGACTAATAATATTTTCATGAAAGGAGTTTCGCATATTACTCTGGAAGCTTCTGAATAATACATGAACTTGAAATAGGACTATTGTTTAAAACTCACCAAGTTTAAAGAATAGTCTAAAATGAGACTTTCTCTTCAGATTTTTTCCAAAGATGGTGGTTGAACAAAGTGACAAGATATTGCGTCAGTGAGACAATCTTGACGAAAAATGGGCAATTTTAACCCAAGTGTAAAAGAGGGATCATTCGCGAGAAAAAAATGATATTCTGCATCCATGCAAATATCATGTATACACATTTGGTTAGGTCACTGGGGAGCGATCAGTTTATTGAACAAGTTACAGTCCTCTACCTTTGAGTTACGATGGTATGGATGGAAAATGATACAAGTCCTATACCTTTGGATAGCAATGGGATGGATTGAAGAAGAAAAAAATTCTTCATTTTGAAGTTGCAGTGGGATGGATGAGAAAAGATTCAGATCCTATACCTCTAAGTCACAATGAGATGAACCCTGAAGTTAAAGTGGGGAAAATCTGTTGAGCAAGATATAATTGTTTTCTCAGGTTTCCTTTCAAGAATACAAGTTGAACAAGATGTCAGCATAATACGTCAGTGATAAAGCCCTAATAAACAATGAGCCAACCCCTAAGCGTTTAAAAAAGATCATTCTCATGACATTCATGAAAATGTCATCCAGTTAGGAGCATGTGATTCATTTGATTTTTGCATCCTAACCGTTGTTAATTTAACAAAGGATCATTCTCATGACATTCTGCATTCATGCAAATTTCATCTATAATATCATTTAGTTAGGAGCATTTGATTCATTTTGATCATAGCATCCTAACTATTTTGCATAAGCATAAACACATAAAACTGATTTTACCTAGAGGACGGTGTCAAAACATCGGTGAATTAATAGATCTTGTCTCCCTAAGTTTGCAGTGGAGCAGATTGAAGATAGCAGATATGGCATTCCTAATGTTGCAGGAGCAGATCGAAGACATCAGATCTTGTCTTCCTGAGTTTGCAGTGGAGCAGATTGAAGATAGCAGATCTAGCATTCCTAAAATTGTAGGAGCAAATAGAAGACATTAGATCTTGTCTCCCTGAGTTTGCAGTGGAGCAGTGTAACACCCTTAACCCCTACCCATCGCCAGATTAGGGTTACGGGCATTACCGGATAAGTCATACAACAATTTCGATTCCATATACCACACTCGACAAATTGATCTTAACATATGAAATTTAGAAAAGTAAACCATATTTAACTAATTAATAAAGCAATCCTATTATAACAGTCAATTTATTTAAAGTATTAAGAAAACCACTAGGTGTTGCTTAACAAAATTTAAACCTTTTGCTTTAAGTTCTCTATATACCAATGTATGACTTAACAATCACAAGCAACCAATGAAATTTCAAATTCATATTACCGTTAATCACAAAGTTTATGCTTTCTAAATTATTTCAATTAACTATTAATTAATTCACATGTATACTTTTAACTATATGTTTCATGTCCAATTCAACTTACAAATAAAATACCGAACAAATTTCTTTTTTTTTTTATAAGCATACTTTACTCATCTACTAATAACTATCCATGAACAATTATGCATAAATTTTTACTCATGCCATATTGGTACAGTTAACCAAATCATAACTATACATTTATCAAGTACATATGCAAATTTAACACTATTACCCTATGTACGAATCCAACATTAATGCAACATAACCGAACATACAATATGCTTATCATTACCATGTTTCCAGATCATGTATCAATATCATAGTGTATATACATACTTCGTAATAATCTTTATAACTCATACTATTTCATAATACATATCGTGCTGTTCAAATAAACTAAAACATGCAACAACCAAAATATATATATATATACACATCTTTTCTTTCAACCCTAATTGCTTAATTTGAACCGCTTCAACAATGCAAAACTTACCAATTCTAAGCTTAAATCAAGACTTCACACACATATATATATAGCAAACATATTAACTTGCTAACATATTACATGCTTTAAATCATCTAGCATCCAACATTTATCCTTATTAGCTAAGTGCATATCCCAACAATACACCATATATATATATCATATGATCATTTTCCGTATGTGATTTAAAGCATGACCGAGATCACATATCTAATGGTATTATAATGCAAGCTACTATATCAAAATGTAAAACCTAAACTTAACTAAAAGCAACAAATTTTATTCGCAAGGCCATATTTATATTTACAATCCGAACATCATTCATTACTTATCAAAATAAAGCCTATACATGCCTTTGATTCAAAAGTTCACAAAACATAACTATACCAAAGAGAGTGATAGTGTGGTCGACTTTCTTGATGATCCCCTGAGCCCGTAGTTGAATTATTGATCTATAAAATAGAACACAAACATAAACAGAGTAAGCTCAATAGCTTAGTAAGTCTTAAGCAACTTTATTATAACATTCAAATAACTTAATTTTCTTTTTCTATAAATTTATAACATCTATATTTATGCTTGGTCTAATATTATCAACTTGCAAATCATAGCATTTACACTTCATTACCATAATCTTATAATTCATCAAACCATAGTATAAACATATTTTACATGAATCACATGCTTCTTGACACATAAGTGCATCATTCATATCAAATATATCATCATACTCAAAGTCTTTCCACTATTTGCATTTATACTACTAACCGAACATCCCAAAAATAACATGTTTAAGCTCAAGTTCTATCTTATACTAATCATACATATTGCTTTATAAGCCCAATCACACAAATCACCAATATTGATATGGTATTTCAACCCAAGTAACCTTAATTATGACTTACCTTACTTCTGATGATATTCACTGAGATTTAAGCTTACTTGAGTTCTTAACTCAATAAGTTCAATATACTACACTAAAAAACTTTATGGTTTCTTCATTTTAAAGTACCACCCAAGATTAAGTCATTAGGCGCAAGCTCAGATATGTCACCCAAGACTAAGCCCGCTAGGCACGAAGCTCGAATATATCACCCAGCACAAGGCTTGCTAGGCACAAAGCCCAAATATATCACCAACACTAAGCTCGCTAGGCACGAAGCCTAAATTAAATCATCGCACAAGGCCCTGGGCTCAAAGCCCAAATTTCTCACCAAGACTAAGCTCAAGTAGGCACGAAGCTCAATTAAATTACCGACACAAGGCTTGCTAGGCTCAAAGCCCGAATTTCTAACATTTTAAACATTCCAACATACACTACTTGATGTTGAACATCACAACTATCTCATTTACAACATATCCCTTACACATAATAAACCAAACATAGTTATTCATAGTATATTCAACAAATCAATTTACTATAAATTCATACCCCTACATTTGGCCAACATACATTGTCATGCCTCAAATTTCCAAATTTATTATATACTAAGTTCGTATAATTCTTTGACATAATTTTGCTTAAGGACTTAACTCGGCTGTCGATAGATCGCATGCGAATCCTGGCTTATTCGAGAACCTTCGCTCTTTCCCGATCTAAATTGCTTTTTTTTGCTCTTGATCTAAAACACATTAAAATTTAGCTCATTCAAGTACATTTCATCTCAATTTAGTCCCTAAGCACAATTTACCATTTTTCCCTACTATTTCAAATTTTTACAATTTAGTCCTATTTACCTAAAACACAAAATACACCAAATTTTTCAATACCCCTTAAGGGCCGAATATGTATAGGGACTATACAAGCCCTATTCTTTCAATTACTTAGCAAATAAGTCCCTCTAAAATTTTATTTTTTTATAATATGGCCCTAAAACAAAATTCATCAAAATTTCCAATACAAAACATATCAATCCTTAACATATCTTTAATTTAAAATCATCAAACATTAAAAACCTCAAGAATTCATCAATGGACGAACCTCATAAACACATGATTCTCAAAAATTCAAGCATGGGTCGGATAATATACGAAGCAACGATCTCAAAAACGTAAAAATTAACAAAAACTGAAATCAAACTAACCTTAATTTTGTGCTTCTAATTGCCGAAATTTCAAAGAAATAAGAACCCTTTTCTTTCTTCCATATTCGGCCAAAGAACAACATAAGATGATATTGGCTTTTTCACTTTATTTTATTATGTATATAATAGATTATTTTATTAATTTACTAATATAACCTTTAATATAAAATAAACATATACATATAATAATGGCATATTAGTCAAAAGCCATCCACTAACTTATAAAATGGAATATTTACCCACCTAATACCTCAATTTAAGAAGCCATCATCATTCTAGCACTTTACACTAAAGAATACAACTTTTACGCTTTACGCGATTTAGTCCTTTTTATCAAATTAAGCGCCTAAACGATAAAATTTTTCTACAAAACTTTCACACACATTAATTCACATATAATAAACACAAAATATAATATTTAAAAGTTTTTTAGACTAAGATTTGTGGTCCCAAAATCACCATTTCGATTAAGATCAAATTTGGTCTGTTACAAGCAGATTGAATATAGCAGATCTGGCATTCCTGAAGTTGCAAGAGCATATCGAAGACATCAGATCTTGTCTCCTTGAGTTTGCAGTGGAGCAGATTGAAGATAGAAGATCTGGCATTCCTAAAGTTGCAGGAGCAGATCGAAGACATCAGATCTTGTCTCACTGAGTTTGTAGTGGAGCAAATTGAAGACAGCAGATCTAGCATTCCTGAAGTTGCAGGAGTAGATCGAAAACATCAGATCTTGTCTCCCTGAGTTTGTAGTGGATCAGATTGAAGATAGAAGATTTGACATTCCTGAAGTTGTAGGAGCAGATCGAAGACATTAGATCTTGTCTCCCTGAGTTTGCAGTGGAGCAGATTGAAAACAGCAGATCTGGCATTCCTGAAGTTACAGGAGTAGATCAAAGACATCAAATCTTGTCTCCCTAAGTTTGAAGTGGAGCAGATTGAGGATAACAGATCTGGCATTCCTGAAGTTGCAGGAGTAGATCGAAGACATCAGATCTTATCTCCCTGAGTTTACAAAGTGGAGAGATTGAAGATAGCGATCCGCATTCCTCGGTTGTTGCGAGAGCGGATCGATGACATCAGATCTTGTCTCCATGAGTTTGCAGTGGAGCAAATTGAAGATAGCAAATCTTGTCTTCCTGAGTTTACAGTGAAGTGGATAGAAAATACCACCGCATCTTTGAGTTTGCGGTGAGCATCAAGATAGCGATCTTGTCTTCCGAAGGTAGCAAATCTTATCTCCCCGAAGTTGTGGTGGACCAGATTAAGGCTACAAGTCTAATTTCCTTAAGTTGGATCGAAGTGCTAGTTCCCGAGCCCCTGAAGATGCAGTGGGATGGAATGAAGCTATTTGAAGAAGAAAAGCACTGAATGAAGCCAAGATTTGACAAGACCAGGCAAAATTGGCCCTTTTAAAGTCTTTGCTTCATTCTCGTTACACGACAATGAGCAAAGAGGGGCAGCTATAGGAACCAATTTATGCCCGAGCCCATTAACCAAACAAAACCAAGAAAGCAAATAGAAATAATAAAATATAAAAAACCCAATTCCATTAATAGTCCAGTATTGCAGCCCAAACAAATTGCCCAAGCCCAATTCTAAAACCAACTCGAAAGGCTAAAAACTTAAGCCAAGGTGAGGAAACCCTAGGGTTTCCCCTTAGGGCTGCAAGCTTCCAGCCACCGTGCCCCCCACGCGCGTATGCATACAACTTCCAGCGCAGTAGCATCATACGACCTCCGCACCCTCACCACGTCCCCTCCGTACCGCGCAAGAGAACAAAATAGCACAGCAAATCAAAAGAAAAGGATTGTATTTTTCTTATTTTTATTTTTTGAATTTGGTTATAAAAATCGAAGAAAACATTTTAAAGTTTTTTTTAGGGGGGCTACACGATTTTTATACACTAAATAGAAGAAAAAAAGAAATCAGAGAGGATTTACCTTTCTTCATTCGTGTTCTTTTCAATTTCATTTTTATTATTTCATTTTTTTGATTTAAAATAAAAGAAAAGGAAAAAAGGGGGCTTACTTGGGTCGATTGGCACCGTCACTGGCGAGTGTCACCGTCGTAGGAATACCTCGAACCCTTGAGGGTTCAAACAAGGGTTAAAAAAGTGGCCGAAAGCCCTTCTTGTTATCTTTCTCTGCTCGCTTTTCACCTTTTCGATTTTGAAATGCCCAAATCAGGTTTGAAAAGAAAAGGAGTAAAAAAAAAAAGACCTAAAAGGCCGATTTTGGTGCATCTTCGCCCACCGTCCAAGGCGGAGGCACGGCAGAGGCGTGTTGGCGCTCCATGGCTGGCCTGGGTTTTGAGAGACTTTCATTCTCTCTTTTTTTTCTTTTTCTTTTTGTTTGAAGTGAAAATGAGGCTTTAACAAAAAAAAATGGTTTAAATACGACTATGAAATGGTGCCGTTTTGTACCAGCTTCATCATCGCCAACACGGCGCCGTTTAATCTCAGCCCGTGCGCGCGACCCAACCCGCAAGGAAGGTTCGAGCATTTTCAAAAAATGGGTTATTTACACTCGAGGCCCTTCCGCGTTTTCAATTGTTTTAATTCAGTTTTTTTATTTTCATTATTTGTTGAATTTGTCCCTATGATTTCATTTCTGTTCCATTTTAGCCTCGCGTTAAACAACGCTGTTTCGAGAAAAGGGGATAATTTCCCCGATGATCCCTCTTGTCTTAAGCGCATTATTTTCTAGTCCTATTTCGATCTTATCTTTCAATTTATTGCAATTTTACCCCATTATTTTTATTCTGATTTCAATATAGTCCTCGATTAGTTTATTTTATTATTTGCTCATTAATTTGTGTAATTATTTTCCTTTCGAATTAATATTAAATATTATATATTTTGGATTGTGCTAGATATGATTTATTTCTCCTTATATGTTGTTTATTTTCATAAATTATTATATATATATATTCTTTTATATGCATATAATTTAAAACTATCTTATTTTATGTATATATACTATTAATTTCATATTATTTTATGTATATATTTTCTTTTGAATCTATATATATATATATGTTTTATTTTAAAGTCAGTATATAAATATATAATAATTCTTTTAAAGATCTTATTTTAAATTATGTTTTATTTATTCAAAACGCTTTCACATGTCATCATTATTTTATTTTATGTCGATTTTTTATTACATGTGTATTATTTAAATTGACGATACTATTTTCTATGTATTAGATGTTCACTTGTTTGTTATTGTATGGATTATATTTTTAATTTGTAACCATTAATTATTGGTGATTCATCATTGTAATATTTGGTATATGTATTGCTACTATGCCTTGTATACTATCATTTCATTGCGATTTTATTTGCCAAAAAAAAAATCATGTTTTAATATCATTTGAGTTTAAAAACCGTTCCGTTCAAAGGGTTTTAAAATAAGGCAATGTTTTGTGTTTGGAAATCTGAGAGATCATGCCCTAACGTGCTGTGTTTCGATTTTTTGTTTGACCAAATAACCAAATATCCTTTTGAGATTTCATTCGTGTTTTCTTAGCTTTAAAATAAGGCAATGTTTCGTGTTTGGAAATTTGAGAGATCGTGCCCTAACGTGTTGGGTTTCAATTTTTCGTTTGACCAAATAACCGAATATCCTTTCGATATTTCATTCTTGTTTTCTTAGCTTTAAAATAAGGCAATGTTTCATGTTTGGAAATCTGAGAGATCGTGCCCTATCATGCTAGGTTTTGATTTTTCGTTTGACCAAATAATTGAATATCCTTTGGAGATTTCATTCGTGTTTTCTTAGCTTTAAAATAAGGCAATGTTTCGTGTTTGGAAATCCGAGAGATCGTGCCTTAACGTGCTGGGTTTTGGTTTTTCGTTTGACCAAATAACCGCATATCCTTTTAAGATTTTATTTTTGTTTTCTTAGCTTTAAAAATAAGGCAATATATTGTGTTTAGAAATCTGAGAAATCGTGCACTAACTTGCTGGGTTTCGATTTTTTCGTATGACCAGACCCTCGAGTATCATTTTAAAAAAGAAATTTAAATGCATGAACTTTGGAAATCATGAGATGATCTTGGCATCGAGGGTTTGAAATGGCATATCCTAACGTGCTAGATATGGTGTTTTATTCCTTTGAAACAAAAGAATCTCAGTATCCAATTCGAGTTATTTTAAATTTTTAAAATGGAATTATATTTTAAAATCATTTTAAGTTTTCAACATTAGGACATTAATTAATCAATTTGGTACCAATTTTGAGTGTTGCGAGGGTGCTAATCCTTCCTCGTATGTAACCGACTCCCGAACCTATTTTCTTGGATTTTGTAAACCAAAATTAATTTCTTTTAGAATAAAATAAAATGTTTTATAGGTGATCTGATCGCACGTAAACAAAAAGGATTGGTGGCGACTCGATATTTTTAAAGTCGATCCCTATTTTTTTCCAAACAAAAAAAAATGGTTTCGACAACTGACTTGTGTTATGATTTGATTGTGATTGTATGACTATGATTTGATTGACTTAACTTTGAATGATATGATGATTTGTGGGCCAGACATTCTGTATACATGACATACTGCATGGGGTTGGGATATTGGTTATGGAGGAAGTACTGTTTTGATAGGGTTGCACGGGTCGCACGAGACGACTGTGGACCCAGTAATGATCTGTTAAGGTCGCACGGGTCGCATGAGATGACTGTGGACCTACAATGGCTTTAATCCAATTAATATGATTATGGCTCTGTGTGAACCTAATTATGGCTCTGTGCCGTCTTGATTATGACTTTGTGATGATCATATTTATCCATTACTGTGTGCCAATCGTAATTATTGATGACTTTGTGTCGATCATACTTACCCATGACTGTGTGCCGGTTATGTTACCGTAGCTGATGGCTCTGTGCTGGTCATATTACAACTACTAATGGCTTTGTGCCAATCATACTACAGCTACCGATGGCTCTATGCCGATCATATTACAGCTACTGATGGCTTTTTAGCCATCCTGTTTATAGCTTATAGCTATCCTATTTGTGGCTCTTAGCCATACTGTTACTGGCAGCTATGCTGTAATATTGGTGTGTTGGCTGGGTGGGTCGATTTTATCCCCACATGGTGTGTTGGTTGGTACGGGTGGTGTGTTTGTTGGATTGGGTTGGGTTATATATTTGTACCATATTGATACTGTATTGGACATAGGCCCACATTATTACTGTAATGGGCTAAGGCCCACATAGTACTATTACTGAATATGGACAAGGCCCAGACTATTACTGCATGTATTGTTACTGACTGACTGATAGGGGATTATACATTGACTTCTCGTAACTCACCCTTTTCTTTTAAATGTACAGGTAATCCCTAACCTTAGATGATTTGGAGTTACGAGGGACTCAGAGGTGGCCACACGTTCGCTAGTATTTTATTTTAGACCTAGTTATTTAAATTTTTATCTTGGGTTGATATTTATGTAATAAGGCCTCTGGTGATTTTATTTTCTTTTAATTGGGTTTAAATTCTTATTTTGAAACTGCCAAACTGATACAAATAAGTTTTCAAAAATATTAATGGTTTTAAAAAGACAAACACATATTTTCAAACTTCAAAATGACATTAATTAGAGTAGCTTCCGGGGGTTTTTAACCAACTAAGAAACCAACAGTAACAAACATGGCTATCGTTTAAAAATGGATTTCTCTCAACAAGCATGATTTCGAAAAACACTCGGACGTGACACGTCAGATTCGGTCGTAACTTCTAGGCCGGGTTTGGGTTATTGTAACACCCCAAACACGGCCCATGTGTTAAGGGCGGATCCGACATGTCACATGTAACACCCCAAACCCGGACAAGACACCACGTCCAAATCTGGTATGTTACGGGGAAACATGTTCGTGAGAGGTTAAATTTTTCGTTAAAAGCCGAGTGAAAACACAGTGTATTTTGAAGACAATTCGAGTAGACTTGTTTGAAATCAGATGGTGTATTTGAAACCCGGAGATTTTGAAATCTTAACCAGAATGTGTGGTTAAACGAGTTTAAACCATTTAAACCTTAATAGTTTCTTAGTGTTACTTAAAACCTTTTTAGACTTAGGAGTAATACAAGTTTGATTTGAAAATCATTTGAGTTTGCTTACTATAAAGACATAGTGTGATACCCGATGGTAAGGTTTAAAAACACATTGCGTTATAATTTTGAAATCATTTTCTTTCCAAGTTTTAGAAAATTCATACCAACTTGTTTTGTTAAGGCATATTAAAATCTAATTAAAACATAAACATCATAAAACATAAATTAAAGGCCTTTTACAAATCCAATATAAAACCCAAGTAAAGTAAATAAGCTAAAGTACCCAAATTCAATAGTCCGAGCAACACTTTTATTAAAGCATGGCATGTGCACCCCGAGTCCATCCCGGCTCCGTGTCCGCGTCTACGAGTCACCTGAAATGTCAAAGGAGAGGGCGAGTCGAGTGACTCAGTGTGTAAATCCCGCTCCCGAAAAATAACATGCTAACACACATCATACAAAGCAACATAATTAATGCAACCCGATCCTAACCATCCATATCGCCTTTTCTACCCGTGTGGTACCAAACCACCGGTGGTGCCAAACCACCGGTGACATCTGGTCACAATGTGTTACCAAAACACTGGTGTCCCAAAGACACAATATCCGTCAATGTGGTGCCAAACCACTGGTGTCCCAAAGACACAATTGTGCTACCAAAGCACTGGTGACCGCAGTCACAAATCCAATGATGGGGCCAACCCATCGTGTGATACCAAATCACTGGCATCAATCCCATATCTCACAAGTGGGGCCAACCCACGGTGGTGTTAACCACAGGGGCGAGGACGCCGAGGTACCAAACCTCCGGAGGTGCCAAACCTCGGTGACTCAAAGTCACAAAGTGTGTTACCAAAACACTGGTGCTCACGGCACAAAATATCTTTGCTCCTCCACTCGTATCACCCATCAACATACCACACTCATGTAATCATGCATATCATATAATCATGCATATCATGCTAATATGTCTAATCTCATACCCCATGTCACATATATCCACAACCATGGTATCATATAGATCATCGGTAAACTCATAATAATAATACTAACTTACGAGAGTCGAAATCATACCCATTAGGGTATCACATCAATCATCATTGTTTCATTAATCATCACACGGGTTATCAATTATATTACTAAGCGTAAGTGTGTTAGTTTACACACCGAATTAGCGAAGGTATTAATCCTAAAATCGATTTACGTCCCTTGACCACTTCTACAACTCGAATCCTACAATCGGCCAACAAATGGATTAACCATCATACCATTCGCCACAAGCATTAAACCAAAAGGGTTTATCAAATAGTCCTTACCTTGCAAGCGTTTGGCTTCCTACCAAACTCGAACCACAAAGGTTTCTCCTTTACACACGGCCTCCACCTAAAAGAAAATCCATTAATCCATTGTGACTTGCTTTAACGAGGCTAAAAGAACGGACTAACAAAATACTCCTCTTACCACCACTTAACAATCGGCTAAAAGAGTTGGAAGACTCCTTTGATTATTTCCAAAGTCCAAAGATCCTATCTGAAAAGATTAAACAAGAAGTTAACACCTTTTACCAATATCGATATCACCCTTAACATACCAAGAATTGGTAAAATACCGAAGAAAGAGAAATGGCCATTCGCCAACACTTACCCCCTTTAGTAGACCGATTGATCACCAACACCCCAACACAACCAATAATCGGCCTACCAACTACTAAGAGAGGAGAAAGATTCGCCCCTTTGCTTGGAGAAAGAGAAAGAATAACAAGAGTAAGTGCTCTCGGTTTTGAATGAAAAGGAACAAGAAAGGGAAGTAGGAGAGAAAGAACTTTGGCTACTAATGACCAAAATCGGCAAGGGTTTGATTGTGGTTGTGTTCGGTTTAGATGAAGAAGATGGAGGATGCGGTTTTTGGTGAAAGGTGTTACGGTCAAAAGGAAAAGAAGAAGGCTAGCTTCGGTTTGGTGATATGGTATGGAACAAATGAGAAAATCGGCACAAGGGTTGTAAAACAAAAGAAAGAAAATGAGAAGGAGGATCACTAGTTTGACTTTGCACAATAAAAAAGAAGAAAGAAGAACAAGGTGGGATTTGGCGAAAGGGTGCTTGAGGTTTGGTTGACACAAAAGGTAAAAGAAGAAAACGCAAAAGAAGAATGCAAGATTGGCAATTGAAGTTGCTTTGTGCTTCAGTTTCAAGGAGCAAGAATGGAAGGTTTTCTCTCTTTTTTTTTTAAAGCTATTTGCTATTGAAGAGATCTTTTACTAGCTTTGATTAAACAAGGAAAAAAATTAACTTCCCCAAAACAAAATTTGACCGAACCTACCCAATTGCCTTAGTGGAAAAAAATTTCGGCACTCTCCCACAAGCTTACCAACCGGCCGCACTCCCTCTCCCCAAACTCTCACCAAATCCGCCAACTCTCCCCATTTACTCCCACACCACCAATTCAAATCCATGACCAAGTCTCCTCCTACTTTCACTCTCCACCCCTCTTTTGAATGTGAAGACTAAGTCCAAGCTAGAGTTCAAGTTGCCTTCTACCTCTTCCTCCATGCCGTCCAAAATGAGAGCCAAAGGGGTGGGATTCTCGTGACTTGAACACAAGACCTCCCCACAGATGACGCCGCACACAAACTCTCCATGTGGCGCATGCTTGCCACTTTGCTAGCTCCTCATTTGTGCTTTAAATTCACTTAATTTAATTAAAACCCCATCTCCTTCACTCCTATCCCCTAAGGCCCAAAAGCAAAATTTTCCACCTACTCAGGCACACTCCTAGCCTTCATCTAAGTCCAAAACCATACAAACAACATAATAGCTCACCAATAATTATGCAACAATGCCAAAAATAAATTAACCCCTTAACTTGGGATATTACATCACATGAGAAAATATATTTAAGTCCTTTTCATTCATACTTAATAGATTTGTTAAAATTAAGAAAACAATTCGATTTAGAATATTTGACAATATATTACTAACTTCAAGATTTATTGATAAATCGATAAATTAGAAGTAATGATTTTACAAACCGTGACTTTTGAAAAATATTGATGAAAATTTGAGAGAAAATTTCGGGTTATAAATATTTACATAAGTTTATCAAAAATCCATTTGTGTATCCATTTTAGAAAATCTTTATTTAAGTTTTTAGAAAAATATCTCATTTAAAGTAATTTGAATAGAATATAAATACGTCAAACATAAAGCAAAATAAAAATAAACCAGAGGCCTTATTACAACATTTAACACAAAATATTAAAGTAATAAAGTGAACGAAAAAGAAATCTCAAGTCCAAATAAAACCGTTTTAGAAGTATGGCCTCCACCGAGTCATCTATGGCCCAAGTCCACATCACTGAGCATTACCTGCAAGGGTTAAGGAAACAGGGTGAGTTACTAGAACTCAGTGTATAATCCCCTTACCATCATCCAATGGGCTTGAACCCGTTTAGCAATATTTTGGGCCAAAGCCCCTTTTACAAAATAAAATATCAAATAAATCAAATGAATGTTATGCAACCCAAACTAACCTAATAATCCATCCGCTACACACCACCCGTACCATCCCATCACACCTGTGGGGATCAAGTCAACCCACCCCGCCAATCACACCAATCGCAGGCATTTAGCCATTTATAACATATTTTGAATTATGGACAAGCCACCAAAATCATAGCAAATCACATTAACAAACATTTTTGTGGCAGTGCCACCAGAATTACTTCTCTTCAACATTTTCCCATGCAAAATTATGTAAATGCATCATACATAGTAAACCATGATGTTTACAAATATAAACAACAATAAATAATTTAGAGTTTCATTACAAAAATTCGGCCCAATAATAACACTTTGCAAATTGGCCCATTAGAGCAATCTATCAAATCGGCCCATTAGGGCATTTTTGTAATTCGGCCCTTAGGGGCATTTTCGTAATTCGGCCCTTTAAGGGCATTTTCATAATTCTCATAGTGTTAATATCGATTTTGTCAATTTCATAAAAATAGTGAAATTTAGGCAAATTTTCCTAGTTTACATAGCGATTTATTTCTAATATGATATCAATATTAAAACTCACGAAAAACGGTGTGAAATTACACACCTGATTACGGTAAGTACTAGACCTTCTTGATCGTCGACACCTAAGATATCATAACACTCGCTTAATCGACATACGTGATTTTATTAATCAAACTCTAAAATAAACGATCTAAAGTGTTTACCCTTGGAATCGTGAATGACCACGATTTGTCGATTTTCCCCGGATGACGGTCCACAACCCAGTGGAAAATCCCGAGCCATCGATACTGCCCTTCGTTTGAGTTTAGGAGTAGGGATTGCTAGGATCGCTAATCCTCTCCTTTTTGTGATCTCCAAACGCTTTCCCTTTCGATTCGATATTGCTTGTCTCCATTGAAAACAAATCTTAGTCAAAATAATATTACATTGATATGAACTGATTGACTAAGGAAAAAGGTCAGCTTACCACTAGAATTGAATGATCACAAGTTGATAGATCGAGCAATTTAGTCCCTAAAACATATCGCCGATTATTCCAAATTATTACTCCTTTAGAAACCAATCGAATATAGAATAATATCAATAATCCATAAAGAATTCTTACCGTATCAATATTGGATCCGATTTTCACCATTCAACTTAAGACTAGAGTGATGTTCGGCCTCCCACTAGAATACTACAAAAGGAAAAATGATCACGTTGTGAGAGAGTAGAAGAAAATGATGATTTCAGTTAATAGAACCGTCCCATGACAAGGGCATACATTCGACATTAAGAGAAGAAATTGAAAAGAAAATTATTACTCACCGATTCGACAAGAAGATAGTGTCCAATCACGAAGGAAAAGAGATAGTGAGGAGACAAGTTGTTGTTAAATTCGGCTATGGAGAGAATGAATAAAAAGAATTCGATCATAATGAAATTTTGATTTTTTTTAAAATGTGGAAGAAGGATTGAAGAGATGATTAAAAGAAAGGAGAAGATGTACCAAGATGTTTGGAGTGTTTCGGCCAACACCAAAAGAGATATGAACCAATGAAAAATGTGAGTATTTCGGCAATAAGAAGAATGGTAAAAGATGGATTAAGATTTCGGCACAGCAATAGAAAAATGACCAAAATGAAATGAGAGTTTTTGGCCAAAACAAAGAAAATATACTCTCTTTTTGGCTTTGGGAGTTACGGCTAAAAGGAAGAATTGGAGAAAGAAAATTACACTAAAAAGCTAAAGAGAAGGCAACCTCTCAAGCATCAAAATTGCCAAAATATTCCTAGCAAAATTCAGCTACCCTCTCCCTATACCAAAACCGTCAATACCTTGGCAATAAGGTCAAAAATTTTGCCAACCAAAACTTTCCAAAACACTTCCTCTCTTTGGGCCAACATGTTCCCTATACTTTCCTTTTCTCTTGATTTATTTCCCTTCCCTCAGCCTTTCCTAATTTCCTTAGCCACCTTGCCAAAATTAAAAATTCCACCTTGCCATATATATCATCTTGGCCGACACTTAAGGAAAGAATACAAAAAAAAAAATAGTTAAAATTTTGCACTTGATGAGATTTGAACCTCTTCCCTTAAAGTCCTTCATGTGGTGCCGTATCCCCTTTACCATATGCTCATTTATGCTAGCAAATTACTCACTTATTTCCATAAGCCTTGATGCCACTTACTATCTCTCCTTAATAGGCTTAAACACAAAATTTTTACTAGGGCACAAATAAACCCCGAGCCTTCTCAAAACCCCTAAACATACACAATTAATATTTTTAACAAGCTTAATGCAAGAAATAATGCAACACATAAAATTCTAAATTTTTAGGATGTTACAATTCTACCCCCTTTAAAGAAAATTTCGTCCTCGAAATTTACTTGATTAAGAGAGGTGAGGATATTGCTGTCGAATCGTGTCCTCAGGCTCCCATGTAGCTTCCTCCAATCCGTGATTACGCTATAATACTTTGACTAACGGAACCGACTTCCTTCTCATCACCTTAACGTCCCGATCTAAAATTTGTACAGGCTCCTATTTGAAAGACAAGTCAGGTCTTATCTCAACTTCCTCTACCGGCACTATATGAGACGGATCTGATCGATAACGCCTTAACATTGAGACATGAAATACACTATGTATCTGATTCAACTCCAGAGGTAACTCAAGCTGATAAGCCACTGGCCCAACATGCTTCAATACACGGTATGGTCCGATGAACCTAGTTCTCAACTTGCCATTCCATCCAAATCTAAAGATCTTCCAAGGTGAGACCTTTAGAAAGACTTGATCTCCTATCGCAAACTCAATATCCTTACGCTTCAGATCCGCGTACGATTTTTGTCCATCTGAAGCTTCTTTTAACCGTGCCCGAATTACCTTTACTTTTTCCTCCGTCTCTGATATCAACTTAGGACCCAATAACTGTTGCTCCCCCAGCTCAATCCAACAAGTAGGGGTACGACACCCACGACCATACAACACCTCGTAAGGTGCCATCTGAATGCTGGATTGATAGTTGTTGCTTTATGTAAACTCTACCAACGGTAGGAAATCCTCCCAACTACCCCTGAAGTCAATCACACAGCCCCTTAACATGTCTTCCAGAATTTGAATTACTCTCTCTGACTGACCATCTGTCTGAGGATGAAATGCCGTGCTGAAATTTAACCTTGTTCCCAAAGCTTCATGTAAAGCTTTCCAAAACCGTGATGTAAACCTAGGGTCCATGTCCGATATAATAGACATTGGTACCCCATGTAACCTCACGATCTCTGCTACATACAACTTGGCCAACTTCTGCAATGCGTAATCCGTACGAACAGGTATGAAATGAGCAGTCTTCATCAACCGTTCCACTATTACCCAAAAAGAATCCTTCTTAGTAGGCGTTAAGGGTAACCCACTAACAAAGTCCATCGTTATCCTTTCCCATTTTCATAATGGAATTTTCACCGTTGTAGCAATTCCTAGGGCAATTGATGTTTCGCCTTCACCTGCTGACATGTTAGGCACCTACTCACGAAATCAGTAACCTCCCGTTTCAACCCTAGCCACCAATACTGCTCACGAAGGTCTCGATACATCTTATTTGCCTTGGGGTGCATAGCATATGGGCTACTATTCACCTCACGCAGAATCATTTGTCTCAATTCCGAATCTTTGGGCATAGAAATTCTTTCGGAAACACAATACTCCATCATTATTCAATCCAAAATCCCCTATCACACCACCTTCCACTTGCTGAAGTAAGGAGCCCAACCTTTCATCTAATAACTACTTTTCCTTAATCTGGCTTATCCACGCAGGCTTCACCTGAAGATCGGCTAGCAGACTACCATCTACATACAGGCTGAGATGAGCGAACATCGTTCTCAAATTCGATATCACCTTACGACTCAACGCATCTGCCACCACATTAGCCTTTCTGGGATGATACTCGATTGAGAAGTCATAATCTTTCAACGGTTCTATCCACCTTCACTGTCTTAAGTTCAACTCTTTCTAGGTAAGGAGGTACTTTAGACTTTTATGATCCGTATAGATAATCAACTTCTCACCGTACAGATAGTGTCTCCAAATCTTCAAAGCAAACACTACAGCAGCTAACTCTAAATCATGAGTGGGATAGTTCACCTCATGCGGCCTTAATTGACGAGATGCATAAGCCACCACTTTTCCTTCTTGCATCAACATACATCCCAAGCCCATGTGTGACGCATCACAGTAAACAATAAACTCTTTTCCAGCCTCAAGTTGAATCAATACTGGCGCTTCTGTCAGAATCTTCTTCAATTTCTCAAAGCTCTCTTGCTACTGATCTGACCACACAAATGGTACTCCCTTGAGCAACAACTTAGTTAGGGGTGCAGCAATCAACGAAAACCTCTCAATGAAACGCCTGTAATAACCAGCCAACCCTAGGAAACTCCAAATTTCAGCCACTAACTTTGGTGGTTTCCATTCCAACACAGCCTTGACCTTTCGGGGATCAACTCTAATTCCTTCGACAGACACAACATGCCCCAAAAAGGTCACTTCCTTCAGCCAAAATTCAGACTTACTGGATTTGGCATAAAGTTGCTTCTCCCTTAATATCTACAATACTACCCTCAGATGCGAATCATGCTCTTCTTCATTCTTTAAGTACACAAAATATCATCTATGAACACCACCACAAACCGATCTAAATAGGGTTGGAAGACCCGGTTCATCATGTCCATAAATGTAGCTGGTGCATTAGTTAATCCAAACGGTATAACCAATAACTCATAATGCCCATAACGAGTTTGAAACACAGTCTTACCTTAAGCTGGTGATATCTCGATCTCAAATCTATCTTCAAAAAAATCAAAGCTTCTCACAGTTGATCAAACAGATCGTCGATTCTCGACAACGGATACCTATTCTTGATCGTCAACTTATTCAACTGTCTATAATCGATGCACATACGCATCGACCTATCCTTCTTCTTGACTAACAAGAGCTCACCACGGTGACACACTCGATTGAATGAATCCACGATCTAAAAACTCCTGAATTTGGGCCTTAAGCCCCACTAACTCCTTCTGCTCCATTCTATAAGGAGCAATGGACAATGGAGCCGTTCCTGGCAATAACTCAATGTCAAACTTTACCTCCCGATCCGGAGGCAATCTTGTAAGCTCCTCGAGAAAGACGTCCGAAAACTTTTTCACTATTCTAACACTTTCCATTGACAATTCCTTGGCTTCCAAAGCACTAATGAAGGCTAGGAATGCTCCACACCCCTTCCGCACCAATTTTTCTACCTTTAAAGTAGATACCACATTAGACAGGTAGTTTCTTCTTTCACCTATCATCACCACTTCCTTATCCTCTGAATTTCTTAGTAACATCTATGTTACAGCACAATCCAAGTTGGCACGATGTTTCACCAACCAGTTCATGCCTAAAATAAGTTCAAACTCGCCGAATGGCAGTTCCATCAAATTCGCCAAAAATATTTCCCCCTAAATTTCTAAGGGCACATCCCTAAACAACTTATTCACTATCATAGACTATCCTAGAGGACTAATTACAGTTGTTTCTCTAGTAGTAATCTTAGATCTAATGTTTAGATTTCTAGATACAGCACAAGCAACATACGAATGGATGGATCCGATATCTATCAAAGTAGTAATAGGTACATCAGGTATAAAGAACGTACTGGTTATTACATCAGGTGCATCGCCATCCTCTCGACGTCTGACCGCATATACCAACCCTGACTGTCTTACCTCCGCGATACCCCTATTACCAGTACCTCTACCCGAAGCACCTTGACCTCGTCCTACGCCATTACCACCTCGATCTGCCCAAGGTCTCTCGATGGCTACTGTAACATCCAAAAAGTGGGCCTACGCATTTATATGGTAGTCTAATATGTTAAATTGAGATTGTAAAGGTTGGGCTGACTTTTTGATTAAATATTTGGATTAGGGTTAAAGTTAGTGCTCTGGATAATTTAAAGTGAAATAGTGGGCTTTAAAAATTTAGGTTAGGTTGCTAATAAATGGTGTTAGCTTATAATTTAAGAAGATGGATAATTAAGTGACAAGCTGAGCTTGTGGCCCAAAGAATTAAAGTGCATTAAGTAGGCATAAGGTGGCGCCATGAAGGGGAGGAATTTGGGCCTTGTGTGGCCGATTGGGCCTTAGAAGATGGGTCAAATTCGACTTAAATGGGAAGGGGTGGACAAAATTAGGCTACCTTTTAGGAGTTATTTCTTTTATTTTAAGTGTTAAAAGCTAATAATTAATAAGGAGGAGTTGGTTTTAGGGTGGGCTCTCCTAAAGGTAAGATAAGGATTGAGTTATCAGATGAGATGAAGGCTATCAAGAGAGGGGAGAGTTGGCCAAAATTCCAACTCTGTGTGTGTGGATATGCTGAAATTTCTCTATAAATAAGGAGTAGTATTCTTCAATTTTGGTATCTTGAAACCCTATTCTTCTCTCATTCTCTCCGAAATTTCCAAGCCTTCTTTACGCTTTCTTTTTTCTTTTCTAAGAGTCAATTCCTTTGTTCATACCCTCATCTCCCATAGCCGAATCTACAAGTGAGATCTCTATTTTCCCAAGGTGCAATCAGAAGTCGTATACTCCTTAGTAATCCCGTAAGTTTCAGGATTTTTCCTTTTCTATTATTCCTTATTTTTATCAAACTCCTAATCTAAACCATTGTTCCAAGGTCCTTTCGATTATACTCTTTACTCCTAGAAGCTAAAACTATCCCATTAAAGTCGATTTGGTGGAAAAATCGAAGGTAAGAAGTGGTAAGTATGGCCGAATGGTCTTCCATGATTCTTTCCATTTAGCCGAATGGCACATAGGTTAGAATGGTTGTGATTTTGATTCATTTAATATTTGGGGAATGGCCGAATGTAGGAAGGTTGGTGGTGACAATTTCTAAAGGATATTCGGGATTCGGCTAACTAGGTAAGTGTTCGTTTTAAAGGTTACATTTAACTAATAAGTTAGATCTCATCGTTATTTGGTTTAGTGGTTAAGAGATTGATATGGACTCAACTAACAGTCAAGTAGAGAAGGTTGGATCTGTAAAACTGTCACCCAAATCCAAGAAGCAATCTGTTTCGGTAGTGCGAGATTGGCCAACGGGGTGTGGGCCAAAATCAAAGTCAGATCGTGGGCCAATAATAGTTGTTTCAAGTGATAGTAACGTAGATATAGCAAAATCCTTAGTACTCAAATTAGGTGTGTAACACTTCCCCACCATCTAGATCTGATTAATAATAAATGTATATATATGTATATGTGTTCACAAGATTTATATGTTACATTAAAAGCTGAAATCTCAGATTTAAACGACAGACCCTTAGGTTAGTAAATAATCTGACTATATGTTACAAGTAAACTGTTGTACATGTTTTAAATTATTGTGCATGTTGCATGGGGTGGGTGATGAAAGGAGAAAGTTATATGTACATGTATATGAGTAACGGTTTTTACCGTGAACTACTGTAGCGACTAATACCGTGAACTGTTATACGGGCTTCGGCCATTATATGTTATAAGGGCTTCGGCCAATATATGTTGATGAGCAGCTTGACTTCTATCTTGGAGAGTAGCGGTGTGGGTTGATTGTAGAAATCCCCAATGGTGTGTTGGTTGGTACGGGGGCGTGTAGCGGATGGAAACCTAGGCAAATGGGTTGGGCTTTGCATATTATATGTTTCCATATAAATGAATTTATTATTATGTTTAATGAGGCCCAAATCTAGTGGTGCATGAGGGTTGCACACTGAGTCTTGCGACTCACCCCCTTTAAACTAACCTTTCAGGTGACGATTAGTGCATCAGACTAGGCGGAGTGAAGCGCAAGGTGTCCATGCAAAGAAGGTGGATCCGTGACAAAGTTTCCCATATTAGTTTTTTTAAAGTACTTTATCGATGGATTTAAAATACATTGTAATAAGGCCATAGGCCATTTGTTTACATTTTAGATTTAAATGGGCCTTTAGTATTTATTCTTGTTTTAATTTCTTTCAAGGGCATGTAATTAAGTTTTGGGCTTTTGATTATTAAGGCACACTTTATGTAATTTTCAATTTGGGCTTTTTGTCAACACGATTTGTTTTACTAAAAATTTTCTTAGTGACAAACCAGAACCGGTAGTAGTGTTTGGGCCGGGTTTGGGGTGTTACAGCTACTGAGCGCCTCTAGCTGGCTGTGCATCATAGTTACGAGCATCCTGCGTCTGAGCAGTCTATCGATGGTAATCTCTAAGCCGATGGTCCTTGGAACCAAACTTGAAACAACCACCAGTTCTCTTCCAGCATTCACCCGGGTGTCATTTTTCGTAATCCGCACATGATTGTAACTGATTGATAACAGTTGGTACTCTAGCTCGAGCTGGCTCCTCATTCCTAGGCCTCTTCTGGAACCCTCTAGCAAGACCTGAGTACCCCGAGTCTCTCTTTCCTACCCTTATCTCGGCCTCAATTTTGCCTCTCCGAGTGTTTAACCTCTTCAGCTATCTTGGCTTTTCCACCAGTGTGGCAAAATTCCTCTCTTTTTGTGGGGCTATCAGTACCCGCAACTCATCATGCAACCTATCCTCAAAACGTACACAGTGTTCGTAGTTAGTTGGCACTACCTCGAGCATACCAACTCAGACGCAAAAATTTTGCCTCGTATGCTGCCACAGACTTACCTCCTTGAACTGAATTCAGAAATTCCTTCCATCGGGTATCCACATAGCTAGCCCTGACATACTTTCCCTGGAATGTTGTCTTGAAGAAATCCTAGGTAATACGATCGGCCTGAGTGCCTTCCCGAATAGTGAGCCACCATTGATACGCCTCGTCTCTCAATAAGGACACAGCTCCTTTCAGTTTCTGCTTAGTAGTGCAATCCAAATCGTCCATGATCCACTCCACCGCCTCAAGCCAATTGTAACACCCCAAACCCGGCCCATGAGTCCTGACCGGATCTGGTATGTCACGGAGTAAATGTCTTGTAAAATATTGATTTTCTGGTGAAAAATTAAAAGATCTTTTAAAAACTTAGTTTAACTTGGTAATTTTGCTACCCGATGGTAACATCGTTGAAAAACCCGTAAAAGTTATTAGGTTTGAAAAAGATTATTTTATCTGAATCACTTATCATTTATAAATTTCATTCATGACTTAAGTAAAATTAAACAATTATAAAACATTCAAAATAATGATTAGCGGCCTTATTACAACCCAAAATAAAAATTAGAAAAATAAATAACATTAACCATAACAAATTAAAATCAATCCAAAACTAAGGAACAAGCATGGCGCCGAGTCCTCTCCTACTCCATCTCCGCGATCTACTCATCCAGCAAAATAGTAAGGGAAGGGTGAGTCACCAAGACTCAGTGTAAATCCCCACCCTAAATAACTCATACACAAGATATTAATAAACATGCAATTATGCAACCCAACTAGCCATCCATACTCCTTTTCTACCTGTGTGTCAAAACCAGCGATGGTCAAAACCACTAGAGTCACAATTTAAATGATGGGGCCAACCCATCGGTCAAAACCACTAATGACCATAGGTCACAAATATCATAATGTGGCCAAAACCACTGGTGGTACCAAACCACCGGGACTTAGTCACAATTTAACAATCAGTGTGGTCAAAACCACTTATGACCATAGGTCACAATAAATCGATGGGGCCAACCCATCTTGTGGTCAAAACCACCGCAACAAATCCATAAGAATCATCCCCTCCACTCATTAATCCCACCATCATCATGCTTACATAATCATATATCATAATCCCATATATTATGCATTCATGTGTGGCAAATTATACAACAACATGTGATGGCATACACAACATATATCAAAGATCATGTAATAGGGACTTACCCAAATCCATGCTTAAGCCCACAATACCAAATCACTACCACAATGATTAACAAAACAATAATATGGCAAAGTTTACTAATAAAGTGTGTAAGGAGTTTTACACACCTGTTACTACCAAAATTCCTAGATCCCGAAGATCTGATCTACGTTGCTAGATTCTTGACCCTATAATCGGCCAATCACCACTGTTTGTGTCATAGGCCTATTCGGCCATATTAACTTAATACCAAAGGCTCTTACCTTGTTTCCGATTTCCCTATTATTCAAATCTAGAAATTGATCTCTTGCTTTCTTTAAGGATGTCGAAATTCCTATAACCATATGTTAGATTTAATCTAACATTAAAACATAAACATGGCCTTTGGCCAAATATACATATATCTTACCTTAAATCTTTTAAATCTCGAAACTCTCTTCTTGATTAATGGAGATGCCGAATACCTTAGATCTAAAATCCCGGAATTCTCCTTCCATATTTCGATCAATAAGATATAGGAGGGATTAGACTAACTTTCGGCTTAAAAGAAAGGAATACAATTATAACTATAGATCCTTACCCTTTATATTGAAATCGATGATCCCTCCCGACACCACTTGAGATTCACTTAGAGACTTGATGAACAATCGACTATGATCCCTTATGTATTCGGTTTCAAAGATGAAAGAATAGAGGAATAATAGGCTTAGAAGGAATCGGCTAGGATGCTAAAAGAGAAGAGGAAAAAGAATGGATGCTCAAGAAGAATTTCGGCAGAGGGAGAGGAGAAAGAATATTTGGCAAAAGAAAAGAGAGGGAGAATGAATAATGAATAGCCCTAGTCTCATCCTTTTATAGCCGAAATTAGGCCAAGAATCCTTTGCTTAGCCACTACTCTTCCTTATGTGATAACTTTATCTCTTTAATTTTAAAACAAATAAAGTATAATCCTTATTATCTTCTAATTAGCCGAATTTAAAAGAGAGTGAAATTCCTCTTTTACAAGTCTTGTGCCGTCCACCTCTTGGGCTTCTAGAAGCAAAATTAAAACTTATTTTATTTGCTTCCCATGTGACTTGAACTCAGGCCCAACACCCTTGTACGTGGCGCCATTTCCCAAGGCCCTAGGTGGCATCTTCAGGCCACTTTTCCAAGCCCGTTTGTGTGTCAAAATTCACGTACTTTTTCTTTTAAGGCCTCCTTGCCTTAATTACCTCTTTTAAACTTTAAAACTCGACATTTCTAAGTCATTTCTAGGTTTCCAAAATTTTTCGTTCGGCTCTGTAAACTTGACATTTCTTAGGTTTGCTAAAATGTTTACTTTCCTCTTTTAGCTTAGTTTCCAAAATGTTCACTTTCCTAATTCAGCTTAGTTTCCAAAATATTTACTTTCCTCTTTTAGCTTAGGTTTCCAAAATGTTCACTTTTCTAATTTACTTAGGTTTCCAAAATGGTCACTTTCCTATTTTTAATGTAACATTTCCATACATTCTCAGGCTTCCAAAAATGTTCAAAATTTATTCAAAACTCATAAAACATGTCATTTCATACATTTAAGCCAGAAATGCATAGGCCCTTTTTAGGATGTTACACCAATACTCCACTACATTTGGGGTCACACTCGAGATACCCCTAAAAACATCAGCACCATTCAATCTGAGTCGCTTCGATATTGACCCACGAGCTACTATCCTAGTTCTTGCCCCAGCAACCCTTTCCAGAACTCGCAACATTTCTTGGGATACAGAGTCGTCCTCTTTCATACGATCATGTGACCCAGCTTCAGTCACAGGTGACGTAGGTGCGTCCATTTTCGGCATATGTCCTGACGCCTCAAACACAATTCTAGCGCCTCTGCCTCTACCACGACCATGTCTACAGCATCCACATCCTCTAGCGTTCATATTGACTAAGTCATTTTAATCTGATTACAAGTCTTATGGATTAGTATTTTATTCGATATTTATTAAACAATATTTTATGAAGTATAAGAAGTAAAGTTGTTTTCGCAAACGCATCCTATAGTCTCAATCTCTATAGTTTTAATATCTAAAACTAAAAGTTCTAGAGTATTCCTACAGTCATATCACAATAATCATAATCATACAATGATAACATATACTTACTTGACTTGGTGCCGGATACCCGTGGTGCCATACTTCTTTTAAAACATGCATTTTTAATTTAAAATTTGAACAGCTTTGGAAAATGTTTTTGAACCCAAACCACAACCAAGTTTTGAAATCGAGCTCTGATACCATAAAATGTAACACCCCAAACCCGGCCCATGCGTTAAGGGCGGATCCTACATGTCACATGAGAAAAATATATTTAAGTCCTTTTCATTCGTACTTAATAGATTTGTTAAAATCAAGAAAACAATTCTGATTTAGAATATTTGACAATATATTACTAACTTCGAAGATTTATTGATAAATCGATAAATTAGAAGTAATGATTTTACAAACCGTGACTTTTGAAAAATATTAATGAAAATTTGAGAGAAAATTTCGGGTTATAAATATTTATATAAGTTTATCAAAATCCATTTGTGTATCCATTTTAGAAAATCTTTATTTAAGTTTATAGAAAAATATCCCATTTAAAGTAGTTTGAACATAATATAAATACGTCAAACATAAAGCAAAATAAAAATAAACCAGAGGCCTTATTACAACATTTAACCCAAAATAGTAAAGTAATAAAGTAAACGAAAAAGAAATCTCAAGTCCAAATAAAACCGTTTTTGAAGTATGGCCTCCACCGAGTCATCCATGGCCCAAGTCCACATCACTGAGCATTACTTGTAAGGGTTAAGGAAACAGGGTGAGTTATTAGAACTCAGTGTATAATCCCTTTACTTTCGTCCAATGGGCTTGAACCCTTTTAGCAATATTTTGGGCCAAAGCCCCTTTTACAAAATAAAATATCAAATAAATCAAATGAATGTTATGCAACCCAAACCAACCTAATAATCCATCCGCTACACACCACCCATACCATCCCATCACACCTATGGGGATCAAGTCAACCCACCCCGCCAATCACACCAATCGCAGGCATTTAGCCATTTATAACATATTTTGAATTGTGGACAAGCCACCAGAATCATAGAGAATCACATTAACAAACATTTTTATGGCAGTGCCACCGGAATTACTTCTCTTTAACATTTTCCCAACCCATGCAAAATTATGTAAATGCATCATACATAGTAAATCATGATATTTACAAATATAAACAACAATAATTAATTCAGAGATTCATTACAAAAATTTGGCCCAATAATAACACTTTACAAATTGGCCCATTAGAGCAATCTATCAAATCGGCTCATTAGGGCATTTTCATAATTTGACCCTTTAGGGGCATTTTCGTAATTCTCACAGTGTTAATACTGATTTTGTCAGTTTTATCAAAATAGTGAAATTTAGGCCAATTTTCTCGGTTTACACCATAATACAATTTTAATCATAGCGATTTATTTCCAATATGATATCAATCTTAAAACTCACGAAAAACGGTGTGAAATTACACACCTGATTATGGTAAGTACTAGACCTTCTTGATCATCGGCACCTAAGATATCATAACACTCACTTAATTGACATACGTGATTTTATTAATCAAACTCTAGAATAAACGATCTAAAGTGTTTACCCTTGGAATCGTTAATGACTACGATTTGTCAATTTTCCCCGAATGACGGTCCACAACCCAATGGAAAATCCTGAATCGCCAATACTGCCCTTCGTTTGAATTTAGGATTAGGGATCGCTAATCCGCTCCTTTTGTGATCTCCAAACACTTTCCCTTTCGATTCGATATTGCTTGTCTCCATTGAAAACAAATCTTAGTCAAAATAATATTATGTTGATATGAAATGATTGACTAAGGAAAAAGGTCGGCTTACCACTAGAATCGAATGATCACAAGTCAATAGATCGAGCGATTTAGTCCTTAAAACTTATGGTTGATTATTCCAAATTATTACTCCTTTAGCAACCAATCGAATATTGAATAATATCAATAATCCATAAAGAATTCTTACCGTATCAATATTGGATCCGATTTTCACCATTCAACTTAAGACTAGAGTGATGTTCGACCTCCCACTAGAATACTACAAAATGAAAAATGATCATGTTGTGATAGAGTTGAAGAAAATGATTATTTCAGTTAATAGAACCATCCCATGACAAGGGCATACATTCGTCATTAAGAGAAGAAATTGAAAAGAAAATTATTACTCACCGATTCGACAAGAAGATAGTGTCCAATCACGAAGGAAAAAAAGATAGTGAGGAGACAAGTTGTTATTAAATTCGGCTATGGAGGAATGAATAAAAAGAATTTGATCACAATGAAATTTTGATTTTTTTAAGAAGTGTAAGAAGGATTGAAGGGATGATTAAAAGAAAGGAGAAGATGTACCAAGATGTTTGGAGTGTTTCGGCCAACACCAAAAGAGATATGAACCAAAGAAAAATGTGATTATTAATAATGGTAAAAGATGGATTAAGATTTCGGCACAACAATAGAAAAGGGACCAAAATGAAATGAGAGTTTTTGGCCAAAACAAAGAAAAGATGCTCTCTTTTTGGCTTTGGGAGTTACGGCTAAAAAGAAGAATTGGAGAAAGAAAATTGCACTAAAAAGCTAAAGAGAAGACAACCTCTCAAGCATCAAAATTGCCAAAATATTCCTAGCAAAATTCGGCTACCCTCTCCCTATACCAAAATTGTCCACACCTTGGCAATGAGGTCAAAAATTTTGCCAACAAAAACTTTCCAAAACACTTTTCTCTCTTTGGGCCAACATGTTCCCTATACTTTCCTTTTCTATTGATTTCTTTCCCTACCCTCAGCCTTTCTTAATTTCCTTAGCCACCTTGCCAAAATTAAAAAGTCCACCTTGCCATATATATCATCTTAGCCGACACTTAGGGAAAGAATACAAAAAAAAATAGTCAAAATTTTGCACTTGATGTTCCCTTAAATTCCTTCATGTTGCGCCATATCCCTTTACCATATGCTCATTTATGCTAGTAAATTACTTACCTATTTCCATAAGCCTTAATGCCACTTACTATCTCTCCTTAATAGGCTTAAACACAATTTTTACTAGGGCACAAATAAACCCCGAGCCTTCTCAGAACCCCTAAACATACACAATTAATATTTTTAACAAGCTTAATGCAAGAAATAATGCAACACATAAAATTCTAAATTTTTAGGATGTTACAGGTGTTACACCGAATATCGATACCTCTATTCCAAATATAAAAAATACAACATAATAAAGCAAATAATCCATCCCAATCATAATCCATTCAACATGTAACTAGTACCTAGTCAAATAAACATCAAGATGACAACGATAACAGTTCAATCATCGAAAACATGTCTAGGTAATCAAGCGATATGACAAGACCAGTATCCATAAATCCTAAGAATTATTAAGCTATGCAAATAACCAAAACGTCATGGCAACATTTATGAAACAGTTCTATCATATTATTTGACGTCCATTGACCATACATGCAGTTCATGACACTTCAACATAGCAAATATTCAAACCAAAACAATACCAATGAAATACTTATTACATCCATCAAAAGTGCTAGAAAACTAAACTCATAAAATAACATGAGACCACAATAATAATCAATCAAAGTCTAACCACATTGCCTTATCCCCACAGTTTAAAGAATAATATTAATACCAACTACGCAAATACTAAAGCCTAACTTGGATCACTTCCTTGGTATCTTTGGACCGCTTACACCACATACGCTAAATATCTACAATGGTTAGAGAGAGTGGGTGAGCTTAAACAAGCTTAGTGAATGCCGGAGTAACCATAAAGTATACACAATACCAAAGGTTAAACACGAGCATACTACAACACGTTCACAACCATATTCTAACCAAGTCAAAATAACATACTCACGTTTCATTAAATTATAAAAC
This sequence comes from Gossypium rotundifolium, assembly GCA_025506655.1. Classification (NCBI taxonomy): domain Eukaryota; kingdom Viridiplantae; phylum Streptophyta; class Magnoliopsida; order Malvales; family Malvaceae; genus Gossypium; species Gossypium rotundifolium. The sequence goes on along the minus strand of CP106729.1, from coordinate 36,138,796 downwards.
TAACATATACTCCTACATGCAATTACACTCAACTCGCTTATATATGTAATTCATTTAACAATAATACATCAAGACTAAACAACATATACATGCTTTAATAACTCACAAGTCTAGCTGAAATATTCACATGCATTCACAAGTTAAACGGAAATGACCCAAACCACAATTACGTATGCAATTTACTATGAGAACATATTAACATTTCCATGAGACTTAAATAAACTCATTTAGCATATTATTCATATGTTTATGCATCTATCTCACATTGTATTACCACAATATATTTAAATGATAATTTGACACTTGAGGCTATAAAACATAAATGTAGGCTCTATCACCACACATCGGATACACAAATCTCCAACACCACAATTGACTCATAGAGTCGAACATATCCCAAAAAGTAAAGCATAAAGCTAACAATCTCCAACACACCAAATATGTACCGTTGAATGGAGCTTAGCTCATATTCCCTTATCTCTCCAACCTATCCTAGGGCCTCAATGCCCAAAAACACAATACATATAGTTGAGTACTCATAATCCTATGGCTTGTCAACTATATCCAACGATTTCAAGAGATCACAAGGAAAAAATATCCACAATTACACAATTTTAATTATTGATTTAATGCACATCATCTCTGTTCATATTAATTAGTTCACATCGCAGTCTCTTACACATTACACACTTATCAAAATTATTTTCACTTTAAGTGCCACAATAATGCTTATTGAGCTATCACATATGCAACCACATATGTTTGCATTAAAATCAGTACATCATATATCTCATACAAGTATTCTCACATATTACCTATCATAATAGTATCACATTCCACAATGCAACACATATATTGACACGGGCACGCCTGGGGCACCAACGTTTTACAAATTGAACGAGCTCAAATTCATCGTTTCAAGTACCGTGGAGCTCATGTGCATCTTCATGCACTTTCCAATTGAGCCGGATTAGCTCATTCTAGCTCAATTTGAGCTCACTCGAGCTCACTTCAGCTCATTGAGCTGATTCTTTAATTTTATTGCTTTAAATAAATTAAGTTTTAATTTATTTAATTTTTTTCTGCAGCAAATAAATGTGTCTAAATATTTTATTTAGTGTCTAATTTAATTTGTCTTAGTCTAAATTAATTTTTCACATTTTATTGCATGTTTTAAAGTTATTTTAAAGTTAAATTAAATGTGCAGTTTTTTTAGTTAATTTAGTTGTCCAAAATTCAATGAAGCAAATGGTGTGTTTAATTTGTCCAAAACGTCCCTTGAGGTGTCATGGATGTGTTTAATTGTTATACATATGATTTGGCTTGAATTAACATGCATTCATTCCCTTTGTAGGTTCAGTTAATCTATGGAGCACATTTAAGAGATACATGCACCTAGGTGCAATGTACCTAGTCGAATACATAAAGGAACCATGGAGGTGCATGGACGGTTGGAAGCATGGTTAAATGCTGCTGATTTTTGGATTATCAAGGTGTCTATTCAGTTGGAAAAATAATTCCATGAAGACACATGCATGGAGGAGTTAAATGCATGATGCATGAACCATTGGTTACAACGAATGAAGAAATACATGCATGGTTGGAGTCATGAACGTCCAAGGGGATTTAAGGGCTGAACTAAACCACATGAAAGTTGTTCAAAGAAGAGTTTTAATGCTGGAAACTTCTCAACCAAAAGGTGCAGCTCATTCCCAATGTTGGCTGAACCTAGACAAGCCTTTTCACTCCTTTTCATCCAAATTCGTTCAGCCACTTCCTTCTTCATTTAAAAGACTTTAAAACGTCCCAAATGGCTGAATTTACATATCCAAGCGGGCTACTCACGTTCTCCTTTATTGCTAGACACTTTTTAGCCAAAAGAGACCAAATTAAGAGCTCAATTAATGCATGGGACGTACCTAGCTCTGCATGCATCTTCAAGTGACTTAAAATTCATTTTTTCTTCTAGAAAGCTGCCCATTAACATCCCCAAAGGCTGCACTTGGACTTGGACGAATTTTTGGGACAAATAATCTTCTAGAAACATGTCCATTGGAGTGCCATTGATTCCATATACATCCAAACGAATTTTGCAAGCTTACAAGGCCACATTCAGCCAAATTTTGCTAAGCAAACCAAGGGTTTTCTTCCAGATTTTTCAAGCTTAATCTAACCACATTTACTTAGTCTTTAAGCTTTGTTAGTGACTATTTGGCTAGCTCTTCCATAGGCCTATAAATAGTTGTTGTTTTTCATTTGTAAGGTTGGTTAAGTTTTTGATAAAACATATATGAACATTTGTTCATTGAGTGAGTTATCTCCTCTTTGATTTTGTACAAGTTTCATAGACTTATCAAGCTGTGCTTGTGGCGTCTATCACTTGTTCTTTCATTCATTTATACCATCGGTTCTTATCACTCTTGATAACGGGTCTTTGGTCCATCAACGACTACCATTTTTTTCACCTTAAACATTATAGAAACCGGGGTGACGTTTGTTAACGTTGAATCGTTTCTGTTTAAGTTCTTTCTTCCATTTTCCACCAAACTATCTACCTATCATCTATCATTTGCTTTCGCTGTTATACTTAACCTATCATTCTAACATCTAAACTGTCCCTTCATTTCTAAACCACCATTCCTAACTTAAACCATCCTCTAAATAAATTCCTATAAGCTTCCTCAAACACATACATATTTTTCCAATTATTTCAAAGTCTTGTTTCTTCCTTGTAGATGATTGGGCAACTCGTATACTCTTCGTCTCATCCCGTGCCGGATTGTATCATTTGGCACCAGAGCTATAAAAATGAGGAATTTTGACTACGTACGAGAAGCTGAAATAGGTTCATAAGTGCAAAAAATTTGAAAAAAAAATGTAAGTTGTAATATTCGTTCTTGTATTTCAATATATTGTATGTGAAGTGAAAAAAAAAATTGAAAAAAAAAAAGAGAAAAAAAATGAAAAATGAAAAAAAAAATATACAAGTCAAAAAAAAGTGGTAAAAAAAAGTTGTGGAAAATTTTTGAAGTTTTGCTTTGAACTTCATCCCTTCTGTTTCTGATCTCAAGACTTTCATTTCTACCCTTTTCATCTTCTACCTCGACCTCCCAAATTTTTTTTTCTTACCCTTTAGCCTACCCGATAACCAAAATTTTCTTTTGTTTAGCCTCCCCTATACCCGACATCAATCCTTTGAAACCCCTTTGATGTCGACCCTCAAGCCGCGATGAGTCTTCCAAAACGAAGTACGAATTTGTGAGACGAGATAGAGCGGTAAAGGGCACGAGTGAAATCATCAAAGAAAAGGCCATCATACGAGTTAAACACGAGTGTGAGTGATTTTCTTTGCGAGTGACTCGTGAGGATTTTGTGGTAAGGTATTTTCTCTTTTCTATCTATTTTCCTTTGTCTAACGTATTTTATTTTCAGCAACAAAGATGTCACAAGAAGGATTCTCATCCGCCAACTTCCAATACTTGTTAAGTGAAATGGAAAGCATTTTTGATCGAAAGATTTCATCAAGTCAGAGAACGGAGTTGAGTTCTTCACCGCGATATACATCCCGAAACTATTCGCAAAGAGACTCTTATCAAGACTCATGTTCGACAAGGCCTTCAAGACAGAGAGAAACAAGAAATGAGTTTGAGTCTTTTCGAGGTAATGAACGAGAAGAAAGCTATAAGTATTTTGCTACAAAAGATTGTTCTCAAAGTCGTTCGAATCAAGATTCCTATCCGACGAAGGAATCAAGGCGAAGCAAAGTGAATTTTGAAGTTTTTTACGGTGACGACCAAGAAAGCACGAAGTTTTCATCTTATGATTCAAATAAGTCCCGTACGAAGTATCTTCCAAGAAAAGATCGTGACATCTATGAGAACATTGCTTCGATCTTGGAGTCTAATCCTTGTATTTTTGAATCTTTTGAATCATCTTCTTGTTGTACTCACAATGTAAGAGAAAGCCCAAAAGAAAAAGAAAATAAAAAAAAAAAAAGAAAAAGAGATCTTGAGAGAAAAAGAAATCGAGAAAAAGAAAATGAAAAGAGCAAGAAGAAAAAAGAAAGAAAGAAAAGAAATTGAAATCGAGAAAAAATTGAAAAGAGATTGAAAAGAAAAGATCTTGAGAAAGAAACGAGAGAACAAAATGAGCGAGAAAAAGAGAGTGATTTTTCGACTAACTCTTTGGTTGTTTGTTCTTCTTATGTTTCTTTGTTTCAGGTTTCTGAGGAACCAAACGATGATTATCAACTTCAATACCTCCTGGAAGAGCGACATTTTTCTTTGGTTGAAAAATGTAAGTTCGAACCATGCGAGCCGGAAGGTAAGGAAGGTAAGTGTATCGAAACGATCCCGTCTCCACCAAATTCTTCTAAAGATTGTAGCCATGAGAATGATATCGTCATTTACAATCCCTCGATCCCTTGTGATATTTTAAAAGATGGTAATGAAGGTGGAAAAACGTCTATTCAACAGATGCAAGACTCAAGTAAGTATTACGATGATTTTTCTCTTAATCCCAGTTTGTTTGATTGTGGTTATTATGAGGTTAAGTCATTGTTTTATACGGAATCATGGAGTCTTTGTAAATCTATTTTGAAGCACGTTAAGAGTTTTGATCATTCAATCTTGAACTTACATAATTCCTTTTGGTTTAGCAAGTTTGATTTTTTGAAACCATTGTCACATATTGTTTTAAATAATCAAACGCATGTCTTTAAATTGGGAATACGTTCTGATTTGTGCTATGGAAAACTCAAGAATCATCTGGTAAGTTTGAAAGACTTTTATCTTTTTGATACTTGGTTTTTGAGTAAGATGGCGAAATTTGTTTATTTTGTTTACAATTTTTATTTGCTCCTTAAACAAATTTTGTGGTTGTATTTGAGATTTAAAATCCATTTGAAAGATGTTGAATCAAACGCAAAGCTTCGACTACATTACTTGCCTAAGGAGAGAAGGTTTATATTGCGTGAACAAGGTAAGAATGATCTTTGTCCTTCCGCGCATAAAGGTACGTTTTCTGAACTTGTTGACACCTTTGTGATCTCTTTGAAAAGTGACGAGCTTTGCGTTGATAAGTTGGTTGCTGATTCTATTGTTGTAAAACATTTAGATCATGCTAAGTTTAATCGTTCTATTATGACTATTTGTGATCTATCTGTTTCGATGAAGGATGAAAGGATTTTTGAGTTCGATAATTTTGATGAGTTTCGTGTGAAAGAATCCATATTGTGCCATATGAGCAATCCACTTGAAAATTTTGAGAAGTCATTGTTCTCTTTGGATATTGAAAGAACACATCATGTCGATTTCTATTTTGTAAATCATCTAGACCTTGAATTGTATAAATGTCCTATCCTACTTATTGTTGGGCTATCTGATTTGATGATTGACAAAAGGATTCGTGTGTTTAATAAGTTTTATGATTCATGTGCAAGTGATGTTATATATCGTTCAATGCAAGAATTGGTTGATAAATTTCATGTGCCATATGCGTTTTCTTCATTACTTGCTTATGACGACTATCTCTATCACTTGATGTGTTATTCTCATGTTGGATTTGACTTGTGGTATACCTTTGAATCGAATGCATGTCATGAAGCTTATTCCATTAATTTCCAAATATTTGACAAGGCATTGTTCATTTTGTACGATAATGTGATTATGCCTGTTTGCATGGGAATTATTAGTTTGGTGCTGTTCATACTTAGGTTACAATTATGTTTGATACAACTCTTGTTAACTCATGCTTATCTTTTTCAGGTGTTGAGATTATCATCCGTCCCGTTTGATCGAGGAAAATCGAGTCAAAATGAATTTTATTCAGAAAATCAACAGGTCGATTCGAGGACAAATCGTCTTGAAGAGGGGAGGGATGATACGGGCACGCCCGGGGCACCAACGTTTTACAAATCGAACGAGCTCAAATTCATCGTTTCAAGTACTGTGGAGCTCATGTGCATCTTCATGCACTTTCCAATTGAGCCGGATTAGCTCATTCTAGCTCAATTTGAGCTCACTCGAGCTCACTTCAGCTCATTGAGCTGATTCTTTAATTTTATTGCTTTAAATAAATTAAGTTTTAATTTATTTAATTTTTTTCTGCAGCAAATAAATGTGTCTAAATATTTTATTTAGTGTCCAATTTAATTTGTCTTAGTCTAAATTAATTTTTCACATTTTATTGCATGTTTTAAAGTTATTTTAAAGTTAAATTAAATGTGTAGCTTTTTTAGTTAATTTAGTTCTTTTAGAAAATTCAATGAAGCAAATGGTGTGTTTAATTTGTCCTAAACGTCCCTTGAGGTGTCATGGATGTGTTTAATTGTTATACATCTGATTTGGCTTGAATTAACATGCATTCATTCCTTTGTAGGTTCAAATTGAATCTATGGAGCACATTTAAGAGATACATGCACCTAGGTGCAATGTACCTAGCCGAATACATCAAGGAACCATGGAGGTGCATGGACGGTTGGAAGCATGGTTAAATGTTGCTAATTTTTGGATTATCAAGGTGTTTATTCAGTTGGAAAAATAATTCCATGAAGACACATGCATGGAGGAGTTAAATGCATGATGCATGAACTGCTATACATTACAACGAATGAAGAAATACATGCATGGTTGGAGTCATGAACGTCCAAGGGGGATTTAAGGGCTGAACTAAACCACATGAAAGTTGTTCAAAGAAGAGTTTTAATGCTGGAAACTTCTCAACCAAAAGGTGCAGCTCATTCCCAATGTTGGCTGAACCTAGACAAGCCTTTTCAGCTCCTTTGCTGTCCAAATTCGTTCAGCCACTTCCTTCTTCATTTAGAAGACTTTAAAACGTCCCAAATGGCTGAATTTACATATCCAAGCGGGCTACTCACGTTCTCCTTTATTGCTAGACACTTTTCAGCCAAAAGAGACCAAATTAAGAGCTCAATTAATGCATGGGACGTACCTAGCTGCTGCATGCATCTTCAAGTGACTTAAAATTCATTTTTTCTTCTAGAAAGCTGCCCATTAACATCCCCAAAGGCTGCACTTGGACTTGGACGAATTTTTGGGACAAATAATCTTCTAGAAACATGTCCATTGGAGTGCCATTGATTCCATATACATCCAAACGAATTTTGCAAGCTTACAAGGCCACATTCAGCCAAATTTTGCTAAGTAAACCAAGGGTTTTCTTCCGATTTTCAAGCTTAATCTAACCACATTTACTTAGTCTTTAAGCTTTGTTAGTGACTATTTGGCTAGCTCTTCCATAGGCCTATAAATAGTTGTTGTTTTTCATTTGTAAGGTTGGTTAAGTTTTTGATAAAACATATATGAACATTTGTTCATTGAGTGAGTTATCTCCTCTTCGATTTTGTACAAGTTTCATAGACTTATCGAGCTGTGCTTGTGGCGTCTATCACTTGTTCTTTCATTCATTTATACCATCGGTTCTTATCACTCTTGATAATGGGTCTTTGGTCCATCAACGACTACCATTTTTTTTCACCTTAAACATTATAGAAACCGGGGTGACGTTTGTTAACGTTGAATCGTTTCTGTTTAAGTTCTTTCTTCCATTTTCCACCAAACTATCTAACTATCATCTATCATTTGCTTTCGTTGTTATACCGAACCTATCATTCTAACATCTAAACTGTCCCCTTCATTTCTAAACCACCATTCCTAACTTAAACCATCCTCTAAATAAATTCCCTATAAGCTTCCTCAAACACATACATATTTTTCCAATTATTTCCTGAAGTCTTGTTTCTTCCTCGTAGACGATTGGGCAACTCGTATACTCTTCGTCTCATCCCGAGCCAGATTGTATCATATATAGTTACTAAAATTCCACTCACTTTCGCTACATATTTGCATTACTAGCATATATCATTATCACTGTCATATGGAATGTATATCATCCTCACATCATAATTAACAATAGTCATCACACATATCTCATATCACAATATCATATCATAATAATCAATCCATAATTATTCACATAATAACATAATTTGCCAAAATAAATCAAGGGAATTAGAAAGCTTACCCTCAAAACTTAGGATAGGGGTTTAGGCTATTCTTAAGCTCCCAATTAACACTATGAATCGCTTCTACAAGTAGAGATTTCAAACTTTCATCGATCACGCTTTCGCCTAATTGTTGAATTCTTACACTAGCTTTTCCTTGCCTTTCACCTTGCGTGTAGAAGGCTCCAATGGTTCGATGCTTCACACATAATAACCACACAATATACACAACCAACAATCAGCCAAAGACTCACATCAAACAATCAAAACACATGCTTAAGCTAAATTCTCTTGTAATCAAAACCTTCGACATAACAAACTTGAAATTCAAATATCTCAGTCTATACTTAATATTTTTGTCTAAAAATAATTCCGTTCATCTATGTAACACCCTATACCTGGCCTGGTCACCAAGCCCGAATATCATGATGCCATACCACTGTTTCATGTCATACTCATAGTAAATTGTTACATTATTAAGAAATCATCATCTTTATCAGTGATCTTTTAAATTTTTAGTCAAACATATATCAATCACCATTAGAACAAGCCAAACATACTTTAAATATACTTGTAATAGTAATTAAACACGCATTAGGACGACTTAGCAAAATTTCAAAGACAATCACGCAGGTATCAATACTAGGACAAGGGTATCAATATTTTCTTTAACTGGTATCTGTACCTCATGGAAAATTGATACCAAAATTGCATTCTGTTTCTCACACAAAAATTATACTGTTGAAAATTATCGGTACCTCTGCCAAAGTATCGATATCTCTACCTTTAGTATGGATACTCGTGATAGGGTATCGATACTGATAAACCATAAAAGTAACATATTTTAATCCCACATTTAGCATACTTTTGGACGATTTATTCCTTGATTCATGTAAAAAGGTGCTCTTAATCCTTTCTTTTCATATTTTATACTTAGGAAAGCACCTAGGGACGAAAAGAATGAGAAGCAGGCTTAAAACGGGCCAATTTGGGCCAAAGTGGAAATCGACACGGCCTAGACTTCAATTTACACGACCGTGCCTAAATCAATAGAATTGAAACACGGCCTGAAGTCGATTTACACCGGCGTGTGCCATGGCCGTGGCCCTGTCGTGGAAAAGAGGAATTTCACTTGGAAAAAGGATACTTAGGGTGAAAGAAACGCATTCCAAGAGCCTATATAAAGTCCCTGAGTGTAACCTGAAATAGGGTGGTCAGTTAGGCAGTTAGCTAGGCCAAGAAGCCAAGCCAAAAGGCCAGATTCGTGGGAATCACTCGAAGATAGCCAGTTGATCCATCTCAAGAAGCCAAAATTCTACTCAAGACGGCAGATCTCTCCTTCAATTCCTTCAGGGGGTTTTATGGATTTCTTATGTTTTGTTTTATCTTTTCTCTTGAGATGTTTTATTTTATCATTATGAACTAAACCCTTCAGATACCTGAAGGGGATGAAACCTAGATGAATCTTGTTATTATTTTCTAACTATATTATAAATACTTAGTTTGTTCTTAATTATGCGTGCTTAATTCATGTGTTAATATTTTTGGGATATTGATCCAAGTTGAATATGCTTAGATGGTGGTGCAAAATTCCCTGCTTAAGAGTAGATCTAGCATAATTAAGCGGATTTGATCGCGTGCCTAGAGATAGGGTGATGAGATTTTGTTGGATTAGGGTGAAACCTAATATGGGAGTCCATAGATCGAGTTAATGAGATTCTAAGGGTTTTAATTAGAAACAGATTTCAATTAATCAACCTAGGGTTAGATGTTATTCACCTCGAGAGAGGGTTTAATATAAATCAGGGAGTCTTACGGATCAAGCTAAGTGAATAAATCATCTGGTTCAGTGTTAGATAACAAGTGAAGTCTAGGTGGATTCCTTCTAGGGTATCGTCGTAATCAACTGAGTTTTTCTAAAAGTTATTTCTTCAATTTTTTCTTTTTGTCTTTGCATCTTAGTTTAGTAATTAGTTAGTTTTTAGTTTAATCAATCAAACACTTCATATTTAGGCTAAATAATAGAAAAAAGTGAGTATTATTACTTTTAATTCCCTTGGGTTTGACAATCCGGTCTTGCCTAAACTATACTACTGTTCGATAGGTGCACTTGCCTTAAGTCGTTGTCAGAGTTAGTTTCCAGGTTTGATCATTCTCTAATATAAATTTTAAAACTTGACAATTCTAGACGATCTAGTTTTTGGCGCCGTTGCCAGGGAATTAAAATATTAAGAAAACTCTATGTTTATTACTTTAGCCATTATTTTTTATTTTTGCAATTTATATTATTATTTTTGCTAATTTTATTTCTTTCTTTGCCTAGCTGGTACCTTTAGTTTATGACTAGAAGGAACTCGACAGGGCCTCTAATATACGATAGTGATATCGAAGCTACCGCTTGTAGGATTCGCAGAGAAATCAGGTGAGCCTTAAATTACCAAGAAGGCGAATCCAATCGTACTAAACGGATGGATGAAAATAATCCACCACGAGATGTGGTAGATGTTCCGCGTACTATGTATGATCATGCTAAACCTAATTTAACAGGAGTAGAATCTAGTATTGTTAGGCCTGCTATAACTGCTAATAATTTTGAATTAAAGCCTAACACTATACAAATGATTCAACAATTTGTTTAATTTGATGGTTTGCAGGACGAAGACCCGAATACTCATTTAGCTAATTATTTAGAGTTTTGTGATACCTTCAAAATAGATGGCGTTTTGATGATGCCATACGGCTTCGATTATTTCCCTTTTCATTAAGGAATAAAGCTAAACAATGGTTAAACTTGTTACCACGAGGGTCAATAACCACATGGGATCAAATGATCGAGAAATTTTTATTAAAGTATTTCCCACCAGCCAAAACGGCCAAATTATGGAATGATATTTCTTCTTTTGTGCAGATGGATTTAGAGACATTATACGATGCATGGGAGAGATACAAGGATCTCTTGAGGAGATGTCCACACCACAGATTACCATTGTGGCTACAAGTCCAAACTTTTTACAATGGTGTAAATCCCTCAATGAGACAACTAATTGATTCAGCCGGCGCTGGAACTCTGAATAACAAAACTCCTGAAGCAGCCTATGAATTCATTGAAGAGATGTCGCCGAACAACTATCAATGGCAAGTTACAAGAACAAAACCAACAAAATCAGCCGAAGCTTTCAACCTCGACGCAGTAACCATGCTATCAACACAGGTAGAGATGATGAATAAAAAGCTTGATAGTTTGTGTTCTTCGCAGGTGCATCCAGTAATGCAATGCGATGCAAGTGGAACTGTGGCGAATCCTGAGTACCCACCCAACCAACCAGACATAGAAAGCGAACAGATGAACTATATAGGTAATAATTTCAGATCTAATAATAATCTTTATAGTAATATCTATAATCCAGGTTGGAGGAACCACCCAATTTTTTCGTGGGGAGGTCAAGGAAATCAAAGACAATAACCTCCTCCAAATTTCCAAAATCAGCTCTATCCACAGGAAAAGAAGCCCAACCTTGAAGAGATGTTGACAAAATTCATGGCAGCCACAGAAAATCGTCTTCAAGACACTGAGGAAACACTTAAAAACCAACGAACATCGATGGAAGGGATCAAGAACCAAGTTGGGGAACTTACTAAGTCAGTCGAGGAAGTTACAAAGTCAGTTGGACAACTTGCAAAGTTAATGTCCGAACGACCGCAAGGGCGTCTACCAAGCAACATCGAGATTAACCCAAAGGAGCAAATCCAAGCCATAACAGCTCAAGAAAATGTAAGGTTAGATAAACCCGATTCAATACAAGAAAGTGAGGTAGAGGAAGCTAAAATTGAGGTAACCCAAAAAAAGCCAAAACCGGTAATCGAAGAGTACCAACCTCGCATATCTTATCTCGAAGCATTGAAGAGAGACAATACAGAGGAACATTTCAGTAAGTTTCTTAAACTTCTAAAAAAATTACATATTAACTTACCAATTCTTGAAGCTTTGTCACAGATGCCAGATTCGAGAAATTTTTTAAAACAACTCTTGACGAACAAGCGTAAGTTAGACAAGGAACCACATGTGGAACTGAACGCAGTATGCTCAGTAATGTTGCAAAATAAACTACCACAAAAGCTAAAAAATCCAGGGAGTTTTACAATTCCATGTTTAATTGGTAGACTAACCGTTGATAATGCATTAGCTGATTTAGGGCCAAGCATAAATGTCACGCCTTATAAAATATTTAAACAGCTAGGTCTAGGGAAACCCAAACAAACTAGGATGAGTATACAATTGGCTGATAAAACTGTTAGAATTCCTAGAGGTATTATCGAAGATGTTCTTTTAAAAATTGATAAATTCATTTTCCCAGTAGATTTTGTTGTCTTAGACATGGATGAGGACAATTCGATCCCTTTAATTTTGGGAAGACCCTTTTTAGCAACTGCCAAAAATAAAATTGATGTTAGTGCAGGAGAACTTATACTCAGTGTAGGTGATGAATCGATCAGATTACAAACTCTTGACTCGGCCAGGACATCGAATGATGAAGGTGAGAAAGTAAATTTAGTTGATAACAATTCTATTCAAATTTCACCATAGGAAAAAGCATAAAGCTACAAACCTGAGCCGGATCATAAACCTCGTCCCAAAAAAGAAGAAATATATGAGGAATGAAGCCTTGAGTTCGACAAACTAAGGGAGTGGAAGACCCACTTTAAAGAAGAACCAAAGCCACACGAAGTAAAACCGAAGGAGCCCTGATAAACCGTAAAAGTAACATATTTTAATCCCTCATTTAGTATGCTTTTTGATGATTTAGCCCTTGATTTTATATAAAAGGTGCTTGTAATCCTTTCTTTTCATGTCATATACTCAGGAAAGCACCCAAGGATAAAAAGAACACAAAACGGGCTTAAAATAGAGTAATTGGGCCTTAGCAAGAAATCAACACGACTTGGCCCAAAGCCCATACAACCGTGCCACGCCGATTACCTAGAGCACGGCCTCAACTCCGTAACACATGGCCGTGCATCATCCATTTATCACACAGACGTGCCTGGTGATCTACATGGCCGTGTCCCAATCGACAGGCCTGAAGCACAGCCTGGATTCAAACTTATACTATAGTGTACAAAATGATAGAATTGAGACACGGCCCAACCACGATTTACACGGTGTGTGCCATGGTTATGCCTCTGCCGCGGGAATGAGCAATTTCACTCGAAATTAGATGCTTGAAGCCAAAGAAACATACTCCGAAGTCTACTTCAACACCCTAATAGAAATTCTACTTGAAGGAGGTACTTAGGAGCCAAGTATAACATCTTAAAGCCTACATAAACAATCGAAGGCAGACTTTGAAGGAGAGCTTTTTACAGAGGCTTTTTTCGAAGCTTTCATCTTTTAGGGAATCACTTGAAGATAGCCAGTTGATCCATCTCAAGAACCCGAGCTCTATTTAAGATGGAGGATCTCCTCTTCAAATCCTTCAGGGGGTTTTAGGGATTTCTTAGGTTTTGTTTTATCTTTTCTCTTGAGATGTTTTCTTATTTAGTTATGAACTAAACCCTTCAGATACCTGAAGGGGGATGAAACCTATGATGGATTTTGTTATTTGATTTCAAAATTATATAAGTACTTAGTTTGTTCTTAATTATGTTGCTTAATTTAATCTGATGTGCTTAGGTGGAGGAGGAATAGACCCTACCTAAGAGTAGATCTAGCATAATTGAGCGGAGTTGATCAGGCGCCTAGAGATAGGGTTACAAGATTTTGTCGGATTAAGGTGAAACCTAATATAGGAATCCATTGATCGATTTACTGCTTCCTTAGGGGGTTATTATAAGAGAATGAGAGTTCCACTAATTAACCTAAGGTTAGACATTATTTGCCTCGAGAGCGGGTTTAATATAGGTTAGGGAGTCTCACGGATCAAGCTAAGTAAAGAAATCATATGGTTTGGGGAATAAATAATAAGTGAAGTCATAGGTGGATTCTTCCTAAGGGTATCGTCTTCATCAACTGAGTTTTCCTAAAGTCTTTCTCCAATTCATTCTTTTGTCTTTGCATTTAGTTTAAGTATTTCATTAGTTTCATAAACCAATTACTCCATATTTCAGGCTAAATAATAGAAAGAAAGTCAGTAGTAGTACTTTTAGGTTCCTTTGGGTTCGATAAAATAATCTTGCCTAAACCATACTACTGTTCGATAGGTGCACTTGCCTCTATCGTTGTCATAGTTATTCTACAAGTTCGATCATTAGTTTTATAAATATTAAAACTTGACTGTTTGACACGATCAAGTTTTTGGCACCGTTGCCGGGGAACACTAAAATATTAAGAAAGCTCTATTTCTATTATTTTAGCAAATTTTTTATTTTATTATTGCAATTTATTATTTTTTTACTTTGCTAATTTTTTTTCCTCTATTTTGCTTTTGGTAGAAAATTTTAGTCTATGGAAAAGATGGCACTGAATAATTATCAGTGGCAAGTTATGAGGACAATTCCTACTAAAATAGCCAGTGTTTTCAACCTCGACGTGGTCACCAGGTTATCTAATCAGTTAGAGATGATGAATAAAAAAATTGATGATTGGTATAGTCCCTCACAGGTACATCCAGAAATACAATATGATTTGAATCTAAGGGGCGTGGCGAATCCTGAGTACCCACCCTACGGATATGGCATGGAAAATGAGCAAGCTCACTATACAGGTAATTATTCTAGATATCAAAATAATTTTAATGACACTTATAATGCAGGTTGGAAGTACCATCCCAATTTCTCGTGGGATGATCAAAATAGCCAAAGATTGGAACTTTCTCTAGATTTTCAACAACCACTCACCAACAAGAAGAGGAGCCGAATCTTGAAGAGATGCTGACAAAATTCATGGCAAACACAAAAAATCATTTCCAAAAAATTGAGAAAGCACTTAAAAGCAACGAGAACCGATTCGGGGAACTTGCGAAGTCAGTCAAGGAAGCCACGAATGCAGTCGAACAACTCGCAAAGCTAATGTTAGAACGATTGCAAGGATGTCTACCAAGTAACACCGAGATTAAACCAAAGGAACAAATTCAATCCATCTCAGCCCATGCCAGTAAGGGGTTAGATGAACGTAATCCAATACAAAAAGCCAAGGTAGACGAAGGTAAAGTAGAGGTAACACAAGAAAAGTCGAAACCGGTAATCAAGGAGTACCAATCTTGCATACCTTGTCCCGAAGCAATGAAAAGAGATGATTCAGAGGAATAGTTCGGTAAGTTTCTTAAACCCTTAAAGAAAATACATATTAACTTACCTCTTCTTGAAGCTCTTTTTCAGATGCCAAACACGAGGAAATTTTTAAGACAACTCTTGACCAACAAATGCAAATTAGACGAAGAGCACCACGTGGAGCTAAACGCAATGTGCTCAACAATTCTACAAAATAAACTACCACGAAAATTAAAAGATCCAGGGAGTTTTACAATTCCATGTTTGATTGGTAGTTTATCCATTGATAATGCTTTAGCTGATTTAGGGTCAAGCATCAATGTTATGCCTTATAAAATGTTTAAACAACTAGGTTTAGGGAAACCCAGACAAAATATGATGAGCATTCAGTTAATTGATAAAACTATCAGAATTCTGAGGGGTATAATAGAAAATGTTCTAATCAAAATTGATAAATTCGTATTCCCAGTAGACTTTGTTGTTTTAGACATGGATGAGGACAACACGATTCCTTTAATTTTAGGAAAACCCTTTCTAGTAACTGCCAATACTAAAATTGATGTTGGTACAGGAGAACTCATTCTTCGTGTAGGTGACGAATCAATCAGTCTTCAAGCTTTTGACTCGACCAAGACATCAAGTGATGAAGGCGAGAAAGTTAATTCAGTTGACAATCAAATTGTTCAACTTTCACCACAGGAAACACCACAAGGCTACAAACTTGAGCTGAATCATGGGCCCTGTAACATCCTAGATTAGGGGTTATGCGTTCGTGCGTAATTCATGAGATAATGGGATCAGGGTGTGTTGGATGTGTTCTGAAGAGTTTTAAGAACCCTAAGATGAAAAGAAATGAAAGGAAATAAAAGGAAATGAAAGGAAATGAAAGGAAATGTATGGAAATGTAAGGAAATGTATGGAAATGTATGGAAATGTATGGAAATGTAAGGAAATGAATGGAAATGTAAGGAAATGTATGGAAATGTATGGAAATGTATGGAAATGTAAGGAAATGTATGAAACGATTAGTTAAAAGAGGAAAGTGAACATTTTGGAAACCTAAGCTAAAAGAGGAAAGTAAACATTTTGGAAACTAAGCCAAGAGAGGAAAGTAAACATTTTGGAAACTATGCTAAAAGAGGAAACTAAACATTTTGGAAACCTAGGAAATGTCAAGTTTACAGAGCCGCGCGAAAATTTTTGGAAACTTAAAAATGACCACGAAATGTCGAATTTTAAAGTTCAAAGGGGAACTTAGCGCCAGGTGACCCTAAAATATAAAGTATGTGAAATTTGACCCATTAACGGACTTGGAAAAGTGGCCTGAAGATGCCACTTAAGGCCTCAGGAAATGGCCCACATGCAAGGGTGTTGGGCTTGAGTTCGAGTCACATAAGAAGCAAATAAAATAAGTTTTATTTTGCTTCTAGAAGCCCAAGAGGTGGATAGCACAAGGCTTGCAAAAGAGGAGTTTCACTCTCTTTAAAACTCGGCTAATTAGAAGATCATAAGGACTCTTAAGGAAGAGTTTAATTCTCTTTAAAATTCTGCTAAATAGGTGGATAAATGAAGAATTATTATTTAATTAGGAAAATAAGGAAGAGTGGTGGCCAAGTTAAGGATTCTTGGCCTAGTAATTTCGGCTATAAAAGGATGAGACTAGGGCCATTCATTATTCATTCTCCTCTCTTTTTCCTCTGCCAATATTCTTCTTGAGCCTCCATTCTTTTCTTCTTTTTTTTAGCCTCCTAGCCAATTTCTTCTAAGCCTATTATTCCTCTCTTCTTTCATCTTTGAAACCGAATACATAAGGGAATCATAGCCGATTGTTCATCAAGTCTCTAAGTCGAATCTCAAGGTTGAAGTGAAGGTGCAATCGATTCCTTCAAATAAGGAGATCTTTCGGGATTTACTAAGTGTAGGCTACAAGGAAGGAGAAGTTCTTTTCCAAGGTACACCATAGGTCATGTGTTCCCTAGTTATTCGGTGAGTTTGGGATTTAAAATCCACAAGGTAAGTGTCTATAGCTTTGGCTAAGGCCTATTTTGATAATTAGATCTAATTCTTGTTTGTTTAAAAAGCTAAAACTAACCCCTGATAAGATTTAGTGCTTGGCCGAATACAAGGAGGAGCATAGCATAGATTTCGAGATTTGATTAGTATTGAAACCAGCAACAAGGTAAGTCTTAGTGTACTAATCCTACTAGGATTTGGATTTATGGTCGAATGGCTTTTTATTAAAGTAATAAGTGATAAAACAAATGTAGGGATTAAGGATCTAAGCATTAGATCAAGCTTTTCGGGATCTCAAGGAAACTGTTAAGCAAATCAGGTGTGTACCCTACACTAAATCTTAATCGATTTATGGCTTAAACTTGATATATGTGTTAATATGAAAGTGCAAGAATATGGCTAAGGTACCGTGTGTACACCACACTAATCCTAATAGATTTATGGCTTAAATATGATATATATGTTAATATGAAAGTGTAAGAATGTGGCTAAAGTACCATATTATGGTACAAAGTACTCAGGTACATTTTCCTACTCCTACTAGGATTTCATAATATGTTATATTTAACATGTGAAAAGTGATGTGAAAGTAAAATTAAATATGATATGCATGATATGTATAATTTGGGGCATTCAATTGGTTAATGAATGTGATGACTTCGTCTCACTAAGTGAATGTGATAACTTGGTCTCACTAAGTGAAACGTGATGACTTGGTCTCACTAAGTGAATGTGGTGACTTGGTCACATTAAGTGAATGTGGTAACCCGGTTACATTATTCGAAAGTGGTGGCTATGCCACAATATTATAAGTGGGCGATGAGCACGTCGATTGCAATGACGCCTTCGATGGTGTGTAGTGGATGGAGGGTTGACTTAGTAGTCCCCACTGTGCAAAGGTGATGGTGCGGTGGTGTGTAGCGGATAGCTATAGAGGTTTGGGTTCGGTTTGCATCATTATCTTGAATTTTATATGAATATGATATGTATGGTGTGCCTATTTCTATTATGTTTTGGTGTTGGTTACACATTGAGTCTATCGACTCACCCGTTGTGGGAATATGTTTGGTGATGAGCAAGAATGGATCGGGACTACAGAACTTGTGGTGGCCATGTTCACTTGAAGTTTAATTTTATTTGAATCATTATTTTATTTTAAGTCTTGTATAATTTTATTTTGGGTTTCATTCTATGTAATAAGGCCATCGTGACATTTTATTTCGCTTTAATTACTATGTTATGAATTTAGGGCTTTACAAAGAATAAGCCCATTTAATTTAAAATAAGTTTAAATATTTTGTCACCAAAACAAATGGGTTTTTGTTATAAGATAAATTTGTTTTCAACTTGAGCCCAACCCACAATAAACTATCTTTCAAAACACACAGCTTTCAAAGTATTCGAATGAATTTTGAACCGGGTTACTTCGAGGAACATACCAGATCCGGTCCATTCTCGTGGGCCGGGTGTGGGGTGTTTCAATTTGGTATCAGAGCCCAATTTTAAACTCTCGGCCTGTGGGCTAAGGCCCAAAACGTTTTCAAAGTGAGCCAAATGATTATCTTTGAAAAATAAGCAGGCTTCTGGCATGGCCCCTAAGTCTCCGACCCGAAGTCCACCAGGTAAGTACTTCTGACTTCTGAAGTGATTTGAATATGTGAAATGTATGGGCTTTTATGGAAACGTAGATTAGTCTGATAAGTATTTGAACCCTAGGACTAGTGTACCCCAACAAATACATAAGACTTAAATATCTAATTAAACAAACCTGTGGTTGAGTCACCGAGTTAGGGTGTGGTAACCATGGTACGCATGTCTAGGATTGGTTTCAATGGGAGCTTGGTATTTAAGCAGTCCGCGTGACTCACCTCCTCTCCACTCGATTCCTACCTGGTGCGTAGCTTTGGTTCACCCTGACCAAGAAGACTCGGTCATAGGCTAAACCCAATAACTAAAACCCGAAAGGGAGCTAGCCATGTTTTTTTTTATATATATAGAAGAACCCTAATTTTAAAACTCTTGAAATCATTTTTATTTAATTTGTGAAAACTATTTTTTCCCACACAATTTTCTGAAAAATTTTTGATTTATAAAATTACAAAAATACCCCTAGTGGTAAAATTACGAAAATGCCCTTGGTTTATAAAAATGTCTAAAATACCCACAGTTCTAATCAACATTTTCATTTATTTTATAACAAGTCCAAAAACCCTTATTTTCAAATTATCAAAAATACCTTGATTTTGGAAAATTACAAAATTACCCCTAACTTACCAAAATTTCCATAATGACCCTGATTTCCAAAATTTTTGCAACTTCATTGATTTGGAAAAAAATTCTCAAAAATAACCCTCAAGTTTTGTAAATTCCAAAATATCCATGATTTATTAAGATTTACAAATTCACCCGGGTTAATTACCAAAATACCCTCGGATTTTAAAATTTTCCAAAACACCCTCGGGAATGAAAAATTACCAGAATACCCTTATTTACAAAATCACCAAGGAACTTTATTTTGACAAATTACAAAAATACCCCTGGGTAGTGGAAAAACAACAACAAATGAAAACTACAACATTTCTCTGAATGAACGAAAGTTCATAATTTATTGATAAGTGTATGAATGTAAAGACTGTGTGCATGTATGAAAACGAAAGAACCACTATTAAACTCCTTTTCATAAAACTGTTCGCGGTTAAATAGTGGAACAAAGTACTAATGCATAAAACTCTTTAATCAGATTAAATCGCGACGTTAGAAATGAGTTCTCGAACGTGAACATAAAAATAAATAAATAATGTGCCTAGGAAGTATGATGACTCTATTAAGATCGAGTCTGCAAAGATAAGCGTAGCTGCGCGATGAGTTAAGATGTACGATTTTTCGTTAGTAAGTAATTTCGAGGATGAAATTATTTTAAGGGGTAGAATCAGAACATCCTAGATTAGGGTTTATGCGTTAGATGCGTAATTCATGAGATAATGGGATCAGTGGGTGTGTTGGATGTGTTCTGAAGAGTTTCAAGAACCCTAAGATGAAAGGAAATGAAAGGAAATAAAAGGAAATAAAAGGAAATGAAAGGAAATGAAAGGAAATGTATGGAAATGTAAGGAAATGTATGGAAATGTATGGAAATGTATGGAAATGTAAGGAAATGAATAGAAATGTAAGGAAATGTATGGAAATGTATGGAAATGTATGGAAATGTAAGGAAATGTATGAAACGATTAGTTAAAAGAGGAAAGTGAACATTTTGGAAACCTAAGCTAAAAGAGGAAAGTAAACATTTTAGAAACTAATCCAAAAGAGGAAAGTAAACATTTTGGAAACTATGCTAAAAGAGGAAACTAAACATTTTGGAAACCTAGGAAATGTCAAGTTTACAGAGCCGCGCGAAAATTTTTGGAAACTTAAAAATGACCACGAAATGTCGAATTTTAAAGTTCAAAGGGGAACTTAGCGCCAGGTGACCCTAAAATATAAAGTATGTGAAATTTGACCCATTAACGGACTTGGCCTGAAGATGCCACTTAAGGCCTCAGGAAATGGCCCACATACAAGGGTGTTGGGCTTGAGTTCGAGTCACATAAGAAGCAAATAAAATAAGTTTTATTTTGCTTCTAGAAGCCAAGAGGTGGGCAAGCACAAGGCTTGCAAAAGAGGAGTTTCACTCTTTTTAAAACTCGCTAATTAGAAGATCATAAGGACTCTTAAGGGAAGAGTTTAATTCTCTTTAAAATTCGCTAAATAGGTGGATAAATGAAGAATTATTATTTAATTAGGAAAATAAGGAAGAGTGGTGGCCAAGTTAAGGATTCTTGGCCTAGTAATTTCGGCTATAAAAGGATGAGACTAGGGCCATCCATTATTCATTCTCCTCTCTCTTTTCCTTTGCCAAATATTCTTCTTGAGCCTCCATTCTTTTCTTCTTTTCTTTTAGCCTCCTAGCCGATTTCTTCTAAGCCTATTATTCCTCTCTTCTTTCATCTTTGAAACCGAATACATAAGGGAATCATAGCGATTGTTCATCAAGTCTCTAAGCCAAATCTCGAAGGTTGAAGTGAAGGTGCAATCGATTCCTTCAAATAAGGAGATCTTTCGGGATTTCCTTAGTGTAGGCTACAAGAAAGGAGAAGTTCTTTTCCCGAAGGTACACCATAGGCGCGTGTTCCCTAGTTATTCTATGAGTTTTGGGATTTAAAATCCACAAGGTAAGTGTCATAGCTTTCGCTAAGGCCTATTTTGATAATTAGATCTAATTCTTATTTGTTTAAAAAGCGAAACTAACCCCGATGAGATTTAGTGCTTGGCCGAATACAAGGAGGAGCATAGCATAGATTTCGAGATTTGATTAGTATTGAAACCAGCAACAAGGTAAGTCTTAGTGTACTAATCCTACTAGGATTTGGATTTATGGTCGAATGGCTTTTTATTAAAGTAATAAGTGATAAAACAAATATAGGGATTAAGGATCTAAGCATTAGATTAAGCTTTTCGGATCTCAAAGGGTGTGTAACACTAAATCTTAATCGATTTATGGCTTAAACTTGATATATGTGTTAATATGCAAGTGTAAGAATATGGCTAAGGTACTGTGTACACCACACTAATCCTAATAGATTTATGGCTTAAATATGATATATATGTTAATATGAAAGTGTAAGAATGTGGCTAAAGTACCATATTATGGTACAAAGTACTCACGCTTTTCCTACTCCTACTAGGATTTCAAAATATGTTATATTTAACATGTGAAAAGTGATGTGAAAGTAAAATGAAATATATATGATATATATGTTAATATGATATATATGTTAATATGAAAGTGTAAGAATGTGGCTAAAGTACCATATTATGGTACAAAGTACTCGTGCACGCTTTCCTACTCCTACTAGGATTTCAAAATATGTTATATTTAACATGTGAAAAGTGATGTGAAAGTAAAATTAAATATGATATGCATGATATGTATAATTTGGGGCATTCGGGTTAATTGAGAAAGGGGAAGTGAATGTGATGACTTCGGTCTCACTAAGTGAATGTGATGACTTCGGTCTCACTAAGTGAAACGTGACAACTTCGGTCTCACTAATTGAAACGTGATGACTTCGGTCTCACTAAGTGAATGTGGTGACTTCGGTCACATTAAGTGAATGTGGTAACTTCGGTTACATTATCTGAAAGTGGTGGCTATGCCACAATATTATAAGTGGGCGATGAGCGCGTCGTCTGCAGTGACTCCCTTCGATGGTGTGCAACGGATGGAGGGTTGACTTAGTAGTCCCCACGGTGTGCAGGATGGTACGGGTGGTGTGTAGCGGATGGCTATATAGGTTTGGGTTCGGGTTTGCGTCATTATCTTGAATTTTTATATGAATATGATATGTATGGTGTGCCTATTTCTATTATGTTTTGGTGTTGGTTACACATTGTGTCTATCGACTCACCCCGTTGTGGGAACATGTTTCAGGTGATGAGCAGTAATGGACAAGGACGGCAGAACTTGTGGTGGCCATGTTCAGCTTGAAGTTTAATTTTATTTGAATCTTTATTTTATTTTAAGTACTGTACAATTTTATTTTGGGTTTCATTCTATGTAATAAGGCCATCGTGACATTTTATTTCGCTTTAATTACTATGTTATGAATTTAGGGCTTTACAAAGAATAAGCCCATTTAATTTAAAATAAGTTTAAATATTTTGTCACCAAACAAATGGGTTTTTGTTATAAGATAAATTTGTTTTCACTCTGAGCCCAACCCACAACAAACTATCTTTCAAAACACACAGTTTTCAAAGTATTCGAATGAATTTTGAACCGAGTTACTTCGAGGAACATACCAGATCCGATCCATTCTCGTGGGCTGGGTGTGGGGTGTTTCAGGCCCCAAGCCGTATAAGCTCATAATAGTGAATTGTTAGTGGATCCAAACCCAAGGGAAGAACCTATGGTAAGAAAAGGTAAGGTTAAGGTGTACCATGATTTACCAAAATCGACAATTACAGAGTACCAACCTCGTGTGCCATATCCCAATGCAATAAAGAAAGACCACACAGAGGAAGAATTTGGTGAACTCACACTTCGTTTAGATGACGAAACAATAACTCTTCAAGCTCTTAACTCAGCTAGGACATCGAGTAATAAATGTACGAATGTTAATTCTATTGATAATCATTTGATTCAACCTTCTTTACAGGAAGCATCACGAAATCACTTAGCTGAGCTAGATCCTAGACCTTGTGCCAACAAAGAAGAAATACATAAGGAACAAAACCTTAGGGTTAACAAACTAAAAGAGCAGGAAACACAAATCAAAGAGGAATAGGAACTGCACGAAGTGAAACCGAAGGAGCCCCTAGACGAGCTGATAGGAACAACGAATCACTTCAAAATAGGAGATTCAGGTGTTGTTGAATAAGGAAGACCCTCGAATCACCAATTTAGACCTCAAGGCAAATGACGAAATCACTTTTGAGGTACTTAATGTCTTCCTATACTGACACCGAGGTCAAGAATCCTAAATTTGACACTTTTGAGGTAAACATTACTCGACTTAAACTATATATCCATAATCGAAGTGATCGCATGAGAAAGGATTTTCACCTCCTCAAACCACCATGACCATACGAATGAGAGGTAAAGTCTAGCTAAGACTATAAACGAGTTCTTCTCGGGAGGCAACCTGAGCACTAACCCCATTTTTACATTTTTTTTTCTTTCTTTTCTTTTTTTCTTTTTAGCACCTAACCATAAACTAACCAAATAGCAGATTTCTAGGCCACATGGCCTACACACACTGGTGTGTGCGGTGGTAGTGTGAAAGCCAAGGATGAACCATGGGCATGCCAAGAGGCATACCGACATAGAAAAAATTTTTTTCCCAACACAGGTGGCGATAATAGTCCACGCCCGTGCCGACTCCCCGTGTGAGGTTACTGACTTGTCAAGCACGGGCTAAACATGGTCGTGCCTTTCAACCGTGCCAACATTTTGACTTATCGAACACAGGAGGAGCATGCCCGTATTAAATGACCATGTGAAGAAAGACACGGGTGTGCCACGACACCCACGGCCATGCCCGAACACCCTGAATGAGTTCAAAATTCAAAATCCTAAAACACGGGCTACATCTCTATTTAAACCTCATTCCCCATTTTTCTAGTTGTCTTTCATTTTCCATTATTTATTTTTGTTTTTATTTTATTTCATTTTCTTATTCTTTATGATATTTAGATTTAGCTTAGGAAACAATAAAACCAAGGCAGCTACTTTGAGGATTCAATTCGAGATGCTTCCCCACGTTCACCCCCAATCTTATCCGGTTTCTTTTCATAGACTTCATTCAAAAATTTAGGAAGTGTTACTTCTCCCCTTCTCTTTTGATTTTATTATTACATAATTGTTTATCTATCTTTGTACATTGAGGGCAATGTACATCTTATGTGTGGGGGGGTAAAAGTACCTAACTTTTTGCATTATTCTCAAAATCCTAAATTTAGTCTTGTTCGAAAGTATTTTTCTCATATTATTAATTAGGATGAAATTTCTAATGATTTATGATTTTTATTGATATGTTTTAGAGTAAGTCATAGTTAATTGTGCATTGATGATTAAATCTGAAGGATACTAGAGAATCGAGCATGATAAGTCTACTTTCTAAAAAAATTAAAAATTAATAGGTCGTTGAACTGAATTTGAGTATTACTTTGAAGTTTGAAATTTACAGGGATTGAGGTCAAAAACACCCATAATTTTTGTGAGATTTTGAGCCTTATAGAGCATATATTCTTTTTCGTGCTCACTTTTATTGATTATGAGTGTGTCAACTTTGAACCGATATTCTAGAACTTGCCTCGTTTACATGTCGAGACCACACTTTTGATTTGATATACAAAGATTATAAAGGCACCTAGGATTTAACCCACTTACTCCATAAAAAAGCCTACCTACATAAATAAACCCTAGTAAACCCCGTTGAATCCTAACAACCTTCTTATTGACTCACCCACTAATATTAACCCAAAAATCCATTTGTATTTGTTATCACCTTTCTTTTGACTACCCTTTAATCGAGGTTTGATTTGATTAAATTACCGAATTATATTAGTTCAGTTGTCACATTTATCATTTATAATGTAATATTTGAGTTTGTTCTTAAAAAAAATCCAAGGATATTCAATATTAAAGAGATTAGAGCAATTAAACTCCAATTGTTGAAGAAAAAGCTCGTATTAAAGTATTATCAAATTTTAAGTGATGAAAATATTCTTTATTATATAGTAATTATCAATAGTAGGTATTATTAGTTTTCATTCGATGTAAATATTCATACTTAGTTCATTGTTTTTAGTTTGGTAATTTGTCAAGCCAGTCTCGATTCTAACCCTCTAATTCAGCCTGTATCCACACCCTTAACCTTAGCCTCGTTACAACCCTAATAAAGACCTTTTGATTTGTGTATCATCTCATATACAGTGGTGGAGATTTGATTTTCAGGCAAGCCCATGGGATTAACTTTTCAGGTTCGACTTATGAGTGCTTATTCTTGAGCTTTAAACACTTTGAGTGATTTGAGTGAACCTTTAGTGAGGATGTCAATCCTTGTCGATTTTGAACTAAAGGTAATTATTCAGATAAGGGGAGACACTTACGTTTTTGTACTACAAAGGTATGACTTATCGTGATTGAATCTTTAGGACTCTTTGAGTTGAATTATCCATGTATAAATTATCTATAAATTATGATGAGACATTGTCGATAGGAATTATGAATTATGGAAAGTTTGTTTTAATTGTAAGTTGAGAATTTTGCTCGAGGACAAGCAAAAGCTTAAGTGTGGGGGTATTTGATAAACCGTAAAAGTAACATATTTTAATCCCACATTTAGTATGCTTCTTGATGATTTAGCCCTTGATTTTATATAAAAGGTGCTTGTAATCCTTTCATGTCATATACTCAGGAAAGCACCCGAGGATACAAAACGGGCTTAAAACAGAGTAATTGGGTCTTAGTAAGAAATCAACATGGCCTGACCCAAAGCCCACATGACCGTGCCTCGTCGATTACCTAGAGCACGGCCTCAACTCCGTGACACACGGCCGTGCATCATCTATTTATCACACGGACGTGCCTGGTGATCTACATGGCCGTGTCCCAATCGACAGACCTGAAGCACGACCTAAATCCAGACTCACACGGCCGTGTCCAAAATGACAGAATCGAGACACAGCCCAACCATGATTTACACAGGCGTGTGCCATGGCCTTGCCCCTACCGCGGGAATGAGCAATTTCACTCAGAATTGGATGCTTGAAGCCAAAGAAACATACTCCTAAGTCTACTTGAACACACCAATAGCAATTCTACTTGAAGGGGTACTTAGGAGCCAAGTATAGCATCTTAAAGACTATATAAACAACCGAATGCAGACTTTGAAGGGAGCTTTTTGCAGAGGCTTTTTTCGAAGCTTTCATCTTTTAGGGAATCACTTGAAGATAGCCAGTTGATCCATCTCAAGAAGCCGGAGCTCTATTCAACACGGAGGATCTCCTCTTCAAATCCTTCAGGGGGTTTTAGGGATTTCTTATGTTTTGTTTTCTCTTTTCTCTTGAGATGTTTTCTTATTTAGTTATGAACTAAAACCTTAGATACCTGAAGGGGATGAAACCTATGATGGATTTTGTTATTTGATTTCAAAATTATATGATAAGTCCTTAGTTTGTTATTAATTATGTTACTTAATTTAATCTAATGTGCTTAAGTGGAGGAGGAATAGACCCTACCTAAGAGTAGATCTAGCATAATTGAGCGGAGTTGATCGGGTGCCTAGAGATAGGGTTACGAGATTTTTTCGAATTAGGGTGAAACCTAATATGGGAATCCATTGATGGATTTATTACTTCCTCTGGGGTTATTATAAGAGAACGAGAGTTCCACTAATTAACCTAAGGTTAGATGCTATTCACCTCGAGAGAGGGTTTAATATAGGTTAGAGAGTCTCACGGATCAAGCTAAGTAAAGAAATCACATGGTTTGGGGAATAAATAATAAGTGAAGTCATAGGTGGATTCTTCCTGAGGGTATCGTCTTCATCAACTGAGTTTTCCTAAAGTCTTTCTCCAATTCATTCTTTTGTCTTTGCATTTAGTCTAAGTATTTCATTAGTTTCATAAACCAATCACTCCATATTTCAGGCTAAATAAATGAAAAAAGTGAGTAGTAGTACTTTTAGGTTCTTTTGGGTTCAATAAAATAATCTTGCCTAAACTATACTACTGTTCGATAGGTGCACTTGCCTCTATTGTTGTCATAGTTAGTCTACAGGTTCGATCATTCTTTTTATAAATATTAAAACTCAACTGTTTGACACGATCAAGCCCTTAGAAGAACTCGTAGGGACATCGAATCACTTCAAAATAGGAGATTAGGTATGGTTAGATAAAACAGATCCTCACATCACCACACCAAACCTGAATTCAAACATAGACATCCCTCTCGAGGTATGAAGTATCTTCCCATACGGAACAGTCGAGGTGAGTAATCCCATATTCGGCACTCTTAAGGTAAATGCTTCCGGACTTAAAATTTATAATGAAAATAAAACTGATAGCATGAGGGAAGATGTTCAAACCTTCAAACCACCATGATTATACAAACAAAGGGAAAGTCTAGCTTAAGACTTTAAATAAGCGCTTCTTGGGAGGCAACCCGAGTACTAACACTATCTCTTTATTTCTATTTTTGGTTATTTCTTTTCTATTTTTATTTTTCTCCTTCTCCAGAATTTTAATGAATCAAAAGTGCAGATTCCTAGACCACACGGCCTAGCACACGGCCGTGGACATGGCCGTGTGGGTACTTTGAATCGCCGTACTGAATGGCAGGGATGGTACGAGTCAAAACGAATCAATTTTTCAAAGTCACGGACCCAACCACCGGGCAACGACCATCTGATGCGACCATGGTCGACACTGAGATTCATACACGATTGTAGCAAACTACAAATAGGCGTGGGCAAAATGATATGCCCCACACCACGGCCATGTTACGTGGTCTGGACGACACTGACTTGCCAACACAGGTTGGAAACGCCCGTGCTACCCAACTGTGCCAACATACTTACTTTTCACCAATGGGCATGCCTTGCTAAAAACGGGCATGGAGAATCAACATGCCTAGACACATAGACATGTGAGGTGGCCGTGTGAAACGACACGCCCTCGGGCCACGGGTGTGGGAACGTACCATAATTGAGCCCCTATTTAAACACCAACCCCACCCTTCCTATTCTTCTACTTTCCACCTCTCTTCTCCCTTCCCACTACCAGATTTCTCTCCCCTCCTTACAAATTCTCTAGACCCTTAAGCTACATCATGTCAAAGAAGCATAAGAGGCCAACCACAATCTCCTCAAAGGAGACCGATTCACATGAGTTTATGTCGACAGCTTGATAAACCGAAAACATATTTTAATCCCACATTTAGTATGCTTTTGGATGATTTATCCCTAATTTATGTAAAAAGGTGCTCTTAATCCTTTCTTTTCATGTCTTATACTCAGGAAAGAACCTAAGGATAAAAAGAACATAAAACGGGCTTAAAACGGACCAAATTGGGCCAACCCATGAATTCAGCACGGCCTAGACTTTAAGCCATACGGCCGTACCTTGCCACTTACTTCACATGGCCAGGCCACGATTTAAACGGCCGTGCCATAATTGACAGAATCGAGACACGGCCTGAAGACGATTTGCACAGCCGTGTACCAAGGCCGTGCCCCTGCCATGGGAATAAGCAATTTCATTCAGATTTGGATGCTTGAAGCCAAAGAAACATACTCCTAAGTCTACTTAAACACCTTAATAGTAATTCTACTTGAAAGAGGTACTTAGGAGCCAAGTAGAGCATCTAAGGAGCCTATATAAACAACCCAAGGCAGTTGTTCTAAGGAAGAGTTTTTAGGCAGAATTTTCTACCAGAGCTTTTGTTCAGGGAATTACTCGAAGATAGCCAGTGGATCCATCTCAAGAAGCCGGAGTTCTACTCAAGACGGAAGATCTCTCCTTCAATTCATTCTGGGGGTTTTAGGGATTTCTTATGTTTTGTTTTATCTTTTCTCTTGAGATGTTTTCTTATTTTGTTATGAACTAAACCCTTCAAATACCTAAAGGGGATGAAACCTATGATGGATTTTGTTATTTGATTTCTAAATTATATGATAAGTACTTAGTTCGTTCTTAATTATCTTGCTTAATTTAATCTGATGTGCTTAGGTGGAGGAGGAATAGACCCTGCCTAAGAGTAGATCTAGCATAATTAAGCGAGCTGATCGCACTCCTAGAGATAGGGTGACGAGATTTTTCCAGATTAGGGTGAAACCTAATATGGGAGTCCATTGATCGATTTACTGCTTCCTTAGGGGTTTATTATAACAGAATGAGAGTTCTACTAATTAACCTAAGGTTAGATGTTATTCACCTCGAGAGAGGGTTTAATATAGGTTAGGGAGTCTCACGGATCAAGCTAAGTAAAGAAGTCATATGAATTAAAGTTAGATAACAAGAGAAGCCATAGGTGGATTCTTCCTGAGGGTATCGTCGTAATCAACTGAATTTTTCCACAGTCTTTTCCCCAAATGTTTTATTCTTTTGTCTTTGCATCTAGTTTAGTAGTTTTTCATTAGTTTCATAAACCAATCACTCCATATTTTAGCCTAAATAATAGAAAGAAAGTGAGTAGTAGTACTTTTAGGTTCCTTTGGGTTCTATAAAATAATCTAGCCTAAACTATACTATTGTTTGATAGGTGCACTTGCCTCAATCCTTGTCATAGTTAGTCTACAGGTTCGATCATTCGTTATAAATATTAAAACTTTACTGTTTGACACGATCAAGTTTTTGGCACCGTTGCCGGGGAACACTAAAAAATATTAAGAAAGCTCCATTTCTATTACTTTAGCCATTATTTTATTATTTTCGCAATTTACTTTTAGTTTAGGTTAAATTTTTATTTACACTAAATTTCTTTCTTTCTTTGTAACACCCCAAACCTGGCCTATGCATTAAGCCCGATTTCGACATGCCACACAAGTTTAACGAACATTCAAAACATTTAACAATGTAGAAATCAAATTTCAAAACGATTAGGAACATTACTTTATCAAAAAATCGAGATTTATTTGAAATGCTTGTTTAAAAACACAAGAGTTTGTCGTTTGATATATAACAAGTAGTAATTGATAAAGACTTTAGATTTATTTAATTGGAATATTTCATCAAAAAGTTTTAAAATAATTTCCTAAGTTTCTAGTTAAGAAAAACTTTTATTTTTATAAGAAAGTTATAGAAAATCATTTATGAAAAACTAAATCAATCCAAATTTTAATAAAACTAAAACATAAATAATCCATCCACATAATAAAATCCATATTTAAGAAGGCCTTATTACATCGCCAAAAAATAGTACTTAAAAATTATAAAAGAAGTCTCAAAGTTTTATGAACCACCATTTGTAGTATAGCCACCCCATGAAGTCATCTCCGAACCAAGTCTCCATCAATTGTTATTACCTGAGAGAGGTAAAAAAAATTGGGTGAATTACTTAGAACTCAGTGTGCAACTCACTTACCATAGTCCACTGGGCCAAGACCATTTATACATTTATTTGGGCCTAAGCCCATTTCAAAACATAATAATTTAGTATTTAAAAATAATAATGCAAATGATATGCAATTCCCAAAACCAAACCTAGATTTCCATCCGCTACACACCCCCGTACCCAACCACCACACCTGTGGGGAGCTTTAGTCACCCACCCCGCCAACACAATCAAGTAGGCTTTAAGCCCAATATCATATTTGTGGCAACGGCCATTTAAATAATTGTGGTAAAACCACTGATCTAGATTTTGGGCAACGGCCATTGTGACAGAGTCACCTATCTAGATTTCTGGCATTAAGCCTTTCTTCTCTTCATCATTGATCCCAACCCATGCAATCATGTTTATGCATTTCAAAATATTTATAAGGAAAACCCTATTATAATTTATGAATTTTTGGCCCACTAAAACACATATCGCATATAGCCCATTTATCAATTATCACAACTGATCCAATTATCAAATTTCATTTATGGCCCAAATTTATACAATATCAAATATGTGGCCCAAATTTACCAAATATCACATATGGCCCATAATTGCCAAATATCACATATAAGGCCCAATTTTACCAAATCTCACATATGGCCCATAATCGCCAAATATCACATATAAGGCCCAAATTTACCACATCTCACATATGGCCCAAATTTACCAAATTGCACATATATGGCCCAAATTTGCTAAATATCACATATATGGCCCAAATTTACCAAATTTCACATATATGGCCCAAATTTGCCAAATATCACATATATGGCCCAAATTTATCAAATATCACATATATGGCCCAAATTTATCAAATATTATCGTTTTAGCCATTAAGGGCAATTTCAAAATTTTCACGATCCTAATACTGATTTTACGATCTTAACACTAAAGTGTCAATAATACCATATTCTCCGATTTGTCCAACTTTGTGATTTTTAATCCAACTTTAATCGTTGTATAGTCATCTAACCCATGAGATATAGTGTGAAAATACACACCTGATTATGGTGAGAACTACACTCTCCCGCTCTTCGATATCTAAACACACATTACGAAGGATCAGAATACTAAAATTTAATATTAATCTATTGTAATATTGAGCGATCTAAATCTTACCCTCGAAATCTCGAACAACCACTATTTATGATTTCTCTTCGATCAAAGGTTTAGTACCACGAGTAAACAATGGTTCGGGAGTACGACTTCGAATAATTGATTTTCACCGGATGAAGGTCCACAACCCGGTGGAAAATCTCGGATTCCCGAAACAGTCCTTTTCTTAAACTTAGGGGGATTAATAGAACCACCCCTCTTCCGAGTACTATTCACTACCCTTTTCGTCCCTATTTTGATTGTCTTCGAAGACAAAGAAACATTAGTCCTAACAATATTTCGACAAATCTTAAGACTAAAAACTTAAAGAGTGAAATCGGCTTACCTTAATATTCCGAAAAAATCTCAAGAGAATTCTTTGTACGTTATTAACAAATCTTAAATGATCTTTAAGATTTCTCCAAGAAAATGAAGATTCGACCCTTCCACTATTTCACGATGATCCAAGATTTGAATAAAAGAAAAAGAATGATTGAAGAATAGATGCTTATAGAGAATAGGAGATTCGGCTATGCAAAAACAAAAGAGAGAAAGAATTGATTTGGCTATGGAGGTAGTTTATCATTCGGCCAAGAAAAAAAGAAAGTGTTGAAAGTATGTTTAAAAGAAAAATCAAAATGTTGAAAGGAAGAAATGAGGATGAGAGAGTTATGATTAAATTTTCGAAAATAAGGAAAACAAGAAATGAGAGTTTGAACAATGGTGCATTCGGCCAAGAGAGAGAGGAGAAGAAAATATTTTGTTTTTGATGTTTTAGGCACTAAATGGAAACACCAAATGAGCTACTAGAGTGATTAACAAATAAATGACCAAATGGTCAAAATAATAACTAAAAGAAAACAAGGCAAAGATGGTTTTTCTCCTATCACAAGCACATTCGGCCAAGAGGAAGGATGAGAGAAAAAGTTTTGATTTTGGGAGAGCAAAAGATCAAAATGAAAAATTCTCCCAAGCTACTAACTTTTCCAAGACTTACCACAAAATTTTGGCTCCCTCTTTAGTCCACAAAACCGTCCATGTTCATGTACAATTAGCCATTCAAAGCTTTCTAAAACAGAGCCCTTGTTTTGAGCCTTATGTCCCCCTAACATGCCTTTTCCATATGATTCCTTTCCCTAAGTTATCATTTGCCTTTTTCCCATGATCTTCTTGCCATAAAAAAAAATAATCCAACTCATAAATCCTTATCCATGACCGACACTTGCTTAAGGAAAAGCAAAAAATAAAACTTCAAGTTGCATGTTAAGAGATTCGAACCTCTCTCCTCAAACAAACATGCATGCGCCAACACCTCCTTACTACTAGCTCATCTTATGCTAATTTTTAACACCTAATTTTACTTAAACCTCAAGGTCACTTGATCCACTTCAATTAAATACTCCTTACTAAAATTTATTCTACTTCCGTATAGTTCTCAAGTCTTCTCAAGGCCATACTAAACATAAAAATTTTTATTTTACACAAATTAAGCACTAAAACATGCATCAATTCAATACTCAAATTTTAGGATGTTACAACTCTACCCTCCTTAAAGAAAATTTCGTCCTCGAAATTTACCTGGCTAAAAGAGATGAGGATATTGTTGTCAAATTACATCCTCAGCTCCCACGTAGCTTCCTCCGCCCGTGATTACGCCATAAAACCTTGACCAAGGGTACAGCTCTTCTTTCTTAACACCTTAACATCTCGGTCTAAGATTCTCACCGGTTCCTCCTCGAAAGACAAATCGCCTTAATTCCACTTCTTCTCTCGGTACTATGTGCGATGGATCCGATCTATAACGTCTCAGCATAGAAACATGGAAAACACTATGAATCTAACTCAATTTCGGAGGTAAATCAAGTTGATAGGCCACTGGTCCTACACGCTTCAATACCCGGTACGGTCCAATGAACCTAGGGCTCAACTTGCCTTTCCTTCCAAATCTGAAAATCTTTTTCCACGGTGAAACTTTCAAAAAGACCTGATCTCCCACCGCAAACTCAAAATCTTTACGCTTTAGATCTGTGTACGACTTTTGTCTATCCGAAGCTTCTTTTAACCGTGCTCGAATAGCTTTTACTTTTTCTTCCGCCTCTGATATCAATTCAGGACCCAAAAGTTGGCGTTCCCCTAATTTAGTCCAACAAGTAGGAGTACGACACCTACGACCATACAATTCCTCGTAGGGTGCCGTCTGAATGCTAGACTGATAGCTGTTGTTATACGCAAACTCTGCCAACGGTAGAAAATCCTCCCAACTACTTCTGAAGTCGATCACAGAACCTCTTAACATGTCTTCCAAAATCTGGATTACTCTTTCCGACTGACCATCTGACTGAGGGTGAAAAGCCGTACTGAAGTTTAACTTTGTACCCAGGGCCTCATGTAAAACTTTCCAAAACCGTGATGTAAACCAAGGATCCCTGTCCGATATGATAGACACTGGTACCCTATGCAACCTCACGATTTCAGATACATACAATTTAGCCAACTTCTGCAACGAGTAATCCGTACGAACTGGTATAAAATGAGCAGTCTTCGTTAATCGATCTACGGTGTTAAGGGTAACCCACTAACAAAATCCATCGTTATCTGCTCCCATTTCCATAATGAAATCTTTACTAGTTGCAACAATCCCGGCGGTAATTGATGTTTTGCCTTTACTTGTTGACAAGTCAAACACTTTCCCACAAAATCAGTAACTTCCCGTTTTAACTTTGGCCACCAATACTGTTCATGGAGATCCTGATACATCTTATTTCCTCCAAGGTGCATAGCATAAGGGCTACTATGCGCCTCTAGAAGAATCGTTTGCCTCAAATCCAAATCCTTGGGCATACAAACCCTTCCACGAAAACACAGTACACCATCTTTGTTCAAACCAAAATCTCCTATTACACCACTTTTAGCTTGTTGTATTAAAGGACCCAACTTTTCATTGGATAATTGCTTTTCCTTGATTTGTTCCAACCACTGAGGCTTCACCTGAAGTTCCGCTAACAAACTGCCATCCTCATACATACTGAGATGAGCAAACATTGCTCTCAACTCCGATACAACCTTTTGACTCAAAGCGTCTGCCACAACGTTAGCCTTTCCAGGATGATACTCGATTGAGAAATCATAATCCTTTAACAATTCCACCCATCTCCGTTATCTTAAATTCAAATCCTTTTGGGTAAGGAGATACTTAAGAATTTTATGGTCCGTATAAATGATTGACTTCTCACCGTAAAGATAATGTCTCCAAATCTTTAATGCAAACACTATCGTAGCCAATTCCAAATCATGAGTA
This sequence comes from Gossypium rotundifolium, assembly GCA_025506655.1. Taxonomy (NCBI): domain Eukaryota; kingdom Viridiplantae; phylum Streptophyta; class Magnoliopsida; order Malvales; family Malvaceae; genus Gossypium; species Gossypium rotundifolium. The sequence continues at coordinate 36,103,516 of CP106729.1, read as the reverse complement.
GGATAATTGACTTCATGCGACCTCAACTGTCGAGAAGCATAAGCTACCACTTTTCCACTTTGCATCAGTACACATCCTAAACCCGTGTGTGACGCATCACAGTAAACAGTAAACTCTTTTCTGGCCTCTAGTTGAATCAGTACTGGCGCTTCCGTTAGAATCTTTTTCAGTTTCTCGAAACTTTCTTGTTGTTTATCGGTCCATACATACGGTACTTCCTTCTGCAACAACTTAGTTAGGGGTGCAGCAATCAATGAAAACCCCTCAACAAAACGTCTATAATAACCAGCCAAACCAAAGAAACTTCAGATCTTAGCTACTGACTTTGGCGGTTTCCAATCCAACACAACCTCTACCTTTCGAGGATCAACTCTTATTCCTTCAGCTGACACTACATGACCCAAGAAAGTCACTTCCTTCAACCAAAATTCACACTTACTGAATTTGGCATAAAGTTGTTTATCTCGCAAAATTTGTAGCACAGTGCGCAAATGAGAATCATGCTCTTCTTCCTTCCTCGAATATACCAAAATGTCATCTATGAACACTACTACGAACCAGTCTAAACAAGGCTGAAAGACTCGGTTCATCATGTCCATAAATGCAGCTGGTGCATTTGTCAAACCAAATGGCATCATAAAAACTCATAATGTCCATAACGAGTTCGAAATGTCGTCTTATGAATATCTGCCTCCTTCACCTTGAGTTGATGATAACCCGATCTCAAATCAATCTTGGAAAAGATTGAAGCTCCTCTTAATTGATTAAATAGGTCATCGATTCTCGACAATGGATACCTATTCTTGATCGTTAATTTATTCAACTGCCTATAATCAATGCACATACGCATTGACCCATCCTTCTTCTTGACGAACAAAACTGGTGCTCCCCACGTAGACACACTTGGTCGAATAAATCCTCGATCTAGCAGCTTCTTGAATTTGAGCTTTAAGTTCGCTAACTCCTTCTTGCCATTCTATTAGGAGCAATGGACACCGGAGCAGTTCCAGGTAAAAGCTCAATGCCAAATTCTACTTCTCGATCTGGAGGTAGACCCAGAAGTTCTTCGAGAAAGACATCTAGAAATTCTTTCACTGATAAATTCTTGGCATCCAAAGCACTGATGAATTCTAGGAATGCTCTATTCCCTTTTCGCACCAACTTTTCTCGCCTTCAAAAAGATACCACATTTGCCAAAAAGTTTCTTCACTCGCCTATCATTATTATCTCCTCATCATCCACAGTCCCTAATTGACATCCCCTTTTAGACAATTCAATTGCTACCGATGCTTCACCAACCAATCCATGCCCAAAATGAGATCAAACTCGTCGAAAGGTAATTCCATCAAGTCTACTAGAAATACCTCTCTTTGAATCTCTAAGGCACATCTCTAAATAATTTATTCACTATTATCGATCATTCTAAAGGACTAATTACCGCCATCTCTATCGGTAATCTCGGATCTAATATTTAGGTTTCAGATATAGCACTAGCAACTTACGAGTGGGTAGATTCGATATCTATCAAAGCAAGAATAGGTACATCGAGATGAAGAACGTACCAGTTATCATATTAGGTGCATCGCCGTCCTCACGACGCCTGACAGCATAGACCAATCCTGGCTCTCTTACCTCTGTGTTACCTCTAACACCATACCTCGACCCGGTGTACCTTGTCCACGTCCATTACCATTACCACCACGACCTGGTCCACGACCTCTTGGTGGTCAGCCGAGTACCTCTAGTGGTCGAGCCTCGTGGTTACGAGCTTCCCGAGTCATTTCAAATTCACGAGGACAATTCTTAAACGATGATCCTTAGATCCACATTTAAAACAGGTTCCAATTTTCATCCAACATTTTTCGAGATGTCGTCTACCACAGTCGACACATTTTTTAATCTGATTGGTAGTCACAGGTGCCCTAACTTGAATTGCCTCATCATTCCGTGGCCTCTTTTGAAACCTTTTAGAAGAACCAGAATACTTAAAATCCCTCTTGCCTCTTACTTTTTTCTCGGCTCGCATTCTCAATTTTAGCCTCTTCGGCTATCTTAGCTTTCTCAAGCGAGGTAAAAGTCCGCACTTGTCGTGGGGCTATCAAGACCAAGAACTCATCATTCATCCATCCTCAAAGTGTACACAGTAGCTACCATGATCAATCAAGCACTATAGTACGAGCATAACGACTCAAATGAATAAATTCTACCTTGTCAGCTGCCACAGTCTTACTTCCTTGAACCAAATTCAGGAATTCTTTCCTTCGGGCATCTACATAACTTGTCCCGACGTACTTCCCTTGGAAAGTAGCTTTAAAGAAATCCCAATTAACCAATGCAGCCTCGGTGCCTTCTCAAACAGTAAGCCACCATTGATACGCCTCATCTCTCAACAAAGACACGGCTCCTCTTAGTTTTTGCTTGACCGTACACTCCAAATCGTCCATAATTCGCTCTACAGCCTCAAACCAATATTTTGCCACATTCGGAGCTACACCAGAGACACCTCTAAAAACTTCTGCACCACTAGACTTGAGTCGTTTCGATATTGATCCGCGAGTTACTGGCCCAGTTCTGGCTCCAGCTACTCTTTCTAAGACTCGCAACATTGCTTGAGTCAAAGCATTATCCTCATTTGCATGGTCATGAGATCCGCCACTCTCGAATGACGCAAGTGCATCCATTTCGGTATATGACCCGATGCTTGACGCAAAGACTCGTCCTCTACCACGCCACGCCTCTCGCTGGCCCACGACCATGTCCTCTAGAGCTCATATTGACTAATTCGCTTTAATTTGATTACAAGTTTTATGAATCGAATATTATTTCAAAGTTTATTAACGATATTTTATGAGATATAAGAGATAGGGTTATTTTTGCAATCACATCCTATAGTCTCGATCTCTATCAATTTTAACACCTAAAACTAGAAGTTTTAAAGTGTTCCTTAGGTCTCATCACAATCATAAACATTTAATAAACAAATACTTACTAAACATACTTACTTGACTTGGTGTCGGATGTTCATGGTGCCATACTACCTTTAAAACATAAAGTTTAGAAATTTAAGTAGTTTTAACCAAAATAATCGTTGAACCCAAACCACAAATTGAGTTTTGAAACCGAGCTCGATACCATAAAATTGTAACACCCCAAACCCGACCTTTGCATTAAGCCCGGATTTCGACATGCCACACAAGTTTAACGAACATTTAAAACATTTAACAATGTAGAAATCAAATTTCAAAACGATTAAGAACATTACTTTATCGAAAAATTGAGATTTATTTGAAATGCTTGTTTAAAAACACAAGAGTTTGTCGTTTGATATATAACAAGTAGTAATTGATAAAAACTTTAGATTTATTTAATTAGAATATTTCATCAAAAAGTTTTAAAAGAATTTCCTAAGTTTCTAGTTAAGAAATCTTTTGTTTTTATAAGAAAGTTATAGAAAATCATTTATGAAAAACTAAATCAATCCAACTTAATAAAACTAAAACATAAATAATCCATCCACATAATAAAATCCATATTTAAGAAGGCCTTATTACATCGCCAAAAAAAAGTACTTAAAAATTATAAAAGAAGTCTCAAAGTTTTATGAACCACCATTTGTAGTATAGCCACCCCACTAAGTCATCTCCAACCAAGTCTCCATCAATTGTTATTACCGAGAGGGTAAAAAATGTGGTGAGTTACTTAGAACTCAGCAGTGCAACTCACTTACCATAGTCCACCGGCCAAGACCATTTAGACATTTATTTGGGCCTAAGCCCATTTCAAAATATAATAATTTAGTATTTAAAATAATAATGCCAATGATATGCAATTCCCAAAACCAAACCTAGGTTTCCATCCGCTACACACCCTCGTACCCAACCAACACACCTGTGGGGAGCTTTTGTCACCCACCCCGCTAACACACCGAAGTAGGCTTTAAGCCCAATATCATATTTGTGGCAATGGCCATTTAAATAATTGTGGTAAAACCATCGATCTAGATTTCTAACGCCCATTGTGACAGAGTCACCTATCTAGATTTCTGGCATTAAGCCTTTCTTCTCTTCATCATTGATCCCAACCCATGCAATCATGTTTATGCATTTCAAAATATTTATAAGGAAAACCCTATTATAATTTATGAATTTTTGGCCCATTAAAACACATATCGCATATAGCCCATTTATCAATTATCACAACTGATCCAATTATCAAATTTTATTTATGGCCAAAATTTATCAAATATCAAATATGTGGCCCAAATTTACCAAATATCACATATGGCCCATAATTGCCAAATATCACATATAAGGCCCAAATTTACCAAATCTCACATATGGCCCATAATCGCCAAATATCACATATAAGGCCCAAATTTACCACATCTCACATATGGCCCAAATTTACCAAATTGCACATATATGGCCCAATTTGCCAAATATCACATATATGGCCCAAATTTACCAAATTTCACATATATGGCCCAAATTTGCCAAATATCACATATATGGCCCAAATTTATCAAATATCACATATATGGCCCAAATTTATCAAAAATTATCGTTTTAGCTATTAAGGGCAATTTCAAAATTTTAACGATCCTAATATCGATTTTATTTATCTTAACACTAAAGTGTGAATAATACCATATTCTCCGATTTGTCTAACTTTGTGATTTTTAATCCAACTTTAATCGTTGTATAGTCATCTAACCCATGGGATATAGTGTGAAATTACACACCGATTATGGTGAGAACTACACTCTCCGGCCGTCGATATCTAAACACACATTACGAATGATTAGAAAACTAAAATTTAATATTAATCTATTCTAATATTGAGCGATCTAAATCTTACCCTAATCTCAAACAACCACTATTTGTGATTTCTCTCCGATCAAAGGTTCAGTACCACGAGTAAACAATGGTTCGAGAGTATGTACGACTTCGAATAATTGATTTTCGTCGGATGAAGGTCCACAACCCGGTGGAAAATCTCGGATTCCCGAAATAGTCCTTCTCTTAAACTTAGGGGGATTAATAGAACCAACCCTCTTATAAGTACTATTCACTGCCCTTTTCGTCCCAATTTTGATTGTCTTCAAAGACAAAGAAACATTAGTCCTAACAATATTTCGACAAATCTTAAGACTAAAAACTTAAAGAGTGAAATCGGCTTACCTTAATATTCCAAAAAAATCTCAAGAGAATCCTTTGTACGTTATTATCAAATCTTAAATGATCTTTAAGATTTCTCCAAGAAAATGAAGATTCGACCCTTCCACTATTTCACGATGATCCAAGATTTGAATAAAAGAAAAAGAATGATTGAAGAATAGATGCTTATAGAGAATAGGAGATTCAGCTATGCAAAAACAAAGGAGAGAAAGAATTAATTCGGCTATGGAGGTAATCTATCATTCAGCCAAGAAGAAAAGAAAGTGTTGAAAGTATGTTGAAAAGAAAAATCAAAATGTTGAAAGGAAGAAATGAGGATGAGAGAGTTATGATTAAATTTTTGAAAATAATGAAAACAAGAAATGAAGTTTGAGCAATGGTGCATTCGGCCAAGAGAGAGAGGAGAAGAAAATGTTTTGTTTTTGATGTTTTAGGCACTAAATGGAAACACCAAATGAGCTACCAGAGTGATTAACAAATAAATGACCAAATGGTCAAAAGAATAACTTAAAGAAAACAAGGCAAATATGGTTTTTCTCCTATCACAAGCACATTCGGCCAAGAGGAAAGATGAGAGAAAAAGTTTTGATTTGGGGAGAGCAAAAGATCAAAATGAAAAATTCTCACAAGCTACTAACTTTTCCAAGACTTACCACAAAATTTCGGCTCCCTCTTTAGTCCACAAAACCGTCCATGTTCATGTACAATTAGCCATTCAAAGCTTTCCAAAACAGAGCCCTTTTTAAAGCCTTATGTCCCCCTAACATGCCTCTTCCATATAATTCCTTTCCCTAAGTTATCACTTGCCTTTTTCCCATGATCTTCTTGCCATAAAAAAAAATTAATCCAACTCATAAATCCTTATCCATGACCGACACTTGCTTAAGGAAAAGCAAAAAATAAAACTTCAAGTTGCATGCTAAGAGATTCGAACCTCTCCCCTCAAACAAACATGCATGCGCCAACACCTCCTTGCTACTAGCTCATTTTATGCTAATTTTTAACACCTAATTTTACTTAAACCTCAAGGTCACTTGATCCACTACAATTAAATACTCCTTACTAAAATTTATTCTACTTCCGAATATTTCTCAAGTCTTCTCAAGGCCATTCTAAACATGAAAAAATTTATTTTACACAAATTAAGCACTAAAACATGCATCAATTCAATACTCAAATTTTAGGATGTTACATTCTTCTCCTAGCAGGTACCTCTAGTTTATAACTAGAAGGAACCCGAGAGGACCTTTAGCGTACGAAAGTGACATTGAAGCTATAGCTCGCAGAAATCACAAAGAAACTAGACGAGCTCCAGACTACCAAAGAGAAGAACAACAAGACAGATCCAATCCTACTGAAGGGATGGACGAAAATAATCCACTGCCAAATGTGGAAGAACAGAATGCTCACAGACTATGTATGATTATGCTAAACCTAATTTGACAGAGCGAAATCTAGTATTGTCGAGCTCGTTATAGTGCTAACAATTTTGAATTAAAGCCTAATACAATACAAATGATTCAACAGTTTGTTCAATTTGATGGTTTGCGTAATCGAAGACCGAACACTCATATAGCTAATTTTTAGAGTTCGTGATACCTTCAAAATAAATGGCGCTTCGATGATGCCATTTGTCTTCAATTATTTCCTTTTCATTAAGGAATAAAGCAAAGCAAAGGTTGAACTGGTTACCACAAGGGTCAATCACCACATGGGATCAAATGACCAAAAAATTTCTTTTAAAATACTTTCCACTAGCCAAAACGACCAAATTTAGGAATTACATATCTTTTTTTGTGCAGAATGACACAGAAACATTATATGATGCATGGGAAAGATATAAGGATCTCCTGAGAAGATGTCCACACCACGGATTACTGTTTGGCTTCAAGTCCAAACTTTATACAACAATGTGAATTCTTCAACGAGGCAAATGATTGACTCATCAGCCGTTGGAACTTTGAATAAGAAAAATCCTGAAGCGGCTTACGACTTTATTGAAGAGATGTCATTGAATACTTATCAATGGCAAATTACAAGGGCCAAACCGACAAAATCAGCCAAAGTTTTTACATAGACGCAAAGAACAACGTCACAACACAGTGGAGATGATGAATAAAAAGCTTGATAATTTATGTTCTTCACGTGTACACCCAGAAAGCAATGGGAAGCAAGTGGAATTTGGCAAATCCCGAGTACCCACCCTACCAACCAGAGCGTAACATGAGCGCATAAACTATATAGGTAACAATTTTAGATCCAATAATAATCCTTATAGTAACACTTAGAACGCATGTTGGAGGAACCACCCAAATTTTTCATGGGGAGGACAAGGAAATCAAAGCGAGAACCTCCTCCAAATTATCAAAATTAGCCATATCCACAAGAGAAGCAATCAAACCTCAAAGAGATGCTAACGAAATTCACTACGACCATAGATTCTTGTTTCCAAAAGATCAAGTAGCACTTGTTTAACAACAAAAATTGATCAAAGGGATCGAGAATAAAGTTGGAGAACTTACTAGGATAGTGGAAATCTCACAAACTCGATTTATGAACGTCAACAAGGACGCCTACCAAGCAACACGAAATAAACCCAAAAGAATGATCCAAGCCATCACAACCAAGAGGGTATAAAGGTAGACGAGCCCACCACTAAGACAAGAAACCAAGGAAGAAAAAGGTAAAATAGAGTAGCACATGAAAACCAAAACCAATAATCAAGGAATACAAATCTCGATACCTTATCCTCAAGTATTGAAGGGAGATGATTCTGAGGAACAGTTCGGTAAGGTTTTTAAACTTTTAAAGAAATTACATATTAACTTACCCCTTCCTGAAGCTCTTTTCCAGATGCTAGACGTAGGAAATTTTTAAGACAACTCTTGACAAACAAACGCAAAATAGACGAAGAGCACCACATGGAACTAAATGCAACATGCTCGGCAATGTTACAAAATGGACTATCGCAGAAACAAAAATATCCAGGGAGTTTTACGATTCCATGCTTAGTTGGTAGTTTAACTATTGATAATGCGTTAGCTGATCTAGGGGCAATTATAAATGTCACGCCTTATGCAATGTTTAAACGACTAGATCTAGGGAAGCCCAAACAAACTAGGATGAGTATTCAACTAGCTGATAAAACTGTTAGAATTCCTAGAGGAATTATTGAAGACGTTCTTGTAAAAATTGATAAATTTGTTTTCCTAGTAGATTTTGTTGTTTTAGACATGGATGAGGATAACTCAATCCCCTTAATTCTAGGAAGACCTTTCCTAGCAACTGCTAGAACTAAAATTGACGTTGCCATAGGTGAACTCATACTTCGCGTAGGAGATGAATCGATTAAGCTTCAAGCTCTCGACTCAACCAGAGCAACAGATGATGAAGGTAAGAAAGTCACTTCAATAAATAATCAAATTGTTCAACTTTCATCATAGGAAACGCCTCATAAAGACAACCCTGAACCGACCCATAAGTCTCAAAACAACAAAGAAGAATCCTACAAGGGACAAGATCTTAGGATTGACAAGTTTGAAGAGAAGAAGACACAAGTCAAAGAAGAACCGCATGAAATAAAACCAGAGGAACCATAAGAAGAGCTCGTAGGAACATCAAACCACTACAAAATAGGAGATCAGGTACTATTAGACAAAGCAGATCCCCACATCACTTCAACAGAGCTGAAACCAAAGGGAGAAATTCTTCTTAAGGTACACAATATTTTTCCACACGAAACAGTCGAGGTAAGCAACTCAACATTCGACACCTCCAAGGAAAACGCTTCTCGACTTGAACTTTTTCATGAAAATAGAACTATAAGCACGAGGAAGATGTTCAAACCTTTAAACCTCCCCGATTTTTTTGAAGAGTCTAGCTTAAGACTATAAACGCAGCGCTTTTAGAAGGCAACCTGAGTACTAACAATAATTTCTATTTTTGTAGTTTTAGTTTTATTCTTATCTTTATTTTCTCTTTTAGAATTCAATAAATTGAAAAAATGCAGAGTCCTGCACCACACAGCTTAGCACACTACCGTGGTCAGAACTGTAGGTATCGAATCACAATCTCGACATAGCAGAGGCCGTACGAATCCTGCCCCAACCAACTGCAGAAGTCACGGGCTCACCTACCCCACCACGGCCGTGCGAGGCAGCCATGGGTCAACATTGCCATTTTATAAACGGGTGTGGCATCAGAGACAAATGGGTGTGGCACTCAAACACGCCTAGAACACGGTTGTGCGACACGACCTTGTGAAGTTACTGACTTATCGACTACAGGCATGACTTATCGACCACGCGCGTTTAATCTTCAACACACTTCCAAACATGGCCGTGCTATATAGTCGTGTAAAGCAACACGCCCTAGATACACGGGCGTGGGACAGCGTCAGAAGAAAAAATCTATTTAAACCCTACAACCCTTCTCCTTTCCCCCATCTTCTTTCCTCCTTTTTCTTTCAATTTTTTCTGTCTTGCACTAAGAAAGGTGTTCAGACTCTTGAGCTACACTAAAATCATGCCGAAGAAGCGTAAGAGGCCAAGCATAATCTCCCTATGGGAGACCAATCTACATAAGTTCATGTTGGCCGCTTCATTTAAACATCAAGCCAAGGGTCTTTTAGACCATATAGTTTTTATTTTCTTTTTCTCTTTTGCTTCAATTTCCTTCTCTTTAACAGTCTAATGCTTAGTTTAGTTTATTTTAATTTAGTTTCTTGGTTTTAGGTTCTAAAGGCTGCTAGGGAATCACACCACTTCCACCATCACCAATGCACCATAGCCTTAGAGGCTACCCAATTTCTTTATCTAGCACAAAGATTATCGGTAGACACCCCATCAGACTGGCCCCTCCAACTTATATTTCTCTGCCATCCTCCCTGAAATCACCCAAAATTCGTGAAGTGGCGTCTATCCTCTCTTTTGATCTTATATTAATTGTTATTACATATCTTTGTACATTGAGGGCAATGTACATCTTAAGTGTGGGGGGATAAAAGTGCCTAACTTTTTGCATAATTCTCAAATTAATGCCTAATTTTTCATTATTCTCAAAATCCTGAATTTTAAACTTGTTCAAAAGTATTTTTCTCATATTACTAATTAGGATGAAACTTCTAATGATTTATGATTATTATTGATATGTTTTAGAGTAAGTTATAGTTAATTGTGCATTGATGATTAAATTTGAAGAATACTAGAGAATCAAGCATGGTAAGTCTACTTTCTAAAAATTAAAATTGATGGGTCATTGAACTGAATTTGAGTACTACCTTGAAATTTGGAATGTATAAGGATTGATGTCAAAAACACCCATAATTTTTGTGAGATTTTGAGCCTTATAGAGCATATATTCTTTTTCGTGCTCACTTTATTAATTATGAGTGTGCCAGCTTTGAACTGTTATTCTAGAACTTGCCTCGTTTATACATGTCGAGACCACACTTTTGATTTGATATACAGAGATGATAAAGGCACCTAGGATTTAACCCACTTACTCCATAAAAAGCCTACCTTCACAAATTAACCCCTAGTGAACCCCGTTGAATCCTAACAACCTTTTTATTGACTCACTCACTAATATTAACCCAAAATCCCTTTGAATTTGTTATCACCATTCTTTTAACTACCCTTTAATCGAGGTTTGATTTGATTAAATTACCAAATTATATTAGTTCAGTAGTTACATTTTCACTAATATTTTAGTTTGTTCTTAAAAAAAATCCAAGTTTATTCAATATTAGTAGTATATAAAAGAGCTTAGAGCAATTAAACTCCAATTGTTGAAGAAAAAGCTCTTATTAAAGTATTATCAAATTTTAAGTGATGAAAATACTCTTTATTATGGATTAATTATCAATAGTAGGTATTATTAGTTTTCATTCTATGTAAATATTCATATTTAGTTCATTATTTCTAGTTAGGTAATTTGTCAATTCAGCCTCGATTCTAACCCTCTAAATCAGCCTGTATCCACACCCTTACCTTAGCCCCGTTACAACCCTGATAAAGACCTTTTGATTTGTGTATCATCTCATATACAGTGGTGAAGAATTGATTTTCAGGCAAGCCTATGGGATTAACTTTTTAGGTTCGACTTATGAGTACTTATTCTTGAACCTTAAACACTTTGAGTGATTTGAGTGAACCTTTAGTGAGGATGTCAATCCTTGTCGGTTTTGAATTAGAGGTAATTATTCAAATAAGGGGAGACACTTATGTTTTTGTACTACAAAGGTATGACTTATCTTGATTGAATCTTTAGGGTTCTTTGAGTTAAATTGTCCATGTATAAATTATCTATGAATTATGATGAGACATTGTCGATAGGAATTACGAATTATGGAAAGTTCATTTTAATTGTAAGTTGAGAATTTTGCTTGAGGACAAGTAAAAGCTTAAGTGTGGGGGTATTTGATAAATCGTAAAAGTAACATATTTTAATCCCACATTTAGTATGCTTTTGGATGATTTCTCCCTGATTTATGTAAAAAGGTCCTCTTAATCCTTTCTTTTCATGTTTATACTCAAGAAAGCACCTAAGGATAAAAGAACATAAACGCGGCTTAAACGTACCAAATTGGGCCAACCTGAGAATTCGACTACCGGACTTCAAGCCACACAAACCGCCTTTTGCCACTTACTTCACACGACCAAGCCATGATTTAAACGACCGTGCCCCAATCGATGTAATCAAGACACTACTTAAAGATAATTTACACTTGTGTACCATGGCCGTGCCCTCGCCAATCGGAATGAGCAATTTCACTTGATTTGGATGCTTGAAGCCAAAGAAACATACTCTTAAGTCTACTTAAACACCTTAATAGCAATTCTACTTGAAAGAGGTACTTAGGAGACAAGTAGAGCATCTAAGGAGCCTATATAAACAACCCAAGGTAGCCGTTCTAAGGAAGAGTTTTTAGGTAGAATTTTCTACCAGAGCTTTTATTCAGGGAATTACTCGAAGATAGCCAGTGGATCCATCTCAAGAAGCCGGAGTTCTACTCAAGATGGAAGATCTCTCCTTCAATTCCTTCAAGGGGTTTAGGGATTTCTTATGTTTTGTTTTATCTTTTCTCTTGAGATGTTTTCTTATTTTGTTATGAACTAAACCCTTCAGATACTTGAAGGGGATGAAACCTATGATGGATTTTGTTATTTGATTTCTAAATTATATGATAAGTACTTAGTTTGTTATTAATTATGTTGCTTAATTTAATCTGATGTGCTTAGGTGGAGGAGGAATAGGCCTTGCCTAAGAGTAGATCTAGCATAATTAAGTGGACTTGATCGCACGCCTAGAGATAGGGTGACGAGATTTTGCCGGATTAGGGTGAAACCTAATATGGGAGTCCATTGATCGATTTACTGCTTCCTTAGAGGGTTATTATAAGAGAACGAGAGTTCCACTAATTAACCTAAGGTTAGACGTTATTCACCTCGAGAGAGGTTTAGTATAGGTTGGGAGTCACACGGATCAAGCTAAGTAAAGAATTCATATGAATTAAAAGTTAGATAACAAGAGAAGTCATAGGTGGATTCTTCCTGAGGGAATCGTCGTAATCAACTGAGTTTTTCCATAGTCTTTTCCCCAAAAGTTTTATTCTTTTGTCTTTGCATCTAGTTTAGTAGCTTTTCATTAGTTTCATAAACCAATCACTCCATATTTTAGGCTAAATAATAGAAAGAAAGTTAGTAGTAGTACTTTTAGGTTCCTTTAGGTTCGATAAAATAATCTTGCCTAAACTATACTATTGTTCGATAGGTGCACTTGCCTCAATCGTTGTCATAGTTAGTCTACAGGTTCGATCATTCTTTATAAATATTAAAACTCGACTGTTTGACACGATCACAGCTTCAGCTAATCAACACGCCAAGGGTCTTTGAAACCTTTTCGGTTTTATTTTTCTTTTCTCATCTCTTTTATTTTCCTTCCATTTGACTATCTTATACTTAATTTAGTTTATTTTATTATAGTTTCTTTTTTTTTAGGTTCTAAGGTGTAACACCCCAAACCCGGCCCAGAATTAGGCCTTAATCTGGCGTGTCACAATGAAGAAAACGTATAAAGGATTTGAAATTCGTACTAAAATAAGTTTTGTTAAAATCAAGAAAAACAAGTTTGATTTGAGACATTTGATAAAATACTACTAAATTCAAGATTGATTGATAAATCGTTAGATTTGAACTAATAGTCTTATAAAACGTGAGTTTTGAAAATGACATTGAAAATTCAAGAAGATTTCGTATTAAAATATTTGTAAAAATTTTATTATGAATTCCATTTGTTAATCGATTTTGGAAAACCTTTATTTTAGCTTTTAGAAAAATTCTTGTTTAAAACAATTTAAGCAAAATAATAAGTAAACCAACCATAAAGCAAATAATAAAATAGTTCAGAGGCCTTATTACAACTTAAACCAAAATAATAAAATAACGGGAATAGAAATTTAAAATTTAATAACACTATTTTTGACGTATGGCCTCCACCGAGTCATCCATGGCCCAAGTCCACCTCACGGAGCATTACCTACAGGGTTAAGAAAGAAGGGGGTGAGTTACTTAGAACTCAGTGTGTAACCCACTCACCGTTATTCACTAGGCCAAAATCCATAAAGCAAATATTTGGGCCTAAGCTCATTTACAAATGTAAAAATATAACAAATATAAAATGCATGTGATATGCAATTCCCAACCAAGCCTAAATTTCCATCCGCTACACACCACCCGTACCAACCAATACACCTGTGGGGATCAAGTCAACCCACCTTGCCAACACACCAATAGAGGCATTAAGCCAATTATAATATTTGTGGCGAAAAATCAACTAGAGGCATTAAGCCATTTAAAATATTTTGGCGAGCCACCGAACTAGATATTGGCAACAAAATATTTAAAATATTTGTGGCGAGCCACCAAACTTGATTTTGGCAACAGCCTTTCTTCTCTTCGTCAATTATCCCAACCCATGCAATCATGCATATATATATATATATATATATAATGCATAACAATATATTCATAAGGTAAATTTCAACAAAAAGCACATATTACAAGTTATCAATTTGGCCCATTAGCCAAAATAGCAATTTGGCCCATTTAACGATTTAGCAAACTTTGGCCCATTAGTCACATGAGGCCCTTTTCACAATATTCTCACTTGGCCAATTTATCAAAATAAATCATATGGCCCAAAATATCACTTTTTAACAATATAGCCCATAAAGTAATATGTCAATTCAGTTTATTAAGCAATTTCGTATTTCACCCAATTAGGAGCAATTTCGTATTTCGGCCCATTAGGGGCAATTCTGTAATTCGGCCCACAAGGGCATTTTTGTAATTTGGCCCATAAGGGAGTTTCCGTAATTTTACTCGTCGAGGGAAATTCGGTAATCTCGCAACCCAGGGGTATTTCGGTAATTTACCCTCTAAGGGTATTATGGTAATTTCACAACCTAGGCTTAACTACTAATTGGAGCATAAAATCGAAACTATTCATCTGCGTCATACTGAATAAATTGACCATAACTCGAGTTAGAAAAATTAAAATATAAATCCGTAAATTTTCCTCGAAAATAGACACATATATCTTTCTCCTATAATTTTTCCAGAATTTTTAGCTTAACCATTTAGTACAGTTTATTCCTTAAAGTTTTCCTTGTTTCACTGTCCAATGATTCTGACCTCTCTTTCCTTAATCACAAATATCTTACTTTACGCTTTTCATATACTGCTCTCACTTGTTTCCATCGAAAATAGGTTCAGTAAGGAATCCATACATATAAATTATGTCCCATAATTCACTTTGTACAATTTTATATGATTTTTCCAAAACAGAATGTAATACTCAAGTCATTCGAACTAGTCTCACTAAAATTAACATATCTCGTAATATAGTATTCCCTTTCCTTCTCCGCTTTCTTCCATATTAAAGCGGATACAGCAAGATTTAATCTGATATCTTACTCACGTTTTAATTCCTTTTATCCAATTTTTCATGAGTTTTGAAATACACGCCACTGCTTTCTAACCGAAAGTGTTCTATTACAAAATACGATTACCACTACTTAATATACGCACTCCCGAGTTATCACGGATGCCGGTTATCGGTTTTATTCGGTATTTCTACCGAATCACAGAATATTTCATGTAAACTTTTAAAGAGATGAGAGACTTACTCACCATTTCAAACTTATATTCGGAAGGGTACGGGATTATACACCTTGATTATGAGTTGTGCTTTCTACCAATTTCAACACCACAACGGTGATCTCCCTCGATGCACCAAGAATCGATCCTTATCGATATTGGATCCAATTACCACCGTTTGACTTCGGCTAGAACAATACATGGTCTCCCACTTAAAGCACTATGAAAAGAGAGAGTGAATAAAACATGAAGAAGTGGAGGATAACACCATTTTTGGTTACGATCATGATTTACAACCGAATAGTGATAATTACTTATTCGGCTAAAGAGGAAAGAATATGATTATAGAAAAGAATTCACTTACCGATTGTACATAAATAACCACTCGAATGGAAAAGAGAGTTCAATAGAAGGGTGGAAGATTTGGCTATCCAAAAAGGGAGATAGACAAGAGATGAAAATCTTGATCAAACAAAAGAGCAAGAAAGTGCACAAATGTGCTAGGGGAGTTCAGCCAAAGTAAAAAGAAAGAAGAAACATATGGTCACCAAGGCTTGTAATTTCGGCACAAAGCAAAGGAAAAAGAAAAGAATTTGAGAGGAAAACAATGCACTATTGCTCTACTATGTTTTAAGCAGGTGGGTTGCAAAATTGAGAGAAATGGCACAAAGTTGCCAAAAGGATTTCTCGCCAAAACAAATCTAGGATTTTACCAAAAGCCAAAATAAAATTTCAGCCACCTAACTACTCCAAAACCGTCCACATGCATCCCCTTAGGATTAGAGTTTGGCCTCCTAAGCTTTCCAAACATCATCCATGGAATTAGCCTTATGTCCCCTTTCTTTCCTATTTCTCTTGATTCCTTTCCCCAACTTCAACCTTGCCTTATTCTTTTAGCCACCTTACCAAAATAATGAAGTCCACCATTGCCATATTTATTCCTTGACCGACACATAAGGAAGGGAAGCAAAATAAAAGTCAAATTGCATACAAAGTGATTCAACTCCTTCCTCAAGGTGCTACAAGTGGCACCATATCCTCTCTACTAATAGCTCTTTTATGCTAGCTATTTAATCAATTATTTCCATATGCTTTAAGGTCACTTACTCCATCTACTTAAAGTGATAAAATACCAAATTTTTCCTACCGTAAACTCCAAATTCACTTAACTAACAAGTCCAATTGGCAATAATGCCATTCTCTTGTTCTCAAAATTTAAACATTCCTACTATACCTTCCCACTCGTCGATACCTAAATATTTACCACGCTTGATTAGAACACTAATATTTAATAAAAACTATACTATTGATAAACGATCTAGGTCTTTACCTCGAAATCTCGAATGACAATTATTTGTCGGTTCTCCCTGCTGATTTATTCACAACCCAATGGGAAATCCAAAACATTGATTCTCCTTGAATGAGGATCCACAACCCTTGGAAATTCTCAATTCCGAAATAGCCCTTCGCTTGAATTTAGGGGAATAGCGGAACCACCCTCTTCCAAACACTATTAACTACTCTTTTCGTCCCTATATTGCTTGCCTCCATTGACAAAGGATTATTAGTCCTACAATATATATCGAAATTTTAATACTAATGGCTTAAAAGGGCGAACTCTAAACACCTTAAAATCCCGAGTGATTTCCAAGGATTCCTATATGTGAAAACTTTTGGTTATTACAAATCCCAATGATAGTCATTGATAAAAGAAGAGTGGTCAAAATCCTTGAAGAGTTCCTTCTTACCTTGCTAAATATGGTCCGAACTTGAATAACTTTCAAGATGACTTGACAAGATGGTGGTTCGCCCTCCACTATCTTACGATTATCCAAAGCTTAATGAAAGAAATGATTGAGAACAAGGTCAAAGAAGAATAAGAGATTCGGCTATGATATAATAGATAGGAAAATAAATTTCGGCTATGGGGATGGTTACAAGCATTCGGCCATGGAAGGAAAATGAAGGAAGGATGTGTTTGAATGGTAAATAAAATGGAGAGGAAAAGAGAATAGAGAGAAGAGAAAAGAAAATGGAGATGAGAGGTTAAGAAAATGGAGATGAGAGGTTTGTATTTCGGTTCTCAAGGATGGAAGATGAATCAAAAAGAATCTTTGAGACCAAAATGCCTTCGGCAATGAAAAGGAAAAAGAGAAGAAAAGAAATGGCCCTTGATGGCTATGTGGTTTCGGTGACAAAGAGAAGAAAAAAAGGTTTGGAGAGAATGAGCAACCTAAGACCGAAATGGTCAAAAGAAATGGCAAAAAGAAACAATTGCTTACTCAAAGTTTATTGCACATTCTATAGGGAGAGGGAAAATTAGAGAGAAAATATTTGATAAAAGCACCAAATGACCAAATAGAAAATGTGCTCATCAAGAACCCAATCCTACCAAACTAACACCAAAAACTGCCATCCCCCCTAGCCCCCTACATTCATGGTCAAAAAGGCCATTCAAAAGTTTCCAAAACACCTTCCCTTATTTCAAGCCTTATGTCCCCCTTACATACCAAAACCTTTTGATTCCTTACCTTAAGTTAACACTTGCCTTTTTCCATTAGTCTACTTTCCATAAAAGAATTAGTCCAACCTTGCCATAAGTAAGGCTTGACCGACACATGCGATATAGGTGCAAAAATAAAAGTCACCAAAATGCTATCCATGGGATTCGAACCTCTCCCCTCAAGCAATCACTCATGCGCTAACACCACCTTGCTACTAGTTCATCTTATGCTAGCTTTTTACACTTAAATTACCTTAAGCATCAGGATCACTTATTCCACTTCAATAAAATTCTCATTACTAAAAATTATTCTACTTCCGAATAATTTTGTGCCTTCTCAAGACTATATTAAACACACAAAATCTAATCATTCACAAGCTAAACACCAAAACATGCAACATATCGATATTCAGATTTTTAGGATGTTACAACTTTACCCTCCTTAAAGAAAATTTCGTCCTCGAAATTTACCTGGTTAAAAGAGGTGAGGATATTGTTGCCTAATTGCATCCTTATGCTCCCACATAGCTTCCTCCGCTCCATGATTATGCCAAAGAACCTTAACTAACAGCACAGTCTTCTTTCTTAACACCTTAACATCGCGGTCTAAGATTTTCACCGGTTCTTCCTCGAAGACAAGTCGGACTTAATTTCACCTCTTCTACTGGTACTATGTGGGATGATTCGATCTATAACGCCTCAAAGATAGAAACAAGGAAAACACTATGAATCGACTCAACTCCGGAGGTAATTCAAGCCGATAGGCCACCGGTCCTACACGCTTCAAAGACATGGTACTATCCAATGAACCTAGGGCTCAACTTGCCCTTCCTTCCAAATCTGTAAATCTTCTTCCAAGGTGAGACTTTCAGAAAGACCTGATATCCCACCACAAACTCAATATCTTTACGCTTAAGATCCGCATACGACTTTTGTCTATCCGAAGCTTCTTTTAACTGTGCTCGAATCACCTTTACCTTTTCTTTCGTCTCAGAAATCAGCTCAGGACCCATCAACTGTCGTTCTCCCAATTTAGTCCAACAAGTAGGAGTACGACACCTACGACTATATAACGCTTCATAGGGCGCCATTTGGATACTGGATTGGTAACTGTTATTATACGCGAACTCTACCAACGGTAGAAAATCCTCCCAACTACCTCTAAAGTTGATCACACAACCTCGTAACATGCCTTCATAAATCTGAATTACTCTTTCTTATTGACCATCTGACTAAGGATGAAAAGCCGTACTGAAGTTTAACTTTGTTCCCAACGCCTTATGTAAAGCTTTCCAAAGTCGTGATGTAAACCTGGGATCCCTGTCCGATATAATAGACACCGGTACCCCATGCAACCACACAATCTCAGATACATATAGCTTGGCCAACTTTTGCAACGAGTAATCTGTACGAACTGGTAGAAAATGAGTAGTCTTTGTTAATCGATCTACTACCACCCAAATAGAATCTTTCTTAGTAGGTGTTAAGGGTAACCCACTAACAAAATCCATCGTTATCCGCTCCCATTTCCATAGAGGAATCTTTACCGGTTGCAATAAACCCGATGGTAATTGATGTTCCTCCTTCACTTGTTGACAAGTCAAGCATTTTCCCACAAAATCAGTAACCTCCCGCTTCAACCCTGGCCACCAATACTGCTCACGAAGATCCCGATACATCTTATTTCCTCCGAGGTGCATAGCATAAGGGCTACTATGCGCCACTCGAAGAATTATTTGTCTCAAATCCAAATCTGTAGGCATACAAACTCTTTCACGAAAACACAGCACGCCATCCTTATTCAAACCAAAGTCCCCTATCAAACCGCTTTCAACTTGTTGCACTAAAGAACCCAACTTCTCATCTGATAACTGCTTTTTCTTGATCTGTTCTAACAACAATGGCTTCACCTGAAGTTTCGCTAGCAGACTGCCATCCTCATACAAACTGAGATGAGTAAACATTGCTCTCAACTCTAATACAACCTTACGACTCAACGCGTCTGCCACAATGTTAGCCTTTCCAGGATGGTACTCGATTGAGAAGTCATAATCTTTTAACAACTCCACCCATCTTCGTTGTCTTAAGTTCAACTCCTTTTGAGTAAGGAGGTACTTAAGACTCTTATGGTCCGTATAAATGATTGACTTCTCACCATAGAGATAGTGCCTCCAAATCTTTAAAGAAAACACCACCGCGGCCAACTCTAAGTCATGTGTAGGATAGTTGACCTCGTGCGGCCTCAGCTGACGAGAAGCATAAGCCACCACTTTTCCAGTTTGCATCAGTACACATCCTAAACACGTGTGTGACGCATCACAGTAAATGATAAATTCTTTTTCAGTCTCAGGTTGAATCAAACCTGCGCTCACAAAATCTTCTTCGCTTCTCAAAACTTTCTTGTTGTTTAACAATTCACACATACGATACTCCTTTACGCAATGACTTAGTTAGGTGCGAGAATCAACGAAAACCCCTCAACAAAGCGTCTATAGTAACCAGCCAAACCCAAGAAACTCTGAATTTCAGCCACTAACTTCGGTGGTTTCCAATCCAACACAGCCTCTACCTTCCGAGGATCAACTTTTATTCCTTCGGCTGACACCACATGACCAAAGAAAATCACTTCCTTCAACAAAAATTCACACTTACTGAATTTGGCATAAAGTTGCTTATCTCGCAAAATTTGTAACACGATGCACAAATGTGAATCATGCTCTTCATCATTCCTCGAATATACCAAGATATCATCTATGAATACCACCATGAACCGGTCTAGATAGGGTTAAAAGACTATGTTCATCATGTCCATAAATGCAGCTGGTGCATTGGTCAAGCCAAACGGCATAACCAAAAACTCATAATGTCCATAACGAGTCCGAAATGCCGTCTTATGAATGTCAGCCTCTTTCACCTTGAGTTGATGATAACCCGACCTCAAATCAATCTTGGAGAAAACTGAAGCTCCTCTCAATTGATCAAACAGGTCATCGATTCTAGACAATAGATACCTATTCTTGATCGTCAATTTATTCAACTGCCTATAATCAATACACATACGCATCGACCCATCCTTTTTCTTGACGAACAAAACCGATGCTCCCTACGGAGACACACTTGCTCGAATAAATCCCCGATCTAGCGCTTCTTGAATTTGAGCTTTAAGCTTCGCTAACTCCTTCATGCCATTCTATAAGGAGCAATGGACACCGAGCTGCTTTGCAAAAGCTCAATGCCAAATTCTACTTCCCGATTTGAGGTAGACCGAAAGTTCTTCGAAAGACATCCGAAATTCTTTCACCATTCTCACACCTTCCACCAATAATTCCTTGGCATCCAAAGCACTAGCGAAGGTTAAGAATGCTCCATACCCTTTCCGCACCAACTTTTCTCGCCTTCAGAGCGATACCACATTTGCCAAAAGTTTCTTCGCTCACCAATCATAACTACCTCCTCATCATCCACACCCTTATTGACATCCGCTTTTGGCACAATCCAATTGCGCCTGCTTCACCAACCAATCCATGCCCAAAATAAGATCAAATTCACCGAAAGGCAATTCCATCAAGTCCGCTAGAAATATCTCTCTTTGAATTTCCAAGGGCACGTCTCTAAATAGTTTATTCACTATTGTCGACTGTCTTAAAGGACTAATTACCATCATCTCTCTATCGGTAATCTCAGATCTAATATTCAGGTTTCCAGATATGGCACTAGCAACATACGAGTGAGTAGACCCAATATCTATCAAAGCAGTAACAGGTACATCAAAGATGAAAAATGTACCAGTTAGCACATCAGGTGCATCGCCATCTTCACGACGCCGGACCGCATAGACCAATCCTGGCTGTCTTGCCTCCACGTTACCTCTTAAGCCATTACCTCGACCCGGTGCACCTTGACCACGACCAACACCATTACTACCACGACCTGGCCCACGACCTCTCGGTGGCCGAAAGTGCCTCTAGTGGTGAGCATCGTGGTTACGAGCTTCTCAATCATATCAAATCACGAGGGCAATTCTTATACTGATCATCCTTGGAACCACATTTATAGCAGGCACCAATTTTTCTCCAACATTCCCCGGGGTGTCGCTTCCCACAGTCGGCGCAGTCTCGACTCTGATTGGTAGTCACAGGTGCTCTAGCTTGAGCTGGCTCATCATTTTGAGGCCTCTTCTAGAACCTTTTAGCAAAACTTGTGTACTTAAAATCCCTCTTGCCTCTGACTCTTTCCCGGTTCTGGGGTTCTGAATTCTTATCCTCTTCGGCTATCTTGGCTTTCTCTACAAGCGAGGTAAAAGTACGTACTTGTTGTGGGGCTATCAGTACCCGCAACTCATCATTCAGCCCATCTTCAAAGCATACACAACGTTCATGATCAGTCGGCACTATTGTGCAAGCATAACGACTCAAGCGAAGAAATTTTGCCTCGTAAGCTGCCACCGTCTTACTTCCTTGAACCAGATTTAGGAATTCCTTCCTCCGGGCATCTACATAAATTGTCCCAATGTACTTCCCTTAAAAAGCAACTTTAAAGAAATCCTAAGTAACCAATGTAGCCTCGGTGCCTTCTCGAATAGTAAGCCACCATTGATACGCCTCGTCCTTTAGTAAGGACACAGCTCCTCTCAGTTTCTACCGATGGTGCACTCCAGATCATCCATAATTCGTTCTACAGCCTTGAGCCAGTATTCTGCAACATTCGAGCTACACCGGAGACACCTCTAAAAACCTCAGCACCACTTGACTTGAGTCGTTCCGATATTGATCCATGAGCTACTGGCCCAGTTCTAGTCCCAGCAACCCTCTCTAGGACTCGCAACATTGCTCAAGTCAAAGCATTGTCCTCTCTCGAATGGTCATGTGATCCAGTCTTACTCCCAGGTGACGCAGATGCATCCATTCCGAGCATATAACCCGGCACTTCAGACACAGCACCTCGTCCTCTACCACGGCCACGTCTACTGCATCCACGACCACGTCCTCTAGTGCTCATATTGACTAATTCGATTTTATCTGATTACAAGTTTTATGAATCAGAATACTATTTCATTATTTATTACGATATTTTATGAGATATAAGAGATAAAGTTGTTTTCGCAATCACATCCTATAGTCTCAATCTTTACCATTTTCAATACCTAAAACTAGAAGTTCTAGAGTGTTCCTATGATCATGTCACAATAATAAATATTTAATATACAAATACTTACTTGACTTGGTGCCGGATGCTCGTGGTGCCATACTACCTTTAAAACATAAAATCTAGAAGTTTAAGCAGTTTTTAAACAAAAATTGTTGTTGAACCCAAACCACAACCGAGTTTTGAAACTGGCTCTAATACCATAAAATGTAACACCCCAAACCCGGCCTATGCGTTTAAGACCAGACTTGGCATGCCACACAATTCAACTTACGCCCAAATATCAATGCTTTTAATGAAAACAATTCTTCAAAATGATTTTAAAGATGGAGTTTATCAAAAATCAAGATTTATTTGAAAACCATGATTTTAAAACATAAGAGTTTACAATTTGATTTTCAAAGAAATAATTGGTTAACAACTTAAATAATTGGTTGAAATAAATTTATAAAAGATTTTTTTACAAAATTTTACAAGTGAGTGATATTTAAGAAAAACTCCCCTTTTTATATGCTAGCTTAAGAAAACATTTATAAAAAAATTAAACAACCCCATTTAAGTAACTAAAACATAATAAAGTCCATCCACGCATAAAAATCCATAAAAATATTACCAGAGGCCTTATTACATCGCAATTGAAATAGTACTTAAATAAAAATACTTAAAAGAAGTTCAAAGTTTTTATAACTCATCATTCGTAGTATGGCCTCCACATGAAGTCAACCCCGGCCCAAGCCTCCATCAATTATTATTATTACCTGAGAAGGGTAAGAAAAACGGGGTGAGTTTCTTAGAACTCAATGTGTAACCCACTTACCGTGTTCACTGGGCCAAAACCATTTAAGCAATTAGTTGGGCTTGAGCCCATTTACAAATGTACAATATAAAAATATTGCATGTGATATGCAATTCCCAACCAAGCCTAATTTCCAACCAACCAACCCATGCACCTGTGGGGATCAAGTCAACCCACCCCGCCAACACACCAATAGCAGGCATTAAGCCAATTATAATATTTGTGGCAGAGCCATCGAACTAGATTTTGGCAACAGGCCTTTCTTCTCTTCGTCAATTACCCCAACCCATGCAGTCATGTATATATAGATAACGCATAACAATATATTCTTAAGGTAAATTTCAACAAAAAGCCCATATTACAAGTTATCAATTTGGCCCATTAGTAAAAATAGAAATTTTGGCCCATTTAACGATCTAGCAAACTTTGGCCCATTTAACGATCTAGCAAATTTTGGCCCATTTAACGATCTAGCAAATTTTGCCCATTAAACATATGAAGCCATTTTCGAAATTTTCTCACTTGGCCAACTTAAAATAATCCATAAGGCCCAAAATGTCATTTTTTTACAATATAGCCCATTAAGGGCAAATCTTTAATTTTTCCACAACTTTAATACCGTTTTCATGCATTCACGCAAACAATGCTAATATTTCGTATTTCCAATTTTACTAATTTTACGATTTTTACTCTATGCTTACGGTATAATATAACCCATGAGATAAGTGTGAAGTTACACATCTATTATGGTGAGAACTATACCTTCTCGCTCGTCGATACCTAAATATTTATCATGCTTGATTAGAACACTAGTATTTAATAAAAACTATACTATTGATAAACGATCTAGATCTTTACCCTCGAAATCTCGAATGGCAATTATTTGTCGGTTCTTCCCGGTTACCGGTTCACAACCCAATGGGAAATCCCGAACCGCTAATGGCTCTGAACTACAAACAACTTTGAATAATCGATTCTCCTCGAATGAGGGTTCACAACCCAGTGGAAAGTCTTAGATTCTCAAAACAGCCCTTCGCTTGAATTTAAGGGGAATAGCGGAACCACCCCTCTTCCAAACGCTATTAACAACTCTTTTTGTCCCTATCTTGTGTGCCTCCATTGACAAAGGATTATTAGTCCTACAATATATATCAGAAATTTTAATACTAATGGCTTAAAAGGGAGAACTCGGCTTACCTTAAAATCCCGAGTGATTTCCAAAGGATTCCTATACGTGAAAACTTTCAGTTATAACAAATCCCAATGATAGTCATTGATAAAAATAAGAGTGATCAAAAATCCTTGAATAGTTCCTTCTTACCTTGCTAAATATGATCCGAACTTGAATAACTTTCAAGATGACTTGACAAGATAGTGGTTCGGCCCTCCACTATCTTACGATTATCCAAAGCTTAATGAAAGAAATGATTGAGAGCAAGGTCAAAGAAGAATAAGAGATTCAGCTATGTATAATAGATAGGAAAATAAATTTTGGCTATGGGGATGGTTACAAGCATTCGGCCATGGAAGTAAAATGATGGAAGGATGTGTTTGAATGGTAAATAAAATAGAGAGGAACAAAGAATAGAGAGAAGAGAAAAGAAAATGGAGATGAGAGGTTTGTATTTCGATTCTTAAGGATGGAAGTGAATCAAAAGAAACTTTGAGACCAAAATGCATTCTAAGAATGAAGAGGAAAAGAGAAGAAAAGAAATGGTCCTTGATGGATATGTGGTTTGGTCACAAAGAGAAGAAAAAAGATTTGGAGAGAATGAACAACCTAAGACTAAAATGGTCAAAAGAAATGGAAAAACGAAACAATTGCTTACTCAAAGTTTATGGCACATTCTTGCTAGGGAGAGGGAAAATTAGAGAGAAAAATTTGATAAAAGCACTAAATGACCAAATGGAAAATGTGCTCATCCAAAGACCCAATCCAACCAAACTAACACCAAAAAGCGCCATCCCCCTAGCCCCTATGTCATCCCACATTCATGGTCAAAAAGGCCATTCAAAAGTTTCCAAAACACCTTCCCTTATTTCATGCCTTATGTCCCTCTTACATACCAAAACCTTTTGATTCCTTACCTTAAGTTAACACTTGCCTTTTTCCCTTAATCTACTTTCCATAAAAGAATTAGTCCAACATTACCATAAGTAAGGCTTGACCGACACATGCCATATAGGTGCAAAAATAAAAGTCACCAAAATGCTATCCATGGGATTCGAACCTCTCCCCTCAAGCAATCACTCATGCGCTAACACCACCTTGCTACTAGTTCATCTTATGCTAGCTTTTTACACTTAAATTACCTTAAACATCAGGATCACTTATTCCACTTCAATAAAATTCTCATTACTAAAAATTATTCTACTTCCGAATAATTCTGTGCCTTCTCAAGGCTATATTAAACACACAAAATTTAATCATTCACAAGCTAAACACCAAAACATGCAACATATCAATACTCAGATTTTTAGGATGTTACATTATTTGCCTCTATAGAGGGTTTAATATAAATCAGGGAGTCTTACGGATCAAGCTAAGTGAATAAATCATCTGGTTTAGTGTTAGATAACAAGTGAAGTCTAGGTGGATCCCTTTTAGGGTATCGTCGTAATCAACTGAGTTTTTCTAAAAGTTATTTCTTCAATTTGTTCTTTTTGTCTTTGCGTCTTAGTTTAGTAACTAGTTAGTTTTTAGTTTAATCAATCAATCACTTCATATTTAGGCTAAATAATAGAAAGAAAGTGAGTATTAGTACTTGTAATTCCCTTGGGTTTGACAATCCGGTCTTGCCTAAACTATACTACTGTTCAATAGGTGCACTTGCCTTAAGTCGTTGGCAAAGTTAGTTTCCAGGTTTGATCATTCTCTAGTATAAATTTTAAAACTCGACAATTCTAGACGATCAGAAACCAAATTACGTTATTGCTCCCTACACATTTTAAAATCATAGATGTATCATTTTTACAACACTAATATCGATACCTTTGCTCCAGACAGTAAAAATTTAGCATATTTAAGCATATAACCATTACAACATAAAGCTATTCAACATGCATATTTTACCATATCAAATAAACGTCAAAACAACTATAATCACAATTTCAAACATTAAGAATAAGTCCGAGCAATAATCATGTAACACCCTAAAAATCCAGTATTTAAATTTGCATGATTTTGGTGTTTAGATTTTAAAGGAAAAATCTTTTATTTTAATTTGGTGCTTATTGAAGTCTTTGAGAGGGTAAAGCATAATTTGAAGAAGAAATAAAATTTATTAAATTGAGATTTATGGAAGTGAAACAAAGGTGATTAAGACTTAAGCTAAATTATGTGCTAAAAAGTGTCATAAGTTGAGCATATGGTAAGGTGGAGTTGGCGCATGGGTTCAAGTAAGAGGGAAGAGGTTCGAATCCCTTGTATAGCACCTAGATAAAATTTTTGTTTTAATTTTCTGCTAATGGCTAGGAAGTGTCGGCAAGGGGACATATAAGGAAGGTGTTGACCATGTATTTTTGGTTAGTGTATCAATGGATTAAGGTAACAACTAACATATGGTATGGAATCAAAGGTTTAAGGAAAGATAGGGGGAACATAAGGCACATATCAAGGGGAAAAATTGGAAAGAAATCATGGCCATTTGACCATATGCTGGACGGCAATATTGGTAAGGGGGAAGAGCCAAAATTTTGTTAGTTTGGCAAAAATCTCATTCTTTTCTCTTTGGTTATTCTTTGCACATTGTGCAGATTTTTCTTTGTTTTCTCCTTTCAACATCCCTCTTGGCCGAATATTGCATTTGGCAAAGCCAAAATCTCTTGACCATTTGGTCACTTTCATCCACTTTGTTAATTTTCTTTTGTATTCTCCTTGTGCCGAAATCACCTATACCAAAATCAATCTCTTTCTTTTTCTTTGCCATGGCCGAATATACCAAAGACCTAAGTTCATATTTTTCTTTTCTTTTTCTTCTAATCTCCTTGAAATCAAAACATCATCACCATCATCCTTTCGTTCTTATACTATTTCTTTTTCAATCGAAAATTCTCTCCATATTCACTCTCTTGGCCGAATGCTATTGTGCCTATAAACCAAATATTTTTCTTTTCCTTGATTATACTTAGCCGAATCCTTCATTATTTAGACACCATTTTCCATCCTTTTCTTTTCGATTGTGGATCATAGGTAAGGGGTTTTTCTTTTCCATTTTCGTTTTAATAAGTGATATTATGGCCAAATATCATTAGATTATTGAAGGTCTTTTTGGATTGATATAGCATTCATATTAATAACGTTTCTTTCGTTATTATTTAGTGCAATAACGGAGATCGGAACTCAAGAGATCGGGAGAAACGTTGGAGACGTTTTATTGTGGTAAGGAAATCAAATCTCTTTAAATCTCTAGTAACATTGATATTATTTTAGATCTAACTAAATTCCTTTGGATCTTGAAGACTGTCAAAATAGGGAAGAAAAGGGCGGTGTTTAGTTATCGTAAGAGGGTGGATCTCAGAATCCCCATTCAAACAAAGAGCGTTTCGCATCCGTGATTTTCCATCAAGTGGGCCATCTTCCAAAGGAGTCCATTATTCAAGTAGTACGAACCTCGAGTCGTTATATGTTGGTGGATTCTCGTGGCTAGTGAATCGATAAACGAAGGAAAACCGAAAATCAAGTGATTCAAAATCAAGAGGGTAAGATTTTGGATCCATTAACGATTAAGATTATTTTTGCGAATTAGTTGTCTAACTAATCGAATTATATTTTAGGTGCTTAGGAGCGAGAAGGGTTAATACTCACGGTATCGAGGTGTGTAATTTTCACACTCATTATTTTGGTTGGATGTCAAATTTCTGTATGGAAGTAAATCGTAAAAACGATTAGATCGGTAAAACGTAAAAAATTATATTTTTGACGAAAATGCGAAAAAGCGACTAAATCGTGAAAATTACGAAAACGCCTCGAGAAATTAATTGTTATTATGAAAATTGGATGTTTCGTGAAAATGGGCCGTAAATACTCTAGTTCGTGAAAATGGTAGTAAATACTCTAGTTCGTGAAAATGGGCCGTAATTACTCTAGTTCGTGAAAATGGGCGTAAATACTCTAGCTCGTGAAAATGGGCCAGTAAATACTCTAGTTCGTGAAAATGGGCCGTAATTACTCTAGTTCGTGAAAATGGTAGTAGAATACTCTAGTTTGTTAAAATTTAGCCAAAACACTCTAGTTTGGTAAATGGGCCAAAGCCCACTAAATTGCTAAATGGATAAATTGCTATAATTATGGGCCAAATGAAATGTTATTGATAAACCCACCATGTTATATTTATTGATAATAAATTTTATATTTTAAAGTACATGAACAATTGCATGGGTGGGAGATATGAAGAGAAGAATGGCGATTGCCACAATATCGGCTTATTGCCTCTAGTTCTATGGGCTCGCCACAATATCGACTTATTGCCTCTAGTTCTGTGGTTTCGCCACAATATCGACTTATTGCCTCTAGTTCGGTGGCTATGCCACAATTATAAAAAGGCTTAATGCCTACGATTGGTGTGATGGCGGGGTGGGTTGACTTGATCCCACAGTGTGATGGTTGATACGGGGTGTTAGCGGATGGATATTAGGTTTGGGTTGGGAATTACATTTTCATGCATTATATTTTTTTAAATTCATGATATATTGTTGAATTCGAATTGGGCTCAAGCCCAAAGATAATATCCCCAAACTGCCCAATAATGGTGGTAAGTGAGTTACACACGAGTTCTAAGTAACTCACCCTTTAATTTCTTTCCATCTCGTTAATGGAAACCGATGTGGACTTAATGAGGATGACTTCGTGGAGGCCATATCGCTATATATGGGTTATTTTAAAACTCCGAACTTTTAATAATTATTTTTACTATTTTGGGATGTTGTAATAAATGGCCTCTATAAATAACTTATGGATTTTATGTGTGTTTGGAATTTAAACTTTATTTTGGACTTTTAAATCATGGGCTATGATTATATGATGCTTTATAAAAATAAATTTGGGTTTTCAAGTATATGAAATTCTTTTATAAATAATTCTTTTTATTG
The DNA here is from genome assembly GCA_025506655.1 of Gossypium rotundifolium. Classification (NCBI taxonomy): domain Eukaryota; kingdom Viridiplantae; phylum Streptophyta; class Magnoliopsida; order Malvales; family Malvaceae; genus Gossypium; species Gossypium rotundifolium. The sequence continues at coordinate 36,073,645 of CP106729.1, read as the reverse complement.
TTAACTCTTTAACAAATCTCCTAACGGTTTTAATAATACAATGATTTTCAACTAATGTTTCAAATATTTATCAAAATCAAATACTCTTCAAATTTTAAACCCCATATAAATTGTAGTTTTTTCAATTCATTAAAGATTTAAGATTAGTTTCGAATCATGTAACAAACCAAACCTAGTCTCGACGCATAGACCGGGTTTGGGGTGTTACAATTAGTGGTATCGAGCCAGCTTCAAAAACTCTACTGTGGTTTGGGTTCAAAATAATTTCGTATGAAAATGCTCAATGATATTTTAAAGATCAAGATGGCACCACAAGCATCCGGCGACAAGTCAAGTAAGTATTATTGCTTAATGATTACTATGATATGATCATAGAACACTCTAGAACTTCTAGTTTTAGATGTGAAAAGCTGTAGAGATTGAGACTATAGGACACGTTATAAAAACAACTTTATATCTCAAATCTCATAAAATATCGTTAATAAACACCAAACAAATTTCGATTCATAAAACTTGTAATCGATAAACGAACAAGCAATCATGAGTACAAGAGGACGTGGTCGTGGACGCGTAGACGTGGCCGTAGAGGCCGGTGCTACTACCAAGCACCAAATCATATGCCGAAGTGGACGTACCTACGTCAATAGAAAGTGAGACCGGATCACGCGATCACATGGAAGAAGATCATGCATTGACTCAAGCAATGCTACGAGTCTTGGAAAGGGTCATTTGGAACTAGAATTGGGCCAACAACTCGTGGGTCAATTTCAGAGCGACTTAAGGCTAATAGTGCGAAGTTTTCGAGGAGTCTCCGGTGTAGCTCGAATGTGGCGAATCTCGGCGGAAGTCGGGAACGGATCATGGATGATATGGAATGCACTACCGAGCAAAACCGAGAGGAGTCAGATCCTTATTGAGAGATGAGGCGTGTCGGTGGTGGCTCACTGCTCGAGAAGGCACCGGCCGCATCGATTAATCGGGAATTCTTTAAAGTCGCCTTTCAAGGAAAATACGCTGAACGAGCTATGTAGATGCTCGAAGGAAGGAATTTCTCAATCTTGTCCAAGGAAGTAAGACCGTGGCGGCATATGAAGTCGAAGTTTTTACGTCGAGCCGTTATGCCCTGACAATTGTAGCAATGATCATGAACGCTGTGTATGCGTTTGAGGATGGACTTAATGATGAGCCGAGGGTTCTGATTGCTCAGACAAGTTAGAAATTTTTCGACTCTGGAGAAGGCCAAAATAGCCAAGAGGCTAAGAACTCGAACGGCGAACCGAGAAAGATCCCAAACAAGAGAGAGACACAGCAGTCTGGTTCTTCCAAGAGATTCCAGAAGAAACCCCAAAATGATGAATCAATTCAAGGCGAACCCGGTAGCAAATAATCGAAGTCGAGATTGCACCGTGTGGGAAAAGGCATTTGGGAATGCCGAGGAAAACGGGTGCATGCTACAAATGCGGTTCAATGGAACATCAAGACAAAAGTTGTCCTCGACGAATGGATACGACTCAAGAAGTCCGTAATAATGATGCACTGTAGGCCAGGGTAATCAGCATGACCGAGAGGTCGTGGACCGTCGTGGTGGTAATGGGGCTGGTCGTGGTCAAGGTGCACCGGTCGAGGAAATGGTAATAGAGAAATGCGATGCAAGATGGCTGGATCGGTCTATGCAAATTAGACGCCATGAGGATGGCAATGCACTGGATGTGATAACCGTGCGTTCTTCATTTTGATGTACTGTTATTGCCTTAATAGATATTGGCTCTACTCATTCATATGTATCTAGTGCCATATCTCGAAATCAATTTAGAATCAAATTATCGAAAATGAGATGATGAATCCTTTAGAATGATCAAGAATCATAATAAAATATTTAAAGACGTGCCTTTAAAAATCCAAGAGGAAGTATTCTTAGCAAATTTGATGGAACTACCTTTCACGAGTTCGATCTCATTCGGCATGGATCGGTTGGTTAACCATCTAGCGCAATTGGATTGTCTTTGAAAAACGAATGTCGCAAGGACCCGGATGATAAGGAAATCATAATGATTGGTGAACGAAAGAACTATCGGCAAATGTGGTATCTGCATTAAAAGCGGAGAAGTTGGTGCGGAAAGGGTACGGGCATTCCTAGCCTTTATCATGCTTTGGATGCCAAAGAATTATCCGTGAATGATGTGAGGACGGTGAAGGAATTTCCGATGTATTTCCCAAGAACTTCGGTATACCTCCGGATCGGAAGTAGAATTTGGCATTGAGCTTTTGCTCGGGCGGCCCAGTGTCCATTGCTCCTATAGAATGGCAATCAAGGAGTTGGCGAGCTCAAAGCTCAAATTCAAGAATTGCTGGATCGGGATTCATTCGACCAAGTGTGTCTCCGTGGGGAGCACCGGTCTTGTTCGTCAAGAAGAAGGATGGATCGATGCGTATGTGCATTGACTACGAGCAGTTGAATAAATTGACGATCAAGAATCGGATCCTCTGCCGAGAATTGACGACTGTTTGATCAATTGAAGGGAGCTTCGCTTTCTCAAAATTGATTTAAGGTCGGGTTATCATCACTTAAGGTGAAAGAAGCGGATATTTATAAGACAACATTTCGGACATCGCTACGGACACTATGAGTTTGTAGTGATGCGTTTGATTAACCAATGCACCACCTGCATTTATGGACATGATGAACCGAGTCTTTCAACCATATTTAGACCGGTTTGTGGTAGTGTTCATAGATGATATATTGGTTTATTCGAGAAATGAGGAGGAACATGACCAGCATTTGCGGATAGTATTACAGCTACTTCGTGATAAACACTTGTATGCCAAATTTGGTAAATGCGAATTTTGGCTAAAGGAGGTGACTTTCCTTGGTCATGTAGTATCAGCCGAAGGAATAAGGGTGGATCCTCGGAAAATTGAGGCTATTCTGGATTGGAAGCCACCAACATCAGTAGCTGAAATTCGGAGTTTCTTAGGCTTGGCTGGATACTATAGACGCTTTGTAGAGGGGTTTTCATTGATTGCTGCACCCCTAACTAAACTGTTGCGAAAGGGAGCTCCGTATATCTGGACTGAAAAGCAAAGCAAGAGAGTTTTGAGAAATTGAAGAAGATCCTGACAGAAGCTCCAGTTTTAATTCAACCCGAGGCTGGAAAAGAATTCACTGTTTATTGTGATGCGTCTCACACGGGTCTGGGTTGTGTGTTGATGCAAAATGGAAAGGTGGTGGCCTATGCTTCTCGTCAATTGAGACCACACGAAGTAAACTACCCTACTCATGATTTGGAGTTAGCCGTTGTCTTTGCTCTAAAGATTTGGAGGCACTATCTCTATGGTGAGAAGTCCGTAATCTACACGGATCACAAAAGTCTTAAATACCTCCTTACCCGTAAGGAATTGAATTTAAGACAAAGAAGATGGGTAGAATTGTTAAAGATTATGATTTCTCCATCGAGTACCATCCTCGAAAGGCTAACGTGGTAGCCGACGCGTTAAGTCGTAAGGCGGTATCTGAATTAAGAGCTTTGTTTGCCCATTTAAGTCTCATGACGAGGATGGCGGTTGTTAGCGAAATCCACAGTGAAGCCGTTGTGGTCGGAACAAATCAAGGAAAAACAGATATCGATGAGAAGTTGGGATCTTTATTGCGACAAGTTGAAAATGGCGAAATTGAGGATTTTGGAATAAATACGGAGGGTATGTTGTGCTTTCGAGGAGAGTATGCATGCCTAGGGATCTAGATTTGAGGCAACCGATTCTACGGAGGCGATAGTAGCCTTTATGCTATGCATCCGGAGGAAATAAGATGTATCGAGATCTCCGTGAATGATATTGGTGGCGGGGTTGAAGCGTGAGATTACGAGTTCGTGGGAAAATGTTTGACTTGTCGCTAAGTGAAGGCGAACATCAATTACCGTCTGGATTGTTACAACCGATAAAGATTCCTCTTTGGAAATGGGAGCGGATAACTATGGATTTTGTTAGTGGGTTACCGTTAACACTCGCTAAGAAAAATTCCGTTTGGGTAATTGTTGATAGGTTGACGAAGACCGCCATTTCTTGCCGTTCAGACGGATTATTCATTGCGTAAATTGGCGAAACTTTACGATCCGAAATTGTGAGGTTACATGGGGTACCAGATATCTATTATATCGATAGGGACCCTAGGTTCACATCACGATTCGAAAGCTCGCATGAAGCCTTGGGGACAAAGTTGAATTTCAAGACGGCTTTCCATCCTCGGTCGATGGTCGATCGGAAAGAGTAATTCAGATATTGGAAGATATGTTAAGAGGATGTAATCGACTTGTGGGTAGTTGGGAGGATTATCTACCACCGCGTAATTTATGATAACAACAAATGCTATCGGTCTAGCATTCAGATGGCACCTTACGAGGCATTGTATGGTCGTAAGTGTCGCTCTCCTATTTGTTGGACCGAGTTGGGCGAAAGATGATGTTAGGTCCCGAGATGATATCTCAGACCGAGGATAAGGTAAAAGTTATTCGAGCACGCGTTGAAAGAAGCCTCGAGATAGATGCAAGTCGTCACGCAGATCTAAAGCGGAGGGACATCGAGTATAATGTGGGGATCGGGTTTTCTTGAAGGTATCTCCTTGGAAAAGATCTTCGATTCTAAGGAAGGGCAAGCTAAGTCCTAGATATATTGGACCTTATCGTGTCTTTGAAGTGTGTTGGTCGATGGCATATCGATTGAGTTACCTCCGAGTTAGATCAAATTCACAATGTCTTTCATGTTTCCATGTTGAGGTGTTATAGATCGGATCCTTCGCACATTATACTAGGTAGAAGAATTGGAGTGAATTCAGATTTGTCCTTTGAAGAAGAACGGTGGAAATCCTAGACCGAGATGTCAAGGTATTAAGGAAGAAAACGTGCTGTTGGTCAAAGTTCTATGGCGTAACCACGGAGTGGAAGAAGCTACGTGGGAGCCAGAGGATGCAATTCGACAACAATACCTCACCTTTTTCAACTGTAAATTTCGAGGACGAAATTTTCTTTAAGGAGGGTAGAGTTGTAACACCCTAAAAATACGAGTATTTAAATTTGCATGATTTTGGTGTTTAGATTTTAAAGGAAAAATCTTTTATTTTAATTTGGTGCTTATTGAAGTCTTTGAGAGGGTAAAGCATAATTTGAAGAAGAAATAAAATTTATTAAATTGAGATTTATGGAAGTGAAACAAAGGTGATTAAGACTTAAGCTAAATTATGTGCTAAAAGTGTCATAAGTTGAGCATATGGTAAGGTGGAGTTGGCGCATGGGTTCAAGTAAGAGGGAAGAGGTTCGAATCCTTGTATAGCACCTAGATAAAATTTTTGTTTTAATTTTACGCTAATGGCTAGGAAGTGTCGGCAAGGGGACATATAAGGAAGGTGTTGACCATGTATTTTTGGTTAGTGTATCAATGGATTAAGGTAACAACTAACATATGGTATGGAATCAAAGGTTTAAGGAAAGATAGGGGGAACATAAGGCACATATCAAGGGAAAAATTGGAAAGAAATCATGGCCATTTGACCATATCTTTGGACGGCAATATTGGTAAGGGGGAAGAGCCAAAATTTTGTTAGTTTGGCAAAAATCTCATTCTTTTCTCTTTGGTTATTCTTTGCACATTGTGCAGATTTTTCTTTGTTTTCTCCTTTCAACATCCCTCTTGGCCGAATATTGCATTTGGCAAAGCCAAAATCTCTTGACCATTTGGTCACTTTCATCCACTTTGTTAATTTTCTTTTGTATTCTCCTTGTCAAAATCACCTATACCAAAATCAATCTCTTTCTTTTCTTTGCCATGGCCGAATATACCACACCTAAGTTCATATTTTCTTTTCTTTTCTTCTAATCTCCTTGAAATCAAAACATCATCACCATCATCCTTTCGTTCTTATACTATTTCTTTTCAATCGAAAATTCTCTCCATATTCACTCTCTTGGCGAATGCTATTGTGCCTATAAACCAAATATTTTTCTTTTCCTTGATTATACTTAGTGAATCCTTCATTATTTAGACACCATTTTCCATCCTTTTCTTTTCGATTGTGGATCATAGGTAAGGGTTTTTTCTTTTCCATTTTCGTTTTAATAAGTGATATTATGGCCAAATATCATTAGATTATTGAAGGTCTTTTTGGATTGATATAGCATTCATATTAATAACGTTTCTTTCGTTATTATTTAGTGCAATAACGGAGATCGGAACTCAAGAGATCGGGAGAAACGTTGGAGACGTTTTATTGTGGTAAGGAAATCAAATCTCTTTAAATCTCTAGTAACATTGATATTATTTTAGATCTAACTAAATTCCTTTGGATCTTGAAGATCACAAAATAGGGAAGAAAAGGGCGGTGTTTAGTTATCGTAAGAGGGGTGGATCTGTAAATCCCCCATTCAAACGAAGAGCGGTTTCTGCAGTCCGGGATTTTCCACCGGGTTGTGGGCCATCTTCCGAAAGGAGTCCATTATTCGAAGTAGTACGAACCTCGGAGCCGTTATACGTTGGTGGATTCTCGGCGGCTAGTGAATCGATAAACGAAGGAAAACCGAAAATCGAAGTGATTCAAAATCAAGAGGGTAAGATTTTGGATCCATTAACGATTAAGATTATTTTTATAATTAGTTGTCTAACGAATCGAATTATATTTTAGGTGCCGAGGAGCGAGAAGGGTTAATACTCACGGTATCGAGGTGTGTAATTTTCACACTCATTATTTTTGGTTGGATGTCAAATTTCGGTATGGAAGTAAATCGTAAAAACGATTAGATCGGTAAAAACGTAAAAAAAATTATATTTTTGACGAAAATGCGTAAAAACGACTAAATCGTGAAAATTACGAAAACGCCCTCGAGAAATTAATTGTTATTATGAAAATTGGATGTTTCGTGAAAATGGGCCGTAATTACTCTAGTTCGTGAAAATGGGCCGTAAATACTCTAGTTCGTGAAAATGGGCCGTAATTACTCTAGTTCGTGAAAATGGGCCGTAAATACTCTAGTTCGTGAAAATGGGCCGTAAATACTCTAGTTCGTGAAAATGGGCCGTAATTACTCTAGTTCGTGAAAATGGGCCGTAAATACTCTAGTTTGTTAAAATTTAGCCAAAACACTCTAGTTTGGTAAATGGGCCAAAGCCCACTAAATTGCTAAATGGATAAATTGCTATAATTATGGGCCAAATGAAATGTTATTGATAAACCCACCATGTTATATTTATTGATAATAAATTTTATATTTTAAAGTACATGAACAATTGCATGGGTGGGAGATATGAAGAGAAGAATGGCCGATTGCCACAATATCGACTTATTGCCTCTAGTTCTATGGCTTTCGCCACAATATCGACTTATTGCCTCTAGTTCGGTGGCTTCGCCACAATATCGACTTATTGCCTCTAGTTCGGTGGCTATGCCACAATTATAAAAAGGCTTAATGCCTACGATTGGTGTGATGGCGGGGTGGGTTGACTTGATCCCACAGTGTGATGGTTGGTGCAGGGGTGTTAGCGGATGGATATTAGGTTTGGGTTGGGAATTACATTTTTCATGCATTATATTTTTTAAATTCATGATATATTGTTGAATTCTGAATTGGGCTCAAGCCCGAGATAATATCGACAATCGCCCAATAATGGTGGTAAGTGAGTTACACTGAGTTCTAAGTAACTCACCCTTTAATTTCTTTCCATCTCGTAATGGAAACCGATGTGGACTTGGTGAGGATGACTTCGTGGAGGCCATCTTGCTATATATGGGTTATTTTAAAACTACGAACTTTTAATAATTATTTTTACTATTTTGGGATGTTGTAATAAATGGCCTCTATAAATAACTTATGGATTTTATGTGTGTTTGGAATTTAAACTTTATTTTGGACTTTTAAATCATGGGCTATGATTATAT